>CM065590.1:245902792-248302792 GCA_033119425.1 Bufotes viridis
ATCGCTAAATGTGCGGCCCACCATCTTCTTACTGCAACTTCTGCCAGCCAACTGCGAGTCGCGTCGCGTCGCATACAATGACGTCATGTCCGCCGGGCGCGTCATTCAAATTAATATTGATCGCAATGCGCATGCGACAGTACGAATACTGCCTTTGCCTGCCAGCAACAATGATCTTGCGCAATATGCGCATGATCATACGCATTATGCGATTGTCCGCGATTTTATAAAAAAAAGGCGATTAAATGATGACGAATACGAATATTTGAATATGCGAATATATCGCGAATATTTTACGAAATATTCGCGAAATATCGCGAATTCGAATATGGGCATATTCGATCATCACTAATTTCTATATACATTTTTCTATAAATTTATTGTTCTACATGTCTTTGATAAAAAAAAATCCAATAAGTGTATATTTATTGGTTTGGGTAAAAGTTATAGCGTTTACAAACTATGGTGCAAAAAAGTGAATGTCCGCATTTTGAAGCAGCTCTGACTTTCTGAGCACCTGTCATGTTTCTTCAGGTGCTAGAATGTCAGGATAGTATAAATACCCCCCAAATTACACCATTTTAGAAAGAAGACGCCCCAAAGTATTTGTGGAGGGGCATGGTGAGTTCATGTATCATTTAATTTTTTTTCACAAGTTAGCGGAAAATGACACTTTCTGAGGAAAAAAAAAAAAGAATAATAAAGTTTCCAATCCTGCTAACTTCTGGCAAAAAAAAAAAATCTCCCACAGACTCACTATGCCTCTCAGTGAATACACTGGGGTGTCTACTTTCCGAAATGGGGTCATTTGTGGGGTGTGTTTACTGTTCTCGCATTTTGGGCGGGGCTAAATTGTGAGCATCCCTGTAAAACCTAAAGGTACTCGTTGGAATTTGGGCCCCTTTGCACACCCAGGCTGCAAAAAAGTGTCACTTATGTAGTATCACCGTACTCAGGAGAAGTAGGGCAATGTGTTTTGGGGTGTATTTTTACATATACCCATGTTGGGTGGGAGAAATATCTCTGTAAATTTTTAAAAAATTGTCATTTACAGAGATATTTCTCACACCCAGCATGGGTATATGTAAAAATACACCCCAAAACACATTACCCTACTTCTCCTGAGTACGGTGATACCACATGTGTGACAATTTTTTCCAGCCTGGGTGCGCAAAGGGGCCCAAATTCCAATGAGTACCTTTAAGATTTCACAGGGCATTTTTACGCATTTAGATTCCAGACTTCTTCTCACGCTTGAGAGACCCATAAAATGCCAGGGCAGTATAAATACCCCACATGTGACCCCATTTTGGAAAGAAGACACCCCAAGGTATTCCGTGAGGGGCACGGTGAGTTCACAGAAAAAAAAAAAAAAATTGGCACAAGTTAGCGGAAATTGATTTTTTTTTTTTTTTTTTTACAAAGTCTCATGTTCCACTAACTTGTGACAAAAAATTAAATTTTAATTGAACTCACCATACCCCTCACGGAATACATGTGAGGTGTTTGTACTGCCCTGGCATTTGAGGGTCTCCGCAATCATTACATGTATGGCCAGCATTAGGAGTTTCTGCGATTCTCCTTATATTGAGCATACGGGTAATGAGATTTTTTTTTTCCGTTCAGCCTCTGGGATGAAAAAAAAAAATGAACGGCACAGATTTTTTCATTCGCATCGATCAATGTGGATGAAAAAATCTCTGCCAAAATCAGTGACTGCAGTGCGTTGGGCTGGGCGCTAACTACCTAACAAGTAGCTAACTAACTGGCGGTGATAAAGGACCCTTATGCCCCATTCACACGTCCGCAATTCTGTTTGCGGAACGGAATTGCGGACCCATTCATTTCTATAGGGACAGACTTTGTCCCGCTCGGATCCGGAATTGCGGATCCGCACTTCGGGGTCTGCACTTCCGTTCCGCAAAAATATAGAACATGTCCTATTCTTGTCCGCAATTGCGGACAAGAAAAAGGTATTTTCTATATAGTTCTGGCCACGTGTGGATCTGCAAAATGCATAAATCACATTGCCGGTGTCCGTGTTTTGCGGATCAACGGATCCGCAAAACACATATGGACGTCTGAATGGAGCCTTACAGGGGGGTGATCAATGACAGGGGGGTGATCAGGGAATCTAGATGGGGTGATCAGGGGTTAACAAGGGGTTAATAAGTGACAGGGGGGGGGGGTTGCGTAGTGTGGTGCTTGGTACAACTTTTCATAGCTACCTGGTCCTCTGGTGGTTGATCCCAGCAAATAGGACCACCAGAGGACCAGATAGCAGGTATATCAGACGCTGTTAACAAAACAGCGTCTGATATACCTGTTTGATGCGATTTATTTTACTTCTACAGCCTGCCAGCGATTGATCATCGCTGGCAGGCTGCAGTATAGCTGCCGAGCCGCGCGCCACTGTGAACGAGCACGCGTTCACAGCAAATCTCGCATCTCGCGAGATGACGCACGAATGTGTCCAGCCAGAGCAAAAGGACCGCCGGCCGGACGCATCCGTGTGTTAGGCGGTCCTGAGGAGGTTAAATACATAAAGGGAATCAACACGGTAAAAGAGGAGAGAATATTTTACAGAAGAAAAACTGCTACAAGAGGACATAGTTTTAAATTAGAGGGGCAAAGGTTTAAAAGTAATATCAGGAAGTATTACTTTACTGAGAGAGTAGTGGACACATGGAATAGCCTTCTTGCAGAAGTGGTAACTGCAAATACAGTGAAAGAGTTTAAGCATGCATGGGATAGGCATAAGGCCATCGTTCATATAAGATAGGGCCAAGAGCTATTCATAGTATTCAGTATATTGGGCAGACTAGATGGGCCAAATGGTTCTTATCTGCCGACACATTCTATGTTTCTATGTTTTTATGTACTGTGTGTGCATTTAATACATATCACTGATATATACTGTACTTTTTCCATAGATGGTGTATGCCAGTCTGTGGCATTAGGGCTACATCTCCTGTGTAATGTCTGGGCATCCCAAATACCTTTTTTAATTACACTTACGCATACACTTACAAATCATATGCTACTGTACGTGTGACACACTTTTAAGCATATATAACATTTAATATTAAGAGGACGGCCAGTAAGGGCCGTGGGAATGGCCGTAGATGGTGCACGCAGAGGCAGTGGCCCTGGGAGCGATGAAACGGAATAAAAGAATGTAGCTGAGGGCCTCCAGGTGCGCTAACCCTCTAAAACATCATTTGCGAGTGCCTTCAGGCCAGCTGACCCTCTAAAACATCATTTACGAGTGCCTTCAGGGCAGATGACCCTCTAAAACATTATTTGTGAGTGTATTCAGGGCAGCTGACCCTGTAAAACATTATATGTGCGGGCCTGCAGGTGGGCTGACCCTGTAAAACATTATATGTGTGGGCCTGCAGGTGAGCTGACCCTCTAAAACATTATATGTGAGGGCCTGCAGGTGAGCTGACCCTCTAAAACATTATATGTGAGGGCCTGCAGGTGAGCTGACCCTGTAAAACATTATATGTGAGGGCCTGCAGGTGAGCTGACCCTCTAAAACATTATATGTGAGGGCCTGCAGGTGGGCTGACCCTGTAAAACATTATATGTGTGGGCCTGCAGGTGAGCTGACCCTCTAAAACATTATATGTGAGGGCCTGCAGGTGAGCTGACCCTAAAACATTATATGTGAGGGCCTGCAGGTGAGCTGACCCTGTAAAACATTATATGTGAGGGCCTGCAGGTGAGCTGACCCAATAAAACATTATATGTGAGGGCCTGCAGGTGAGCTGACCCTGTAAAACATTATATGTGAGGGCCTGCAGGTGAGCTAACCCTCTAAAACATTATATGTGAGGGCCTGCAGGCGAGCTAACCCTCAAACATTATATGTGAGGGCCTGCAGGTGAGCTGACCCAATAAAACATTATATGTGAGGGTCTGCAGGTGAGCTGACCCTGTAAAACATTATATGTGAGGGCTTGCAGGTGAGCTGACCCTTTAAAACATTATATGTGAGGTCCTGCAGGTGAGCTGACCCTAAAAATACATGAATTGCAAGGGCCTGCAGGTGAGCGGACCGTGGTAAACATTATATGAGAGGGCCTGCAGGTGAAATGAACCTAAAAAACATGAATTGTGAGGGCCTGCAGTTGAGCTGACCCTGTTAAACATTATATGTGAGGGGCTGCAGGTGAGCTGATTCTGTAAAGCATTATATGTGAGGGCCTGCAGGTGAGCTGACCCTTAAAAAAAAAAAAGGGCGAGGGCAGCCTAAAAAGCATGTTGATATGATGCAGGAGGAGGAGTAGAGAAGTCAAGGACAATCCAGGCCTTGTTCATTTTTATAAGAGTCGACCTGTCAGCATTTTCAGTCGACAGACGGATACACTTATCAGTTATTATGCCCCCAGCAACACTAAATACCCGCTCTGACAAAACCCTGGCAGCAAGGCAGGCCAGCACCTCTGAGGTGTAGAGTGGCAGTTGGTGTCACGTGTCTAGCTTGGACACCCAATAGTTGTAAGGCACAGAGGGATCACTGAGGATGCTGACACGGTCTGCTATGTACTCCTTCACCATCTTCCAAAATCTTTTCCGCCTTGTGACACTAGGCCGCGCATCAGGGTGAGGGTGCTGGCGGGGTGTCATGAAACTTTTCCAGGCCTTGGAGAGTGTTGTCCTGCCTCTGTTGGAACTGCTGTGTGTTCCCCTCATCTCCCTTCCTGGGTTGCAAAAGGTACTATGTACTCTGCCGCCAGTGTTGTCAGATGGAAGTCTAAGTGGACCTTCCCAATAACTGCGTTGGTCAGGGCATGGGTGATGTTATGGGACACAATTGCTGGTGTAATAAGGGGATGGCACACCGAGAAAAATAGGGGCAACTGGGGACTGAGTAACGAGGGACATCCACTGCCATAAGGCTGAGGAAAGCCTCAGTGTCCACATTCCTAAATGGCAACATTTCCAGGGCCAGCAATTTTTAAAGGTGTGCATTTAGTGCTATGGCCTGTGAGTGGGTGGCTGGGTATTTGCGCTTACGTTCAAAGGCCTGGGTTAAGGACATCTGTACGCGGGCCTATTTGGTATGGCCCGCCTTCTCCCTTTTGCCATTCCACAGCCTCTTCCAGCCTGTTGCGGTGCTGTGGATCCCTTCCCCTCTGTACTGCTTTCCTCGCTTGACTTGTCACCATCCCAGGTTGGGTCAGTGATGTCATCGTCCACCATCCCCTCTTCCCCTTCCTCACTCGGTCATCCTCCTGACTTGTGTTGTTGACCTAACAAGACCCTCACTTATGACAACCGTGTCTCATCTGCATCATCCATCTCATGAAACACTAATTGCCATTCCCCACCATCATCTTCTTCTCACTGTGGATGCTGAAGAGTTTGGGAATCAGTGTACAAGATCTCCTCATGACCCTCTGCAGGCCCTCAACTACAATATTTTACAGGGTCACCTCACCTGCATGCCCTCAACTACAATATTTTACAGGGTCAGCTCAGCAGGAGGCCCCCACTTACAATATTTTACAGGGTCAGCTCACCTGCAAGCACTCACCCATCATTTTTTCAATGGTCAGCTAAGCACCAGGCACTCGCCCATCATTTTTTGCATTGCTCAACAGCAGGCCCTCGCCCCTAATGTTTAGAGGGTCACCAGCAGGCCCTTTCTCCAAATGTTTTTGAGGGTCACCAGCATGCAACCAATCATAATTTTTCAAGGGTGTATATGATGCCCTCCTTTATGTGTAATAAAGGGTGTATTGGAGTGCCAATTCCTTGTACATTTTGGCAGCCCTTTCACTTAGTGCATAGGCTTTATAAGTGTAGGAGTCCTACTACCTGAACAATTGTACCACAATGTGAATGAGGCCCACATTTATGTGATATACAGGTTGTTTCGGAGTGCCTCTTGATTGTAATTTTTGGCAGCAGTTGCACTTTATGTACAATGAAATATATACAGAAAAAGAATGTTTCCTAACAATTTTTCCTGTGAATATTTTTTGGGGGGTTTTGTGCGTATTTTTGTCAGTCTGTAAAAGTTGCGTACAACTCGGACAACATGGTTCCCAGCAGCGACCTGGGAGTCCAAGATGCATCCAGAGATCTTCCCCATGCTATTCCCGATCCACGTCGGTGGTGTTTCTGTAACTTTCTGACCTCTTCCAATGGACCAGGCATCCTCCTCTCTTGAGATTAGGGGGTGCCTGGTTGTCTCCCATTGACTTCCATTATACTTTGGTGCTCGGCCGAGCACACGAATATAGCAATGTGTTCGGGCCAAACACCCGAATACTTTGGTGCTCGATCATCACTACAAATAACTGATGTGTGAACCTAGCCCTATACATAGAAGCAGATATGTTTGAGGATTTCATAGAAGTCAACGGGGTAACAGAAAAACCTTAACCAAATACTTTTCTAATAGTCTTGAAAAAAATACTCTTAGGCCCCTTTCACCCGGGCGAGTTTTCCGTGCGGGTGCAATGCGTGAGGAGGACGCATTGCACCCGCACTGAATCCGGACCCATTCATTTCTATGGGGCTGTGCACATGAGCGGTGATTTTCACGCATCACTTCCATGGTGATGGACCATGTGATTGGACCATGTGATGTGACGTCATCACAGGTCCTTTAGATCATAGATGCTGCAGGGAAAGAGAGGACAGATCGCGACTACGCGATCAAGTGGCAAAGGTAAGTTAACTTTTTTTATTTTTAACCCCTTCCTCTTCATTTAACAATGCATTCCTTATTAAGAATGCTATTATTTCCCCTTATAACCATGTTATAAGGCGAAATAATCAATTCTCCAGTAGACCCGAAACCGGACTTCAGTGATGAAGTCCGGCTTCGGGTTGGGTACCAAACATGGCGTTTTTTCTCACGCGCGTGCAAAACGTGTTGCAAACGTTTGCACCCGCGCGGGAAAAACGCACATATTCCTGCAACGCACCCGCCTCTTATCCGGGCGTCAAACATGACGCCCGTGTGCAAGAGGCCTTAGACTACTTTCACATATGCGTTTATGCTGTCTGGTTTTGAGATTCGGCAGGGAATCTCAAAACGACAGCAAAACATATCTGTTCGAATAATATAATAACCGGCTGCATCCGTTTAGAATGGATTCGGTTCTATTATATCGAAAATACTGGAAATGAAGAGACTGGACCCGACATTTAAACCATTGTAAGTTAATGGGCACTGTATCCGGCACCATTGACCTACATAGTTTTTGGTGCCGAATGTGGCTTGTTCTGTTTTCCACGTCAGACACAGTATGAAATAGCATTTTTTCCAGTCACAGAACGCAACAAACCCGAACGGAATGCATTCTGTTGCACTCCGTTCCGGTTTATTCAGTTTTGCCTCCATTGACAATGAATGGGGACAAAACTGAAGCATTATTTATTGTTGCATTGTACTCATTTTGAGCTAAAAATCATTTTTTCAATTGGACTTTATTAAAAATATTTAGACTTTTTTGCAAACACAGGCATGGGAAATTTCTTCTAAACTGGTGCTTTATATTAAACTATATTCCTTCTTCTATTAAACCAATTTATGAACAGATTAACTTGTTGTTCTTACATATTATGTATTTTTGGGGCTGTTTCATTTTGAAATTATATTGCTTCTTTTGTAAGGGAGATGCTATTCTTGGTTTAGCATTACGGGTCAGGGCCTCTTATCGCTTATACTGCCCTTGTAATGTTCAGTACTGGATTGTGAACAAGATAGAACACTGCTCCTACAAAGGCTTTTCTGTAGTCGGCGTGCTGCTGATGTTAGAGATTAACAAGAACTACACAGCCACTGGTTGTTTTAATTTGTTACAGAATAATAGGCAGACATAAACCCAGCAGGGATAACATTTTTAAAATGCAGGCATATAAAACTGGAATAGAAGAAAATAACTGAAACAAACAGAGTAATAACAATAAATATAAAAATAATTACCTGTAATAAATAGCTTATTTTAAAAGCTGAAATGCAAACTGCCAGGTGTTAGACAATGTTGGAGATGAGTCAGAGGCAAAATAAAGTCTAACCATGTGACAAGACAATACAGTGGAGAAGAAGAAACATAGATTAACCACCTGTCTCACACTCAGAGAAAATAAACACTTTTGTTTTGTTCATAACCAAACCAATTAAGCCTCTGAAGACTGAAAATGCAGGAGACAATTGAAAGCATTTTAAAGAGGATATGTGCTAATAAAATCAACATTTCTTTGTCTGAATGTACTAACATAAATCAATGTAGTGCCCCAATGTTATATGGGTAAATACTAATAATTGTATATAGCAATGTAGGGCATGGAACCATATGATCTATGAAATATACATTTAGCATAATAACATTAAAAGTATTGTTTTTATTTTTTAATCTGGTTGCATTCACACATGGTGAATTTGTTGGCAATATTTAATGGAGATTTTATAATGAAGTCCCACATTAAGTACGACACAAATGAAATTGATTTTTCCCATTGTTTTGTTCCTTTCTAGGAACAGAAAAACAAAAAAATGGCAGCTCTGGATCTATTATATGATGGAAGCCAACAACACTTGAAGGACATTATTGACTATAAAGGAGTCCATGGGGTTTCAATCAGGGAGCCTAGCAGTGGACAAAATGGGCAGCGTGCTGGGGTATTTTATTCAGCTTTTTTCTTTTTTTTTTTTTTTACTTTTGTCAGAATCTGCAACAGAGTGTACTGCCCTGGAGCAGGAGTACTGTGAAGTCTTGACATTAGTTGTTCATTTGGCGTTGTTTCCCCTATGCAGAGTTATAAACTTCTTACATTATTTCACTTGAAAGGGTTAATGTACCCTGTTTAATACCACGTAACTGCATTTTATGTGTATGTTATGATATGTACCTTGTTCATTTGTACTGTATTTGCGAAGCTCTGTTGAAAGGGTTAATGAATACTAAGAGACTTTTGGGACTTTGAATGAGAAGCTAGTAATTTTCCACAGCTGCCATAGGGTTTAAAGAAGAGCATGTTTTGGAGGGAAAAGGCCAGACTTGTTTACCACCAAAACCAGACAGATTGACCTTTTAAATGTCTGCTTTTAGCTATGTTGTTGTCTGGAAACTTGTATTTGTGTGGAAAATCTGCTGTGTTGTTGCCATTGAGTATCATTGAAGCTCTAATGTAAGTCTACACCATATGGGAGTGGTCACTTTGTATTTGTTTGTCCTGAGTTTCTCCACTCCACCCCTCTCACTAGATGGTTCCAGTCTAGCTAGAAATGGCATATAAGGAGAGCAGTAAGAGCCCCTAGTTTTCTGCAGTTAGGGGCCAGTGCTTGGAGGGGGAGACTCTGCCAGTCTGCATGAGTGACCAGAAGAAGACGCTAATATGGGGAGGGACACTGAGACATAGACCATGGGTCACCAGCCTTGTGACCAAGGAGCCACCTGACCAAGGAGCCACCCGGACTATAGAGCTACAGACCATGGACCTCCAGCCTTTAGCCAGGGTACCAGCCATCTGAGAGAGAGAGAGAGAGAGAGGGAGGGAGGGACAGCTAGCTCAGGCCTTTCTTCAGCATCAAACCCTTATTTTGCCAGGGAGAAGACTGAAGAAACCAGCCGTATGCCTCACCTGTATTGTTTTGCACCTGAATTCCTCCAGTAAAGAAGCCCACTGGTTAACTGCAGACTCTGACTCCCTGGACTTTTTTCCCATTGGGGTGTACCATGCCTTACAATTAGCATTGATCGAGCACCAAAGTGCTCATGTGCTCGAGTAGAGCACTTTGCGATGCATGGGTGCTCTACCGAGCACAATAGAAGTCAATGGGAGAACCCGAGCATTAAACCAGGCATCCCTGCTCTGAAGAGGGGAGGGTGTTGGGACTCTAGTTCGGCTTAGGAGTCTCTGTTCTGACGCCATATATAGCTATGTCCATATATGGAGTCATTGCTTGGAGACACCCCAGTGTATTTAAATGTAATTAAGCCTGTATTTCAGATTTGAACTACAGACTTTCTGCATTAGAGGCAAGGCACTTAACCACTCAGCTATAATAGCTGCATAGCCAGTTACTATAATATAGAAAACCATTTTTTCAGCACCACAGAAAACAGCAACGGAGTGCCAGTGGCTTTAGGATCGACCCAATGTCCCAATACTCATACAAAAAAGGAAGGGTCCACGGCACCTCCAGTTACCAGTGTCTTTTATTTACACCAACGCGACGTTTCGGTCCGCACAATGGAACATTTTTCAAGCAGTTACTATAATGACTAAAAATATAAATATAAATATGAGACTTCTACTGTAGAGGAATACTTACTATTAGTCTCATATATTATTATTTTTTTTTTCCAGTGACTGGCTATGCAGCTGTATAGTTTAGTGGTTAAAGTTCCGGGCTGTGATGCAAACGCTGTAAGTTCAAATCCTGTCACAAACTTGAGACAGTGTGGGCTCTGCTACATACAACAGTGTGCTACATCCTACAGCACACTGTGGGCCCTGCTACATCCTACAGCATAGATAAGCAACCTCCAGCACTCCAGGTATTGTGAAACTACATTTCCCATCATGGACACTTGCATGGCTGTTCTCTGAACACCCACAGAAGTGAAAGGAGCATTCTGGGAGCTGTATTTTCACAACATCTGGAGTGCCAAAGGTTGCTGATCCCTGTCCTACAGCATGCTATGGGCTCTGCTACATCCAACAGTGTGGGCTCTGCTACATCCTACTGCACACTAGCCTCCTACTAGTAGTAAGTATTCCTATACAGCAGAAGTTTCATTTTTTGTTATTGTTAGGAAGTGGCCATGCAGCTGTATAGTGTAGTGGTTAAAGTTCTTGACTATGGTGTAGATGCTGTGTGTTCAAATCCTGATAAAAGACATTTCAGAAATAGAGATAAAATTTATATATTTTATATTTTGTTAGTAATTGTAAAAAATGAATGGCACAAAATAAATGTGTAATTACTTTAAAATGCAAGAAAATTTTCTTTATATATATAAAAAAATTCTTTTTTAGAATAAAAAACTCTTTTTTAGAAAAAGAGAACTACTGAACACTTCATTTGGTCTCCCTCCCAGATATAGATGAGGTGAAAATACACCCGGGGGCAAGTCAAAGCACAACATCCGACGTCACATGGAAATCTACATTGAGTCCCCTAGGTTTAAGGGTCCCCAATGTGTAGATCCAATATAGTTCTTTATTTTTCTTTTTCTTTTTATTGTATAAACACTTATTAATTGTCTGTTATTTCTCTCATCTTCTTTACAGATTTTTTCAAGCAAGGGACATTCTCACAGATGGAAGTTTATCTATGGGACCAGATGGGTTCTGAATTGTGAAAAATTATTATTTTAAAAAAAAATTATTATTAGATATCATGAGATTCATGTTTTCTCTGCTGCTTATTCATATTCAAATTTTCTTTTTTGAACACTCCGTGATAAATGAGTGATATGAGTCAAATCACCTAACAAAAGGGGACTGGAGGTAAGGGTTTTAACATGAGGACTGTGACAGGTCTCTTCATGTATCCCTAACTGACCGGTTCACCTAGTGATGTTGGGTGTTATGTATGAATTGCCCCAAGGCTGTTGGCATGATATGGCGAGTCCGTTCTTTTGGATGGACGCGTCACTTGCACTATACACCTAAAATGGGGAGTCTGAAGTATGTATGACCCATGGTGATATGTGGATGCTGTGGCGAGTCCGATCTTTTGGACAATCCTATGCCCCCATTATAATATCCATAGGGTGTGTTGGATGTTCGCATTGATATGTGGATACGGAGTTGTGGTTTATATGACATGTGCACTACACCTGAGATGCCGGGGTCGCCATGTTTGATATGGTCCGGATTGGAGTGCTTGAAACATAATGTTTGCGAGACTTGATCAAGTCCGCGCAGCCGCAGAGATGGCATGAAGCCCGTGAACGCCATTTTTGTTAGGGACACTGGGTCTGATGTATGGAGAGGCTCGCGAGACCTGTGAATCTCGCGCATGCGCGCTGTACTTTGTGAGACGCCGTCCGGGATCCTATGGTAATTCCGTTTCTGTGAGATTGTCTCTCTTTTATTATGATTATTATTTATTTTATACACCTGTGGGTTTCAAGTCAATTAACTATTTACAATGTTTACACTATCAGAAAATTGTATCACATGGAAAATGAATATTTTTCACATGTATTTGTCTATGTAATTTGCACACTTGGCACTTTTAGCACTTTATTATTACAAATTTATATTCTATTGTAATCATGTTTTTAACACTAATTAATTGATGATCATGTGACTTGACTATATATATTGCACTGAGCACTTTATTTGGTATGGCTTGAGAAAGATTGTAGTGAACAATTGAAACGTTGCCACACTGGGCTGAATAAACACTAGAACGTTTGAAGATTGGAGTGTTGCCTTGCAATATTTGAACTACTATATATATATATATATATATATATATATATATACACATATTCGATCGGACCTTTAAATATGCTATTTCAAACAACAGGCACCCAGGGCTAATGTCTGCAACTGGAGCTTAAGCCGATTGTGGACATTTAACCCTTCAGATCTTCAGATTTCATTATCAAATGTAATCACGGCATCTGCGATGATAAAATAAGGGAGCTCACCCTTTCGTCATGCTCTGGCTCCACCCCCCCAGAGGGGAACTAGGGAACTATAAAAAAGTGTAAAAAAAAAAAAGTACATAAACAAATAAAAAATAGACATCATGGGTATGGCCGTGTATGAAAATGCCCATACTATTAAAGTATAAAAATATTTATCCCATACAGCAAGTGGCAAATCAAAAAAAAAAGCCATCATGGCTAAATCAATGTTTTTTGGTCGCTTCACCTCCCACACACATTTTTTTTATAAAAAGTGATCAAAATGGTATTAATAAAAAGTAAAGATCATCCACAAAAATGAGCCCTTACACAGCAATGTATACATAAAAATAAAAAAGTTATAGGGGTAAGAATATAGTAATGGAGACCCCAGAGTGGCCCAGTGACATAGTGGGGAGGTGGCAGCAGGTTTTGGTGAGGCAGCATAGATGATCTAATCTCATGCATCAGGCATTGGTGGGTGGAAATCCTGGCGGATCCACGCCTGATTCATCTTCACAAAGGTTAGTCTCTACAAATTTTGGGCGGAATTGCGAGTTCTCCTTGTGGTAACTATGGACCCCGCCGCCCTAAACACCCGCTCTAATGCCACACTACTGGCCGGGCAGGACAGCTTTTCCAGGGCAAAATCAGCCAGTTATGGCCACAAATCCAGTTTGGCTGCCCAGTAGTCCAGCAGATCTTCAATGTGGGGTAGCAGGGTGCTATCCAAGTATGCCACCACCTGCTGGTTCAGGTTCTGCTCCAAGTCTAGCTGCTGCTGGTGAGTAGTTTCTTCACTAGGTGGGTTAAGAAAGCTGCTCATAATCGACTCTAGACTCAAGCTGCTGCTGATGGAGCTGGTACTGCTCCTACCCCTCACCCTACCACAGCAGCCATGGCAGAGGAATGAAAACGCAGAGGGTCCCCCTAGTCAGGCCTGCGAGAGGATGGACGATGGCGCAGATAGGCATTGACCAACTGACTACATAGGATGTCTCTATAGTAGTTCAGTTTGTCCTCCCTATCAGCGAGTGTAAAAAAGGCCCCATTTTGGACTTTTAGCAAGGGTCCAACAAGGTGGAGAGCCAGAAGTCATCCCTCTGCCAGAAGTCATCCCTCTGGCGACAATTCGGCTGTCACTACTAAAGCAAGTGAGCATGCAGTGGGCCATTTGCGCAAGTGACTCAGAGGGACTCCCTGCCTTCATCTCCACTGCATATTGCCACTGTGCCTGGGTCATCTTCCTCTCTACAAATTGCTTGTGCTCCAATGTCCTCCTTCTCATCCTCCTCCAGTTCAGCCCCCACAGGGCTAATGTGGCTGTGAGATGTAGGCGCGACATCTCCAGTCCCCAGACCAGCCAGATTTACCAGCATCTGTTCCAGGATATGAAGCAGTGGAATGACGTTGTTCATCCCGTAGTCCTGGTGATTGACAAATAACGTGGCATCCTCAAAGGGCCTGTGCAAATGGCAGGCGTCACGCATGAGCTGCCACTGGCTGACATTGAAGTTACACAGAGGAGTACTCCTGTCTGCTTGGATCTGCAATAAAGCGTTTATGGCTTTTCTCTATTCATATAGTCTGTCCAACATATGGAGGATGGAATTCCAATGGGTGGAAACATCGCATATCAGTCTATGTTGGGGGACGCCGTTCTGCCACTGCAGTTCAAGGAGGGTGTGCTGGGCAGTGTAAGAATGGCTGAAGTGCATGCAACGTTTCCTGGCCATTTTTAGGATGTCTTGCAGATGTGTGGAAGATTTCAGGAACCGCTTTACAATCAGATTAAACACGTGCCCCATGCAAGGCGCATATCTCAGCCCTCCTTGATGCAGCGCAAACAACTGCGATCAGCTACATCATGATCGAGTACTGTGTGTCACTGATGTCCCCCTCAACAGTCTCTGAGCCAGAACCTGACCACTCGCAACACCAGTTCCGACGCCACCACTCTCCTCATCACTACTTGCCCGCCAAGTAAAGGAAGCTGCGGATGTCTCCTCCATATCTTGGCTTGCCAGTAGCTGCTGACTGTCTTCTAGTAGCTTGTCCTCACTGTATAGTGCTGCTGAGCCCACAGCATACAATACTTCTCTGGCTGAGGGAACAGAAAAGGACAGAGGCAGATTGAGGACAGGTGAGGGCACAGGTCCTGCTCCCGGCCCATGCCAACTAAGGGTTGTGTCTAACGAACCCACCGATTCTTGGCGGTGGGTGTCTGATGTCTCTTGGGACAAAGTGGATGACCGAGCCAAACATTCAAGAACCGCTGGATTTCTGGTCAAGACACCACCATTAGATGACAAATTGGGAGCTCAGGCCTCTCGAAGTGACGCCTGCTGCCACGCCCCCTTACTCTGCTGCAATCTGTGCCGGCGCCAGAAACATTTAGGCCTTTGCCTCTCCCCTGTGCAGGGCCTGTCACTTCTCTGTCTGACATACTGTTAGATCAAATAAGTAAATAGGACTAATAAGTCCTTTATTTTTACCACTAATACAAGCCACAAAAAGTATTTTAGAACATATAACTTTTTTGCCACTAATACACAACAAAAAGGGCTGTAATTTTCTCACTTCACCACACAATGGCTAATAAGCCCTTTTTTTTTGCCAGTAATACACGACAAAAAAGGCTTTAGAACATAAAACTGCTCCGCTGAACGGCAAATAACACTTTTTTTGTGCCACTAATACACGCCAAAAAAGGCTGTATTTTTCTCACTTCACCACACAACTGCTAATAATCCCTTTTTTCCCCACTTATACACGCCAAAAAATGCTTTAGAACATATAACTGCACCGCTGAAGGGCAAACAATACATTTTATGCCACTAATACACGTCAAAAAGGGCTGTAATTTTCTCACTTCACCACACAACGGCTAATAAGCTCTTTTTTCTCCACTAATACACGCTTAAAAAGGCTTTAGAACATATAACTGCACCGCTGAACGGCAAATAATACTTTTTTTTGCCACTAATACACGCCAAAAAGGCCTACAATTTTCTCACTTCACCACACAACGACAAATTGTACTTTTTTTTAGACTAATAGACGCCAAAAAAGCTTTAGAACATATAACTGCACCGCTAAATGGCAAATAATACTTTTTTAGGCAAAAAACTACACGCCAAAAAGTGCTGTAATTTTCTCACTTCACCACATAACGGCTAATAAACCCTTTTTTCCCCACTAATACAAGCTAAAACGGCTTTAGAACATATAACTGCATCGCTGAACAGCAAACAATAATTTTTTTTTGCCACTAATACACTCCAAAAAGTGATGTAATTTTCTTACTTCATCACACAATGGCAAATAGTAGGGTTGAGCACTTTAGGGTTCTTGGTACCCGGACCTGGACATTTTCGTAAAAGTTCGGGTTTGAGTTTGGTGTTCGGCAATTTCTTGGCGCTCTTTGAAACGCTGCACGGCAGCCAATCAACAAGCGTTTCACTAGTCTGCGCTTAGAAGCCATCACAGCCATGCCTACTAATGGCATAGCAGTGATTGGCCAAGAGCAGTATGTGACCGAGCCTCTATATAGGCTGGAGTCACGTAGCGCCGCATGTCACTCTGCTCTTCTCAGTGTAGGGAAAGGATGCTGCTGCTGCTGGGAGGGAGAGATTAGGGAATAATTCTTTTGATCTTGGTGGTGTAGTGTTCAATCTTCAAACTACAGAGATTATTGATGGTGCTAGCCTACATTGAAAAATAAGTTTAATCCATCTGCTAGTTCGGTGGGCGTCGGCAGCCATTTTTGCAAGTGCAGTGCCCTTGCAACTTCATGTGAACTGCATGTGTGCCAGGGACATTACTTTAATGCTGTTCTGGTAGCACAGTGGAGGACAAATTCCCATTTTTGGCCGTTCAAGTACCCCTGTGGCCTGCAGTGCATACCTGGCAGTGAAAATTATTCAATTACATTAGTCTGTCATACTTTTTTGTGCCCTAAAGCGATTTTTTATCTGTCTGCCACAGGCACTGCATATCGGACAGTCCAATAAAACCGCTAAATACTGCAGTAATCTTGCTGATATAAAAAAGCATACTTTTTTTGCAAGATAGTAAATTTACAGGCTATGCTGCATTTCTGACAGTCCAATTAAAACGTTACGTACTGCAGTTACTTTGCTGCTATAAAAAAGCAAATTTGTTTGTGCTAGATAGCAAATTAGCTTACTATGCTGCATTTCTGACAGTCCAATACAACCGTAACATACTGCATTTACATTGGTGCTGTAAAAGATTACACTTTTTGCGATAGAAAGGTGACAGGGACGTAAATTTCTAAAAATCGTCTATTCCATTTGTGGGTGACAATTTACCAGTTTTGCCGCATACAAACCCCTGCTCTGCATAGGTGACAGGGAGGTAAATTTCAAAAAAATCATCTTTTACATTGGTGGGTGACATTTTGCCAGTTTTGCTGTATACAAACACCTGCTCTGCATAGGTGACAGGGAGATAAGTTTCTAAAAATCATCTGTTACGTTGGCGGGTGACATTTTGCCAGTTTTGCCATATACAAAACCCTGCTCTGAATAAGTGACAGGGCGGTAAATTTCAAAAAAATCATCTGTTACATGGGTGGGTGACATTTTGCCAGTTTTACCATATACAAACCCCTGCTCTGCATAAGTGACAGGGGGCGGTAAATTGCAAAAAATCTTCTGTTAGATTGGTGGGTTACATTTTGCCAGTTTTGCCGTATACAAACCCCTGCTCTGCATAGGTGACAGGGAGGTAAATTTCTAAAAATCGTATGTTATATTCTTGGGCCATAAAGTACCCCTGCACTGCACACCTGACTTGGAAATATATTCAGTAAATTAGGTGGCCTTCAGATTGGTAGGTGATCTGTACCCCTTCTTTCTTTCAAAGTACCGCTGCACTGCATACCTGACTGGGAATTACATTCTGTAAATCCCGCGGCGTTAACATTGTTGGGTGCTGTAGTTATATGCTGTAAAATCTACATTATGTCTCCATGATAAATCTGCAGCGTGGGGGCCCCTTGTGTCTTCTATACACTTTTAAAATAATCCTTTAGCGGGAAAAATAGATGCCTGATGACGGGGACGCTCCATGACTTCTTTTTTCTTTCACAATTCCCCGGCCCTGCATACCTGACTGGGAAATATATGCTGTAAATTAGGTGGCGTTCAGATTGTTGGCTGATCTGTACCCCTTCTTTCTTTCAAAGTACACCTGCACTGCATATCAGACAGGGAACTTTACAATTTCATTACAATTGGCAGTTACATTGTTGCCTAACATAAAGCCTTTTTTGGCTGTGACGCCAAAGGTAGTCTCTAACAACAATGTGATTTGTATTTTTTTTTTAAAATAAATTGGGGTAGAACTCAAAACATTGGGAAATATAAAAAAGAAAACAAAGAGTAAGTGCGCTGTAGTATAACAATGGTTGGGTGAGGTCAGTATACATGTCTATTCTGCTTAAGGTACAAACAAGTCATGTGTAGGGATGAGCGAACCCGAACTGTATAGTTCGGGTTCGTCCTGAATTTTGGGGTGTTCGGGAAACGGACCCGGATCCGAACATTTCGGGTTCGGGTCCGTTGTTCGCGATTTCTTCCCGCTTTCTGAAGGGCTGCACAGCAGCCAATCAGCTAGCGTTTTAGTTAGAAGAAGCCATCACAGCCATGCTTACTAATGGCATGGCTGTGATTGGCCAAGTGCAGCATGTGACCCAGCCTCTATTTAAGCTGGAGTCACGTAGCGCCGCACGACACTCTGCTCTGATTAGTGTAGGGATAGGACGCAGCTGCTGTGAGGGCGAGATTAGGCAGGGAACACTCAGCAAAAACACCTAATGAAGTGATCGATCTACAGCTGTGAAACATTCAACTTCTGCTAGTTAATTGTTCATTGGTTTTTAGGCTGTACAGAGCGTTTTTCTGTCACTTTTGTCTGGGGTGATCGGCATTTTGTGTCTTGTGGTGCACCAGCACAAGCTGCCACCAAGTCCATCAATCCATCATCAATCCATCAATACTAAGTTTTTTTTTGCTATATCCTACACCAGTGGCTTGACTGTGCTTATTGTTACCCCTAGAAACTCAGGATAGAAATCTCTATATTTTATTGAGGTGTTAAATTCAATTGCCAAAATAGCAATCCCCTAAATATGGTGTTCCAGCTGTGGCTAGCCAAGTGTAATACTGTCTGCTGTCTGGCAAAGGATATTTTTTTTTTTGGGGTGAAATTTAATTGCCAAAATAGCAATCCTGTCCCAGCAGTGGCTGGCCAAGTTTAATAGTGTCCGGCAAAGGATAGATTTTTTCCTGTGGTGAAATTCAATTGCCAAAATAGCAATCACCTAAATCTGGTGTCCCAACTGTGGCTGGCCAAGTTTAATAGTGTCCGGCAAAGGATATATTTTGTTCTGGGGTGAAATTCCATTGCCAAAATAGTAATACAGTAAATCTGGTGTTCCAGTTGTGACTGGACAAGTTTCATAGTGTCCGTCATAGGATATATTATTTTCTGCGGTGAAATTCAATTGCCAAAATAGCAATACCGTAAATTTGGTGTTCCAGCTGTGACTGGACAAGTTTCATAGTATCCGTCATAGTATATATTATTTTCTGCGGTGAAATTCAGTTGCAAAAATAGAAATACCGTAAATCTGGTGTTCCAGCTGTGACTGGACAAGTTTAATAGTGTCCGGCAAAGGATATATTTTGTTCTGGGATGAAATTCAATTGCCAAAATAGCAATACCATAAATCAGTGGTTCCAGCTGTGGCTGGCCAAGTTTAATACTGTCCGGCAAAGGATAGATTTTAAATTGTTGGGTGAAATATTACCATTTTTGCCAGGTACAAACCCCTGCACTGCATAACTGACAGGGAACTTACAATTGGCGGTTACATTCTTGCATGAAATAAAGCCTTTTTGGGCTGTGAAGCCAAAGGTAGTTGCCAATAACAGTTTTTTTATTTAAAATTTTTTTTAATAAATTAGTGTAGACCCTGTTAGGAATATTCATTTCTTTCTCTCTTATTGGTACCCCTGGTACTAGACTTCGGCATTCAGCTAGATTTGATTCTTATCTGGCGCCAGAGAGAGCGACGTTGCCACAGGACACAATTAGGTGTTGTGCAAAGTCACTCTGAATCTTTTATTGATTTTATGAGACATATATAGTCCATTTATGTTTAAGTTAACCAATCACAGAGTAACACATGTTTTAGCCAGCTACAGATTTTCGTTATCTTATCTTTTATCAGACTCAAGGCTATATGTGGGCAAAACACTTAGGTCTTATGAAATCCTATGTGTTCCTGTGCACGTGATGTACTGATGTATAGATAGGGATGCAATTCAAAGCTAATATGCAAAACTGACTTTGAACTCTAATAGAACCCTTCAATCCCCTCTTAAAAACCATCTACATATTTTTATATAATGTGTTTTTTTCATTGTGTTCCTTTCTTGTTTTTTCTTTCAAAATATTTCTGTAAATATTGTTGGTAATCCTCTGGAGACCCAGTTTTTTTTTAGGCATCTGAATGTATGCAGCTTGTGGTGTATCTGGGACTCGCCTACATCTCATAAATGTATTAATTAATGAGGGTATACATTGGATACAGCAACAACACATGTTTATATAAGGTCTCGTGGACTTTGTAAATCTTTAAGGCACAATGAGCTAACATTTAGGGCCTTCACTATCCTGATTATACTATTCTGTTCAGAATAAGAGGGGCCAGGAAGAACTGGATCTTGCTCCTGAGCTCTTTTAGAGACTGTGTGACTATTTGGTGCACCACATAATAAACTCATCTCCTCTAGGTGATAATTACAAGTGGTAATGAGTCCGATTGGCAAGAAAACACAAAGATTAATAATCAGCAGCAGACAAACAAATCTCCCAGAATATTGTAGGGTCTTCATCTTCAGCCTGTGGCAAGGCTTCTTATGAGCTTCCCTCTTTGTCTTTGTTGGACACAGGAGAAGACGCCTCAGGGACCCTTTTCAATCTGCTAGAATGAATCCAGATCGGAGCCTCCTCTGTGAGAATCGCTGTTCTAGTGACTGCTACCACCGTGGTAGGGGGTCCGAATGCCAGCTCCTTGGGATCTTTTCCTTTACGTAATACCCTGACCACCACCATGTCTCCAGCCCGGAAAGGGTGCGTCAGTTCCTGTAGAAGAGAGGGAGACTTACAAGCAACTTTTTCTTCAGTTTTGCTAAGAACTTTAATCAGTTTTGTGACATATTCTTCCCTAATCTGGTCTATGTTGCCTTCCTGTACCACTAGGGGGTGATTTGCCAAAGGAGTTGGAAAGGTCCTACCCATAAGGATTTCAAAGGGTGACAGTCCTAACCTCTTATTGGGAGTCATTCTTATTTCTGCCAATATAATAGGTAGGATTTGTTTCCATTTCTCAAAAGTACCTGCTGTGGCTTTCCTAAGTTTGTCTTTAACTGTTCGATTCATGCATTCTAGTATGTGCTAGTATGTGATTCATATCCTCGAGTATGTGCTTTGCAATGTATAACAGCTATTTGTGAGGGAAGCTGGAGGGCGGCCAACATATCATCTATAAGCTGGGAATGTGATATTTTCTTACCGTCAGCTGTGGTATAACCCCTGCGTTGCCAGATTACCCCATGATCCCACACAACCTCGTGTGCATTTCTGCTGTCTGTGTATATTGTGACAGGTTTGTTTTTGTGTATTTGGCATGACCTTGTAAGTGCTATTAATTCTGCAGCTTGGGCACATGAACGGGTCGTGACTCAAGCATAATATCTGGCAGCATCACTTCTGCATATGCTGCACAGTAGACGGTGTCGAGTGGACGTGAACATGAACCGTCTACAAACACTTCTGGTGTGTCCGGTATGGGGGTGGCAGACAAGTCTAGTCTGGGGGAGGTTTCGTATTCTAGTACCTTGAGCTAGTCATGTTCGTCTGGTAAAAAGTCTTCTGTCCCTTTTAGTCCTAGTAATGCATTTAGTATAGGTGCTGGTCCTGCCATATGTGAGGCATATTTAATCTGTAATGATGGATCACTGAGTAAAAGGACTTCATATCCTGACTATCTTTGTGCTGACATGTGCTGCGTATTAATACCTCTGAGTAGTCCCACTACGTCATGGGTAGTATGCAAGACAGTGTGGGGTCCCAGTGTAAAGGGTGTGGCTAATTCCACCATCATCGCACGGGCCGCAAGAGTTCGTAGACATGCCGGCATCCCTATTACAGGGACAAGCATTACCTACTGGGGTAAGTAACTGGCTGAGTGACAGAAAACAGAGGGTGGTTATTAACGGTACACACTCAGATTGGGTCACGGTCACTAGTGGGGTACCTCAGGGTTCAGTATTGGGCCCTATTCTCTTCAATATATTTATTAATGATCTTGTAGAAGGCCTGCACAGTAAAATATCTATTTTTGCAGATGACACTAAACTGTGTAAAGTAATTAACACTGAAGAGGACAGTTTTCTGCTACAGAGGGATCTGGATAGATTGGAGGCTTGGGCAGAAAAATGGCAGATGAGGTTTAACACTGACAAATGTAAAGTTATGCACATGGGAAGGAATAATGCAAGTCACCCGTACATATTAAATGGTAAAACACTCGGTAACACTGACATGGAAAAGGATCTAGGAATTTTAATAAACAGCAAATTAAGCTGCAAAAACCAGTGTCAGGCAGCTACTGCCAAGGCCAATAAGATAATGGGTTGCATCAAAAGGGGCATAGACGCCCGTGATGAGAACATAGTCCTACCACTTTACAAATCACTGGTTAGACCACACATGGAGTACTGTGTACAGTTCTGGGCTCCTGTGAACAAGACAGACATAGCAGAGCTGGAGAGGGTTCAGAGGAGGGCAACTAAAGTAATAACTGGAATGAGGGATCTACAGTACCCTGAAAGTTTATCAAAATTAGGGTTATTCACTTTAGAAAAAAGACGACTGAGGGGAGATCTAATAACTATGTATAAATATATCAGGGGTCAGTACAGAGATCTGTCCCATCATCTATTTATCCCCAGGACTGTGACTGTGACAAGGGGACATCCTCTGCGTCTGGAGGAAAGAAGGTTTGTACACAAACATAGAAAAGGATTCTTCACTGTAAGAGCAGTGAGACTATGGAACTCTCTGCCTGAGGAGGTGGTGATGGTGAGTACAATAGAGGGATTCAAGAGGGGACTGGATTTATTTCTGGAGTGTAATAATATTACAGGCTATAGGTACTAGAGAGGGGTCGTTGATCCAGGGAGTTATTCTGATTGCCTGATTGGAGTCGGGAAGGAATTTTTTTTCCCCTTAAGTGAGGAAAATTGGCTTCTGCCTCACAGGGGTTTTTTGCCTTCCTCTGGATCAACTTGTAGGAAACAGGCCGAACTGGATGGACAAATGTCTTTTTTCGGTCTTATATACTATGTTACTATGTTACCTTTGAGAAAAAGGCACAAGGACTCAACTTTCCCCCATGTTCTTGAGTGAGTACCCCCGCCATGGTTTTACAGTTTTGTCATGCAAACATGTGGAATGGTAGGTTATAATCAGGGAGGCCCAATTCTGGGCTACACATCAATGAACATTTCAGAGTATCGAAAGCATTCAACATTTCTTTTGACCATCTAATTAGCTCTGGGGATTCTTCCAGAGTGGCTTGCCTCAAAATATTGTCATAATAAGAACAGTCGGGGATCCATTGTCTACAGTAGTTTATCATACCAAGAAGGACAGCATTTCCTTTTTGGTGCGCGGGATGACCAGGCCCACAATAGACTGGATTCTCCCGGGACTGATTCGTCTTTCCCCCTGTGTGAGTACAAAGCTCAAGTATTCAACCTGCTGTTTGCACCACTGCAGTTTCTTTAACGACACTTTATGATCACATTCTGACAACCATCTCAACAAGGATATACCATCATGTACACTTGCCTCCACTGACATGCTGCACAACAGTAGATCATCAATATACTGTATCAGGATGGAACCTTGGGGGGGGTGCCAGGGTTTCAAAGTGGCTTGGAGGACAATGCTGTACACAAATGGTGAATCAGCATACCCCTGTGGCATTCTACCCCAGGTTAGTTGACATCCCTCAAAGGAAAAAGCAAAAAGGATACTCTTATTAAACAGATGGCTTCCACGGGGATGGAAGAAAGGAGAGTTGTGACATCAGGAACTACCGGGGCTATGGGCACAATGAGATTGTTGATTGCCCTCAAATCCTGGACAAAGCGGGTAGTACCATCTGCATTTGTCACAAGATTGATAGGGGTGGAGTAAGGTGAAATCACCTCCTCGAGGATTCCTTTTTTCAGAAATTCTTCTATCATTGGCCGTAGCCCCTCAATCTTTTCCTTGGACAGTGGGTATTGCTTTTGATACACCGGTGTGACACTGGGTTTAAGATTGGCTTGATAAGGTGTGCAATCAATCAGGCCCGTGTCATAGTCGCCCTGTGACCATAGTGAAGGGTTAATGTCTCCTAGCTCAGGGTGGTCCTGTAAACTAACAAAAGTACATATAGCCGGGGTCACTATGGGCATGGTGGCTAAGTGAATACTTAGTCCATAATTTTTTACTGTCACCCCTAAGTCCAACTTCACAAACAAGTCCCTTCCTAATAAACTTACAGAGCAATCTGGTATGATGCTGAAAGTATGGTCCATGATGTATTCACCATCCACTGTCTCTATTGGGAGGACACTCGTTTTATATGTTTTAGTTAATACCCCGTTGATTCCCATAGAGGGGTCAGACAATCTTAAAGGTCCTTTGTACATGTCTTTGTTTAACACACTGGAGGTGGCGCCGCTGTCTACCATGAATCCTACCTTCCTTCCCGCAACTTTAAGCAAAATAATTGGTGTATCTCTTCAGTGGGTGGTAACATGTGCGAAAGCTGGGGTGACTCCCTCCGGGCCCCGTCAGTAGCGTTGTTGATGATTCCAATCAATGGGGAACCTGGGCTGAGTCTGCGTACCCTGTCTATCTGTATTCTGTCCCCTTTGTGTCATGGGCTGTTGTTGGCTGTGTGCTCCCCAATTCTGCGTGTCTCTCCTGGGCATTGTGCACTGTCTAGCCCAATGTCCCTCCTGTCCACAGTTATAACAGCGGTTATTAATGGTTTGGAAGTCTTGGTTTCTATCATTTGATCTATGAAAGTTTCCTGCTGTCTTTCGCTAGTTTCTCCCACTCCCTCTGTTCCCTGCATACGCATGTATGGGGGCAGTGGATTTGCTAATGTCGAAACACCCTGCGGCTTCCTTTTCATAAAGGGGTTTTTCAAATTGATCTATGCTGTCTGAAGTCCACATGGAGACGTTCAGTTTTACTGTAAGCATTAACCTATCAGATAGATTGTTAATAAATGTGGAAATAATTAGACTGTCAATCTGGAGAACCGGTGCCTCCAATTTCCAGCAATCCATAAATCTCCTCCAGAAATCAGTAACGCTTTCTGAGGGTTTTTGCTTACATGCTACGGCTACTGGGAGTGAAGACTTCTGTTTTGGGGGTGTGGGTTGTTTACTAACTGCGTGTCCTGCTATTATGTGACTGGCTGCTATTAAATCCTCTTCTTCATTATTTTTATATTGCTGTAAGGACGGGTAGAGAGGGAGGGGTGTGTGAGGGGGTGGTAGGGGCGCTGAACAGTTAATTTTATGTGCATATGAACGTGGGGGATACATCTGATGTTTTTTATCATTTTCCTTCTTAGTCTGTATCTCATGTAGTTTTCTATCGTCTTTTGATCTTTTTAAACCTTTTGTCACATGTTGGGGCCATACCAGTGGGGAGCTATCTCTAGCCATTGTTCTCCTCCTTTCTGCATATAATCCATATCCCATGAAGGGTCAGGTTCAAAATACGGCCAGGCGGCAGTGTCGCCTAAGCATAGACCCTTGACCATGTCCATGTGATATATGCTATTGTCTCCTTCCCTGGGAAAGGGGTCTAACGCTTCCATTGCCTCTGTACACCCTGCCAAATTATCTACCCATGGGTTAAAAAGGTAATATTTTGTAGGACTGACTCGGGCAACATATTATTTACATGTTTCTCCTGGTTCTGGTTTAGGGTATTCTGTCTTAGATTTTTTAACTACCCATTATCCAAACTTATTTTCTTACAAAAAGAATTCAAAACAGTAATAGCAAAAAAAAAACAGAATGTTAGTCTATGGGTGACAGCTGTACACTTACGACCCAGCCTGTCACTTCCCTTTATATAAATATGTTAGACAAAACAACTTATCATGCAAAACTTCTACAATTTATCAAACAACTTATCATGCAAACTTCTACAATTATCAAACAACTTATCATTAGTGTTGAGCGAACAGTTCGAGCATCGTTTGGGTTCGTACCGGATTTTGGGGTGTCTGGGACACGGACCCGAACCTGGACATTTTCAAAAAAGTTCGGGTTCGGGTCCGTTGTTCGGCGATTTCTTCCCGCTTTCTGAAGGGCTGCACAGCAGCCAATCAGCTAACGTTTTACTTCTTGCCCTAAGAGCCCATCACAGCCATGCCTACTAATGGCATGGCTGTGATTGGCCAAGTGCAGCATGTGACCCAGCCTCTATTTAAGCTGGAGTTACGTAGCGCCGCACGTTACACTGCTCTGATTAGTGGAGGGAGAGGACGCAGCTTCTGTGAGGGCGAGATTAGGCAGGGAAAAGTCAGCAACAGCACCTAATGAACGGATCGATCTACAGCTGTGAATGATTGAACTTCTGCTAGTGACTTGCTCACTGGTTTTTAGGCTGCACAGAGCGTTTTTCTGTCACTTATTTTCTGGGGTGATCGGCGGCAATTTTGTGACTTGTGGTGCACCAGAAGAAGCTGCCACCAAGTCCATCAATCCATCAATACTAGTTTTTTTTTGCTATATCCTACATCAGGGGCTTGGCTGTGCTAATTGTCACCCCTAGAAACTCAGGATAGCAATTTCTATATTTTATTAAGGGGTTAAATACAATTCCTCAAATACCAATCCCCTAAATATGGTGTTCCAGCTTTGGCTAGACAAGTATAATACTGTCTGCAGTCTGGCAAAGGATAGATTATTTTCTGGGATGAAATTCAATTGCCAAAATAGCAATACCATAAATCAGTGGTTTCAGCTGTGGCTGGCAAAATAGAATAGTGTCCGCCAAAACATATATTTTGTTCTGGGGTGAAATTAATCTGCCAAAATAGCAATACACTGAATCTGGTGTCCCAGCTGTTGGAGGCCAGATTTCATAGTGTCTGCCAAAACATATATTTTGTTCTGGGGTGAAATTCAATTGCCAAAATAGCAATACCAAAAATCCGTGGTTTCAGCTGTGGCTGGCAAAATAGAATAGTGTCCGCCAAAACATATATTTTGTTCTGGGGTGAAATTAATCTGCCAAAATAGCAATACCCTGAATCTGGTGTCCCAGCTGTTGCAGGCCATGATTCATAGTGTCCGCAAAAACATATATTTTGTTCTGGGGTGAAATTCAATTGCCAAAATAGCAATACCCTAAATCAGTGGTTTCAGCTGTGGCTGGCAAAATAGAATAGTGTCCGCCAAAACATATATTTTGTTCTGGGGTGAAATTAATCTGCCAAAATAACAATACCCAGAATCTGGTGTCCCAGCTGTTGCAGGCCAGATTTCATAGTGTCCGCCAAAACATATATTTTGTTCTGGGGTGAAATTCAATTGCAAAAATAGCAATACCATAAATCAATGGTTTCAGCAGTGGCTGGCAAAATAGAATAGTGTCCGCGAAAACATATATTTTGTTCTGGGGTGAAATTAATCTGCCAAAATAGCAATACACTGAATCTGGTGTCCCAGCTGTTGCAGGCCAGGATTCATAGTGTCCGCAAAAACATATATTTTGTTCTGGGGTGACATTCAATTGCCAAAAAAGCAATACCCTGAATCTGGTGTCCCAGCTGTTGCAGGCCACCTTCCATAGTGTCCGTCAAAACATATATTTTGTTCTGGGGTGAAATTCAATTGCCAAAATAGCAATACCATAAATCAGTGGTTTCAGCTGTGGCTGGAAAAATAGAATAGTGTCCACCAAAACATATATTTTGCTCTGGGGTGAAATTAATCAGCCAAAATAGCAATTCCCTGAATCTGGTGTCCCAGCTGTTGCAGGCCAGATTTCATAGTGTCTGCCAAAACATATATTTTGTTCTGGGGTGACATTCAATTGCCAAAATAGCAATATCCTGAATCTGGTGTCCCAGCTGTCGAAGGCCAGGATTCATAGTGTTTTGCAAAACATATATTTTGTTCTGGGGTGACATTCAATTGCCAAAATAGCAATACCCTGAATCTGGTGTCCCAGCTGTTGCAGGCCAGGATTCATAGTGTCTTGCAAAACATATATTTTGTTCTGGGGTGAAATTCAATTGCCAAAATAGCAATACCCTGAATCTGGTGTCACAGCTGTTGCAGGCCAGGATTCATAGTGTCCGCAAAAACATATATTTTGCTCTGGGGTGACATTCAATTGCCAAAATAGCAATACCCTGAATCTGGTGTCCCAGCTGTTGCAGGCCAGGATTCATAGTGTCCGCAAAAACATATATTTTGTTCTGGCCTGCGGTGAAATTCAATTGCCAAAATAGCAATACCATAAATCCCTTGGTTTCCCAAGGAAATCCACCTAGCCCTTCCCCAGTGGTGGAAGACATAGAATGCACTGATGCACAACCACTGATGTTTCCTGATGATGAGGACATGGGAATACCACCTCATCGGAGTCCGCACGTCTCTGATGATGACGAAACACAGGTGCCAACTGCTGCGTCTTTCTGCAGTGTGCAGACCGAACAGGAGGTCAGGGAGGAAGACTGTGTGGAAGACGATGAGGTCCTAGACCCCATATGGAATGAAGGTCGTGCCACTGACTTTCATAGTTCAGAGGAAGAGGCAGTGGTGAGACCGAGCCAACAGCTTAGCAAAAGAGGGAGCAGGGGGCAAAAGCAGACCAGCCGCCGCCGTTGCTCTGGCACACATGAGCGACTACATGCTGCAGTGCCTGCGCAACGACAGCAGAGTTGCCCACATTTTAACGTGTGCGGACTACTGGGTTGCCACCCTGCTGGATCCCCGGTACAAAGACAATGTGCCCACCTTACTTCCTGCACTGGAGCGTGATAGGAAGATGCGCGAGTACAAGCGCACGCTGGTAGAGGAGCTCCTGAGAGCATTCCCAAATGTCACAGGGGAACAGGTGGAAGCCCAAGGCGAAGGCAGAGGAGGAGCAAGAGGTCGCCAACGCAGCTGTGTCACGGCCAGCTCCTCTGAGGGCAGGGTTAGCATGGCAGAAATGTGGAAAAGTTTTGTCTCCACGCCACAGCTAACTGCACCACCACCTGATACGGAACGTGTTAGCAGGAGGCAGCATTTCACTAACATGGTTGAACAGTACGTCTGCACACCCCTCCACGTACTGACTGAGGGTTCGGCCAACTTCTGGGTCTCCAAATTGGCCACGTAGCCAGAGTTAGCATTTTATGCCTTGGAGGTGCTGGCCTGCCCGGCGGCCAGCGTTTTGTCTGAACGTGTATTCAGCACGGCAGGGGGCGTCATTACTGACAAACGCAGCCGCCTGTCCACAGCCAACGTGGACAAGCTGACGTTCATAAAAATGAACCAGGCATGGATCCCACAGGACCTGTCCCTCCCTTGTGCAGAATAGACATTTATAACTGCCTCCCCCTCAACCATGTATTCTTGTACTCCGGGGCACTTCTTTATTGAATCCTCATTTTTTTAACTTTACCATGATCTTGCTGTGCAACCCAAAGTTGAATGAACCTCTCCTCTGTCTGGGTGGTGGGGCCGAAATAACTGAGAGTGGCCTTCTCCGGTGGTGGTTGATATGACGCATGATTCCTTGCTGTGAGACCTCTCTCCTCTGACTGGGTGCTGGGGCCTAAATAACTGAAAATGGCCTTCTCCAGTGGTGGTTAATATGACGCATGATTCCTTGCTGTGGGACCTCTCTCCTCTGTCTGGGTGCTGGGCTGAAATAACTGAGAGTGGCCTTCTCCGGTGGTGGTTGATATGACGCATGATTCCTTGCTGTGGAACCTCTCTCCTCTGTCTGGGTGCTGTGGCCGAAATAACTGAAAGTAGCCTTCTCCAGTGTTGAGTGATATGACGCATGATTCCTTGCAGTGGGACCTGTCTCCAATTGATATTGGTTAAATTTTATTTATTTTATTTTATTTTAATTCATTTCCCTATCCACATTTGTTTGCAGGGGATTTACCAACATTTTGCTGGCTTTGGCAGCCCTCTAGCCCGTTCCTGGACTATTTTACAGCCTTTTTAGTGCCCAAAAGTTCGGGTCCCCATTGACTTCAATGGGGTTCGGGATAAAGTTCGGGTCGAGTTCAAATCCCGAACCCGAACATTTTCGGGAAGTTCGGCCGAACTTCTCGAACCCGAACATCCAGGTGTTCGCTCATCTCTACTTATCATGCAAACTTCTACAATTATCTTATTAAGAATCAAATCAAGCTGTAAAACCTTATGTTCCCTGAACAGATCTTTTACAGACTCCCTGAGCCCTCTGAAGTGCACTTTCCTTGTTACTGGACTTCACTGAGTCCTTTCTGTTCCCTGAACAGATCTTTTACAGACTTCCTGAGCCCTCTGAAGTGCACTTTTCTTGTAACTGGACTTCCCTGAGTCCTTTCTGTTCCCTGAACAGATCTTTTACAGACTCCCTGAACCCTCTGAAGTGCACTTTCCTTGTAACTAGACTTCCCTGAGTCCTTTCTGTTCCCTGAACAGATCTTTTACGGACTCTCTGAGTCCTAAGGCAAAACTCCCTGAGTTATGCTTACTGTATCCATGACACAGTACTATACCCGAAGTCTATCTAAGGGTCCCTTATGTACTTACTTGAATCAAGACGTGGCCAGTGCCCTCGGATCAGCCAGAGGACAAAATCAGTGTCTCTTCTCAAAAGACCCGAGGATGACCTTCTCGATCCCAGACGAGCCCCCAGATTGTTAGGAATATTCATTTCTTTCCCTCTTATTGGTACCCCTGGTACTAGACTTCGGCATTCAGCTTGATTTGATTCTTATCTGGCGCCAGAGAGAGCGATGTTGCCACAGGACACAATTAGGTGTTGTGCAAAGTCACTCTGAATCTTTTATTGATTTTATGAGACATATATAGTCCATTTATGTTTAAGTTAACCAATCACAGAATAACACATGTTTTAGCCAGCTACAGATTTTCGTTATCTTATCTTTTATCAGACTCAAGGCTATATGTGGGCAAAACACTTAGGTCTTATGAAACCCTATGTGTTCCTGTTCACGTGATGTATTGATGTATAGATAGGGATGCAATTCAAAGCTAATATGCAAAATAGACTTTGAACTCTAATAGAACCCTTCAGACCCCAAAACATTGGGAAAATATAAAAAATAAAACAAACTGTAAGTGCACGGTAGTATAACAGTGGTTGGGTGAGGCCGGTATACATGTCTATTCTGCATAAGGTACAAACAAGTCCTGTGGGATCCATGCCTGGTTCTTTTTAATAAACCAAAGCTTGCCCACATTATCTGCGGACAGGCGGCTGCGCTTGTCTGTGATAATGCCACCAGCCATGCTAAACACACGTTCAGACAATACAGTGGCTGCAGGGTAGGCTAGCACCTCCAAGGCGTAAAGGGCAACCTCAGGACATGTGCCCAATTTGATGACCCAGAAGTTGAATGGGGCAGACCCAGTGGCGTAGCTAGAAATGATTTGGCACCACAGCAAATTTTTGAATGGGGTCCCCCTCTCCCAGTTATTTTTGCGCAAATCCCTTCCTTTCATGCCGCTATGCCTGTGGCTACTAAAGATCGCTCTCTCAGACCAGGCCCAGCAGCTGTTACATTCACTTTCTACACTGTCTATACTGCCACTGTATATCATTTCATTGTATAATTGTCACGGGTATATGTGAACAACAGGGGCATAAACAGTGCTGAAGCTACTGACCGGACCCAAACTAGGGAGCATAAAGGGTGACCCCTGTCAGACCCAAAGAGCTCTCCCTATGCTGCTATGCCCATGCCCAGACCCTGATGGTGGGTCGTGGCATGCCTGCGTACCTAAGGCTGGTGACAGCTGAAACCCCTACAATAGTGGGAGGGGCACGGCCACCGGCGCCCTGCTCAGAACACAGACGGAACCGGGGTCGCCTCGGATCCAGTCAGCAAACAAACCAAAACACACAATGTCTGCAAACTTATCTGTAGGGGCTGCAGCAGCAGTGAAGACAGATCCAAACTCAGCAGACAATATCCGATGTTACTTGCTTCAGCAGAACACAGGTCCAGGGTAAAGAGACCACACAAGTGTAGATACTCCAGCGGCTGACACAACTCAGATGAGAAATATAATCTGCACGATTAAACAGGAAGAGGGGTGTTTTATAGGAAGAGGAATCAATCACAGGAGGGACAGCTGGGAGGAGGGAAACTGAAAGTAAAGATCTCATCACAGGGGCGGAGGAACAGAGCTGTGAGAACTCCTCAAAACTCTGGTAGTGACATCATCACAGGGGCGGAGAAACAGAGTTGTGAGAACACCTCAAAACTCTGGTAGTGACAATAATACTGTTAGTCCTCCTCCTACTCCTGGATGGGCCCTTTCTAGGTCACGGCCCCACAGCAGTTGCTTCCCCTGCTTCCTCTGTAGCTATTCCCCTAGGCAGACCAATCAGTCAGTACATGTACTTTTCCACCATGTTGCTGAAATGGTGCCTCCTGCTAAGATGTTCCAGATCTGCTGCTGGTGGTGCAGGTTGTTGTGGCGTGATGACAAAGCTTTTCCACATTTTGCCCATGCTAACCCTGCCTTCTGAGGTGTTGCTGGTGAGGGGGCCCTGACAAAGTCATTTAGTCCTTCTTCTCCTTCTGGATGGGCCCCTTCTAGGTCAGGGACCCAAAACAGTGTGCTTCCCACTCTTCCCTGTAGCTACGCCCCTGGGCAAACCCATCAGTCAGTACGTGTAGTCTTTCACCATGTTGCTGAAATGCTGCCTACTGCTATGACATTCCAGATCTGCTGGTGGTGCAGGTTGTTGTGGCGTGATGACAAAGCTTTCCCACATTTCGCCAATGCTAACCCAGCCTTCTGAGGTGCTGATGGTGACCCAGCTGCCTGTGAGCTGGCTTGGGTGCCACCCTGCTGAGAACATGGTTCCTTCTCATCCTCCTCATCCTACTTATCCTCCTCAACCTCCAGAACTGTGCCCTGGCTGGACAATTGTGTTCCAGGCCAGGGACTATGTTGGTGCAGGAACCCACCCTTCGAGCCACTTGGATGTCACTGGCCTTAAGATAAGGTGTGTATATAGTTTTGTTTGTTTATATAGTAAGTTTAACTGCATTTTAGTTATTTTAATATGTTTTTAAGAAAATTTGTAAATAGTTTGTTGATGGTTTGAGTGTAAGGGGGGGTGGGGGTGTTGTGTGTGTTCGATTAACTGAATTGATTTTCACTGCCTGGTGTTTAGGAATTTCTTCACCCCAAATTCAGTACATGTGGCAGGCAGGGGAAGTGTGTCAAACCGGCTAGGCCCAGACCTGCTAGTATATTTCGCCCATTAGCGCACAACACGAGGCCGGGCTGGAGGCTCAGTGGCACCAACCAATGGTCGGCCTGTTGTTCCATGCCTGTCCACAGCTCCTGCGCGGTGCGGGGTTTGTCCCACAAACACACAAGTTTTAAAACAACCTGCTGTCGTTTCCCCCTAGCTGTGCTGCTGTGGGTGGTGAAGGTGTTACGCTGAGTGGATGAGGAGGAGGTAGAGAAGGAGGAAGCCGAGTAGGAGGAGGAGGTAACAGGATACAAAGAGAAATGCCCAGCAATCCTCGGGGGCGGAAGGACATTCGGAAAAATGCTATCTGCCTTTGGGACAGCCGCTACATTTACCCACTGTGTTGTTGGTTATGTGGACATTGCCAACGATAGCGTTGCGCAGTGCACACTTGATTTTGTCCGCCACTTGGTTGTGCAGGGAATGGATGGCTCGCTTGCCAAAGTAGCGGCGGCTGGGATATACGTACTGTGGGATAGCCACCGCCATAAGGTTTTTAAAACTGTCCACCAGACAGAATGACAGCATTTCAAAGGACCAGGAAGTTTGAAATAAGGCATTCAGAGCCATGGGTAGCAGGGTACTTCCTCTTTCTATTTCTTTTTCTCTCCAGTGTTTGGGAGATGGACAGCTGATAGCTGAACACTTCCATGGGATTTGGTGGAGATGCTTGGTGACAATGACAGATGTGGTGGCGTTGCTGCCACATCCTGTTTGCTGGGTGACAGGTGCCACTTTCACTCACTTGGGCTCAAGTTTAGAATGTTTATTTATTATTTTTCTGTATTTTATTTTAAGTCATTTCCCTATTCACATATGTTTGCAGGGCATTTACCTACATTTTGCTGACTTTTGCAGCCCTCTAGCCTTTTCCTGGGCTATTTTACAGCCTTTTTAGTGCCCAAAAGTTCGGGTCCCCATTGAATTCAATAGGGTTCGGGGTGAAGTTCGGGTCGAGTTCGGATCCCGAACCCGAACATTTTCGGGAGGTTCGGCCAAACTTCTCAAACCCGAACATTTAGGTGTTCACTCAACTCTAGTCCTGTGGGATCCATGCCTGGTTCTTTTTAATGAACGTGAGATTGTCCAAGTTGGCTGTGGACGGCTTGTCTGTGATAACGCCCCCAGCCATGCTAAACACATGTCCAGACAATACACTGGCTGCAGGGCAGGCCAGCACCTCCAAGGTGTAAAGGTAAAGCTGAGGCCATGTTCCCAATTTGGAGACCCAGAAGTTGAATACGGCAGACCCAGTGGCGTAGCTAGAAATGACAAGGCCCAAAAGCAGTAATTTTTTCGCAACCCCTTCCTTTCATGCTCCCATTCCTTCGGCCACTAAAGATCACTCTCTCAGACCAGGCAGCTGTTCCATCCATTTTCAGCACTGTCTATACTGCCACTGTATATAATTTCATTGTATAATACTGTTGAGGGGGCCCTGACAAAGTCTTTTAGTCCTCCTCCTGGATAGGCCCCTTCTTGGTCAGGGACCCAAAACAGCCGCTTTCCCTGCTTCCCCTGTAGCTACGACCCAAGGCAGGCCGATCAGTCAGTATGTGTAGGCGTGTGCACAGATACTATTCCACCATTTTTCAGAAATGCTGCCTCTTGTTAAGACGTTCCATATCTGCTGGTGGTGCTGGTTGTTGTGGCGTGGTGACAAAGCTTTTCCACATTTCGGCCATGCTATCCCTGCCTTCTGAGGTGTGGGCGGTGACCCAGCTGCGTTGGAGACTTCTTCCTGCTCTGCTTTAGCCTTGTGCTTTCACTGAGACCCCGGTGTCAGGTGTGAATGCCATCAGCAGCGTGTCCACCAGCGTTGGTTTCTTCCGATCACGCTTCAGTGACGGAATTAAGGGCGGCACGTTTTCCTTGTAATGGGGATCCAGCAGAGTGGCCACCTAGTAATCTGCAGTTAGAATGTGGGCAACTCGGCAGTTGTTGCAGATGCACTGCAGCATGTAGTCGCTCATGTTTGCCAGGCTGCCCAGAGGCAATGACAAGCTGTCCTCTGTGGGATGTGTATCATCTGTGTCCTCCGTATCCCCCCAGCCACCCTCAAGTGATGGTCGTGTGCTGCTTTGGGTGCCACGCTGCTGTGAACACTGTTTATTCTCCTCTTCCTTTAGAACTGTGCCCTGGCTGGACAATTGTGTACCTGGCCTATGTTGGTGCAGGAAACCACCCTCTGAGCCACTTGTATATGACTGGCCTATAGGTTAAGGGTAAAGCATGCACATAGTTTTGTTTGTTTATTTCTTTTATCTGACTTATAGTTATTTAAATATGTTTATAAGTAAATTTGTAAATAGTTTGTAAATGGGCATTAATTAGTGGTTTGAGTGAAAGGAAGGGAGGTGTAGGATGGGAGTCTGGTTGGGTTAATTTTCTCTTTTTGAAATGTTCCCTGTATAGTTTTTGTTACGATTTATAATAAAAAGTCCTGATAACCATGGAACTGTTACCCAGCAATCTAACCGACAAATTTAATAAAAATTTTTGCCTGTCACATCTGCGACTCAGGCCGCAGGGGTACTTAAGCACCAATAAAAGTGAATTTGTCCTACCAGAATGTAAGAGCTGAATTAACGGAATTGATTTTCACTGTCAGGTGTTAAGGAATTTTTTCATGATCAAATTCAGCACATGCGCAAGGCAAGGGATTTGAGTCAAACCGGCTAGGCCCAGAGCTGCTACGAGATTTTGTCCATTATCGCACACCACCAGGGCGGGCTTGAGGCTCATTGACACCAACCACTCATCGGTCTGTTGTTCCATGCCCGTCCACAGCTCCTGCGCGGTGTAGGGTTTGTCCCCCAAACAAATGGCAAATAGAAATGCCCTGCAATCCTCGGGGGCATAAGGACATGTGCCAAACTGCTTTCCGCCTTTCACTCAGCCACTAAATTTACCCACTGTGCTGTTCGGGAGATATAACTTCCCTGCCCGTGCTTACCAGTCCACGCATTGGTGGTTATGTGGACCTTGCCACAGATGGCGTTGCACAGTGCACACCTGATTTTGTCCGCCACTTGGTTGTGCAGGGAAGGGATGGCTCGCCTGGAAAAGTAGTGGTGGCTGGGAACCATGTACTGTAGGACAGCCACCACTATAAGTTTTTTAAAAGTCTCCATCTCCACCAGACAGAATGACAGCATTTCAAAGGACCAGAAATCGCGGATGGGTAAGGGGATACTTCCTCTTTTTATTTCTTTTTCTAATTGATGGGATAGTGTGGAGATGCTTGGTGATGGTGAAAGATGTGGTGGCGTTGCTGCCACATCCTCTGTTTGCAGGGTGGCAGATGCCACTGTCACTCACTTGTGCTCAGGTTTAGAACGTTCATTTTAAATTTTTAAGTATTTTATGTTATTTTAAGTTATTTCCCTATCCAAATTTGTTTGCAGGCACTTTTCCTACTCCTACCCCCATGTTGCTTCAATTTCCAGCCCTCTAGCCCGTTCCAGGACTTTTTTTAGAGCCATTTTAGTGCCCCAAATTTTGGGTCCCCATTGACTTCAATGGGGTTCGGGGTCAAGTTCGGGTTCCGATCTCGAACCTTGCGGTGAAGTTCGGCCAAACCCGGCGAACCCGAACTAATAAGGCCTTTTTTTCCAATTATACACGCCAAAAAATGCTTTCGAACATATAAGTGCACCGCTGAACAGCAAGTACTATTTGTTTTGCCACTAATACACGCCAAAAAGAGTTGTAATTTTGTCACTTCACCACACAACAGCAAATAAGCCCTTTTTTTGCCACTAATACATGACAAAATAGGCTCTAGAACATATAACTGCACCACTGAACTGCAAAACTGTTTTTGACACTAATGCACGACAAAAAGGGCAGCAATTTTTTAACTTCACCACACAACGGCTAAAAAGGCCCTTTATTTTTCCCACTAATATGTACCAAAAAAGACTTTAGAACATATAACTGCACCACTGAATGGCAAATAATACATTTGTTTGCCACTAATACACGCCAAAAAGGGCTGCAATTTTGTCACTTCACCACACAATGGCTAATAAGTTATTTTTTTCTACTAATACACACCAAAAATTGCTTTAGAACATGTAACTGCACAGCTGAACGGCAAATAATAGTTTTTTTTTGCAACTAATACACGCCAAAAAGGGCTGTAATTTTCTCACTTTACCACACAACAGCAAATAATACTTTTTTGCCACTAATACAAGCCAAAAAATCTTTAGAAATTATAACTGCCCCACTGAACGGCAAATAATACTTTTTTTTTGCCACTAATGCACGCCAAAAAGGGCTATAATTTTCTCACTTCACCACACAACGGCAAGTAATACTTTTTTTTGCCACTAACACACGCCAAAAAGGGCTGCATTTTTCTCACTACACCACACAACGGCTAATATAAGCCCTTTATTTTTCCCACTTATTTACACCAAAAAAGGCTTTAGAACATATAACTGGACCGCTGAACAGCAAATAATAAAAAGGCAAAAACAACAGAACAGAGGACAGAAGGCACCAGCGTCCTCTGCTCACCGCGCCTGCGCCGAATACAGAGCGGCCGTGCAGGCGCTGGATTTCACAAGGAGACAGTGCCGGAGGATCGCTGCCCGGCACTGTCACTCAAAGTAAGAAGGGGCGTGCCAGCAGGTTGCCGCACAGAGCTTCTAGGAGCAGGGCAACGCCCCCCTGCTCCTAGAGGCTAATTTACATATTATAAAATTACGTTTTTTGGCCCGAATATAGCTCGGATTTTTGTAAAAAAGACATTATCAAGCTGCTCTGACATTAGCACATAGCTAATGTCAGACAGCTTATAATGTCAAAAAGTGATGACAGAAGCCCTTTAACTACTGTGAGGGGGCACATATGTGGGCATATCTAATTTGAGGGACACATAATGTGGCATAACTACTGTGAGGGGCACATATCTAGGCATAAATATTTTGAAGGGCACATAATCTGGCATATCTACTTTGAGGGGGCACATAACTGGGCATAAATACTGTGAAGGGGCACGTATTCTGGTCATTACTACTGTGAGGGGGCACATATCTGGGCATATTACTGTGAGGGGACACATAATCTGGCATTACTACTGTGAGGGGGCACATATTTGGCATTACTACTGTGAGGGGGCACATATTCTGGGCATTACTACTGTGAGGGGGCACATATCTGGGCATATTACTGTGAGGGGACACATAATCTGGCATTACTACAGTGAGAGGGGAACATATTTGGCATTTCTACTGTGAGGGGGCACATATCTGGGCATATTACTGTGAGGGGACACATATTCTGGTCATTACTACTGTGAGGGGACACATATTCTGGTCATTACTACTGTGAGGGGACACATATTCTGGTCATTACTACTGTGAGGGGGCACATATTTGGCATAACTACTGTGAGGGGGCACATATCTGAGTATACCTACTGTTACAGGAACAAAGGTGGGCATTAGTACTGTGAGGGGCCTCAAGGTGGGCATTAGTACTGTGTGGTAGCACAAGATTACCCTGCTATATATTGGCATGGCTCAGTCTTAAAGGCCAGCACAGCGTCCCCTGCTGGGGATTTCACAGGGTCAGTCGCCATCTCTTTCTCATGTAATTATTCTTTTTTTCTCCCCACAGGGACCTTGTTCTGGATCCAGCGGACATCACGCCGACACCAGCGACACCCTGGATGAGGTAGGACCAGATTTTATTAGTTAGGACTGGGTGAGTGTAGCCGTGCATTGGGGTTAGGGCTCTTTAACATCCTGTATGGGTAATCTGCGGTGTGAATAAGTGCCAAGCCCCGCTCCAAACAGCAGAGACACGGAGCACTAACAGGATTGATAATGCTCCGTGCCTCTCTGTGATCTTTTTACTACAAAATCACAGTGAGATAAAGTTGTCACCGTGATTTTGTAGTTAAAAGATCACAAAGAGGCACGGAGCATTATCAATAGTGTTGAGCGAACAGTTCGAGCATAGTTCGGGTCCGTACCGAATTTTGGGGTGTTCGTGACACGGACCCGAACCCGAACTTTTTTGTAAAAGTTCGGGTTCGTCGTTCGGCATGTATTTTGGCGCATTTTGAAAGGCTGCAAAGCAGCCAATCAACATGCATCATACTACTTGCCCTAAGATGCCATCGCAGCCATGCCTACTATTGGCAAGGCTGTGATTGGCCAAGTGCAGCATGTGACTCAGCCTCTTTATAAGCTTGTGCGCACGTCGGGACGTGCTCACTCCCGATGTGAATAGAACAGGGATAGACGCAGCTGATGCTAGGGCGAGAATAGGCAGGGATAATTGAATAACTGGAAGCAAATTTCTCTCCTCCACCTGTGATTCATCTGAACAACTGCAGCTGAGCTGCTTTTTGATAGGGATTGGCTATTTTTAGAGTGGCCAGAGTGATTTTTCCATCCACATGTACCTGGGCTGACCGCCGGCCGCCATTTTGCGACTTGTAGTGCTGCAGCAGAAGCTGCCACAGTGTGCATTCCAAAGCTCCAAACAAGTCAGACATCTACACCTGGGATTCAGACCAATAGCGATTTAGCAGCACAGTCCAAGGCTATTTTTTTAAAGGTTGTGCAGACCATTTTGTGGCACATGTTACTGGGCTGATAGGCGGTGGCCATCTTGGGACTAGTGCTGCAGCACAATCTCTCCCAACGTCCATTAATCACTTGTAATAGTGGTCTGTGCCATAGAAATCCTACATCAGGGACTTGGGTGTGCTTGTGTCACCCCTACTAATACCAGTCCACCTGTAATCCATACAGTGAAAAGCCATAAAGTATTCCAGTGAGGGAATTTTTTTTATTTAAAAAGGCCAAGTTAGTTTATCTGGCGTTCAATATACTAGATACAGTTAGGCCTGCGTTTCATACATCTGGAATTAGCAAACTAATGTGCTGGGGTTGGGAAAACATATATGTACCCATACTAGAATCTGTCAAAGAAAGCGGTACTCACATATAACAGTCATTCCATCTGTAATCCATACAGTCAAAAGACTGAAAGTATTCCAGTGAGGGAATTTTTTATTTAAAAAGGCCAAGTTAGTTTATCTGGCGTTCAATATACTAGATACAGTTAGGCCTGCGTTTCATACATCTGGAATTAGCAAACTAATGTGCTGGGGTTGGGAAAACATATATGTACCCATACTAGAATCTGTCAAAGAAAGCGGTACTCACATATAACAGTCATTCCATCTGTAATCCATACAGTCAAAAGACTGAAAGTATTCCAGTGAGGGAATTTTTTTATTTAAAAAGGCCAAGTTAGTTTATCTGGCGTTCAATATACTAGATACAGTTAGGCCTGCGTTTCATACATCTGGAATTAGCAAACTAATGTGCTGGGGTTGGGAAAACATATATGTACCCATACTAGAATCTGTCAAAGAAAGCGGTACTCACATATAACAGTCATTCCATCTGTAATCCATACAGTCAAAAGACTGAAAGTATTCCAGTGAGGGAATTTTTTTATTTAAAAAGGCCAAGTTAGTTTATCTGGCGTTCAATATACTAGATACAGTTAGGCCTGCGTTTCATACATCTGGAATTAGCAAACTAATGTGCTGGGGTTGGGAAAACATATATGTACCCATACTAGAATCTGTCAAAGAAAGCGGTACTCACATATAACAGTCATTCCATCTGTAATCCATACAGTCAAAAGACTGAAAGTATTCCAGTGAGGGAATTTTTTTATTTAAAAAGGCCAAGTTAGTTTATCTGGCGTTCAATATACTAGATACAGTTAGGCCTGCGTTTCATACATCTGGAATTAGCAAACTAATGTGCTGGGGTTGGGAAAACATATATGTACCCATACTAGAATCTGTCAAAGAAAGCGGTACTCACATATAACAGTCATTCCATCTGTAATCCATACAGTCAAAAGACTGAAAGTATTCCAGTGAGGGAATTTTTTTATTTAAAAAGGCCAAGTTAGTTTATCTGGCGTTCAATATACTAGATACAGTTAGGCCTGCGTTTCATACATCTGGAATTAGCAAACTAATGTGCTGGGGTTGGGAAAACATATATGTACCCATACTAGAATCTGTCAAAGAAAGCGGTACTCACATATAACAGTCATTCCATCTGTAATCCATACAGTCAAAAAGACTGAAAGTATTCCAGTGAGGGAATTTTTTTATTTAAAAAGGCCAAGTTAGTTTATCTGGCGTTCAATATACTAGATACAGTTAGGCCTGCGTTTCATACATCTGGAATTAGCAAACTAATGTGCTGGGGTTGGGAAAACATATATGTACCCATACTAGAATCTGTCAAAGAAAGCGGTACTCACATATAACAGTCATTCCATCTGTAATCCATACAGTCAAAAGACTGAAAGTATTCCAGTGAGGGAATTTTTTATTTAAAAAGGCCAAGTTAGTTTATCTGGCGTTCAATATACTAGATACAGTTAGGCCTGCGTTTCATACATCTGGAATTAGCAAACTAATGTGCTGGGGTTGGGAAAACATATATGTACCCATACTAGAATCTGTCAAAGAAAGCGGTACTCACATATAACAGTCATTCCATCTGTAATCCATACAGTCAAAAGACTGAAAGTATTCCAGTGAGGGAATTTTTTTATTTAAAAAGGCCAAGTTAGTTTATCTGGCGTTCAATATACTAGATACAGTTAGGCCTGCGTTTCATACATCTGGAATTAGCAAACTAATGTGCTGGGGTTGGGAAAACATATATGTACCCATACTAGAATCTGTCAAAGAAAGCGGTACTCACATATAACAGTCATTCCATCTGTAATCCATACAGTCAAAAGACTGAAAGTATTCCAGTGAGGGAATTTTTTTATTTAAAAAGGCCAAGTTAGTTTATCTGGCGTTCAATATACTAGATACAGTTAGGCCTGCGTTTCATACATCTGGAATTAGCAAACTAATGTGCTGGGGTTGGGAAAACATATATGTACCCATACTAGAATCTGTCAAAGAAAGCGGTACTCACATATAACAGTCATTCCATCTGTAATCCATACAGTCAAAAGACTGAAAGTATTCCAGTGAGGGAATTTTTTTATTTAAAAAGGCCAAGTTAGTTTATCTGGCGTTCAATATACTAGATACAGTTAGGCCTGCGTTTCATACATCTGGAATTAGCAAACTAATGTGCTGGGGTTGGGAAAACATATATGTACCCATACTAGAATCTGTCAAAGAAAGCGGTACTCACATATAACAGTCATTCCATCTGTAATCCATACAGTCAAAAGACTGAAAGTATTCCAGTGAGGGAATTTTTTTATTTAAAAAAGGCCAAGTTAGTTTATCTGGCGTTCAATATACTAGATACAGTTAGGCCTGCGTTTCATACATCTGGAATTAGCAAACTAATGTGCTGGGGTTGGGAAAACATATATGTACCCATACTAGAATCTGTCAAAGAAAGCGGTACTCACATATAACAGTCATTCCATCTGTAATCCATACAGTCAAAAGACTGAAAGTATTCCAGTGAGGGGATTTTGCTTATAAAAAATAATATATTTCATTGTGGTGCGAGTTGAATCGCAACAATGAAGAAAAAATACTATTAAGGGACGAGGGCGCGGTCGTGGTGGTGTCCGTGGAGCCTCTGTTGCTGGTAGAGGACGTGGCCGTTCGGCTCAGGCGCACACAGTAGGGAACGAACTCCCTCAACTAGCCGGCAGAATGTACCGCAATATCTCGTGGGGCCCAATGCCGCTCTTAGGATGGTAAGGCCTGAGCAGGTACAGGCATTAATCGATTGGGTGGCCGACAGTGCTTCCAGCACGTTCACCACATGGTCTTCCACCCAGTCTTCTGCGGAAAGCGCACAGGTGGCACCTGAAAACCAAGCCCATCAGTCTGTCACATCACCCCCAAGCATATCAGGGAAACGGTCTGAGCCACAAGTTATGCAGCAGTCTCTTCTTCTGTTTGAAGACTCTGCTTCCAGGGTTTCCCAGGGCGTCCACCTAGCCCTTCCCCAGTGGAGGAAGACATACCATGCACTGACGCACAACCACTTATGTCTCCAGATGAAGAGGACATGGGAATACCACCACAGCAGAGTCACCGACGTCTCTGATGATGACGAAACACAGGTGCCCACTGCCGCGTCTTTTGCAGTGTGCAGACTGAACAGGAGGAGGTCAGGGAGGGAGACTGGGTGGAAAGACGATGCAGAGGACGATGAGGTCTTAGACCCCACATGGACTGAAGGTCGTGGCGATGACTTTCACAGTTCAGAGGAAGAGGTAGTGGTGAGACCGAGACAACAGCGAAGCCAAAGAGGGAGCAGGGGGCCAAAGCAGGCGAGCCGCCGCCCCAGAGTTCGCCTGCTACTGGACATCGCCAACAGGGACCCAGCCCCACAAAGGCAGCTTCAAAGAGTTCCCTGGCATGGCACTTCTTTAAACAATGTCCTACCGACAAGACCCGAGTGACTTGCACGCTCTGCCATCAGAGCCTGAGGCGAGGCATTAACGTTCTGAACCTCAGCACAACCTGCATGACCAGGCATCTACATGCAAAGCATGAACTGCAGTGGGGTACACACCTTAAAAACCAGGCACTCGCTGAGGCTCCCCCTGCTCCCTCTACCGCTGCTGCCTCGGCTTCCGCCTCGAGAGGAATGTTGCCACCTGCCGAGCAGCAAACAGAGGATGTGCCACCGACACCACCACCACCGCCACCGTCAACTAGCGTCTCCACTATATCACACAGCAGCGTTCAGCTCTCAATATCTCAAACCTTAGAGAGGAAGCGCAAATTCCCCGAGTCACCCTCGAGCCCTTGGCCTGAACGCCAGCATTTCTAAACTGCTGGCCTTTGAAATGCTGTCATTCCGGCTGGTGGACACAGACAGCTTCAAACAGCTGATGGCCATGGCTGTCCCGCAGTATGTGGTTCCCAGCCGCCACTACTTCTCCAAGACAGCCGTGCCTTCCCTGCACATGCAAGTGTCCGATAAAATCAAGTGTGCACTGCGCAACGCCATTTGTGGCAAGGTCCACCTAACCACAGATACGTGGACCAGTAAGCACGGCCAGGGACGCTATATCTCACTAACTGCACACTGGATGAATGTAGTGGCGGCTGGGCCCCGGCGGACAGTTCCTTGGCGCACGTCCTTCCGCCCCCTAGGATCGCAGGGCATCATTCTCTGCCTCCTGTAGCCTCCTCCTCCTACTCGGCTTCCTCCTCCACTGCTTCCACCAGCTCATCCGGTCAGCCACACACCTTCACCACCAACTTCAGCACAGCCCGGGGTAAACGTCAGCAGGCCATTCTGAAACTCATATGTTTGGGGACAGGCCCCACAGCGCAAAGGAGTTGTGGCGGGGTATTGAACAACAGACCGGCGAGTGGTTTCTGCCGGTGGGCCTCAAGCCAGGCCTGGTGGTATGCGATAATGGGCGAAATCTCGTGGCAGCTCTGGGACTAGCTGGTTTGGCGCACATCCCTTGCCTGGCGCATGTGCTGAACTTGGTGGTGCAGAGGTTCATTCACCACTACCCCAACATGTCAGAGCTGCTGCATAAAGTGCGGGCCGTCTGTGCGCGCTTCCGCCCGTTCACATCCTGCCGCTGCTCGCCTGTCTGCGCTACAGCGGAACTTCGGCCTTCCCGCTCACCGCCTCATATGCGACGTGCCCACCCGGTGGAACTCCACCTTGCACATGCTGGAGAGACTGTGCGAGCAGCAGCAGGCCATAGTGGAGTTTCAGCTGCAGCACGCTCGCGTCAGTCGTACTGCCGAACAGCACCACTTCACCACCAATGATTGGGCCTCCATGCGAGACCTGTGTGCCCTGCTGCGCTGTTTCGAGTACTCCACCAACATGGCCAGTGGCGATGACACTGTTATCAGCGTTACAATACCACTTCTATGTCTCCTTGAGAAAACACTTAGGGCAATGATGTTAGAGGAGGTGGCCCAGGTGGAGGAGGAGGAGGAGGATGAGGGCTCGTTTCTAACACTTTCGGGCCAGTCTGTTCGAAGTGGCTCAGAGGGAGGTTTGTTTAAGCAGCAGAGGACAGGTTCACAAGTCGCCAGCCAAGGCACTGTACTGGAGGACGAGGAGGATGAGGAGGAGGAGGTGGAGGGGGACGAGGATGACGCAAGTTCACAGCGGGGTGGCAGCCCAGGCCCATCACTGGTGCGTGGCTGGGGGATACGGTGGACGATGACGATACGCCTCCCACAGAGGACAGCTTGTCCTTACCCATGGGTAGCCTGGCCCACATGAGCGAATATATGCTCCAATGCCTGCGCAACGACAGCAGAGTTGCCCACGTTTTAACGTGTGCAGACTACTGGGTGGCCACCCTGCTGGATCCCCGGTATAAAGACAATGTGCCCACTTTAATTCCTGAACTGGAGCGCGACCGTAAGATGCGCGAGTACAAGCGCTACGCTGATAGAGGCGCTCTTGAGAGCATTCCCACATGTCACAGGGGAACAGGTGGAAGGTGAAGGCAGAGGAGTGGCAAGAGGTCGCCAACGCAGCTGTGTCACGGCCAGCTCATCTGAGGGCAGGGTTAGCATGGCAGAAATGTGGAAAGGTTTTGTCTCCACGCCACAGCTATCTGCACCGACACCTGATACGGAACGTGTTAGCAGGAGGCAGCATTTCACTAACATGGTTGAACAGTATGTCTGCACACCCCTCCACATCCTGACGGATGGTTCGGCCCCATTCAACTACTGGGTTTCGAAATTGTCCACGTGGCCAGAGTTAGCATGTTATGCCTTGGAGGTGCTTTCCTGCCCAGCGGCCAGCGTTTTATCTGAACGCGTATTCAGCACAGCAGGGGGCGTCATTACTGACAAGCGCAGCCGCCTGTCCACAGCCAACGTGGACAAGCTGACCTTCATAAAGATGAACCAGGCATGGATCCCACAGGACCTGTCCCTCCCTTGTGCAGAGTAGTCCTTATTAACTGCCTAAAACATGTCTTGTTGTGCTACGGGCCACTTCTTTATTTGATACAAATTTTATGAAACCCACAGTTGAATGAAACTCTTCTCTGTCTGGGCGCCGGGGCCTAACCAGATGAAAGTGGCCGGTTAAACTAACGGGTGACATGAAGCCATAACCTCTGCCATGCTACCTCTGTCTTCTGTCTGGGTGCTGAGGCCTAAGTCAAATAAAGCGGTCTTCTGCTGTGCTGGGGGATATGAAGCTAATCTCTGACCTCTCTCCTCTGTCTGGGTCCAAAGGCCTAAATCACTGAAAGAGGCCTTCTCCTGTGGTGTGTGATATGATGCCAGAATATGTGCTGTGGGGCCTCTCTCCTCTTCCTGGGTGCAGGGGTCAAATAAACTAAATTGTGGCCTACTCCTGTGGTGGTTGATATGATGCCTGATTCTCTGATGTGGAACCTCTCTCCTCTGTTTGGGTGAAGGGGTCAAAGTAACTAAATGGTGGCTTCTCCTGTGGTGGCTGATATGATGCCAGAATATGTGCTGTGGGGCCTCTCTCCTCTTCCTGGGTGCAGGGGTCAAAGTAACTCAATGGTGGCTTCTCCTGTGGTGGCTGATATGATGCCAGAATATGTGCTGTGGTGCCTCTCTCCTCTTCCTGGGTGCGGGGTCAAAGTAACTCAATGGTGGCTTCTCCTGTGGTGGCTGATATGATGCCAGAATATGTGCTGTGGTGCCTCTCTCCTCTTCCTGGGTGCGGGGTCAAAGTAACTCAATGGTGGCTTCTCCTGTGGTGGCTGATATGATGCCAGAATATGTGCTGTGGGGCCTCTCTCCTCTTCCTGGGTGCAGGGGTCAAAGTAACTCAATGGTGGCTTCTCCTGTGGTGGTTAGTATGATGCCAGAATATGTGCTGTGGGGCCTCTCTCCTCTTCCTGGGTGCAGGGGTCAAAGTAACTCAATGGTGGCTTCTCCTGTGGTGGCTGATATGATGCCAGAATATGTGCTGTGGTGCCTCTCTCCTCTTCCTGGGTGCGGGGGTCAAAGTAACTCAATGGTGGCTTCTCCTGTGGTGGCTGATATGATGCCAGAATATGTGCTGTGGGGCCTCTCTCCTCTTCCTGGGTGCAGGGGTCAAAGTAACTCAATGGTGGCTTCTCCTGTGGTGGTTAGTATGATGCCAGAATATGTGCTGTGGGGCCTCTCTCCTCTTCCTGGGTGCAGGGGTCAAAGTAACTCAATGGTGGCTTCTCCTGTGCTGATTGATATAAAGCTGATGGTTGTGCCATCTGACATGGTTGCCAGGGTCTGATTCAATGGGGGCCTACTCCTGTGGTGGGTGATCTAAATGCCTGATTCTCTGCTGTGAAACCTCTCTCTCCCGTCTGGGTGTAGGGGTCAAAGTCTTTCAAAGTCGCCTTCTCCTGTGCTGATTGATATGAAGCTGATGGTTGTGCCATCTGACATGGTTGCCGGGGTCCCATTAAATTGTGGCCTACTCCTGTGGTGGTTGATATGATGCCTGATTCTCTGATGTGGAACCTCTCTCCTCTGTTTGGGTGAAGGGGTCAAAGTAACTAAATGGTGGCTTCTCCTGTGGTGGCTGATATGATGCCAGAATATGTGCTGTGGGGCCTCTCTCCTCTTCCTGGGTGCAGGGGTCAAAGTAACTCAATGGTGGCTTCTCCTGTGGTGGCTGATATGATGCCAGAATATGTGCTGTGGTGCCTCTCTCCTCTTCCTGGGTGCGGGGGTCAAAGTAACTCAATGGTGGCTTCTCCTGTGGTGGCTGATATGATGCCAGAATATGTGCTGTGGTGCCTCTCTCCTCTTCCTGGGTGCGGGGGTCAAAGTAACTCAATGGTGGCTTCTCCTGTGGTGGCTGATATGATGCCAGAATATGTGCTGTGGGGCCTCTCTCCTCTTCCTGGGTGCAGGGGTCAAAGTAACTCAATGGTGGCTTCTCCTGTGGTGGTTAGTATGATGCCAGAATATGTGCTGTGGGGCCTCTCTCCTCTTCCTGGGTGCAGGGGTCAAAGTAACTCAATGGTGGCTTCTCCTGTGGTGGCTGATATGATGCCAGAATATGTGCTGTGGTGCCTCTCTCCTCTTCCTGGGTGCGGGGTCAAAGTAACTCAATGGTGGCTTCTCCTGTGGTGGCTGATATGATGCCAGAATATGTGCTGTGGTGCCTCTCTCTCTTCCTGGGTGCGGGGTCAAAGTAACTCAATGGTGGCTTCTCCTGTGGTGGCTGATATGATGCCAGAATATGTGCTGTGGGGCCTCTCTCCTCTTCCTGGGTGCAGGGTCAAAGTAACTCAATGGTGGCTTCTCCTGTGGTGGTTAGTATGATGCCAGAATATGTGCTGTGGGGCCTCTCTCCTCTTCCTGGGTGCAGGGGTCAAAGTAACTCAATGGTGGCTTCTCCTGTGGTGGCTGATATGATGCCAGAATATGTGCTGTGGTGCCTCTCTCCTCTTCCTGGGTGCGGGGTCAAAGTAACTCAATGGTGGCTTCTCCTGTGGTGGCTGATATGATGCCAGAATATGTGCTGTGGGGCCTCTCTCCTCTTCCTGGGTGCAGGGGTCAAAGTAACTCAATGGTGGCTTCTCCTGTGGTGGTTAATATGATGCCAGAATATGTGCTGTGGGGCCTCTCTCCTCTTCCTGGGTGCAGGGGTCAAAGTAACTCAATGGTGGCTTCTCCTGTGGTGGCTGATATGATGCCAGAATATGTGCTGTGGTGCCTCTCTCCTCTTCCTGGGTGCAGGGGTCAAAGTAACTAAATGGTGGCTTCTCCTGTGGTGGTTGATATGATGCCTGATTCTCTGCTGTGAAACCTCTCTCCTCCATCTGGGTGTAGGGGTCAAAGTCTTTCAAAGTCGCCTGCTCCTGTGCTGATTGATATAAAGCTGATGGTTGTGCCATCTGACATGGTTGCCAGGGTCTGATTCAATGGGGGCCTACTCCTGTGGTGGGTGATCTAAATGCCTGATTCTCTGCTGTGAAACCTCTCTCCTCCGTCTGGGTGTAGGGGTCAAAGTCTTTCAAAGTCGCCTTCTCCTGTGCTGATTGATATGAAGCTGATGGTTGTGCCATCTGACATGGTTGCCGGGGTCCCATTAAATTGGGGCCTACTCCTGTGGTGGGTGATCTAAATGCCTGATTCTCTGCTTTGAAACCTCTCTCCTCCGTCCGGGTGTAGGGGTCAAAGTCTGTCAAAGTCGCCTTCTCCTGTGCTGATTGATATAAAGCTTATGCTTGTGCCATCTGACATGGTTGCCGGGGTCTGATTCAATGGTGGCCTACTCCTGTGGTGGGTGATCTAAATGCCTGATTCTCTGCTGTGTAACCTCTCTCCTCCGTCTGGGTGTAGGGGTCAAAGTAACTAAATGGTGGCCTACTCCTGTGGTGGGTGATATGATGCCTGGTTCTCTGCTGTGGGACCTCTCTCCTTTGTCTGGGTGCTGTGGTCAAAATAATAGTAAGTGACCTTCTCCATTGGTGGGTGACTTGAAGCCTGATTCTGTGCTATGGGACCTCACTCCAATTAATATTGTTTAATTTTTATTTATTTTATGTTAACTCATCATTTCCCTATCTACATTTGTTTGCAGGGGATTTAACTACATTTTGCTGCCTTTTGCAGCCCTCTAGCCCTTTCCGGGTGTGTTTTACAGCCTTTTTAGTGCCCAAAAGTTCGGGTCCCCATTGACTTCTATGGGGTTCGGGTTCGGGATGAAGTTCGGGTCGAGTTCGGATCCCGAACCCGAACATTTTTCGAAAGTTCGGCCGAACTCGTCGAACCCGAACATCCAGGTGTTCGCTCAACTCTAATTATCAATCCTGTTAGTGCTCCGTGTCTCTGCTGTTTGGAGCGGGGCTTGGCACTCATTCACGCAGCAAATTAGCCGCACGGAAATGGCAAGTGATAGGTTACATTTTTGTAATATACTTTATTTAGCCAAAATAATTTTAGTAGTAAACTGGGGCTGAATGGCCATTAGCAGCGCTCTTAGAAATTAGGGGGGGGGGGCCCCATGGATCAGTTTCGCACCGGGGCCCCATGGATTGTGTGTACGCCACTGAACTAATACATGCCAAAATGGGCTGTAATTTTCTCACTTTACCACACAACAGCAAATAATACTTATTTTGCCACTAATGCACTCCAAAAAGGGCTATAATTTTCTCACTTCACCACAACGGCAAGTAAGCCCTTTTTTCCCCACTAAGACACACCAAAAAAAGGCTTTAGAACATATAACTGCACCACTGAACGGCAAATATAACTTTTTTTGCCACTAATACACACTAAAAAGGGCTGCAATTTTCTCACTACACCACACAACGGAAAATAATACATTTTTTTGCCACTAATACACGCTAAAAAGGGCTGTAATTTTCTCACTACCCCACACAATGGGAAATAATAATTTTTTTTTAAACTAACATGCGACAAAAAATATTTAGAACAGGGAGGCTCAACCTGCGGCCCTCCAGCTGTTGTAAAAACTACAACTCCCACCGTGCCCTTCTTTAGGCTGATAGCTGTAGGCTGTCCAGGAATGATGGGAGTTGTAGTTTTGCAACAGATGCAGGGCCGCAGGTTGAGCATGCCTGATTTAGAACATATAACTGCATCGCTGAACTGCAAATAAAACTTTTTTTTGCCACTAATACACAATAAAAAGGGCTGTAATTTTGACACTTCACCACACAACGGCAAATAATACTTTTTTTGCCAGTAATACACGACAAAAAGGGGATTAGAACATATAACTGCAACGCTGAACGGCAAATAATACTTTTTTTGCCACTAATACACACCAAAAAGGGCTTTAGAACATATAAATACACCGATGAACGGCAAATAATTCATTTTTTTTTGCCAGTAATACATGACAAAAAGGGCTTTAGAACATATAACTGCACAGCTGAACGGCAAATAATACTATTTTTTTTGCCACTAATGCACAACAAAAAGGACTGTCATTTTCTCTTTTCACCACACAACAGCTAATAAGCCCTTTATTTTTCCACTGATACACGCCAAAAAAGGCCTCAGAACTCATAACTGCACCGCAGAACTGCAAATAATACTTTTTTTCCCACTAATACATGACAAAAAGGGCTTTAGAACATATAACTGCACCGCAGAACGTCAAATAATACTTTTTTTTGCCACTAATACATGACAAAAAGGGCTGTCATTTTCTCACTTCACCACACAACAGCTAATAGGCCCTTTATTTTTCACAATGATACACGCCAAAAAAGGCTTTAGAACATATAACTGCACCGCCGAATGGCAAATAATACTTCTTTTTGCCACTAATACACGCCAAAAAGGTCTGCAATTTTTTCACTTCACCACACAACAGCTAATAAGTTCTTTTTTTTCCAGTAATACACACCAAAAATTGTTTTAGAACATATAACTGGACAGCTGAATGGCAAATAATGCTTTTTTTGCAACTAATACACGCCAAAAAGGGCTGTAATTTTCTCACTTCACCACACAACAGCAAGTAATACTTTTATTGCCACTAATACAAGCCAAACAAACGTTAGAACTTATAACTGCCCCGCTTGACGGCAAATAATACTTTTTTTTTGCAACTAATGCACGTCAAAAAGGGCTATAATTTTCTCACTTCACCACACAACGGCAAATAATACTTTTTTTTTGCCACTAACACACGCCAAAAAGGGCTGAAATTTTGTCACTTCACCTCACAACGGCAAATAAATCCTCCCCCCACCCCCCCCCCCCACTAATACACGCCAGAAAAGGCTTTAGAACATATAACTAGAGATGACCAAACACCTGGATGTTCGGGTTCGAGAAGTTCGGTCGAACTTCCCGAAAATGTTTGGGTTCGGGATCCGAACTCGACCCGAATTTTATCCCGAACCCCATTGAAGTCAATGGGGACCCGGACTTTTGAGCACTAAAAAGGCTGTAAAATAGTCCAGGAAAGGGCTAGAGGGCTGCAAAAGGCAGCAAAATGTAGGTAAATGCCATGCAAACAAATGTGGATGGGAAAATGAATTAAAATAAAATAAATAAAAATTAACCAATATTAATTGGAGAGAGGCATAGAAACATAGAATGTGTCGGCAGATAAGAACCATTTGGCCCATCTAGTCTGACCAATATACTGAATACTATGAATAGCCCCTGGCCCTATCTTATATGAAGGATGGCCTTATGCCTATCCCATGCATGCTTAAACTCCTTCACTGTATTTGCAGCTACCACTTCTGCACGAAGGCTATTCCATGCGTCCACTACTCTCTCAGTAAAGTAATACTTCCTGATATTACTTTTAAACCTTTGCCCCTCTAATTTAAAACTATGTCCTCTTGTAGCAGTTTTTCTTCTTTTAAATATTCTCTCCTCTTTTACCGTGATGATTCCCTTTATGTATTTAAAAGTTTCTATCATATCCCCTCTGTCTCTTCTTACTTCCAAGCTATACATGTTAAGGTCCTTTAACCTTTCCTGGTAAGTTTTCTCCTGCAATCCATGTACTAGTTTAGTAGCTCTTCTCTGAACTCTCTCCAAAGTTTCAATATCCTTCTGCAGATATGGTCTCCAGTACTGCACACAATACACCAAATGAGGTCTCACTAATGCACTGTAGAGTGGCACGAGCACCTCCCTCTTTCTACTGTTAATGCCTCTCCCTATACACCCAAGCATTCTGCTGGCATTACCTGCTGCTCTATGACATTGTCTGCCCACCTTTAGGTCGTCTGATATAATGACCCCTAAATCCCTTTCCTCAGATACTGAGGTTAGTACTGTATCACTGATTTTATATTCTGCTCTTGGGTTTTTACGCCCCAGGTGCATTATCTTGCACTTATCGACATTAAATTTTAGTTGCCAGATTTTTGACCATTCCTCTAGTTTTCCTAAATCCGTTTCCATTTGGTGTATACCTCCAGGAACATCAACCCTGTTACAAATCTTTGTGTCATCAGCAAAAAGACACACCTTCCCATTGAGGCCTTCTGCAATTTCGCAGATTACCTCCTGAGTATCTCCTGAATATCTCTAGTGCACTTAGAAATGCTGCACTTTGAGAATGATGCAAGCTACAATTAGGCACGCTAATACTATGTTGCTATATATACACACAGTTAACCAACAATGATTCCCACTGGTACAAGACCCAATATCTGAAACATAGAGATCCAAAAGAATGATATCAGAGTCAAAAAATGAAGGAATATAAATAACAATGCGTCCTTATTAGAACAATTTATGAAACATGATTGGTACAAAAAGTGTTAAAAAAAAAGTAAAAACAATTACACAAAGAGCGACACACCACATAGCATAATCAGAGTATAACTGGTGAAAATTGATAGCAACTATGCGCAAATATCCTCAGTCAGTGCACACACCAAATAGATAATGGGACCCAACAAAACAGACAGTTGCTAGTTTGGGCTAAGTAGCCGGTCACCATAGATGTTTTAACCACAGTAAACACGAGGATAGTCGCACAAGATAAACAACATAGTAATATACACACCAGCAATGGGTCACAGCAGTGTCGCCAAACAAACGCGCCCCGACGCGCGTTTCGCCGTCAGCTTTCTCAAGGGGCCATAAGAGAGTGTACCAGCATCAAGGTTTAAATAAGGAGGATACCTGATGTCACAGGCCATGTGATCCATGATCAACCAATAAGGACTAAGGACAACCCACCAACCTGATTAACATATAAATCACATCCAGCTGAGTGCCGGTGTCACTTCCGCTCTATACCTGGCGCACGAATATCTGTCATGAATGCCAGCATCCGCATGCGCCGTGGCTGTGGGGAAGGCGGTCACGCACATATGGCGTGAGACGCCTCATCCCAAAAGCCAGGACGCCGCGGCATACCGGAGCATGCTCAGAAAATCGCGCGCACCGCGGGAGCCATATTGGAAAAGGGCATTCGCCCAAATAGTCAGGAAGATGGATGTCACGATAGTATGCCTTTTATAACAATGCCCAGTATACTGCATAAATCCTTACTTAAGCGAAATTAATTAGACCGTTAAAAGCCATTATACCAGTGTTAGCATGATGGTCATATATAAATATAGAAGGGTCGACATATATGGCAATGGTTTATGACAATATATAACAACTCAATACTGTGTAAAACGTGTTGAAAGTGAACAAGATGGTAACCATGATTACAAGATTAAGTGATATATGAATCATGTTGGTTTTTTTTCCCTTTTTTATTCCACTTTTGTATTTGCGGTCACTGATTTTGTATTTTATGTTATATTCACGTTCAATTATTTTTATTGAAATTACTTTCATTATTAGTGAATCATGTTTGTTTTTTTATCCATTTTGTAATTGCGGTCACCGGTTTCGTATTTTATACACCTTCATTCATATATCACTTAATCTTGTAATCATGGTTACCATCTTGTTCACTTTCAACACGTTTTACACAGTATTGAGTTGTTATATATTGTCATAAACCATTGCCATATATGTCGACCCTTCTATATTTATATATGACCATCATGCTAACACTGGTATAATGGCTTTTAACGGTCTAATTAATTTAGCTTAAGTAAGGATTTATGCAGTATACTGGGCATTGTTATAAAAGGCATACTATCGTGACATCCATCTTCCTGACTATTTGGGCGAATGCCCTTTTCCAATATGGCTCCCGCGGTGCGCGCGATTTTCTGAGCATGCTCCGGTATGCCGCGGCGTCCTGGCTTTTGGGATGAGGCGTCTCACGCCATATGTGCGTGACCGCCTTCCCCCACAGCCACGGCGCATGCGGATGCTGGCATTCATGACAGATATTCGTGCGCCAGGTATAGAGCGGAAGTGACACCGGCACTCAGCTGGATGTGATTTATATGTTAATCAGGTTGGTGGGTTGTCCTTAGTCCTTATTGGTTGATCATGGATCACATGGCCTGTGACATCAGGTATCCTACTTATTTAAACCTTGATGCTGGTACACTCTCTTATGGCCCCTTGAGAAAGCTGACGGCGAAACGCGCGTCGGGGCGCGTTTGTTTGGCGACACTGCTGTGACCCATTGCTGGTGTGTATATTACTATGTTGTTTATCTTGTGCGACTATCCTCGTGTTTACTGTGGTTAAAACATCTATGGTGACCGGCTACTTAGCCCAAACTAGCAACTGTCTGTTTTGTTGGGTCCCATTATCTATTTGGTGTGTGCACTGACTGAGGATATTTGCACATAGTTGCTATCAATTTTCACCAGTTATACTCTGATTATGCTATGTGGTGTGTCGCTCTTTGTGTAATTGTTTTTACTTGTTTTTTAACACTTTTTGTACCAATCATGTTTCATAAATTGTTCTAATAAATACGCATTGTTATTTATATTCCTTCATTTTTTGACTCTGATATCATTCTTTTGGATCTCTATATATACACACACTCCTACAACAGCCCCTCCCACAACAATAAATTTAACACCTTAATGGCCCTATGCTCATTAGCAATCAGACAATAGCAACACCATAGCAGAGAATCATGCGTCATATCACTCACCACTGGAGAAGGCCACTTTCAGTTATTTAGGTCCCAGCACCCAGACAGAGGAGAGAGGTCCCACAGCAAGGAATAAGGCGTCATATCACCCAACACTGGAGAAGGCCACTTCCAGATATTTAGGCCCCAGCACCCAGACAGAGGAGAGAGGTCCCACAGCAAGGAATCATGCATCATATCACCCACCACTGGAGAAGGCCACTTTCAGTTATTTCGGTCCCAGCACCCAGACAGAGGAGAGAGGTCCCACAGCAGAGAATCATGCGTCATATCACCCACCACTGGAGAAGGCCACTTTCAGTTATTTCGGTCCCAGCACCCAGACAGAGGAGAGAGGTCCCATAGCAGAGAATCATGCGTCATATCACCCACCACCGGAGAAGGCCACTTTCAGTTATTTAGGCCCCAGCACCCAGACAGAGGAAAGATGTCCCACAGCAAGGAATAAGGTGTAATATCACCCACAACTGGAGAAGGCCACTTTCATTTATTTTGGCCCCAGCACCCAGACAGAGGAGAGAGGTCCCACAGCAAGGAATCATGCGTCATATCACCCTCCACTGGAGAAGGCCACTTTCAGTTATTTAAGCCCCAGCACCCAGACAGAGGAGAGAGGTCCCACAGCAAGGAATCATGCGTCATATTACCCACCACTGGAGAAGGCCACTCTCAGTTATTTCGGCCCCAGCACCCAGACAGAGGAGAGAGGTCCCACAGCAAGGAATATGGTGTCATATCACCCACCACTGGAGAAGGCCACTTCCAGATATTTAGGCCTCAGCACCCAGACAGAGGAGAGAGGTCCCACAGCAAGGAATAAGGCGTCATATCACCCACCACTGGAGAACCCCACTTCCAGATATTTAGCCCTCGGCACCCAGACAGAGGAGAGAGGTCGCATGGCAGAGGTTCAGGCTTCATGTCACCCACAATTGTAACAGGCCACTTTCAGTTATTTAGGCCCCGGCGCCCAGATTGAGGAGAGGTTCATTCAACTTTGGGTTGCACCGCAAGATCATGGTAACGTTAAAAAAATGAGGATTCAATAAAGAAGTGCCCCGGAGTACAAGAATACATGGTTGAGGGGGAGGCAGTTATAAATGTCTATTCTGCACAAGGGAGGGACAGGTCCTGTGGGATCCATGCCTGGTTTATTTTTATGAACGTCAGTATGTCCACTGTGGACAGGCGGCTGCAGTTGTCAGTAATGACGCCCCCTGCCGTGCTGAATACACGTTCAGACAAAACACTGGCCGCCGGGCAGGCCAGCACCTCCAAGGTATAAAATGCTAACTCTGGCCACGTGGACAATTTGGAGACCCAGAAGTTGAATGGGGCCGAACCATCAGTCAGTACGTGGAGGGGTGTGCAGACGTACTGTTCAACTATGTTAGTGAAATGCTGCCTCCTGCTAACACGTTCCGTATCAGGTGGTGGTGCAGTTAGCTGTGGCGTGGAGACAAAACTTTTCCAAATTTCTGCCATGCTAACCCTGCCCTCAGAGGAGCTGGCCGTGACACAGCTGCGTTGGCGACCTCTTGCTCCTCCTCTGCCTTCGCCTTGGGCTTCCACCAAGCGTGCGCTTGTACTCGTGCATCTTCCTATCACGCTCCAGTGCAGGAAGTAAGTGGGCACATTGTCTTTGTCCGCACACGTTAAAATGTGGGCAACTCTGCTGTTGTTGCGCAGGCACTGCAGCATGTAGTCGCTCATGTGTGCCAGGCTCCCCAGAGGTAAGGACAAGCTGTCCTCTGTGGGAGGCGTATCGTCATCGTCCTCCGTATCCCCCCAGCCACACACCAGTGATGGGCCTGAGCTGTGTCGGGTGCCACCCCGCTGTGAACCTGCTTCATCCTCATCCTCCTCCACCTCCTCCTCATCCTCCTCGTCCTCCAGTAGTGGGCCCTGGCTGGCAATATTTGTATCTGGCCTCTGCTGTTGCAAAAAACCTCCCTCTGAGACACTTCTAACAGATTGGCCTGAAAGTGCTAAAATGACCCCTCATCCTCCTCCTCCTCTTCCTGGGCCACCTCCTCTTCCATCATCGCCATAAGCGTTTTCTCAAGGAGACATAGAAGTGGTATTGCAACGCTCATAACTGTCTCATCGCCACTGGCCATGTTGGTGGAGTACTCTAAACAGCTCAACAGGGCACACAGGTCTCGCATGGAGGCCCAATAATTGGTGGTGAAGTGGTACTGTTCTGCAGTGCGACTGACGCGTGCGTGCTGCAGCTGAAACTCCACTATGGCCTGCTGCTGCTCGCACAGTCTCTCCAGCATGTGCAAGGTGGAGTTCCACCTGGTGGGCACGTCGCATATGAGGCTGTGAGCGGGAAGGCCGAAGTTACGCTGTAGCGTAGACAGGCGAACAGCGGCAGGATGTGAACTCCGGAAGCGCACACAGATGGCCCGCACTTTATGCAGCAGCTCTGACATGTCGGGGTAGTTGTGAAGGAACTTCTGCACCACCAAATTCAGCACATGCGCCAGGCAAGGGATGTGCGTCATGCTTGGTGACGCAGGTGGTGGTGTCGGTGGCACATCCTCTGTTTGGTGGGCGGCAGGTGCCAACGTTCCTCCCGAGGCGGAGGAAGAGGCCGAGGCAGCAGCAGAAGAGGGAGCAGGGGCAGCCAGAGTGAGTTCCTTGCTTTTAAGGTGTTTACTCCACTGCAGTTCGTGCTTTGCATGTAGATGCCTGGTCATGCAGGTTGTGCTAAGGTTCAGAACGTTAATGCCTCGCTTAAGGCTCTGATGGCACAGCGTGCAAACCACTCGGGTCTTGTCGTCACCACATTGTTTAAAGAAGTGCCATGCCAGGGAACTCCTTGAAGCTGCCTTTGGGGTGCTCGGTCCCTGGTGGCGGTGGTCAGTAGCAGGCGAACTGTTTTGGTGGCGGCTGTTCTGCTTTTGCCCCTTGCTCCCTCTTTTTCTACTCTGTTGGCTCGGTCTCACCACTGCCTCTACCTCTAAACTATGAAAGTCAGTGGCACGACCTTCATTCCATGTGGGGTCTAGGACCTCATCGTCCCCTGCATCGTCTTCCACACAGTCTTCCTCCCTGACCTCCTGTTCGGTCTGCTCACTGCAGAAAGACGCAGCAGTTGGCACCTGTGATTCGTCATCATCAGAGACGTGCGGACTCCGATGAGGTGGTATTCCCATGTCCTCATCATCAGGAAACATCAGCGGTTGTGCATCAGTGCATTCTATGTCTTCCACCACTGGGGAAGGGCTAGGTGGATTCCCTTGGGAAACCCTGCCAGCTGAGTCTTCAAACAACATAAGAGACTGCTGCATAACTTGAGGCTCAGACAGTTTCCCTGATATGCATGGGGGTGATGTGACAGACTGATGGGCTTGGTTTTCAGGCGCCACCTGTGCGCTTTCTGCAGAAGACTGGGTGGGAGATAATGTTGTGAACGTGCTGGATCCACTGTCGGCCACCCAATTGACTAGCGCCTGTATCTGCTCAGGCCTTACCATCCTTAGAACGGCATTGGGCCTCACCAAATATGTAAATTCTGGCGGTTACTGGAACCTGAGGTAGTTGGTTCACTAGGACGTGTGGCTGTGGCAGAATGGCCACGTCCTCTCTCAGCATAAGAGGGTACACTAACACCACCACGACCGCGTCCCTTACTAGATGTTTTCCTCATTGTTACCGTTCACCAAGCACCACAATAAGAAAAAAAAATATTTGGCCCAATGTATTGATTTCAAAATCAGGCCTTTTTTTTCAGGCACCTAACACTATCTGCCTATTTATTTATGTAGCATATTACACTTATCCAGGCACAGCAGTAACCACTGATTTAGGGGAATATCTCTTTTAGGGCTAGTATTTAGGTCCTGAATGAAAGGTATCCTTTTATGGGCAGATTTACACTTGGAGATGCACAGTAGAGTGTGAAAAAATATGTAGGATTATGCCTTCAGCAATTGTATTTTAACACTTTGTGTAATATATCCTTTACCGGACAGAAATACAATGGGAGATGCACGGTAGCGTGTGAAGGTATTGAGGATGACCCTCTCAGCACTTGTATATAAACCTTGAGTGTAATATACCCTTTTACGGACAGATTAACACTTGAACTGTAACAGCTGGAACACCAGATTCAGAGTATTGCTATATTTAAAAGTGAATTTCACCCCAGAACAAAATATATGTTTTGGCGGACACTATTATACTTTGCCAGCCAGTGCTGGGACACCAGATTCAGGGTATTGATATTTTGGCAATTGAATTTCAACCCAGAACAAAATATACCCTGTTACGGACAGATTCAAACTAAGCCTGCAACTGCTGGAACACCAGATTCAGGGTATTGCTATTTTGGCAATTGAATTTCACCCCAAAACAAAATTTACCCTGTTACGGACAGATTTAAACTAGGCTTGCAACTGCTGGAACCCCAGATTCATGGTATTGCTATTTTGGCAATTGAATTTCACCCCAGAGCAAAATATATGTTTTGGCTGACACTATTATACTTTGCCAGCCAGTGCTGGGACACCAGATTCAGGGTATTGCTATTTTGGCAATAGAATTTCACCCCAGAACAAAATACAGTATACCCTTTTACGGACAGATTAACTCTTGGCCTGCAACAGCTGGAACACCAAATTCAGGGTATTGCTTTATTGGCATCTGAATTTCACCCCAGAAAAAAAATATATGTTTTGGCGGACACTATTATACAGATGTAGCATGGTTAGCACTCCTTTTTTCTGAGATTTCTGAGTTTGGTTATCTAAACTAAGCAAACACCTTCAATTGCTTTTCAATGGCTTTTTTCTCAAGATAATGAAATGAGTTAAGAAATTTGAGTTAACAGCGGGAGTGCTAACCCTGCTACATCTGTACTTTGCCAGCCAAAGCTGGGACACCAGATTAAGGGTATTATATTTTGACAATAGAATTTCAGCCCAGAACAAAATATATGTTTTGGCAGACACTATTATACTTTGCCAGCCAGTGCTGGGACACCAGATACAGGGTATTGCTCTTTTGACAATGGAATTTCACCCCAGAACAAAATATACCCTGTTACGGACAGATTTAAACTAGGCCTGCAACTGCTGGAACACCAGATTCAGATTATTGCTATTTTGGCATTTGAATTTTACCCCAGAACAAAATATACCCTGTTACGGACAGATTCAAACTAGGCCTGCAACTGCTGGAACACCAGATTCAGGGTATTGCTATTTTGGCAAGTGAATTTCACCCCAGTACAAAATATATGTTTTGGCGGACACTATTATACTTTGCCAGTCAGTGCTGGGACACCAGATTCAGGGTATTGCTATTTTGCCAATTGAATTTCAACCCAGAACAAAATATATGTTTTGGCAGACACTATTATACTTTGCCATCCAGTGCTGGGACACCAGATTCAGGGTATTGCTCTTTTGGCAATGGAATTTCACCCCAGAACAAAATATACCCTGTTACGGACAGATTTAAACTAGGCCTGAAACTTCTGGAACACCAGATTCAGGGTATTGCTATTTTGGCAATTGAATTTCACTCCAGAACAAAATATATGTTTTGGCTGACACTATTATACTTTGCGAAAAGAAGAGAGGATGACCAGAGCACAGGGGTCTGTGTGAGGTCACAGAAAAAATACACCAATGGAGGCGCCTATCCCCGTAAGAAGGGAATTGTGTAATCCGTAATTCGGTTATAGAAATTTAAAGTGATGACTATGTAACTCCGAGAATGGAGAGGTGGAGAAGAGACCCAGGTGAGTGGTCAGTAGAATGAAGATGGTGGAGAATCAGGATAATTTGTCTCCAATGGTGACTCTTACTCACTTCACAAGGGGGGTGGACACAGGATATAGCTCAAGACACCTGTGTCTCAACCCCCATGGCCAGGGTCGCTTATCAGATGTATCCAATTAACGGCAGCCAAACAAGACGGGCGTCTGGTGAAAAGGAGTTTATTGAAAACAAAAACATGAGGGAGCCGTGGAGCCATTGGTGTCTAGAGCTTCCCTGCACACAGGTTTTAGGCTCTCCTCTTGTGATACTTTGGAGATGCGTTTGATTGAATTTTCCAGTAGTCTCTTGGGGTAACCTTTTTGGACGAATCTACCCTTCAGAGATCTCAATTGGGTTTTCAATGTATGGTTGTTAGAGCAATTTCTCCTAATTCTTTTGAATTTGACTGTCAAACGAGAACTACAACCACTACTGTCCACATTCGAACGACCATACCCTGCCAAGACCGCAGAAGGATCCTGGACTACGGTACCACAATCCAGAAATATAGGAAATATATATGATCCTGAGGTCAATATCATTGAGATAGCTAAAGAGTTTCTCCATCATGAAATAGACTGTTTTTTTCTATCTCTTTATCTATTATTGGACATTATACCTAGGGGTTTACGAATACCTTTCAAACCCACTTTTTCGCAAGATTGTACATTTGAAACTCAATGGTTAAATATCAGCGACCGGTGCTCTAGGGATTACATGAGAGTCTTAATCACAAAAAGAAAACAGATGAGTAGTAACCTAGTCCACACACTAAAAAACCACCTCAATGGCTTCAAACACAATCCAGACTTTCATCCCCTCTTATCTGGGAAAAGAGATACCCTCAGGGTCTTTGAATATAAAGAAGTTAGGGGTAAATGCTCGAAATTATCTCTCTGATTACAAGTACCATAAAATACGCACATGGGATAGAAATAACAGATCCTCTAGGCCCATCCCTAGCTCTCAATTCTCCCAATCACATAAATCAGGTTTATTAGATATACCTACTAAGAAGACTTCCATACTCCACCATGTACCCACTACCTACGCAGAATCTTTAATTAAGGGCCGCACTATTTATAACAGTAATCGAATTAAATCCTCCATCCGATCCTCAACTAGCACCCCAGCCCGCTTGGTCATGAAAGCACGTCCAAAACACCCCCGTCCCAGAGGCACACCCCAGGCCCCTGGGAAACCAATAGAGCCACTTATTCCACCTCCCTTAAGTACAACTCTGAACCATGTGGGCATCCACCCACTACTAAAAAAAACCTACCCATTCATTAAAAACCATCACAGACCTACCTGATACTGAACACTCACCATCTTTGAACATGTCTATCTATCACACCCCATTAGCCAATCTTTCCACCCCCAATAGGAACCCCAGCAATTCATCTTCCACCAACATATCATAAGCCCATTTCACCCATAACCAGACTCCATCCGCTAAAGAAGTCCAGACTTATACAGTCCCTCCGAACAATCCGGAATTGTCTCCATCCATTCTTGACATTTCCACACACTCCGTGTCTTCTATGTATTCTGATCGTTTCATTCCCCTACCCACCATTGTCACTGATAGTTTATTAGAACACATCTCGCCAACAGCTCAAAAAGTAAAACCAAAATCTCCACACCCCCCAGAACGAGTGAACCTCACGACCTCTCTCTGCTTAACCCCCTATGAGTCACAATTGAGCCCATCCTGCACCACAACCCACCTGACCAAGATCACAAAATTCTTCCCTCCACTGAATACGCCCCGCAAAAGACACATATCAGACGGAGAGGAAAAAGAGGTGGAAAACATAGACAGTCCCGCAAAAAAGCCAAAAGGGAAATAGCCAGCACACAACCTCAAACAGAAAACAATATTGGCATATTTAATTTGTCCAAATATACTTTACGCAGAGATGAAATATCCCTGCTTAAGAAAGGTCTCTCTTTTTGTCCCACGGAAAAATCTGATCTATTTGAAATCTTTGTAGATCTCAATCAACTAGTCAGGAAACTTACACTAAAAAGACATTTTGCTGGTAAAGCATTGGCATCCAAGATTGACCCCCACCCCGATCAGCCACAGATCTCCTCCTCCACTTTAATTCCCATCCCTTGTGACCTCAAAAACAAGTCTTCCTTATATCCCCTGGAAAGCAGAGGCCCTCTTATTGAATGTTTTTATGATATAACAATCCGAGATCTGAAAACTGCCCTCAGTGACACCTCTAATTACAAGAATACAAAAAGCAATCTTACCCCCAAAGAGAAACTAGCGCTTAAAGCACTGCTAAGAAATGACGAAATTGTAATCAAGAATGCTGACAAAGGGGGGGTATTGTAATCATGGATACCGAATATTACGTCCGAGAATCTTTGAGAATACTTTCAGACCCTAACTTCTATAGATGCCTAATAGATGACCCGACAAAAACTTCAAAAAATCACTTTATGATCTCATCGATTTTGACTATACAAATGGGGTCTTAGATAAAAAACTCAGGGCATTCCTGATCACCCCCCACCCCTCCATCCCCAAGTTCTACTTTTTACCCAAGATTCATAAAACCCTCACCAATCCACCTGGACGACCAATCATTTCGGGAATTGACTGTTTAACAACCAACCTTTCTGCTTACGTAGATCATTTCTTACAGAAACATGTAACATTACTTCCATCATATATCAGAGACACCACAGATCTCATTACTTCTCTACAACCTTTCATCTGGCAGGAAGACTACATTTGGGTCACTCTCGATGTATCTGCACTTTATACCAATATTCGACATGATTTAGGAGTTTCTGCCATTTGCCATATATTATCCCAGGATCCTTTAATGCCTGACATACAAAAAGAGTTCATCACGAAAGCTATAGAACATATATTACAACACAACTATTTCACTTTCAACAATAACTTTTACCTACAAACCCAGGGCACAGCGATGGGTACGAAATTCGCACCATCCTACGCTAATCTTTTTATGGGGGCCTTTGAGAAACAATCAGGACTACTCACCCACCCTAACATTAAATTCTATAGAAGATTTATAGACGATATTATCTTCATCTGGCAAGGAGAAACCAACAATCTTTGCACATATATACAAGATCTCAATAAAAATGACTGGAATTTATCCTTCACCCTGGAGCATAAAAAAACATCCATAGTTTTTCTTGATCTACAACTCACCATCGAAAATATGAAGATCACCACCCAGACTCACTTCAAAACGGTCGACGCCAACAGCTATCTAGATTACACAAGCTGCCATCATTCCAAATGGGTTAGAAATATCCCCTACAATCAATTCAAAATAATTAGGAGAAATTGCTCTAACAACCATACATTGAAAACCCAATTGAGATCTCTGAAGGGTAGATTCGTCCAAAAAGGTTACCCCAAGAGACTACTGGAAAATTCAATCAAACGCTTCTCCAAAGTATCACAAGAGGAGAGCCTAAAACCTGTGTGCAGGGAAGCTCTAGACACCAATGGCTCCACGGCTCCCTTATACCAAGTTAGCATGATTACTAGATATAGTTCACAACACAATATCATCCGAAAAATCCTGACTAAGAATTGGACCATTCTCCTGAACGACCCTCTACTTAAACAACATATTGGTCCTGTTCCCACCTTAATATTTCGTAGAGCCAAAACCCTTAAGAATATACTAGCCCCCTCATGCCCCAAACTTCCTTCACAAAATACTAACACAAATAACACATATAGAAATAAACACCCTGGCATCAAGAAATGCAACAAAAACAGATGCAAATGTTGTAATATGATAACCCAAGGGACGAAAGAACTGGTTAATTCATCTAATGGGGATATTCACCCACTCAAACAACAACTTAGCTGTGGCACCATCAATGTTGTCTATCTCTTGCGGTGTTCTTGTCCATTGTTCTATGTGGGACGCACCACACAGTCCCTCCGTGAGAGGATGAATGAGCACCGCTCCAACATCACCAGGAAAGTGCTCACCCATATTGTGTCCAGACACTTTGCCACTATCCACGATGGTGACCCCACCTGCCTACGTGTTACCCCCATTGAAATAGACACACACTCTTACCGATCTCTCTGTAGACGGGAGATGTATTGGATTTTTAGTCTTAATACCCTAGTACCTTTCGGCTTAAATGAATCCCTTGAACATAACAATTACTAAGCCCCCGATGATTTCATATCATTTCATATTATTTCATTTTATTACCATTGTAGATATAGAATTCTTTTATCCCTCTTTCCCCCATAACATTTTCTCATACCCCCTCTCCCCCATGACATTTCTCATCTTGTTAGATATTGGGGCATGCCATTATATTACATTATTACATTACATTATATCACATCATACTATACCATATTACATTATCACATATATATATATATATATATATATATACATTACCATATCACATTTGTTGCCACCACAGCTATCAGTACCATCTTGTGCCACACTTTCTTGCCACATGTCAGCGTGTGTATATATGTGCACACATACTATATTATTATCATATTACATTATATATTTTTTCTATATATATACATTTTTCTATTTACAATCAAGTTTCTTTTATTTCTTTTTATCAAACTTTTTACTAGTGCTGTAATTAGCATCCTCCCATATTAGGTTTGTACATGCCCCCCGCCACATCCCCTTTCATGCAGAGCGTTGCGTTCCACTGTGGAACGCACACTAATAAGTCGGTGACGATGTGCTCCACGCTGGAGCGCAGGATCGATTTCCGGTCTTGCGCTGGCCGCACTTCCGGTCTTCGCTCCCCCTCTCGCGCCTTTTTCCTTCAACGTGCGCCTCCGGCTATAAGTAAGCACCGGCGGGAGGCCACGTTGTTAGAGGAAAAACATTCCCTCCATGAACTTTGAAGAGTAAAGAGACCCCTGAAGGTATGACATACACATGGCCACCGTGCTGGCACTTTTTACTAACTTTTGAGATATTTTCTGCTTCGCTCTCTTTGGGCTCTCCTAGGTGGCCCTTTACATATATTTGGGTAACATAACATCACCACCATAAAAGAAATAAACAATAATATAACACAATAAATCATTGGCAATAACATCAATATAGGTAACAGGAAATTGTAATATGTATACATACACGGAAATATACATAGAATTATATGGTTCTCATACATGTCCTAGTTCTAAACTATAGCCACAAATAACCCCATTACATTCTTCTCTAAACAATAAAATAATCATATATGTCCTAGCTCCAGATTACAGTTACAATAACCCCAATCACATTTCTAATAAAACATTAAAATAATCTTTTAAAGGATTTTTAAGGAATTCTAATTATGACCTATCACTATTATGATCTAATCTGGTTCTAATTTTATTATCACTACTATCTTATTATATTCTTTTTTTTTTTTTTTATATATATATATTTTTCGGTATGATTTTAAATATATCTTATCTATCTCTGGAAGGTTCTGCTATTATTTGGATGAAAACTTGTCCTTAAATGTCAGATCTAAGATTATTTCCATAAACTGATCCACTTATATGTTGTCAATGTCTAATTTATTATTTTTTAACTCAATTTGTAATCTTGAATTCCGTCTAAATATATATGTATTTATTTATGTATTTATCTATCTATATATATTATACTATGGCGAACATATCACAATTCTTTTTATGTTCTTTTTTACTATACATGATACCCCTGAAGAAGGAGGATTATTAACCTCCGAAACGCGTTGGGCCAGTTGTTTTTGTTTTCAATAAACTCTTTTTGACCAGACGCCCGTCTTGTTTGGCTGCCGTTAATTGGATACATCTGATAAGCGACCCTGGCCAGGGGGGTTGAGACACAGGTGTCTTGAGCTTTATCCTGTGTCCACCCCCCTTGTGAAGTGAGTAAGAGTCACCATTGGAGACAAATTATCCTGATTCTCCACCATCTTTAGTCTACTGACCACTCACCTGGGTCTCTTCTCCACTTCTCCATCCTCGGAGTTACATAGTTATCACTTTATATTTCTATAACCGAATTACGGATTACACAATTCCCTACTTACGGGGATAGGAGCCTCCATTGGTGTATTTTTTCTGTGACCTCACACAGACCCCTGTGCTCTGGTCATCCTCTCTTCTTTTCGCATTGATTTTAGGGGATAGATTCTACTCTAATCCCCTAAACACCTGTGCTGCATTCCCCTAACGTCCTTATTACGCCACAGTTCTATGTCGGATTATTTTACCATCAACTCCTATCATTAAATTTACTTAATCTTTCCTATAAGTCACAGAGATTTCACATTGTTTTTTCTTTACAATTAATTTTTCTGCCCTTTGGCGCCCATCGTCCGAAGTCGTTTCTGCTCCGACGGAAATTACTGAACCTCTTTTTTTTTTTTCCCTTTTTCTTCCTTCTTTATTATTATACTTTGCCAGCCAGTGCTAGGACACCAGATTCAGGGTATTGCTATTTTGGCAATTGAATTTCACCACAGAAAGAAATATATGTTTTGGCGGACACTATTATACTTTGCCAGCCAGTGCTGGGACACTAGATTCAGGGTATTGCTATTTTGGCAATTGAATTTCACCCCAGAACAAAATCTACCCTTTTATGGACAGATTAACACTTGGCTTGTAACAGCTGGAAAACCAGATTCAGGGTATTGCTATTTTGGGAAGTGAATTTAACCCCAGAAAAAAAAATATGTTATGGTGGACACTATTATACTTTGCCAGCCAGAGCTGGGACACCAGATTCACAGTATTGCTATTTTGGCAAGTGAATTTCACCCCAGAACAAAATATATGTTTTGGCAGACACTATTATACTTTGCCAGCCAGTGCTGGGACACCAGATTCAGGGTATTGCTATTTTGGCAATTGAATTTCAACCCAGAACAAAATATATGTTTTGGCAGACACTATTATACTTTGCCACCCAGTGCTGGGACACCAGATTCAGGGTATTGCTATTTTGGCAATTGAATTTCAACCCAGAACAAAATATATGTTTTGGCAGACACTATTATACTTTGCCAGCCAGTGCTGGGACTCTAGATTCAGGGTATTGCTCTTTTGGCAATGGAATTTCACCCCAGAACAAAATATACCCTGTTACGGACAGATTGAAACTAGGCCTGCAAAATCTGGAACACCAGATTCAGGGTATTGCTATTTTGACAAGTGAATTTAACCCCAGAAAAAAATTTATGTTTTGGTGGACACTATTATACTTTGCCAGCCAGAGCTAGGACACCAGATTCAGGGTATTGCTATTTTGGCAATTAAATTTCACCCCAGAACAAAATATATGTTTTGGCGGACACTATTATACTTTGCCAGCCAGTGCTGGGACACCAGATTAAGGGTATTGCTATTTTGGCAATTGAATTTCAACCCAGAACAAAATATATGTTTTGGCAGACACTATTATACTTTGCCAGCCAGTGCTGGGACTCTAGATTCAGGGTATTGCTCTTTTGGCAATGGAATTTCACCCCAGAACAAAATATACCCTGTTACGGACAGATTTAAACTAGGCCTGCAACTTCTGGAACACCAGATTCAGGGTATTGCTATTTTGACAAGTGAATTTCATCCCAGAAAAAAAAATATGTTTTGGCGGACACTATTATACTTTGCCAGCCAGTGCTGGGACACCAGATTCCCGGTATTGCTATTTTGGCAAGTGAATTTCCCCCTACAACAAAATATATGTTTTGGCGGACACTATTATACTTTGCCAGCCAGTGCTGGGACACCAGATACAGGGTATTGCTATTTTGGCAATTGAATTTCACCCCAGAAAGAAATATATGTTTTGGCAGACACTATTATATTTTGCCAGCCAGTGCTGGGACACCAGATTCAGGGTACTGATATTTTGGCAATTGAATTTCAACCCAGAACAAAATATATGTTTTGGCAGACACTATTATACTTTGCCAGCCAGTGCTGGGACACTAGATTAAGGGTATTGCTCTTTTGGCAATGGAATTTCACCCCAGAACAAAATATACCCTGTTACGGACAGATTTAAACTAGGCCTGCAACTTCTGGAACACCAGATTCAGGGTATTGCTATTTTGGCAAGTGAATTTCACCCCAGAAAAAAAAATATGTTTTGGCGGACACTATTATACTTTGCCAGCCAGTGCTGGGACACCAGATTCCCGGTATTGCTATTTTGGCAAGTGAATTTCCCCCTATAACAAAATATATGTTTTGGCGGACACTATTATACTTTGCCAGCCAGTGCTGGAACACCAGATTCACAGTATTGCTATTTTGGTATGTGAATTTCACCCCAGAACAAAATATATGTTTTGGTGGACAATATTATACTTTGCCAGCCAGTGCTGGGACACCAGATTCAGGGTATTGCTATTTTGGCAATTGAATTTCAACCCAGAACAAAATATATGTTTTGGCAGACACTATTATACTTTGCCAGCCCGTGCTGGGACACCAGATTCAGGGTATTGCTATTTTGGCATTTGAATTTAACCCCAGAAAAAAATATATGTTTTGGTGGACACTATTATACTTTGCCAGCCAGAGCTGGGACACCAGATTCACAGTATTGCTATTTTGGCAATTGAATTTCACCCCAGAACAAAATATATGTTTTGGCGGACATTATTATTATACTTTGCCAGCCAGTGCTGGGACACCAGATTAAGGGTATTGCTACTTTGGCAATTGAATTTTAACCCAGAACAAAATATATGTTTTGGCAGACACTATTATACTTTGCCAGCCAGTGCTGGGACACTAGATTCAGGGTATTGCTCTTTTGGCAATGGAATTTCACCCCAGAACAAAATATACCCTGTTACGGACAAATTTAAACTAGACCTGCAACTTCTGGAACACCAGATTCAGGGTATTGCTATTTTGGCAAGTGAATTTCACCCCAGAAAAAAAAATATGTTTTAGCGGACACTATTATACTTTGCCAGTCAGTGCTGGGACACCAGATTCCCGGTATTGCTATTTTGGCAAGTGAATTTCCCCCTATAACAAAATATATGTTTTGGCGGACACTATTATACTTTGCCAGCCAGTGCTGGGACACCAGATTCAGGGTATTGCTATTTTGGCAATTGAATTTCACCCTAGAAAGAAATATATGTTTTGGCGGACGCTATTATACTTTGCCAGCCAGTGCTGGGACAAAAGATTCAGGGTACTGCTATTTTGGCAAGTGAATTTCACCCCAGAAAAAAATATATGTTTTGGTGGACACTATTATACTTTGCCAGCCAGTGCTGGGACACCAGATTCACGGTATTGCTATTTTGGCAAGTGAATTTCACCCCAGAACAAAATATATGTTTTGGCAGACACTATTATACTTTGTCAGCCAGTGCTGGGACACCAGATTCAGGGTATTGCTATTTTGGTAATTGAATTTCACCCCAGAACAAAATATACCCTTTTACGGACAGATTAACACTTGGCCTGCAACAGCTGGAACACCAGATTCAGGGTAGTGCTATTTTGGCAAGTGAATTTCACCCCAGAAAAAAATATGTTTTGGTGGACACTATTATACTTTGCCAGCCAGTGCTGGGACACCAGATTCAGGGTATTGCTATTTTGGCAATTGAATTTCACCCCAGAACAAAATATACCCTGTTATGGACAGATTGAATCTAGGCATGCAACTGCTGGAACACCAGATTCATGGTATTGCTATTTTGGCATTTGAATTTTACCCCAGAACAAAATATACCCTGTTACGGGCAGATTCAAACTAGGCCTGCAACTGCTGGAACACCTGATTCAGGGTATTGCTAATTTGGCAATTGAATTTCAACCCAGAACAAAATATATGTTTTGGCGGACACTATTATACTTTGACAGCCAATGCTGGGACACCAGATTCAGTGTATTGCTCTTTTGGCATTGGAATTTCACCCCAGAAAAAAAAATATACCCTGTTACGGACAGATTTAAACTAGGCCTGCAACTTCTGGAACACCAGATTCAGGGTATTGCTATTTTGGCAAGTGAATTTCACCCCAGAAAAAAATATATGTTTTAGTGGACACTATTATACTTTGCCAGCCAGTGCTGGGACACCAGATACAGGGTATTGCTATTTTGGCAATGGAATTTCACCCCAGAAAGAAATATATGTTTTGGCAGACACTATTATACTTTGCCAGCCAGTGCTGGGACACCAGATTCAGGGTATTGCTATTTTGGCAATTGAATTTGAACCCCGAACAAAATATATGTTTTGGCAGACACTATTATACTTTGCCAGCCAGTGCTGGGACACTAGATGCAGGGTATTACTCTTTTGGCAATGGAATTTCACCCCAGACAAAATATACCCTGTTACGGACAGATTTAAACTAGGCCTGCAACTTCTGGAACACCAGATTCAGGGTATTGCTATTTTGGCAAGTGAATTTCACCCCAGAAAAAAATATATGTTTTGGTGGACACTATTTTTCTTTGCCAGCCAGTGCTGGGACACCAGATTCAGGGTATTGCTATTTTGGCAATTGAATTTCACCACAGAACAAAATATACCCTGTTATGGACAGATTTAAACTAGGCCTGCAACTGCTGGAACACCAGATTCATTGTATTGCTATTTTGGCATTTGAATTTTACTCCAGAACAAAATATACCCTGTTGCGGGCAGATTCAAACTAGGCCTGCAACTGCTGGAACACCTGATTCAGGGTATTGCTAATTTGGCAATTGAATTTCACCCCAGAACAAAATATATGTTTTGGCGGACACTATTATACTTTGCCAGCCAATGCTGGGACAGCAGATTCAGGGTATTGCTCTTTGGCATTGGAATTTCACCCCAGAAAAAAATATACCCTGTTACGGACAGATTTAAACTAGGCCTGCAACTTCTGGAACACCAGATTCAGGGTATTGCTATTTTGGCAATTGAATTTCACCCCAGAAAAAAATATATGTTTTGGTGGACACTATTATACTTTGCCAGCCAGTGCTGGGACACCAGATACAGGGTATTGCTATTTTGGCAATTGAATTTCACCCCAGAAAAAAATATATGTTTTGGCAGACACGATTATACTTTGCCAGCCAGTGCTGGGACACCAGATTCAGGGTATTGCTATTTTGCCAATTGAATTTCAACCCAGAACAAAATATATGTTTTGGCAGACACTATTATACTTTGCCAGCCAGTGCTGGGACACTAGATTCAGAGTATTACTCTTTTGGCAATGGAATTTCACCCCAGAACAAAATATACCCTGTTACGGACAGATTTAAACTAGGCCTGCAACTTCTGGAACACCAGATTCAGGGTATTGCTATTTTGGCAATTGAATTTCACCCCAAAAGAAATATATGTTTTGGCGGACACTATTATACTTTGCCAGCCAGTGCTGGGATACCAGATTCAGGTTATTGCTATTTTGGCAATTGAATTTCACCCCAGAACAAAATATATGTTTTGGCAGACACTATTATACTTTGCCAGCCAGTGCTGGGACACCAGATTCAGGGTATTGCTATTTTGGCAATTGAATTTCAACCCAGAACAAAATATATGTTTTGGCGGACACTATTATACTTTGCCAGCCAGTGCTGGGACACCAGATTCAGGGTATTGCTATTTTGGCAAGTGAATTTCACCCCAGAACAAAATATATGTTTTGGCGGACACTATTATACTTTGCCAGCCAGTGCTGGGACACCAGATTCAGGGTATTGCTATTTTGGCAAGTGAATTTCAACCCCAGAACAAAATTTATGTTTTGGCGGACACTATTATACTTTGCCAGCCAGAGCTAGGACACCAGATTCAGGGTATTGCTATTTTGGCAATTGAATTTCAACCCAGAACAAAATATATGTTTTGGCAGACACTATTATACTTTGCCAGCCAGTGCTGGGACACCAGATTCAGGGTATTGCTATTTTGGCAAGTGAATTTCACCCCAGAACAAAATATATGTTTTGGCAGACACTATTATACTTTGCCAGCCAGTGCTGGGACACCAGATTCAGGGTATTGCTATTTTGGCAATTGAATTTCACCCCAGAACAAAATATACCCTTTTAGCGGACAGATTTAAACTTAGGCCTGCAACTGCTGGAACACCAGATTCAGGGTATTGCTATTTTGGCAATTGAATTTCACCCCAGAACAAATATATGTTTTGGCGGACACTATTATACTTTGCCAGCCAGTGCTGGGACACCAGATTCAGGGTATTGCTATTTTGGCAATTGAATTTCACCCAGAACAAAATATATGTTTTGATGGACACTATTATACTTTGCCAGCCAGTGCTGGGACACCAGATTCAGGGTATTGCTATTTTGGCAATTGAATTTCACCCCAGAACAAAATATATGTTTTGGACACTATTATACTTTGCCAGCCAGTCTGGGACACTAGATTCAGGTATTGCTTTTGGCAATGGAATTTCACCCCAGAACAAAATATACCCTGTTGCGGACAGATTTAAACTAGGCCTGCAACTTCTGGGACACCAGATTCAGGGTATTGCTATTTTGGCAAGTGAATTTCACCCCAGAACAAAATATATGTTTTGGCGGACACTATTATACTTTGCCAGCCAGTGCTGGGACACCAGATTCAGGTATTGCTATTTTGGCAATTGAATTTCACCCCAGAACAAAATATATGTTTTGGCGGACACTATTATACTTTGCCAGCCAGTGCTGGGACACCAGATTCAGAGTATTGCTATTTTGGCAATGTGAATTTCACCCCAGAACAAAATATATGTTTTGGCGGACACTATTATACTTTGCCAGCCAGTGCTGGGACACTAGATTCAGGGTATTACTCTTTTGGCAATGGAATTTCACCCCAGAACAAAATATACCCTGTTTGCGGACACTATTTAAACTATGGCCTGCAACTGCTGGAACACCAGATTCAGGGTATTGCTATTTTGGCATGTGAATTTCACCCCAGAAAAAAATATATGTTTTGGTGGACACTATTATACTTTGCCAGCCAGAGCTGGGACACCAGATTCACGGTATTGCTATTTTGGCAATTGAATTTCACCCCAGAACAAAATATATGTTTTGGCGGACACTATTTATACTTTGCCAGCCAGTGCTGGGACACCAGATTCAAGGTATTGCTATTTTGGCAATTGAATTTTAACCCAGAACAAAATATATGTTTTGGCAGACACTATTATACTTTGCCAGCCAGTGCTGGGACACCTAGATTCAGGGTATTGCTCTTTTGGCAATGGAATTTCACCCCAGAACAAAATATACCCTGTTACGGACAGAATTTAAACTAGACCTGCAACTTCTGGAACACCAGATTCAGGGTATTGCTATTTTAGCAAGTGAATTTCACCCCAGAAAAAATATATGTTTTGGTGGACACTATTATACTTTGCCAGCCAGTGCTGGGACACCAGATTCACGGTATTGCTATTTTGGCAAGTGAATTTCACCCTAGAACAAAATATATGTTTTGGCGGACACTATTATACTTTGCCAGCCAGTGCTGGGACACCAGATTCAGAGGTATTGCTATTTTGGCAATTGAATTTCACCCTAGAACAAAATATATGTTTTGGCAGACACTATTATACTTTGCCAGCCAGTGCTGGGACACTAGATTCAGGGTACTGCTCTTTTGGCAATGGAATTTCACCCCAGAACAAAATATACGCTGTTACGGACAGATTTAAACTAGGCCTGCAACTTCTGGAACACCAGATTCAGGGTATTGCTATTTTGGCAAGTGAATTTCACCCCAGAAAAAAATATATGTTTTGGTAGACACTATTATACTTTGCCAGCCAGTGCTGGGACACCAGATTCCAGGGTATTGCTATTTTGGCAATTGAATTTCACCCCAGAACAAAATATATGTTTTAGCAGACACTATTATACTTTGCCAGCCAGTGCTGGGACACCAGATTCAGGGTATTGCTATTTTGGCAATTGAATTTCACCCCAGAACAAAATATATGTTTTGGCGGACACTATTATACTTTGCCAGCCAGTGCTGGGACACCAGATTCAGGGTATTGCTATTTTGGCAAGTGAATTTAACCCCAGAACAAAATATACGCTTTGGTGGACAGTATTGAATACTTGGCCATGCCAACTGCTGGGACACCAGATTCAGGGTATTGCTATTTTGGCAATTGAATTTCACCCCAGAACAAAATATATGTTTTGCGGACACTATTATACTTTGCCAGCCAGTGCTGGGACACCAGATTCAGGGTATTGCTATTTTGGCAATTGAATTTCACCCCAGAACAAAATATATGTTTTGGCAGACACTATTATACTTTGCCAGCCAGTGCTGGGACACCAGATTCAGGGTATTGCTCTTTTGGCAGTGGAATTTCACCCCAGAACAAAATATACCCTGTTACGGACAGATTTAAACTAGGCCTGCAACTTCTGGAACACCAGATTCAGGGTATTGCTATTTTGGCAAGTGAATTTCATCCCAGAAAAAATATGTTTTAGCGGACACTATTATACTTTGCCAGCCAGTGCTGGGACACCAGATTCAGAGTATTGCTATTTTGGCAAGTGAATTTCACCACAACAGAAATATATGTTTTGGCGGACACTATTATACTTTGCCAGCCAGTGCTGGGACACCAGATTCAGGGTATTGCTATTTTGGCAAGTGAATTTCACCCCAGAACAAAATATATGTTTTGGCAGACACTATTATACTTTGCCAGCCAGTGCTGGGACACCAGATACAGGGTATTGCTATTTTGGCAATTGAATTTCACCCCAGAACAGAAATATATGTTTTGGCAGACACTATTATACTTTGCCAGCCAGTGCTGGGACACCAGATTCAGGGTACTGCTATTTTGGCAGTGAATTTCAACCCAGAACAAAATATATGTTTTGGCGGACACTATTATACTTTGCCAGCCAGTGCTGGGACACTAGATTCAGAGTATTGCTATTTTGGCAATGGAATTTCACCCCAGAACAAAATATACCCTGTTACGGACAGATTTAAACTAGGCCTGCAACTTCTGGAACACCAGATTCAGGGTATTGCTATTTTGGCAAGTGAATTTCACCCCAGAACAAAATATGTTTTGGCGGACACTATTATACTTTGCCAGCCAGTGCTGGGACACCTAGATTCCGGGTATTGCTATTTTGGCAAGTGAATTTCACCCCAGTAACAAAATATATGTTTTGGCGGACACTATTATACTTTGCCAGCCAGTGCTGGAACACCAGATTCACAGTATTGCTATTTTGGTATGTGAATTTCACCCCAGAACAAAATATATGTTTTGGTGGACAATATTATACTTTGCCAGCCAGTGCTGGGACACCAGATTCAGGGTATTGCTATTTTGGCAATTGAATTTCAACCTCAGAACAAAATATATGTTTTGGCAGACACTATTATACTTTGCCAGCCCGTGCTGGGACACCAGATTCAGGGTATTGCTATTTTGGCATTTGAATTTAACCCCAGAAAAAATATATGTTTTGGTGGACACTATTATACTTTGCCAGCCAGAGCTGGGACACCAGATTCACAGTATTGCTATTTTGGCAATTGAATTTCACCCCAGAACAAAATATATGTTTTGGCGGACATTATTATTATACTTTGCCAGCCAGTGCTGGGACACCAGATTAAGGGTATTGCTACTTTGGCAATTGAATTTTAACCCAGAACAAAATATATGTTTTGGCAGACACTATTATACTTTGCCAGCCAGTGCTGGGACACTAGATTCAGGGTATTGCTCTTTTGGCAATGGAATTTCACCCCAGAACAAAATATACCCTGTTACGGACAAATTTAAACTAGACCTGCAACTTCTGGAACACCAGATTCAGGGTATTGCTATTTTGGCAAGTGAATTTCACCCCAGAAAAAAAAATATGTTTTGGCGGACACTATTATACTTTGCCAGTCAGTGCTGGGACACCAGATTCCCGGTATTGCTATTTTGGCAAGTGAATTTCCCCCTATAACAAAATATATGTTTTGGCGGACACTATTATACTTTGCCAGCCAGTGCTGGGACACCAGATTCAGGGTATTGCTATTTTGGCAATTGAATTTCACCCTAGAAAGAAATATATGTTTTGGCGGACGCTATTATACTTTGCCAGCCAGTGCTGGGACAAAAGATTCAGGGTACTGCTATTTTGGCAAGTGAATTTCACCCCAGAAAAAAATATATGTTTTGGTGGACACTATTATACTTTGCCAGCCAGTGCTGGGACACCAGATTCACGGTATTGCTATTTTGGCAAGTGAATTTCACCCCAGAACAAAATATATGTTTTGGCAGACACTATTATACTTTGTCAGCCAGTGCTGGGACACCAGATTCAGGGTATTGCTATTTTGGTAATTGAATTTCACCCCAGAACAAAATATACCCTTTTACGGACAGATTAACACTTGGCCTGCAACAGCTGGAACACCAGATTCAGGGTAGTGCTATTTTGGCAAGTGAATTTCACCCCAGAAAAAAAAAATATGTTTTGGTGGACACTATTATACTTTGCCAGCCAGTGCTGGGACACCAGATTCAGGGTATTGCTATTTTGGCAATTGAATTTCACCCCAGAACAAAATATACCCTGTTATGGACAGATTGAATCTAGGCATGCAACTGCTGGAACACCAGATTCATGGTATTGCTATTTTGGCATTTGAATTTTACCCCAGAACAAAATATACCCTGTTACGGGCAGATTCAAACTAGGCCTGCAACTGCTGGAACACCTGATTCAGGGTATTGCTAATTTGGCAATTGAATTTCAACCCAGAACAAAATATATGTTTTGGCGGACACTATTATACTTTGACAGCCAATGCTGGGACACCAGATTCAGTGTATTGCTCTTTTGGCATTGGAATTTCACCCCAGAAAAAAAAATATACCCTGTTACGGACAGATTTAAACTAGGCCTGCAACTTCTGGAACACCAGATTCAGGGTATTGCTATTTTGGCAAGTGAATTTCACCCCAGAAAAATATATGTTTTAGTGGACACTATTATACTTTGCCAGCCAGTGCTGGGACACCAGATACAGGGTAGTTGCTATTTTGGCAATGGAATTTCACCCCAGAAAGAAATATATGTTTTGGCAGACACTATTATACTTTGCCAGCCAGTGCTGGGACACCAGATTCAGGGTATTGCTATTTTGGCAATTGAATTTGAACCCCGAACAAAATATATGTTTTGGCAGACACTATTATACTTTGCCAGCCAGTGCTGGGACACTAGATGCAGGGTATTACTCTTTTGGCAATGGAATTTCACCCCAGAACAAAATATACCCTGTTACGGACAGATTTAAACTAGGCCTGCAACTTCTGGAACACCAGATTCAGGGTATTGCTATTTTGGCAAGTGAATTTCACCCCAGAAAAATATATGTTTTGGTGGACACTATTTTTCTTTGCCAGCCAGTGCTGGGACACCAGATTCAGGGTATTGCTATTTTGGCAATTGAATTTCACCACAGAACAAAATATACCCTGTTATGGACAGATTTAAACTAGGCCTGCAACTGCTGGAACACCAGATTCATTGTATTGCTATTTTGGCATTTGAATTTTACTCCAGAACAAAATATACCCTGTTACGGGCAGATTCAAACTAGGCCTGCAACTGCTGGAACACCTGATTCAGGGTATTGCTAATTTGGCAATTGAATTTCACCCCAGAACAAAATATATGTTTTGGCGGACACTATTATACTTTGCCAGCCAATGCTGGGACAGCAGATTCAGGGTATTGCTCTTTTGGCATTGGAATTTCACCCCAGAAAAAAAATATACCCTGTTACGGACAGATTTAAACTAGGCCTGCAACTTCTGGAACACCAGATTCAGGGTATTGCTATTTTGGCAATTGAATTTCACCCCAGAAAAAAATATATGTTTTGGTGGACACTATTATACTTTGCCAGCCAGTGCTGGGACACCAGATACAGGGTATTGCTATTTTGGCAATTGAATTTCACCCCAGAAAGAAATATATGTTTTGGCAGACACGATTATACTTTGCCAGCCAGTGCTGGGACACCAGATTCAGGGTATTGCTATTTTGCCAATTGAATTTCAACCCAGAACAAAATATATGTTTTGGCAGACACTATTATACTTTGCCAGCCAGTGCTGGGACACTAGATTCAGGGTATTACTCTTTTGGCAATGGAATTTCACCCCAGAACAAAATATACCCTGTTACGGACAGATTTAAACTAGGCCTGCAACTTCTGGAACACCAGATTCAGGGTATTGCTATTTTGGCAATTGAATTTCACCCCAAAAAGAAATATATGTTTTGGCGGACACTATTATACTTTGCCAGCCAGTGCTGGGATACCAGATTCCGGTTATTGCTATTTTGGCAATTGAATTTCACCCCAGAACAAAATATACCCTTTTACGGACAGATTAACACTTGGCCTGCAACAGCTGGAACACCAGATTCAGGGTATTGCTATTTTGGCAAGTGAATTTCACCCCTGAAAAAAATATATGTTTTGGTGGACACTATTATACTTTGCCAGCCAGTGCTGGGACACCAGATTCAGGGTATAGCTATTTTGGCAAGTGAATTTTACCCCATAACAAAATAAATGTTTTGGCGGACACTATTATACTTTGCCAGCCAGTGCTGGGACACCAGATTAAGGGTATTGCTATTTTGGCAATTGAATTTCAACCCAGAACTAAATATATGTTTTGGCAGACACTATTATACTTTGCCAGCCAGTACTGGGACACCAGATTCAGGGTATTGCTATTTTGGCAATTGAATTTCAACCCAGAACAAAATATATGTTTTGGCAGACACTATTATACTTTGCCAGCCAGTGCTGGAACACCAGATTCAGGGTATTGCTATTTTGACAATTGAATTTCACCCCAGAACAAAATATACCCTGTTACGGACATATTTAAACCAGACCTGCAACAGCTGGAACACCAGATTCAGGGTCTTGCTATTTTGGCATTTGAATTTAACCCCAGAATAAAATATATGTTTTGGCGGACACTATTATACTTTTCCAGCCAGTGCTGGGACACCAGATTCAGGGTATTGCTATTTTGGCAATTGAATTTCACCCCAGAATAAAATATATGTTTTGGCGGACACTATTATACTTTGCCAGCCAGTGCTGAGACACCAGATTCAGGGTATTGCTATTTCAGCAATTGAATTTCACCCCAGAACAAAATGTATGTTTTGATGGACACTATTATACTTTGCCAGCCAGTGCTGGGACACCAGATTCAGGGTATTGCTATTTTGGCAATGGAATTTTACCCTAGAACAAAATATACCCTTTTACGGAACAAAATATATGTTTTGGCGGACACTATTATACTTTGCCAGCCAGTGCTGGGACACCAAATTCAAGGTATTGCTATTTTGGCAATTGAATTTCACCCCAGAACAAAATATATGTTTTTGGCGGACACTATTATACTTTGCCAGCCAGTGCTGGGACACCAGATTCAGGGTATTGCTATATTGGCAATTGAATTTTTACCCCAGAACAAAATATATGTTTTGGCGGACACTATTATACTTTGCCAGCCAGTGCTGGGACACCAGATTCAGGGTATTGCTATTTTGGCAATTGAATTTCACCCCAGAACAAAATATATGTTTTGGCAGACACTATTATACTTTTGCCAGCCATTGCTGGGACACTAGATTCAGGGTATTGCTATTTTGGCTATTGAATTTTACCACAGAAAATAATCTATCATTTGCCAGACAGCAGACAGTATTACACTTGGCTAGCCAAAGTTGGAGCACCAGATTTAGGGGATCGGTGTTTTGACAATTGTATTTAACCCCTTAATAAAATATAGAAATTGCTATCCTGAGTTTCTAGGGGTAACAATAAGCATAGCCAAGCCCCTGATGTAGGATATAGCAAAAAAAACTCTAGTATTGATTGATTGATGGACTTGGTGGCAGCTTGTTCTGGTGCACCACAAGTCACAAAATGGCCGCCGATCACCCCAGAAAAAAGTGACAGAAAAACGCTCTGTGCAGCCTAAAAACCAGTGAGCAATTAACTAGCAGAAGTGGAATCATTCACAGCTGTAGATCGATCAGTTCATTAGGTGCTGTTGCTGACTTTTCCCTGCCTAATCTCGCCCTCACAGAAGCTGCGTCCTCTCCCTACACTAATCAGAGCAGTGTGACGTGCGGTGCTACGTGACTCCAGCTAAAATAGAGGCTGGGTCACATGCTGCACTTGGCCAATCACAGCCATGCCATTAGTATGCATGGCTGTGATGGCTTCTTAGGGCAAGAAGTAAAACGCTAGCTGATTGGCTGCTGTGCAGCCCTTCAGAAAGCGGGAAGAAATCGCCGAACAATGGACCCGAACCCGAACTTTTTTGAAAATGTTCAGGTCGGGGTCCGTGTCCCGAACACCCATAATTCGGTTCGAACCCAAACTATGCTCGAACTGTTCGCTCAACACTACATATAACTGCACCGCTGAACAGTAAAAAATACTTTTTTGCCACTAATACACGAGAAAAAGGCCTGTAATTTTCTCACTTCACCACACAACGGCAAATAATACTTTTTTTTGCCATTAATACATGCCAAAAAAGCTTCAGAACATGTAACTGCACTGCTGAATGGCAAATAATACTTTTTTTTTGCCACTAATGCATAATAAAAAGAGCTGCAATTTTCTCACTTCATCACACAACTGCTAATAAGCCCTATTTTTCCCACTTATAGATGCCAAAAAAGTCTTTAGAACACAAAACTGAACCGCTGAACGGCAAATAATACTTTGTTTTTGCCACTAATACATGCCAAAAAAGCCTTTAGAACATATAACTGCTCCGCTGAACTGCAATTACTTTTCCTTTTGCCACTAATACATGCCAAAAAGGGCTATCATTTTGTCACTTCAGCACACAATAGATAATAAGCCTTTTTTTTGGCAACTAATACAAACCAATTTCTCACTTCACCACACAACGGCAAATAATCCTCTTTGTGCGACTAATACATCCAAAACAAACTTTAGAACATATAACTGCACCACTTCACGGTATGAGCAGTGAGACTATGGAACTCTCTACCTGAGGAGGTGGTGATGGTGAGTACAATAAAGGAATTCAAGAGGGGACGGGATGTATTTCTGGAGTGTAATAACATGGTTACAGGTTATAGCTAGTAGAGAGGGGGTTGTTGATCCAGGGAGTTATTCTGATTACCTTATTGGAGTCGGGAAGGAATTTTTTCCTCTTAAGTGGGGAAAATTTCCTTCTGCCTCACAGGGGTTTTTTGCCTTCCTCTGGATCAACTTGTAGGAAACAGGCCAAACTGGATGGACAAATGACTTTTTTCGGTCTTACTGTATATACTATGTTACTATGTTACTAAAAAAGGCTTTAGAACATATAACTGCACAGCTAAAAGGCAAAAAATACTTTTTTTTTTTGCCAGTAATACACGACAAAAAGGGCTGTAATTTTCTCACTTCACCTCACAATGGCTAATATAAGCCTTTTATTTTTCCCACTTATACATGCCAAAAAAGGCTTTAGAACATATAACTGTACTGCTGAACAGCTAATAAGCCCTTTTTTCCCACTAATACATGCCAAAAATGACTTTAGTACATATTACTGCAATGCTGAACAACAAATAATACTTTTTTTTCCCACTAATACACGTCAAAAAGGGCTGTAATTTTCTCACTTCACCACACAACGGCAAATAATCCTTTTTGTGCCACTAATACATGCCAAAAAAGCTTTACAGCATATAACTGCACCACTGAATGGCAAATAATACTTTTTTTTTGCCACTAATGTACGACAAAATGGGCTGTAATTTTCTCACTTCACCACACAACGGCAAATAATCCTTTTTGTGCCAATTATACACGCCAAAAAAGGCTTTAGAACATATAACTGCACCGCTGAACGGCAAATAATTTTTGTTTGCCACTAATACATGCCAAAAAAGCCTTAAGAACATATAATTTATTTATATGTAAATGAGGGCTCGCAAGTGCCCAGGGGCAGCGTTAAGTTCTTTGGAGCCCAGGCTGCTCGACCTCTTTAGTTCTTATCCCCACCCCTGGGCACTTGCAAACCCTCATTTACATATAAATAAAAGTCAGTTTTTGAAGCAGGTGAAGTGCTGAGGAAGACAACAAAGGTATCATTTCATTCATCTAAAGTGATGCTACAAAGCTATGTAAGCGGTATATTATGTCCAACCTTGGTGACAGACTCCCTTTAAAACATATAACTGCAATGCAGAAGGGCTATTAAGACATAGAAATATTTCCTAGTAATACACCCTGTTAATGGCTGTATCTCACAGCACTTGCACCCCAATAAAGAGAACGGTATCATCTATTGCAAACCTGAAAGCAGCAGTATAATTGCAATTTGGATCCCCAGTCAGTGCAGCAAGGTGTAATAGGATTGTTTTTATTACTCAGGCTGTACATTCTCCTATTGGACCCTGTTCTGCTTCAATACTGTGGAATAATTCCTCCCTATTCTTTCCCTATACTTCTAATGCTCTTTCCCTGTACTTCTATTCAGCAAAATAAAAGTTGTCAAGTTTTTCCTAGCGTCTGCTGACGTCTCTCCCTGAACTAAGTTCACTGGAAAATTGCAAAATCCAAGATGGCTGAGGCTACTTATAGGGCTGTGACATCACAGGACTGGCTGGCTGCTTATTGGCTGCATGCACGGAATTGTGGGTGTTCCCTCATTCCCAGATTTTTTTGCTCCATGTCCTAACATGTGCAGCAGCCATTTTAGGAAAAAATGCGTTTCATTACCACGAAGAGTGAGGAGATTCGTATTCGGTGCAAATTAAAAATTTTCCTAAAACTCTAATCGAATTTCACCTTGTCAACTTCGATTCGCTCATCTCTATTTACAATATATCTATTTTAGAGAATTTTTCCAAAATTTGTTTCAGGTCCAATTCAGTCAAATGATCCATTAGATTTGATTAATCCACATATTGTTAATTCTGTCCAAGTCAAATCCCCTTAAAAGTTGTGCATAACAATCTGAGATCTCCTAGGACTCTATCTCTAACCACTTTCAAGTTCTTTAACCCCAATAGAGTATTAATAATGACAATGACATATACAGTTAAAACCAGAAGTTTACATACACTGTATATACACTTACACTAAAAATGCTATGAATCACTGATAACACCTCCCCATGTATAACTATCAGTGACTGACATATATCTCTGTACATACACTTACACAGAAAATGCTATTAATAACTGATAACACCTCCCTGTGTATAACTATCAGTGACTGACAGCTATCTCTGTATACACACTTACACATAGAATTCTATTAATCACTAATAATACCTCCCTGTATGCAATTATTAGTGACTGACAGATATCTATGTATACTAGTGTTGATAGAGCACCAAAGTGCTTGGGTGCTCGGGCCGAACACATCAGGATGCTCAGGTGCACCCAAGTATAATGGAAGTCAATGGGAGAACCCGAGCATTAAACCAGGCACCCCCTGTTCTGAAGAGGGGAGGGTGCCTGGTTCATAGGAAAAGGTCAGAAATTGATGGAAACACCACCAAAATTGTTCGGGAACTGCATGGGGAGGATGTCTGGATGAATCTTGGACTCCCTGGTCGCTGCTGGGAATCATGTTGTCCGAGTAGTACGCCAAAATAATACACACAAAACCAAACATAAAATCGATTTTAGAGGAAAAATTGTTAAGAAACATTCTTTCCTGTATATTTACTTGTATATAAAGTGCAAGTGCTGCCAAAAATTACAAGCAAGAGGCCACCTGTATATCACATAAATGAGGGCCTCATTCACATTGTGGTACAATTGTTCAGGTAGTGAGACTCCTACACTCATAAAGCCTATGCACTAAGTAAAAGGGCTGCCAAAAATTACAAGGAACCAGCACTACAATACACCCTTTGTTACACATAAAGGAGGGCATCATACAGATCCTTGAAAAATTATGATTGATGGCATGCTGGTGACCCTCAAAAAAATTTGGAGCAAGGGCCTGCTGATCTAACCATCTAAAAAATAGGGACGAGGGACTGCTGCTGAGCTGACCCTCTAAAACATTATGGTTCAGGGCCTGCTGCTAAGCTGACCATTAAAAAAATTATGGGGGAGTGCCTGCTGCTGAGCTGACTATCGAAAAAAATATGGTTGAGGGCCTGCTGCTGAGCTTTCCCTCCTTGTGACAGTAGGCCGTGCATCAAGGTGAGAGTGCTAGCGGGGTGTCATGAAATTCTCCCAGGCTTTGGAGAGTGTTGCCTTGCCTCTGTTGGAACTGCTGTGTGTTCCTCTTGTCTCCCCTCCTCAGTTGCCAAAGGAACTACGGACTCTGCCACCAGCGTTGTCAGATGGAAATATTTGGAGCAATTTTTCAATAAGGACCTTCTGGTATTGCACCATTTTGCTCGTCCTCTCCACCAGAGGAATGAGGGATGAGAAGTTCTCTTTGTAGCGGGGGTCGAGAAGGGTGAACAACCAGTAATGCGTGGTGTCTAAAATGCATATAACGCGCGGGAAAGGCAGCCTAACATGAAGTCAGCCATGTGTGCCAGAGTACCAACAGGCAAGAGTTCGCTGTCGTCATCAGGATGGTGACTCAATCTCATCATCCCCATCCTCCTCTTCTGCCCACCCACGCTGAACAGATGGAATTAAACTTCCATGAGTACTACCTTCTGTAGCGGAGGCAACCGTCTCCTGCTCCTCCTCCTCTTCATCATCCAATTTGCACTGAGAAGACGAACTGACGGTGGTCTGGCTATCCCTAGTTATGAAAGAGCATGCTTGGCCGAACTGGTGTTCTGCTCGAGCATTGCTAGGCTCGTGTTCAGCCGAGTATTCGGTCGGACACTGCATGTGTTCGAGTGCCATTTAGCACAATGTAAGTCAATGGGAGAACCCCAGGCACCCTCTGCTCAGAAGAGGAGAGGGTGCCTGGTTCCCAAAAAAATAGCCAATTGTTTCGGATCTGAGTTATTACTATTATGAAAACTCAGATCCGATTGTATATTCTAACACAGAGGCATTCCCATGGTGATGGGGACGCTTAAAGTTAAAATATACCATCGCATCGGAGTTTTCTCCAATCCGACGGTATATTTTAACACTGAGGCATTCCCATGGTGATGGGGACGCTTGAAGTTAGAATATACCAACATGCATGTACATACCAGCCCCCTGCTGCCTGGTGGCATCTGACCTCTAACAGGGCACTGTGATCTGCACAATAACCCCTCAGGTGCCAGTGCACCCTAACCCCCCTCCCCAGTATTAAAATTATTGGTGGCCAGTGTGCCCTAACCCCCCCTCCCCAGTATTAAGATAATTGGTGGCCAGTGCACCCTAACCCCCCCTCCCCAGTATTAAAATCATCGGTGGCCAGTGCGCCATAACCCCCCCCAGTATTAAAATTATTGGTGGCAGTGGCCACAGGGTCCCCCTCCCCCCATCATTGGTGGCAGTTGCAGTGGCAGTTTCGATCAGAGTCCCAGTGTAATCGCCGGGCTCCGATCGGTTACCATGGCAGCCAGGACGCTACTGATGTCCTGGCTGCGATGGTCAGTTAGTCAATCAGCAGCATTATACTCACCTGCTCTGTCGTCGCCGGGCTCTTCTTCTTCTGAAAACTCACAGGTCTATGCGGCGCATTGCTGAAGGCAGCTGCCACCAATGATGGGGGGCACGCTGTGGACACTGCCACAAATGATTTTAATACTGGGGGGGGGGAGTTAGGGCACACTGGCCACAGATGATTTTAATACTGGGAAGGGGGGGTTAGGGTGCACTGGCCACCAATTATTTTAATACTGGGGAGGGGGGGGGGTTAGGGCGCACTGTCCACCAATGATATTAATACTGGGAAGGGGGAGAGGGCCCACTGACCACTAATGATTTTAATACTGGGGGGGGGGGGGCGCACTGCTGCCTGGCGCCACCTGACCTCTGACAGGGTGCTTTGATCCGCACAATAAACCCCTCAGGTGCGGCAAAAGGTGGCCGGTATGTACACGCCTGTTGGTATATTCTAACTTCAAGCGCCCCCATCACCATGGGAACGCCTCGGTGTTAGAATATACCGTAGGATTGGAGAAAACTCCGATGCAATGGTATATTTTAACTTCAAGTGTCCTCAACACCATGGGAACGCTTCTATATTAGAATATACCATCGGATCTGAGTTTTCACGATCGTGAAAACTCAGATCTGAAAAAGTTGGCTGTGTTTTTAGGAACCAGACACCCTCTCCTCTTCCTAGCAGGGGGTGCTTGGGGTTCTCCCATTGACTTACATTGTGCTCGGTAGAGCAACCGAGCACAGGAGCACTTTGATGCTCGTTCATCACTAGCTATCACCCTGTGTAATGTCTTCCCCCATTTCCTTAATTGTGAGCAGTGGGCATTTGAGTAGACACAAAAGTGGGATGGTTACACTGATAATAGCGTTATCGCCGCTCACCCTCTGTGTTGATTCCTCTAAGTTAAAACCTCACAGCGGTCAGACATTCATGTCCACTCCTCGCTTGGGAAGAGCGGAAGCTGACTGGAAAGGCGACAACCATGTTGCAGCTGGTATTCCACTACTGTCCTCTGCTGCTCAAAAAGCCTGGTCAACATGTGGAACGATGAGTTCCAGCACGTGCTCACGTCGCACAACAGCCGGCGAGCTGGCAATTTCAAGCGATGCTACAGCGTTGACAGACCGGCTGAAGCTGTCGATGACGTGGCGCACCTTCACCAGTGGCTCAGGCAAATTGGGGTAGGTTTTGAGAAACCGCTAAACCACTAAGTTAAAGACGTGGGCTAGGCATGGGATGTGTGTGAGCTTGCCGAGCTCCAAAGCCGCCACCAAGTTACGGCCATTATCAGACACTACCATGCCTGGTTATGAGTTGAGTAGTGAGAGCCACCGCTCAGTCTGGTCTCTTATCCCCTGCTACAGCTCTGCGGCGGTGTGCTGTTTGTCCCCTAGGCATATCAGCTTCAGCACAGCCTGTTACCGCTTCCCCACTGCAATTCTACACTGCTTCTAGCTACCATATGATGGCTGACTGGTGCTGCACGTGGATAATTAGGAGGTGGAAGTGGAGGAGGCGGAGGAGGAGAATTGGGAGTTCTCGACGTAGGGCCCGCAATCCTTGGCGTCGGTAACACCTGTGCCATCCCAGGGTACGACTCGCTCCCAGCCTTTACAACGCTCACCCAGTGTGCCATTAGGGAAATGTAGCATCCCTGGCCGAATGCACTTGTCCATGTGTCCGTGATTAAGAGGACACATGTTGGTGTAAGGCAGGCACGGCACACCTTAAAAAAATAGTGGCGGCTGGGGACTGCGTAACGCGGGACGCCACATCAGGCTGCAGAAGGCCTCAGTGTCCACAAGCCTGAATGGTAAAATTACCAGGGCCGGTAATTTGGAAAGCTGCGCAGTTAGTGCTATGGCCTGTGGGTGGATGGGTATTTGCGCTTGCATTCAAAGGCCTTGGGTAATGACATTTGGATTCTACGCTGGGACATGGAAGTGGATGTGGTCGCTGATGGTGCCTGCGAAGGTCCAGCTGCAGGGCGGGAGGCATCTGGGCCTGCGAATTCGACAAAGGATTGGCAGAATGTAACATAGGGGAAGAGGAGGCAGTGGTGTCACCCGCAGACACAGATTGTGGACCCAGGTGTTCGTCCTACTTATTACGGTGCTTGGATACCATGTGGTGGTGGTGAGGTTTCTAGTGTTCACGCCCAGGCTCATTTTGGTACAGCACAGGTTGCAAACTACTATTCCTTTGTCGTCCGCACTTTCCACAAAAAAGCGCCATACTGCGGAACACCTCAACTCTTGGCAAGGGAGATTTCCGCAATGGGGTGCTCCGTGGAAGAGTTGCGGGCCTGTTTGTTGTGGCCCACCTTCTCCCTTTTGCCACCCACTGCCTCTCCCCGCCTGTTGCAGTGCTGCAGATCCCTCCCCCTCTGTACTGCTGTCCTCGCTCGGCTTTTCACCTTCCCAGGTTTGGTCAGTGACTTCATCGTCCACCACCTCCTCTTCCACTTCCTCACTCTGCTCATCATCCTGACTTGTTGACCTAACCACAACCTCAGTGATTGACAACTTTGTCTCATCCTCTTTATCAACCTCTTGAGACAGTAATTGCCGTTGACTTATTGGCAACTGTGTCTCATCATCATCCACCTCATTAAACAGTAATTGCCGTTCCCCACCGTCATCTTCTTGTGACTGTGGATGCTCAAGAGTTTGGGAATCAGAGCACAAGATCTGTCCCTCTCCAAGCGTGCTTTGCGCGAGGGACAAATCAAGGAATAGCGATGAAAAGAGGTCCTCGGAATATCCGAGTGTGGGATCACTTGTTTGCCCAGACTCTCCATGGTGGGAGGAAGGAGGATCAGGGTGAGGATTGTGTTGACCAGACTCCTGGCTTCTGAAACTGGACTTGGTGGAAGACAGGGTGGTGCTTAATCGACTGGAAGCATTATCTGTTGAAATCCCACCGACCACCTGGTCGCACTGGTCTGACTTCAAGAGTGGTGTCCTACGCCGCCCTGCAAACTGGGACATGAAGCTAGGTATTGTGGATGATTTTTTTTCTTGTGCTCTGGCAGCAGGCACAGTTTCTACGCACCCAGGGCCATGGCCTCTGCATGCACCATCAGCATCACGGCTACGTCCCCATCCCTTACTGCTCGCCTTCTTCATATTAAATGTTATATATGCTTGAAAGTATGTCATACGTACAGTAGCGTAGGATTTGGAAGTGCATGTGCAAAAAAATTTAAAAAGGTGTTCGGGATGTGGAAACGACACACAGGAGATATCCTGCAGATAATGTCAATGCTGTCACCAGCGGAATATAAAAAATTACAGGGAGTGTCCACGGAAAAAGTACATTGTATGTCACAGAATTTTTTTTTATGCGCACACGTTATACTGGAGATGTAGCACTGGTAGTGTCAATGTCAGAAGTGGACACTGTCTATTAAAAAAGTAAACTGTATGTCACAGATACATTTTTTCAGCGCACACGTTACACTGCAGATGTGGCATTGGTAATGTCACTGTCCGCAGCAGACACCATCTACGGAAAAAGTACACTGGATGTCACAGATATTTTTTGGATGCGCACACTAATGTCGCTGTCTGCAGCAACCTAACTATTGCGCGTTATTTAACGCAGGATGCGCTAAAAATAGATATTGCTGTGACACACAATAGTCCTTAAAAGGACTTTTGAGTCTATAAAGTTTTAGCAATTTAGCGCAGGTTTCGCTAAAAATATATATTGCTGCTGCCACATACAATAGTCCTTAAAACGACTTTTGGGTCTCTGAAAAAAAAACGTGTGGGGAGGAGACTCGAGCATTGCGCTCAAGCACATGCAGTATTCGGCCGAATACCGCATGTGCCGAGCATCGAGATGCTCGAGCCGAACTGGTGTTCGGCCGACCATGCTGGATCAACACTAATGTATACAAAACAAAAGAAAAACTGTCAGTGACTGACAGATATCTATGTATCCAAAACAAAAAGTATATATCAGTCTGCTCAGCTTCTCCTGCTCTATAACATGCTGCCTACAGATTGATCTGCATTTCATGGTGACAGGTTCTCTTAAAAAGATAGTGCAGTGTGTTATTAAACAGGCTGTTTGTTACCACCAGCTACCATACATTTACACATAGCCATACAGTTGAAATCAGAAGTTTACATACACTATATAAAAAGACACATATGCATGTTTTTCTCAATATCTGACATGAAATCAGAATAAACCTTTCCTGTTTTTGGTCAATTAGGATTACCATAATTATTATGTAGGCAGTATGTTATAGAGCAGGAGTAGCTGAGCAGACTGATATATACTTTTTGTTTTGGATACATAGATATCTGTCAGTCACTGATAATTAGTGACGTCCCGAACTATTCGCCGGCGAACATAGCTTGTTCGCGTTCGCCGTGGCAGGCGAATATATGCGATGTTCGCGTTCGCCCCTATACTTTATCATTGAGCAAACTTTGACCCTGTACCTCACAGTCAGCAGACACATTCCAGCCAATCAGCATACCCTCCCTCCCAGACCCTCCCACCTCCTATCAAAAAGCAAGGACGGCATCCATCTTAGATTCATTCTGAAGCTGCAGTGTTAGTAGTTGTAATCGCAATGTGATTAATATAACCTGTATTAATCACATTGCAAATTCAACTTAGAGCTGGGTTCCTAATGCTTGTATTGCTAAAATACTGTATAACGAAGATTGAGAATATAGCGCTATATTCTCAATCTTCGTTATATTCTAGCAATACAACCATTAGGAAGCCAGCTCTAAGTTGAATTCGTAATGCGATTAATGCAGGTTATATTAATCGCATTGCGAATTCAACTTAGAGCTGGGTTCTAATGGTTGTATTGCTAGAATATAACGAAGATTGAGAATATAGTGCTATATTCTCAATCTTCGTTATATTCTAGCAATACAACCATTAGGAACCCAGCTCTAAGTTGAATTCGCAATGCGATTAATACAGGTTATATTAATCGCATTGCGAATTCAACTTACCACACTCTGCGTCAACTACGTAATTTTCCATGGGAGTTTTGCCATGGATCCCCCTTCCCCCCTCCGGCATGCCACAGTCCAGGTGTTAGTCCCCTTGAAACAACTTTTTCATCACTATTGTGGCCAGAAAGAGTCCCTGTGGGTTTTAAAATTCACCTGTCTATAGAAGTCTTTCACCAGTTTCTGGGTTATCGTGTTCCCCCTAGCCCCGTAGAGTGGTGGGGCGTCTTACGGTTTTCCAGGACACGCAATAAAGTTAGTACCGTTTTCACAGTATCATTTGCTGCTTACCTTTAGCATAAAATAAAATTACTTAATGCATCATAACATAAAAGAGAGCATAAGGAAGCGACAGATAAGAAGCGGTAGAATTTGGCTGACAAGATAGACCAGGGTGCAGACAATATTTGAATTCTTCCCAAAAGAATTCTTCTTTTAAATCATTGCCTAAAGGATTTCTCTTTTAAATTCTTGAAACTAATAAATACTGGGCACTCCAAGGATATAGGGATTAAAACTGTTATATTTATTTTTAAAAATGATATAAAATAAATCTATTATCTGTCTATATATAACAGTTTTAATCATAGATTTATTTTCTATCATTTTTAAAAATAAATATAACGATTTATTTTATATCATTTTTAAAAATAAATATAACAGTTTTAATCCCTATATCCTTGGAGTGCCCAGTATTTATTAGTTTCATTTTTGTGCGTTGATTGGATGGTGAGGGTGTAACCATCTTTGCTGTGAGCACCCTATTAGTTCTTCTGAGAAGACCAGTGCGTCACTCCCCTCTTGTACTCTTTTAAATTCTTGCCTAAAGAATTTATCTAAGTAAAATCTATCTTCCCTAAAGATAGATCCTATTCCTTTCAGTGTGTCTAAAGTGGATTCAAGATAGAAACAACAGAAAGTTTTCGGAAAGCATCGGAATTTCCCCAGTCCTAAAAGGCAGGGATTTTCCGTACTTACCGAATTCCTGTGTGCTCTTTCCCGGTACGAGTCCCCAGCTGAAAGAATTTGCTTCTATGTGCACCCTGGCTTCTCTTATGACAGGCTTCAATGACACACATGCACACAGGTGGTCTTAGAAAGCAGCTCTATTTTTATCTTGGTCCTTAAAGCTTTTATACATACACAATGACATACAGGAACAGGTGTGGTTCACATATACAATGTTGCTGAGTAGAAACAATTCCTTATATGGAGGATAATGTAAATACATTCTCCTTCTAGAATGACGTCGTGCAACATCCTGTCCTTCATAGGGATCATATAGCTTATTCTGTTTAACCCTTCAATATATATATAGATAACCGTCAGTCACTGATTTTTGTACACAGAGGAGGCGTGATCAGTAGTGATGAGCGAGCATACTGGGCCAAGTATTTGTTCGGCTTGAGCATCGCTATGCTCGGCACATGACGGTACTCGACTGAGTACCGCATGTGCTCGAGCGCAATGCTCGAGTCTCCGCCCCGCACGTTTTGCAGGTTTTAAGCAGCCAATAAGCAGGTAAGTTATACCCTCACTGTAATGCCAGTAGCAATATTGGCTGCTGGCATGACAGTGATTGGCTGGACGGAACGCGTCATCGGATGCTATATAGCACCCGATGATGATGATGTTCGTATCAAACGTAGACAGGTAGAGCAGAGCATAGGAAGGGAAAGACAGCGTAGGGAGCAATTTTCACAGTTTTTATTCAGAGAAATCTTTTCCAAGACCCAAAAGTCCTTTTAAGGACTGCTGTGTGTGTGTTTTAGAGAAGCGATCTATTTACCTCCTGCAGTCTCATAGACAGTGCTTAAGAAGGGACAGATGCACGGAGAGACATTTGCTGTTTTTTCTACCAAAAGCTTTTCAACGACCCCAAAGTCCTTTTAACACACAGTGTTTGACAGCAGCAAGATATTTTTATTTTATACCTATTAGTGACATATACTGTACATCATCCGCAAACTGTGTCTTTAATAATCTGGGCCACATTTAGTGTCCATAATCTGTGGTGTTCTGTAACCAATACCGTAGAACATCTGCAGTGTCTGTAATAAAAAGTCCAATAATCAGGGCCTAATATAGTGTCCATAATCTGTGGTGTTCTTTAACCTATACTGTAGAACATCTGCCAAACAGTGTCTGTTTTACAAATTCCAATAATCTTGGCCACATCTAGTATCCATAATCAGTGGTGTTCTAGAACCAATACTGTAGAACAGGGATGCCCAACCTGCGGCCCTCCAGATGTTGCAAAACTACAACTCCCAGCATGCATGGACAGCCTACAGCTATCAGTCTACAGCAGGGCATTGTGGGAGTTGTAGTTTTACAACAGCTGGAGGGCCGCTTGTTGGGCATCCGTGCTATAGAACATCTGCAAACAGTGTGTGTATCACAAATTCCAATAATCTGGGCCTAATCTAGTGTCCATAATCTGTTGTTTTCTATAACCAGTACTGTAGAGCATCTGCAAACAGTGTCTGTATTACAAATTCCAATAATCTGGGCCTAATATAGTGTCCATATTCTGTGGGTTTCTGTGACATATACTGTCCTACATCTGAAAACTAAGTTTTTAGCGGACAGCAAAACAATCTGCGCCACATCTAGTGACAAAACCATTAATATGAAGAAGGCTAGCACTAAGGAACGGGGAATTGGGCGTGATGCTGATGGTGCACGCAGAGGCCGTGGCCCTGGGCGCAATTAAACTGTGCCTGCTGCCAGTGCACCAGAAAAAAAAGAACATCCACCGTACCCAGCTTCATGTCCAACTTAGCTGGGCGGCGCAGGACAACACTGTCAAAGTCGAACCAGTGCGAACAGTTGGTTGGTTGGATTGCTGAAGATAATGCTTCCAGTCAGTTAAGCACCACCCTCTCGTTCAGTCTCTGTAGCCAAGAGTCTGGTCAACTGAATCCTCACTCTGATCATCCTTCCTCCCACCATGGAGATGCTTGCCAAGTGAGTGATCCCACACTCGGAAACTCTGAGCAGCTCTTTCCAGCGCCACTATTAGATTTGGCCCTCACGCTCAGCATGCTTGAAGAGGTACCTGAGATATTGTGCCCTGATTCCCAACCTCTTAAAACCTTCACAGTCTCAAGAATATGACAATGGTAACCGGCAATCATTTGTTCATGAGGTGGATGATGATGAGACACAGTTGTCAATCACTAAGGTTGTGGTTAGGTCAAGTCAGGAGGATGAGCAGAGTGAGGAAGTAAAAGAGGAGGTGGTGGACGATGAGGTCACTGACCCAACATGGGAAAGTGAACAGCCGAGCGAGGACAACAGTACAGAGGGGAAGGGATCCGCAGCACCGCAACAGTCTGGAAGAGGCAGTGGGGTTGCAAAATGGAGAAGTCGGCCCACATCAAACAGGCCCACAACCGTTACATTGAGCACTCTCATGCGTAAATCTCCCTTGCCAAGGGGTAGGTGTTCCGCAGTATGGCACTTTTTTGAGGAAAGTGCAGATGACAAAAGAGTGCTAGTTTGCAACCTGTGCCCAAAATGAGCCTCACCACCACCAGTATGATCCGCCAACATGGCATCCAAGCACCCTACTAAGTGGGCCGAACGCCTGGGTCCACAATCTGGGTCTGCGGGTCACACCCCTGCCTCCTCTTTCCCTGTTTTACGCACTGATGGCCAATCCCCTGACGAAGGCGAAGGTCTGGATGCCCCTCGCCCTACACCTGGACCTTCACATGAAGTGTCAGCAACAACATTCACTTCCCTGTCCCAGCACAGCGTCCAAATGTCGAGAACATCACCCGTGCCCTGACCAACGCACTTACTGGGAAGGTCCACTTCAACATGGACACATGGACAAGTGCTGGTGTCCAGGGACGCTAAATTTCCCTGATTGCACACTGGGTGAAGGTTGTGGAGGCTGGGAGTGAGTCGTACCCTGGGATGGCACAGGTGCTACCCACGCTCAGGATTGCGGGCCCTACGCCCGTTAGGGTCTCCGCCAGCAGCTATGTTACTGGCTCCAACACCTACTTCTCCTCCTCCGCCGCCTCCTCCTCCACTTCCACCTCCAGCAGCAGTCAGCTATCAGTCGCTAGCTGGAAGCAGTGTAGCACTGCTGTGGGTAAGCGTCAACAGGCCGTGCTGAAGCTGATCTGCTTAGGGGACAAACAGCAAACCGCTACAGAGCTGTGGCTCTCGCCACTTAACCTATAACCAGAAATCGTTGTGTCTGACAATGGCCGTAACTTGGTGGCGGTTTTGGAACTCGGCAACCTGACACATATCCCATGAATAGGCCACGCCTTAAACTTAGTGGTTCAGCAAAACCTACCCCAATTTGCAAGAGCTACTAGTGAAGTTGTGCTGCGTGTGTGCCCATTTACGCAAGTCGTCCACAGCTTCAGCCAGTCTGTCAATGCTGCAGCAGTGCTTAAGGCTTTCAGCTCACCAACTGTTGTGCGACGTGAGCACGCACTGGAACTCTACGTTCTACATGTTGGCCAGGCTTTGTGAGCAGCAGAGGGCAGTTGTGGAATACCAGCTGCAACATGGTCATTGCCTTTCGAGTCAACTGCCACTATTCACAAGCAAAGAGTAGGTATTGATGTCAGACCTCTGTGAGGTCTTAAAAAACTTTCATGAATCCACACAGATGGTTAGTGGCGATAACGCTATTATCAGCATAACCATACCACTGCTGTGTCTACTCAAATGATCGTTGCTCACAATTAAGGAGGATTCTCTGAAGAGGATGTGGTAGACAAGGAAATGGTGGAGGACATTACACAGGGTAATAGCCAGACCACCCACAGTTCGTCTTCTGAGCGTGAATTGGACCATGAAGAGGAGGAGGAGAAGCTGGAGACAGTTGCCTCAGAGGATAATACCCATGGAACTTTAATTCCATCTGTTCTGCGTGGATGGGCAGAAGAGGATGAGGAGATGGAGAGTCATCCTGATGTCAATATCGACATATTGCCTGTTGGTACTCTGGCACACATGGCTGACTTCATGGTAGGCTGCCTTTCCCGCGACTCTCACGTACTTCCTTAGGCAACTGAGGAAGGGAGACAAGGGGAACACACAGCAGTTTCAACAAATGCAGGGCAACACTCTCCAAGGCATGGGACTCTATCATGACACCCCACCAGCAACCTTACCCTGAAGCACAGCCAAGTGTTACGAGGGAAAAGTTTTGGAAGATGGTGAAGGAATACATTGCAGACCGTGTCAGCATCCTAAATGATCCCTCAGCGCCTTACAACTGCTGGGTGTCCAAGCTGGACACGTGGCACGAAGTTGAGCTCTACGCCTTGGAGGTGCTGGGCTGCCTTGCCGCCAGCGTTTTGTCTGAGCGTGTTTAGTGCGGCTGGTGGCATTATAAGATAAGTGTATCCGCTTGTCCACTGGCAATGCTGACAGGTTTACCAGATAAAAATAAACAATGCCTGGATTGCCCCTGACTTCTCAACTCCACCAGAGGAGAGCTGAGCGTATGATGAACATGAAGGCAATTTCAATTATATCATTTATAATGTACTCAATCTACTGTAGTGTATTCCCATGCACATTTTCCACTTCAAAAAAAGAGTATATGGTTGAATCTTGTTTTCTCCTCCTCCTCCTCATCCAGATTGTATATATTCCCTCAACTCTAATTTTTTTTTAGGGTCAGCTCAACTGCAGGCCCTCAACTTATTTTTTTTTATAGTGTCAGTTAAACAGCATGCACTCGCATATAATGTTTTAGAGCATCAGCTGTTTAGCATGCACTCGCATATAATGTTTTAGGGCGTCATGTGAACAGCATGCACTTGCATATACTGTTTTAGAGCATCAGCTGAACAGCATGCACTCGCATAAAATGTTTTAGAGCATCAACTCACCTGCAGGCACTCGCATATAATGTTTTAGAGCATCAGCTGAACAGCATGCACTCGCATATAATGCTTTAGAGCATCAGCTCACCTGCAGGCACTCGCATATAATGTTTTAGAGCGTCAGCTAAACAACATGCAATCATATATAATGTTTTAGCGCGTCAGCTGAACAGCATGCAATCGCATATAATGTTTTAGAGCGTCAGCCCCCCCGCAGGCACTCGAATATAATGTTTTAGAGCATCAGCTGAACAGCATGCGCTCGCATATAATGTTTTAGAGCGTCAGCTCACCTGCAGGCACTAGTATATAATGTTTTAGAGCATGAGCTCACCAGCAGGCCCTCGTCCCTAATGTTTTAGATGGTCAGCTCAGCAGCAGGCCCTCGTCGCTAATGTTTTAGATGGTCACCAGCAGGCCACCAGCAATCAGCTGATTCCAAGTACAGTCACTATACAATGATACATTGATACCAAGAACAGTCGCTATGCAATGTATGGTGATGTGCTAGGTAAGCTGCAAGAAGGCCATGGTGCTCACAGGAGCATTGCTGCCTTCTCAAACGGCTGATTGACAAGTGTCCTGGGCTTCCCTTGTGCAATAGAGCTGTAAGATGCTAATAGAAGAGGAGTCTCTAAAGAGTTTATAATAACAAGGAGAAAAGATATCAAATCCAGAACTTTTAAGATATTTTTAAGATTTTTAACAGTTGACTACGACTCCCCAAATTGTAGGACCTCCAAATTGTTTGTTTATAGAGAAGGTATTTTGGTTTTGATAAATTAAGACCTATTTTTCTCTTGGAATTGCTCAGGAGGAAGAGTAAAATACTTGCTTTAATATTATATAGCTTAGCCTAATATCGGCGAGTTCAGAGATATACAGTTGTGTTCAAAATTATTCAACCCCCAATGCTATAAAAGGTTTTAGGGAATTTAGTGTACATTTGTAATTGTGTTGAGAATTAAATCTTACAAGGACTTTTTAAAGAACCAAATGCAACTAAAATTACATCAATTGTTTTTGTAATACAGTATTAAAATTTTTTTTGTGATTTCTTCATTGACACAATTATTCAACCCCTTAAAGACTACAAATCTTTAGAAAAGAGGTTCATTCAAGTGTTTTCGATCAGGTATTGAAAACACCTCTGGATGTCAAGGAGCAGCAATCAAGCATAATAAGCACCAATTCGGCAGATTTAAAATGACTGTGATACTTAGCTCCTTCTAGACATTTACTGGTGTGTTTACAAACATGGTGAAGTCAAGAGAATGGTCCAGGAAGACAAGAGAAGAGGTGATTTCTCTTCACAGGAAGGGCAATGGCTATAAGAAGATTGCAAAGATGTTAAACATACCAAGAGACACCATAAGAAGCATCATTCACAAATTCAAGGCAAAGGGCACTGTTGAAACGCTACCTGGTCGTGGCAGAAAGAAGATGCTGACTTCGACTGTTGTGCGCTACCTGAAGCGCAAAGTGTTGAAAAGTCCCCGTGTGACTGCTGAGGAACTGAAAAAAGATTTTTCAGATGAGGGTACTGAAGTTTCAGCTCAGACAATAAGGCGCACACTGCGTAATGAAGGCCTCCATGCCAGAACTCCCAGACGCACCCCCTTGCTGTCTCCAAAGAATAAGAAGAGTCGACTTCAGTATGCCAAAAGTCATGTGGATAAACCACAAAAGTTTTGGGATAGTGTTCTGTGGACTGATGAAACAAAATTAGAACTGTTTGGGCCCATGGGCCAACGCTATCTTTGGAGGAGGAAGAACAAGGCCTATGAAGAAAAGAACACCTTGCCTACTGTGAGGCATGGCGGGGGTTCAATCATGCTTTGAGGCTGTTTTGCTTCTACAGGTACAGGGAAGCTTCAGCGTGTGCAATGTACCATGAATTCTCTTCAGTACCAGGAGATATTGGATGAAAATGTGATGCACTCCGTCACAAACCTGAGGCTTGGGAGACGTTGGACCTTTCAACAGGACAATGATCCCAAGCATAACTCCAAGTCCACTAGAGCATGGTTGCAGATAAAAGGCTGGAACATTTTGAAGTGGCCATCGCAGTCACCAGACTTAAATCCGATTGAGAACCTCTGGTGGGACTTAAAGAAAGCAGTTGCAGCGTGCAAGCCTAAGAATGTGACTGAACTGGAGGCTTTTGCCCATGAAGAATGGGCGAGGATACCCGTAGATCGCTGCAAGACACTTGTGTCAAGCTATGCTTCACGTTTAAAAGCTGTTATAACTGGAAAAGGATGTTGTACTAAGTACTAAGATTGAATGTCACTTGGGGGTTGAATAAAACTGATAATGATGTGAGCACAGAAAAGACATTTGTGGTTATTTCATTATAAATGTTATGTTATATTTGTCTGACTTAGGCCTCTTTCACACTAGCGTTTTAGCTTTCCGTCCTAGAGATCCGTCCTCGGGTCTCTAGGACGGAAAGCTACTGATCAGGATTATCCCCATGCATCCTGAATGGAGAGAAATCCGTTCAGGATGCATCAGGATGTCTTCCGTTCAGTATGTCAACGTTTTTTGGACGTTGACAAAAGCGCAGCATGCTGCGGATTTGTCTCCGTCCAAAAATCCGGAAGACATGCCATAACGCCGGATCCGGAATTAATGCCCATTGAAGGGCATTAGTCCGGATCCGGCCTTTAGCTAAACGTCGTTTCTGCGCATCGCCGGATCCGACGCTTAGCTTTTGTCAATGGTTACTATGGCAGCCAGGACGCTAAAGTCCTGGCTGCCATAGTAAAGAGTAGGGGAGCGGGGAGCGGCATACTTACATTCCGTGTGGCTCCCGACGCTCCAGGATGACGCCAGGGCGCCCCAGTGCATAGATCACGTGATCGCATGGATCACGTGATCCATGCGCGCGGGGCGCTCTGACGTCATTCAGGAGCGCCCCAGGAGCCGCACGGAATGTAAGTATACCGCTCCCCTGCTCCCCACTGCTACTATGGCAACCAGGACGCTAGTAGAGTCCTGGCTGCCATAGTAACACTGAAAGCATTTTGAAGACTGATCAGTCTTCAAGTGCTTTCAGCTCACTTGCGTTGTGCCGGATCCGGCGTGCATTCCGGCGACGGAAGTGTACGCTGGATCTTCACAACGCAAGTGTGATAGAGGCCTTACAAGTGCCTCTTTGATTTAATTGTAAACAAGATGACTGAAATGATCAAAATCAATGTCAAACTGGCCAAAACACTCAATTTCAGTGGGGGTTGAATAATTATGTAACACAACTGTAACTTATGAAGAAGATAATTTTTGGATGCCGGTCTCTGGAAACACATCTGCCATATTTGTCAGCATATTCATAGTAGCTGCTATGAAATATCTCTCTAAGATACAACGACTAATTATCAATGCAGATACCAATTAATTTTTGTCTACTATTAGAGATCTCTAGAAAAGTGATATTTTGTCTAGTTCATGAATTATATCTTTTATTACAGCCGACAATCTTTTTCAGCTGAGATTAATGGGAGATTTGTAAACACCCCGGAGTGGTGTTACCACTCCTACACACTGCTACTGTGTTTAAAGGGGTTATCCGAGTAATGGAAAAAAAAACTTATAAAACTTATCAGGACTTACATATACATTAGTTAAGCTTGATTTGTGGTCGTGGCTACTAAAGCAGGTGACGAGACCCCTGAAATACCCTGATCCCATCGGTTGGGGTTGTGCCGTAACCGCGCATGTAGTAGGGACGCCTGAAAGAGGGCATCCCCTTCATGTAGGGTGTTTGAAAAGGGGAGGGTGGGTGGGAGAAACGCTGAGCAACGTACACAGGGGGAGTGGCGCTGTCGTGCTTTATGCTAAAGGCAGCGCCACGCCCACAAATACAGGCCAATTAATCGGCCTTTAACACTTGTGGTCGTGGCTACTAAAGCAGGTGACGAGACCCCTGAAATACCCTGCTCCCAGCGGTTGGGGTTGTGCCGTAACCGCGCATGTAGTAGGGACGCCTGAAAGAGGGCAAAAACCACGCTGGTTAGGTAAGGATAGTTTTATCACAGAACTCAATCACACCCAAAGATTCAAAAGCTAATGACATCTCGGCCTTGGGGTACACCCGTGGAGTCAGGCTGACAGCTTACCAATCCTGAACGTCAACGAACAAGCCAAATATTTGAGGAGCTGGACTGCAGCTGGAGTAGCGATACCTGAACGTAAATAATGGACGAGGTATAGTTACGTCAAGATCACTCCCCTCACCCTTACGTGACAAGTACCCTTCTACCTGGCTGAAAGCCAACGCTGGACAGAACTCAAGTAAAGCTTGCACCTAGAAGCAAAACAACGGCACTGGTCAGCAAAACGTAAGCAGAATATTGAACGTTCAACATGCGCTCGTGAGAACTGACATGAACGGAAATTTCACTCTTTTCCCCCCTTCCCTGTCTAGATGCAAGGGCCCAAACCTCAGCTTCCTGCTGTGACTACGGTTAAACACCACGGTCATTAAGGGTGTTTAAGCTAAGAGGGTGAGGAGTATGTACGGACTCCTACCCCGGCATAAGGTTAGCGAACTTTGACGGACATGTAAATGCAGCGGTGCGCACCTGCACCTATGTGACATGTCCCTCATTTCATGCCAATATTCACAGCAATATAAATTTATTTTAATTTTTTTTTTTTGTGTTTTTTTTTTTTTCCTTTTGTCCTCCCTAAAATTACTACTATATCTATGCCACTTAACCATTACCCCCGCATCCACCTATTCACATCACAGCTTTATTTATTGACCCTCACATTCCTACCTCTTACATTCCTTTCAACAGTTATCTTCCCTTTATAGTACTCTGTGACAACTAAGCTGCTCCCTACTCTCCCAGACTGCCGGCACTGCTACTCTGAACTGCCAATGAATGAGCCTAAGGGAGGCTCTGCACTCGGATCCCTGCCTAAGTAACGGCACTGCGGCCAGTGCCAGACATTAATAGCTCGTGAGGCCGATGTGGCGGGGATACGCTCTCCCCTGTGCCTCTGATGTGTCGACACGTGGGGAGCGTGCGCAGCTCCCGGTGCAGAGCTCAGTGCGGGCCGCTCCCCTGTCGCTGTGGGGAAGCCGAGCCTCGCCGGCTGATGCTCCGTGCGCCGGGGGAGACTGCGACACCCCCTGGCAGACCGGACCGGTGCGGGGGTGTCCCCCCTCACCAAGGGGACCGGCCCCCGCCGGCCGGCAACGGAGGTGGGCTGCAGAAGGTGGAAGCAACATACCTCTGAGAAGCTGACCCGGGATGATGACGCGATCGTTTCTTTCCACACTGCAGGTACGTCTATCGCTCTAAACGCTGAGCGACGTACACAGGGGGAGTGGCGCTGTCGTGCTTTATGCTAAAGGCAGCGCCATGCCCACAAATACAGGCCAATTAATCGGCCTTTAACACTTGTTGACAAAAAACCCATACTTACACCTTTGCATAGTTCTGTTATTCATGCTTTTTTTACATGCTGCAGCAAAGCTGTGGGGGCGTGTAACAACAATGCCTGAGCTCTCCCTCAGGAATATTTGTGTGTGTGAATAATCTGCCCATCCCCACCCCCTGCACATCCTAACCTTGCATACAAACACTGTCACATGATCATCTCCTAGCTCACACAGGCAGAAGATCTGCACTACATAGATCACACACATTTACTGTATACATCACACACGTACACATTACACACTACAATAAATACTTTACACATATACACAGATGCGTCCAGGCAGCGGCTGGTTTACTCCTCCTGTACGCATCCGCTCGTCATCTCGCGAGACGCGAGATTTCCTGTGAACGCACGCGCGTTCACAGGATCGCGTCGGGGAGAAGTTAAACTACAGCCTGCCAGCGCTGTTCATGCGCTCGCATGCTGTAGAAGTTAAAAAAAAATCGCATATCAGACGCTGTTTTGTTAACAGCGTCTGATATGCCTGCTGCTCGTTCCTCTGGTGGTCCCTTTTGCTTGGGACCACCAAAGGAAATATATGTAAGTGCACCAATCACCACAGAGACCCCCCCACCCAACCCCCCCATCACTGATTAACCCCTGATTAGCCCCTGTTTAACCCCTGATCACCCCATGTCACCCCCCTGATCACCCCCTGTCACCCCCCCCCCCTGTCACTAATCACCCCCTGTAAGGCTCATTCAGTCGTCGGTATGTGTTTCGCGGATCCGCAAAACACCGACACCGGCAATGTGCTTTCCGCATTTTGCGGATCCGCACATTGCCAGAACTATATAGAACAATTGCGGACAAGAATAGGACATGCTCTATTTTTTGCGGAGCTGCGGCCGGATGTTTTGGGGCCGAAACCCGGAAGTTTGCGGCCGCAGCTCCACAAATGCTGATGCGGCGAGCACATAGTGTGCTCTCCGCATCACTGCTGGCCCCATTCACACTGAATGGGTCCGCATCTATTCCGCAGAATTGCGGAATAGATGCGGACATTTTTGCGGACGTGTGAATGGGGCCTTACTTCTTTTTTTTTTTTTGGCAGAGATTTTTTCATCCACATTGATTGATGCAGATGAAGAAATCTGTGCCGTTAATTGTTTTTTTTCAGCCCAGAGGCTGAATAGAAGAAAAAAAATCTCATTACCCGTATGCTTAATATAAGGAGAATAGCAGAAATTCCTAATGCTGGCCATGCAGGTAATGATTGCGGAGACCCCTAAAATGCCAGGGCAGTATAAATACCCCACATGTGACCCCATTTTAGAAAGAATACACCCCAAGGTATTCCGTGAGGGGTATGGTGAGTTCATGTAAAATTTTATTTTTTGTCACAAGTTAGTGGAATATGAGACTTTGTAAGAAAAAAAAAAGTCAATTTCCGCTAACTTGTGCCAAAAAAAAAAAACTTCTATGAACTCGCCATGCCCCTCACGGAATACCTTGGGGTGTCTTCTTTCCAAAATGGGGTCAGATGTGGGGTATTTATACTGCCCTGGCATTTTAGGGGCCCTAAAGCGTGAGAAGAATAATGCGTAAAAATGTCCTCCTAAAAGGCAATGTGTTTTTGTAAAAATAAACCCCTAAACACATTGCCCTACTTCTCCTGAGTACGGCGATACCACATGTGTGACACTTTTTTGCAGCCTAGGTGCACAAAGGGGCCCAAATTCCAATGAGTACCTTTTAGGAGGGCATTTTTACGCATTTGGATTCCAGACTTCTTCTCACGCTTTAGGCCCCTAAAATGCCAGGGCAGTATAAATACCCCACATGTGACCCCATTTTGGAGAGAAGACACCCCAAGTTATTCCGTGAGGGGCATGGCGAGTTCATAGAATATATTTTTTTTTTGTCACAAGTTAGCGGAATTTGGCTTTTTTTTTTTTTTTCTTACAAAGTCTCATATTCCACTAACTTGTGACAAAAAATAAAATTTTACATGAACTCGCCATGCCCCTCACGGAATACCTTGGGGTGTCTTCTTTCTATAATGGGGTCACTTGTGGGGTATTTATACTGCCCTGGCATTTTAGGGTCTCTAAAGCGTGAGAAGAAGTCTGGAATCCAAATGCTTAAAAATGCCCTGTGAAATCCTAAATGTACTCATTGGAATTTGGGCCCCTTTGCGCACACAGGCTGCAAAAAAGTGTCACACATGTGGTATCGCCGTACTCAGGAGAAGTAGGGCAATGTGTTTTGGGGTGTATTTTTACATATACCCATGCTGGGTGAGAGAAATTTCTCTATAAATGACAAATTTTTAATTTTTTTACAATTTACAGAGATATTTCTCTCACCCAGCATGGGTATATGTAAAAATACACCCCAAAACACATTGCCCTACTTCTTCTGAGTATGGCGATACCACATAAGTGACACTTTTTTGCAGCCTGGGTGCGCAAAGGGGCCCAAATTCCAACGAGTACCTTTAGGTTTTACAGGGCTGCTCACAATTTAGCCCCGCCCAAAATGCCAGAAAAATAAACACACCCCACAAATGACCCCATTTCGGAAAGTAGACACCCCAGGGTATTCACTGAGGGGAATAGTGAGTCCGTCTGAGATTTTTTATTTTTTTGTGCCAGAAGTTAGCAAAAATGGAAACTTTATTATTATTTTTTTTTCCTCAGAAAGTGTCATTTTCCGCTAACTTGTGAAAAAAAAAGAAATTATACATGAACTCACCATGCCCCTACGTGAATACTTTTGGGGGGTATTTATACTATCCTGGCATTCTAGCACCTGAAGAATCATGACAGGTGCTCAGAAAGTCAGAGCTGCTTCAAAATGTGGAAATTCACTTTTTTGCACCATAGTTTGTAAACACTATAACTTTTACTCAAACCAATAAATATACACTTATTGGATTTTTTTTTTATCATGTACAACAATAAATTTAGAGACAAATTAATATAGAAATGTATTTTTTTTAAAAAAAAATTTACAACAGAAAGTGAAAAATGTCATTTTTTGCAAAAATTTCGGTCATTTTTGATTAATAGCAAAAAAAGTAAAAATGTCAGCAGCAATGAAATACCACCAAATGAAAACTCTATTAGTGAGAAGAAAAAAAGGCAAAATTCATTTGGGTGGTAAGTTGTATGACCGAGCAATAAACCGTGAAAGTAGTGTAGTGCAGAATTGTAAAAAGTGGCCTAGTTATTAAGGGTGTTTAAGCTAGGGGGGCTGATGTGGTTAAATAGTACATAATTAATACATGATTGGTCATTAAATAAAAATATCATGATTATACAAATATAGCAAAAGTATCAAATCAATACCATTGTGATGATAAACAATCATAGTAATATTTCATAGTGATCATTTTCAAAGACAATACATCATGTACATGATTGTGTCAAAAAATCATAATTGTGTCCCGTTACATGATTAGTAATTAATCAGTGCAGCTGTGCATGTAATCCATATGAATTAAAATCAGAAGGCAAACACTCACTATAGAATCCATGTGTCCAAATTAGCTGGCATCTCGGGGATAGGGCTGCGCATGCGCCAGTGTAATAGCAATCCCGCGGGATCCCTCAACATCCAGCACCTGCGTACAGTCTATGATCAAGCCTGAACATAAGAGCGCACGCGTTGGCACATACCCGATCTCGCGGGATCCGCAAACCAGCCGCGCCTGCGCAGAACACAAGAGGATAACCTGCCCATACATCGTGTGTCGCGCTGAGTCTAGCCAGCACTACAGCGAATGTCCGAAAGTGTAGTCCGCTCATATCATAGGAATTAGGTAACAAAGTGGACTCATACGTCACAAAGTATCGGAAGCATAAACAGGGCACTCTCCCACACGTCAACCTAGTGACCAAGGCAAGTTATTGTCTATGGTACCCAGTCACCGCAACCGCAACTAAGTGCACTTCATATAGGTGGGGAGACACGGATGCTTAACATGGGCCCATAGTATCCCGGCGACAACCAGGATCCGTGTCCCTATGCGGAAAAGAGGAGAGGAAACGCCATACGTGTCACCCCTCCCCAGTCACCTCAGCCGTAATCCTCACCACCATTTTTCATTAGAAGGGTAAGGATAAGTCACTTTAAGGGCAAACGAAGGGCAATCCTCATATACACTGCATAAAGCAATTTTCAAACAAAAAATAAAAAGACAAAAGGTATCCATAAGGTACACATGGAAACTTCATAGTGTGTGTTGTCTTCATTAGTATCATCAAAGTTACAATCCAGAGGTCCTTAAATACAAAAAAAGAAAAAAGAGAGAACCGAAGTTAAACACTTAAAAGAGCACTGATCAAAACCAATACACAATGGATCCAGGGGACCCACGGGCACCAAGTGGTCAGACCACCCTAAATTCAACATTCAACCCATTTGGTTTAAGTGTTCGTAGGTAATAAATCCAATATAGCTCACGCTGCTTCAGTAGTGCAACCCTATCTCCACGACGTCCGGGCATGTTACCTGATCTATAATTCTAAACCGTAGATCCCTTTCTGAGTTTTTAGCCTCTGTGAAATGTCTCTACACAGGCAGATCCGTACTCTTTTCCCGAATCGTGTAGCGATGATGATTCAATCTAGTTTTAATGTCCCATGTTGTCTTCACTACATAGAGGAGGTGACACGGGCACTCCAACATGAAGATCACATATGATGAGTCACAAGTCAAGTTGACGTTTAATTTTCCCAATGTAATCTGCAGTATCCATGATGACTACTGCCCCACCCTATATATATGCTATATATATATATATGTATATATATATATATATATATATATATATATATATATAAAGTAGGGCAGCACTCCTCAGTCAGCAGTAAAGCGGGTGCCAGCGGTAACCCTTCGATTCATGGTAGTAGACAAATCACAAAAGTCCACGGCACTCCTTAAAAGTGAAAAATGGGCTTTTATCCACACATGTAGTACAGCAACGTTTCGGTTCTCTCTGAAAAAGGTTCTGAGAGAGAACCGAAACATTGCTGTACTACATGTGTGCATAAAAGCAAATTTTTCACTTTTAAGGAGTGCCGTGGACTTTCGTGAGTTATATATATTTTGTGATTTATATATATATATATATATATATACAGATGCAGCAGGGTTAGCACTCCTGCTGTTAACTCAAATTTCTTAACTCATTTCATTATCTTGAGAAAAAAGCCATTGAAAAGCAATTGAAGGTGTTTGCTTAGATTAGATAACCAAACTCAGAAATCTCAGAAAAAAGGAGTGCTAACCATGCTACATCTGTATATATATATATATATAGGCGTAAAAGAAAGAGGTAGCAGCACACTTGTAGGCAGCGGGTGCAAATCAAGGCCTAAGGACTGGCATCAAAGTCCACAATATACAAATTGAAAGAAGGGCCAGCAGCACTCCAGATGAATTCCAGTGAACAACATTTATTCACCCAGTGTCCGGGTCAAACAGCGACGTTTCGACTGCTTATTGTAGTCTTTCTCAAGCCATGGCTTGAGAAAGACTGCAATAAGCAGTTGAAACGTCGCTGTTTGACCCGGACACTGGGTGAATAAACGTTGTTCACTGGAATTCATCTGGAGTGCTGCTGGCCCTTCTTTCAATTTATATATATATATATAAATCACGAAATATATATAAATCACAAAAGTCCACGGTAAATATATATCTCCATGTACGTATATATAGATGGTGTGTATATATATATATATATATATATATATATATCAGTGAGTACAAGTGCACAGGTAGTTTATAAAACAAGTGTACAGGTGAAACACATAATTGAATAATGATACATGATTTGTAAACAAACTCCAAAGAAAATGTGTCATATAATGATCAATCCATAATTTCCAAAAACATAGGAATGCCTAAGTTCGCTCACCATGTGATTGCTACAGCGCCCGGAGCCTACGCTAGTTCCAGCCCAAACTGCTAAGAGAACAGAGCCAATACATATGCTCCAGGGAGAACAATGTCACCCATGCCAGCTTCCGAGACAGGATGGAATAACCATCTAAAAAGCTAACTGCGCATGTCCACAGCGGGCTCAATCGTATCCATGAGCGGGGCAGCTGTTGCCATGGCAAAATAAACAAATGAGTGAATCCGATATCTATATTTTATCAGGACCACAAAAAGTTTGAATTTTGGTGCTGTGAAACCAGCTACTTAAGAACAAGATAAGGCCCCTATCAGAGGATGACACCTAGGATATTCAGTCCCGGGGTCGCGCTCCTCGAGTCCGTGAGTATCCTGGTCACATCCCTGGCCAGTACTCACTCTCTCCTGGCCACCCATGTGAACAGCACCGCTACACTATATAAATCATGTAGCGATATTTATGTTTTCTAGAACGGTCCTATTAGTATAAACGAATGATTCACCACACTAGCATATAGAACAAATTACAAAGGTCCAAAAATTCTAATCTATTACCCTACTCTCCAAAGCTAACAGGTCCTGGTAGCCGATAGTCAATATTGTAAAATTATGGTGTAGTGAATCCAGATCGGAGTGGCAGTCCTATGTTCTGGGACAAATATTTTCCAGCTTGCAATTATCTAAATACAACCAAAAGAAGAACACATTAGTGTTACATCATAACTACAAAGTGAACAGCACTTGTATTCCCCTAATCTCAGAAGTACAAGTATCGCATTCAAAGTTCCCCGGGCTACACCCTTTTAATGTACAACAGTGGCCAACCGAGGCCCATTATTAACTCTCTCCCATACAGCCAACTTTTGAGGGTAAAAAGAATAGTTGATAGGGAAGATTTAATGGAAAAAAGACTCAGAGAAATGGGTGAAATTTTTTTGAAGAGGGGTTACCAAGACCACTAATAAGACATCATACAGATAGGGTTACCCACCTATCGAGGGACTCGTTACTGACTTCCAGTGCAAGGAAACAGAGGGAAGCACGTATACCATTTGTCTCAGACTATAGCCTGAGAAGTCAACAAATAGGGGCCATTATTAAAACACTGGCCAATTCTGGGAAGTGTCTTCAGACAAATCCCAGAATTGCAGAATTCTCCGTTACTATTGTATCGCCATACCCAGAATTTAAAGGATAGCCTCATGAAGGCAGATATAGGTACTAAAAAGGTCACCTTGAGCACCTATGTTGGATCCAGGAAAGTAGGTTGTTACCCATGTCACAACTGTATTAATAGGTATTGTCTTGATGAAGGGCTTAATACTATAGCCCGAAACGTCTCACAGTTACAGTTTTGTCTCCATGTGAGATGTGTTTTGGATCTAAAAACTTTGCAAGCCAAAAAAAATAAAAAAACTTTTATAAAGAAGCTGTATTTGATACTTATTTTCGTTAATTTTACAAAGGGGCCAAGTTCAGGTCTTATCTTCCGTGCTTCTGAAAGTGGTGACAAGAGGTGAGAGCTGCAGCGTCTTTATTCTATGATCTATATAGTGTAACGGTGCTGTCCACATGAGGCTACGATTGAGACATTTGGGGTGCCCAGGAGAGAGTGAGTACTGGCGTAAGGATGTGACCAGGATACTCACGGACTCGAGGAGCGCGACCTCAGGACTGAATATCCTAGGTTTCATCCTCTGATAGGGGCCCTATCTTGTTCTTAAGTAGCTGGTTTCACAGCACCAAAATTTAAACTTTTTGTGGTCCTGATGAGATATAGATTTCGGATTCACCGCCCTACATTTGTTTATATTGTCATGACAACTGCGGCCCCGCTCGTGAATGCGTTTGGGCCCGCTGTGGACATGCGCAGTTAGCTTTTTAGATTGTTATATGGAAGCTGGCAATGGAACACGTCATGGGTGACGCTGTTCTCACTGGAGCATGTGTATTGGCTATGTTCTCTTAGCTGTATGGGCCGGAACTAGCGCAGACGTAGTGCGCAATTTCCGGATGCTGTAGCGATCTCCACATGGTGAGCGAACTTAGGCATTCCTATGTTTATGGCAACCAATCCTTTTTTATTGTACACAGATGGGTGGTCTCACGTCACACTAGTGAGACACACGAGTCACATGTAACACATTAATTTTATGTATAAATTGCTATGAATTGCTATGAATATACACTAGTTTACAGTGACACAGATTGTAACTGTCATGCACTGATGTATTATTGGAAATTATGGATTGATTATTATATGACACATTTTCTTTGGAGTTTGTTTACAAATCATGTATCATTATTCAATTATGTGTTTCACCTGTACACTTGTTTTATAAACTACCTGTGATCTTGAACTCACTGCTTAAAAAGATCGCAATGAGCGATTGAAACGTTGCAAGAGGTAGAATAAAGGTATACAAATTTTCACTTTAACTGAGTGCCTATTTGCTTATTACCTAAATTCAGAGGTCCATATCCGAGGACAACAGAATTTGCACCCGGCGTCTTCCATTGGAGTGCTGCTACCAACTTTCTTTACTTATATATATATATATGTATACATACACACCATCTATATATACGTATATGGAGATATATATTTACCGATCTAGATCACTATGTACATATATATCTATATATACCATGTACATATAGATATATAGATTGGTAAATATATATCTCCATATACATACAGTATATAGATGATATATATATGTATATAGAGATATAGATCAGTATATGTCTATATACGTATATATATATATATATATATATATATAAAAGATGAAAGGTGAGAAAGCAGCACACTTGACAACAACGGGTGCAAAGCCTGCCGACGACCAGCAACAAGGTCCTCAAATAGTGGTTCAAAAAATTGCAAAGCAGCACTCCAATCTTCAAACGTACAAGTGTTTATTCAGCCCAGCGTGGCAACGTTTCAATTGTTCACTACAATCTTTCTCGTTGCCACGCTGGGCTGAATAAACACTTGTACGTTTGAAGATTGGAGTGCTGCTTTGCAATTTTTTGAACCACTATATATATATATATATATATATATATATATTAATCATGGGCAAAGCTTTACTTGTATGTGGTTGTTCGGGTGGGAGGTGGCTTTGGGGTCCGATTACCTTTATCTGACAGGACTCTTGATTTTACACTGCTGCCTGCACTGATAGCAGGAGCAGCAGCCAGACGCAGAGGGAGGGGGAGGGCACACAAGTGCGTCAGGGCTCTGGTGTTTTTACAGGGCTGCCAGCAGTGGTGAGGATCTGGCAGCCAGATACTGGGAGAGAGGGGGGCGGGCACCCAGACTCTGATGTTTCGTGTACAGAGCCGGGCCCCTCCCTCATGAGATGTCAGCACAGGGAGCCTGGTTGATGACGTCACGGGTCACATGACCCGCATCGGCCCTGCAGAATCCAGGTAATATAAAAATAAAATGTCAATTACAAAAGTGTTATTAGATGTTATAAGGCACATGGGCATATATTTATATAACTAAGCTAGGAGAGGAGCAAGGTGGGACCCGCTCTGGTGTGCCTACGCCTGCCAGAACACCCTAAGCTCTGCTGGCTATGGAAGAAAGATGTCTGAAAGCCATAGAGGCTAAATCATTCTTTGGCCATGATAAGAGAAATCAGCAAGAGGAAGAGTTATTTGGCTGAAGATACGTTTTACTGAGTGTCAGCAGAGTTTAGTGCAGCACAAAGAAAGAAAGCTAAATATTTAAGCAAGCCTGTCAGTATAGCAGAGAAAGAGAGAAAGTAGATGTATAAAGTTTGCCTGCTAGTTTATGCTAAAGCTTGCTGGAACCAAGATAAAGTCTGCAAATAGATTTGAGTGAACCCAAACTGTAAAGTAAGAGTTCTTACTGGACTTTAGGGTTTTTTGTACCCGGACCCGAGCCCAAACTTTTCCATAAAAGTTTGGGTTCGAGTTCGGTGTTTGGCCATTTCATAAAGCTTGTTGAAAGGCTGCAGGGCAGCCAATCAACAAGCATTTAAGATCTGTGCCCTTAGAAGCCATCACAGCCATACCTGCTAATGTCATGGCTGTGATTGGCCAGTGCAGCATTTGACCCAGCCTTTATATAAGCTGGAGTCACGTAGCACTGCACGTCACGTCAGCTCTTACTAGTGTAGGGATAGGATGTTGCTGCTGTGAGGGAGAGATTAGGAAAGAATCTGATATCAAAGCTTGGTGTTAAGTCTGCGATTTACAGCGATTTTTTTGTGGGTGCAATGCAACATTTTTGTACCCTGCCCTGACCCCAGTGACACAGAAAAATAATTTTTAATCCGTCTGTTAGTTAGGTGGGCGTTGGTGGCCATTTTGTGCAAGTGCATTGCACTTATTTTTGCATCTTATTTTTTGTTGCCAGAAATTACCTTTAGCTGCATTTGTGATAGTAAAATACAATCAGTAAATACAACTGTCACATTGTGGGTGAAAATGAATCACCTTTTTTTTTTTTTTTTGCTAGAAAGTACCTTTGCTGCCTGCAATCACAATGCTGCAATCACAAATGCAGTATTTGTGATTGTGAACGAAAATCAGTAAATCCATCTGTTTCATTGTGGGTTAAAAAAAATAATCTTTTTTTTGCCAGAAAGTACCTTTGTGGCCTGTGCTGCATTTGTGATAGTGAAATATAATCATTAAATCCATCTGTGAAATTGTGGTTGAAAAAAATCACCTTTTATTTTTTACTAGAATGTACCTTTGCGGCTTGCACTGCATTTCTGATAGTGAAATATAATCAGTAAGTACAACTCGGATATTGTGGGTGAATGTTAGCATACAAGCTTTGTATTGTATAAGCAACAACCACTGTATGTCATTGCTGTATATAGTATGGTCACTAGATGGCAGTGTTACGTTTGTCCTGTTTTGCTGTGTCTCTGGAATAAAAGAGTTCAGTGCTTGCTCAGTTACCAAGAAGACTGTCTGCCTGTCCTTTGTTTAGCCTCAGAAAGTATTTCTAACAGGTTATGGGCCCAGGACATGCTACAGAAGCCCAGGATGTAACACGGATTACCCCTGGATATAACCAGATACAGCAAGCTAAAGCAATTGAGCGCAGGAGACAGCAACAGAAAGACAAACAGCAGAAATGGCTGCCATCATCCCCTCAGCAAAGTTCTCCATTGCAAATCTGACAAATCAGAACTACCAATCTTGGAAATTCAAGATGAACATGCTGCTTATTAGTGATGTCGCGAATATAAAATTTTCCGTTCGCGAACGGCGAACGCGAACTTTCGCAAATGTTCGCGAACGGGCAAACCGGGCGAACAGCCATAGACTTCAATAAGGAGGCAAATTTTAAAACCCACAGGGACTCTTTCTGGCCACAATAGCAATGGAAAAGTTGTTTATAAGGGGACTAACACCTGGACTGTGGCATGCCGGAGGGGGATCCATGGCAAAACTCCCATAGAAAATTACATAGTTGACGCAGAGTTGGGTTTTAATCCATAAAAGGCATAAATCCCCTAACAATCCTAAATTTTTTTGAACAACGTGGTTTAAAACATCCAGTGTGTGTATACGATCAGGTATGATGTTGTATCGATCAGGTAGTGTAAGGGTTACGCCCGCTTCACAGACATTGACAGACCAAACTCCCCTTTTAATGCACCGCAAACAACCGCACACAGTCCATTTGCACAACCGCAAACTCCCCATTTTCACAAGGTTGGATACCAAGCTAGCCATGTCACGGTGATGTCATTGAAGGTTTCTTGCTCCACCCAGCCAAATACAACACCAAGGGTCCCCGAAAGGTGAATTGAATAGATTTTTCGAACGGGGAGATGGTTAAAAAAACGCAGGCTCCCTCCCCTTTGTTTTAATCCACGGTCACTGCGTCTGCGCCGTGCAATTTACTGTCAGACCCGATATGAGTGGTATTTTCTGTAGTACTATTCTCATTAGTTTAATCCCTGTTACATCCCCTATCAGGACGTGTATTAAATAGATTTTAGACAACCGCAAACAGTTGTCAAAAGTTGACAAAATCCTTGAAGAAATGTGATTTATCTGTGTGCGTCCTTCTTGTTACTTCCAATTTGGGGCACTGCGCGTGTGCCGTGCAATGTACTCTGACACAGGGTATGAGTGGTGTGTTAACTAGTACTATTCCTATCAGTTTAATCCCTGTTACGTCCCATATCAGGGATTGCCTTTTGTGAAAAAAAATTTAGGCCGGGAACCTTCGACTGCCTTCACAGTGACAGTCCTCTTACTCCCAAATTGGGGCGCTGCGCGTGCATAGAGCAATGTGCTGTGACACCCTATATGAGTGGTGTCTTAACTAGTACTATTCCTATCAGTTTAATCCCTGTTACGTACCCTATCCGGGGACGTGTGTGGAATTGATTAACCATTGTCGAATTAACGAACCATTACGACATCATGAAATTATTTAGTTCTGAGCTCTGTACTTGCTTTGTATTGGAATTGATGGGGATTTTTTTAATTGTCTGCATTATTTCTAATAAACTATTAAGAGACTTTATTATGATTTTTTATTTTATGTATTAAAAACCCATACAACTTAAAAAAAAAAGGTAAATTAATGTTTTTTCTATGAAATATTATCCAGCCGTCCGATCACTTTTGGTCTGACCATAATGAAGCAACGGCCTTATTATCTGGGGTGTGGCAAAATTGCCAACACACTCATAGAGGTGATGATTGCTTCATTGTGATACGCAGGCCCCTTCACCACAACAAGGTAACGATCACAAAGGGGAATTGACACTTGTATGTGCCTTTTATTTTTGTTTTGTTTTTGCAGCCTCAGTGCTGCACCATAGGACAGAAAAATTAGGCATGTACACATGCCTGAAAAATAATGGCATTGTTGCAGCCCGTGTTGTAGCAGCGGCCGGAAAAATTGATGTTTTCCAGGCAGAAAAGTGACTAAAACATTGCGGCTTGAACCCTAGTTGGTGGCGGAGAAATCACGAAAGTCATCCGGTATGCAGACATTAAATACAGCAGCGTGGGGACCATTTTGAGGCCAAGGCATGTCATCAGGCCTTTTGTTAGTCAAACGTATCCCCCACTGTCAGTCCCTTCGGGATCCATGCCTCATTCATCTTTATGAAGGTGAGGTAATCAACACTTTTTTGACCGAGTCGACTTCTCTTGTCAGTGACAATGCCTCCTGCTGCACTGAAGGTCCTTTCTGACAGGACACTTGAAGCAGGGCATGCCAGAAGTTCTATCGCAAACTGGGATAGCTCAGGCCACAGGTCAAGACTGAACACCTAGTAGTGAAGGAGTTCATTGCTCCTCAGAGTGTTGATATCTGCTGTTAAGGCCAGGTAGTCTGCTACCTGTCGGTCGAGTCATTCTCTAAGGCTGGATCCCGAAGGGCTGTGGCGATGTGTAGGACTGAAAAAGCTCCTCATGTCCTCCATCAACAACACATCTGTAAATCGTCCAGTCCTTGCCGCCGTGTTAGGAGGAGGATTACATTCACCTCTTCCCCTGTTAGATTCCCGTTGTGCTGTGACATCCCCCTTATAAGCTGTGTAAATCATATTTTTTAGTTTGGTTTTGAACTGCTGCATCCTTTATGACTTTTGGTAATTTGGTAACATTTCTGCCACTTTCTGCTTATACCAGGGGTCTAATAGCGTGGCCACCCAGTACAGGTCGTTCTCCTTCATCCGTCGTCCCTCAACAGACATGACAGCATGAAAGACCCCATTTGCACAAGGTTGGATGCAGAACTACTCATTTCCCGTTCCTCGTCCTCACTGATGTCATTGACGGTCTGTTCTTCCCCCCAGCCACGTACAACACCATGGGTCCCAGATAGGTGACAACAACGAGCACCCTGGGGTGCCTGCTGTGGTTGGTCTTCCTCCTCCTCAAAGCCGCCACATTCCTCCTCTGACTCCTCTTCCTCATACTCCTCTTCCAGCGTTGCCGCAGGTCCGGCAAGCGATGATGTCAAAGCTGTTTCTGGTGGTGATAGTGACCACAACTCTTCCTCTTCCTCTTCATGCTCATCTACAGCCTGATCCAGCACTCTTCGCAGGGCACGCTCCAGGAAGAAAATAAATGGGATGAGGTCGCTGATGGTGCCTTCGGTGCGACTGACTAGGTTTGTCACCTCCTCAAAAGGACTACAGGCATTGTGCATGAGCGTCCAGTAACGTGTCAAAAAAATTTCCAGCTCCGCAGAGGCTGTCCTATAACCCCAGTCATACAAAAACTCGTTGATGGCTTTTTCTTGTTGTAGCAAGCAGTCGAACATTAGGAGTGTTGAATTCCAGCGTGTCGGGCTGTCGCAAATCAAGCGCCTCACTGGCATGTTGTTTCGCCGCTGAATAATGGAAAAGTGCGCCATGGCCGTGTAGGAACTTGAGGACGTCCTGTAAGCCTGGGTAACTTAGACACAAAGCATTGTACGATGAGATTCAACACATGTGCCTTGTACGGCACATGTGACAACTTGCCCAAATTCAATGCCGACAACAAATTTGTTCCATTGTCACACACCACTTTGCCGATCTCCAGTTGGTGCGGAGTCAGCCACTGATCCACCTGTGCATTCAGGGCAGACAGGAGTGCTGGTCCTGTGTGGCTCTCTGCTTTCAGGCAAGTCAACACCAAGACAGCGTGACACTGTCTTATCCGGGATGTGGAATAGCCCCTGGAGAGCTGGGGGGATTCAGTTGATGTGCAGCCAGATGCCGCAGCAGAAGAAGACTGAGCCAAGGAGCATATAGAAGAGGATGGAGTAGGAGGAGTAGAGGAGGTGGCAGTAGGCCTGCCTGCAAGTCGTGGCGGGTCACCAACTCCGCTGCGGAGCCACGCATTCCATGCTTGTCAGCCAGTAGCAGGTTGAGCCAATGCGCAGTGTACGTGATATACCTGCCCTGACCGTGCTTTGCAGACCAGGTATCAGTGGTCAGATGGACCCTTGCCCCAACACTGTATGCCAGAGATGCCATGACTTCCTTTTCAATAACATAGTAGACGTTTGGGATTGCCTTTTTTGAAAAAAAATATTTGTCCGGGTACCTTCCACTCTGGTGTCCCAATAGCGACACATTTTTTGAAGGCCTCAGACTCCACCAGCTGGTATGGTAAAAGCTGGCGGGCTAAGAGTTCCGTCAAGACAGCTGTCAGACGCCGGGCAAGGGGGTGACTCTGTGACATTGGCTTCTTACGCTCAAACATTTCCTTAACAGACACCTGACTGTGGGTAGATGACATGGAACTGCTGAAGGTGAGAGGCGGAGTGGCGGGTGGTTGAGAGGGGGCAAGGAGGACAGCAGTGGTTTAAGTGGATGAAGATGCTGGACCAGGAGGAGGATGGTGGCTTTGAGTTTGTGTGCTGCTTGTACGCATGTGTTGATCCCATTGGCGTTTGTGATGTGAGATTATGTGCCTTCGCAAAGCAGTTGTACCGAGGTGGATGTTGGACTTCCAACGACTCAGTTTCTTTTGGCACAGGTTGCAAATGGCATTGCTGTTATCAGAGGCAGACACACAAAAAAAAATGCCACACTGCTGAGCATTCAATGACGGCATTCTGGTGGTGGCAACAGCATGCGTTGACTGGCGTGCTGTCTGGCTGACCCCGGGTGCCGATACATGCTGTCTGACTGTGCCACTAACTCCTTGCGACGACCTCCCCCTGCTTCCAACTCGTCTCCTCCTTCTCTCTGTCTCCCCTTCTGAACTTTCCCCCTCTTCTTCTCTTCAAGCATGCACCCACGTGGCATCCGTGGACACATCGTCATCATCAACCGTTTCACTTGTATCTGACACCTCAGCAAAGGAAGCAGCAGCGGGTACAACATCATCATCATCATCATCAAACTGTACGTTAATGTGTGTAATCCTGCCTGACTGAGACATATCCCTGTAATCTTCATCATCTGGCAATAATGGTTGCGCATCAATAATTGCATCAGACTGATGTGTAAATAACTCCTCTGACGGATCAAGGGAAGCGGCTGTGGTGGCTGTGGTGGTAGTAGTAGTGGTGGCGGCGGGCGGGAGAGTGATAACTTGAGAGCAGGTGACCGAAGCTGAGCTGGAGGAGGATGGTGCGTCAAGGTTCTTAGCGGAAGCTGTTGAAGATTGTGTGTTCTGTATAAGCCAGTCAACTATGTCCTCAGAATTTTTAGGGTTCAGGGTACGTGGCCTCTGAACACTGGGCATTATTCCAGGGCCAGTGGAAATCACAGCACCACGACCACGACGGCCCCTGCGGGGTGGCCTACCTCTGCCTGTCATTTTTTTTTAGATAAGTGGTACTACGCGTGCTAGGTACTGTGCCACCCGGTATGAGTGTTGGGCACTAGCAGAGGGCACACTACAGTTTGTGGGCCTGACACACACACACTGGCAGGCAGGCAACTAAAATTAGATTAAAGTGTACAGATAAAGTGCCTTATTTTAAGGCAAAGTCCAGTGCCACATGGTATGATTGATGGGCAGCACTGGCAGAGGGCACACTACAGTCTGTGGGCCTGACACACACACACTGGCCGGCCGGCATCTAAAATTTGATTAAACTGTACAGATAAAGTGCCTTATTTTAGGCAACGTCCTGAGCCTCACGGTATGATTGATGGGCAGCACTGGCAGAGGGCACATTACAGTCTGTGGGCCTGACACACACACACTGGCTGGCAGGCAACTGAAATTAGATTAAAGTGTACAGATAAAGTGCCTTATTTTAGGCAACGTCCTGTGCCGCACGATATAATTGATGGGCAGCACTGGCAGAGGGCACACTACAGTCTGTGGGCCTGACACACACACACTGGCCGGCCGGCATCTAAAATTTGATTAAACTGTACAGATAAAGTGCCTTATTTTAGGAAACGTCCTGAGCCTCACGGTATAATTGATGGGCAGCACGGGCAGAGGGCACATTACAGTCTGTGGGCCTGACACGCACACACTGGCCGGCAGACTAAAGTGTACAGATAAAGCAATGGCCGGACTGGGGGGGTGAAGCCCTTTAGGGGAGGCCCCCATGACGGGGGGGTTTGGTTAGGAAGCCAAGGAGTTCGTGGGTTTGGAGTGTGAAGCTAGAGGAAGGGGGGAGAGGGCTAAAGGGTAGAATGGGTTAGGATAGGTCAATTTAAGATTAGTGGGGAGGAGTTAAGGGGGGTTAAATACTGCTGGGAAAATGAAGGAGGGAGCCATTTTAGGTGAGAGGGAAGCTGGCAACACCATGGCGAACATGGACCGATTTGAGGTGGCAATCCGTGAATTGCGGGCAGCAGCAGAGGTGAGGGGCTCAGCTTGGGCCCAGGAGCAAGTACAGCTGCTGCTGAGGGGGACGGGTGAGGATCCCGTTCCACCTCACCCACCCGTGGCACGGCCTCTGCGGACCAGGTCACTAGTGTTGAGCGCGAATATTCGAAAAGCGAATTTTTTTAGCGAATATCGGCACTTCGCTAATTCACGAATATTTCGAATATAGTGCTATAAATTCGCTATTTCGAATATTCGTTTTTTTTTTTTTTTTTTGTTTTTTTTTAGTTATATTTTTTTCTTTCCTACTTCCCAAAAGTAGTTCTTACCTGTCCTGAGGATTCCTGGCTTCCTGGCTGCTCTAGTCAGTGCCCGTTGCTGCTTCTGCCGACTTCCGTGCTCATGTGGAGCGTCCCCATCCATGGGAGAATCTCCATATACTAAAATGTACTGTCGGATTTGAGGAATTACGTTGAAATCGCAATGCGATTAATTCAAGTTATATTAATCGCATTGCGATTACAACTTAGCACTGCTATCTTACATAGGCTAGAATTAACGAATATGGAATATAGCTATGCACTAGCAGTGCTAAGTTGAAATCGCAATGCGAATACTTTAAGTTAAATTAATCGCATTGCGATTTCAACTTAGCACTGCTGCTATATTCCATATTCGTTAACTTCGTTAATTCTAGCAAGCTGACCCATTATAAACCCAGCTCTAAGTTGAAATCGCAATGCGATTAATATAACTTGAATTAATCGCATTGCGATTTCAACGTAATTCCTCAAATCCGACAGTACATTTTAGTATATGGAGACGTTCCCATGGTGATGGGGACGCTCCATGAGCACAGAAGTTATGGTTGGCTTGGTAGAATTAGCGAATAGCGAATATGACGAATGTATTCGTCATATTCCTCAAAACGAAGATAACGAAGTATTCTACATCTTCGTTTTAGCTACCTATTCGTCAACTTCGCTAATTCTAGCAATCAAATAGGAAGGTTGACTGACTATAGAGACAGCTGTGTTAAATTCGCTATGCGATTTTTTTTAATACAATAATTATATTACTTGATAAAATTATTATAAGTTTTCTATTTATTAAAAAAAAATAAATCGCATAGCGAATTTAACACAGCTGTCTCTATAGTCAGTCAACCTTCCTATTTGATTGCTAGAATTAGCGAAGTTGACGAATAGGTAGCTAAAACGAAGATGTAGAATACTTCGTTATCTTCGTTTTGAGGAATAGACGAATACATTCGTCATATTCGTCATCCTCGCTAATTCTAGATATGAAACCAATAGGAAAGTAGCCTTAAGTACAAATCGCAATATGCGATTATTTAAATCGCATGTTAATCGCGATAACTAGAAAAAATGACGAATATTCGATTTCGACGAATATGAAACGAATATTCATTCGAATATTCGCGAATTTCGTCGAAATCGAATATGGCACCTGCCGCTCATCACTACAGGTCACCAGCGCGCTTTTCACCATCTCCCCCCCCCCTCGGGCTCAGCGCCGTATCCGGAGCCCCTCGCGGGGCCCCATGCTGCAGATCTGGTGCCTGCCTTGTCAGGAGGCAAGGTGAAGACCCAGTGCGCCCAGGGGACTGCAGGACAACGGCGAGGTCACAGGATCGGTCAGCGCAGCGCACATGAGAGGTCATCCGGATTCAGGACCTGCGGCTGGTGGGCACACAGCACCCAGGCAGCCAGGTGAGATTGCTTGGGGAGCACTTGCGCAGGTAGCGCAGGGTATGGGGGCTGGGGGGGAGGTGCCCCTCAGTTAGATTGGAGCACGGGCTTGGGGTAATTTTTGGGGGGATTGGCTGGGCTGGTGGCTAGTTGAGGGATGAGCGGGGGGACACCTTTGCAGGCCTGGGGTGTACAGGGCTTAGCGGCCGGTGCGGCGGCAGGGGAGCAGCGCGGGGGGTTACCAGGCGCGGGGTTGTCGGTGCAGACGCAGGCGGGGGCGGAGATGGAGGAGGATAATGTGCGGGTGGATGATAAGGCAAAAGAGGAAGTTTACGTCTGTTTTGAGGGCTCGCTGGGGGCTCACTTGAAGCCTGAGGTTAGGGAGCGGATCTGGAAGGGAGAATATGTGGAGATATTTTCCCTGCTTCCTTTAGAACGGTTCAATTTGGACAGAGTTCGCAGGGACGAGGGAAAAAAAAGAGGAGGAGGAGAAACGCCGTTTTAGATTGATACCGCGGACGTTTGTAAATTGGTTGCAAGCGTTTGCGATATTGTCCAGCGTGATTGGGGAGAAGACGCCGGAGGCCTGTTCGAGCCTTTATCTGGACGCAATTGGGGAGGCTTACCGGGTGTAAGGGGGGGGGGGGGTGGCTTGGTTAAGATATGATGAGCAGTTCCGTCAGCGGAAAGCGGTACGTCCGGAAATACGGTGGGACCACAAGGATATTGCTTTGTGGTCTAAAGTTACAGCTCCAGTTCGATCAGGGGAGCCCTTTCGAGGGGAGGGGAGCAGCGGGGGGACACTTAATACGGCAACAGCCTCAGCTAAGGGTTTGTGTTTCGCCTTTAATGAAGGAAACTGTAGGTTCGGGGTTAAATGTAAATTTAAACACAAATGTTCGGGTTGTGGGGGAAACCATGGGGCAGCGAGATGTTTCAGAAGTGGGAGACAGAGAGGGGGTGATGTTAATGGAAAAGGGGGTGACACCGGTGCGGCTGGTGAAGATGCAGCCTTACCTAGATAGGTACCCCGATAGGGAAGCTGCGTTGTTGTTGGGATCAGGTTTTTCGGAGGGTTTCAAGATTCCTTTCGTGCCGGGGAGTGCTGTGTTGCTCAGGAGGAATTTGCGGTCGGTCAGGGAACATCCGGAAGTGGTGGGAGAGAAGCTGCGGAAGAAGGTATCGCTGGGGCGGATGGCTGGTCCGTTTTCGGAGCCGCCCATGTTTAATTTGCGGGTGTCACCATTGGGGGTTGTCCCGAAAAAAGAGGCGAATAGGTTTCGCCTTATCCATCACCTGTCGTTTCCGAAGGGTTCTTCAGTTAACGACGGTATTGACCCAGCGGTTTGTTCAGTGGTTTATACGTCATTTGATGGGGTGTTTTTGGGATGGGGAGTTTTTTGTAGATCTTGTCTACCCATGGGGTGTTCACTGTCGCGTGCCTACTTTGAAACGTTCAGCACGTTTTTGGAGTGGGCAGTCGTGGATTCGTCAGGTTGTGAATAGTTGATTCATTATCTGGACTATTTTTTGTGTATCGGTCCCCCGGGCTCGCAGGTTTGTGCGTTGTTGTTGGAAACATTGAGATCGCTTTTCGATATGTTTGGCGTCCCATTGGCCGACGGAAAGACGGTGGGCCCAGTAACGGAATTGAGCTTCCTAGGGATAGTTATAGATTCGGTGAGAATAAAGTGTAGGTTGCCGGGGGATAAGCTGGAAGATTTGAAGGGGCTGGTGGCCAGGGCTAGAAGGGTGAAGAAGTTACAGTTGAGGGAGCTTCAGTCGCTGCTCGGGAAGCTCAATTTCGCTTGTCGGATCATGCCCATGGGCCGGGTGTTCTGCAGACGCTTGGCGCAGGCGACCGCAGGGGTGGTCGCCCCGCATCATTATATTCGGTTAGGGAAGGTATTGCGAGCGGACTTGCTGGTGTGGAACTCATTTCTGGACCAGTATAACGGTTGCTTGTTGTTCATGGGTGAAGTTGTTGATTCATTTGATTTTGAATTGTTTACTGACGCGGCAGGGGGTTCGGGTTTTGGGGCCTTTTGTGGGGGCCAATGGTGCGCGGGAAGTTGGCCGGCTGGGTGGGTGGAGCGGGGCTGGGTAAAAAATGTGGCCTTATTGGAGGTATTCCCCATTGTGTTGTCAGTCCTGTTATGGGGAGGTCGTTTCAGGGATGAGAAGATACGTTTTCACTGCGACAATATGGGGGTGGTTCAAGCAATCAATGGCTTATCTGCATCATCACCGTTAGTGGTGCGATTACTGCAGCATTTTGTGTTGGAATGCTTGTTGCTCAATACTTGGGTTGTGGCGGTGCATGTGCCGGGTGTGAACAATTGTATTGCTGACGCCCTTTCTTGTTCGCAGTGGAAGCGGTTGGTTTGGAGTGTCCGGCTTGCCTGTGGGACCTGTTGGAGGAACCTTAACGGGGCTCATCCAAGCTTCGTTGGCGCCTGGTACGTGGGCAATGTATCAGAGGGCCTGGCGTGCTTGGGAGGATTGGTGTACCGGTTTGCGAGTGGGGAATGAGGAGTTGGAGTTTTCATTGTTAATGTTTTTGGGCCACTGTAGAGAGGAGGGTTGGTCGGTAAGTAAGATTAACAGTTATATGGCAGGAATAGCGTTTGGTCTCAGGTTACGGCATATGGTGGATGTTACGAAATCATTTTTGGTGGTTCAGGCTCTAAAAGGGTGGCGTAGAATGGGGAAGGGGGTGGACGATAGGAGGCCGGTGTCGTTCGCGTTATTGCTTCAGTTGGGGAGTCAATTGCCGGGGGTTTGTAATTCAGAGTGGGAAGTCCGGTTGTTTCGTCTGGCATTCTCTTTAGCATTTTTTGGTGCAATGCGGTTGGGTGAACTTGTTTGTCCATCGGTTAGCAGGATCGGGGGCTTTTGAGATAAGATGTTGATGTGTTTGCGGATAGGGTGGAGTTTGTGATCCGTCGGTCAAAAACGGATGTGGTGGGCCGGGGTCGGAGAGTGGTGCTTTTCAGGATTGGGGGTTGTGATATGTGCCCTGTTCAATGTTTGCAAGACTACGGGGCAGGGACTGTTGGGGCGGTGGCCCCTTTGCTGGTGCACGCTGATGGCACCTTCTTATCCCGGTTTTAGTTTTCAGCGGTATTTTATAAGTGTTTGGACCGGGTGGGGTTAGAAAGGGAGGGTTACTCCAGCCACTCCTTCAGTATTGGGGCGGCAACGTAAGCGGCAAGATTGGGCCTTGGGGAAGAGGTTATCAAGCGGATTGGGCATTGGGAATCGGCGCGGTTTCGGTCTTACGGTCTTACAAGATTAGATCGCTTGTAGGTGTTCTCATGGGGATGAGAAGATTGTGGGTCAGGGGATTGTGAGTTAGGTATTGTGGGGAGTCGCTCTGGTAGACAGCGGTGCGGGTGCAGTTTAGAGGCAAAACAAGGAGTCCAGATTGTGCATCAAACAGTGTTTTATTCACACTTGCACGCCAGAAATGAAAACAGTCTCTTGGTGACAGTTCACACACAACAGAAATCATGTGGCAAAACCAAAAACAGGCCAACACAGGGTCCAGTCACCTTGGGTGGTTGAAGTGCGGGTTCACACCTAGCAGTCGGTTCAGCCGCAGGCGATTCCTCCTTCAGGTTGCAGGGAAACACCACCTTGCTGAGCTCCGTCCTCCAGCACAGAGAACCTCACAGTCCTGTTAGCAGGCTCCAGGATAATCACAGCCTCAGACACAGCTGATGGCTGTGTTTTATACCCAGCCCAAAACTCGGACTGGACCGTGGGAGCAGCCACCCACCCTACTCTTTAGCTGCTCCCAGTAAGAGCCGGCCCGGATCGGCTTTGCAGCCATGCTATTTAAAAGAGTCAAACAGCCCTAGCTGCTGCAGACAAAACCCCGGCTCTCACCTCACCGAGGCCAGCAACCTCGGTGACACGTACCTGCCATCGCATATGACACCTTGCACCTTACCACATACCCCCTTTGTTCAACCCTGAGGGGTGAACACACGTGAGGCAGTGGACGCGGGACAGGGCATCTGCGTTGCCCTGCAAGCGACCTGCCCTATGTTCCACGGAGAACTTGAAATTTTGCAGGGATAGGAACCACCTGGTGACCCGAGCATTCCTCTCCTTGGCCTGACTCATCCATTTGAGGGGGAATGGTCGGTCACCAGACGGAACCTCCTCCCTAACAGGTAGTAGCGGAGAGATTCGAGTGCCCACTTGATAGCCAGGCACTCCTCTCCACTATACTATATCTGGACTCGGCGGGACTGAGCTTACGGCTCAGGAAGACAACGGGATGTTCTTCCCCGTTGACCTCCTGAGACAGTACCGCACCGAGGCCTACCTCCGAGGCGTCGGTCTGTACGACAAACTCCTTGTTGAAGTCGGGTGTCACCAAAACCGGGGACCCACACAGGGCCGACTTCAACGCGGAGAAAGCCTCCTCCGCCTTCTCACTCCAGCTAACCCTCCCAGACTTTCGCCCCTTCAACAGGTCTGTCAATGGCGCTGCTATTGTGGCAAAGTGGGGCACAAACCTCATGTAGTAACCTACAATCCCCAGGAACGACTTTACCTGCCTGGTGGTGACCGGTCGGGGCCAGTTACGAATGGCCTCTACCTTAGTTACCTGAGGTTTGATAACTCCCCGCCCTATTACATATCCCAGATATTTTGTCTCCTCTAACCCTATGGAGCACTTCTTTGGGTTAGCGGTCAGTCCGGCTTTCCTCAGGGCGGTTTTTTCCTTAGCCGACTCCGTTAAGGGTACCTGCCAGTACCCTTTAGTGAGGTCCAGCACAGAAAAATAACGGGCTTGTCCTAAACTTTCAACAAGCTCGTCTACTCGGGGCATGTGATACGCGTCAAACTTGGATACTTCATTTAACTTGCGAAAGTCGTTGCAGAACCGCAACGTCCCATCCGGCTTGGGTATTAGGACTATGGGACTGGCCCACTCACTTTTCGACTCCTCAATGACATCGAGCTTCAACATTAACTGCACTTCCTCCGCGATGGCCCGCCGCCGCGCCTCGGGTACCCCGTATGGTTTTAACCGGACCTTGGCCTGAGGCTCAGTGACGATGTCATGTCGGATGAGAGACGTGCGGCCAGGGAGGTCCGAGAACACATCCGTGTTCCGACTGAGGAACTCCCTGACTTCCTGAACTTGTTTGGAAGACAGGCTGTCTGCAATTTTACCGTGGTTACGGCTTCACAGGCCTCGAACTGTGGGGCTGGACCCTTTCACCTAGAAGCCCTGGCCGGGGCTGTGGTCGTCGGCCGCGTCCCTATCTTTCCACGGCTTAAGTAAATTCACGTGGTACACCTGCTCCGGCTTGCGCCGCCCTGGCTGGTGTACTTTGTAATTTACTTCCCTACTTTCTCGATCACCTCATAGGGGCCCTGCCACCTAGCTAGGAATTTGCTGTCAAGGGTGGGTACCAGAACCAAAACCCGATCTCCCGGATTGAAGCCCCGTACCCGAGCCTGACGATTGTACACCCTACTCTGGGCTTGTTGCGCTGCCTCCATATGCTCCCGGACCAAGGGCAACACCCTTTCCATCCGTTCCTGCATCTGGGCGACATACTCAATGACACTTTTGTGGGGGACAGGCTGTTGTTCCCATGCTTCCTTGGCAATATCCAACAGGCCCCGAGGGTGTCTGCCATAAAGCAGTTCGAAGGGCGAGAACCCAGTAGAGGCCTGGGGCACCTCTCGCACTGCGAACATGAGATAGGGCAGAAGCAGATCCCAGTCCTTCCCATCTCTAGACACCACCCTCTTTAACATATTTTTTAGAGTTTGGTTAAACCTCTCCACAAGACCGTCTGTTTGCAGATGGTAAACGGACGTCCGTAACTGCTTTATACGCAACAATTTACACAGTTCCCTCATTACTTTGGACATAAAAGGGGTCCCTTGGTCTGTCAGAACCTCTTTAGGCAGGCCCACACGGGAAAACATCTCCATTAACTCTTTGGCAATGAGCCTAGCTGAGGTATGTCGCAGAGGCACCGCCTCCGGATACCGAGTGGCATAGTCGAGAACTACCAGAATGTGTTGGTGGCCCCTGGCAGACTTTGGTACAGGCCCAATTAAATCCATAGCGACTCGCTCAAACGGTACTTCAATAATTGGCAGAGGTACCAGAGGACTACGGAAATGTGGCTGGGGGCTAGTTATCTGACAGGTTGGACAGGACTTACAATAATCTTCTACCTCCTTGAACACACCGGGCCAATAAAACCGCTGCAGTATGCGGTCCTGGGTTTTCTGCCACCCCAGGTGTCCCCCAAGAACATGTTGGTGGGCAAGCTCCATGACAAGCTTGCGATACGCTGTGGGCACCACCAACTGTTCAACAGGTTCACCTCGGATTTGGTTCACCCGATACAACATATCCTGCAGAACAATAAATCGTGGGAACATTAATTCAGCCCCTGGTTTCTGGGGTTTACCATCAATTTCCAGCACATTTTCCCAGGCCCTGGTTAGGGTTTGGTCCCGGTGTTGGGCGGTCCCAAAATTATCTCCGGAGACGTGGAGGTCTGCCAACTCAGGACCTGGTGGCAAGTCCTCCATGTCTCCCACCATTACACTCAGTGGGGGTGTCTCCCCTCTATCACAGAAGTGGTGGTCACCCCTACCGCAGGCCCTTCGGACTCGGGCTCCCAGGGCTCTGGCCTCCCACAGGAACCAGGCCACTCTGCTAGGGTTACCCCTGTCTCAGGGCTATTAGTCACTTTCACCTCAGGCCATAGTGACGGAAAACCAGGGAAGTCTCTCCCAATTATTAGTTCATACGGTAGTTTGGCGGAGATCGCCACTTCACAAGTCCAGGTGCCGGCCGCCGTGGACAGAGACATTACAGCAGTGGGATAGTCCTTTAAGTCTCCGTGAATGCACACCACCCCAACTTTCCGGCCCGTATACTGGGTGGGCTGTACCAGGGCAGCACTTATCAGGGTTACCAGGCTCCCTGAGTCCAACAGCGCCACTGCCAGGTTATCCCCGACTTGCACCTGGCACAGATGACGACTGTCTATTGTCTCGGGATGCCGGTCGCACACAGTCTCCGGGCATACATGGAAGCCCGGTACCCATAATTAGTCTCCATGGGTTCCCCCACTGTGGACAGTTGGCCCTTATGTGTCCAGGCTCCCGACACTGCCAGCAGACCACTGGGGACGGATCTGCAAGAGGTACATCCCGGGCGGGTTTGGCCTGCCGCCGGGACTGGGGTGGAGATTTCCGGGTTTGACTGGCCCCTCCCAAAAGAGCCCCCTGCAGGTTTCTGGTGGCCTCATATCGTTCCACCAGGTCGACCATCTCAAGGGCATTGGTGGGGGATACCTGGCCGATCCAGTGTTGAAGGGGTAAGGCAAGGCCCTCAAAAACATGTCAGCCAGCAGCCGGTCCAGCATAGCAGTCGGACTCAGAACCTCAGGCTGCAGCCATTTTTGCAACCTGTGCAGCAACTCATAGTACTGCGGCCTGGCGGGTTCAGCCACGCTAAAGTCCCACTGGTGGACACGCTGAGCCCGGACCAACACGTTTACCCCCAGTCTGGCCAGGATCTCCCCTTCACCGTGGAATAGTCAGCAGCCTGGTCGTCTGCCAAATCAAAAAACTTGCTGGGGTCCAGACGCCAGGAATGGAGCGACGACCTCTGCCCACTGTTCTCGGGTAATTTCTCCTCACGGCCACCTTCTCGAACACCGCCAGATAGGTCTCCACATCATCCGAGGGGGTCATCTTAGGGATCGCGGCACGGACAGCTTTCCGGGCATCGTGGACGCGGTGGGACGCTCCTGCCGCTTGCAACGCCATCACGTGCTGTAGCAGTAGCTGGTTGGTCTCCCGCTGCTGCACGTTAGCCTCTATGAGGGCTTTCACAGCCGCCTCCATTTTGTCGGGGATCACAGGCTGCAACTTTGCCGGCTTAATATAGGACATTCACTTTTGCTCAGCAAAAACAAAGTTCGGCGTTCACGCCAGCCTCACTGCGCATGCCCGCATCCGACACCAAATGTGGGGAGTCGCTCTGGTAGACAGCGGTGCGGGTGCAGTTTAGAGGCAAAACAAGGAGTCCAGATTGTGCATCAAACAGTGTTTTATTCACACTTGCTCGCCAGAAATGAAAACAGTCTCTTGGTGACAGTTCACACACAACAGAAATCATGTGGCAAAACCAAAAACAGGCCAACACAGGGTCCAGTCACCTTGGGTGGTTGAAGTGCGGGTTCACACCTAGCAGTCGGTTCAGCCGCAGGCGATTCCTCCTTCAGGTTGCAGGGAAACACCACCTTGCTGAGCTCCGTCCTCCAGCACAGAGAACCTCACAGTCCTGTTAGCAGGCTCCAGGATAATCACAGCCTCAGACACAGCTGATGGCTGTGTTTTATACCCAGCCCAAAACTCGGACTGGACCGTGGGGAGCAGCCACCCACCCTACTCTTTAGCTGCTCCCAGTAAGAGCCGGCCCGGATCGGCTTTGCAGCCATGCTATTTAAAAGAGTCAAACAGCCCTAGCTGCTGCAGACAAAACCCCGGCTCTCACCTCACCGAGGCCAGCAACCTCGGTGACACGTACCTGCCATCGCATATGACACCTTGCACCTTACCACAGTATGCAAAAGCTGCGGTATTGTTTGTGTACTTTTCTCGTTACAGATGTGGCACCCGCTCTGGTGTGGATCCTGGGGCATTCCTACGTCTGCTGGGGGGCCGTCATGGTCAGCGGTTCGGCCAGATGGCCGGCAGTTGGGATTTGGCAGAGAGTCCACGGTGGTAAGGTGGATTGGGCGTAGGGGCATGGTTTGGAAGGGGGTGTTGCCAGAGGTACATCGATTTGTGCGGATGGACAGGGCGCCTGATGTGTTAGTGGTCCATGCGGGAGGTAATGATTTAGCAGCGAGGCCTATTCGTGAGTTAATAAAGGAGGTCAAGTGTGATTTTTTGCGGCTATGGTCATTGTTCCCCGGTATGGTGACCGTGTGGTCGGATATAGTCCTGAGGAGGGTTTGGAGGGACGCTGGTTCGGTGGAGGCGGTCAATAAGGCTCGGGTGAAGGTAAATAGGGCGATAGGGTGCTTTATGGCACAGAACGGAGCGGTGGTTGTCAGGCATCGGGAGTTGGAGAGTGGAGTGGGGGCCTTTTGGAGGTCGGATGGGGTGCACTTGAACACCGTGGGGGTGGATTTGTGGAACTTGGTTTTACAGGAAGATATTGAGGTTGCCCTGAGGTTGTGGAGGAACACCCAGAGTTGAGAGGGTCAAATCCGGGCGTCGGTGGCGGTGGGGGGGGGTCCTTGTAGTTGGTTATGGTGGAATTTGAGGACATTGGGGGGGCCCCACGGTTGGGGCTGGACTCCCAGGTGGACCGAGCGGTTGTGGTGAATTGAGGGGGGGGATCATTCGGTGGTGCCTTTGAGCTTAGGGTAATGGCTGGAGGCAAGAATGGCTCACCCTGGTTCGGCAGCTCGAGGTTTTGGGGCTTTAAGGACCTTCCCCCCCATTGAGTTAAGTCATTAGGTTATTTATTATTATTATGGTTATTGTTGTGGTTATTTATGTATTTATGCTTAATAAACGGCTGATGTGGCCATTACATTTCCAAACGGTGGTCTGAGTCTTATGTGGGTTCAGGGGTGGTGAGGGGGAGATGTAATGGAGGTTGTGGGGGACACAAGGAAGTGCAATAAAGTTAAGAAATGGGCGAGCTATGCTTAACCAATACCCCAGTCAAGTGCCTTATTTTAAGGCAAAGTCCAGTGCCACATGGTATGATTGATGGGCAGTAGTGTTGAGCGCGAATATTCGAAAAGCGAATTTTTTTAGCGAATATCGGCACTTCGCTAATTCGCAAATATTTCGAATATAGCGCTATAAATTCGCTATTTCGAATATTCGTTTTTTTTTGTTTCTTTTTTAGTTATATTTTTTTCTTTCCTACTTCCCAAAAGTAGTTCTTACCTGTCCTGAGGATTCCTGGCTTCCTGGCTGCTCTAGTCAGTGCCCGTTGCCGCTTCTGCCGACTTCCGTGCTCATGTGGAGCGTCCCCATCCATGGGAGAATCTCCATATACTAAAATGTACTGTCGGATTTGAGGAATTACGTTGAAATCGCAATGCGATTAATTCAAGTTATATTAATCGCATTGCGATTACAACTTAGCACTGCTATCTTACATAGGCTAGAATTAACGAATATGGAGTACAGCTAATAGCTATGCACTAGCAGTGCTAAGTTGAAATCGCAATGCGAATACTTTAAGTTAAATTAATCGCATTGTGATTTCAACTTAGCACTGCTGCTATATTCCATATTCGTTAACTTCGTTAATTCTAGCAAGCTGACCCATTATAAACCCAGCTCTAAGTTGAAATCGCAATGCGATTAATATAACTTGAATTAATCGCATTGCGATTTCAACGTAATTCCTCAAATCCGACAGTACATTTTAGTATATGGAGATGTTCCCATGGTGATGGGGACGCTTCATGAGCACAGAAGTTATGGTTAGCTTGGTAAAATTAGCGAATAGCGAATATGACGAATGTATTCGTCATATTCCTCAAAACGAAGATAACGAAGTATTCTACATCTTCGTTTTAGCTACCTATTCGTCTCGTCATCGTCAACTTCGCTATTCGCTAATTCTAGCAATCAAATAGGAAGGTTGACTTACCAGACAGCTGTGTTAAATTCGCTATGCGATTTTTTTTTTTTAATACAATAATTATATTACTTGATAAAATTATTATAAGTTTTCTATTTATTAAAAAAAAATAAATCGCATAGCGAATTTAACACAGCTGTCTCTATAGTCAGTCAACCTTCCTATTTGATTGCTAGAATTAGCGAAGTTGACGAATAGGTAGCTAAAACGAAGATGTAGAATACTTCGTTATCTTCGTTTTGAGGAATAGACGAATACATTCGTCATATTCGTCATCCTCGCTAATTCTAGATATGAAACCAATAGGAAAGTAGCCTTAAGTACAAATCGCAATATGCGATTATTTAAATCGCATGTTAATCGCGATAACTAGAAAAAATGACGAATATTCGATTTCGACGAATATGAAACGAATATTCATTCGAATATTCGCGAATTTCGTCGAAATCGAATATGGCACCTGCCGCTCATCACTAATGGGCAGCACTGGCAGAGGGCACACTACAGTCTGGGGGCCTGACACACACACACTGGCTGGCAGGCAACTGAAATTAGATTAAAGTGTACAGATAAAGTGCCTTATTTTAGGCAACGTCCTGTGCCGCACGGTATGATTGATGGGCAGCACTGGCAGAGGGCACACTACAGTTTGTGGGCCTGACACACACACACTGGCCGGCAGACAACTGAAATTAGATTAAAGTGTACAGATAAAGTGCCTTATTTAAAGGCAAAGTCCAGTACCACATGGTATGATTGATGGGCAGCACTGGCAGAGGGCACACTACAGTCTGTGGGCCTGACACACACACACTGGCCGGCAGGCAACTGAAATTAGATTAAAGTGTACAGATAAATAGTGTTGAGCGCGAATATTCGAATAGCGAATTTAAATCGCGAATATCGGCACTTCGCTAATTCGCGAATATTTCGAATATAATGCTATATATTCGCAAATTCGAATATTCGCTTTTTTTTTTTTTTTTTTTTTTAAAGTTGTTCCCTCCCACTTCCCAAAAGCATTTATTCTTACATGTCCGAGGACTCCATGCTCCCCTCCCGCTCCAGTCAGTGCCCGTCTGCCGAGTGCCAACTTCCTCTGCGCATGGAGCGTCCCCATCACCATGGGAACGCCTCCATGCTAGAATGTACTGTCGGATTTGAGAATCACGGTTATCTAGACCATGGTAAAAGTTGGATGCGCAATGCGAGTAAACTTACTAAAATCACTGCATTGCGCGTCCAACTTTGTGTATAGTCAAAATCCTAATGGTAGGGGCGAGGGTACTTGGGTTGCAGAATTAACGAATATACAGAATATAGCGCTATATTCGTATTCGTTATATTCGTTAAATCTAGCAAGCAAGGCAACTAAGTTGGATGCGCAATGCGAGTAATTTACGTAAGTTTACTCGCATTGCGCATCCAACTTAGAGCGTGAATAGGCTTTAGGCATTACTATTGCCAATCGGAAAGTTGTCTAGTTGGATGCGCAATGCGAGTAAACTTACTTAAATTACTCGCATTGCGCATCCAACTTAGAGCGTGGAATAGGCTTTAGGCATAGGCGGCGGCAACTACTATTGCCAATCGGAAAGTTGCCTAAGTTGGATGCGCAATGCGAGTAAACTTACTTAAATTACTCGCATTGCGCATCCAACTTAGAGCGTGGAATAGGCTTTAGGCATAGGCGGCGGCAACTACTATTGCCAATCGGAAAGTTGTCTAGTTGGATGCGCAATGCGAGTAAACTTACTTAAATTACTCGCATTGCGCATCCAACTTATTTCTGTGTATAGGCAACATTCCTATTGGTTGTTTGTTAGACTTAACGAATATAGAGAATATCGCGCTATATTCGTATTCGTCATATTCGCTTATTCTAGCAAGCCAACCATTGTTAGGACGTTGCCTATACACAGAACTAAGTTGGATGCGCAATGCGAGTAATTTGAGTAAGTTTACTCGCATTGCGCATCTAACTTACAGCGGGGTATATTGTCAATAATCCTTCATTCCATCAAGACAACCAATAGGAAGTTGGCTAAGTTGCATTCGCAATATGCACATGGTGTTTCTATCGCGAGAATCGCATTGAAATATTCGTGTGAGCCTATACGGGCGTGGCTTTGTCTTGCGAGTTTGTTGACAGGAGGAAGGTTGAATCGCAGTGCATTACTCGTGTGTGACGCGCATGAAAATGGTCTCAAGCAATTTTAAAGAAGTCGAGGAAGATCTCCTGATTACTGTAAGTAATTCCACATTACAGCACTGTATTACATATCACAGGCTTGTTATTCCAATGTATTTATACAAATTCTCATTTTTTCTTGCTTCAGGGCATATTAACCCTGTCAAAGCCAGAGTTTTTTTTTGTTAGCCTCTTATTTCGCTCACTGCCTTCAAAGAGCCATCACTTTTTTATTTGCCTGTTCACATAGCCATATGAGGGCTTGTTTTTTGCGGGACAAGTTGTACTTTCTAACTCCGCCATTTAATATTGCATAAGATGTATTGGGAAGCCAAACAAAATGCAAAATGTCCAAAATTGCAAAATAAAAGCAATGCCACGCCATTTTTACGGGTTTGTAACCCCTTAAGGACACATGACACAACGGTACATCATGTATAGTTCGATCACCGCTACGCGGCGGGCAGTGATCAGAACTGGGTGCCTGCTGAAATCAATCAGCAGGCACCTTGGGACAATGTGCCGGGGGTCAATTCAGACCTGCGGTTTGCGGCTTTTGCGTGTAATTGGGCGGCGGAGTGCGGTGGCTATCGGGTCACCGTGCTGCTGTAATGGGGACCCGATAGCAGGGAAGGCCTGCGTCCGCATATCTACATAGACAGTGGTCTACTTTTGCTACCAACACGCCCATTTTCCAAACAGTCCTCAGAGCGGTATCAGTCTGATGAAGGCCGTATTGTGGCCGAAACGTCACACGCATGTATATGATTTACCGCACTTCTGATTAAAAGAAACTTATCTTCAACGCATAAACTGGAGTTTATTTCCTTCTTGATACTAAGGGGTGGGAACCCGACCTCCAGTAGCGCACCTCCAAAGAGTGCCACAACCGCCAGATGACGTACAGCTATGTCATTGGGCGTGAAGGGGTTAATGATAGGTGCACTAAGTACTGTTAAGACATCACACCACTATGTCTGGTAGCATGTATGTATGGACACATTGGACAGCTGAGAAACATCTCTCATATGCACAATGCACATCCATTTTCCTGCCTCACAGTGCATACCCCACATCGTATACTCCACACCGTATACCCCACAGTGTATATCCCTCCACACACACACATAGTCTTTGGATTCTAATATGCGTCTGGTTGGTTAGGAGAAGTAATGTTTGACCGCCATTATTTGCTGGTTCATTTAGCGTTACCCAGGGTGCACCATGTGGAGGCGGACCAGCTGTACACCCCATACTGTACCGTTACCTCACTAGACGGGTACATCTCTCCTCAGATGGCCAATATCCGATTGCTCATACTACACACACATACAATTTAAATATAATTCGATTGTATAACTGTAACGTTAAATCTAATGTTTTACTTTCAAACACTGAAACATTTTTTGTTGTGTTGAGATGATGACATTCATTTCTAATACTTTTATTTGACAAATTTGGGATTATATGGTTGCATTTTTATCCTGCAGCGAATGCTTGAGATGAAGTACGACACCACCAGGTCCCGCTGTGGACAAGCAGCGGATCCTTAGGAGGATCGGTTATGAGCTATACCGTGACCACAATGTCACACACAAGCGGATGGCCATTATAAAAAGTGGTCCGACCTGAAGAGGAGACACCAGGAGCGGATCACTGAGATACGGAACAAAATCTGCCCAGGTACAATGCTTACATGACTCTTGTATCTTTCAGCAACACTCTGTAATGTATAGGTACAGTTATGCTTTACGAGGTTTTAATAACTTAAGAAAATTTTGCCATTATAGGTGATCCCGTCCCCTCAGTCCGCCGCAGGCCTTCAAAAAGGCAGTGGTGGTGGAGGAGGAGGTGTCGGAGGAGGAGGAGCAGGAGCAGGCAGGACCCTCTGCCCCTACCCCACAGCATGAGGATGCCGGACCCTCAGACCATCCCGGTTCTCATGAGGAGAATGAGGAGGAGGAGGAGCTGGTGACCACCCCCGCCAGGAGGGTAAATAATATGTGTTGTGGGTGTTTTAACTCAGTCACTGGTGTCAGTTTCTTCCAGAAAACCATAACAAACATGTTAAATCTTTATCCTTTAACCCCTTCATGCTTTCTGACATAACTGTACGACCAAATAACAAGTGACTTGCTGCATTTTGATGTACGGCCACGCCTAAGTTCAGCTCCTGGGGCTGTGACACTATAAAGTGTCACAGCCCCGGAGTCACAGCTCCCCAGGAGCAGACACAAGTGGTAAGCCGGCAAGGGACCAATCAGAGTGTTCCTTGCTAGTAAGCACTCTGATTGTTTTGTCTCTGCAGACTAACCAATCGTAGCGCAGCACTTTAAAAAAAGCCTGTTTCAGGCCAGCGACATCTATGTGGTTGAGAGGAAGAAAGCTCCTCTCTCTTTCCATCTTGCCGTTGCTGCTTCCGCAACGGCAAGATGGTTTCCATGGCACCCGGACGCCTTACAAATGGCGTCCTAGTTGCCATTTACTCTAAGGCCGATCAGACCCTGAGGTCTGATCAGCCTTAGTGTAAGTGTGGCACTGACTATACAGTGTATTACAATAGACTATGCAGATGGTTTTTGATAAAAAGAAAATAGATACATAAAACAAAATTTAAAAAATTGAAAGACAAAAAGACTAAAAATTTTTTTTAAAGAAGAATAAATTAGAAATCGTCTTCTCATATATATTCATTTATGTAATCTAAAAATTACATAAATAATATAGTGCACATAATTGGTATAGCCGCATCCGTAAAAAGCAGCTCTATAACAATATAGCGTGTTCTTACCCCTTTGGCAAATCCCATACAAATATTTTCTTTTTAAAACTGTCAAAAACAGACATATTTTATACAGTATACATATTTTGTAACGTTCCATGACATAAATTCCAAACCCAAGCGATCAAAAAGACGTATGCACCCCAAAATAGTACCAATCAAACAGTCAACTGATCCCACAAATATTTTAAATAAAATACTCTATTGAAATATTCCTAAGTAAAGAACTATATAACTGATTGTGATTTTAATGGCCAGCTCCTTTATACACTAATCAATAAAAGTTATTTAATCTGATTTTTAATATATTATTTTTTTGTACAGTAATAAAAGACATGAAAAAAATAATATTGCTGCAGCGGGAGCACTCCAGGCGGATGAGGGCTTTGCAGCTGAAGATCAGCCAAGAAATGAAGGCCATGGAGGAGTGGCATCAGAAGGCCATAACGGAGCTGATCAACCAGCATGATGTCCTGAAAGCCCTGCCTTAGTTTTATTTAATTTTTATTTTATGTTTCTTTAAACAATTTTTTTTTATTTTATTTATAAAGTTTGGTTTGGTTTTAAATCATTTTTGGTTTTCTGTTTTATTTTAACAACTCTGGTTACATTAAGGCAATTTTTTTCCATCCAAAACTCATCAGTATGATGACATACAGCAGCCGCAGGTACATGGAAATTTGGTAGTATAAGGCCTACACAGAACTCATAGTGGTGAGGATAATAGCAGCAGTCTTTGTTAATGGTGGGGCCTTAGAATAAATAAAGTTATCAGTAAGAATTACACCATAACATAACATTATAAAAACTGAAATCACGCTGCTATAACTCAGAAAAACTATTTATTAACAAAATAAAAAGGCCTCTATGGGAACATTGTGAGTTGGGAAAGTAGCTCCTCCATTTTCTGCATCCCTTTACGGTGCTTTTTGGCCATCTCCTAGCTGATGATGACCCGGCATTGCCCTTTAAGAGTGACCACCCCTTTAAGAGAGACATGTACTTAAAAAATAAAGTATGCAAAGTAATATTCTTGCATTGGGGTATATGCAACTTAGGCCTCTTTCACACTTGCCTTGTGAGGATCCGGCGTGCACTTCCGTCGCAAGAAATGCCCGCCGGATCCGTCACAACGCAAGACAACAGAAAGCATTGGAATACTGATCAATCTTCAATATGCTTTTAGGTAATCATGGCAGCTAGGACTCTACTAAAGTCCCGGCTGCCATAGAGTAGTGGGGAGCCGGGGAGCAGATACTTACAGTCCAGTGCGGCTCCCGGGTGCTCCACAATGACGTCAGAGAGCCATACGCGCATGGATCATGTGATCCATGCTCATGGGGCGCTCTGACATCATTCATTGTGGAGGGCCCCGGGACTCGGGAGCCGCACAGATGGTAAGTATACTTCTCCCCTGCCTCCCCACTACGCTTACCATGGCAGCCGGGACTTTAGCGTCCTGGCTGCTATGGTGACCATTCACAAAAGCTAAACGTCGGATCCGGCGATGTGCCTAAATGACGTTTAGCTTAAAGCCGGATCTGGATAAATGCTTTTCAATGGCCATTAATTCCGGATCCTTCTTTCCGGCATGCCTTCAGGATTTGGGTCCGGAGAAAAATCTGCATCATGCTCCAGATTTTGCTACGGCAAAAAAGTCTCAGTACTGAACGGAAGATATCCAGACGCATCCTGAACGGATTTCTCTCCATTCAGGATGCATTGGGATTATCTCTGATCAGTATCTTTCCGTCCTAGAGCCCCGAGGACGGAACTCTAGGACAGAAAGATAAAACGCCAGTGTGAAAGAGCCCTTACTTCACTATTGTTTGGCTATGGCTATCTAGAACTAACAGAATTTAGGAACTCCAGTTCTGTTTAATTCGCAATGCGAGTATATGTTCGCATTGCGAATTCAACTTAGAACTGGGTTCCTAATGGTTGTATTGCTAAAATATAACGAAGATTGGGAATTCAGTCTTCGTAAAGTTGTAATCGCAATGCGAGTAATACAGGTTATATTAATCGCATTGCGAATTCAACTTAGAACTGGGTTCCTAATGGTTGTATTGCTAAAATATAACGTAAGATTGGGAATTCAGTCTTCGTAAAGTTGTAATCGCAATGCGAGTAATACAGGTTATATTAATCGCATTGCGAATTGAACTTAGAGCTGGTTCCTAATGGTTGTATTGCTAGAATATAACGAAGATTGAGAACATAGCGCTATATTCTCAATCTTCAATTATATTCTAGCAATACAACCATTAGGAACTCCGCTCTAAGATGGAATCGCAATGCGAATACTTTAAGTTAAATTAATCGCATTGCGATTTCAACTTAGCACTGCTGCTATATTCCATATTCGTTAACTTCGTTAATTCTAGCAAGCTGACCCATTATAAACCCAGCTCTAAGTTGAAATCGCAATGCGATTAATATAACTTGAATTAATCGCATTGCGATTTCAACGTAATTCCTCAAACCGACAGTACATTTTAGTATATGGAGACGCTCCCATGGTGATGGGGACGCTCCATGAGCACAGAAGTTATGGTTGGCTTGGTAGAATTAGTGAGGATGACGAATATGACGAATGTATTCGTCATATTCCTCAAAACGAAGATAACGGAGTATTCTACATCTTCGCTTTAGCAACCTATTCGTCAACTTCGCTAATTCTAGCAATCAAATAGGAAGGTTGACTTACAGACAGTTGTAGTTAATTCGCTATGCGATTTTTTTATTATTTTTTTAATAAATAGAATACTTATAATAATTTTATCAAGTAATATAATTATTGTATTAAAAAAAAAAAATCGCATAGCGAATTTAACACAGTTGTCTGGTAAGTCAACCTTCCTATTTGATTGCTAGAATTAGCGAGGTTGACGAATAGGTAGCTAAAACGAAGATGTAGAATACTTCGTTATCTTCGTTTTGAGGAATAGACGAATACATTCGTCATATTCGTCATCCTCGCTAATTCTAGATATGAAACCAATAGGAAAGTAGCCTTAAGTACAAATCGCAATATGCGATTATTTAAATCGCATGTTAATCGCGATAACTAGAAAAAATGCCGAATATTCGATTTCGACGAATATGAAACGAATATTCATTCGAATATTCGCGAATTTCGTCGAAATCGAATATGGCACCTGCCGCTCATCACTACAGATAAAGTGCCTTATTTTAGGCAACGTCCTGTGCCGCACGGTATAATTGATCAATGATGGGCAGCACTGGCAGAGGGCACACTACAGTTTGTGGGCCTGACACACACACACTGGCCGTCAGGCAACTGAAATTAGATTAAAGTGTACAGATAAAGTGCATTATTTTAAGGCAAAGTCCAGTGCCACACGGTATGATTGATGGGCAGCACTGGCAGAGGGCACACTACAGTATGTGGGCCTGCAGCTCCTCACACACGGGCAGGCCAGGCAACTGCAATATATTTATGGAGATTAAAAAAATAAAAGCAGACTAATGTAGCAGCCCTAAAAAGGGCTTTTTGGGGTGCTGTCAGGACGCTGTCCTTACAGCAGAGATCAGATGAGTGTCTCAGGACTGGAGTGGACCCTGAATACACTAGCCTAGCTATCGATTTCCCTATTAAATCAGCAGCAGCTACACTGTCCCTCCTCTCACTAAGACTGCAGCTTCCAAATAAATCTGAAATGGATGCTGTGCAGGAGATGGGAGGGTCTGGGAGGGGGGGTATGCTGCATATTGGCTAGAATGTGTCTGCTGACTGTGAGGTACAGGGTCAAAGTTTGCTCAATGATGATGTATAGGGGGCGGACCGAACGTCGCATATGTTCGTCCGCCGCGGCGAACGGGAACAAGCTATGTTCGCCGGGAACTGTTCGCCGGCGAATCGTTCGGGCCATCTCTACTGCTTATAAGAGAAGATACGTGGAAATTTATAAATGAACACAGACCTGCACAGCCCACAGAGGAGTGGTTAGACAGATATCAGAAAGCCGAGAGCACAATCTCCCTGTGCATAGACAATGATCAAATCATATAGTTGTGTTCAAAATTATTCAACCCCCCACTGAAATTGAGTGTTTTGGCCAGTTTGACATTGATTTTGATCATTTCAGTCATCTTGTTTACAATTAAATCAAAGAGGCACTTGTAAGTCAGACAAATATAACATAACATTTATAATGAAATAACCACAAATGTCTTTTCTGTGCTCACATCATTATCAGTTTTATTCAACCCCCAAGTGACATTCAATCTTAGTACTTAGTACAACATCCTTTTCCAGTTATAACAGCTTTTAAACGTGAAGCATAGCTTGACACAAGTGTCTTGCAGTCATCTACGAGTATCTTCACCCATTCTTCATGGGCAAAATCCTCCAGTTCAGTCACATTCTTAGGCTTGCGTGCTGCAACTGCTTTCTTTAAGTCCCACCAGAGGTTCTCAATCGGATACAAGTCTGGTGACTGCGATGGCCACTTCAAAATGTTCCAGCCTTTAATCTGTAACCATGCTCTAGTGGACTTGGAGGTATGCTTGGGATCATTGTCCTGTTGAAAGGTCCAACGTCTCCCAAGCCTCAGGTTTGTGACGGAGTGCATCACATTTTCATCCAATATCTCCTGGTACTGAAGAGAATTCATGGTACTTTGCACACGCTGAAGCTTCCCGTTTCCTTTAGAAGCAAAACAACCCCAAAGCACGATTGACCCCCCCCCCCCCCCCCGCCATGCTTCACAGTAGGCAAGGTGTTCTTTTCTTCATAGGCCTTGTTCTTCCACCTCCAAATATAGTGTTGATCCATGGGCCCAAACAGTTCTAATTTTGTTTCATCAGTCCACAGAACAATATCCCAAAACTTTTGTGGTTTGTCCACATGACTTTTGGCATACTGCAGTCGACTCTTCTTATTCTTTGGAGACAGCAAGGGGGTGCATCTGGGAGTTCTGGCATGGAGACCTTCATTACGCAGTGTGCGCCTTATTGTCTGAGCTGAAACTTTAGTACCCGCATCTGACAAATCTTTTTTCAGTTCCTCAGCAGTCACACAGGGACTCTTCAACACTTTGCGCTTCAGGTAGCGCACAGCAGTCAAAGTCAGCATCTTCTTTCTGCCACGACCAGGAAGCGTTTCAACAGTGCCCTTTGCCTTGAATTTGCGAATGATGCTTCCTATGGTGTCTCTTGGTATGTTTAACATCTTTGCAATCTTCTTATAGCCACTGCCCTTCCTGTGAAGAGAAATCACCTCTTCTCTTGTCTTCCTGGACCATTCTCTTGACTTCACCATGTTTGTAAACACACCAGTAAATGTCTAGAAGGAGCTGAGTATCACAGTAATTTTAAATCTGCCTAATTGGTGCTTTTTATGCTTGTTTGCTGCTCCTTGACATCCACAGGTGTTTTCAATACCTGATCGAAAACACTTGAATAAACCTCTGTTCTTAAGAGTGGTAGTCTTTAAGGGGTTGAATAATTGTGTCAATGAAGAAATCACAAAAAAAACATTTAATACTGTATTACAAAAACAATTGATGTCATTTTAGTTGCATTTGGTTCTTTAAAAAGTCCTTGTAAGATTTCATTCTGAACACAATTACAAATGTACACTAAATTCCCTAAAACCCTTTACAGCATTGGGAGTTGAATAATTTTGAACACAACTGTACATATATGTAATTGTCAGACTGCTAAAGACATGTGGGAAGGATTACAAAAAGTGCATGAAAGAGTTAATCTCAGCAATAAACTGTATTTAATCAGAAAGCTCTAACAGACTAAGCTGCAGAAAGACCAAGACATCCAGGACAATATAAGACCGACTTTAGAAATGGTAGAGAGACTGAGAGGGATTGGAGAAGATATAAAGGACTTCCATGTTGCAGCACTATTATTAAAGGGACTTCCTGAAAGTTATGAGACACTTGTCACCAGGCTTGGACTGGCCCACAGGGGTACAGGGGAATCCCCCAGTGGGCCCCTGAGCAAGGTGGGCACCTAGTCTCCCACCCCCTGCACAGGTGGCACATAACACAGTAGACTTACTATACTACATACATATATTCAATATACAGCACCTCAATCAGCCTATGTTCATATAAAAAACTTGTTAGATTATTAATTATTATATTTGAATGTATCTGTACGGTGGGCCCCCAAAATAAATTTTACTGGTGGGCCCTAGGCACCCCAGTCCGACACTGCTTGTCACAGCACTAGATGCACGTCCAGATGATGAACTGACACTGGAATATGTTAAAGGCAAGCTTGTGGATGAATACAAGTGCAAAACAGCAAGCATGAGTAATGCAAGTGTGTGTTCAGAGACTGCTTTAACCACCTCCTGTCACGCTAACGCCGAAAGGCGTGTGGGAGGTGGTAGTCTCAGGTCTCGATGCCCTCCTAAAAGGTACTCATTGGAATTTGGGCCCCTTTGCGCACCTAGGCTGAAAAAAAGTGTCACACATGTGGTATCGCCGTACTCAGGAGAAGTAGGGCAATGTGTTTTGGGGTGTATTTTTACATATACCCATGCTCGGTGTGAGAAATATCTCTGTAAATGACAACTTTTTAAAAAAAATGTATACAAAGTTGACAATTTGCAGAGATATTTCTCTCCCCCAGCATGGGTATATGTAAAAATACACCCTAAAACACATTGCCCTACTTCTACTGAGTACAGCGATACCACATGTGTGACACTTTTTAGCAGCCAAGATGCGCAAAGGGGCCCAAATTCCAAGGAGTACCTTTAGGATTTCACAGGGCATTTTTACGCATTTGGATTCCAGACTTCTTCTCACGCTTTAGAGACCCCTAAAATGCCAGGGCAGTATAAATACCCCACAAGTGACCCCATTTTAGAAAGAAGACACCCCAAGGTATTCTGTGAGGGGTATGGTGAGTTCATGTAAAATTTTATTTTTTGTCACAAGTTAGTGGAATATGAGACTTTGTAAAAAATATATATATATATATATATCAATTTCCGCTAACTTGTGCCAAAAAAAAATCTTCTATGAACTCGCCATGCCCCTCACGGAATACCATGGGGTGTCTTCTTTCTAAAATGGGGTCACTTGTGGGGTATTTATACTGCCCTGGCATTTTAGGGGCCCCTAAAGCGTGCAAAGTCGTTTGGAATCCAAATTCGTAAAAACGCCCTGTGTAATCCTAAAGGTACTCAAAGGAGCCCCTTTGCGCATCTTGGCTGCAAAAAAGTGTCACTCATGTGGTATCGCCGTACTCAGGAGAAGTAGGGCAATGTGTTTTGCTGTGTATTTTTACATATACCCATGTTGGGTGTGAGAAATATCTCTGTAAATGACAACTTTTTCCATTTTTTTATACAAAGTTGTCAATTTACAGAGATATTTCTCTCACCCAGAATGAGTATATGTAAAAATACACCTCAAAACACATTGCCCTACATCTTCTAAGTACGTCGATACCACATGTGTGCCACTTCTTTGCAGCCTAGGTGTGTAAAGGGGCGGAAAGTCCAACGAGTACCTTTAGGCTTTACAAAGTTGCTCACAATTTAGCCCCTCCCAAAATGCCAGAACAGTAAACACACCCCACAAATGACCCAATTTCGGAAAGTAGACACCCCAAGGTATTCACTGACGGGCATAGTGAGTATGTGGTAGATTTTTTTTTTTTTTTGCCAGAAGTTAGCAGAAATGGAAACTTTATTATTATTTTTTCCTCATAAAGTGTCCTTTTCTGCTAACTTGTGAAAAAAAATTAAATCATACATGAACTCACCATGCCCCTCCACAAATACTGTGCGTTGTCTTCTTTCTAAAATGGTGTCATTTGGGGGGTATTTATACTATCCTGGCGTTCTAGCACCTGAAGAAACATGACAGGTGCTCAGAAAGTCAGAGCTGCTTCAAAATGCGGAAATTCACTTTTTTGTACCATAGTTTGTAAACGCTATAACTTTTGCGCAAACCAATAAATATACACTTGTTGGATTTTTTTTATCAAAGACATGTAGAACAATAAATTCTGACACAAACTTGTATAGAAATGTAATTATATTTGAACAATTTTACCAGTAAAAGTTTTTTATTAATATCAGAAAAACAAATAATCTCAGCCGCAATCAAATACCACCAAAAGAAAGCTGTATTTGTGAGAAGAAAAGGAGGTAAAATTCATTTGGGTGCCTAGTTGCATGACCGAGAAATAAACCGTTAAAGTTGTGAAGTGCAGAATTGTAAAAAAGGTCCTGGTCACTAGGGGGGTATAAACCTGTGGTCCTTAAGTGGTTAAAGATGAAATACAAAAATAAACAAAGTAACATGCAGCTAGTAAAGCGGGAATGCTTTGTGTGCAAAAAGCCAGGACATCTAAAGGCAGATTGTAGAATCTGGAAAGCTAGAATGCAAAAACAAAGTGGTTTGCAGCAAAACTGCTAATAACAATGCCTCTTTTTATAGAGATCTTTTTATAATAAAATTACAAGGTTATGAACGTTCTTACCACTTCTTTGGAACACAACGGGAATTGTTCAGCAAACTCCAAACACTACATCACAGTTTTTTTCCTCTGCTTCTTCAAACTAGTCAAGTTCAACACAGTTTGGAGGAGCAAATTGTTTTTCTTTTGTTGATCGGCGTCCCAGTTCACAAGTTATTGTACCTTTTTTCTTAAAATGCAGATTACGGTTAGGGCGTCATCATTCCTATTGTTGCACCCAAACTCCAATAATTTCTGTTACCAGCTCTTTCCTCACTGCTTTGCCACTGCCTGTCCCTGTCAATAAAAATAGGGACGTGAATAGGCCAAAAAAGGGGGGGAAGAGAAGGCGCTTTTAGGTGGTAGCGGATGCAATAGGTCTTAGCTATTCTTAGGCCTCCCAGGCTGAGTTGATTGTACTCACCTGGATGAGATGCCCTTGTTCCAGGGCCCTCTCTTGCGGGTGAGGGTTGTGGTTGTTTTATCCTAGTGGGTTGATGCTGCCAAGGCTGTCCAATTCAACCTTTAGGCGGGGGCCGTACCGCCTGACTGGTGACTAGTAGGACTTTGCAGAAAGTTACTCGTCTGGACAGGAGTCTTGCGACGAGGAGGACCGCGGGCGCAAAAACAACCCAGATGATGTGTAGAAGTACTTTATTTGGAATGACAACGCGTTTCGGGGTCATGCCCCTTTATCAAGTCTACAAAAAAATAGTTAGCAATAAAAATGTACAGAATATTCAGTATTTTTTCATACAATAAAAAATGTGTTAAAATATAATAAATAATAAATAGTAATTAATATAGCGTAGACAGTTATATAACTAGCTCATAAAGCCCTAAGTTATACGCTGTCTACGCTATATTAATTACTATTTATTATTTATTATATTTTAACACATTTTTTATTGTATGAAAAAATACAGAATATTCTGTACATTTTTATTTTATTTTAACTATTTTTTTTAGACTTGATAAAGGGGCATGACCCCGAAATGCGTCATCATTCCAAATAAAGTTCTTCTACACATCATCTGGGTTGTTTTTGCGTCCGCGGTCCTCCTCGTCGCAAGACTCCTGTCCAGACGAGTAACTTTCTGCAAAATAAAAACAGGGAGGGAAGGGCTGGACACAGAAATTAAGCTTGGGAGTTGGGTGTAACAAGAGCAATGGCAATGCCCTCATTGAACCAAATTAATAATTTGCATATTAACAAAATGTATAACCCAGGAACTGAGCCTCAGATCAACAAAAGAAAAACAATCAGGTGAACCACAGCTATGTGTCTATGTAAACAGTTTGATATGGAAGTGAGAGATTCAATTTAAACTCCTGTTAAGAAAGGGCTGACGGAGCCATAATCTCCACCTGGAGTCTAGACAAGCAGCAAACCATCTGCCCATTTAGTAATATTTGGGTGGAGAAATTAGAGTTATTTTCATGCTATTTGTCATTTTTGGCAGCCTCCGCACAGGAGGACATAAATGGCATGTATTGAGTTGGTTGGAAACCAAGGTATGGTGGACCCACCTTAATTGTTATGGCATTGGTGAATAGTTCCAGCTGTGACTGTCTCCCAGAGAAAAGGTTCTGAAATGAACTTTTCAGGATCATGTAGACAAATATTGCCTCAAACTGACTGATATTTTTCGTATTTCTGGCAATAAGGCCACCCTAGACTTCTTTCTGGACAGTTCTACTTATTGTATTGAATGTTTTATGCTGTTTATGAGATTTCTGTTTTGCTGCATTTACAGTATTTATGAACGGTTATATTTTGCATGATAAGCATGTCATAAAAAGGTAACTGTGCCCATAACAATTACATGATCACACAGCCATCTGAAATATTATTTGGGGATGAAGTTGTGGGGAGGTTGGTATATTATGCTATACCTTGTTAATATACAATAGTCACAATGCTGTTAGTTCAAGTTGGGTTCTTTTGACCTTCAAATGGAGAATGGAGACCTATGAACAAATACTGTATGTCATATGCAATATAAAAAAAAAGGCAACACACATGGTTTAAAGTCATATGGAATTTATTCCAGTCATCCATTAGTTATATTCAGGCGCAACCTTCCGATGTAAGCCAATAGTCAGCTGAATGGAGACCTACAAACACATATGGCATGTGCAAATGTACAATAAAGGCAGCACATGTGGTTTGAAGGCAAAAGTGATATGGAATTTAATCCAGTGATGCCTCACTAGATAGTTTCATATCACGTTTGTCCTCAAACCATGTGTGCTGGACCTTATCCATGCTGAGCAGTACACTGAATAAAAGCTTATTTTTGCCTAGAAGTGCTGTTCATTCTTCATTTTTTACAAATGACATAACAGTTTTTCCTGGTATATAAGCTCTAAGGGGGTCATTTATTAAAAGATATATGCCACTTTTTTGCATACTTAAGCTTTTTCTCCATGTACGTCACATACTCAATTTTTCACAAGATCCAAGAAAAGGGGGTGTGGCATGGGCAGGAAAGGGGGGGGGCTGGGAGGCCCATCTGATTCATCATTTTGTATGCATGCTTTTGGCATATTAAATGACTTAAATCTATGACAGCAAGGGAGCTGGTGTAGATTTAAGCAAGTCCCACGGCTGCCAGTAAAGAGCCTAATTTATGTAGAGGCCAGTTTCTCTACAAAACCTAGGAGCCTCTAGCGCTAGTAGACATGGAATAAGACCGGTGTTTAAATCATTGTGTTTATTCACATGACAGTTTTGCTCATTTAAAAATACACACCATGAGAACCCATATAAGTCAACAAGGTTATTTATGCATCCATTTTTTTTAATGAATCTGTGTGTCCCATCTGAGAAACTCACCACATGTCCGTTTTTGTGGTCCTAACTTACCCATTCAATTCCACTGGAAGTGAGAAAAGAAAGAAATGTACACAGAGGTCAATCTCTAAGGCCAGTGATTTAATGCAGAGGTCACTTCCCATTTGCAACTACACTGGCTGGGTAACTGGCTAGGTACCCAGCAATGGCTGGGTAAGAATATGTTATTTAATTATTTTATCACATTTGTGGGCCCTAGGGAGAAGGGATTTCGTATAAATCGGATAACCCCTTTAAGAGCTGATTCACACTTGTGTTAGGAAATTCCGTTATAGGTTCTGTTTTGCATTCCATCCTAGAATTCTATTATATTCTGTTATAACTCTGTTATAACTGAACCAAAAAGCAGCATGTTTATAAAACAGCTTGCACCCGACGGTTATGGTGCCACCACGGTCGTGAGCGGGTGCCATATTTAAAGTCCCAGAAAGCACCGTACATGTGCGGTGCTGGTCAGGAAGGGGTTAAAGGATTTTATGCAAAAAAACTGAATAATGTCTCTGTATTGTACCATGTGAAATGATAATTCACACTTTTTGGGTGTATTCATATGTGTCGTTTTTTGCCTCAATATTCTTCTATCAAGTTTAGCAATCTCAGCATACCTTACACATATTGTATTATTAGAATTCTAAAAGAAGCCATCATGGAGCTAATGAGAAGTTGCATTATGACTATTTAACATAATTTAACAATCTTTATTTTAGATTTTAGTAGACCTGAGAAGAAAGAAAATACAATTTCTTTTAGAAAGAAGGTCACATGGTCCAAATCCAAGTTAATTCATCTTCTCTGACAGATCAATTTTCCACTGTTGGCATCATTAGCCAGAAATAAAATTGTCTAAGGGAAGTGTATTTGTTGCAGTTGAAAAGACTTGTTCTATAGTTGTATTTAATTTGCCGGCTCCTGTTTAGCGGGAGTAAGAATATTGTAAAGAATTCTCACATTTTCTTTTCATTATATGTTATAGTCCCCTAACGTAACTAAAGGCTCATGGACCCTGGTGCATGAGTTCAGCTTGGGCCCCTTTTCCCTTAGTGCTTTGTGGCCAGGGAAGCACATAGCCTTTGTGCTGACTGAGGCAAAAAATCTTGACCTAACCCCTTCCCTCCAGCCAGAGGTGTAACTTGACCTGCATTCACTTTCTACAATACCAGTGTCTTTTTATGTGGCACCATGATCTTTGGGCCCCCCAGGCTCCTGGGCCTGGTAGCGACTGCTACCTCTGCACCCCCTACGCCCCTGCAACTAACATCAATTTATGTAACTGAATTAACTGGTAGAAGAGAGTAGCCCAGCTCACCTCAGCCATGTAAATGCATAGAAGTGTTTGAAGCACTAGTCGATTATAGAAAGAACAAGCATACCCAGGTATCCAGAATTTTTAAAACTGACTTTATTTAGAACATTTTCATCAAATATCCATAAAATCACAGGAAATCCATGCTTACATGTTTCAGGCCTGTTCAACCCTTAGTCATTGTATATTGGTGAGTTCAACACATATGTTTAAAAAGGGAAGATGCACCAATGAAGAACAAGAAAAGAAAATGACATGATTAGCACAATCCACAGGTAACCTGTCCCCAGAAGTATAATACGAGGACTCTGGGGGCACTTAAGGGGAAATTAGTGTGAGGAGGGACTTAAGGGGGTATCATACTATGTAGGAGACACTTTAAGGGGACATTATACTGTGCGGGGGGTGGGAAAATTAGAGTGCATAATTTTGTGTAGGGTCAACTTAAGAAGGCATTACTCTGAGGGAGCCCCCTAAGGAGGCATTACTCGGTGAGGGGGCACATAAGTGGGCATAGCTCTGTTAGGGTAGAAATTATGGGATCATCCGCTGTTAGCAGTGAACTTAGGGGCCATCCTACTGTGAAGGGGGCCTTTAGAGATATCATACTGTATGAAAGATGACATACTGTGTAGAGAGGCTTTAAGTGGGCATCATACTGTCTGAGGATCATTAAGGGGTGTCCATAATGTCTGAAGGGAACTAAGAGGCATCACTATTGTTAGGTGGTTCTTAGGGGATGTTCATATTGTGTTGGGGCACTAAGGGAGCACCATTACTGAGTGAGAAGTCACTAAGAGGACACCATTGGTGTGTGTGTGGGGCACAAATTGGAATAAAAGCTGCTCTAACTTTTCATTCTTAACAGCTCCAATGCATGCTAATGAGTCCCCATATTCCTGAACTCAAAGCTCTCCCATTGACATTTTTGACATCTGACATTTTTTTTCCAACTGAATTATAGCATGTGGGTGGGAAAATCAAGGAGCTTATGAATATTCAGGACTCATTATAATGCACTTGAGCTGTTCAATTCAAGATTTTGGCAAAATCGCTGAGTTAATTAAAGGAATAACTTGCAAGCCAAATTGTCATTAAAGTAATGTATGAGGGTGGGTATGGTCATTACATCATCTGCCCAAATCAACAATGTACAGTAGCAACAAAAAAGAGAAACAAAAAAAAGCTACATTTACTGTCTCACCACAATCTCTGAGATTTATGGAGGAAATTTAGAATGAAATGTTACCACTGAGTTCAACTCATATCTACCACAGAGGCAGATCATGCAACTGCTATGGGGCCCAGGGAGAGGTTAGACCCGACACTGAAATGCTTCTCCTGTTCGCGACATAAATTCACTGTGTTTGTATTCAATAAAGGCTGGATTAGTAGTCGTAGGTGGTGCTCTGTGGTAAGTGTAATGTTGAATCAAAATCAGGAAACCACGACACTTAAATATAGTAGTGAATATTATTTATTCCATCCAAAATGTATTAACAAGGAGCCATTGGCCAACGTTTCGGTCTATCCTCGACCTTGTTCACGGCCTAAACAATACATATACAAAAACAATAGTATATAAATAAGGAAAATTTGGTTACATGAATTACATAATTTAAAGTAAGTCGTTATAGTAAGTCCATGTAATACAATGAGATAGTCCTCCCAAGAATATCTTCAGAAGTACATGTCAATTGTGGTAACCAGGGTTACTGGGAATACAGTGAATGTGTATATATTAATAAATATGCTATCATACAGTGGCGTTGCGAGGGGGGTGCGGTGGGTGCGGGCCGCACCGGGTGACACCACTGATGGGGTGACACCCACCAGTGTCGACAGAAGATAATTTATTCACTGCACTTGCCTGAAGCCGTGATGCTGTACAGGGAATCTCAGCTCTGACTCCATATATGGTTGTGTCCATATATGGAGTCAGTGCTATGAACATGAAGGGGGTGGCAACCTTTCAGAAATAGAGGCTAAATTAGATGTGCCCAAGCATACAGACAATCTTGGGGGACACCCAATGTATTTTAATCTAATTTAGCCTCTATTTCTGAAAGGTTGCCACTAGGATTCGAACTCACAACCCTTTGCATCAGAGGCAAGAACACTAACCACTGAGCTATGAGCTCAATGATAATCTGAGCTGGAAAAACCTCATAGTAGTCTAGCAAGTATTAGGTAGTCCCATACAGCAGAAGTATAATTTAATATATTTTTTTTCAGTTTTTGTAAAAAAAACATGACACAAAATAAATGTGTAATTACTATATAGCAATTACACATTTATTTTTTTTATTTAATGATACTTCTGCTGTATAGAAATACCTAATACCTGATACACTACTATAAGGTTTTTCCAGCATAGTTTAGCATTAAGCTCCATAGCTCAGTGGTTAGGGCTCTCGCCTCTGATGTGAAAGGTTGGGAGTTCTAGTCCTGGTGAAAACCTTTTAGAAATAGAGGCTAAATTATGCATTCATGTATATCAGAAGTATGATAATATATATCTATACTTCTGATATATATATATATATATATATATATAAAGTATTATATATGGGAAACTATTACTGAGGTTTTTAGCCATAATATTAGTACAGCAGGTTAATATGAAGCTCTGATGGGGGTATGTGTGGGGAGGACACTGATGGGGGGATGTGTGCAGGACACTGATGGGGGGAATGTGTGCAGGATACTGATGGGGGGATGTGTGGAGGACACTGATGGGGGGATGTGTGCAGGATACTGATGGGGGGATGTGTGGAGGACACTGATGGGGGATGTGTGCAGGACACTGATGGGGATGTGTGGAGGACACTGATGAAGGATGTGTGGAGAACACTGATGGGGGATGTGTGGAGGACACTGATGGGGGTATGTGTGCAGGACACTGATGGGGGATGTGTTGAGGACACTGATGGGGGATGTGTGCAGGACACTGATGGGGATGATGTGCAGGACACTGATGGGGGATGTGTTGAGGACACTGATGGGGGATGTGTGCAGGACACTGATGGGGGATGTGTGCAGGACACTGATGGGGGATGTGTGCAGGACACTGATGGGGGATGTGTGCAGGACACTGATGGGGGATGTGTGCAGGACACTGATGGGGGTAGTGTGTTGAGGACACTGATGGGGATGTGTGCAGGACACTGATGGGGGATTGTGCATGACACTGATGGGGGATATGTGCAGGACACTGATGGGAGGATGTGTGCAGGACACTGATGGGGGATGTGTGCAGGACACTGATGGGGGATGTGTGCAGGACACTGATGGGGGATGTGTGCAGGACACTGATGGGGGGATGTGTGGAGGACACTGATGGGGGATGTGTGGAGGACACTGATTGGGGGATGTGTGGAGGACACTGATTGGGGGATGTGTGCAGGACACTGATGGGGGGATGTGTGGAGGACACTGATGGGGGATGTGTGGAGGACACTTAGGGGGATCTAGGGAGGGATGTGGGGATGTTGGGATGGGAGGTCCTGGAGGGGTGTTTGGGTGGAAGCTCTGGAATGGGTGGGAGGTCCAATATGGTATGTGTCGGGTGGGAGATCCGGGGGCATAAAATTTTTGCTGTGGGGCCCAGTCATTTCTAGCTATGCTCCTGGGTGACACCACCAGGAGATGAGCGCTTGCATTATGGAAGCACTCATCTCCCTACATTCATCTGTATCGCGATACAGATAAACACTGCAGCAGGGCAAGGAGAGGCGTCTCCTTCTTTGTTCCTCTGATAGGCTGCTGGCCTAGTGCCGGTAGCCTATCAGAGGCTGGCGCAGGCGGCGCAATGGCGTCATCGCGCCGCCAGAGCCGTACTGCTCGGGACACAGGCCAGAAGAGGCCTGCATCGCATCGCTGCCATGGAGGTACGTATGTGTTTTTTTTGTTTTGTTTTTCTGTATGCAAATATGTTGGGGGGGTGTGCTAAGCAGACAGAAGACAGACCGCCGGGGGTTGGGGTGGGGGGGCCTGCTGGGGGTGCTATAATTTGAACCCAAGCGATAACATGGATGGGGGTTTGGAGAGTAAACAGACAGCTGACGTGGGGGGGGGGGGCAGGGCTAAGCAGACAGATCGGCGCCGGGGGGGGGGTGACACAATTTTCTACCGCACCGGGTGACACTAGCCCTAGCAACGCCACTGCTATCATATATTATAAAGAGTTAGAATCCCCTCTTATATATAGCTAGACTGTGTAGCCAGAGATGAGGGTAAAATATATTCTGGTTTATATGTATGTCAGGACATCGTTCAAACGATTGATTGATAAGGTAAGTATGGTATATACGTTAAATACGGAGATATAGTTTTAGTTATATTTGTTGAACTCGCGGCTCTCAAACCCCACAAACCTTTCATGAAATGGCATTTAAATGAGCAAATACTGGGTAACTCTGACACCAGGACTCTATTGCAAAAATCTTTGTTGTCCTATTTCTAACTAACTGCACTCCTGATGTCGCCCCACAAACCATATGGGATGCCCACAAGGCCTTCATCAGAGGCCAATGCATCATCGTAGGCGCCCCAACAGATGAATCATTTACTCGATTAGATTAGAGTTCACATAAGCACTCCTCGCTCCAATCTCATTTACAGGAACTGAACCTTTTTTAGCCCAGGGGAATTACTGGAGGTTATCCGGAATTCCTCCAAAGGGAAAAGCCCAGGTCCCGATGGGCTCCCAATATTATTTTATAGTCAATTTCATGATATCCTAATCCCACATCTACTCCCAATTTTCAACTATTCTCTTCAAGGCACCCCTCTCTCCAGAGATATGATGGCCGCCCACATTACCTTAAACTCTAAGGAGGGAAAAGATCACTCTCTATGTGCTAACTTTAGGCCCATCTCTCTCCTTAATATAGATTTAAAACTCCTGGCCTAACTTCTTGCCAATAGACTGGCAAAACTGCTGCCTATGTTAATACACAGAGACCAGGTCTGCTTCATGAAAAATATAGAGGGAAAAGATAACACAGCGAGAGTGATCAATACCCTACATGTAGCCTAACGTAAATCCCCGCCTCTTGTCCTTTTCAGCACAGATGCTGAGAAGGCGTTTGACAGAGTCTCATGGTACTTCATGTTTTCTGCTCTCAAGTCACGTAACTTCCCAGACCCCTTCCTTAAGGTGGTAAATGGCCTGTACTCTAATGCCTCAGCCTCTATTTCTGTAAATTACACCCTCTCCACCCTTTTTAAAATAAATAACGGTACCCGGCAAGGGTGCCCCCTATCTCTCCTTCTTTTTGTTTTAATCTTACAACCCCTTTTACATATTTTCAGGGAAGACTCAGATATTAGAGGATTAACATTAGGAGATCAAGAACATAATGTAGCCGCATTCGCTGATGACCTGCTGCTTATTGTGACAAACCCTGACATAGCACTCCCTAAAATTTATAAACATTTAGAAACCTATAGCTCTCTTTCCAATTTTAAAATTAATCACACTAAATCCCTAATCCTTTCTATGGGAATTTCCTCCTCCCGTAAACTTTGACTAGGAGGAAACTCCCCTTTTAATTGGACATCCCCCCATCTAACTTACCTAGGAGTAAAATTTAGCGCAGACCCGGGTCAACTTTTTAATTTAAACTATACCCCTTTGTTGAAAAAAATAGAAACAGATCTAACCAAGCTAGATGTTCCAATCCTATCCTGGTTTGGAAGAAAAAACATCTTGCTATCAATAGTTATCCCCAAACTAACCTACTTACAGCAGGCTCTCCCGATCCCGATTCCATCAACATACTATACATCTCTCCGTTTCTTATTTAGAGCTTTTATTTAGAACAAAAAGAAAGTCCGAATTACCTATAAATCCCTATCATACCCAAAAGAAAAGGGTGGAATAGCCATTCCAGACCCGGAGACGGATGGTCTAGCTGTCCTGATTTCCAAGGCATTAGATTGGATGAGAGCCCCTTTGCACAAATCATGGGTTCCGATGGAACAATAAATACTTGGCTTCACTCTTAGGGCCTCCCTATTAAACAAACAAACCCCTTTCTCGCCTAGCCCCAATATCTCCCCTACTCTTAAAGCTATCTTGCAAGCCTGGGGTAAATTCCAAAATTCAAACTGCGGCTTCCCGTGCCCACCCCCTCTGTTAACAGTAGGAGATGTGCTCATGCAATTATTATATCGGGCCTAAAAATTTCTACCCTTTGCCGAGAAGATGAACTTACCCCAGCTGATGAGATGCTTAAGCTATTAGGCATTCCCCACTACTTTGTGGGCGCAATCCATTGCCTCCACTCATACATGACCCTGCAGGGCCATCTTACACACTTACTCAGGCCACTGCCATGGTTTGAAAGCTTGTTATGCTCTCCAAAACAGCCGATCAAGATTATTTCTCAACTCCACAACAGACTGAGATGCCCCTTTGGTAAGACTACCCCGGCATTTATCAGACTGTGGGAGAGAGATCTTTATAAAACCTTTAACAGTGGAGAAATAGACAATATATTCTTGGCCCCTCATTCAGTCTCCAGATGTGTGAGGATTCATGAAAATGGATATAAAATTATCACTAGATGGTACAAAACACAAGACAAAACATGTCTATTTTCTGCATCGGCCTCAAACTCATGCTGGAGATGTCTAAAAGCCAGGGGCTCCTATTGTCATATATGGTGGACCTGTCCTATTATTCTTCAATGGTGGGAGGAGATCTTCAAGTTGAGTAACAAAATCTGCGACACTTCCTTCTCAGTCACCCCCGAACTGGCCCTTCTAGGACTTTTTCCAAAGTCTTCTCATATGGTGTTGTTTAGACACCTGATTGTCACAGCCAGGCTGCTTATTTTCATTCATTGGCTCTCAACTGACCTGCCCTCTACCGAACAATGGCTGTTGAAGATAGATCAGATCTATAGAATGGAAGAGATCTCTGCCTGGGAAAGACGAGCAATAGACAAATTCAGGAAGATCTGGAACAACTGGAAAGCCTTCAGGGGATATAAGAAATGAGACATGAGAGGTTCCTTTGGCTCAGTATTTACGCCCCGCGCAATTCTCTCTTTTACATAACTGACCCATCAAGGTCTTTGACTCTCCTGCCTAGGTCTACTGGATGACTCAATATTTACTGTTATTACTGTTACTTAAATAGTTATTGTTAACTTTGTTGACGTGCTGTCGTTACAATCTTCGTGTACGACGGAAAACGAAGGTCGCTCTATTACTATTCACTACTATGACCGAATTATCCGGCGGTATGGATATTCCTGTCGAATCTTCTAGAACATTATTGCAGCAGCTATATATTTCGACTCATGGGGCCTCCTTGAGACTATTTGCTTTCTGATTGTCTGTATTTTCTCATTATGCTAAATAAAATTTTGAAACAAAAATGTGTAGACAAAGTCTATATAGAAATATAAGTTGATCACACATAGGATAAATATAGCAACATTGGTGGTTAGTGCAAACGAATAGCAGTAGAAAGGCAGCCAAGTATAAAGAGGAGCATATCTTGTATGTTATACATATACAAATAATTATGTAGGTACCTAGGTACCTGCCTAAATATGATTATATGTCTAATACTAACACATGATTCGGTATTGGTAAGTGCCTCTCAGTGATTCAATTATATCTGGTTTTAGAATTTAATATTAAAACACAATTCTGTAATAATGAGCAGGTCTCAGTGACTCTAAAGTATCCAGTTATGCCCTCTAATTTGTGTTACCTTCATGTTAGTGTAATTTTTTAGTGATTTTTGTTCTTATTATTTTTGTAATTTTAGTACTAAATGTAATTTTTGTATTAACTATGTAACATTTAAGTGACATCCCCCTGTTTAACCCCTAAAGGATCGGGCCAATTTTCACCTTTCTGCCCAGGCCATTTTTAGCAAATCTGACATGTGTCACTTTATGTGGCAATAACTTTAAAATGTTTTCCATTTTCCATTTTAATACATCTTTTTCCAGTAACAAAGCAAGGGTTAACAGCCAAGCAAAACTCAAAACATTATCTGTAGTTTACAGAAACAGCCCATATGTGGTCATAAACTACTTTATGGGCACACGGCAGGGCACAGAAGGAAAAGAATGACATAGGGTTTTTGGAAGGTAGATTTTGCTGCACTGGTTTTTTGACACCATGTCCCATTTGAAGCCCCCCTTATGCCCCCCTAGAGTAGAAACTCCAAAAAAGTGACACCATTTTGGAAACTTTTTGTTGCCACTATTTTAGGGTATATATGAATTTTGGTTGCTCTATATTACACTTTTTGTGAGGCAAGGTAACTAAAAATTGCAAAAAGTTTTTGCACCGTTTTTATTTTTTGTTATTTACAATGTTCATCTCACAGGTTAGATCATATGCTATTTTTATAGAGCAGGTTGTTAAGGACATGACAATACCACATTTGAAAAAAATATATTTTTTTGTGTCTCCACAAAAAGTCATATGCACCCTACAATAGTACCAATCAAACCATCATCTCATACAGAAACAAAGAAAATGAGCCCCTGCATAAGACAGTCAACCAAAAAATAAAGCCATCGTTTTTTTATTTTTTGGGCGACTGTCTAATGCAGGGGCTCATTTCTTTTGTTTCTGTATGAGATGATGGTTTGATTGGTACTATTTTAGGGTGCATATGACTTTTTGTTTGCTTGATATTACACTTTTTGTGATGTAAGGTGACACAAATTGTTCATCATGTGATATTTCTATAGAGCAGGTCGTTGCGGATGTGGCAATATCTAATATGTATACTATTTTTAGTTATTTAAGTTTTACACAATAATATCACTTTTAAAACAAAAAAAATCATGTTTTACAGTCTCCATAGTCTGAGAGCCATAGTTTTTTTTTTTTTTTTTTGGGCGATTGTCTTAGGTAGGGTATCATTTTTGCGGGATGAGATGTCGGTTTTATTTGCACTATTTTGGGGTGCATATGACTTTTTGATCGCTTGCTATTACACTTTTTGAGATTAAGGTGACAAAAAATGTCTTTTTTTACACCGTTTTTATATATTTTTTTTATGGTGTTCACCTGAGGGATTAGGTCATGTGGTATTTTCATACAGCAGGTTGTTACAGATGCAGCGATACCTAATATGTATACTATTTTTAGTTATTTAAGTTTTACACAATAATATCACTTTTAAAACAAAAAAAATCATGTTTTACAGTCTCCATATTCTGAGAGCCATAGTTTTTTATTTTTTGTCTTAGGTAGGGGCTAATTTTTTGCGGGATGAGGTGTCGGTTAGATTGATACTATTTTGGGGGGCATATGACTTTTTGATCGCTTGGTGTTACACTTTAAGTGATGTTAGGTGACAAAAAATGTTTTTTTTTAGCAGTTACAGCAGTGTGGGGACACAGCAGCGCGGGGACCCAATGGCAGCTCCGATCACCACATTGACATCGTACGTGCCACGGTCAGGGTTAATGCACCGGCATCTGGTGTTTCACCAATGCCAACGCATGCAGGAGGGGTCCGTCTATCAGTTACTGCCGGACCCTTGCCGCGGATCGGGCTGGCGCAGCTACTGCACCCGCCCGATCAGCATGACGTACATGTACGTCACTGGGCTTTAAGTCACGTCCAGATATGACATACATGTATGTCATCGGGCGTTAAGGGGTTAATGTAGCTGATATTGCAGCCAGAACATACACAATTGTCAGCACACACACAATAGCGAGTCCATTATATTCTCCAGCTTCCTAAATTATCTTCAGATGACGTTCTGGCATTGCCAGTACCTTGACAGACCATACAACATCTACCAAGCATGCTCAGGCTTAACGCGGGATCTCAGTTTGCCCGCCCGAGAATGCCAATTCTCCGATATCCTCACTTTCTTTAAAGCGCATGTGCGCTTGCAGACGGATCGGACTTGATGTCAGACGTCTTCCGTCGGCAGACTTTAAAATGATGCGCAGACACGCCATCCTGAGACACACGCTCTCGGCAGCCGCATCTCTGGTAAGCTTCCACTGACCACCAATGCTATTACATTCTACTTCATATAACATACAAGATGCGCTACTCTTTATACTTGGCTGCCTCTCTACTGCTATTTGTTTGCACTGACCACCAATGTTGCTATATTCTATCCTATGTGTGATCTACTTATATTTCTAGGCTTTGTCCACACATTTTTTAATTAGTGTCAGTTATTTATGTCTAGACATAATTTAACCTTGGTATATAACTAAAACTATATCTCCATATTTAACGTATATACCATACGTATCCTATCAATCGTTTTAACGATGTCCTGACATACCTATCAACCAGCATATATTTTACACCCATCTCTAACTGCACTGTCTAGCTATATATAAGAGGGGATTCTAACTGTTTATAATATATGATAGCATATTTATTAAAATATACACCTTCACTGTATTCCCAGTAACCCAGTAAATGTACTTCTGAAGATACTATCTCATTTTATTACATCATGGACTTACTAAAACGACTTACTCTAAATTATGTAATTGATGAAATCTAATCTTCCTTATTATTTACATACTATTGTTTTTGTATATGTATTGTTTAGGCCGTGAACAAGGTCTAGGATAGACCAAAACCTTGGCCAATGGCTCCTTGTTAATAAATTTTGGATGGAATAAATAATATTCACTACTATATTTGAGTGCAGTGGTTTCCTGGTTTCCCCCACAAGGGGGAGCTCTTTGCAAATTATTTACTGCTGCCATTAAATTAGTGGTTATTGTATAAATTCCTATCCACTTTTGCCAATTGTTTTCAGCAAATGTATTAAAAAATAAAGGTGTTCAGAAACAGCTGTTCCACTTTTTCAACATAGTAGTTAGACAAAATGAGTGAGATGGATGGGGAATTTTTTTATTACAATTTTTTAATTAAAATTTTATTCCACTCAATAAAAAATCCTAGATTTATCAGGAATATGGAAACTTACACAATTCAGTGTGCAGATTGCCTCACAGGGTTTTGGGTTTCTTGGAACTTAACCTAACTATCAATAAAGATCTAATAGTTGCATGGGATTTTAATGTATGGTATTAGGTCTCATATCAGGGGCGTTGCTAGAACTGACTAGGCCCCACAGCAAATTCTTGTATGGGGTCCCCCTGCCACACACACACTTCTTTGCAACCCCCTTATTCCATGAAAACTTTTTAAAAAAATTATTTACTGTAATTTTTAGCATCCATTTTAATGAGGGGCACGTGACTGCTGCAGCCAATAACTAGCCTCAGTGGTGACGTGTGACCTGTGTTGCACATAACCCACTGCCAAGCTTGATGGTTGACACATCACTTCCTTAAACAGTTATTGGCTGCAGTGGTCAAGTGCCAACTGTGTGGAGACCCAATCAAGAAAATAATGGCGAATTTGCGAATTTATGGCAAATATTCGCCCAAATATTTGTGAAATATCGCAAATTCGAATATTGCCCCTGCCGCTCATCACTACTGTATACTTCCCATACAGTTAAATGGCGTGGCAGCATGCTTGTTTAAATGCCATTGCATTCAATCTGAGGACTCCACCTCATTCTTATGATCAGTGGGCAGTTATTAAGGGAGCAAAATGAGTTTAAGGTGGTACAAGCAGAGTGTAGCTGCTAAGTGTAGGGAATTGAGAACAGCAAAAGTTAGTTGCAGCCTGTCCCTTCTTCCCTGTCTATTACTGCTACCATCGAGTACTGCTCTGGGCCTCGGGCCCCAAAGCACCTGCTTCACTGATATATGTTGCAATGCTGTTTGCACAGAAGCTGTACAGAAGCAAGCAGATTGGCTCTCCACTATAAATACATAAATGCTATTAGCAGAGTGGATCGGAAAAAGTGCAGTGAAGAAAAATGGATGTGTTGTTATGAAAATGTGGTGTAACCTCCACAGGGCCCCGCCCCTTGACCTTCACAGCATTCCGACCCTGTAAAAAAGTGACCTCCCTATAGATCCTATCCCCTTAAAATGTGACCTCCACAGCACCCAATTCCTTTAACGGTGGCCTTCACAGCCCCCTGCGCCCTTAACAGTGACCTCCACAGTACCCCACCACCTTAACAGTGACCTTCATAGAACCACACTCCCTTAACAGAAACCTATAACAGTGAAGAAAAATTGACGAGTTGTTATGAAAGCCTGGTGTAAAACTGAGTGTATGTGAAGACCAAAGTACCTGCAAGCTTTTATTGGCTAATAAGGTTCATGTGACCACATGTATGGCAATTTGTGATATAAATATACATTATCTTTTTACCAAGTAGTTAACAGTTAATAGGCCATAATAACAAGCCACTAGGTAGGGTTGTTTCCTCTCCATGTACAGTAGATAGGAGGGTTAGATTACAGTAGAGAGCGGAAGTCCAGATCTTGGAAAGAGCACAAGTGCAACAGCTGAGAGAAAAGCCAAGCCTGGTTTAGGTACCAGCAAGAGAAAGGCAAGAGAAAAACAACAGAAAGCTCTGTGGAGATAAACTGTTTAACACAAAGAGTATAGACTCTATAGCAGCATTTTTAAATAGTGTAAAGGCTTCTAGCCTTGGACTAAACCTAAAATGCAGAATCTAGATTAGAACACTATACTATATCCAGCAGAGGAAACATGTACTAACGTTAACTGTGCGTATGGCAAACTATACAAAAGGTGCAAAGCATAGTCTGACATTGAGGTTCACCCTGTGGTTCCATCGTACAAGGAAAAAGTGTTGCACCTTATTTCTGGATGCTTGTATGAAAATCAGCTAGAGAAGTGAAATGTGGAGAAAATTACTTTTAGGAGCCATCTTGACCTACTTCTGCAGTAGTGTAACCTATAACTCTGGTGATTGCATTTATGCCTCATGTACACGACCGTTGTTTTGGTCCACGTCCGAGCTGCATATTTTGTGGCTCGGGCGTGGACAGATTCACTTCAATGGGGCCGCAAAAGATGCTGTGTGCTGTCCGCATCAGTTGCTCTGTTCCGTGGCCCCGCAAAAAAAGTAGAGCATGTCTTATTCTTGTCCATTTTGCAGACAAGAATAGGTATTTCTACAAAGGGCTGCACTCCGTTACACAAATTGCGGAACGGAACGTGGAGCAGCTTCCGTGTTTTGCAGATCTACGGTTTGCGGAACGCAAAACACATACGGTTGTGTGCATGAGGCCTAAGTGTAAGAACTACTTGTCCATACATGCTGCCAGCTATAACTGATGTGCCTGAACTTGAATCAACATTAAAGAACTGTTCTAATGAAAAACTGCCTCATCATTGCCTCCACCATCCTTGCAGGAATCCCTAGAATCAGGGTGTGCCCCCGAAGGAAAGAAAGATGTGCCCATTTCATCACTGCATAGCCCAGGGGAGTGTCAGAAATGTACTAACTACAATCACCATTATATATAAACCCTCCATCCCCAAATCCCCGCTGAACCCCACCAAGTAAAGGATCAGAATGACCTAAGATGACGCATCACAGAAAAAGGGGATGCCATACCCGAAAATACTCTTGCATGCCCCTGGACAGAACTGGACTACCCGATAGACATCTGTCATGTCACCAATGTAGCTCACATCAAACATTTGTATTGTATAGATAAAATTTGGATAGATAATGTATCTTTTCATGTTAATAAATGTGTGGTATGTTCTCTCAGTTCTGAATATCGAGGCCATTCTTTTTAAATTATATATATATATATATATATATATATAGTATAAATATACAGTACTTGTACAAAATAACATACCCAGATTGCTGCAGAACTCATAATGCAGTTATATCTCAGGCAAATACCCTATGTAAATGATTGGCAGTGTCGTCTGATTAACTACTGGTTCTTGCTACGAGGGGATAAAAGGACTTCCCCTACTGCCCTATATAAAGGCTCTAAGAGGCTGTGTTTGGGTAGTCTTAGAAATTGTTTGTTTAGACTTTGAGAGGAGGTTCATCAATAGACTTAGAGAAGCAAGATGGTCTTTTTGATGAACTGCCCGGCATCTAAGCCGTTCTGACCTAGCTGTTAGGAGGTTTGAGAGCAGTGGTTACATGAGGGTGCGCACACACAGTGAATAGGCTCCAGATGGCCCAGACAGACCACTAGTAGAGAAGATTGTTTGATATCAGCAAGCACAAGTGAAGTTTTGTTGACCAGTATAAAGACACAAGTGGCACCTTTATAATATACTGTCTATACCTGGGCCATTTCCATGTGCACAGTAAAAGGAAATTTGGTGTCAGGGCACCCATTACGTTTCCTACCATTGACAGCCAGCCACCGATGACTTCCTTTACATTGGTGTCATAAACGAGAAACCTGAACTGCTACGGACTGTAACCTTATTGTCTTTAGCCACAAATCCAGGTTCTGGTTGGGATCCCAAAGCGATTTGGTTCGAGTATGCAGGCCTCTTGGATAGCTCTTCAATCCTGCCTTTGCTGTGGAGCAGCACACTGCCCAATACTGAGCTGGTGTGGTAATCTATGGAGGAGTCGCATATGACAGTTGGTCAGCCCTAGTAAGGATACAAGGGACACTAACAGCTCAGTGATATGTGCAGGTCAGGACATCCTGTGGCCACATTTGTTGCCTTTGATGGCAGGGCTTCCAACTGGCATTTTTAAGCAAGATAGTGCTCATCTACTCGCAGCAAGGGTTTCCCAGGAATTCTTGCGCCACATTGCAACACTTCTTCAGCCTGTCTAGTCACCAGATTTATTGTCAATCAAGCATTTATGGAAACACCTGGGACACCAGTTTCTGGAGCCTACAAGTGTGATGGATCTGCAAGGCCAACTGCAACATCTTTGGGCAAATGTGCCACAGCATACCTTATAGAACCTGTATGCCTCCATGCCCAACTGCATTTCATCTTGTATCCAGCCTTGAGGCAGCCCAACAGGGTACTAGAGCCTCCTTTTAATTGTAAAGTTTTCCATAACAAATGCATCCTTTCACTCTAATACTGCAATCACTTACATATATCATTATTACATTCACACATAAAAAGTTATTTCGATTCCAACAACTCCTTATTGGTGCATTATTTTTTTATGTTGTCAATGAGTGTATATATATACTATGTGCACATGATTTAATAATTTCTCTCACATATTATCACATAAATTATTATGTTCTGAAGTGAACTGGACAATTGTGAAGGCTGTACATTTGAATCCAGTGATAGGGTTAATTCTTGTACTGTGCACAACTTTCCTGTAAATTGAATTCCTAATGGAGACTACAGCTGTATAGTAACTGCACATAATTGGAGCACTGACTCTGGTTAATATCAGAGGATGGCAGTTACATAGCTAAAGGACGTAAATCCTTTGACAGTGTCACTTTATATAATATTATCTCCTAATAATGAAACATGGGATTATTTTCACAAGGATGGAGTTCAAATAGCCGGTGCAATTTATTCAATGTGTTCAAGTCCCAGAAAATGTGTAAAAGGAATTACCATCTTGTTGCACTGTTCTTTTAGGTTAATACTTGAGTGAATGAATTGTAAATGTATACATACTGATTAGGGATTTTGATAGGAATATATTAACGGCATCTGCCAGCAGATTTGTACCTAAGAAACTGCCTGACCTGTTGCATGTGCACTTGGTAGCTGATGGCATCTGTGTTGGTCCCATGTTCATATGTGCCTGTATTGCTGAGAAAAAATATGTTTTAATGTATGCAAATGAGCCTCTAGGGGAAAATGGGGCATTAACATTTACAGAGCTCTCTCCTTCCTCCCATTGTAAGCATGGCTGCATGCTGGAGGTAACTGGGAGTTTGCTGTGTGTCGGACCTTCCGCTCCAGTAATTCGCCCACTGTCTCCTGGTATTGCCCATACGGCACAGGTAGGTCAGAATTTGGTCCCGAGCTACTTGAGATACCTTGGCACGGTGCTCAGGCTCCGATATGTCCTTAAACATGAGGATATATTGGCTAAATTCTAAATTTTAACACCAGTATGAGGGTTTAGTCAGACTGCAGAGTGCACTTGTTTTTGTAAATGTTAATGTTATATTGTTTATTACATCCACACATTTGCTATCCTGTGTAGGATGTCTATTGTGGTAACTGTGGTCCGCCACTGCATTTTTGCTGGGGAACACCCATAGCAGCAGACCTCAAGCAAAGGATCCCCCCCTCCGGTATAGATGCACCACTGCATATAGGGTGGAACACTTCCTGCCTTCTAATATCACGCCAATTTATAGTTTAAAAATTGGGCATTGCCACAACTTCAAGATGCTTAGTCAGCTCTCTCTGCAACAGCTGCACTCACTGCACTTTGATTGACAGGGCTAGGCAGTAAAAAACATCATGCCTAGCACTGTCAATCAAAGTGGAGAAGACACAACAGTTGCAGAGAGAGTTGATCCTCTCGGAGTAACAGTAATGCCCCTATTTCTGATAGAGGCTCATTTGCATATATTAAAACCATTTTTCTCAGCAATGCAGGCACATAATGAACATGGGACCAAAGCACATACCTTCAGCTGCCAAGCACACATGCCAGAGGCTATGCAAGAGGAAGGAGGCCATTTTAGATTTGGTATTCGCAAATGGCAATTTGGTATCTGATATTACTGTAGGGGAAAGCTTAGGATCCAGTGATCACCAGTCAGTGAGGTTTACTATAAGTACAGTGACTGAGTCACTCCACACAAAAACAAAAGTTTTTTCGGAAAACAGACTTTTCTAAAATGAGATCAGTGGTATACGAGTCCCTATCAGACTGGAACAATTTCAATGGAGTCCAAGAGAAATGGGACTACTTAAAATTGGCACTACTGAATGCAACAGAAAAGGCTTGTCAGTAAAGGCAAAAAAAGGAAGAGACCACTGTGGTACTCAGCAGAAGTGGCCAAAATCATTAAAAACAAAAAGATGGCATTTAGCAAGTATAAAAACACCCAAAACGAGGATGACCGGGAAATCTATAAGATGAGGCAGAGAGAGGCCAAGTAAGTTGTAAGAGCTTCTAAAGCTCAGGCAGAAGAGAAATTAGCTCAGTCAGTGAAAAAAGGTGATAAGACATTCTTTAGATACATAAATGAATAAAGGAAATTAAAAAAAGGAATTACCAAATTAAAAACAGAAGAAGGAAGGTATATGGAAGAGGATAAAGAACTAGCTGACTGCCTCAATGAATACTTCTGTTCAGTTTTTACAAAGGAAAATGAAGGAGAAGGACCTCAGTTAGTGAGGAAGACTAATTAATCCTTTGATGCATGTGTCTTTACAGAGGAAGAGGTTCTAAGTCAGCTGTCTAAAATTAATACAAATAAATCACAGGGGCCTGATGGGATACACCCAAAGCTATTAAAAGAGCTTAGAGGTGTACTAGCAAAACCATTAACAGATTTATTTAACCAATCACTGGTAACAGGTGTTGTCCCAGAAGATTGGAAATTAGCAAACGTTGTGCCAATTCACAAGAAAGGTAGTAGAGAGGAATCGGGCAACTAAGTAAGCCTGACATCAATAGTGGGGAAATTAATGGAAACCATACTCAAGGAGAGGATTGTGAAACATCTAAAAACCCATGGGTTGATTGATAAAAAAACAGCATGGGTTTACTTCAGGGAGATCATGTCAAACTAATCTTATTGACTTTTTTGATTGGGTGACTAAAATAATAGATGGCGGAGGAGCAGTAGACATCGCTTATCTGGACTTTAGTAAGGCTTTTGATACTGTCCCACATAGAAGGCTTATCAATAAACTGCAGTCTTTGAGCTTGAGCTCACATATTGTTGAATGGATTAGGCAGTCGCTGAAGGACAAAAAACAGAGGGTTGTAGTCAATGGAGTATATTCAGACCATGGTATTGTTACCAGTGGGGTACCTCAGGGATCTGTTCTGGGACCCATATTGTTTAATATCTTTATCAGCGAAATTGCAGAAGGCCTCAATGGTAAGGTGTGTCTTTTTGCTGATGACACAAAGATTTGTAACAGAGTTGATGTTCCTGGAGGGATACACCAAATGGAAAAGGATTTAGGAAAACTAGAGGAATGGTCAAAAATCTGGCAACTAAAATTTAATGTCGATAAGTGCAAGATAATGCACCTGGGGCGTAAAAACCCAAGAGCACAATATAAAATCAGTGATACAGTACTAACCTCAGTATCTGAGGAAAGGGATTTAGGGGTCATTATATCAGATGACCTAAAGGTGGGCAGACAATGTCATAGAGCAGCAGGTAATGCCAGCAGAATGCTTTGGTGTATAGGGAGAGGCATTAACAGTAGAAAGAGGGAGGTGCTCGTGCCGCTCTATAGAGCACTAGTGAGACCTCATTTGGAGTATTGTGTGCAGTACTGGAGACCATATCTGCAGAAGGATATTGAAACTTTGGAGAGAGTTCAGAGAAGAGCTACTAAACTAGTACATGGATTGCAGGACAAAACTTACCAGGAAAGGTTAAAGGACCTTAACATGTATAGCTTGGAAGTAAGAAGAGACAGAGGGGATATGATAGAAACTTTTAAATACATAAAGGGAATCATCACGGTAAAAGAGGAGAGAATATTTAAAAGAAGATAAACTGCTACAAGAGGACATAGTTTTAAATTAGAGGGGCAAAGGTTTAAAAGTAATATCAGGAAGAATTACTTTACTGAGAGAGTAGTGGACGCATGGAATAGCCTTCCTGCAGAAGTGGTAGCTGCAAATACAGTGAAGGAGTTTAAGCATGCATGGGATAGGCATAAGGCCAATCATTCATATTAGATAGGGCCTGGGGCTATTCATAGTATTCAGCATATTGGGCAGACTAGATGGGCCAAATGGTTCTTATCTGCCGACACATTCTATGTTTCTATGTTTCTATTCAGTTTTATATGTCGAAATCTGCTGACAGATGCCCTTTAAATCTAAGTTTCTTTCTCTGGCAGACACTGTAAGCCCAGAATGACATTCTGCTTGTTCCACTAGGGTACTTCCCTCCTAGTGCTTTTTTCTAGAAACCTAGTTCTGCATAGAATTCTTGAGCATTTATGTCCTCCTCCTCCTCACTTGCCAGTTAAGCCTCCACAGGGCTCAAGTGGCCATGAGATGTAGGTGCCACATCTTCTATCCCCTCCCCAGTCAGATTTATCAGCATCCCCTCCATTACATGAAGCAGTGGAATGACATAATTCATCCTGTAGTCCTGGTGACTGACAAATAAAATGGCCTCCTCAAAGGACCTGAGCAAATGGCAGGTGTTACGCATGAGATTCCACTGGTTATTACAAAGTTACACTGTGGAGTAGTACTGTCCTTCTGCAATATTAAGAAATCGGTCATGGGTTTACTCTGCTCACACAGTCTTTTCAACATGTGGGGCGTGGAGTTCCAATGTGTGTAGACGTTGCATTTGAGGAGATAAAGGGGAATACTATTCTGCCTTTACGGCTCAAGAAAGGAGTGTTTTGCATGGTAAGAGTGGCTGAAGTGCATGCACAGTTTCCTTGACATTTTCAAGATGTCTTGCAGTTGGGTGGAATACTTCAGGAACCAGCAGACAACCAGACTAAAGACACGTGCCTTGCAGGGCGCATTGGTCACCCCTTCCCGATGCAGCAAATACAGAATGTTCTTTCCATTGACAGTGACCATGGTCCAAATCTCCAGTTGGCAAGGAAACAGAAAGGATTCGATTTTTTGGTTGATGACCTGGAACATGTCCTCGCAGGTGCAACTCTGTTCACCCAGGCTGACCAGATCAGAACCACGTGACAATGGGTGGTATGCTGGAGGACAACTCTGAACTGTTCCTACAGCAGAGGCTGAAAACAAGGTGGTAGATGAGGAGGCAGAGAAGGATACTACGGGACGGCCACTCTTCTTTTGCACACTGCTCCCTCTTTTGCTATGCGGCTCGTGCCGTGTGACCACCACCTCTTCCTCCGAACTGCACACGTCACTCGCATGACCTTGATTCCATGTAGGGTCCAGGACCTCATCCTCCTCCACATCATCTTCCACCTACTCCTCACCCCTGCCCTCCTTGCCGGTCTGCACACTGCAGAAAGCCGCAGCAGTTGGCACCTGTGTTTCGTCATCATCAGAGATGTGCTGCAGTGGTCCTCTCATGTCCACATCCTGAAACATAAGTGGTTGGGCATTGGTGCACTCAATCTCTTCCCACTTCTGGGGCAGGGCTATGTGGACGGCCCACGGAAACCCTGACAGCAGAGTCATCATAAGAGATTGCTGCATGACTTGGGGGTCAGACTGCTTGGCTGATTTGCAAGGGGGTGAGGTGAAAGACAGATGCCCATGGGCTGCAGGTGCCAACTCTGCGCTTTCAGCAGGGTACCGGGTGGGAGACAATGTGAAGGAACTGGAGGCACTGTCAGCCACCCAATCTACTACCGCCTCTACTTGTTCTGGCCTCACCATTCGTACACCCATATTTGGACCTACAAAATAACGCTGAACGGTCTGTCATCTACATGTACCTGAGGAAGGTGTTTTATTTGGGCGTGTAGCTGGCACAGGTTGACCACGTCCTCTCCCTGCAACAGGAGCTCCACCACCACCAGCAGCACCACGACCAGGGCCACATCCCTTATTTGATGCTCTCCTCATTCTTTAAGGTCACCCACTGAACTAACAGACAGATTAACTATATTAATTTCCCTGTCACGTATGCAGTGCAGGTGTACTTCACACAACAAATGGAAATATCCACCTAAAATCAAAAAAAGCTTGCAGGACTCTCCTACTGTCCTTTATAAAACCTGGGATCTGAATAATCAGAGGCTGAAGCAGGGAGTCCACCCACCCACAGAATCGCTCAGTGTATGTACCAATTCCGGCCACAATAGGTCTCGTGGGTGGGGGGAAGCCCGGCCTATGAATCTTAGGCAAGGCATGGAAAATCGCAACAATCGGATGTTTAGTAAAAATGAATTCTAATTCCTTATCAGTGAGAATCCCAAGGGATAAGCCTATTTGTAAGATCCCCTGAAGTAATTTCATGATATAAGGGGAGTGGGTTGTGTGCAAGACAGAGGTAAGTAGATTGATCACTGAGTAAACCCATAATCTGAGAATAATAAACCGCTTTATCCAGCACCACAACCGCACCCCCCTTATTGGCCTTCCTGACTACCACATCTGAATTATGCATAAATATTTTCAAAGCACTGATCTCATTTTTAGACATATTATCGTACATGCCACTCAAGGACTCTCGACTAGAGATTTTTCTGTGCAGCTCACATAAATCCTTTCCAGCAAGATCCTGGAACCTATCAAGTGCCAGGGATCTGGATTGGATGGGATAGAAATTCTTGGTAACTTTAAATTTATCTGAGGAAGTGATGCACCTCTCAGGCTCCAGTTCACACCTAAGATGTTGTAAAATAGAGATGTGTGTCAATTCTCCAAATTTCATAGAACAATGTATCTCATCAGCATTATGTAACTGCACAGATGACTATTATCCTCTTTCTTCTCATTCATCACAGAAAAATGTTTTTTTACAGTCATATTTCTCGCCAACCTGTTTACATCAATAATGGTATTATACAAATCAAAATGACACATTGGGGAAAAGGAGAGGCCCCTTCCCAATACTTTCAAAATGTCATCTGACAAAATAGTAGCTGAAAGGTTAATGACTTGTATTTCTTATATGTCCCTCAGTTCTGTTTTTGTCATGACGGGTATCTTCGACTTCCTCCTATGCTTTCTGCCCGCCCGCCGTTATTTTGAGCCTGCTTTTTTAGGTTGCGGTTCACTCAGGGCAAAATTGGAGTTATCCCGTGCAGCTGTAATTCCTGCATCATTGGCCAAATCCGAAGACTCCAGATCAGTAGAGCTGAAGGAAAATTTACGTGCACGATTGTATTTTGATCGCAACTTTTTCTTTAATATGGATTGCGGTGTTTCCTGCCTTGTCTCCGGCCAAGAATATACCATATTAGTCATATAGTCCATCAAATCCCGTGAAAATTTATTCTGTTTATTTTCAATTAAATGTTCATCTAGTTTGATTAGATTATTTTTCAGTTTTTCATCCATCTCTATAAATGTCGGTTTTTCTTCAAAGGGACGTAGGAGGTCCTGCGTCATTTTTATGTCCTCAAGATATTCTGATAGCTTCTCATGCTCATATTTTACAAGTAATTGCATTAAACGGATTGAACAGTTCGTCAGTATCTCCTGCCACTCCTTCATAAAAATTTCAGATTAATTGACCGTGGGTTATTTACGGATTCTTAATCCGCGTGGGACCATCCCCTTTTCACATATTTTTGCAGAGATGTAAAGTCCCACCAAGTTCTGATTTCATAACAGCTTTTCAAGTGTAGTCATGGTGATTTTTATGTCCAACATTTCCTGAGAGTCATGGTCCGGCATATTGAAAATAGCGTCCATTTTCAGCATGCGATCCTGCATTTCATCAAAGGATCTTAATGCCCCATATGCCATGTCCGGACCACACGAAGAAAGTTAACCTTAAGCAGTCAATCTGTCACCAGGTGGAGCACGCAGTCCAAAACCGACTCATGGGCAAAACCAACAGAAGTAGCTCTCACCTGTCGTGACTTAGCGAAGAAGCACGGATGCAGTCAGCACTGGACTGTGAAATTTCAAGTGAAAAAACAGGAAAATCCAGCTTCTTAAGAGTTGCAATTTTTATTCCATCAGGTTAAAATCTTCAATACAGGAAATGGACTCAACGAACAACGCGTTTCAGACCTTAAAAAACATTACGGTCCTTACTCATGAACACCATTAAGCTGAATGTTATCCTGTATATACCATGCGTCCTCCAATTAGTTGAGTGGAGAAAAACCACCTCCACCCAGCAGTGGCTGGCCAAGTTTAATAGTGTCCGACAAAGAATAGATAATTTTCTGGGGTGAAATTCAGGAAGGAAAATTTAACCCTTACTGGTAATGACATACAAAAAACACCACAGAAAAAATGTCAATAATAAAAACATATACATTTCTTAACGAAGGAAGTGATTTTCAATATTGTAAAATTAAATCATACTTTTTGTTGAGACCATCAGGTATGCAAGTTTTTAATTCATGTCTCCAGAAAGATTCTTAGAGCAAAGATTCACTGCACTCAGGAATATGATGCAACAAATTATAGGATTTTTATTTTTCCATCCACAAAATTAATATATACACGGCCAACGTTTCGGTCCTTCCCGGACCTTGTTCACGGCCAGGTGCGTGTAGGCTGTATGGATCGTGGGATGGCGATAGTGGGATTTGCTATATTCTACATCAAGGGCTTGGCTGTGCTTATTGTTAAGCTTAGAAACTCAGAATAGAAATTTCTATATTTTATTAAGGGGTTAAATTCAATTGCCAAAATAGCAATCCCCTAAATCTGGTGTTCTAGCAGTGGCTGGCAAAGTTTAATAGTGTCCGGCAAAAGATATATTTTGTTCTGGGGTGAAATTCAATAGCCAAAATAGCAATACCGTAAATCTGGTGTCCCAGCAGTGGCTGGCCAAGTTTAATAGTGTCCGGCATAGAATAGATAATTTTCTTGGGTAAAATTCAATTGCCAAAATAGCAATACCGTAAATCTGGTGTTCCAGCTGTGACTGGACAAGTTTAATAGTGTCCGTCATAGGATATATTGTTTTCTGTGGTGAAATTCAGTTTCAAAAACAGCAATACCGTAAATCTGGTGTTCTAACTGTGACTGAACAAGTTTAATAGTATCCGTCAAAGGATAGATTTTGCTCTGGGGTCAAATTCAATTGCCAAAATAGCAATACCCTTAATCTGGTGTTCCAGCTGTGACTGGACAATTTCCCTAGTGTCCGTCATAGGATATATTATTTTCTGCGGTAAAATTCAGTTTCAAAAATAGAAATACAGTAAATCTGGTGTTCCAGCTGTTGCAGGCCTAGTTTAAATCTGTCCGTAAAAGGGTATCTTTGCTTTCTGGGGTGAAATTTAATTGCCAAAATAGCAATACCCTGTATCTGGTGTTCCAGCTGTGACTGGACAATTTCCCTAGTGTCCGTCAAAGGATATATTATTTTCTGGGGTGAAATACAGTTGGAAAAATAGAAATACAGTAAATCTGATGTTCCAGCTGTGACTGGACAAGTTTCATAGTGTCCGGCAAAAGATATATTTTGTTCTGGGGTGAAATTCTATAGCCAAAATAGCAATACCGTAAATCTGGTGTCCCATCAGTGGATGGCCAAGTTTAATAGTGTCCGGCAAAGGATTGATAATTTTCTGGGGTCCAAATCAATTGCCAAAATAGCAATACCGTAAATCTGGTGTTCCAGCTGTGACTGGACAAGTTTAATAGTGTCCGTCATAGAATATATTGTTTTCTGCAGTGAAATTCAGTTTCAAAAATAGAAATACCGTAAATCTGGTGTTCCAGCTGTGACTGAACAAGTTTAATAGTATCCGTCAAAGGATAGATTTTGTTCTGGGGTCAAATTCAATTGCCAAAATAGCAATACCCTTAATCTGGTGTTCCAGCTGTGACTGGACAATTTCCCTAGTGTCCGTCAAAGGATATATTATTTTCTGCGGTAAAATTCCGTTTCAAAAATAGAAATACAGTAAATCTGGTGTTCCAGCTGTTGCAGGCCTAGTTTAAATCTGTCCGTAAAAAGGTATATTTGTTTTCTGGGGTGAAATTTAATTGCCAAAATAGCAATACCCTGAATCTGGTGTTCCAGCTGTGACTGGACAATTTCCCTAGTGTCCGTCAAAGGATATATTATTTTCTGGGGTGAAATACAGTTGGAAAAGTAGAAATACAGTAAATCTGATATTCAAGCTGTGACTGGACAAGTTTAATAGTGTCCGGCAAAGGATTTATTATTTTCTAGGGTGAAATTCAGTTGCCAAAATAGAAATACAGTAAATCTGGTGTTCCAGATGTGACTGAAAAAATTTAATAGTATCTGTCAAAAAATAGATTCATTCTGGGGTGAAAATCAATTGCCAAAATAGCAGTATTATTTTCTGGAGTGAAATACAGTTGCAAAAATTGAAATACAGTAAATCTGAGGTTCCAGCTGTGACTGGACAAGTTTAATAGTGTCCGTCATAGGATATATTATTTTCTGCGGTGAAAATCAGTTTCAAAAATAGAAATACCGTACATCTGGTGTTCCAGCTGTGACTGAACATGTTTAATAGCTTCCCCTGTAGCTATTCTCCTAGGCAAACCCATCAGTCAGTATGTGTACTGTTCCAATATGTTGCTGAAATGCTGCCTCCTGCTAAGGTGTTCCAGATCTGCTGGTGGTGCAGGTTGTTGTGTCGGTCCATAAAGGGGTATATTTTTTTCTGGGGTGAAATTTAATTGCCAAAATAGCAATACACTGAATCTGGTGTTCCAGCTGTGACTGGACAATTTCCCTAATGTCCGTCAAAGGATATATTATTTTCTGGGGTGAAATAAAGTTGCAAAAAAAGAAATACCGTAAATCTGGTGTTCTAGCTGTGACTGGACAAGTTTCATAGTGTCCGGAAAAGCATATATTTTGTTCTGGGGTGAAATTCAATTGCCAAAATAGCAATACCGTAAATCTGGTGTCCCAGCAGTGGCTGGCCAAGTTTAATAGTGTCCGGCAAAGAATTTATTATTTTCTGGGGTGAAATTCAGTTGCCGAAATAGAAATACAGTAAATCTGGTGTTCCAGCTGTGACTGGACAAGTTTAATAGCGTCCATCATGGGATATATTGTTTTCTGCGATGAAATTCAGTTTCAAAAATAGAAATAACGTAAATCTGGTGTTCTAGCTGTGACTGAACAAGTTTAATAGTATCCGTCAAAGGATAGATTTTGTTCTGGGGTCAAATTCAATTGCCAAAATAGCAATACCCTTAATCTGGTGTTCCAGCTGTGACTGGACAATTTCCCTAGTGTCCGTCAAAGGATATATTATTTTCTGCGGTAAAATTCAGTTTCAAAAATAGAAATACAGTAAATCTGGTGTTCCAGCTGTTGCAGGCCTAGTTTAAATCTGTCCGCAAAAGGGTATATTTGTTTTCTGGGGTGAAATTTAATTGCCAAAATAGCAATACTCTGAATCTGGTGTTCCAGCTGTGACTGGACAATTTCCCTAGTGTCCGTCAAAGGATATATTGTTTTCTGGGGTGAAATACAGTTGGAAAAATAGAAATACAGTAGATCTGGTGTTCCAGCTGTGACTGGACAAGTTTCATATTGTCCGGCAAAGGATAAATTTTGTTCTGGGGTTAAATTCAATAGCCAAAATAGCAATACCATAAATATGGTGTCCCATCAGTGGCTGGCCAAGTTTAATAGTGTCCGGCAACGGATAGATAATTTTCTGGGGTGCAATTCAATTGCCAAAATAGAAATTCAGTAAATCTGGTGTTCCAGCTGTGACTGGACAAGTTTAATAGTGTCCGTCATAGGATATATTATATTCTGCGGTGAAATTCAGTTTCAAAAATAGAAATACCGTAAATCTGGTGTTCCAGCTGTGACTGAACAAGTTTAATAGTATCCGTCAAAGGAGACATTTTGTTCTGGGGTCAAATTCAATTGCTAAAATAGCAATACCATAAATCAGTGGTTTCAGCTGTGGCTGGCCAAGTTTAATATTGTCCGTCACAGGATATATTATTTTCTGGGGTTACATTTTATTGCCAAAATAGCAATACCCTGAATCTGGTGTTCCAGCTGTGACTGAACAAGTTTAATAGTATCCATCAAAGAATAGATTTTGTTCTGGGGTGAAAATCAATTGCCAAAATAGCAGTATTATTTTCTGGGGTGAAATACAGTTGCAAAAATTGAAATACAGTAAATCTGGGGTTCCAGCTGTGACTGAACAAGTTTAATAGTGTCCGTCATAGGATATATTATTTTCTGCGGTGAAGATCATTTTCAAAAATACAAATACCGTACATCTGGTGTTCCAGCTGTGACTGAACATGTTTAATAGCTTCCCCTGTAGCTATTCCCCTAGGCAAACCCATCAGTCAGTACGTGTACTGTTCCAACATGTTGCTGAAATGCTGCCTCTTGCTAAGGTGTTCCAGATCTGCTGGTGGTGCAGGTTGTTGTGTCGGTCCATAAAGGGGTATATTTTTTTCTGGGGTGAAATTTAATTGCCAAAATAGCAATACACTGAATCTGGTGTTCCAGCTGTGAATGGACAATTTCCCCAATGTCCGTGAAAGGATATATTATTTTCTGGGGTGAAATACAGTTGCAAAAAAAGAAATACAGTAAATCTGGTGTTCTAGCTGTGACTGGACAAGTTTCATAGTGTCCGGAAAAGCATATATTTTGTTCTGGGGTGAAATTCAATTGCCAAAATAGCAATACCGTAAATCTGGTGTCCCAGCAGTGGCTGGCCAAGTTTAATATTGTCCGGCAAAGAATTTATTATTTTCTGGGGTGAAATTCAGTTGCCGAAATAGAAATACAGTAAATCTGGTGTTCCAGCTGTGACTGGACAAGTTTAATAGCGTCCATCATGGGATATATTGTTTTCTGCGATGAAATTCAGTTTCAAAAATAGAAATACCGTAAATCTGGTGTTCTAGCTGTGACTGAACAAGTTTAATAGTATCCGTCAAAGGATAGATTTTGTTCTGGGGTCAAATTCAATTGCCAAAATAGCAATACCCTTAATCTGGTGTTCCAGCTGTGACTGGACAATTTCCCTAGTGTCCGTCAAAGGATATATTATTTTCTGCGGTAAAATTCAGTTTCAAAAATAGAAATACAGTAAATCTGGTGATCCAGCTGTTGCAGGCCTAGTTTAAATCTGTCCGCAAAAGGGTATATTTGTTTTCTGGGGTGAAATTTAATTGCCAAAATAGCAATACCCTGAATCTGGTGTTCCAGCTGTGACTGGACAATTTCCCTAGTGTCCGTCAAAGGATATATTGTTTTCTGGGGTGAAATACAGTTGGAAAAATAGAAATACAGTAGATCTGGTGTTCCAGCTGTGACTGGACAAGTTTCATATTGTCCGGCAAAGGATAAATTTTGTTCTGGGGTTAAATTCAATAGCCAAAATAGCAATACCATAAATATGGTGTCCCATCAGTGGCTGGCCAAGTTTAATAGTGTCCGGCAACGGATAGATAATTTTCTGGGGTGCAATTCAATTGCCAAAATAAAAATACAGTAAATCTGGTGTTCCAGCTGTGACTGGACAAGTTTAATAGTGTCCGTCATAGGATATATTATATTCTGCGGTGAAATTCAGTTGCCAAAATAGCAATACCGTAAATCTGGTGTTCCAGCTGTGACTGAACAAGTTTAATAGTATCCGTCAAAGGAGACATTTTGTTCTGGGGTCAAATTCAATTGCTAAAATAGCAATACCATAAATCAGTGGTTTCAGCTGTGGCTGGCCAAGTTTAATATTGTCCGTCACAGGATATATTATTTTCTGGGGTTACATTTTATTGCCAAAATAGCAATACCCTGAATCTGGTGTTCCAGCAGTGACTGAACAAGTTTAATAGTATCCATCAAAGAATAGATTTTGTTCTGGGGTGAAAATCAATTGCCAAAATAGCAGTATTATTTTCTGGGGTGAAATACAGTTTCAAAAATTGAAATACAGTAAATCTGGTGTTCCAGCTGTGACTGGACAAGTTTAATAGTGTCCGTCATAGGATATATTATTTTCTGCGGTGAAAATCAGTTTCAAAAATAGAAATACCGTACATCTGGTGTTCCAGCTGTAACTGAACATGTTTAATAGCTTCCCCTGTAGCTATTCCCCTACGCAAACCCATTAGTCAGTACGTGTACTGTTCCAACATGTTGCTGAAACGCTGCCTCCTGCTAAGGTGTTCCAGATCTGCTGGTGGTGCAGGTTGTTGTGTCGGTCCATAAAGGGGTATATTTTTTTCTGGGGTGAAATTTAATTGCCAAAATAGCAATACACTGAATCTGGTGTTCCAGCTGTGACTGGACAATTTCCCTAGTGAGCGTCAAAGGATATATTATTTTCTGGGGTGAAATACAGTTGGAAAAATAGAAATACAGTAAATCTGATGTTCAAGCTGTGACTGGCCAAGTTTAATAGTGTCCGGCAAAGGATTTATTATTTTCTGGGGTGAAATTCAGTTGCCAAAATAGCAATACCGTAAATCTGGTGTCCCAGCAGTGGCTGGCCAAGTTTAATAGTGTCCTGCAAAGGATTTATTATTTTCTTAGGTGAAATTCAGTTGCCAATATAGAAATACAGTAAATCTGGTGTTCCAGCTGTGACTAAACATGTTTAATAGTGTCCGTCAAAGAATAGATTTTGTTCTGGGGTGAAAATCAATTGCCAAAATAGCAGTATTATTTTCTGGGGTGAAATACAGTTGCAAAAATTGAAATACAGTAAATCTGGGGTTCCAGCTGTGACTGGACAAGTTTAATAGTGTCCGTCATAGGATATATTATATTCTGCGGTGAAATTCAGTTTCAAAAATAGAAATACCGTACATCTGGTGTTCCAGCTGTGACTGAACATGTTTAATAGCTTCCCCTGTAGCTATTCCCCTAGGCAAACCCATTAGTCAGTACATGTACTTTTCCAACATGTTGCTGAAATGCTGCCTCCTGCTAAGGTGTTCCAGATCTGCTGGTGGTGCAGGTTGTTGTGTCGGTCCATAAAGAGGTATATTTTTTTCTGGGGTGAAATTTAATTGCCAAAATAGCAATACACTGAATCTAGTGTTCCAGCTGTGACTGGACAATTTCCCTAATGTCCGTCAAAGGATATATTATTTTCTGGGGTGAAATACAGTTGCAAAAATAGAAATACCGTAAATCTGGTGTTCTAGCTGTGACTGGACAAGTTTCATAGTGTCCGGAAAAGGATATATTATTTTCTGGGGTGGAATTCAATTGCCAAAGTAGCAATACCGTAAATCTGGTGTCCCAGCAGTGGCTGGTCAAGTTTTATAGTGTCCGGCAAATAATTTATTATTTTCTGGGGTAAAATTCAGTTGCCAAAATAGAAATACAGTAAATCTGGTGTTCCAGCTGTGACTGGAAAAGTTTAATAGTGTCCGTCATAGGATATATTGTTTTCTGCGGTGAAATTCAGGTTCAAAAATAGAAATACCGTAAATCTGGTGTTCCAGCTTTGACTGAACAATTTTAATAGTATCCGTCAAAGGATAGATTTTATTCTGGGGTCAAATTCAATTGCCAAAATAGCAATACCCTTAATATGGTGTTCCAGCTGTGACTGGACAATTTCCCTAGTGTCCGTCAAAGGATATATTATTTTCTATGGTAAAATTCAGTTTCAAAAATAGAAATACAGTAAATCTGGTGTTCTAGCTGTTGCAGGCCTAGTTTAAATCTGTCCGTAAAAGGGTATATCAAAAATAGAAATACCGTACATCTGGTGTTCCAGCTGTGACTGAACATGTTTAATAGCTTCCCCTGTAGCTATTCCCCTAGGCAAACCCATTAGTCAGTACGTGTACTTTTCCAACATGTTGCTGAAATGCTGCCTCCTTCTAAGGTGTTCCAGATCTGCTGGTGGTGCAGGTTGTTGTGTCGGTCCATAAAGAGGTATATTTTTTTCTGGGGTGAAATTTAATTGCCAAAATAGCAATACACTGAATCTAGTGTTCCAGCTGTGACTGGACAATTTCCCTAATGTCCGTCAAAGGATATATTATTTTCTGGGGTGAAATACAGTTGCAAAAATAGAAATACTGTAAATCTGGTGTTCTAGCTGTTGCAGGCCTAGTTTAAATCTGTCCGTAAAAGGGTATATTTGTTTTCTGGGGTGAAATTTAATTGTCAAAATAGCAATACACTGAATCTGGTGTTCCAGCTGTGACTGGACAATTTCCCTAGTGTCCGTCAAAGGATATATTATTTTCTGGGGTGAAATACAGTTGGAAAAATAGAAATACAGTAAATCTGATGTTCAAGCTTTGACTGGCCAAGTTTAATAGTGTCCGGCAAAGGATTTATTATTTTCTGGGGTGAAATTTAGTTGCCAAAATAGCAATACCGTAAATCTGGTGTCCCAGCAGTGGCTAGCCAAGTTTAATAGTGTCCGGCAAAGGATTTATTATTTTCTGGGGTGAAATTCAGTTGCCAAAATAGAAATACAGTAAATCTGGTGTTCCAGCTGTGACTGAACAAGTTTAATTGTATCCGTCAAAGAATAGATTTTGTTCTGGGGTGAAAATCAATTGCCAAAATAGCAGTATTATTTTCTGGGGTGAAATACAGTTGCAAAAATTAAAATACAGTAAATCTGGGGTTCCAGCTGTGATTGGACAAGTTTAATAGTGTCCGTCATAGGATATATTATTTTCTGCGGTGAAAATCAGTTTCAAAAATAGAAATACCGTACGTCTGGTGTTCCAGCTGTGACTGAACATGTTTAATAGCTTCCCCTGTAGCTATTCTCCTAGGCAAACCCATCAGTCAGTATGTGTACTGTTCCAATATGTTGCTGAAATGCTGCCTCCTGCTAAGGTGTTCCAGATCTGCTGGTGGTGCAGGTTGTTGTGTCGGTCCATAAAGGGGTATATTTTTTTCTGGGGTGAAATTTAATTGCCAAAATAGCAATACACTGAATCTGGTGTTCCAGCTGTGACTGGACAATTTCCCTAATGTCCGTCAAAGGATATATTATTTTTTGGGGTGAAATACAGTTATAAAAATAGAAATACAATAAATCTGGTGTTCCAGCTGTGACTGGACAAGTTTAATAGTGTCCGTCATAGGATATATTATATTCTGCGGTGAAATTCAGTTTCAAAAATAGAAATACCGTAAATCTGGTGTTCCAGCTGTGACTGAACAAGTTTAATAGTATCCGTCAAAGGATAGATTTTGTTCTGGGGTCAAATTCAATTGCCAAAATAGCAATACCCTTAATCTGGTGTTCCAGCTGTGACTGGACAATTTCCCTAGTGTCCGTCAAAGGATATATTATTTTCTGCGGTATAATTCAGTTTCAAAAATAGAAATACAGTAAATCTGGTGTTCCAGCTGTTGCAGGCCTAGTTTAAATCTGCCCGTAAAAGGGTATATTTGTTTTCTGGGGTGAAATTTAATTGCCAAAATAGCAATACCCTCAATCTGGTGTTCCAGCTGTGAGTGGACAATTTCCCTAGTGTCCGTCAAAGGATATATTATTTTCTGGGGTGAAATACAGTTGAAAAAATAGAAATACAGTAAATCTGATGTTCCAGCTGTGACTGGACAAGTTTCATAGTGTCCGTCACAGGATATATTATTTTCTGGGGTTACATTTTATTGCCAAAGTAGCAATACCCTGAATCTGGTGTTCCAGCTGTGACTGAACAAGTTTAATAGTATCCGTCAAAGAATAGATTTTGTTCTGGGGTGAAAATCAATTGCCAAAATAGCAGTATTATTTTCTGGGGTGAAATACAGTTGCAAAAATTGAAATACAGTAAATCTGGGGTTCCAGCTGTGACTGGACAAGTTTAATAGTGTCCGTCATAGGATATATATTTTTTTCTGCGGTGAAAATCAGTTTCAAAAATAGAAATACCGTAAATCTGATGTTCCAGCTGTGACTGAACAAGTTTAATAGCTTCCCCTGTAGCTATTCCCCTAGGCAAACCCATCAGTCAGTACGTGTACTGTTCCAACATGTTGCTGAAATGCTTCCTCCTGCTAAGATGTTACAGATCTGCTGGTGGTGAAGATTGTTGTGTCGGTTTGAGTGAAAGGGGGGGGGTGTTGAGTGTTTAGGGTTTGAGGCTGTTTGGGTTAATTTTACATCTGCTTTCTATACTGTCTATATTGCCACTGTATATAATTTCATTGTATAATACTGTTGAGGGGGCCCTGACAAAGTCTTTTAGTGCTCCCCCTCCTCCTCCTGGATGGGCCCCCTATAGGTCAGAGACCCAAAACAGTAGCTTCCCATGCTTCCCTGTAGATACGCCCCTGGGCAAACCCATGAGTCAGTGCGTGTACTCTTCCACCATGTTGCTAAAATGCTGTCTACTGCTAACACGTTCCAGATCTGCTGGTGGTGCAGGTTGTTGTGGCGTGATGACAATGCTTTCCCACATTTCGCCAATGCTAACCCAGCCTTCTGAGGTGCTGATGGTGACCCAGCTGTCCGTGAGCTGGCTTGGGTGCAACCCTGCTGAGAACACGGTTCCTCCTACTCCTCCTCATCCTTCTTATCCTCCTCAACCTCCAGAACTGTGCCATGGCTGGACAATTGTTTTCCAGGCCAGGGCCAATGTTGGTGCAGGATCCCACCCTTCGAGCCACTTGTAATTGGCTGGCCTTAATTTAAGGATAAGGCGTGTATATAGTTTTGTTTGTTTGTATGGTTAGTTTAGCTGCATTATAGTTATTTTAATATGTTTTTAAGTAAATTTGTAAATAGTTTGTTAATGGTTTGAGTGAAAGGGGAGGGGGGTGTTGTGTGTGTTCGATTAACTGATTTGATTTTCACAGTCTGGTATTTAGGAATTTCTGCACCCCAAATTCAGCACATGTGGCAGGCAGGGGATGTGCGTCAAACTGGCTAGGCCAAGACCTGCTATTACATTTTGCCCCTTTAGCACACAACACCAGGCCAGGCTGAAGGCTCAATGGCACCAACCAATCATCCATCTGTTGTTCCATGCCTGTCCACAGCTCCTGCGCGTTGTGGGGGTTTTCCCACAAACACACAAATTTTAAAACAGACTGCTGTCATTTCCCATGGCTGTGCTGCTGTGGGTGGTGAAGGTGTTACACTGAGTGAATGAGGGGGTGGTAGAGGAGGAGGAGGAGGAAGCAGGATACAAAGAGAAATGCCCAGCAATCCTCGGGGGCGGAAGGACATTTGCAAAAATGCTATCCGCCTCTGGGCCAGCCGCTACATTTACCCACTGTGTTGCTGGTTATGTGGACGTTGCCATAGATAGCATTGCGCAGTGCACACCTGATTTTGTCGGCCACTTGGTTGTGCAGGGAAGGGATGGCTCGCCTGCAAAAGTAGCGATGGCTGGGATACATGTACTGTGGGACAGCCACCGCCATAAGGTTTTTAAAACTGTCAACCAGACAGAATGACAGCATTTCAAAGGACCAGGAAGTTTGAAATAAGGCATTCAGAGCCATGGGTAAGGGGGTACTTCCTCTTTCTATTTCTTTTTATCTTCAGTGTTTTGGAGATGGACAGCTGATAGCTGAACACTTTCATGGGATTTGGTGGAGATTCTTGGTGACGATGACAGATGTGGTGGTGTTGCTGCCACATCCTCTGTTTGCTGGGTGACAGGTGCCACTGTCACTCACTTGGGCTCAAGTTTAGAATGTTTATTTATTATTTTTCTCTATTTTATGTTATTTTAAGTCATTTCCCTATCCACATATGTTTGCAGGGGATTTACCTACATGTTGCTGCCTTTTGCAGCCCTCTAGCCCTTTCCTGGGCTATTTTACAGCCTTTTTAGTGCCCAAAAGTTCGGTTCCCCATTGACTTCAATGGGGTTCGGGTTTGGGGTGAAGTTCGGATCTCGAACCCGAACATCCAGGTGTTCGCTCAACTCTAATCCTCACAAGCTGAACGTTCTCCTGGCCAAGTTGCTGGTACTATAGTACCTCCTTTTCCACATGGTTAACTCGGCACATTTCAAAGAACTGATGGCTTGTGCTGAGTCAAGTTGAAGAATCCCAAGTCGTCACTACTTCTCTTAGAAAGCTGTACCAGCCCTGCATACATACAGAAGAAGGTGGGCCTTGAGCCTGTCGGTGTCTGGTACAGTTCATGACAGCGCCGATGTGTAGAGCTATAACTATGGTCAATGACAATATACACTACTCACAAAAAGTTAGGGATATTTGGCTTTCAGGTAAAATTTATAGAAAACAAAAAGTTACGTGCTTCAGTGATATTATATCATGAAAGTAGGGCATTTCAGTAGCAGCATGGAATGGTGACTTCTAGTGTTGAGCGAGCATGCTCGGCCGAACACCAGTTCGGTTTCAGCATCGCGATGCTCGGCACATCATGGTGTTGGGCCGTACACCGCGTGTGCTGGAGTCAGTGTATTTAAATCTAATTTAGCCTCTATGTCTATGCAGAAGATCGCTGTACAGTGGGGGAATCCCCCAGTGTGAGTTCACGGATTAGGAGTCCCTGATCTCCATATATACGGATGTAGTAGAGTTAACACACATGCTTTATGAAACATGTTATCTAAACTAAATGCATTAAGCAAACTCCTTCAATTCCTATTGTTTCAAGATAACGCAATGAGTTAAAAGTTTGTGTGTTAACCCCGCTAGATCTGTCCATATATGGAGACAGTGCTAGGTGACACCCAGTGTATTTAATACTAATTCAGTCTGTATTTCAGAAATTTTTCTCCTGGGATTTGAACTGACGATCTTCTGCATTAGAGACCAACATCTTTACCATTGGACTATATAACACAATGATAAACTGTGCTGGAAAAACCTCATATTAGTTTCTATATCAGTAAGTATTCCTTCTGAATAGGAATACTTACTACTTTAGAAACTTTCCAGCACAGTTTATTTTTGGGATGTATAGCCCAGTGGTTAAGATTCTTGCCTTTAATGCAGGCATGTCCAAACTGCAGCCCTCCAGCTGTTGCAAAACTGCAACTCCCAGTATGCCCTAATAGCTGTAGGCTATACAGGCATGCTGAGAGTTGTAGTTTTGCAACAGCTGGAGAGCCGCAGTTTGGACAAGCCTGCTCTAATGCAAAAGGTTGTGAGTTCAAATCCAGAAATAGAGATTCAAATTATTTATTTTTTTGTAATTGTAAAAAATGTATGGCACAAAATAACTGTGTAATTACTAAAATATCTATATATATATATATATATATATATATATATAATCATACTTCTGATATATATGAATGCATAATATGTGGGAAACTACTACTAATGTTTTTACCCATAATATATTTACATATATTATAATATATTATATTATATTCTTCTAAATATATAATAATATATGTCAATATATTATGGCTAAAAACTTATATATGTTAAAATTAAATTTTGCCTCTATTTCGGAAAAGATTCTGACAGGATTTGAACTCACAACTTTCTACATTAGATCCAAGAACCTTAAACACTATGCTATACAGCTACGTGTTACCCTGCAGTGAAATATAAAATGATACTTCTGCTGTATTGAAATACTTACTACAGGACAAACTACTATATGGTTTTTCTGACACAGTTTATTACTTTATAGCTGAGTGGTTAAGGTCCTACGCCACTAAGAGAGGCAACATTTTATTTATATATATAATATTAGTGATGTTGCGAACATAAAATTTTCCATCATCGAACGGCGAACGTGAACTTCCGCAAATGTTAACAAACGGGCGAACCGCCATAGACTTCAATAGGCAGGCGAATTTTAAAACCTACAGGGACTCTTTCTGGCCACAATAGTAATGGAAATGTTGTTTCAAGTGCAATTTACTGTCACACCCGATATGAGTGGTATTTTCTGTAGTACTTATACAAGCTATGTTCGCCGGGAACTGTTCGCCGGCGAATAGTTCGGGCCATCTCTATATAATATATCAAAGTTTTTAGCAAAATAATATATTTACACATATTATTATATATTTAGTATATAATATATTATAATATATATTGATATATTATGGCTAAAAACATCAGTAGTAGTTTCCCACATATTATGCATTCATATATATGAGTAGTTCATATATATATATATATATATATATATATATATATATATATTAGTAATTACACATTTATTTTGTGCCATACATTTTTTACAATTACTAAAAAATACATAAACTATATACATTTTATTTAACCTCTTTTTCTGAAATATTTCTGTCAGGATTTGAACTGACAACCATCTACCTTAGCACCAAAAATCTTAACCACTGCGCTGTACAGCGACATGTTAACCTGCCGTGAAATAAAAAATTACACTTCTGCTGTATAGGAATACTTACTACATGACAAACTATTATGAGGTTTTTCTGACACAGTTTGTCAGACACAGTTTGTCATTCAGCTTTATAGCTGATTGGTAAAGTTCCTTGCCTCTAATATAGAAGGTTGAGAGCTCAATTCCAAGCACAAAGTTTTCAGAAATAGAGGCTAAATTAGATTTAAATACACTCTCAAGCACACGTGGTATTTGGCTGAGCATCGCAATGCTCGAGTCGAACACCATTTTTGCCAAGCATTCCTGCTCAACACTAATACGGACATATAATTGTCTTACCTATATAAAATCTGCCACATGGGCACAAAATGACATATCCCAAATATTGTGTTTTACATTAAATAAATTCACTATATGTTTGATTCCTCCTATATATTGACATGGAAAAGGACTTAGGAATTTTAGTGCACAGAAAACTAAGCTGCAGAAACCAGTGTCAGGCAGCTGTTGCCAAGGCCAATAAGATACTAAGTTGCATCAAAAGGGGCATAGATGGGAACATAGCCTTGACACTTTAAAAATCACTAGTCAGACCACACATGGAGTACTGTGTACAGTTTTGGGCTCCTGTGAACAAGGCAGACATAGCAAAGCTGGAGAGGCTTCAGAGAAGGGCAACTAAAGTAATAACTAAAGTAAGAACTGGAAAGATTATCAAAATTCGGGTTATTCACTTTAGAAAAAAGATGACTAATAGCTAGTGATGAGCCGCATAGAAAATATTCGAATTTGCGATATTTCGCGAATTTTTGGATGAATATTCACTATAAATTCGTGAATTTGAGAATTCGTGATCTCCAGTCATTATTTACTTGATTGCGAAAATCGTCAATGTAATATATTCGCGATAAAATTTCGTGATTAGAATATTCGCGATCAACACTAAGGTGTAGGCAACTTTCCTATTGGTTGCTAGAGATTTTGCTAAGTGCCGATATTCACGATAAATTTGGGATAAATTCGCGATTAGAATATTCGCGATGAACACTATTCGTGAATACAAATATATAGCACTATATTCTAAATATTCACGAATTCTCGAAGTGGCGATTTTTGCAATTAAAATTTGCTATTCGAATATTCGTGCTCAACAATACTAATAACTATGTATAAATATATTAGGGGCCAGTACTGTGAAGAGGGGACATCCTCTGTGTCTGGAGGAAAGAAGGTTTGTACACAAACATAGAAGAGAATTGTTTACGGTAAGAGCAGTGAGACTATGGAACTCTATGACTGAAGAGTGTGGTGATGGTGAACTCACTAAAAGAGTTCAAGAGACCTGGATGTATTTCTGGAGTGTAATAATATTACATGTTATAGTTACTAAAGAGTGGTTGTTGATCCAGGTTTTCTGATTGCCTGATTGGAGTCAGGAAGGATTTTTTTTTTCCTAGAGTGAGGAAAATTGGCTTCTACCTCACAGGGAATTTTTTGCCTTCCTCTTGATCAACTTGCAGGATAACAGGCTGAACTGGATGGACAGATGTCTTTTTTCAGCTGTAAAAACTATGTGATTATGTTAATATATTCAAATACTTTGTCCTCATCATGAACTTACATGCAGAGCAATGTCCACACTCTTAGTTTCACTGTGGAGCACCAGTAATTCCTTCTGTCTTGGAACCTACAGTGCTCTACACTTAATTGTTAATGGTGAAACTCTTCCCAAAACTAAATAATGGAAGTCTACTGGTTTTTTCCTTAAGGGTCTGATCATGTGCTAACTTATGCTAATTATTCATAATGGCCTCACATATTATATTGGAGGTGTACTTAAAAGTAAAAGTTGCTCACTCGCTTTTTTTCTCAGTCCTGTTTTCTGCTCCTACTGATGACCAAATTCTTCCTATCTCTTCTTAAAGCATTTTGAAAGGAGTCATTTATTATTCCTTCTGGGTAACCTCTCTCTAAGAGGTCCTCTTTTCAAATCTCTAGGTTAATCAATAAAATAATTTTTCTTCAGCCACTCTTACCGTGCAAAATACGCCCTCCTTGAGCTGGAAAGTCAGAATGGTGTTCCCCAACATCACATCATATGTGATGCTTCTACACATTGGAACTCCAGCCTCCACATGTTACACCAACTATATGAGCAGAGGAAGGCCGTGAACGATTTTCTGATGACGCAGGTGGACAGGAGTACTCCCCTTTTAACTTTGATGTTAGCCAGTGACAGCTCATGCCCTTTGAGGTGGCCAGGACTATGGGAACAATGATATCATTCCACTACTTCACGTTCAGGTGTTGATAAACCTGACTGGCCAGGGGACAAGAGATGTGGTGCCTATTAGAGATGAGCGAACTTTAAAAAAAAGTCCGGTGTTCGGCGTTCGGGTTGTGGTAAGTCACGGAACCCGTTATGGATCCAGTGCTGAGCCACGCCCCCTGCACTGATAACATGACAGTGACATCACCCCAGGTCCTTCGGCTGTTCAACAGTTCGGGTTGGTGGCAGCCGCCCCTTATGGATTCCATATGCCGCTATAGTGGAATCCATAACGGGTTGTGCGACTTACCACAACCCGAACGCCAAACACCGGACTTTTTTTTAAAGTTTGCTCATCTCTAGTGCCTATATCTCATGGCCATCTGAGCCCTCTGGGGGCTGAACTGGTGGAGGAGTATGAGGACGAGGAGGAGAACATTGACGCCCAGGAATTGTATACAGAAATATTTAGTTTATCTGCCCAAGCGACAGGAGAGGAACTGGAGGAGCAGGAGGAGCTGGAGGGCAATGAAGAAGACCAGGCAGATAATCCCATCAGACCATAGCAGTGGAGATGGAGGCAGTGAGTCCCTCTGATTTCCTTATGCAAATGGCCAGATGCATGCCGAGTTGCTTGCGTAGTGACAGGCGCATTATCACCATTCGGCAGATGGATGACTACTGGCTTTCCACGATGTTAGACATTCACTACCAGGCTAAAATGAGGATCTTTTTTCCACCCTCTGAGAGGAATGATAAACTCAACTGCTATCAAGACATCATATGTAGTCAGTTGGTCATTGCCTATGTGCACCATCACCCATTGTCACAAAGGCTTGACAGGGGGGACCCTCTGCGCTCATGCTCCACAGCCATGAGTGCTGGAGAAGGGGTGGGGTTGGGGGGCAGGAGCAGCACCAGCTCTATCTGCAGCAACTTGATTCTCTGATGAGAATCTTTCTTCACCTGGCTACTGAAGAAACCAGCCAGCAGCAGAGCATGGAACAGAACCTTAACCAGCAGGTGGTGGCATACTTAGACTGCACCCTGTCACCCCAGATCCCAGATACCGTCGACTACTTGGCAGCCAAACTTGAATTGTGGCTGCAACTGGCCCAGGTTGCCCTGGACAAGGTCTCTTTCCAAGCCAATAGTGTGGCATCAGAATGGGTGTTTAGTGGGGCGCGGGACATAGTTACACCAAAGTGAACTTGCCTTTCAACACAAAATGTTGAGATTAACCTTTAGAGCTCATGAACATGTATGACCATATTTTTTTCCTGCAAAAAACGGATCCGGAAAAAATACAGATGATGTCTATGTGCATTCCATATTTTGCGTACCGGAACAGGGGGCCCCTAATAGAACAGTACTATCCTTGTTCGTAATGTGGACAATAATAGGACATGTTCTATTTTTCGGGGGACACGCAGACATATGGAAACGGAAAGCACATGGAGTAACTTCTATTTTTTTTTTGCGGACCCATTGAATGGTTCCACATATGGCCCGTAAAAAAAACAGAACGTACACGGAAAGAAAATACATTCATGTGTATGAGCCCTAATAAAGATAAATCAGGCATGGATCAGCCAGGATTTTCACACACCGGTGCCTGATACAACAGACGAGATCATTCTGGCAGTAATGTTCTGACTGCAGTGTTGAATTCTCATGTAGTTACCACCCTCACCAGTCTGTTTCGGGGCCACTAGTTTTCCTGTTTGGCCTTCCTGACATCACTGTTTATTTTACCCTTCTTCTAATCCGTCAGAAGATCCCTAAAAAATCCTGTCTTTAGAGCATCCATAAGGTCTCAATCACATAGTCAGTATTTTGCATCAGGATTTGTAAGCCAAAAGCAGGAGTGGAACCAAAACAAAGAAGACATACAAATATTTCCTTCCCATGTCATCTCAGTTTTGGACCAACTCCATTTTTTGTCTTACAAATACTGATCAATTACTGACCAAATACTGACCGTGTGAAGGGGGATGCTCAAAAGAGAGGATCCATTTGTTTTTGTTTTATGGGGGGCTTGCTCTTGTGATGGATCAGAAGAAGGGAAAAATAAACAGTGGTGTCAACACAAACCTACTGCTGACACCCTTCCACTCTGTGACTGGGCCAATACGTGTATCAATGGCTAAAAAAAAGAGGTTATCAATCTATGTGGAAACAGCAGACAGTGTAAAATGAGACAGCTCTTTTACTTTATAGTAGAATCTTGGGCCACTTCACGGTTAAGTCCATTATACCTGACGTTAAAATTGACCTGTAAAACTGAGTTCCAACTTCAGTTATTTGGTCAGTTAATTGCAGCAGTTACTGTAGGTGAGCCAAAATCAATAGCCAATCCTAATCTCAGTTTAGGTATTATGAAAAGATCTGCACCTGTTCTGTGTTTTTGACCTGTAACTGACCAAATAAGTGAAGTGCGAACTAAGCCTAATAGTGATGCACAGTCATTTTACAGCTAACAGAAGTATTTCAAAAGCATGTGTTTGCACTGCCACAACATGGCTTAAAATAACCGTTATTTTGATTCCTTCTTTTGTTCCGCTAAAGAATCATTGGGACACAGGTTTTACAGGGGCACAACCAGTGTTTTTTTTTTCTTTTACTAAAAACTGCTTTATACTTTTCTTTTGGTTTAACTAGGAGTTAGCTAGGACTGGAGTATGATGCACAGTAAGTCTTTGTTTAACAGAACAGATTAAGTATGAATGGCGCACCAGATAAAGTAAAAAAAAAAACACACCTTTATATTAGACAGCCTGATGACAATGAGTTTAATGCACAGTAAGTCTATGTATAACAGAACAGATTAAGTATTAATGGCATAGTAAGTATATTAGATAAACAGATTAAATATAAATGGAGCGGCAGTTAAACAAGATGCACAGAGGAATTACACTGAGCCTGCACTGTCTCTGCAGTCTCCTTATGCTCTGTATAAAAGTTCTCCCTACATTCTCCCTACACTGTCCCTATCCAATATTCTAGAATTAAAAGCTTTGTTGACCACTGTCCCTAGTGTTTGGCATGTCTGTCCCTATGCTCAGCTCACTGTAAAGAGACCTTTTGGGTTGAGGCTTTTATAGGACTGTGATATCACAGCCTATCGGCTGATTGGCTGGAAGCCCAGCAATATGGGTCATATCACATTCCCGTGATCCTAACTTTCACTTTGTAATGTGCTCCCACAATTTTATTAAAAAAATTATTTGTTACCACAACCATGAGGAAATTCGGATTGATGAAAAATTTACATTTTTCCTGGAATTCAGATCAAAGTTTATTTGTTTCACTTCGATTCACTCAACAACACTAGTATTTAGTTTCCACATGGTTGAAATGCTAAAATTTGGAGGAAGGGGGTTAAATTTCTTTAAGCAGCATAAATGTGCATTATTATTGAATCAATACTGAAATTTTGTTACAGCTTCCAGATGAACAGACCTCGTTTTGTGGGCTGCACCCCATCTCTCACTATTGCTGTCTGCCTAACAACCATCATATTCTGTACAGCTGTTGCTGAAGTCTGTATCATCCCCTTTATGCCACTTTCCAACCATCACATTCTGTACAACTGCTTCTGTACCCAAAACAAATCTTGACTGGTTCTCACATCTCTAAAGGTTTCATAATAAAATATCTAGTAAATGAGACGTGGATTAATGAAAAACAAATGACTTGTGTCACGCCATTTCTTAGTGGGAATGTGAGTGGCTGTGGTAGCGCAAATAACAGCAGCAAAGTTGGCACCAGCCATCCGGCCAGTGAAAAGTGGTGGGGAGGAGGGTTACTATGATGATGATTGTGTGTTAGACCGGACCTAGTAACCGGATCAGACTGATGAGGAGGTGGTGACATAAGGAGTGTGGTCAAGTGGCATAATGAGCAGAGCCAACATACTGCCAGGACATAGCGATGAGCGGCAGGTGCCATATTCGATTTCGACAAAATTCGCGAATATTCGAAAGAATATTGGTTTCAAATTCGTCAAAATCGAATATTCGTCATTATTCTAGTTATCGCGATTAATATGCGATTTAAATAATCGCGTATTGCGATTTTAACTTAAGGCTACTTTCCTATTGGTTTCATATCTAGAATTATAGCGAAGATGACGGATATGACGAATGTATTCGTCATATTCCTCAAAATGAAGATAACGAAGTATTCTACATCTTCGTTTTAGCAACCTATTCGTCAACTTCGCTAATTCTAGCAATCAAATAGGAAGGTTGACTATAGAGACAACTGTGTTTAATTCGCTATGCGATTATATATATATATTTTTTTAATAAATAGAATAATTATAATAATTATATCAAGTAATATAATTATTCTATTTAAAAAAAAAATAAAAAAAATTGCATAGCGAATTTAACACAGCTGTCTCTATAGTCAACCTTCCTATTTGATTGCTAGAATTAGCGAAGTTGACGAATAGGTTGCTAAAATGAAGATGTAGAATACTTCATTATCTTCGTTTTGAGGAATATGACGAATACATTCGTCATATTCGCTATTCGCTAATTCTACCAAGCCAACCATAAACTTCCGTGCTCATGGAGCGTCCCCATCACCATGGGAACGTCTCCATATACTAAAATGTGGTCGGATTTGAGGAATTACGTTGAAATCGCAATGCGATTAATTCAAGTTATATTAATCGCATTGCGATTTCAACTTAGAGCTGGGTTTATAATGGGTCAGCTTGCTAGAATGAACGAAGTTAACGAATATGGAATATAGCAGCAGTGCTAGGTTGAATTCGCAATGCGATTAATTTAACTTGAAGTAATCGCATTGTGATTTCAACTTAGCACTGCTAGTGCTATATTCCATATTCGTTAATTCTAGCCTATGTAAGATAGCAGTGCTAAGTTGTAATCGCAATGCGATTAATATAACTTGAATTAATCGCATTGCGATTTCAACGTAATTCCTCAAATCTGACAGTACATTTTAGTATATGGAGACGTTCCCATGCTGATGGGGACGATCCATGAGCACGGAAGTCGGCAGAAGCGGCAAAGGGCACTGACTAGAGCAGCCAGGAAGCCAGGAATCCTCAGGACAGGTAAGAACTACTTTTGGGAGGTGGGAAAGAAAAAAATATAACAAAAAAAAAAAACGAATATTCGAAATAGCGAATTTATAGCGCTATATTCAAAATATTGGCGAATTAGTGAAGTGCCAATATTCGCTAAAAAAATTCGCTATTCGAATATTCGCGCTCAACACTACCAGGACATAAAAAAAAACTGTCAGGGCCAAATATGTATCTACAATGGTCAGTTAGGGAATTGGTGATGCCGCTGATACTGTTTGTGTAGGCTCAAAATGTGTCAGACCAGTGTGGGAATTTTTCTCCACAGTGTCTGAAAACAAAATCACTGGCGTGTGTAAGATCTGCAGGATGAAATTAAGCTGTGGGCATTCAAATACAAACATAGGCACCATGGCTTTATTGCATCACATATAATTGTCCTCTGCAAGTGTACAAAACATTAGATTTGTGAAAATGAATGTGGCGTAGATTGGTAATTGCTGACAGTTGCTATTTATCACCGGCCCAGTCATTTCACTGCCACTGTCTGTCTGTCCATCATGTTCCATACTGTACTGTTGCTGCTGCTACCTCAGCTACTACTCCCTCTACTTCCACCACTACTTTCCCTATAAAGCTTCCACTACTGCTACCCCTACATAGCCAGACTTCCTGCCTGGTCTTGTCAGGTTCCATACTGTGTTGCTTCTACTGCTACTACACATCAGGTTCCATATAATGCTGCTGCTTCAAAAAAAAAGGATCATTTTGAAAGCTTGTTAAGAACAAGTCTTTGCTTATTCAGATACTACTGTGTATAAACACAGGCAGACATGTGCACCTGTTAAGGCATAATTTTGGACCTCTTTTCCGAACAAGACATTGCTTCTTCGGGGAATGGTCTGATTGAGAAAATGAAGACGTGCTAAAAGTCCAAATAAATGAGGGCATTAAGAATCAGGGCAGGAAGTATAGAGTGACTTCAAAAAATGTTATCCTTAGAACCATCCACCTATTTTTTGTTTAAAAAATAGAATATGTTTAGCGCTTTCATATAGGCAAGTTTTTTTGTTGTTTTTTTGCAGGCTGATAAATTACTTGACTGATTTATATGTTACTGGAATAATCATTATTGTACGCTGTAGAACCTCATACACATTATATACTGACTCCAGATAAAACATAAATTGTCTTCCAAGTACATCTATTTTTCTTTCACCTAGTATGTAGGAAATTACAGTTTTCAGTGTATTTATAAAGATATATGAAATAAAAACATGTATTATAAAATTATCCTGGGTTCCTCCTAGATGTGAAATACTTTCAAGAGAAAAGAGGGGGCAAGGAAAGTTTTAGACAGAAAGATACTGCAAGAAAGTAAGAAATTGGTGAAATAATCCAACATGGTAAATAACTTGCAATTAAGAGTCTAAACCCTTCGATAACTTTATTTGGCGATGTATTTTATAAGGTCCACATAAAATGTTGCTTCTTTTTCCAGCTCTACTATTTTGATTGGATCAGATGTTTTCATCTTGCACTGCAGTTAATTAAGTTACTGCTAAATGTTCTGAAGAGTTTTCTTAATCATGGCAAAGGTTTAGCTGCAACTAAACCTTCAGGGTAGAGAGGAACAGTCAGATCCAATTTGACTTTAAAGTATTTAATTACTTAATTCTAAAAGTAATGTATTCAGGGAGAAACCTAGAAGATATGTTATACTGTCAATTTTATATCAGATCCTCAGGCAAAGAGGCAGTAATCATTTTCTTAAACCTACACTAGTTAACAAAAGTCCAACATTCTTTATATATATATATATATATATATATATATATATGTGTTTTATAGCCATTTAACGTAGCTTCTAAGATATTTCTGTCTGTATTAAATAATTATTGAAATTATTAGATGGCTTGTTTCCAATTTTAATTGCAGCATACTATAAATTTCACGTTATGATCAATGTATTATGTTTATCAGAAAGGGGTTTTTACAGGTAAAGTAGTCAAACTATGGAATGCACTAACCCAATAGATTTTATTAGCAGATAAAATGATAACATAAAAAAAGGAACTACTGGTAGATGCTTATTGTCAAATGGAAGGGATATTCGTCAACTGCTGTGTTGTAAAAATGGACAACATTTCTAAATGTGATTTGTTCTTAGCTATATTCTGGGTCAAACAGCTACTTCTGAGAAGTAAAACTTTTTTCCAGCCTCAGTAGCTATGTAACTGTATTTTGTATTTAACTGTTTTAATGGAAAATGTATATATTTTTTTCTATGCGTTCACTTCACGCATCGCACCCGCATGTAAAACTCGCTTATGTGGAAGGAGCCTTTTAGGGTTGAGCAGATTATCATAACAGTGTCTCTCTCTCTCTCCATTTTTATCTCTTTCTCTCCCTTGTTGACTATTAGTATGTTGGAAGTATTATAGCAGTAATATTCTTAAATATAGAAGGCAATACTATGGTAGTCATATTGTTATACAATGGAGATAGAATTTTCTCACTCTCTCTCTTTCTGTTTCTTTCTCTTTTTCTCCCTTGTTGAACATTAGTATATTGAGAGGAGTATTAAAGCAGTTATATTCCTAAATATATACAAAGGAGTTAAACATGCCACATGGAGGAGTGAGCAAGTATGATACAATATTAGTGTGCCAGTTAGCATATTCTGAGGAAGGAGACAGACCACCTCTGAAATGCATCGCCCTCCACTTGTCCATTTTTATTGTTTTAATTGTTTTTAATGATTTATGTACAATAAATTACAGTTTTAGTGCCCAGTGCCCCAGTTTTTGTTTTCACTAATCATGCACTTTTCAGAGTTGTGTCTGAAGTAGCACAACTAATTCTGGTAAGCACAAAGACATTGTTGGCCATCATTGTTATTAACAGTGCTTCACTAGGAAGTACCCAGGCGCTCTCTTTGTTTTGTTACAGTTACCTTATCCTGGCATTCCAATGTAGTTAGATCCAAATGGTGGCAAAAAGCAGTTATGGAAAACAGTGCAGAGTAGGTACCATGTCTGTGGATGCTGATGTCAATTCCATTATATCATATCAGGGTTGTTAATCTTCCTATCTTATTCCAATTGCATCTTTCAATTTTATCCATGTTGTGTATGTGCTTGAATATTATTTTATACAATACAGCTGCAAAGTAGTAGTAAATAAGAAAAGGCTGTGGGCCAGATTTATCATCAGCTAACGTCACTTTAATGAAGTGAAAAAGTAAAAAAAAAAAAAAGCGCAATTGGTAAAATTGAGCATTTTTTGCAACTTCTTAAGCTCTGCACTAAGCTCTCCAGTTTTGTGACAGTGGGTGTGTTTTCTTATGTAAATGAATCTCTAGACAGATTTACTATTGCGACCATAAAGTCGCAAAAAAGTCGCAAAAAATGCGCAATTTCACTCCATGGGGGGCCATGCTTATCTTATGCGACTTTTTTATAGGACATGCAACTTTTCTATAAAGACGTGCGACTTTTGTAAAGCCGCTTACTGAGGGATAAACCGTCAAACCACATTTATCACAGTATTAAAGGACCATTAATAAATCTGACTAGCCAAAAGTGACTTTGGGCATATGTAAAAGTGGAGTAAGATGTAAGCGTAATGATAAATCTGGCCCTGTGTATTTTTTCATTGAAACATAGGAGTCTATGAAACCCAGTAGCATTCATTGAATTATGGATAAGTAGTCTATTGAGTGTTTAGTGCTGCAGTTGTACCCTTAGATAAAACAGCCCTTGCACTAAATGGTCTATTTGAATGTTTGGAACCAAGATTTTACTGCCCTAATTCTGCGACCGTGGCGCTCCATCTCTTCAAACAGCTTGTCAACGATGGTGTCGGGTGTTGAACCCCCGCTGATCACATGTTGATGACCTATCCTGAGAATAGGTCATCAACATTAAAAACCCATGAAGCCCCTTAAAACTTGTTGGAGTACTATTATAGAGAGCTGAAGGGCGGAATAATAATTAAGTATAGACTACTTAAATTATTGTGAGAAAAAGATGATTATCAAGTAACATATACATAATGTATATACTAAGGCAAATGAGTCTTTAACACAGTAATTGCCAGTAAAGTTATACTTCCTGATATGTTATGTAGAGTTTATCCAGTGATGAAATTATTAGTATAGTAAACATTTACGGTATATGACAAATTCTCCTTGGAAGTTCACACAGTGCACTGAATCCCTCATAAGGCTCTTAGGAAAACGTTAGTAGTTCAAACTGTCAGTGGCTTATTTATTTTTTTATTACAGAAAAGATGACAATTTTACAATTCAATAAATAATTCCACTTTAATGGCAAAGTAATAATTTAGACAGTTACACTGCGCACATCTGCAAAAAATAGATGCAAGCTGGTTTACAGGCTGGGAGAACAATCAACTTATAGAAAATACATCATTCAATTGATTTTGATTACACCAAAACGTATTGTAAGGGCTTTACAAAGACTACAAAACTTTTCAGATGAATTATTTCACTGCTTCTGTCTATTTACATGATATGTTACATAAAAAAATGTACAAAATATAAAATGTATACAGACAAATGTTTCACAAACATTTTCTTTCTTTGTTGTAAACGACATATACTCACTGAGATGTATTGCAGGAAGTTGTATGCAAGGTTATGTCTGGTGTGCATGTCAGAGTTGTGTCAGGAAAATATTTGCAGCCTTATCCAGGTGACATGAGCTAAGACAAGATATTTGGAGCCTGTTGATCTACAGTACATCTTGTCTTTGTATACATTAGGTCAGTTTAACGATTAGTTTGCACATGCACGACAATAATTAAGATTGTACAATGGGCCAATAGCACCGTGTAGGAAAAGCTTGCCTTAGAAAAGAGCTGTATAGCCTGGCTCTTGAATAAGAATTACAGTAGATGACCAAAATGGTGGCCACGAGTATTGTGTAGCACCAGTTATGTTGAAGGTAGCTTCTATTGCATGTTTTCTACACAATGCCATAGCCCTTAGATAATTACGTATTTTATTGTGTTGATACATTGCATTTCCAATGCATTTCCAATGTATCGTTAATCAGGTCTCATGCAATCTGTTCTAGGTCTGTTATTTCCTTGTAATATATATTGGCTCCATAAGAGGTTTTTAAAACATGCTGATATAACACTGTATTTCCTGCATGGTTATAATAACCATAACTACAGGGCGAGCACACTGGGGAAAAAACAGTCTGAACATTTGCATTCTGGATCTGTTTACAACATAGCTATTAATCCGTGAAACACACACCAACAAATTAAAGTACAAACTGGTTTTGTTTGCATGGTGTCAGGCTTTGTTATTGTCATGATATCTATATACATAGCCCACCCAAAACACTGTGCAAAACCAACCTAATTATATGAAAGTTTCTACACTGCCTCAGTCTTACTTGACATTGAGAACCCAACTTTAAATAGGAATAACTCAAACATGCCTAGAACTATAAGAGACAGGGGCAAAAATTCTACTTGTGCTCATGCTTCAACTGATACCCCCAGCTCCGCTGGGAGTTCATTCAAATGTCTCCTTTACAAATACACAAAAAAAAAAATAGGTTTTCAAACCACCTGTTCTGTATTTGTGATGGCAGACATGTGCTATTGTTAACCTGTATTTCTGGGATTAAGACAACATCCAAATGTGCAGTCATTACTGGTTCTCATATGTAAAAGAACACATGCTTAGGCTCCACACTAAATGATATTTCGAAGTTAATGGGGAGAGAAAATACTGTAGGACACATCAGCGGATTCTGAACTCTGACGGTAAGACTATTAAGATACATTTTTAAGGCAATGAGACAGCACCATGTGACTTTTTATTCTTTTTCCTGTCCTTTCTTTGCTCACAATGCTCACATAAAAGCATCTCCAGGGAAAGCCTTAGTAATTTGTATAAAATCTTTTAAGTGGGCAGCAGGTGGTTACAAAAACGCCATGGTTGCGATGAGGACAATTTGAAGCAAGTCACTTAACGCCAGGGGAATTCAGAGTTGTGAGCACGGCAGTTCAGATATACAATTGGCACTTATCCAGTATATCACAGTAGCTTTTCTTCTAGATGCACAAATACATTTTGTGCTTTTCTGAGGAGCGTTATCTAGTTTGGAGGCAGTACACAACAATCTCACTAATGTAGTCATGTGACCGGCACAATGTCTTACATCAGAGGTTTGAAGTGGATTAAAAACACTGCACAAGTGATACATAATGTCAAAGAAAAAAAAAAACACACATTACACACAAACATCTGTGCTGTAAACCTTTCAAAAAAAATGAAACCATTCCAGTTTGGCTAACAAATGTGCAATCTGCTTGTCTGCCCTTATATCTTGGGCCTTTTCCAGTTGAATATTAGAGATTCTCATCACTCCATTCATCTTCAAATACTGATGAAGCAAATCCAATCTATCCACTTCAATTATGTCACCTCATGCAATTTTCAGAGCCAAGTAACCTGCCTACCAGCACATTATCCTGGTATGGGTGTTGAGCTCCTTCTGCAATGCAAGTGATCTATTGGACCAAACTATTATCTATAACAATACACCATCCCGAGGTGACTTCCTAGAGGGTTGATTCAACAGAAGGATCTAAACTTTCATTGTGGTAGCTTGCACCATCGCTGTCACAGCTTTGTCCACTGGAGAAGTTGGCTGCTTCTTGAAGACGCATTAGCATACTCATCTGTTAATAAAAAAAATAACATATTACTTTAAGCATGCCAACTAGGTAGTATACATCATAAAACATTTCTTTCATTAGGCAGTAACCCAAGGACACTAAGTCTACTTTTCTTAATCAATCAACAAGTGTTAGAACAGAGGCATAGTCTGTCCTGGCTTGCTACAACAATCCATCTTAGTTAAGAGATTATTCATCTATGAGAATATGAGCAGCTCTTCCACTGTTCTTTATATTAATAAACTGGATGCAGCATGTTCATTAATTATGATTTATTAGACGTTTATGCCACCTAATACAACAAAAGACCAGATGAATGCGCATTCATTCTTAAGCATTGCTTCTCTCTGTAGTAGAAATGGAAGTTCAAAGGACATGGCAAATATGGCTTGTATGGTTTTTAGTATTTTTTGTTTGACTTATTATACTATGACAGCACAGTATTAGGAAAGATTTACATAACGCAAACAATGTTCAACAAGGAAAAAGGAAAAATGTGGCAAGCAACAAGGTTAGACAAAATCTTGCTTCCCGATAAAAACATAAATTTACTTTTATTAAAAATTTACATCCCTGCTGTTCAATACATAAATAAAATATTGACTATAATGCTGAACCACTAAAGGCATTCCATGCCATTTCATGGGCAACATAATAGTTATGTATATAATAGTTATAGCCATGTATCATTTATAATTGATTATGGCACTATATAAATGATATGCATCTCTCTCCCAGAAGAAAGGGTTTTTACATTTTTATGGTGAGTGGGGTACTGTAAATGTATGAGGGCATTTGTGGTTTACAGGAAAATGTTGATGACAGTGTACACATGTCTCTAGCTGGCATTTTATGAGCCCCTCAGTGGCTGGCACTGTATACATGGAAAACTATGGCTGCAATGTTTGTGGAGGCATTATACAGAGGAATCACTTTGGATGGCACTGTAATACACAGGGTGTTCCACATTTCTGTATTGAAGAGGAAAATGGTGGTTCTAAATAATGATAAAGCAGGGAAGTGTCTGATAGAGAGAGAGAGAGAGAGAGAGAGAGAAATTCTAGTCCATGAATATACTGTATAATTCTAGAAAGAAGTCACTCCTGTTACCAAATATGTGACTTTTACCTAACTGAAGGAGTTTATAATATAATACTCTATACTCAGTGGGGTTTTTTGTAAGAACACCATAGTGAGAAAAAATAGTTGCCTACAGAAACTAAATTCCAACTGTCAGTTTTCTAGGACACCAGTTGTTATAAATGAGCCCCAGTAAGCCCTGCCCTACTTTTTCATTGTATATACATGCATGATATTTTAAGTCCTCAATTCTATAATGTTGGTCATTAAATTATTATTATTTGAAATTCACTGCCAAACAACTAAATGTGAATGATAACATGCTTCCTGCAGAAGCCACTAGAGGGAGCTTGCTAGCTTACTGCAGATTGTCTTATTACTTCACCCTTCAATTGGTGGATCAGGCAGCCAGCACATTTAATATTAATAAAAATTACAGTACTTCAATTCAACGGAATAAAGACTCTGTGGTAGAAAACAGAGCTGCAGTCACTATAAATATATATTAAGCAGTGTAAATTTTAAATCTACTGGAGAGTTGACATTCACGTGAAGCCTTTTAAATCTTCATAATTTACACTGACAACTATGAAAATCAAAATACCTGTATCTCTTAAAATTGTTCTTTATCAAGAAAATCCAATAAAAATGGCATTCTGACAAAGTACACTTAGATAACAGTAGTCAACATTTTAGGAAACTGTAGGCAACATTCTAAGAAAATGATCATTCAAATAGACAGCATAGCAATTATTTCAGGCTGTGCTTACATCACGTTTGGGCAATATGTCAGACATTATTTTGGGAGTATCCACCAACTTGCACTTCATGGCATAAATCGTTCATTAGTAAAAAAAAAAAAAAATTATATATATATATATATATATATATATATATTGTGAGAGGGCACAGGGATCCGTCATTGACGGAAGGTACGTGTCACCGAGTTTCCTGGCCTCGGTGAGGTAAGAGCCTGTTCTTTTAGGTCAGCAGCAGCTAGTGCTGCTGGACACAGCTTGTTTAGCTAGTATGGCTGTAAAGCCAATCTGGGCTGGCTCTTACTGGGAGCAACTAAAGTGTAGTGTGGGTAGTTGCTTACTGCGATCCAGGTCTGGTTTTTGACTGGGTTTAAAAGCCCAGCCAGCACTGTCAGCTGGGGGAAATTCCTCCATCAAGTGAAGTTTGTTGCTGAGCCTGAGTCTGGAAGCTGCTAGAAGGCGTACAGCGTGCACAGAGGCCTGCCGTGGACATTTGGCTGTGACCCAGCTTTCAGGAGCACAGGCGATCGCTCCTGACCTGCAGTGTGTGAGTGTAACACCTGAAGGACTTTTGTTTTTGTTTACTGTGTAAACCTGCACCAAGGACTGTTGTTTTGCTGTATCAAGAGTGTGAATAAAACACTGTTGAATGATTGAAAATCCGCTTCCTTCGCCTCTATACTGCACCCGCACCTATCTGCCAAGAGCAAATCTCCACATTTGGTGTCGGATGCAGGCATGCGCAGTGAGGCTGGCGTAAACGCTGAAGTTTCGTTTTTGCCTAAGTGAATGTCATATGTCAAGCCGGCAAAGTTTCAACACGTGAACCCTGACAAGATGGAGGCAGTTGTAAAGACTCTCGTGGAGGCCAATTTACAGCAGCGGGAGGCCAACAAGCAGCAGCAGGAGACAAACCAGCTGCTGTTGCAACATGTAATGGCTTTGCAAGCGACTAGAGCCTCTCACCGTGCCCATGATGCCCGGAAAGCGGTCCGTGCAGCGATTCCCAAGATGACCCCCGAGGATGATGCTGAGACCTACCTGGCAGTCTTCGAAAAAGTGGCCGTGAGGGAGAAGCTGCCCCGTGACCAGTGGGCTGAGGTGGTCGCTCCGTTCCTGGCTTCCGGACCCCAGCAGGTGTTTTTCGACTTGTCGGACGACCAAGCGGCCGATTATGACACCGTGAAAGGAGAGATCCTAGCCAGACTGGGGGTGAACGTGCTGGTCTGCGCTCAAAGAGTCCACCAGTGGGACTTTAAAACGACTGAACCCGCTAGGCCGCAGTACTACGATCTGCTGCACAGGCTGCAAAAGTGGTACTAAGTCCCACTGCCATGCTGGATCGACTGTTGGCGGACATCTTTTGGAGGGCCCTGCCTTATCCCCTCCAGCACTGAGTCGGCCAGGCGTCTCCGGTAAGTGCCCTGGAGATGGTCGACCTGGTGGAGCGTTACGAGGCCACCAGAAACCTGCAGGGGAGTCTTGCTGGGAAGGGGCCAGTCAAACCCCGGAGGCCTCCACCCCAGTTCCGACGACCGGCGACAGAGAGACCTGCACGGAATGTATCCCCTGCGGATCCGCTTCCCGTGGTATGCTGGAGGTGTCAGGAGCCAGGCCACATCAGGGCCGACAGTCCGCATCAGGGTGAGCCGATGGATGTGAACTACGGGTATCGCCACTCCCTGTATGCACGGAAGCTGTGCGCAACTGGCACCCGTGAGGTGCAGGATAATAACCACCTGTGTCAGGTAGAGGTGGGAGTTTCTCTGGCGGTGGCCCTGCTGGACTCCGGGAGTCTAGTCTCCCTGGTAAGAGCTGCCCTAGTACGGCCTGCGGAGTATACCGGCCGTAAAATCGGGGTCCTATGCATCCACGGAGACTTAAAATACTACCCCACTGCACTAGTGACTTTGTCCACAGGGGCTGGTAAGTGGACCCACGAGGTGGCTGTCGCTACCAAACTCCCACATGAACTGATACTTGGGAGGGACTTCCCAGGTTTCCCGGCGCTGTGGCCGGCTATAAAAGTGTCTGATGGACCCGAGACAGGGGTAACCCTAGTAGAGTGGCCTGATACCACTGGAAGGCCAGAACCCTGGGAGCCCGAATCTGAAGGGCCAGCGGTAGGGGTGACCACTGCTCCAGCGGTAGAGGGGGAGACAACCCCACTGAGTGTAATGGTGGGAGACACGGAGGACTTGCCACCGGGACCTGAGTTGGCAGACCTCAATGTCTCCGGGGAAAATTTTGGGACCGCACAACACCGGGACCAAACCCTAACCAGGGCCTGGGAAAGTGTCGTAATGATTGATAGTAAACCCCAGAAACCTCGGGCTGAATTAATGTTTCCACGGTTTATTGTTCTTCAGGATATGTTGTATTGGGTGAACCAAATCCGAGGTGAGCCAGTTGAACAGTTGGTGGTGCCCACCGCATATCGCAAGCTTGTTATGGAGCTTGCCCACCAACATGTTCTTGGGGGACACATGGGGTGGCAGAAAACGCAGGACCGCGTACTACAGCGATTTTACTGGCCCGGTTTGTTTAAGGAAGTAGAGGAGTTCTGTAAGTCCTGTCCGACCTGTCAGGTAAATAGCCCCCAGCCGCATTACAGAAGTCCCCTGGTCCCTCTCCCAATAATTGAGGTCCCATTCGAGCGTATTGCCATGGATCTGGTCGGACCCGTACCGAAGTCTGCTAGGGGTCACCAACATATCCTGGTGATTCTGGACTATGCTACTCGATATCCAGAGGCGGTGCCTCTTCGACACACATCGGCTAGGCTCATTGCAAAGGAGTTAATGGAGATGTTTACCCGGGTGGGCCTACCTAAGGAGGTTCTGACGGACCAAGGGACCCCTTTTATGTCTAAGATTATGAGGGAATTGTGTAAACTGTTGCATATAAAGCAATTACGGACGTCCGTTTACCATCCGCAAACGGACGGCCTTGTTGAAAGATTTAACCAAACTTTAAAAAATATGTTAAAAAGGGTGGTGTCCAGAGATGGGAAGGACTGGGATCTGCTTCTGCCCTATCTCATGTTTGCAGTGCGAGAAGTGCCCCAGGCCTCTACTGGGTTCTCACCCTTCGAACTGCTTTATGGCAGACACCCACGGGGCCTGTTGGACATCGCTAAGGAAGCGTGGAAACAACAGCCCATCCCCCACAAAAGCGTAATTGAATATGTTACCCAGATGCAGGAACGTATGGAGAGGGTGTTACCGCTGTTCCGGGAGCATATGGAGGCAGCACAACAGGCCCAAAGTAGAGTCTATAATCGTCAGGTTCGGGTACGAGACTTTAATCCCGGAGACAGAGTTTTAGTTCTGGTACCCACCCTTGACAGCAAATTTCTAGCTAGGTGGCAGGGGCCCTATGAAGTGCTCGAGAAAGTGGGGGAAGTAAATTACAAGGTGCACCAGCCAGGGCGGCGGAAGCCGGAGCAGGTGTATCATGTGAATTTACTGAAGCCATGGAAGGATAGGGACTCGTCCAGCGATGACAGCCCCCAGCCAGGGCTTCTAGGTGAGAAGGATCCAGCCCCTCACCTCGAAGTCCGGGAAGCAGCAGCCACCGTAAAAATTTCAGATAGCCTGTTATCCAAACAGGTCCAGGAAGTTAAGGAGTTCATTAGTCGGAACACGGATGTGTTCTCGGACCTCCCTGGGCGCACATCCCTAATCCAGCATGACATTATCACTGAGCCTCAGGCCAAAGTCCGGTTAAAGCCGTACCGGGTACCCGAGGCTCGGCGACAAGCCATTGTAAAGGAAGTGCAGCTGATGCTCCAGTTAGGTGTCATCGAGGAGTCAAAAAGTGATTGGGCCAGTCCGATAGTCTTAATACCCAAGCCGGACGGGACATTGAGGTTCTGTAACGATTTCCGCAAGCTGAATGAGGTGTCCAAGTTTGACGCATATCCCATGCCGAGGGTGAATGAGCTCATTGAAAAATTGGGCCAAGCCAGGTATTTTTCTGTCTTGGACCTCACCAAAGGGTACTGGCAGGTACCCTTAACAGAGGCTGCCAAGGAAAAAACTGCTTTTATCACACCGGAGGGGTTGTATCAGTATTACCCTTTGGTCTACATGGCTCCCCCGCCATGTTTCAAAGGCTAATGGATATTGTGCTCTGTCCACATCGACGGTACGCCTCAGCGTATCTGGATGATATCGTTGTCCATAGCACCGACTGGGAGAGTCACCTACTGAAGGTACAGGCCGTAGTGGACTCCCTTAGGAAAGCTGGCTTAACTGCTAACCCAAAAAAGTGTGTGATAGGGTTAGAAGAGACCAAATACCTAGGGTATGTCATTGGGCGGGGGGTGGTCAAACCTCAGGTAAACAAAATTGAGGCAATTAAGAATTTGCCCCGACCTGTCACTACGCGGCAAGTAAAATCATTCCTGGGCATGGTGGGATACTACATGAGGTTTATTCCCAACTTCGCTACAATTGCTGCTCCATTGACAAGCCTTTTAAAGGGACGCAGGTCAGTGTCGATCCAGTGGAATGAGCAGGCGGAAAAGGCTTTCTCTGCTCTGAAGTCGGCCCTGTGTGGGTCCCCGGTTTTGGTGACGCCCGACTTCAAGAGAGAATTTGTGGTACAGACCGATGCCTCTGAAGTGGGCCTCGGGGCTGTACTCTCTCAGGAAATCAATGGGGAGGAGCATCCCGTGGTTTTCCTGAGTCGCAAACTCACCCCAGCCGAGACCAGGTACAGTATAGTGGAGAGAGAGTGCCTGGCCATCAAGTGGGCACCAGAGTCTCTCCGCTATTATCTGCTAGGGAGAAAGTTCCGTCTGGTGACCGACCATTCCCCTCTAAAGTGGATGTGCCAGGCGAAAGACAGGAATGCTCGGGTCACCAGATGGTTCTTGTCTCTGCAGAACTTCAAGTTCACAGTGGAACACAGGGCAGGCCGCTTGCAAGGAAATGCGGATGCCCTGTCTCGAGTACAGTGTTTGGCGTGTGTTCACCCTGTCAGGGTTGAACAAAGGGGGGAGGTATGTGAGAGGGCACAGGGATCCGTAATTGACGGAAGGTACGTGTCACCGAGTTTCCTGGCCTCGGTGAGGTAAGAGCCTGTTCTTTTAGGTCAGCAGCAGCTAGTGCTGCTGGACACAGCTTGTTTAGCTAGTATGGCTGTAAAGCCAATCTGGGCTGGCTCTTACTGGAAGCAACTAAAGTGTAGTGTGGGTAGTTGCTTCCCGCGATCCAGGTCTGGTTTTTGACTGGGTTTAAAAGCCCAGCCAGCACTGTCAGCTGGGGGAAATTCCTCCATCAAGTGGAGTTTGTTGCTGAGCCTGAGTCTGGAAGCTGCTAGCAGGCGTACAGCGTGCACAGAGGCCTGCCGTGGACATTTGGCTGTGACCCAGCTTTCAGGAGCACAGGCGATCGCTCCTGACCTGCAGTGTGCGAGTGTAACACCTGAAGGACTTTTGTTTTTGTTTACTGTGTAAACCTGCACCAAGGACTGTTGTTTTGCTGTATCAAGAGTGTGAATAAAACACTGTTGAATGATTGAAAATCCGCTTCCTTCGCCTCTATACTGCACCCGCACCTATCTGCCAAGAGCAAATCTCCACAATATATATACCATGTGGTATTTTTTGTGGTAGCAGCATACTACACTTTCCTATACAGTAAAAAAAAGAAGTAGATACCTGAAGATACCTCCACAACAGAGGCCAAAAAAACATGGAAGCATTCATGTAGGCATAACGTACGGGAACCTGTTTTTGTTTTTTCTCCAACATGATGTGAACAGATATAAGCAGTGCCAGGAATCTGAACACTCTATAGAGCCCTTTTATTCTTGAAATCAGTGGTGGTCCAAGATCAAAAAATTTCCCATTCTGATCATTTTGACTGGATTTCTGTTTGAACAGTCCAGATTATAATGAAACAGATGCTAATGTCAAATACTACATTGTCACTTATGTGATTTATAGTGAGTATATGGAAACATATCTTTTCATGTTTTTCTGTTTCTGTTTCGAGAACATAGAGCACAATGGCAAGTATATATGAAGCTATTATTTGAGCGAGCAGCTGTAAGGTGTTACATCGGACCTATAAACAATACTGGATATGGCATACAGTATAGTCATACAAAGACATTTTCAATCATGCCTCCATGCAGTGCAGAAATTGTAGATCAATGCACATAAGATGAGTCATGGGCAAAGAAATTGATTTTAGCTTAAACTATGTATCCTTCCATGTTCTTATGTTTCAAGTGTGAATGATTAAACGTTGTTATTAGGTGAGAGAAGGATGTCATGGAGGACTTGTCAATGTCATTCAGCCATGTAAAGTATTATACCTTATGGAAGCTGTCATAAACCTATATACGAATGTTTCATTCCAGTACACAGTGCGTTGAAATTATGAAGGAAAGTCAAAGCACATTCTGATAACATGCTGTCTGTTCCAGATTCAAATCTAGGACACCCATGTGATATTGCATTATCCCTTCAAAGGAGCTGCATGTGAATTTTTTTTTCTTTTGAGAGAGATAAAACCGTTCTCATGAACAATGATAATTCAATCAGCATCAGGCATCTGGAATAAAACTATAATTTTAATTAGATAAAGGAATCCTTGGTGGAACATTCTTATATGTTCAGATTCCTTTTTGAAGATGCCCAATTTATTGAATAAAACAATACACTTGTATTGAAGCCCAAATGCAAAATGCATCATTAGAAAGAAATATACAGCACTGCCATCTTCTGTCCCTCAGCTGTTATTTCCCACACTAACTGGAATATAAAATACCTACCACACAGCATGGAGATCAGCATGGTCTGATTCTAAAGCTCAGATGTGCATTAATTCAAGCTACTATATACATTATTGCATAAGAGTCACATAATATGCAGGAAAGTGATATGCATTCAGTACAGCAACGAAAGATATTAATTGGGTTAGCAGGGTATATCCATGCTATTGCATGCACATTTAAAGGGTTTGTCTTGTATAAACCCTATTTTCAAACACCCGATTATGCATTCCAGGGGTTGACCCTTGTGTTTCAGTATCTTCAGGGGCAGACACAGAAAGCAAAGGCCCACTTTTCAAAGAATGTGTCTGACCCCCCCCCCCCCTTCCCTCCCCAAACCATACATACAGACATAAACATATACAATATGTGCAAAAACCCGGAAGACCAAGGAGCATATAAGGACCAGGATCGCAGCGCTGGCCCAGGAAGCAACATTTAATAAGTTCTGTACCAATGAAAAGGGGTGAAATGAAAAAAAAAATAGATACAGTGACCCCTTTAAGGCTGCACAGTGCTTTTGGCCAACAATGTGTTGTGCAACAAAGGATCACTGCAGCACAATGCTGCGATGCATTGAGTTAAATTGAACGGGTCGCATTGTGACCTTCAAAATGCGGTGTTTTTTGCCACGATTTTGTAAAAATCAGACCTTGGGGACCCAGCTTTACTGACCAGAAGTGCTGATTACACTAAAACCTGTCAGCCCTCATATGAATCAGCTCTGCTACTCAGCCCGTGAACAGCAGATCATCTCTCAGTCCCTCTGAAATTCAGGAAGGGGGGCCCTCAGAAGCCAGCCACTTTTCCTACTGTGTGAGATCACACAGTGGGCATAGCTTACCGACAACTTCCAAAGGTCACTTGTTAGTTCGGGGTTCACAGGATTTCACCATCTCCCCAGTGGGTCAGTCCAAGCTGTATGGGCCCCCTTGCATGCTGGACCCCTGCACAAGTGGGGTGAGCTGAACCAGCTGCACAAGTGGTATGTCTGCCCCTGAGTATCTTGCAGTTTGTACTGTTAAGGATCTGCACAAAGTTAAGCTCCCATTGTCATTCAATAGAGCTAGAATCAGAATAAGTTACATGCAGGGTTGCCGCCTCTCCCAACAATACCGTCCAAGCTAAGCCACGCCCAAATGGGGTGTGGACATGGGCGTGGTGTAACACATGGTGTTAAGTCACTTTCATAATGTGGCTCCCAATAAAATTTTTGCCCCCAGTAATATTAATGTCCCCATTAGTGCCGCCCAGAATTAATAATGCCCCCATTAGTGTTCCCCAGCATTAATAATGCCTCCATTACTTCCCCCAGTAAAAGTGATGTCCCTATTAGCTCCCCCCAGAATTAATACTGTCCCTATTAGTGCGTCCAGTAATATTAATTCCCCATTAGTGTATGGGAGCTGAGCCTGTGCCAATGATAGAAATGTTACCATTAGTGCACCCCAGAATGAATGCCTCCCATTAGTGCCCACCAGTAAGAGTAATGGCCTGATTTGTGCCCCCCAGTAAAAAAGAATGCCCCCATTAGTGCTCTCCTGTAAGAATAATGCCCCCATTAGTGTTCTGTAAGTATAATGCCCCCATTAGTGCTTTTAATGTAAGAATAATGCCCCCGTTAGTGCTCTCCTGTTAGAATAATGCCCCTATTAGTGCTCTCCTGTAAGAATAATGCCACATTAGTGCCCCCCAGTAATACTAATGCCCCACATTAGTGCACCCAGTAAAAATAATGTCCCTATTAGTGCCCCCCCAGTAAGAATCATGCCCCCATTAGTACCCCCAAGTAAGAATAATGCCCCCATTAGTGCTCTCCTGTAAGAAAAATTCCCCCATTAGTTCCCCAAAGTAAGAATAATGCCCCCATGAGTGCATCCCAGTAATTATAATGCCCCCTTAGCACCCCCAGTAAGAATAATGCCCCCATTAGTGCCCCCCAGGAAGAATAATGCCCCAAGGAAGAATAATGCCCCCATTAGTGCCCCAGGAAGAATAATGCCCCCATTAGTGCCCCCAGGAAGAATAATGCCCCCTTCTCTGTTTCTGCCATAAAAAAGCACTCACCTCCATCATTTGCTCGTGCTGTGGTGAACACTCGCTGTTGATTGGAAGCTCAGCACAGGACCTGTGCTCCAGTGTGATGATGACATCTCGCAGGTCTGTCCTGCACATTCAGTCAGCAGTGCAAGCAAATGGAGGAGGTGAATGCCTTTTTTTGTCTTTTTAATTAACAAATGGGGAGGGTAAAGGCTTCAGTAAAGAGCGCTCCGCAATTGAAGCGCTCATTAGTAGCAGTCCTTGTAGGAAAATACCGGCAAGAATCACCAGTATAAAAAAATTACCTGGACTGGCAGGGCCACTAAAATGCCGGCGTTTCCGAAGAGACAACGGCCGGGTGGCAACCCTACAGTAGTTACATGATACTTATTTCCACTGTGAAAAAAAGAAGGAAATTGGCCCAAAAATTCGTATGCATGTGAACAGGGTAGCAGGAACCCCATTCACATGCATGGGATATGAATGACATGAGGATTCCACATGCATTTCAGCTTAGAATATGTACCGAAATCCATGTGAAAATTCTATCATTTGAGAATACCCATATATTCTTTAGGATTATTCTTTCAGATGTTTTTTTATCAATTATTGTTAAGTTCACAATATTTTCTTAAAAAACTTATGTAATTAAACAGCATTAAGGCTAGGGCCACACAGTGACTTTGGATGCTACTAATGTCACATGGTCAAGGATCAGTGTAGCGCTGCCTGTGAATGGGGTCAAGTTGCATCCCAAAAAATGTCTTATCCACAGCATTACAGGCATAACAAATCTAACAGGATTATTGAAATACAGGAAGCACTACACTGCAATAATGCAACATGTCACAGTCACCTGTATGATGCTAACCCTGCTGAAATGTTTTCATTCAACCTACCAGTGGGTCTCCATCTTTGTCAGTCTCTGGCACATTTCTGGAGGTTGTTCCCTCTTTGGCAGTGACATACCCATCATACCCTACATCTTCTGGCCGTAGCTGTAGTAAGGCTGGACATTCACGCTGAGATGAAGAAGAATTCCAAGGGAAAGTGTCAATTATCCACCTTGACGGGTCTTCCCAAGGGGCTCGTTTACCATACATCTGTAAATGCAATGCATAGCCTTATCATGTGTTCTGATAGAAAACGCTGGGAAATATTTTTCCGTGAGTAATTAATATGTACATTCAGTGCAAACAAGTGAAAATGTATACATGCATTGACCAAGTTCACTGTTACTTTACTTTGACATTATACCTGAAGTCCTTCTCTCACTGCTTCTAGGAGATATGGTATGACAGAATAATTCCAAAGGTCTGTATACCATATTCTGGACCCATCCACATCCAATGGGCAGGAAAGGAAAAGACGAGGACCTACCAAAACAGAAAGGTATTAACTGGTTTACCTTTGAGACATTGTGGTTTTAAATATTATTGTATTATTGTACTTGTCTCTCTCTCTCTGTCAGCCCCATGGACTTTGAATAAAGCATAATGTGCATGCTTGACTGCTGGTTCATTTAGGCTAGTCCTCTATAAAATTGTGCAGTAAAGAGGATCGGGGGGCACCTCACTATAGTGGTCAGTGGGTCAGCAGTCGAGCCTCCGGAAATCAGACATTTATCACCCACCCACAGGATATCTATTATGGCAATACACCTTTAATAATAATAAATAAAAAGTCTGACAACCCTTCTGGTCCACATATAAAGGGATTTTACCATAAATAACCCGACATAGGGGATGGGTTTCTCTCAAGGTTTCAACTGCCTGCCAATCATAAAGGGATAGGGGATAAGTGTCTGATCAGTAGATTTCCCTATAAAGGGGGTCCCATGGGGGCCCCAGTGGTCAGAACCATGCTGATTAGATTAAATTTCCTATAGCTAGGACATAATTGTTGTTCAGAGGAAAACTCCTTCAAATATGATGCATTGTATAACTTTTCAATACTTGCATCAACTGCCAAATACTCATCTTATTGTCTTTCTGGAGACATTTTGTATATGTATATATTCAATGCTATGATGTTACAACAGCTAATAATAGTTATGATACTCATCATCATAATGGGAACTATCCATTGTATTCATTATGATCATTTTGAGCATTTTGATTTTTTAGTTAGTGTTCATTAAAAATCCAGAGCCATTGTCTCTGTATAGGGCTGAGTTAATCTAATAGCAGGATCTGGATTTTCTCTCTGTTCTGTCAGGCAGCTCAGCTGACGGGCTCCTTATTGCTGATCTCTAGCCTTATAAACACTCATTATAGCTCAGTTCTTATCTTACTGATAAGAATGTGGCTTAAATAAGTGTTTTTGACCTGTTAGTAGTTTAGAGAAAAGGCTTGTTAGATGACGGCACAAAGTGAAAGTAAAAAGCACTATAGACACAGCTAGAAAAACTGTTAATCCTTTGTGATAGAATGGCTGAATATTTTTAGTAAACAACAATTGAAAAAAAAAAGATTTTAGCCCAAAATGAGTAAGATGCAATTGTAAAAAAAATGGCCCCTGAAGGTGTACATAGCCTTTAAGCTCTTTCCCCTTTCAAGACACATACACACTTGGCCAGATGTACTGTATAAGTATATGAGGAACAGAGAGAAATAGCTGTCGGCTTAAGGTATGTTCACTCAACTACTATTGAGGGTGTATGGACACGTTTACTGATTGCTGATTAAGAAGTCTTTGTATGGAACAGACCAACTTATCACCCATATAATATGGTTCAAAGAGTAGCCATAGCTACTGTATAACTACTGGGGGAAAACATGCAGGGAGCTTTCTGCATAAGTCCACTCTGACTTTCAGTTGACAGATCGAAAAAAATTGTAAATGGGTCAAACCATGCTTTTTCAAAATGTGATCTGATGAGTCCCTCGAGGTGTGAATAATCTGAGAGAAATACAAGGCACATAGCTATAAGCTGGTGACCTTGTTTTCAGAAGTGTACATAAAATAAAGAACACATAAAAGAAAGAATTGTTTTAAAGTCCAGTGACTTGCAGCAAGGAGAGATCATTTTACTGAAACCTTGAAATTTATTTTTTTGGAGTGGACGATTTAAGGTAATAGATCAGTGTGGAGCAGTAGATGCAGCTTATCTAGATTTCAGCAATCTTCCATGTGTCTGACATAAAAAATTGAACAAGTTCCAGTGCTTCATATTGGATTGTAAGGCAGTTGAATAGATAAGGGCAGATAAGACAAAGAGATAAGAAGCAGAAAGCACAGTATATTAAGCTCCTTATTCTAAAAGCACAATAAAGTTAATTTCAGCAATGCTTTCAATGCTAATGTAGCTAATTAAAAGTATATGAATTTTTGGGCTAGGACAGGGATCAGCAACCTGCGGTTCTACAGCTGCTGCGAAACTACAATTCCCAGCATGCTCTATTCATTTCTATGGGAGTTCACAGAAGAGCAGAGTAAGTATGCATGCTGGGAGTTGTAGTTTCACAACAGCTGGAGAGCCAAAGGTTGCCTACCCCTGGGCTAGGATCACATTGGGCGAGTTTCTGGCATAAATACCAGCATTCTGCCTGAAAAAAACTGCTGTATGCGGTATTTATGAAGGAAACCTAGCATTTCTCTGGTAGATCTCATTATTGGGATCCATGGTGAATGGGGATCCAGTGGTGCTCAGTGGCCTCTGGCTCTGCTGGATACAGTAACTCCCGTAGTCTCCTTCTCTGTCAGAACAGACAACTACAATTACCTGCCACACTAGTGTGTATGGGGGTCTTTAGTAAATATTTGCATCCCCATGAAATGACAACTTTGGAGAACTCTTGTTTCATAATTGTGCATTATCATGTTGCCCTGTTGTACTCCTTGAATATTTATAAATAAACTCACAACTGGGTATTACAATTTTCTTAGATTATCCGATTACCCCAACTAGTAACACCAAGTTGTCAATTTATTTATACATTTCTAGGAGAAATAACAGAAGCACAGCACAATGCAAAGCTCAAAGAAAAGAAGTATAATGTTTCCTAATGGAAATTTTTCTTATAGTGCTATAAATTGCCAACCATGCCTTTATTTTCCCATTAGAGTACAATGGGAATATACAAATATATATTAAAAATAACACAGAGCAGATATTAACACTCTAAAATACAAGACCACAACCTTTCTGTGATAAAGAAAAAGAACAATAAAAAACAGGACTTGGAGTGAATAAAACAAGTTGCTTCTCTAATGCGTTATACATGCATTTTTTGTATACCAGGATCCTGTGTCCGTTTTTCCCCTCTTTCCCTGACTTCCTATTCAGAAATAGTGATGAGCGGCAGGTGCAATATTTTGCGAATATTTGGGTGAATTGTCATCATAAATTCACGATTGTGAAAACCGGCAATGTAATATGCATGCATTATGCGCGCACTACAGGCATGGGTCACTATTGCTACATTTTTCAAGCTGCTAGAAGTTTTCTGAGACTACAGAAAATGGTTGGCATGGCAGAACATTACAATAGCTTTATGTGCAGATAGAGTGCTCCGATATATTCGCGATTGCGCAAATAGGCAATTAATGATGCGCAGGTCTGACTACATATTAGCAGGTCTGACTACATATTAATGATTGGTGCACTAAGTATTGTGAACTTGCTTGTAGCATGTATGTATGGACAACAGAACACTACCTAATACCCTGCACTGGAACCTCTACAGTATCAGCTACACTATATCACGATCTCACCTACACTGACTATCTTCCACTAACTATCTGTATTATATATGTAAGCTAACTAACTACGGTAACTATCTAATGTAATGTGACACAGTAAAGCACAGAGCACAGCAATGACACTGCTGTCTCTCAGAACTGAAAAACAAAACAGGAGAAAATGGCTGCTGGGGAGGTTCTTATATAGTAAGGGGGTAGGCAACTTTCCTATTGGTTGATAGGGATGTTGCTAAGCTCAGACAAAGACATTGCAGCCTTCTCATTGGCCCACAAGCAAGAAGCAGGAAGGGATCATGGGTTCAGAGGGAAAAAAAATCTAGAATATCCGTGAATATGAATCTGTAGCACTATATACTAAATCTTCGCAAATTCTCAAAGTGGGATATTCGCGTTCAAAATTCGTGATTCGAGTATTCGCGGCCAACACTATTCAGGAATATCCTTTACAGAGGAATAAGAAGAAACAGCATGCTACAGGAATTCCATTAAGGAATAGAGTATATCCCTCATGTGTAAGTGACACGTGCAAAGGAAGAGGACCTGGATCAGCTTTAGCCTGATCTGTGATTAGAATCAAGTCTCATAGGAGATAGGAGGTGGTGAGACAAAAATGGCGTGCATAATGCATCAGACACGTAACTTGTTTTATTCACTCCAAGTTATATTTTTTGATTGGCTGTACAATGGTAATATGACTGGACTATGTCTATCCTATAAAACAATGGTTACGACACACATTCAATTATTGGATGATATTTTTGACCAGGTACAGTACATCTCATTTAGTGTTTTATTTTAGTTTTTTTTTTTTTTGGTGTATCACGCAACCTTCATAATATACATATCTGATTTAAAAAAACATACAACGCTTTATACAAATGTGTGATCTTCTGGAAAATTTATTACCAATTGTGACATCAGAGGAACTGTGCGTCTCCAGAAAGCTGTTGAGGTGGTGCCATGCCTTAGGAATCCATTCAATTATCTTTATAAGATCATTATTTCTCAAGCTTTTTTCTATTTCTATTTCAATAAGCTTCCTTCTCAAGTATCTTCCAAGAAAACCTTTAACTGGATCCATGTGGTTAGCATATAACACCCATCTAGAAATGAATAAGATTTACAAATATGAATATTGTACCTGATCATACAGCAACCTAAAGTCATTATTGTATAATTACAATTAAAATTCATCTGAAATCATGCATATTTGGCTATTGGTATCTAAAGCACTATGTATTTCTAAAACATTTCATAGGCCTCCAAAACAAATTGATAATTTAAAGTGAACCTGTCATCATGTTAATTCTGCTTCCCTGTCCAAGAGCAGGATATGATGGAGAGATATAGGTTGAACACTGTGATATATCATTTATATGAATTTAGCTAGCCCACACAGGATGATTGACAGCATTAAATCTATCCCTGTGTGTACAGAGAATATACTCCATCATCCTGTGTATGTCAGGTAATCAGGACTCTCACTGTCTATACTAGAATTCCTGCCAGGACTTACTTTATTTTTTACTCACAAATGCTGCTCCAAATCATATACTGTAAACCTATGTATGATAGAGCTCGGCTTTAGCTACTTTAGCATATACTGCTCTCAAAAATCACCTGACAGGTTTGCTTTAATTTATATGCTAAAATATTTTTTCATTATTATTAGGCAAATATAAATATACTCAATACAACAAAATTACCTGAAATTGTGGTGTAATTCTAAATTTGGTGATGACAAAATACTTTGATTCATTGTTCCAATAATGTATGGACTGGAAGAAAAAGGAAGGTCCTTATTTTAAAAAAAAACACACACAATATATAAACTAGATAATTTAATTCTACATTCTGCAGTTCACTTCTGTTACGTATCATTTTTTCATTGAAAAAAAAAAAGGTTTAGCTATAAACAATTTTTTTATGGATTGTATAACCCCTGGAACATGTTAGCCCCCCTCCCAATATCATATTATTTTTAAATGACCTAACTTTACAAGCTTCACCTGCATGAATGACCTGAGAAGAGTCCATACTGTATGTCTTATATTTCTTCCATTAAAGGAGTTGTACCATCAGCTGAATTTGTCAGCAGAGGCTGCGACCAAGCATGTTAGGGAAATGTCATATTACATTGCGGCCATTCAGGAGGTTGTCTCTACTAGAGTATCAGTTTTTAGCGTGACACTTAAACTGAGTAAATAGTTACATAAAATTGACTTTCATTGGCTTTTGATACCACAGTCAAGTTAAAAGTACCTTCATATGTAAAACAAAGGCATGCAGATTTTTACCATAACAGGAGTTCCTTAAAAAATTAAATTTTATGTTCTGACTGATACAGAAGGAGTCCCAAGTGGGAGACTCCCCTTGATGATGTCCATGTACCCCAATAGGAGTAACAGGTGCAGGGGAAACTTGAGTTGGGCTTATATTCTTACATCTCATTACATAATTATGTTAGTGAACATAATAAAACTACACAAATTTACTTTGATACGATTCCATCTAGAAGAATTCTTGTTTGCTATCAACTAATGGAAAGGACATCACGTAATTGACTGTGGCATTAAAGAGATTTGATTGTGATCCATTCCAGGTGATAAAAAGATTTTTCTCAAAGCTTCTTTTAGTGAGATATTCTTTATAGTTCACATTTTTATACTTCCTTCTTTACCTTTTGCCTGTTTCAAGATATCCTAAGATAAAGGGTGCAAGATGACAAGCTTTAAAAAATAAAAAATGTGAACTATTTTTTTGGGCACTGTGAGAAAAAGCTGGTCATCTTGCACTATTTAACTTTAGCTATATAAAAAGGCAAAAGGTAAGAAAAGACATATCTGTATATTATTGATGTGCTAAAAGGTGGGCACATGTCTTTCTCATCCTCTCATTTTAAAGATCTCATATTTCATCATTTAAAATTTTAGCTAACAACAAAAGTTCTCTAATATACCTGCTCAATTTCATGCTGCAGTGATGCAAGCAAGCATGGAAAACATCATAATTAGTGTTGAATGATACGAAGCATTCAAAGCGGAATTCAGTCCGAATTTTCTTGCGCTTCGTGATAACAAATCAGGTTTTCCAAAAATGGCTGTTGCACGTGTTACAAAGCAAAACTAAGCATAGAGGAGACAAGCCCTGGAACGCAAGATCACCCATAATGACAAGCAGCCGGCCGATCCGCAGATAGCCACCCCCTGTGATGACACAGCCCTATAAAACCCTTATCCCACGAAGTCTCTGCCATTGTCCTGTGAGCTGAGCACTAGGGACAGTGTTACTGAAAACAATTAATAGAATATTGGAGAGGGAGAGGGCAGGGAGAGGGCAGGGACAGTGCAGGGAGACTTATTCTGCATCAGTGTTATTTATCTATTCCTACATTTACTTATTCCGACATTAGCTGTAAACTAAGATATGTAATTCAATACCAATAATATGGAGGCCTTTACTACCCATTGCCAGCGTGTCAACCAATACCATCCAGTCTACACCCCTTAGGGGGTCCAGGTCTTAATGATGACCATCCTCATCTTTTGCTCTCTTTACTTCCTAGAAGAGTCATCAAGATGCAGAGAGAGGAGTAGCTGGATGTTCTAGATGACATATTAGATGATGTGGAAAGGGAGGAAAAGCAGATGACAGAAGAAGGGCTCCCACCTGTAGGGCAGGAGAGCACTGGGGTCGGAGAAGTGGGTATGCCATAGCTGAATAATATTCAGTGCTTACTGTCAAATAACCTGCAGGAGATTGCAGGCAAGAACAGCAATAATTAGAATATTGTGCCCCCACCTAACCAGCCAAACTTCATATCAGCAACAGTCCCTGTTTAAAGGTGCAATCAAGGTCCAGCCTGGTCATTAACAATGAAGAAGGATTATACAGTGCAGTCTACATTATTAAATGAAAGGCAACTGTGGCTTAATTGGCCTCATAGTTCTTCAACGCAGCACGGCCGCAACTTGCCCGCAGCACGGCCGTTTTCTTTGGTCATATCCTAAGGGAGAGTGGCCTGGGTATACTTGATTTATAGTGATTTGTGACTAATTAATTCGAAACTAATGGAATTTCTTGGTGAACTTCAGCGAAGTTGCCAAATCAAATTTTTCGTTCATCTCTAATCATAAAACACAGATTTTATATATGAATACAATCCTTCTCTCCCCATGGTACACACACAAAACAATAATAAGAGGGTTTTATGAGTAAACGTGTTCATGAGCTATGTCTGGTATACCAGCACATCACCGTGCATGTCATAGGGTTGGTGATGTGCACAATGACATGCAAGTATACAGAACGTCACCACTGCAGCCAATCACTGTCATCAGTAGTAGACCAAGATTTTTCAAACAAACCCTTTAAAGGTTCTAAGCAACAAACCTTTTTTGAAGCAGCCCTAAATAGAATATGACTAAGCTGCAGTCCCAGGCACAATCCATGGAAAAACTTTTTTTTACTCATACAATTCTTTTTTATTGTTTATGTGTAAGTGTTTAAAATGATCTATTAGTCAGAAAATAGACAAAACAATTAGGTAATAGTTTTGTTACCAGGGTTATTACCATTTGCTGTATTTACAATTAAGGAATCCATTGAAGATATCACTTAGCGATCCTATATGATGAAGATTATCCAGGATTATCACTAGTGGCGGATCAGTATCATTATCGGCACTGCACTGATCTGCAAGATTGGCTAGATACTGACGCAATTCCTTAAAAATACAGAAGAAGAAAAGTTAATAAATATGCCGTAAGAGCCAAATCAAGATAACCATGTAAATAGGTGGTCATGTAATAAAAAGAAATAAAAATTTGTATACAAACGAATTATTATGAGTCTCCTTATCCCTAAAATTCTGTTACAGAGTGAATAATTACTATATAAAGCAGTAGTGACCTGAACATGCTTTAAAGGGAATCTGTCACTTTGAAAATGGAATCCAAGCTTAAGGCAGCATGTTATAGAGCAGGGGGAGCTGAGCAGACTGATATATAACTTTATGGGAAAAGCTTTACTATAACTTGTAATTTACTTATTTATATCTGTGCTTGTTCTGGATTTGAAGTCAAGGAGGTGGTCCTATCAGTGATTGGCAGCTATCTCTGTATACACAGTAATAGAGGGAAGACTGTCAATCACTGATAGGACCATCTCCTTTACTTCAAAGCTCAGAATGAGCACAGATATAAATAAGCAAATCTGTGCCATAGTGTCTGCATCAAATGCCATGATTTAGGACTATTACTGCAATTTCTTCAGTGAATTCTTGCAAATAAAGGTATTAGTGTATAAATATATAAATGTCATTAATAAGGGTCTGTATGCAATGACCCAAAATGCACTGTTGTCTGTGAGTATGGCTTTTTATCTTTTTGCATAAATAAACTATAGATTTTTATGAAAGCTGGATTTCTATATATTATTTATCCATGCTTCCCGGAATTATCCAAAGATGAGCTGGACTAAATCTAAATCAGCTATGCTGCAGGTTTTGTGATGTTAGGTACACTTTAAAGATGAAACAGACCCATTGTAACTTACCAATAATACACAAATCAAAATAGATCCATCAATTGGATCACAATAGATTAAAACAGATCACATATGATCAGTCATAGATTATGTAAACATGGAAGCCACAACAGGAGTGTGAATAAAACCTAACATAGTACCTGTCACATATGCTGCACCACAACCTGCGATGTGAGCATGACAGCAGGGGGTTAGTCTACATATACTCAATCTCGCTCTTACCTTCCACATAGGCTGTAACTTGAGCATAAATTACATCCTAGTACATTCTACATACCCCAGATACTTGCTGTCACAGTCTATCTAGTTTTAAAGGCCAAATAGATGACCCAACATGCACACTCTAATCTCTAACAGTAAACTGGTGAAAGATTCTTAGAAAGGCTATGGATTCTTTGGCCAAACAAGGACCAAACTAAGTAAAGCTTTAAACAATATAGAAACATTACTGAAATAATAGTAAAAAAAGAAACAAAAAAAATTAAAGTGAGAAAGTAACAGAAAGAGCTAACAGTTACAAGCCTTATTGCTTTCTTGAGGGTTGAGGGAGTAAAAGAACCTCAGACAGTCAGAAATGTGAACACAGCTTTACTCTTTAGAACATGTATTAAAGTATTTCTTAGAGGTTTCAGAACCATCCATTTATAATTTATTAGGTAAAAGCGTGGGTTATTACTGGACAATAGGGGAGGATTAGGGTGTGGGAAAGACTAGCAATACTAAATTGATAATTTTCCTGTAATTCTTACTTTCTTTTTGACCCCCTACTATAACACAAGTAGTGATGAGCGGCAGGGGCAATATTCAAATACGCGATATTTCACGAATATTTGGATGAATATTCGTCAAAAATTCTCAAATTCGCAATTATTTTCTTCTTGTGAAAATCGTCAATGTAATAAGCGCGTATTGCGCGCAATACAGGCGTGGGTCACTATTGCTACATTTTTCAAGCTGCTGGAAGTTTTCTGAGACTGGAGAAAATGGTTGGCACGGCAGAACATTACAATAGCTTTATATGCAGATAGAGTACTCCAATATATTCGCAGGTATATTTAGCAGGTCTGACTACATATTAGTGATTGGTGCACTAAGTATTGTTGTGAACTTGTGAGTGACATCACAGCACTATGTCTGTAGCATGTATGTATGGACAGCAGAACCTATCACACTACCTAACACCCTGCTCTGGAAACTATCAGCTACAATATATCACTATCTAACCTACACTGACTATCTCCCACTAGCTATCTGTATTATATATATCAGCTAACTAACTAACTAATTAACTAACTGACTAAGTATCTAATGTAATGTGATACAGCAAAGCACAGAGCACAGCAATGTCACTGATGTCTCTCTCAGAACTGAAAAAAGAAAACTGCAGAAAATGGCTGCTGGGGAGGTTCTTATATAGTAAGGGGTAGGCAACTTTCCTTTTGGTTGCTAGGGATGTTGCTCAGCTCAGACAAAGACATTGTAGCCTTCCCTTTGGCCCACAAGCAAGAAGCAGGGAGGGATCATGGGTTCAGAGGAAAAAAAATAGAATATTCGTGAATATGAATATATAGCACTATATTCAAAATCTTCGCAAATTCTCGTTTATAATTCGCAATACGCATATGCGCGCCCAACACTAACCACAAGCTGTAGGGTAAACTACAGTTAATTATATTTACAGTTTAGATTATACAAAGAGTTAAATTAAGAAATTGATTTTCTCTACAGTCTACTCCTTGGTATGCTTGAAACCTCTAACTTTATTTTCCATTTTTTTTTCCATGAAATGTTATTTCTTTTTTTCTGTGCACAGAATAGATACAGTATAATAATTTCATTTTGAATAGTATATTGCTGATTCTTATGGTTTGTTGAAAAATGGTATGCTTTTCTTGTTCTGTAGCCTTTTGAAGAGATTCATAAACGTGTTTTTGCTTACTCACTTTACTTGATTTGTTATCCACATTAAAGGTTGCAACCGCTTCCTCAATTTTCTTTCTGCCACTTTTATTTACAACATATTCTGCAAGTTTGTTAGCCAGATATGTCTTTCCTGTTCCACTGGGTCCGGATAATATAATTCTGTGGTGTTCCATCAATAAATTAAAGTAACGCTGAGTAATTGGTTTAGAAATAAGGGTATCAAACACAAAACTGTCCAGGCTGTTTTCTTCTACACCTAGGAAAGAAAAATTATGGTTGACTGTGTTCCAACTCTCCAAAATGAAGTTATGTTTACTAGGTAAAATACTGCACGCACATTAATAAACATATTATAGGATTGTAAAGCACACAATCATGAAAGCAAATAACTTTACACTGAGCACCAGAAATATAATTACACTGAGTGAACACCTCGAACTAAAATATTACATTGGTAAATATTGCAGAACCAAAGACTATTTATTAATTTCACAGCAAATAAAGCGTATTATTAAAACTACCAGCCTAATGTTGATTCCCCTTATGCTATAAAACAGCTTTATCCAACAGAAAAAGGACATTTCCAGTAATTAATACCACTCATACAGGGTATACTTGGTCTGCCATAATATTTAAGTAGGTGGCAAAATAGCATCAACATGAATGTCAGGATCCAAGGTCTCAGCAGAACAGTGTCCACAGAATGACACTGTCTCTGCCAGCTTGTCTTCTTCCCATAGTGCATTCTGGCGCAATGTCCTTCCCTATGCTCCATGGTCCAATTGTGATACTCACATGCACTTTCAGCAGTGGACAGGGGTCACCATGGGCACTCTTACTCTCCCATTCACAGCAAGTTGTGGTGCACTATGTGTTGAGACACCTTTCCATCATGGCCAGCATTTACTTTTTCAGCAATTTGTGCTACAGTAACTTTTCTGTGAGATTAGACCAAATGGGCTACCATTCACTCCCCACATGCATCAATGAGCTTTGGACGTGCCCATGATCCTGTTGATGCATCACAAGCTGTACTGTACTGTACTTTGGAGCATTTTAGATGCTAGAGATGAGTGAATTAATTCTAAATTTGTCTTGAATTTCCCCAAGATTCTGATTCCATATGAATCCAAATCTTTTGGATTTCGATTCAGACAAATCTCTCAAAATAGGGGGACATAACACAGGAAAGCATCTGCCACCAAAAAGGGACAAATTTGGACCTTTTTAAATTGTTAATCAAAATCTGAGTGCGCTGTGTTATTAAACAGGCTGTTGTTACCTCCGTCTACCATCCATTTACCCATAGCCATATATGTCACTGTCACTTTGACATTGCTAATGATGTATTGGTATTAACAAGCTTGAAAAGGGCTTGGCTGCCATCCTAGGAGACCAAAGAGTGTAATACACAACATTTTAGGGCATTCTGAGTACTTTTGATTTGGGTAGAATTTATTCCTACCCAAATCAAATCTGCCAACCATTTCATTTGAATAAGACCAAATCCAATTTTAGTGAATTTGATCATCTCCAGTAATCACTGCATATTGGGAACATACTGTTTTGGACATCCTATGGCTCAGATATCTAGTCATCACAATGTGGATGTAAAAGATTTAAGGTCCCTTTACACTGCCCGAGCATTGGGCAGATCAATGCTAACAAGCTTTTGTAGGAATGTTCACTAGTGATGATTTGCCGGTGTAAAGGAGCTGCCAATTACCAGATGAACTAGCAAAATTGGATCTTTCATGCAGTCACCAAAATAATCATTTGCTGACAGCAGATCATGGTGTCTAAACAATGCTCTGCTGCCAGCAAACAAAGATTCTGTATAAGGATGAGTAATGGCATTAGCAATAGCTCCTCCCCATATTGTGGAGGAGATCTCTGCATGTAAATGCAGCAGTCTCCTGCACTGATAACCAGCCAATTGCAAGGAAGGAACACTTCCTTTCCGACAATCATCTGCTCAGTGTAAGGGATCTTTTTGACTGTTACATTTTTCTTTCTTCAAACAAATTGACTTGAAGAACTCATTGTTCACTTGTGATCTAATGTTTTCCACCCCTTTACAATTTACTCTTTATTAATATAAGATAATCAATGTTATTAATTTCATCAGTAGGGTGGGGTCCCATGTAATGGTCACAAGCTACATGGGCATGCATGTCTGTGCAATTTTTAATTTGACCATTTAAAAATTCCATTCATGATTGGTAGGGATCCCATCTAGTGTTGAGCGAAGTATTAAAAAATTCGATTCGGCTGCTACTCTGAATTTTGCAGAAATATTCACTTTGTGGCGAATTACTTCATTACGAAGCACATTTCTTTTTAAGTAGTGGTTGCAATGACAGGGAACAACAATTGTGCAGAGGCATCTATAGTAATATTACAGTGTAAAAGAATAAATAAATCAAATTATACTTATCTTATCCATTTGCACGCGATGGGCCAGCCGCTGTATTGAAGATCTTGCACGAAATCTTGCACGGTCACTGATGACATTTGGATTTCTTGTGATATCTTCAATCAAGATGGCGGCTGCCGGCCGATCGCAAGCAAATGGATGAGGTTAGTATGATTTTTTTTGTCTTTTTACACGATTTTAGGAAAAATCGATTCGCTAGCACGAAGCACATGGAAATTTGGCTTCGCGGAAAATAGAATTTTCCCTGAAATTATGAGAAGTGGACTTCAATTCGCTTTAGGCCTCATGCACACGATCATTGTTGTGGTCCGCGTTGGAGCCGCATATTTTGCGGCTCGGGCGCAGACCCATTCACTTCCATGGGGCTGCAAAAGATGCAGACAGCACTCCGTGTGCTGTCCGCATCCGTTGCTCCGTTCCGTGCCGCCAAAAAAAAAATTGAACATGTCCTATTCTTGTCCATTTTGCGGACAAGAATAGGCATTTCTACAATGGGCCACGTTCCGTAAATTACGGAACGCAGAGCAGCTTCCGTGTTTTGCGGATCCGCGGTTTGCGGACCGCAAAACATCAACGGTCGTGTGCATGAGGCCTAACACTAGTCCAATCAGTAGGACCCTATTGTGGATAGAGAATAACTTTTGACAACCAGAATACCCCTTTAATTGATTGTTGACTGATCATGGCCACACAGTACCCATAAATCCCTAATCAATACACAAATGTTAGAACTGATCAATTCATATGTTTACAGAACCTATGCTTCTTCATGGTTAAAGACTGAAAGCTATACCGTATAATCTGATCCTGTAGTCATACTCCCTTGTCCCATTTACATTTAGATGCAAATTTGACCACAACTACAATTTTAACATGGTCATGTCTCTACTTGAAAAATGCTTGTGCTAGTATGTGCATGTATTTTGACTTGTTTTCATATATCTTGAGAAAATTTGTCTTTTAGGCCCCTTTCACGTCTGCATTTTTCCTTTCCGTCCTAGAGTTCCGTCCTCAGGGCTCTAGGACGGAAAGATACCGATCAGGATTATCCCAATGCATTCTGAATGGAGATAAATCCGTTCAGGATGCCTCAGGATGTCTTCAGTTCAGTACTGACACGTTTTTTGGCCGTAGCAAAATCCGCAGCATGATGCGGATTTTTCTCCGGCCAAAAATCCCGAAGACATGCCGCAAGGACGGATCCGGAATTAACGCCCATTGAAAAGCATTAATCCGGATCCGACTTTAAGCTAAATGTCGTTTCGGCGCATCACTGTATCCAACGTTTAGCTTTTAAGAATGGTAACCATGGCAGCCAGGACGCTACTAAAGTCCCAGCTGCCATGGAAAAGAAGCGGGGAGCCGGGGAAAAAGCTACTACCTTCCGTGCAGTGGCCGAGGCGCTCCTCGATGACGTCACCGGGTCCCTGCGTCGCATGGTTCACATAGCTATGCTATGTGAGCAATGCGCTGTATGGATCGTACGGTGCATTGCTCACATAGCATAGCTATGTGATCCATGCGATGGAGGGACCCGTTGACGTCATCGAGGAGCACCACGGTCGCCGCACGGAAGGTAGTAGCTTTTCCCTCGGCTCCCTGCTTCTTTTCCATGGCAGCCGGGACTTTAGCAGCGTCCTGGCTGCCATGGTAACCTGAAAGCATATAGTCTTCAAATGCTTTTAGCTGTCTTGCGTTGTGACGAATCCGGCGGGCATTTCCAGCGACGGAAGTGCACTCTGGATCCTCACAACGCAGATGTGAAAGGGGCCTTAGGGGCTTTCTCTTGAAGACATCCTCTTTTGAAAGATACGCTAGCCCACAATTTGGTAAATGGTGGGGTCTGTTTTCGCACATCCAGAAATCAGTTGTTATTGTCGGGGAAGGTGTGTCTGGTAGCTAAAATTAATTAAAATGAATGGCCAACCATGCAATGCATGGGTAGGCCAAGTCAACTCAATCAGCTTTGTTCTGGACCACCGTTTATAATGCCTATGTGCGATAAAAAGGTAAAAAGGTGATATGGAAAGGGCATGTCTTGGTAAGTGCCTTCTAGATCTAAAAAACCTTTGAATCAAAATTGTTGTACCATCATTTTTATCACCAAAACAATGGATGCTAATACTTCTGCTCAACTTTGAATGTGTTTCACAAGAGGTAAATGATAAGTAGTATTATATTTTAATTGGTAGTTAAGTCGACATTAAGCATTTTGCATAATCCAAATATAAATTAGTAAGACAAGGCATATTTACCTTTTAAGTTCACAGTGATGATATTATCTCCAACCAGGTATCCACAAGGTAACATTTCAGGCACTTCTGTGTTATTTGATCTAACTATATCACCAATACTATAACTAGTGATGGCATCTGAGGTTAAACCTAAACTAGAAGCTGGATCCACACGGTATACATATTCCTAAAAAGCCAAATGGATTTGTATTAAAAATGTATTAGATTGAAACTTAAATATAATACAAAGATTGAGGAAAGTAAAATAGAAAAGTCTATCCTAGGCACATTTATCTCCAATCTGTTGGCTAACATAAGTAAAATCTTGCTACTGGAACACAAGCACAACATGACATATCATGAAACTTAGTAGCACTTGTATTTTTAAAAACTACAACATGGCATTATTGATGCACAGAATGAATGGTACATTCTGTTAAAAAATGTTGCATTGTTTTAAATGGGTTTTCCCATCACATACAATGGGGGCAAATCGCTAGAAACTCTGGGACCCGCACCTACAACGAGAACAGAGCGGGTAAATGAATAGAGGGTGCACTGCACATGTGCAACCGCCCTCCATTAATTTCAATGGGGCCGCTGAAAATAGCCAAGTGCTGGCTCAGCTATTTCCGTCTGCCTCATAGAAATTAATGGGAGCAGGGACCGCGCGTGCGTGGTGTGCTCCCATTTACTTTAATGGGAAAAGCAGGGAGCAGCGCTTGGTGGTGGATGGACCCCGGGAAACAAGGGGTCCTCCAGCCGCAGCTCTCCTCGCTCCATTCTCCTTGTAGGTGCGGGTCCCAGAGGTGGTACTAGCATCTATCAGACAATGGGGGCATATCCTATCGATATGCCCCCATTGTATGTGATGGGAATACCCCTTTAAATTAGTATATCATCTCTTTAGGACTTCAGTAAAATCCTCTAGAAAAAAATATCAGATGATCTGAAAAAGAGACAACTCGGTATAGAGGAAACATTAAAAGACTTATAGATCAGGAAAAACTTTTTCATGAAGTTGGCTGTAGATGGAAAGCGGTTGTTGACTGTCTTTTTTTAAGTCCTAAAAAACTGAATGGAGAGAGCAGCGCATGAGTGGCCACCTCTCCACAGCTGGCAAACAGTGGCTTGTTCTTGAGATAGACGCAGGTCATAGAGGTGGGACTAACATCCATTGGAATTTTATGTATCCTGTTGATATGCCATAAATATCTAAAATTTCTTATTTGCATAAGAAAACATTATTTAATTCTCTAAAATACTTTATGCATCAATTCCTTACAGTATGCAGGATCTTTGCTTTCTGTAATTTGTCATTTAAATAAAACCTTCAATGTTTGCTTCATTTGATGAACACACAGATGCTTAGCCTGCAACAGTTACATCATAGCTATGAGCTGCATCTTGTAATAACTTTTGCATCTGTGTGCCCACAGACCAGCACCGATTTTTATTTTCTACAAGTAACATAAGGGGAAAAAGAATGCAGGGTTGCTACTGAATGACAACAAAGGAGATCTTGAAAACTTAGATGGACTGATGGGGGGTCGGATTGGGGGGGGGGGCTTATTTACTTCTATGGGAGAGTTTTTTAGGCATGCTCTGTGACCTGTGCAGAGGTCAGGAGGAAATAAATAATCTGTGATATCATCTATTGTGAAATGAGAATTATGTGATCTATACACATAAGGGATATCTGTCATTCTAATCCTGCCTGTAATGATAAGCAGATAACTGCAGTAAAGTGAGATGTACAGTTAAAGAAGTGGTGACTATTATTAGGCTTACTGGCCAGTGCAGAGACTGCAAAATTATATATTTTTTTAAACATAGATAGTGACATGGAAAAGTAAAAATCACATCACCAACTTTTTTTCAAAATATGTTAAGCTTAAAAATTTGATTATCTGATTACACATTCCCTTTAAAAAATACAAACACATATGGCAAGCAATAATGAATGCTAGAGGCACAGCATCTTTTCCTGCCCCCAACCCTGTCATAATCTGAAATTAATCCCTTTTTAAAGAGCAATGTAGCAGCACTCATTACTCAGTCCCCAGTCACCACTATTCTCCCCAGTGTGCGGTCCCCGCCTTACACCAGCAGGTGTCCCGTAACATCACCCGTGCCCTGACCAACGCAGTTATAGGGAAGGTCCACTTAACGACTGACACATGGACAAGTGCTTGTGGCCAGGGACGCTACATTTCCCTGACGGCACACTGGTTGAACGTTGTGGAGGCCAGGAGCAAGTCGTACCCTGGGATGGCACAGGTGCTACCGACGCCAAGGATTGCGGGCCCTACTTCCATCAGGAATTCCGCCACCACCTACATTAGTGGCTGCAAACCCCCCCTTCTCCTCCTCAAACTCATCCTCCACTTCCACCTCTGAACTCTCATCTTGCAGCACCAGTCAGCCATCAGTCAGTAGCTGGATGCAGTGTAGCACTGCAGTGGGGAAGTGGCAACAGGCCGTGCTGAAACTTATTTGCTTTGGTGATTAACAGCACACCGCCGCAGAGCTGTGGCAGGGTATAAGGGACCAGACAACACTCAACTTACAACTAGACATGGTTGTTTATGATAATGGCCGTAAATTGGTAGCGGCTTTGGAGCTCAGCAAGCTCACACAGATACCATGCCTAGCCCACATGTTCAACTTAGTGGTTCAGCGGTTTCTCAAAACCTACCTCTATTTGCCTGAGCTACTGGTGAAAGTGTGTGACCATTTCCGAAAGTCATCTACAGCTGCCATAGGTCTGGCAATGCTACAGCAGCACTGGCAATTTCCAGCTCACCAACTGTTGGGCGACGTGAGCACGCACTGGAACTCCACATTCCACAAGTTGGCCAGGCTTTGTGAGCAGCAGAGGGCAGTAGTGGAATACCAGCTGCAACATGGTCATCGTCTTTCCTGTCAGCTTCCACTCTTCACAATTGACGAGTGGGCATGGATGTCTGACCTCTGTGAGGTTTTACGCAACTTTGAGGAATTAACACAGATAGTGAGCAGCGATGCCGCCATTATCAGTGTAACCATCCAACTTCTGTGTCTACTGAAACACTCGCTGCTCACAATAAATTTGGATGCTTTGCATGTGGAAGAGGTGGAAATGGGGGAAGACAGTACACAGGGAGATAGCCAGACCACCATCAGTTCGTCTTCTCAGCACGAATTGCATAATGATGATGAGGAGGAGCAAGAGACGGTTGCCTCCGCTACAGAGGGTAGTACCCATAGCAGGTTTATTCCGTCTGTTCAGCGTGGACGGGCAGAAGAGGAGGAAGAGGATGAGGAGTTTGAGAGTCATCCTCCTAATGAGGACAGTGGAGTCTTGTCTGTTGGGACTCTGGCACACATGGCTGACTTTATATTATGCTGCCTTTCCCGTGACCCTCGCGTTGTACGCATTTTGGCTAACACCGATTACTGGTTGTTCACCCTTTTCAACTCCCAAAGAGAACTTTTCATCTCTCATTCCTGTGGTGGAGAGAGCTAGAAAAATGGTGCAATACCAGAATGTCCTTGTGGAAAAATTGCTCCAGAAATTTCCAGCTGACAACGTTGGCGACAGAGTACATAGTTCCTTGGGCAACCGAGGAGAGGAGATGAGGGGAACACACAGCGGTTCCAACAGAGGCAGGGCAACACTATCCAAGGCCTGGAACAGTTTTATAACACCCGGCCAGCACCCTCACCCTGATGAATGGCCTATTGTCACAAGGAGAGAAAAATTTTGGAAGATAGTGAAGGAGTACATAGCAGCCATCAATGAGCCGTCTGTGCCTTACAACTATTGGGTGTCCAAGCTGGTCAAGTGGCACGACCTAGCACTCTATGCTATGGAGGTGCTGGCCTGCCCTGCCGCCAGCGTTTTGTCAGAGCGGGTATTTAGTGCTGCTGGGGGCATAATAACTCATAAGCGCATCTGTCTGTAAACTGAAAATGCTGACTGGTTGACTCTTATAAAAAAGAACAAGGCCTGGATTGCCCCTGACTTCTCCACTCCACAAGAGGAAAGCAGCTAAACATAAAGGCACTTTAAATGTGGCTTTTATGGTGTATTGAATACACTGGATTCCCATGCACCCTTTCCACCACAAAAAAGGGTATATGGTTCAATCTTCCTTCTCTCGTCCTCCTCCTCCTCCATCATATCGACATGCTTATTAGGCTGCCCTTGCAGGGAGCAGCTTGAGACACTGGTAAAGTTGGGCAGTGTCAGGAGCGGAGCTGAAGTCCTGGTGAACCCCGGTAAGATCGTCACATTTTACATGTAAGCGCTACATCACTTGACTGTGAGCTCAACTATCATTTACAGCGGGACGCCACTGCTGTACTATAGAGCGGGACGCCGCTCTTACATACAGAGAAGTCACTTAAGGATAGAATGATGTATATAGAAGGAATTTTAGGGGACTAACTTCAACCAAGTATTTTGGAGTGGAATTAAGAGACTTATATTGACACTATTTGAGGACTATCAATTATAATAGGAGTATTAACATTTACTATTTGCTGCTATGTTTTTATTGTTTACTGTTTCTACACTTCAGTCATTTGCTGCTAATATGAGTCATTTGCTGCTATTTACCTGCTGATACAATCTGCGCAGAGTTTTAGGGATACTACATGAATTTAAGGAATTGAAGTTTATGGGTACTTATTTTAATGAGGTCATTTTTGTTGTGCTATACTAGATATTAATTGATTAATTTTAAATAATAAATAGCCGATTTCTGTATTATAAAGCGATTTACCATTCATAGATTGGGTGCATCTATACACTGAGAGCACCTCATTTGGTAGATAGGCGTTCTTGTGCGACACAATACATTGTGTTGTTTGAAATATTTTCGGTTTTGTGCGTATTATCGTCAGTCTGTAAAAGTGGCGTTCTACTTGGACAATATCGTTCCCAGCAGCGACCTGGGAGTCCAAGATGCATCCAGCCATCCTCCACATGCTGTTCTCGAACCATTTCAGTGGTGTTTTAATCTATTTCTGACCTTTTTCCTGTGAACCAGACACCCTCCCCTCTACAGAGCATGGGGTGCCTGGTTTAATGCTCAGGTTCTCCCAATGACTTCCATTGTGCTCGGGTGCTCTGTAGAGCACCCGAGCATCCCAAAGTTCTCTACTCGAGCACCCGAGCACTTTGGTGCTCGATTAACACTACAAGCAATCAAAAAGGTGTATGCCCCCCAGAATAGTACCAATCTAACCGTTACCTCATCCCACAAAAACTGAGCCCCTACCTGAGACAATTGCCCAAAAAATAAAGAAAGACTATGGCTCAAAAATATTAAATAAAAAAAGTGTACATATTAAGTATTGCCACGTCCGTAACGACCTGCTCTATAAAAATGATCTAACCCTTCAGGTGAACACCGTAAAAAAAAATACAGAAGAACGGTGTCAAAAGCCATTTTTTGTCACCTAACATCACAAAAATTGTAATTTAGCAAGCGATCAAAAAAATCAAACGTACCTCAAAACCATTCCAATCAAACAGTCATCTCTTCCCGCAAAAAATGAGTCCCTACATAAGACAATAGCCAAAAAATAAAAAGACTATGGCTCTCAGAATTTGTTTCAAAAATGCTTTTTGGTTAAAGTTAAATAAATAAAAAAATTTGGTATTAGGTATCGCCACGTCCATAAGAACCTGCTGTATAAAAATATCACATGATCTAACCCCTCAGAACACCGTAAAAAAATTAAATAAAAAGTGCATCAAAAAAGCCATTTTTTGGCACCTGGTATCCTGTAATATCAAATGATCAAAAAGTCATATGCACCCTAAAATAGTACCAATAAAACTATCATCTTATATTGAAAAAAAAATAAGCCCCTACATAAGACAGTCGTCCAAAAAAAAAAAATATGGCTTTCAGAATATGGAGACACTAAAAAATATATTTTTTTAAATGCTTTATTATGTAAAACTGAAACAAAACAAAAAAAGTTGTCATATTTGGTAGTGTCTCGTCCGTAACAACTGGCTTTATAAAAATACCACATGATCTAACCTGTCAGATGAACATTGTAAATAACAAAAAATAAAAACAGTGCCAAAACAGGTATTTTTTGATACCTTGCCTCACAAAAAATGCAATATAGAGCAACCAAAAATCATATGTACCCTAAAATAGTACCAACAAAACTGCCACCTTATCCTGTAGTTTCCAGAAACCATATGGTGTTCTTTTCCTTCTGTGCCCTGCCTTGTGCCCATACAGCAGTTTACAATCACAATTGGGGTGTTTCTGTAAACTACAGAATCAGGGTAATAAATATAGAGTTCTCTTTAGTTGTTAACCCTTGCTGTGTCACTGGAAAAAATTCTCGTGGGGCACCTAAAGGGTTAATAACATTTGAAAAATTAGTTTTGAATAGCTTGAGGGGTGTAGTTTCTAAAATTGGGTGATTTATGAGTGGTTTCTAATATGTAAGCCCCAAAATGTGACTTCATAACTGAACTGGTCCTGAAAAATTGGGTTTTGGAAATTTTCTTAAAAATGTTAAGATTTGTTTTCTAAACTTCTAAGCCTTCTAACGTCCCAAAAAAATAAAATATAATATTCAAAATGATCCAAACATGAAGTAGACACATGGGGAATGTAAAGTAATAATTGTTTTTGGAGGTATTACTATCTATTATAAGTAGAGAAGTTGAAATTTGCTAGTTTGCTCATTTTTCAAAATTCTTGGCAAATTTGGTATTTTTTTTATAAATAAAAATGAAATATTTTGACTCAATTTTACTACTGTCATGAAGTACAATATGTGACGAGAAAACAAACTCAGAATGGCCTGGATAAGTAAAAGTGTATTAAAGATATTACCACATAAAATGAAACGTCAGATTTTATTGACGTCCTGAAGGTGAAAAATGGCTGTGTCCTGAAGGGGTTAAATCTGCCATTAATGCAAGGTAGTTGCTGTAATGTGCTTTACTGGATAATTGTTTTTGATGACAAATTGTGAAATAATAGACTCGTTGATAATGCAAATTTCTTGCTTTTTATAAAAATGTGGATTTTTCTTTTCAAATGTACTATGCCACTATATTTGTGTAACCATTGCAAGACACAATTAAAGATAATGGAGCAGATCTACTAAAACTGTCTGCAATTAAGAAGCATAAATGTAGATGTGATGGTCAGATTTAAGTCACTTTCACACCTGAAACGTGAATTCCAGCAGGCGGTTCCAGCAAAGTACTGCCTGACAGAATTCTCCAGATCTGGCACTGCCGGATCCAAATGGAATGCCCACTGGCCCCATTATAATAGGGTCCAGCAGAGATTCGGCCGCATTCCGGCAAAATTGCCAAGAATCGTCCGGACACAAACCGCTGCATAATACAGTTTGTGTCTGGATGATTCTGACAGCCAGATCATAGTGCTGCAGGTGTTAAAGTAGCCTTAGATGTTATGTCAGGACACTTTTCCCTATGCCACCTCAAGGCTGGATTACTTTAGACCATTATTTTGCATGAAAACATGGTGCTTGCTATTAATAAATCTGAAACATTTCACAAATTCACTGGGCCAAGACCCTTTCCATGGTCTAGTGAGGTGGCAAACATGTCTTAAATGCTAAATAAATGGCATTTGGAATAGTAAATATGTACCAATGTGTTGGAGTTACCTTAAATAGACGTCTAATAACTGCATCTAGGACATCCCATTTAGTTTTTCCACTGACACCAATAGATCCAATTAAATATTTATGACTTTTTGCTTCCTAGAAAAAAGATACACATCATCCGTAAGCATAACAATTCAGAAGTAAACAATAATACATGTATTTCACATACCAGTTCAATAATTAATGTTTAAAGAGAACCTGTCACCTCTCCTGACATGTCTGTTTTACCAATTGCTTGCATTCCACATGCAATAGCAATTCTGGAGCATGGTACAACATAGACTTATAAGCACAGATGCTCAAAAATTATTATTACATGGGGAATGCCAGTAGATACTAAAACGGACATGTCAGGAGAGGTGACAGATTCTCTGTAAATAAGTAGTACATAGGGCTTCTCCAAATTCCACCCATTTTTTTTACAACAGTCTCATTCATAAATATGATGTAACAATGAAAGGCAAAGATTCTTGCTCTAGCAATTAAATAATTACCTTGTTCTTTCCAAATCCTCTGTTAATAGAAACTATAATTTTGACACTTCTCCCTTCTTTGTGGCATGTTCCATCTCTAGCATCTTTAGCATCATCTAATAAAATATCTGTCGGAAAAAAGAATATCACTTTATATTAAGATAATGCTTATAAGTATGTTAAATTGCATTAAAGGGTTTTATTAGGTTATAGATATTTAAGACCTTTTGTTAAGTTAGGTCATCAACAGGGTTAAGCGAACCCGAACTGCACCCAAATCCAAACACAGACTTTTTCACTGAAGTTCAGGTTCGAATTTGGTGTCCGGTGTTTATTATTTTCCATTATAACATGGTTATGACAGAAAATAATAGCATTCTTAGGACCGAATGCTAAATAAAATGGCCATTGAGGGGTTAAAAATAATAAAAAAAAATTTTTACCTCATCCACTTGATCGCGCAGCCGGTATCCTCTTCTTTCTTCTTTCTTCAGGACCTGCAAAAGGACCTGAGATGATGTCACTGCGATCACTACGTGGTGAGTGTGGTGACATCATCGCAGATCCTTTTACAGGTCCTGAAGAAAGAATAGGATATCGGCTGCATGATCAAGTGGATGAGGTGAGTATTTTTTATTATTTTTAACACCTCAATGGCCATTTTATTTAGCATTCTGTCTTAAGAATGCTATTATTTTCCGTTAATAATAAAATTAAGTTCGGGTCCCCAGTCACCCCCCAAGTGATCGGTTTCTTGCAGTCAACCTCAGAAATATGACAGATAGCATCTCTCCTCTATTAACCCTTAGGATACCGGAGGTTTTTTAGTTTTTGCGTTTTCATTTTTCTTCCCTATCTTCCTTGAGCCATAACTTTTTTTTATATTTCCGTTCACATAGCTGTATGAGGGCTTATATTTTGCGGGACAAGTTGTGCTTTCTAGTGCCACCATTATTATGCCATACAATGTAGTGGGAAGCGGTAATAAAATTCCAAACAGGGCGAAATTGAAAAAAAGAAACGCAAATCCTCCACCGTTTTACGGGTTTTGTTCCCACAGAGATTCATTTACAGCAAAATTGACTGATGCCCTTCATTCTCTGGGTCAGTTTGATTACAACTATACCCCATATGTATAGGTTTTTATGTCTAAATAGTGTAAAAATAGTTTTAAACTTTGAAAAAATAAAAAAAAATTTACATCACCATATTCTGACCCCCATAACTTTTTTTTATAATTATGTCTACTGAGCTGTATAGGGGCTCATTTTTTGCAGGACAATCTTTACTTTTTATTAATACCATTTTGGAGTGTGTGCGACTTTTTGATCACATTTTATTACTATTGTTTGGCTACAGAAGCAATGAAAAAATTGCAAATTGGCCATTTTAACTTTTTTCCGTTATGCCATTCGCCGTATTGGAAAAATATTTTTATATTTAAATAGTACAGGCGTTTTCGGTCGTGATGATTTCCATTATGTTTATTTTTTTGTTATTTAGGTATTTATTTTTTTATTATACGGAGAGAGGGGAGATTTAAACTTTTATATTTTTTTCATTTTTTTAATTAAAAAAAAATTGTAATGATTTTGAAGCTCATATATGAGCATAAAAAATCTTTTTTTTTTTTCATTCTGAACAATCATGTATTCTTAAAATGAGTTTATTACCGTCAATTGCTCATTTCTTATGTCGGCCTGCCATCTGGTCGCCAAAATAAGAATTGCAGCATGAATACTGCGAATCTCTTCAGCAAGCCCCAGCGCATTTAAAGCAACTACCGGCATCCCCTGTGGCCGCAGAGGATGTCAGTAGGAAGCCCAGAAGTGTGAGATTTTGGGATTTTGACACTTTAGATGCCGTGATCTCACTTAATCATGTAATCTAAAGCCTTTAATTACTGTAATCAGCATTATTGCCGGTCGCAAAAATAAACTGCAGGTCCCTGCTGTTTGAAACCGCAGAGACCTGCTGGCCATGATGCCCGCTGCACGTGCGAGCGCGCACCATGTTTACATATTGATCCAGCGCCGTACATATACGGCACTGGTAGCGAAAGGGTTGATCAAGTGAACTAAGCACATTGTTCATACCTGTTGCTATGGTTTCTGCCATATTCAGATTATTTAACGAAAGACCTAGAGACTGCCGTGAAGAGGAAGATGATGCACAACTGGATGATTCAGAGGACGGTTTTGCTTCTTTTCCTGGGGTGTTTGTCTCAGCTTTTAACCTGTCATTCTCAGCTTTAAGTATTTCAATTTCATTCTACAAAGTATGACATCAAGTTAAAGCATTAGCATTTACAGATACAACTTTAGCAAAAGAAAAGCTTTAAACTTTTTAAAAACTACACTAAAAATATGTAAAAAAAAACAACTCTTAAAACAGAAAGCATCAAATTTTACTAGGACAAATGTTAACACCTCAATCATCAAACAAAAGAGGAATTTTAAACTCAAAGGTGCTAATGAAAATCTGCCGTGACAGATGTAACATCAAACAAATTAAACAATTCATTTTCCAACAGAAACTGTGTTGCTTAATTAATTCTCATTTTTAGGCTTAAGTCTATTTCATCTGTATTCTGAATAGTAACTTTTGTCATGGTATTTGGGAAGTATTATATGTTTAAAGAGGTTGGCAAATTTAATTAGGAACCAGAAAAGTGTTTACATTCATAAAAAGACATTTAATCACTGTCGCTCCATTCCGGCAATTGGGGAAACATGACTGCTTAGACCAGTGCATAACTGATAAGGTGTAGGTGACTGTGGATGAAATATTCCACCTCTGTTTCACAGGGGACTGGAAGGTGTGGGGACAGAAGCTTCAGCGCTGGAATGGGGAGTTGGGCAAGTGTCTTTTTTTCTTTATTTTAAACACTTTCATGTCCCTTATTAAATTTTCTTTTGGGGTCAGACAACTCCTTTAAGGCTACGTTCACATCTGTGTTTTCCTTTCCGGTATTGAGGATCTCAAAACCAGAAGAAAATGCTTCAGTTTTGTCCCCATTCATTGTCAATGGGGGCAAAAATAAACTAAACGGAGTGCACCAAAATGCATTCTGCTCCATTTCATTGTGTTCCCATGCCGCTCACAAAAATGCTGCAAGCAGTCTTTTTGTGTGCATCATGGGATACTGATAAAGATGGATTCAGAATGAAACACAATGTAAGTCAATAGTGCCGTATCCGGTTTCTTGGACACGAAAGACATGTCTTGGTCATTTTAGATATAATATAACGGGGTTGTCCCACAAAAAATATTCAACAGTTTTCAAACCAGCACCTGGATCTGAATTCTTCTGTGTTTGCATGTAATTAAAAATTCTGTACAGCCACTGAGTTATTCAATAAAATGTATCTGTATCTGTATCTAGCGCCACCTGCTGTTTGTTTTTTTCTTATTTCTTTGTCTTACTTACTGAGATGGCCGCACATTTATCTTTCAACTGCCTCCTGAGCTGTGATAGGGAGAGCATAGACACGCCCCTGAGCTGCAGCAGAAAAGACACTCCCCTTGAGCTGTCAGCTTGATATAAACCTAGCAGAGCAATGAACAGGGAGATCTCTGGATCCATGTGAAGTACAGGGCTGGTTCTAGCTTTGTTAGAAAGAGATTGTCATATACTGCATGATCTGATTTTCGTGTTTTACATTAGTCATGGGATAACCCCTTTAATAGAGGACTGTCCTAACTGGACAAACCCTGACTTTATGCTGTTATATCGGGCTAGATCATATCAGGCTGGTAACTCTTTATTTTATCTAGCCTCAAAATAGAAAAAAGAGCCACAGAGCTGCACCGATACCTTTGAAGTACTCTGACAGAGGAGCTTGCTGCAGGGAAGCACAGTAAAGACGTATTCATCTTGTATCATTGTGCTAGCCAGGTACAACTCTAGAGCAGGGAATATTAGTTATTATCCAGAGCACTGTCCATTTAAAATAACCCCTTTAAGGTTATCATCCCTATTTATTTATCTGGAGTGAAGGCGTGATAAATGAGGGCCTTTGTGTCTTGTGCAATGCTTTACGGGATAATTTATTGTTGCTATTGTAGAAGTTCAATGTTTAATTACTAACCTGCATACGGTTCATTGCTTCTCTGATTTGGTCAAGGTGATGTGCAGAACTGAGGGCTTCAAGGCGTATGTCTGTTAATTTGAGCTCTTTTTCCCGAAGTTCACCTTTGAGCTGTAGAATAATCTCAGCTTCTGCTTCAGTGCATTCACAGATCCTTAGAATAGGAATAATCATGTGCTAGTAGTTATTTGTGCAAGAGTTATTAATTTATTCTGTGATTTCAGTGTAAAACAAGAGTTGTATTAGGAGAAAACACAACCTTTATCAATAAATAAGGAAGTACTCAACATATTTTTTAATTTTTAATTTCTTCCTGTTTTTAGAACAAAAACAAAATCCAATTCTAATTTTATACTAGGAATACCCTACTAGGTAATTCTGATTTAATAGAGGGGGAACCCTTCATATAACTTCCTGGAGTAGATAATGGCTACAAAGCGTATCTCTAGCTCTAGAGGACTCTGAACTTTCATGTATACATGGACAGTTCATTGATTTCAGCAGGCCCAATGGATGGCTTCCCATGTAGTGGTGCTGCAGGACAATAAAACAATTGTTGTCCTGCCCCTAGCAGTATGTAATCAATGGGTCAGCAGATTCAATCCTTGTACAAAAAATATGACTTGAATGAGGGGTTCAATGACGGGGGCTGGCTTTGTGAAGCTGCCAAATAGAATTTTTGATAACTTCGCTCATCTCTAGTAGTGGTGGTAACACACAGCCTGTTTAATAACATACTTTATTATTAAATTAAAACATGGTCTAAAAATAATCCCTTTTTGGTGGCAGATACCTTCTTCTCTGTCTTCTAACCTGTAAGTGGTGGCCACTATTTTGAAAGATTCATCTGAATTGAATTGCAAAAGATTCAGATTCATCTGGAATCCGAATTTTTAGGAAGTTCGAGATGAATCTTTTAGAACTGATTCATTCATCTCTACCCCAAATGAAATCCATAAGAAAGTACGGATTTCAACTTTTTAATGGTTAATGATTGCTGCACAAACACTTGGGTGAAGAGAGGTTAGTTACTGACATAGATTTAAGACAAAGTTTTTTACTCTGAGAAGGAAACGGTTATTATTTCATCACAAGACAGACTTGTGTTGAGGAGTTGTTTTTGTTTTAAAAATGCTCAGGTATAAATTTATGCTTTATTTTGCAATAACTTTCTCACTTCTAATGACCCTATCCTAATGATTATTATCATGAATAAATTACTGTCAAACTAGTGAAAGAATATCAGAGAAGAAAGATAAAAATTTAATGTGATATAAATGCTTTTATAAATTTAAAGTAAAGCATCGCTTAATAACCTAAAGCAACTTAAAGTGTGCCTCTAGTTTAAGGCAATTTCTGATATGTCAAAAAGAAATTTATGAGTTTTTATTAGGGGTATCATGATCACCAATTGCCATTAAACTTTTGATGTGTCTCTATAACGTCATTACTGTTTTTTTTAAACTAGGGTGCATTTTAAAACCAATAACAAATAGAGATATACCCAAACGCAAGCCTTTTTCTTTGTACCCAGAGTTATAACAAGCATACAGTTCACTCCAGCAATTTCCCCAATAAAGTACATCCTCCACCATTAACACAGCACACAGTATTATTTAAATTGTCTCAAAAATTGTGCATTTGCATTCATTTGTGAATTGGTCATTTGATATGTTACTATACTTTAGTGCATAAGTACATGCAAATTTGGAATAAAAAAAAAAAAGGGCCAGTCACATGCACCACACGGTTTTTTACCGAGACCCATGCTTGTAGATCACAAGGCCATTTTGCCTTTTCTTCTGTGGCCAGTTTAAAGCAAACCTGAATTCACACAACAAAAGATGTATAGATTTAACTAAACTAACATTGCTCAAAAAGCATGTACAAAAAAGTATTTGTATGTCCACATCCGGTTATCTGACCTTTAATTATTATGTTATCATCATTTTGTAGTGTATAACTTTTAGTTACAACAGGTAATATTTATTTGACTTGAGGTTGATGTGAAAAAATGCTTACTATTTTAGTCTACCTAAATAATGTGCTTTAGTGTTATATAGAAATATACACCAATTTTTGTACCATCTCAAAGTAGATTTAATTGTCATTTCTGTATTCTGAATTTCATATCCATAGTCATGTGTCTCATAATAATTAAACCACTATTACCACTATCAACTCTTTTTGACAAATTTTTGTTCTAATAAAAAGCTTCTTTGGGATGACTACCTAAACTTGCAATAAAAAATGGTCTTTTAGAGGAGTGGACCTCTCAAAGAAGTGGCCAAAAGCAAAGAGTATAGGAGAATTGGGCACCTATGACCCTGTTGCTGGTTCACCATTTGGCCTTCCTTGGACAACTTTTGGTAGGTAGTAAGAACTGCATACCAGGAATACACCACAAAACCTGCTGTTTTGGAGACACTCTGACCTAGACATCTATGTAGCTATCACAATAGGGGCCTTGTCAAAGCTGCTCAGATCTTTACACTTGTCAATTGTTCCTGCTTCCAACACATCAACGTAAAGAACTGATTGTTCAATTGCTGCCAAATATATCTCATCTCTTAACAGGTGTAAGTGTCACGAGATAATGAATGTCATTCACCAGTGGTTTTAATGTTATGGCAGATCAGTGTGTACTGTATGCACTGTATGTAAGCAGAGATAAAATAGTACTTTTATTGAAAAATCTAGAAACTTACTCTGAGTTGGATGGCGATTGTTTTAATGTAGAAGAACTGGAATCTGCAGAATTATGTTGTAATTTTGGAGAAGATGGTACTGAAGAATCTGTAAGTTCTTCAATATCTGAATGGGAAGACGGTGGTTTGTTGGACTTTTTCTTACCAAAGGCTTGCTTGAAGGAGCTTCTCAACTAGGAAAGAAATACTGTGTTATCTATCTAAAGGTGTACAGAGATGTCTCCATTACTCTGTAAGGTTCTTGTACCACCTACATGACTCCAGATATAGCATTTGCATAAACAAAGGGAAATCAAAGTAAAGTAGTAGGGGCATGGTTGCAATGCTGCTAAACGGTCCTATCGTTCCATCTAGTCTAATACCCAAAACCATGCAGTAGGATGCTGAGAGCGTGACAGTCAAGTCCCGGCAGGTTGAACTGTCAGTGGGATTGATATCCGAACCAATTGAAGATCTAATTCTGGGCCTAATCCTATAGCTAGGTGGGAATTTAACATTTCCTATGTAAATAACTTGCAATTGCATTTGTATTCAGGGCTGTACACTGTGCCACTTACTACAGGCTGTTCTGGTGATATAACTTATTATCCCTGTGACTGCTGTCCCTTCTTATATCTACTGCTAAACGACACTGGCATGTCTCTGGATTAATCTCTCATATACTGCATTTATCACTTCTGTCTCTCCTGGTTTTTGACCCTGCTTACTTACTACTATTTGAACTTTCCTAGTCATTCTGTTTGGTCTGCTACTTGTGTGCTTTCTGATATCAGCTCCTCAGATGTTACCTGTTTCCCTAGCAGCCAAGTCCATCCTGCCTTGTAGTGGCAGAGAAAACTTTAGTTTTTAAACTATCTGCAGTGGTATTGGAAGTCTGGTAGCAGTTTTGGGGTTTACTGACTGAGGTCCGGGTGGTGATTTAAGTATTTCTTAACAGACAGATTCCCTTTAACACAGTAAAAATCAATCTGCTAAATCTAGAACTGTCCTCTATAATTGCACACATTTTTACCTGCATAAATGCCTTTCAGTTATAAACTTTCTTTAAGTGAATGCTTATCACCTAAAAACATATGGGGGAGGGGGCTTCTTTGGAAAATGAAAGGTGGAATCGGATTCGTTGCTATGGGCAATTAAGCCAGTTTTTCTTTACACCGGTTTGATAAAGCTCCCCCATAGTCTTTAAGAAGAACTCCCACAAAAATAATTGTATTCTCTGACCTGCTAGGAAGGTACGTGATATAAACTGTAGTGAATGTAATTTTTTTAACAATGTCTGTATTTCTGAGCTTCTGATTCTCATCTGTGTCATGTGACCAGCAATCAGACTTTCCAAATAACACAGCATCTTATGTGTGGACAGGAGGTCAGTTTCTCTATGTATTCCTATGGGAGCCTCACTCTCAGTCTCATAGGAATGAATAGAGAAGTAACTGACTTCCTGTCCTTTGTCAGTTGGAGATCAGAGAGTTGGTCACATGACACAGCTAAAAAGTAGAAGGGAGGGGATAGCTCAGAGTCATAAATACAGTCAGTGATGAGAAGATTACATTCAATACTGATTACATCATGTACCTTTCTAACAGGTCAGAGAATAAAAATGTTGACGGGAGTTCTTTAAGTTAACTCTTTAGGTTGTAGTAAGCATATATGTCTAAATGGACCAGGGCTCTGTTTTTTTTTTTTTTTTCATACAGATTTTCAAATTTCCTGTTTAGCCATAGAGTTAAACGATATAGTCAAGCTATAAGAGCTAACTACATAATGTTAATACATTAAATTCAACAATAAAACAGTATGCTTCCTATGGGAGCCTCACTCTCAGTCTCATAGGAATGAATAGAGAAGTAACTGACTTCCTGTCCTTTGTCAGTTGGAGATCAGAGAGTTGGTCACATGACACAGCTAAAAATTAGAAGGGAGGGGATAGCTCAGAGTCATAAATACAGTCAGTGATGAGAAGATTACATTCAATAATGATTATATCATGTACCTTTCTAACAGGTCAGAGAATAAAAATGTTGACGGGAGTTCTTTAAGTTAACTCTTTAGGTTGTAGTAAGCATATATGTCTAAATGGACCAGGGCTCTGTTTTTTTGTTTTTTTTTTCATACAGATCTACAAATTTCCTGTTTATCCATAGAGTTAAACGATATATTCAAGCCATAAGAGCTAACTACATAATGTTAATACATTAAACTAAACAATAAAACAGTATGCAATCAGCATTTTAGTGGCCCTTAGTGGTGGCTGCAGGCAGACAGAAAATTATACAGTAATTAACTCAATTTATTTATTTATTTTAGCAGCAGGATGGATCAGTGGTTAGCCACTCGCTGGTGCCTTGCAGCACAAAGGTCCTGGGATCAACCCTGACCAAGTATAACATTGAGTGTGTATGTTCTCCCTATGTTTGTGTGGGTTTCTTCATGGTACTTCCGTTTCCTCCCACACTCTAAATACATACTGATAGGGAACTTTGCGTAGGGAAGATTGTGTACGCCATTGGAGACAAGTAATGATAATTGATAACGTCTGTAAAGCACTTCAGACTGTCAGTTGATATAAGTGAGCGAAATAAATAAAAGTATGTATTTATATACATATTTATTTTTTTCTTTATAGAAAATGATTAGCACTTAATGGGGTTTTCTGGGTGTTTAATATTGATGACCTCAGGATAGATCAACAATATCTGATCAGTGTGGGATCCAACTACCACTATTCAGCTGTTTGAAGAGGCCGCAGGGCTCCAGCGATGTGTCCTCCTCGCTTTTTACCGGGCACAGCACCATACATTGGACAGCAGGAATGAGACTTAGCTGTGCCTGGGCCATATGAATGATGAATGTGACTAGACTGGCCTAGGAAGCGGCCTCAGCATTCACGAAGCACCATGGCCTGTTCAATAGCTGATCGGCAGGGGTGCCAGGAGTTGGACCGCCACCAATCTGATATTGATGACCTATTCTGAGAAAAAGTCATCAATATTAACACCTGGACAACCCCTTTAATTTTTAACCTTTTTATCTGGTGTTGAAGCATAGACATGCACTTTAGGGACAAAAATCTTTTTAATTAATCTTGTCTGTTTATATGATTTATGAAACCAATTACGGTAATTCACATCTGTGAAATTCTAACTCACAATTAAAACTATGCATTCTTATTGTAGGACAATCTCTTTAGCTATTAGTCTTTTATCTTTACCCAAATGGGTGACATACCTTCAAACACAGTGGGTGACATTTATCAAAACTGTCGTTCTCGTATGCCATTAATGATCCCCTGTGTTGTCAGAGTGAGATTCACCTAATTTATTAAGAGGCAGATGCTTCTAAATAAATTAGGGCATTTCTGGCCCTCTGTGTGTCAGAAACGAAAATCTATGCCAGCTAGGGGGTTGGTGTAGACTTAAGCTATAACTTACGCAAGCTTCTGATGCAAGTTATAGTAAATCCAGGGGGCTGTGATAGGCTCTACTCCTCCACTGTGCCATGCCGCTTTTCTTTCCACTTTAGAAAAGTGTCAAGAATCAAAAAAAGTTGCAAATTATGGATCAAATATGGCATGCATCATAGTTTGTGACTTTTTATCGCCACAATAGTAGCATAATGTCATTGATAAATGCCCCTCAGTGTGTCATTAAATGTGTATAACCCATTTATACCCTGATTTCTAGGGTGATGCTACTAGTGGTAAAAATAGTTTTTTGGTAAGTTATTGAAAACAAAAACAAAAATTAGCCAAGCTAAAATTGACTCTTATAACATGTCACAGTGTTATCTCGTGACAAAAGACATTTATATCCATTAAAAAGTCAGTTAACATTTTGTTGCCATTTTTTACTTAACGCGTTAACCATCAAGTTTAGCTCGGCTGCATCGGTATATGCAAGAAGAGTCAGAAATTCACATGAAACCTTACAAGGATCATTACTACTTTAAAGGAACTTTATTGACATCATTCTATTTACCCAACATCCATCAATATCAATTAACATGATGTGAAACAAGAGCATTCAGGTAACTCCAATAACCCCAGTAACCCCAGCATAAAAGTAGAAGCATTCCACTCAATAAGTATGTGTTATTAAATGGTCATAAGAAAACTCACCTGAACTGATGCTCTTAACATTACCCCAACATCCTAAAATCATTCATAATGAGGTACTCATAAAGTAAGTCTAGATTTTAAAAATGTATCAGATATTGACAAGATAAAGCATTTAACAATGCAGAATAAAAGAAGCAGAACAAAATGCAAAGATGGAGCAAAAAGCAAGAAGCAACAAAACATCTGACTGCCAGTATATAAAAGCTACTTGTGTTTAATAAAAATAACAAGATTGTTGTCAGATGTTAAGCCTAAGAGTTTAGCTGAGCTTCTATAATGTAGATTAAGTTGCTCTTCTACAAATTTAGATTATTCTATAGCTCTGATGACACTTTTGATAATGCAAATCATCAGATTTGTGGAGAAGGGTAATTAATTTTAACTGGAGTTGGGAAGGATCTTTTGAATCCCTAAGATAAGGTAAACTGGCTTCTATGTCATGAGGTTTTTGCCTTCCTCTGGATAAACTCTGCAGGACAGTAGGCTGAACTTGTGGATCTCTTTTTTTAACCTTACAAACTCTGTTAGTATACTACTATGTTCCCAATCATGGCATTTACCAGGATTAGTGGCATAAATAGTATATCATCATATACATAGATTAAATAGTTTAAATAATAGCAATGCTTATTTCATATTCATGTAAGAGGATTTGAATTGCTACCTTTACTCAAAAACATACCTACACTTTCAGGTGACTTTTCAGAATAAACTATTGTGTGTGTACATAAGGAATTAAGCAAAATAAGATGGTTAGCACTCCACTACTAACTATATCTTAATGCTCAGTGATAGGACAATCCCAGAAATATAGTTATCAAATATCACGGCACTCAATAGAATGTCGTGATATTTGTACATAAGGAATAACATTATATTTGCACTATATCACTTATCTTACATTTTTCTCCTGTTTCCCCTCTGACGTTTCCAGCATTATTGTCAGGTTACCTTGATTTAGTGTATGAAGACTAGCTGCTCTGATATCTCCTATACAGAGCACAGCACAGATAGGGCACAAAACAAAGCGATCCTACTCCCCTATCTCTATGTAGCAGCGGATGCATAGAGGACATTATATGGCAGTGTAACTGTGAATTCTGTAGTGAGATAGAAAACTTGCTACAGTCAGCAGCATCTATGTGTGTTTTTGCCTGTAGCAGATCAATTCTCCTTCCTCTCCCCCTTCATAGACTTTTCCGCAGTATGTAACCTGATCCCTCAATGACCTTAAAATCCATACTGTCCTTCAATACAAATTTGAAAGTCAATAATCACTGCAGGAGGCAAGGGAGAGGAGAAGAAGTGATAAGTAGAAAAAGAGGCATTTTCTATTACAATGTTTCTTATATTTACTTGCAAGATGACCATTTCACAAAGAACATTTGGACAACATAGCAATATCAAGAGTATATTAAGTACAGGATCTCAGATTCTGATATTCGAACCGAACTTTCTGAATTCATTGTATTAAATTAAGACTTAAAGAGGTTATTCGATGTTTTGTAATTGATAACCTATCCTTTGGACAGGTAATCAGTATCTGGTAGGTGGGGTCCAATACCCGGTACCCACCGATCAGCTTTTTGAGAAAGCCTGACCTTCTCGCTGCTTACCCTAGTCCCCTGAAATCTCATCTGTCATAGTGCCTAGGTGCAGCTCAGCCCCATTCAAGTGACCCCCACTAATCAGATGCTGATGACCTATCCACAGGATAGGTCATCAGCTACAAAGAGTTAGACAAACCCTTTAAATATTACTACATTTATTTTACCTATCTAATCTCCTATCCTATCTGTTTTTAAAACAAAAAATACTGCAGCTGAACATTTTATGTTAGTGGTTTGGTTTGTGAATTTAAAAAAAGTTAAATAATGTAGGCAGTGGCTTTTTCTTGTGATTGTAGGCTGTTTGGGCATGATGGAACTTGTAGTTTTTCAACAGCAGGAGGGCCGCAGGTTGGACATCCCTGCCTTAACAGGCTTATCTAGCTTTAAAAGATTTGAGCAGCTGTATATTTACTAAAATAATTATTTGTGTTGCTTGTTCTGCACCAGTCTCATGGCACATGCACACTGCATGCAATCAATACCTGCAGCAGTCATACAATATCTATAGCACATGACCGTTGCAGGGAATGGTTGGCTATACACATGGGCGTAGCTATAGGGGGTGCAGAGGTGGCAGTCGCTACCGGGCCCAGGAGCCTGAGGGGGCCCAAAGACCCTTGTGCCGCATAAGAAGACACACAAAGCACTGAGGGAAAGGGGGCCCAAGCTGAACTCTTGCACCAGGGCCCATGAGCCATTAGCTACGCCCCTGGCTATACAGGGTACATGCTGCTATGGTACGTCATCACTTCTTCCATGTAAGCAGAGATTGGAAGAAAACCAAAAGTCTACTGGCACTAGAATGGTGGAGAATTTAGCAGGCAAGCATATGCTTTTGTATTTTCAAGATATGCACCTGCCGTATTTTTTTCTAAAAAAAGCTGAGCAACACTTTTAAAAGGTGAGAAAAGAAACAGAATGTCTTGGTCTGATCTAACTAACACTTTACTTGCATCCACACATTTAAGCATGATATGTGAATTCTTCCCTGAACTCATTGGTAATCTATTTATATTCTACGGCAGCAAGTGCATTTGCCGATATCTATTTAAAATTTTGTGTATTTTTATTTAATACATGCAATAAGTCATTTGCCTAGCATCCAAAAAATGTGCAAAATTACAGCAGCCATGCTAAAGGAGTATTTAACATGCCAGACCAGTCAAGGTTCTATATTCACCTCACTTGTATTGAAGTTCACCTTGCGAGAGATGAAAATAAATGAAATGGAATGACAGCAGGTTAGTGTCAAACTGTAGTGGATTTGCGCAGTGCTCATTTATCAGACCGACTCTAGATTTTCGATTTGCCTGATCACATTGCATAGTTATATCTCTTCTGGGACTGCAATAAGGTCGACACAATGAGTTTTGCCAGCTACTGAACAGATATTTTTTCTAATTTAAGCAATTTGATTTTATTATATGTTAATTTTCATTTTTGACATTATGCATGAATGTACTCAGTAGCATACATAAAACACACAATAGCACATATGACTTTGATGCAACAAGCAGTAAACAGAAACAGGGACATACAAAAGAAAAAAAAGGTGTTTTTGTAGATAAAGCTAACTGTGTATGTTAGGGTCACGGTGAAGGCCTTATTCATGAACTAACAGATAATCATCTGATGGATGAGACGAGGTGCATTTGCTTGAAGTAATATCGTTGGGATGAACAATCTCTACTGTGATCATTCGTTACTATACATATTCATTGTTTGCTGGCAACATATCTCTGGTTACACAGGTCAGTTTGCTGCCAACAAATGATTGTTTTACTAGTTTTTTAATGATAGGCTGTACCTTTACATAGGGTAATAATCAGGAACCAACCAACTTTTGTTCCCGATAATTCCCCTAATCCTTAACTTATGTAAAAGGGACTTAAAGGGTAAAGCTAATGATGACCTCTCCTCAGAATAGGTCATCATTATCACATTGTCGGGAGTCCTAGCCCTGGCACCCCCACTGTTCAGATGTTTCAGGTAGTGGGGTGCGTTCACTGCAGCTCTAGTGACAATTGCAGACTCCTGGCAGTTTTCCAAGCACAGCACCGTACATTGTATAATGGCTGTGCTTGGTATTGCAACTCAGCTCTATTGACTTGAATGGGGCTGAGCTGCAACTACGCAATGTGACCATTGTACTGTACATCGACATCACTGGCCTAGGAAGAGGCTGCAGTGCTCACAGAGTGCCGGCGTCTTCTAACTATTGATCGGCAGAGGTCCCGGGTATCGGACCTCCACAGATCTGATATGAATGATCTATCTTGAGGATAGGTCATCAATATATTTCCCCAGATAACCCCTTTAAGAGAGAAGGGGCCACAAAGTAAGACTGAATTATTACGGAAAATTTTAGGATAAAGTTTGTCTCATTAACTGTTTAGTCCATGGGACAATTTAAATACACATTATTTATGGTCTCACATTCGTATAGGGATTGTTCTTATTTAACAATCATTTTCAATATACTCTATTAGGTCATATAGAGGTAATAGATGATTTTCCCTTACTGAGACCCTTGTCTATTCAGTACAAACAGCAGCTGTCACTCTGGAGGACCTGGTGCATACATGTATTACACAAATGCTCTATTAATTTCAGTGAGTTCCAGGTGTATATGATCAAAGCAAAGTGATAAAAGCTGATTATCGGGGCCCCAGCTGCAGGAAACCACCCTCACATACAATGAACTAATGTATGAAAACTAGAACAGAGTAAAAGTAGACCAAAGCAAAGAATCCATTAAAACACTAACACTACCACTAGAAAAATGACAGCTGGCATCTATTGTCTACCTCGGCTATTTGTCTGCACTAGTTTCCATATGTACAGTCCATTAATCACTTAATGATAACATGAGCATTTCTATAATTTAAAAAAACCTACCCAATTTTTCTTTTTCTTCTTCTTGGAATCAACATCATTGCCACTACCAATGCTGGAATGACTTGTAGCACTATTGATGCTAGAGACACTTTCAGAAGAGTGCTGTCTTCTAATCCGCATATCTGCTGAAAAATAAACTAGGTGGTTATTTTCTCTGAAGCTTTTAGACTTTTATTAGGCTGGTTTGCCTTAGATAAAATAAAAACTCATATCCCAATTCCATATTTTAATCACATATTAGATTACAGTGATTGAAGGAACAGATCAAGTATTGGACTTGGCCCGCAACAGGATCCTCCAGTCAACCGAAGTTCTAACACAATAAGGAGCTCCTAAACTCCAGTAGAAGAAAACACTGAATCTGACTACAAGGGGCAATTCACAAAGAATTTATCAGAATGTATTAATGACATGACCTGTGTGCAACGTAAACATGATATAAGTTAGCATGTCATTAAAAGTGGACATGCACATAATCTGCAAATATTATTGATTGTAGGCCCTCAGAATTATTTACCTCTGATGGGCCCAATGTCTTTTGTGCTAGCACTGTAGTTTATTCCCAGTCTGACCCTATTTTTCTCTTTTTAATAACTGATATTAAAGCAGTACATCTGTTACTTTAGCAAGATCAAACAACAGTTTTAGCCTTAAACTGAACCTTCACAAATCAAAGAGATTCATAAAATGTTGCAGCTACCATGAAGGCCACCTGTAATTCTTACTCGGTATTTGGACTTGATTTACTAGCTGAACTCTTTTTTAGGTCACAATGTTCTGAACAGTTGGTATTTAGTGGTGTTATAGAATACATGGGAATATTTGGAGGTTTATGTAAGTCATACACAAAAATAGACGTGATAGTTCTGCTTAGATTTAAGAAGGAGCGCAACTGATTCAGCAAGAGCTCACAAAACCTCTATGTTGCTTAATTGTATTTTATAATTCCCAACAGTCCAATTTGGATCAACTTCCAGAAACTAAATTTTGTTGTATTATAAAATATAGTAATACTGTGTTTAGATGAGAATCAAAAACAAAATAATAGTTAAGAGTCAAATGCAAGATTATATATATTCATAGTATTATTTTCTATGTATCTGCAATGTCATTTACTTTCCTGCTGTCCCAAGAGAATTCCTGCCCACACTGTCTATGCAAGGTCACCAACAGCCTAATATCTTCTTACATCCTCTTATTGCAACCATGCCCTATAGGGTTTGCTACACAGATTGGGATTCCTTGGGCCCACTACAGAAAATGATTCTGAGGGCATGTCCAATTAATTTTGGTGAACATCAAATATATATATTTCACTTATGGTGGTTATATTCTCTTTACAGTCACTAGAGCTTGCAATATGTTGGCTGTTGGTGATACATGATTTGATAAGTTCTTCACCTACTAGTGAGTGTTGGTTGGGGATTTTTTTTCCTTTATATATTTTTTCTACTTTTTTAACAACAATGTTTTTATAATATATATTCTCTTTTATTATTTTGCTTTTCATGTTTTATAACTGAATATGCTGTATATAAATACAAGATTGGGATAATGACTCATGTATAGCAAGAGATATGAAATACCATGACGCCTGCGTATTATTTTTTAGTGAATTATCATGTTTACTGTACTGAAGGTGACATTATTCAAATGGAGCTGCATCACTTTATATGCAAAAGATTTTGACTAGCTCCAGTACTGCGCTGTTAAATAATATAATATATTATAATGTCATGCCCTGTATTGTTGCGGATATATGCACTGGTGTAAAGTACATTGGTGTATATAGATATATGAGAAATTACTTTTATTATCTTCACTACGTAAGTGGTGCATGCGCTGATGACTATAATTTTGGCTCCATCACCCAGATCAAGTAAATGGCATGCACTGGATGTGTGAATTTTGGTGCAGGAACTACACTGTAACTCAAACGCTATTCTTGCTTACCAGAAGTATACTAACAGAAGTACCGTATTCTAAAACAGAATTAATCAGTTTATCGTGAATGGTAGAACAAAATTGAAGGTGCACATAGTCATAGTTAAAGAGAAAGTCAGATAAGCATAGCAGCAGTCTAAAAACTAACTATGTAAGATCGTCTTTCAAAGAAAATGCTCACAAGCAGCAAAGAAATAGGTTTAGAGTTAGGTACCCATCTGTATTGAGGTTATCTTGCTGCCGGTGGACGAACCCAAACACTTTTTGATAAAAAATATATCTGCTAAGATATAGATCAGATGAGATATATGTTTGTATATTGATCAAGCACAGTTAGTTTGTAGAATGCTGCTATGTCTGTCTGACTTTCAAATTTAATATAGGTTTGGAGCTCTTCCTTTCTTCCCCCAGGTAATGGTACTTTCACACTAGCATTTAAGTTTTCCGGTATTGAGTTCCATCATAAGGGCTCAATACCGGAAAAAAAATGCTTCTGTTTTGTCCCCATTCATTGTTAATGGGGAAAAAACTGAACTGATCAAAACGGAATGCACCAAAATACATTACGTTCCGTTGCATTCCCATACCGGAGAGCAAACCACAACATGTTGTATTTTGCTTTCCGTCCTGGGATGCAGATGCAAAACGGATCAGGCATTACCCCAATGCAAGTCAATGGGGACGGATCAGTTTTCTCTGCCACAATCTGCCACAATAGAAAACTGACCATCCCCCATTGACTTTCAATGGAGTTCATGACGATCCTTCTTGGCAATGTTAAAGATATGTTAAAGATAATACAACTGGATCCGTTCATAACAGATGCAGATGGTTGCATTATCAGTAACGGAAGTATTTTTGCTAGACCCTGTTGGATCCAGCAAAAACACTAGTGTGAAAATGCCCTAATTAGATATCTTTCAGTTATTTAAGTGCCACAGAACATGGAGATACATGACGGGACCTCTAGTTCACGTTATGCTTTTACCCCCCAAAGGTTTGTTTGATAAGTTTATTTTGCTGTAATTTACACATGTATTGCACTTTACTGATGTTGTATTTGGTGTTGGTGTTGTATCTGCACTTTACACTGCAGATTTATAATGATATTGGTATTGATTGTCTTTATTACATTTCTATAGGCTTTAATATGGCTAGGTCCAGGATCATGCAGTTTACCAGGGCTTGCATTACCAGTTTTTTGTCATGAACACAAGGTGCTAAAGTGTGTCTTTTGTTTGGTGTTTTTGCTAAAAGATAAATTGCTTATGGATACTGACTGTGTGACATACTTAACCTCTTCCGGACACATGAGGTACCGGTACGGCATGTTGTCCAGGTACTTAAGCACACATGACGTACTGGTATGTCATGTTTACTACCGATCACCGCTGATCAGCCGGCAGTGATCAGAACAAGGTACCTGCTGAAATCATAGAGCAGGTACCTTTTTACAATGCCACGTATCGTCGATCGCTGCAAACCGCAGGTCAATTCAAATGGTGTCTAAAAACCAGTCCAGCAAAATCTGCCTTCCAAAAACGACACAGCGCTCCATTCCTTCTATGCCCTGCCATTTGTCCATACAGCAGTTTATGACCACATGTGGGGTGTTTCTGCAAACTACAGAATCAGGGCAATAAATATTGGGTTTTGTTTGGCTGTCAAACCCTTGCTTAGTTACTGTAAAAAAAATATTCAAATGGAAAATTTGGCCAAAAATTGCTATTCTTAAATTTCATCTCCATTTGCCAATAACTCTTGTGAAACACCTAAAGGGTTAACGACGTTTGTAAAATCAGGTTTGAATACCCTGAGGGGTGTAGTTTCTAGAATGGGGTCATTTGTGGGTGGTTTCTATTATGTAAGTCTCACAAAGTGACTTCAGACCTGAACTGGTCCCTAAAAAGTGGGTTTTTGAACATTTCAGAACATTTTCAAGATTTGCTTCTAAACTTCTGAGCCTTGTAACGTCCCCAAAAAATAAAATTGCATTCCCAAAAGGATCCAAACATGAAGTAGACATATGGGGAATGTATATTAATACATTTTTGGCAGCATTACTATGTATTAAGGAAGTAGAGAAATTAAAACTTGGAAAATTGCAAATTTTTCTAAATTTTTGGTAAATTTTGTATTTTTTTTATTAATAAAAATTATTTTTTTTTACTCCATTTTACCAGTGACATGAAGTACAATATGTGACGAAAAGACATTTTCAGAATCGCCTGGATAAGTAAAAGCGTTTTAAAGTTATTCACACATAAAGTAGCACTGGTCAGATTTGCAAAAAATGGCCTGGTCCTTAAGATGAAAATGAGCCTGGTCCATAAGAGGTTAATATTTCTTTAATTATCATATTTTGGCCAATTTTTTTTGCATCATTAACTGTATTGCTATCATTATGCACATAGAACATATCACTTGTAGGGTCAAATAGGTTACGTACTAACCTATAAGAAATAGATGCAAATGGAACCAAATTCAGTTTTAATCTGAACTGGTTTCTGATAGACTGTGCAAGTTCATTATTGTGTCAGAAGTGGGCAAATTCAGCCCTGCAACACAGACATAAATTGCAATACTATAGATAAAAAAATGTTTCTGAAAATTTTGACTGGAGATCCTATAACATCTTGCCGAAGGAGAAATGCATTGCTTATAAGTGCAGATTCCACTTGCGCCATATGTTTTTTCTCTGTACCACCAACGCCAATAGTGTTTGATAAAGATAATTTTGACCAAAACATCACATATGTATTGTCTTTAACTACTTTAATAAAAACACATCAATCTATTTGTATCATGGAGTGCTAATGTTTATATCCCTCAGTTATGGTTTGGGTGGGAGTGAGACCCTAACTGAAGCACCCAAATCGTTCTTGAGTGCTGTGAAACCTGATTTTGAATATGTTTTAATACGCTGGTTATCTTGTGACTCACATATCAGGATATGTCCAAACAAGGGAAAGGAAAGGAAGGACACATCTGTAGGCAATAATCCCTTCTAACAGAGCACCTAGATACCAGAGACAAATCTATCATACAGCAAAAGAGAATGCTGAAACAACACAACAGTGTACAAATATACCTTTACTGTGGTGATCTGAACCATTCAATGCTCCCTGAATAGCAGCTTGTGCTGCTGAATTCTGAGCCTTCAGCATATCTATTGTCTCTCGAAGCTCAATAAGCTCTGACTCCTGGAAGCAAAGATAAAAATATATATATATATATATATTTATTACTGGAATTACATCAAATATGGCTGTAGATTAGGATGTGTATTGGTTATAGAAAATTTCAATGCTTTTTATTGTTTACATCTTGATTTTTATGTATGTAGCACCTCAAAACTACTTAAAGGTGGGTGTCCATGTCAATGTATGACATATCAATATGATATACCACAAATGTCAGAGTGGGACCCATTCCTATCTCAAGAATGGAGTGAAGGGAGAGCAACTGCACATGTGTGGCCATCCTCAGAGTGCTAGCTCTGTTATTGTTTGGATGCCCCATAGTAGTGAATGGAGGAGATACTGCGAATGTGCAGTGTTTACTTTGGGGGCCACCTTCTGGAAATAGCAGCAGGTCCCAGAGGTAGGATTTACACCTAGTTGACATTTGGGGCATATCTTAGCAATATGCAGGATACAGTGTACTATGGATATCTGTTCCTCTGCTGGAACAAACTACTAGAGTACATGATCGAGATGCGAACAACATAGACTTAAACAGTACATGGTTTACTATACAAATGAAGCCAGAACAAACCATTGGAAAGTCCAAAATGCTCAAGATAATTTTTCATATTGTGCATGTATAAATATATATATATATATATATATATATATATATACACACACAGATATACGTGAAAGCCATTAAGCCAATAACATAAAAACTTGAGAATACTTTGAAGGTCCACCATAGCCATTTTAGAACGTATTGCTGAATATACTATAAAATCAAATTAAATACGAGTAAAAATTGACCTCAGTGTGATGCTTCATATCATCTTAAACATTTCATCACTTTCCAAGCTTTAATCTGCAGATTTTTTAAAGCTTTTTAGGTCACCTTTTGTTCAGCTGTCATTGTAAGGCTTTGCAGTCGGCCAGTCATATTTCCTAAGCTCTTCTCAAAAGCTGCCACTAAATGAGACTGGAAATGAAGCAAGAAAGAAAATCATCAAAATTGTATCAACTGCTCCACACTGAAGGCACATAAAACAGCTTGTTGAGCTAAATCACTTTTTTTTTTTCTCGTCTATTTTGGTCATTTTAAAATAATGTATGAAATAAAATCCTCTAAGAAAAGACCTTATCTTTGCTGCATTATACCTGGAAACTGCATAACCAAAAATGTGCTTACAATTGTGGAAAGTATACATCATGCATATTATCTGTCTAGGTATAGTCTTAGGTCTCTTTCACACGAGCGAGTTTTCCGCGTGGGTGCAATGCCTGACATGAACGCATTGCACCCGCACTGAATCCGGACCTTTAGGCTAATTTATCTATCTATAAATATATATATATATATAATTGCTGTAAAAAATAATGCACGTGATGGAGCCCTTATATTTATAGTACCAGAATACATTTTGAATGCTGAAATCACATTAGCTGTTTCCTGTATAGTTGAAAAATATCTTGGAATAAACAAATGAAGCGTGTCTTATGAAGCATCATACTCACATTAGCTGATAGCTGAGATGTCAATGTAGCAACTTTTTCTTGTGACGCTATCAGTTCTCTACGCAATTTTTGTATCTGCTAAATAAAGCATAATTCAAAAAAAATGTTATGGATTCTTTAATCTTTCATACTGAAAATAGTAAATGATAATAAGTAAAAAAATAAATATTAAGCAGAACATATGTTTATCTGACCAACACATTTTTTTCTTCTGGCCTTGAAGAGTTTGTCCAGGCTTTACTAAGTGAGGTCTATCTTTAGGATAGGCCATCACTAGCTGATTGTCAGGGGTCCAATGCCCCCAACAATCAGCTGTTCGGGTGTAGCTCCATTGCTGGAACTTGGCATCAGGACTACATAGCTCCATCAAGCTTGTAGTGGACAGTGCAGTCACTGCAACAGTGCCCCATTGACTTCAGCGATGTTCACTACAAATGAAGCTATGTAGTGCCAACGAGTTCGAGTTCCACCCGAAAAACTGATTGGCAGTGATATAGGGTGTCAGACACTCAACGGTCAGCTAGAGGATAGACTATCATTTAGTAAAACTTGGACAACCCCATTAATTCTACAGCTGTTAGATGGTAAATAACCACTCAATTGCTTGCAGAAAAGAGAACTATAACAGAAAATTGGATGTAAAGAGCTCCATTGTCATTGTGATAAATGTATAGGAAAGAAGATTGAAAGGCTTGCTAAGTGAAATCTTGAACATTACCAGAATTGTTACATAACTTTGACAGGTTTTCAGGATATGAAATGCCATTCACAAAATGATTGGGAGATAGGAATCTGGCAATTACTAGACAGGTCATGTTGCTCTGATATTAGAAAAGTAATAGAGTCACAAAACAGGAAGAAAACTGGACTTCTTGAAAGCAAGAAATGAAAAAATTCAATTTCCTGGCCTTGATAAACACTTTAGCAAGTGGGCAAAAGGTGATGCCCTTTCACTCAGATATGTAGCATATAGTAGCTATCAAGAATAAGATCATGAACCGTGGAAGAGAGATTAAGTCAAATAAATGTAATTTGGAGCCTTTCATTCACACATAAGGAATACTGACATAAGTGTAGGTGAAACAGAGACTTTTTTCTATCAGTCGTTCATTACCACTTGTTAAAACTTGTTTTTGTGTTTAAATGTGTACAGTTGTGAACACAGTCAGACTCTGCGTGTGGTAATGTGATGCGTTTAGTGACTGCGCTTTTAGACTGGATCAAAAATCTAAATGCTAAAGGATAGTTGTTAGAGTTTGTTCTCCCAATCCAGTGCTCTCCCACTAGTTTCTTATACCATAGTACATACTTGAATTCTGCTAAAGACTACTTCATTCTTATCTATTAATTTATGTTTTATATTGGAATATATTTCTAATATTGTTAAGAGTATGTTCAAATGCTTTACAATACAGTTCAGAGTTTTTCAACATGCATTTGCCATGAAATCCGTGGCACAAATCCAAGGTTTGCTCTGTCGTGAATGACATGGACCTAACCATGAATTAGGCACATTCAATCTAAGGGTTTCAGGGCAGATCATCAGTATGTAATTGACGGTGGTCCGACTACCGGCACCCCGGCAAATCAGCTGTTTGAAGAGGCCATGGCGCTCCTCGCAGCTTACCAAGCACAGTGCCGTCCACTGGATAGCAGCTATGGTTGGTAACGCAGCTCGGTCCCATTCAGTTGAATAGGACTAAACTGGACTTAGGCCATGTGACCAATAAACATGACGTCTCTGGCCTAGGCAGAGACCGCAGCCTCTATAAACAGCCGATAGGTGGGGGTGCCAGGAGAGGGACCCCATCGATCAGATACTGATGACCTATCCCAAGGATTGGTTATCATTAGAAAACACACTGAAAACCCCTTTATTATCAATACGGATTACTATTAAAAAAATGGGACACAGATGTGCTGCATTTTTTCATGAATTTCTGCCCAGAATATACATCATTAGCCAGGTGATATGTAATCCATGTGCACATACCCTAATATTTAGTGTCATTTTTATAACCCGCTTTAATTTTTACATTTACAAAAGAGTGTCTGAAGGTCAAAATCACCATGTATGCATTTAAAGAAAAAGTTACCTCTGAGTGAGCCTTCTCTTCAGCCTAGAAAAAAGCAGACATATTTTAATAATAGCTGTCTCTGAAGTAGTGGATGGAACTTAGCTGATATGATGTCTCCCATAGACTGCACAGGAGAAAAACAGGATATTCTGCATCATAACCTCATTCAGAATCACTCGTTTAAAAAAAGTGCTTTTTTCTGACAGTGGATTTCAGCTAATGATTTAATTAGCTCTGCAAGCTCTAATATACCAAAACAAGCTGACAGACTCCCATAAAGTACAACCATAAGACAACAAAGTACAAGAAAGGTAAACTATATGAGTGACAGACTGGTACAGAGGGAGAGAGGATCCTGCCTGTGAGGGCCTGCAATCTACAAGGGAAGAAGACAGTAGGTGAGGGTACAAGCTTTTCTGAAAAGGAAGGTTTTAAAAGTGGGGGAGAGTCTAATGTATTTGGTTAGTTATTTCCAGAGTATACAGGATGCGCAGGTTAAATTAAGAGGATAACTGTGAGAGGACCAGACAAGAGGGAAGTCTTGTGAGGATCAGAGATTACAAGTAGAAAAAGAGAATAGGCCAGACATTAATGAAGGGAACAGGTTATGACAGCATTGTATGTTAGTGTTCATATTTTAAACTAAATATGTCGCTCAATCAGTAACAAGTAAACGGATTATCAGTGGGGACATGTTTCAAAATTAGTTTCCCTGGCTATACACGTGTTCATTTTATATACATGTCTTTATGCGTATATAAGACTAATTTAAACAAAATATGTATGTGCAGGCTTGGACTGGCCCACAGGGGTACAGGTGGATCCCCCGATGGGCCTCTGAGCAAGTTAGGCCTTTACTGCCCCACCCTTTCACAAGTGGCACATGGCACAAAAAAATTACTGCACTACAAACAGATAAGCAGCATCTCAACCAGCCTATGTTCATATAAAAAACACTGGGTATTTTTTTTAACAAACCACCCAGTTTATTATTATAGATGCATCAGAAGGCTGAGATGGCTTCTTGGTATAGAGGCAGGCCAGCCAGTATCCTTGTTCTTAGTGACCAGGCTTCTTGAAGGGACCCCATAATCTACCATCTTGTAGCGTATTGCTGCTGTCTGCCACTGTGTGAGCAAGCAATATTTCCATGCATCTATGCAGATGGCCATAGAATAAATTTTACTGGTGGGCCCTAGACAACCCAGTCCGAAACTGTGTATGTGTATCATATAGTAGTACTGAATGTGTGTGCTTAGCAGTACTATGCTTATGTCTAATATAATTGTACTTCGTACCGTATTTGTGCGGTATAGCAGTCTGTTGTTATGTTGCATTTTATGAGGAACAACTAAGTTCTAGGCATGTGTACATGATGGCAATGGGGCATAACACTGATTATTTACCCTGGGGGAAAAATGCTTAGGTGACAGACTCATCTTCTTAACAAACACAGGAACAATAATATAGAAAGGAGGCAGGGGAAAGTCTACTTCTCTGTAAGTGTCGGTGTGGTGTATGAGCCTGTACAAGGCTCTGTCCCCATTGTAATTTTTGTAATGAGGTCCAATCTCCTCTATGTAAACTGGTAAATGAAGTTCTAACTGAGAATATGCAACAAATTATACAAATGTATTAACTGTAAAACATCCTGTAGGGGGAAAAAGGTCCTAAATCATGTTATTATTAAAGATTCTGTCTTTTGACTATTGCCTACTATATTTACTCGCCACATCTTTCTTGCCTGTATTTTCGGGTTAAATGTGAATGCTAGGAACAAAAGGAGAACTCAGATGTGAGTAACAATATACTGTAAATAATGATGGCTGAAGCAACATTATTCAGCAATAAGCATACTAGCTGCTCTTTTTACGATTGATGTACACAAGATAGCTGATTCAATACTGACATCTGCTGGCCAAAATGCTTGTAATGTGCAAAATATGAATGTCTGGAATTTGTGCAGAAGTAACTAATAACTATAGTTGGACTATAACTAACCCAACAAAATATTAGCAATCACAGCTTCTTCATTGGAGCTTTATAAAGCGCAACTATTTCAAAGAAACATGGTACTTCAAATTAAATTATTAATCTTAGATTAAAGGCTATGGACACATTTGAGGCATTTTCTATTATTGTATTCTACTAATCTTGGGCTAAAATCATTTTGCTTTTATTAAACGTTTTCAATAGTTTTTCTTCTACAGTTTTCAATTTCAGTGCATTTTCAGACTAGCAGGTTTCCTGTTTCACAATGAATCAGTCAGAGAACTGCTCTGATGGCAGGATCTGTAGCTCTGATCTCTGAAGTCCTTTCAGCTCCTAAATACTCATCTAAGCTACACTATTAATAAACTGATAAGCTGTTGGGAAAGAGCTGTTGGGAAAGTACAGATCTCTGACAGATTCAGGGCTCATGTGCACGACTGTATGTATTTTGCGGTCCGCGGAATGAAACAGCTGGCCCCTAATAGAACAGTACTATCCTTGTCCGTAATGTGGACATTAATAGGACATGTTCTATTTTTTTGCGGAACGGACATACTGAAACTGAATGCACACGGAGTAACTTCCATTTTTTGTGGACCCACGAATGACCCAAATGAATGGTTCCGCATACAGTCTGCAAAAAAAAAAACCGGTAAGGACACTGAGAGAAAATATGTTTGTGTGCATGAGCCCTCAGTGTAAAGCAGAGAGCCTGCTAGTCTGAAAAGGTATGAAACATGTAAAACTGTAGAATTGTTTAAAAAAAAATACCAACTGCAAAAAAATGATAGCCAAAAGTGAGTAAAATGAAATATTAATAAATTTCCCCCTAATAGGTGTTTCGGTAGTATGGGTAGAGAAATCTATAGCAAAGCTAAAACTTTGGTCAAATCCAGTTCAGCTCTAGCTTTGGAACCATTTCACTATATTAGGGAACTGCATTATGTGCAATTCCATAATAAACATTTTTTTCAGTTTGTCCATTTATCACAAGAAGTTATATTATAATGAACATTATTTTAAAAACCCCATGTATACAACATATTTTTTCTATAGTGGCCCCAAAGCTTCTTTTGTCATACATTACAATTATTTTGGATTCATACTATTCTTCTAGGAGAACATAATGTCTCATCGATGACTGAAGTGATAAGAAATGGAGTAGCTGCAGTTTTGTAATAGAAAAAGTGTAAGGCCTAACCATTAGTCATTATGTAGTGTTAGAAATGTCTGAAATTGTTCATTTTGCATGACAAGTCAATTTACATATCACTGTGCTTTTGTGCCTTCCATCATCTAAACCCTCTTTTATACTTTGTCCAGGCAAGCATATATTATCCTTTCCCGAATAGAGATATAAAACCTGTATGAATTCTTTTTCTTTGTGAAGAATGAAATCTACATCATGCGATATATGTTTATGATAGATTTCCCCTGTAATTGGTAAACTAAGCCATTTCCAGACATGTTCTAACTTATCTACAGTAGACGAATAGTACTTACAGTGGAATAAAGAGATGATGTGCTAGAAACCAGCGATAATGACGATCCATGTACTGAGAAAACAGAAAATGATAGTTATATTTCTTTGATGAATGTAAACAATCAATGGCTTTCATATAATGACTACTTGATAAAGCACCAGAAACAAAGAGCGAACATCAAACATATGGCAGCTATATGAAAATAACATACATTGCATTAAATGAGTATTTAACATCATTGAAGCCATTTATTTACCTTCTTCCATGCTGTCCCGGAAGGAACCTGAGTGGCTGATAGCCCTTGGTCTGTCCTCTAATGAGGTAGCACTTCCTCCCAACTGTGAGTCTTCATACAATTCAAAGGAAGCATCTTGTGCTGGAATGCTATTTGATCGCATCATGTTTGGTCCAGGGATTGTAAACTGTGAGAGGTTGGTGGGGCTTACTGCAAATAAAACAATTTCAAAGAACAAAAGAATGAAACAAATGATCAACATGCCCTCAATTCTAAGACTAAAATATCTGAGGTCTGATATACTGTGGCTTTAAAGGGGTGGTCCCATCTCAGACAATGGGGGCATATCGCTAGGATATGCCCCCATTGTCTGATAGCGGTCCCACCGCTGTGACCCGCACCTATATCAAGAACGAAGCCCTGAAAGTTAAGGAGGGCACACTGCACATGCGCAGCCGCCCTCCATTCGTTTTCTATGGGGCCGGCGAATATAGCCGAGCGCTGGCTCAGCTATTTCTGTCAGCCCAATAGAAATGAATGGGATCATGGGCAGCGTTCACTTTTATGGGAGCAGAGCTTGGTGGTGAACAGACCCCGGGAAATCTGGGGTCCTCTAGCCACAGCTCTCCCTGCTTCGTTCTCAATATAGGTGCAGGTCCCAGCGGTGGGACCTGCACCTATCAGACAATGGGGGCATATCCTAGAGATATGCTCCCATTGTCTGATATGGGAATACACCTTTAAAGTGTTTAAACCACATTATCTGTACAAGATAGAACATGTGTTTTTGAGCAGATAATTGGTGTCCTTCACTCCAAACTCTTTCCTAATCAAAATCAATTGCAAAACCCCTATGATCCTTGGACCATGTGACCCTTAGAACTTCATGAGAGTAATCTATTAAGACTGGTGTGTGTTATGCCTGTTGTTATAGCAAACCCTGCTGACATATGATGCAAAAGAATTATCATGGGGTAATAATTCTCGTGCATTGATGGGAAATCTGTGCTCCAGAGGTAAAAAATCTGTACCAGCATGTTTTGGCATACATGTTAATAAACAAGTAGCGCTTTGGAGTTTCCCCCATGACCATCCTTTTCCCACTCATGCCCTGCCAACTTTTTGTAAAAACAGCAAGGGTGGAGGAGGAATTTGAAAAGTCACAAATTTTGAAACATTTGCACATCGGAAGTCTGCCATAAGAGAATGGCACATTCCTTCGTAACATTCTTTAATTCTCAAACCAAATGTAATTTTATAAACTGACCCAAAAACTATACAACACATCAGTATGTACATTATTATTATGAAAAAAGTAATTCAAATGTAATGAACAATTACATTAAAGTAACATAATACAATAAAGTTTAATCACAACTATCCATGTTGAATCTAAACCTTCCATTCCAGTGAAGTACTGTAGTAACTAGAACATATTTATGTTTCTGAGAATCCATCAAACCAAACCAAATACTTGGAGCTAATATTGAAGGATCCTTAAATTCCATAATGTATCAGAACCATTCACACCATGCATGAGTTTATACATACCTGTAGCTATAAATAATCTGTTCAAAATGCTGTTCTCTATCTTATATTCAGTTAGTGACAATTTTATAGCAGAGAGCTACGTTCATAGCTACGTTCATAATACTGGCACCAGTATTAAAGGTGTTTCCGGTTTTTATACATTGATAACCTATCCTTGGGATACATCATCAATATCAGATTGGTGAGGACTGGACACTCTGCAACCCTCTGATCAACTGTTCTCAGCAGATGAGGGCACCGGAAACAACACAGTGGACAGAGCCAGAAGAAGAAAACTGTATCTGCCATGTAGTGGCAATGCAGGCTTACTGTAGCTCAGCCCCCATTCAAGTTAATGGTAACTAGGCACGATCACTATAAAGTGGATGGAGCTTCCTGCTACGAGAAGCTAATCGGTGCGGGTGGTGGATGTCAGAATACCCACCTATCTGATATTTATCACCTATCTTAAGTATTAGACATCAATATATAGAAACTGGAAATCCTTTTTAAAAGTTAAATTGAGCTCCTGTAATATTCTCTGTGCTGCACACTGCATTTTGACATGGTTAGACTTTCCTGCATGCGATCTCTGTGCAGTCCCTGGTGTACTGACCACAATCTACAGAATGTAAGGCCTCATGCACACGAACGTGTGCACCCCGTGCCCGTATTGCGGACCGCATTTGCGGATCCGCAATACACGGGCACCATTCCGTGGCCATTCCGCATCACGGATGCGGACCCATTCATTTCAATGGGTCCGCAAATCCGGAGATGCGGAACGGTGCGGAATGGAATGATGGAATGGAACACTACGGAAGCACTGCGGAGTGCTTCCGTGGGGTTCCGTTCCGTACTTCCGTCCCGCAAAAAGATAGAACATGTCCTATCTTTTTGCGGAACGGGCAGATCACGGGCCCATTCAAGTGAATGGGTCCGCGATCCGCTGCGGCTGCCCCACGGCCGGTGCCCGAGCATTGCGGGCCGCAATTTGCGACCCGCAATACGGGCACGGGGTGCACACGTTCGTGTGCATGAGGCCTAAGTAACCAGACTAAGCTCCATACACCAAGCAGGGAATGTTGGGAGAACTCAATTGTGCAGACTTGTGACTACAGCAGAGTATGCAAATAACATACAAGACATGCTGTAAGTAAAGCAAACTATTTGTAGAACTGCTCAACTTTTAAATAGATTATATCTAGACCTTATTGACCCTAACAGAAATTCTGTGGAAAAACATAAAAGAAGTTGTTTCACATATAAAATCTGACCAATATGACTAAAATAAAATTAAAAAAATTGTGCCAAAAATTAAGAAACAAACATTTCCTAACATGTATATTAAAGACTGATATTAAATTAACCAAATCACAGAAATCAATACACTCAATCTTTGTAGAAACAGATGGTGCAGACAGTTAAGAGATGGAGGGGGCAGTTACTTTTCACATGGATGATGGGGTTTTGAGTAACCTTTTTTTATATACAATAAATGCAGCGACATTTTAAAAAGAGATATGCTGAGACACCATTCAGTGTCACATACATTATTAGGAATATTTAAATATATAAATGTCCTGATGCTGTTCTAAAGGTGTGGTTAGAAAAATAAAGATGTCCTTGGCAGGCTCTTTTTTTGGTTATGCTCTACCTAGACCAGGCATCCTCAAACTGTGGCCCTCCAGCTGTTGTAAAACTACAACTCCCACAATGCCCTGCTGTAGGCTGATACCTGTAGGGCTGTTCAGGCATGCTGGGAGTTGTAGTTTTGCAACAGCTGGAGGGCCGCAGTTTGAGGATGCCTGACCTAGACCATAAGATCTCTTGATCCTGCTCCAAAATCCACAATGAATCCTCATGTGTTTGTACCTTATTTTGTTTAAGACTATGCATTACAAAGGGTCGGAAATCGGCAGCATAACTTTCACATATTGCAGATTGAAAATCCACAATGCAGGTTTCTTTCAACGGCAGATTAATTTTATACAGCATGTGGATGAGACTTAGTACTGGTAGATACTGTAATTAATAGGCTGCAGATTTACAGATATATATATATATATATATATATATATATATATATATTTTTTATATATATATATATATATATATATATATATATATTACTTACCCAAATTGGAATAGTGATATTTCCCACCAGTAGAGGAGGACATGCCTGATGGGGAGACAAGCGGGGACTGGCTGCCGGTGTCTTGGAGCCCCCCAGTGGAATGAGAACGCAGCCACTCCTTACTCTCCTCCTGACTGGTCTGTCGAGATGATGGAGTGTATCTAAAAAAAAAAAAAAAAAACTGAGATACTTGAATGGAAGTACTTATTCACATTTGAGTGGTGTTTGAACAAATTATAAAATTTACCCAAGCTAATAAAAAGTTGGCATTAATCCTAAGTAATAAAAAGTTTGCATTAAGAGCCTCAGTTTGATGAAGATTTTAATGAAGTAATTATTGAATGCAAAAATGTAGAGTTATATCATACGAATAGGAATTGTAGTATCAATTATGCTAGGATCAGTTTATCAGCATATCTAGTATATTGAGCACTGCATATAACAGGTAAAACATGGGGGACTATAAAAGTATGACAGGTATAGTAGATGCCAAGGTATTAGTAGAGGACCCTGTTCTCATGGTGTGCCTTAGAGAATGTGGCTAGCATTCTGTTAATCTTATGAGGAAATATTTCTTCACTATTTCAAAATACACCAGAAAATAAAAAAACAAACAAAGATTTAAAGGTTACTGTGACTGACAAAATACACAAGTGGTTCTGCCCAAATGAAACTACAAGCATGAAACAAAGTTTATTTTTTCTTTTAGGATGACATACTAGAACCACTAAGTTCATATAAGTGGAAAAACTAAACTAAAGAGTTTGGGGAAATGCTTATATATTTAAAGTGGATATAGAATAGTTATGGAAGATACTGGAAAGAATCCTAATACATTTAAAGACACATGATTCCAGTACAACTTCTCTTCTACATACTTGTGAGACAGATCTTTAATAAAAGGCGTGTTTGGCATTACACTTTCAGAAGTAGAGTAGCTAAGAGTTTACATTTGGACAAATAGATTGATTAAAGGGAATGTGTCATCAAAAAATGACCTATTGTTTAAATGATGTTTTTGTGTTAGACATTTTTTTTGAAGTTTTGATTTTTTTTTTTAATTTTCCATATCATTATTTATATTTATCATCATAATGTATTATAAATATTACATTGTATTATAAATCCTAAAATTGTTCAGTTTTGGCACTAGCTACTAGGCCTAATATATGTTAGGACTTCCTGTCCTCTGGCAGCAGCTACATGGGCCAGAGACACAATGGTCTAGAGGGGACCTCATTGACTTCTATGAAAAAGTCTTCTAGACATGCTCTGTGACCAGTGTGGAGGTCAGGAGGGAGCAGATAAGCTGTAATATAACCTATTAAGATTGGTGGATCCTGTGTTAATTATGTAGAGGTGTAACTTGTCATTGTAATTCTATCTGTGATGATAATGAGAAACCGTAGATACTGAGAAGTTACCTTTACAGAACAGATCATGACCAATTATTAGACCTAGTGGCCAGTGTATAGACAGTAACATGGAAAATTAAATAAAAGCAAGGAAAAATATATAGGTTTATTATAAAAAAAAAAGTTATATAAAGAGACTCTGTCAGCATGAACAACTCTAATAACCTAAGCATACTGTCTGGTAGGACTCATCATGCTGATTAAAGTGATACCTTTTTTGATCTGTCTGATTGCTAAACAGATGCTCTGCGCACTCCCACCTCCCCTTGATTGACAGGGCTAGACATCAGCATGCTAAGGGCTGAGCTGTATCCTAACATCTACACATCATATATACTATTTACTATAGCTTCAATACACTGAGATATGCTCAGAAAGCTCATATACATATTACTGCTTTATTCACAACAACAGTATATGATTATAAAGACACCAGTAATGTGAGTTAGCTTCTAAACATAGAAAAAATGACCTATTTCTTTTTGAGAAAAGGCTATGGGTTAGTGATAAATGTTCAGTTATGTATGTAGCAAACCCAGGTTTGAATCTTGGGAGAGACTTTTTTTCCTTCAGATTCTTTTTTTCTTCCACAGTTAACTCGTAATAAAAGGTTATATTCTTATCATACAGAGAATAATTTTTTTTATGCTTAGAAAGCTAATACATTATTGCTAGCTTAGATTTCAGTTGTAATTACGCCAATTTTTTGGCTTAAATTATTGGAAATGTGAGTCTGCAGTCGTCTCGGAGAGTCTAATAAGTTCCAACCAATTTTTTTTTTAGCAGGAAAAGGCAACTGACTTTTGGTGGTCAGGAATGCCCCGTTTCACTCTGGAAAAAGAAAATTAGCTACAATTGACAAGTGTTAAAGTTACTTTGTCTTGCTCTAGATAAAATTCCTGGTTCTATGTCTCTGGGCTTTATGCCTGTGTGACTATGTTTACTAATGTTTGGGCTGTCTATGATTTTTATAAAGAAAAATACCCAAATTAAATATAAAAGAACAGAAATTTTATAGAAAATAAAACCTAATTAGGCATCTATAACAACTAGTTGTCTAGGTTGGAAATTCAGTTTCTTTAATAATGGAATGTGTGCTCTGCTGAAGAACATCTCTGAACTGGGAACAATTAACAGCTGTTTTGATGCATCCAAAAAATAGCAGCTGAATGTTCATGTGTTTCTTAGCCACTAAGTATTAATTAGTTGCTTAAGGCCATTATTTTACTGACTTTATCTGCACTCCATTAAACCTGTGCATAAAAACAGCTAGAAATGATATGCCACAGTAAGCAATAGAGATGGAAATGTTTAGCTTCTCATCTAGAAGTACTCTGCAGCATACTCTAGGCTGTCATAATAGAGACGTCACAGCATTTTCCCAAGAGTAACATGTGTGCTTATGAACATACCATTTTTTTTACAGACAACATTTAGAGCAGTACATAAAGCTGTAAACAAAAGACTGAAGAAGAAGATACATAGATCAATAAGAACGGATATGAAAGCAGCCAACGAGGAGTCAAAGGATTCAAGGAATCTTACACGGCAGCCACTGCAATTTTACCATATGTTTAGTTGTTTAGATAGCTTTCGTTGCTCATTCATAAACTTTAATGATTGATTTTGAGGCTTGATTCCTAAAATTGTCCTGAAATCCTGAGGACGCATAGGGGTGATTTATCAAGAATGGCACTGTCTGTGCTTGTCTTGATATCCCCTGCGCTGACAGAGGAATCGCCTAATTTATGATGAAATGTACACCTCATCATAAATTAGTTACATCCTCCTGCAGTCCGTGCGCCTAACCAGAAATCTATGGCAGCTCAGAGCTGCCAAAGATCTTTATCTTCATGAAGATAAATTTTTCGTTGCATCTGGCCACACCCCTTCAACGCCCTTGCCACACACCCTTAGTGGAGAGGACAGCAAAAAAGGGGAGATGTGACAATTTTTAAAAATAATTTTAATGCTATTTTTCAGGCGTAAAGAGAAAGATAAATCTCTGCCATAAGCTTTGTTGGTATTATGCAATGAGGGTGCACTCTATCACAATAAGTGCTTGTAATACTAAAGGGAATGTGTCATCAGAAAATTACCTATTGTTTAAAATATGCTTTTATGCAAGCAATGCAGAATTTGTGGTTTGTTTTTGTTTTTTTTATTTGCCATGTTACTATCTATCTTTAAAAAAAAAATTTGGAATTTTTACACTGGCCACCAGGCCGAATAATATGTCAAGGCTTTCTGTTCTGTGAGGATGCCAGTTTAGCAGTCATATTATTATCATCATATACATGACTACAATAAAAGATAGCAATGAAAGCAATGATAATGTCTGTATAGCGCTGCGGAATATATCAGCGCTATATGTGACTAGTGATGAGCAGCAGGGGCAATATTCGAATTTGCGATATTTCGCGAATATTTGGGCGAATATTCGCCATATATTCGAGAATTCTTAATCTCCAGTCTTTATTTTCTTGATTGCGAAAATTCGCATTAAAAAAATTTGCATAAAATTCGCATAAAAATTCGCATAAATTGGTATTTAAAAGATATGTCATGCCGTATCTTTTAAATACCAGTTTCTGTGAATTTTTATGCAAATTTTAATATGCGAATTTTTGCAATCAAGAAAATAATGACTCATTATTTTCTTGATTGCGAAAATTTACATATAAAAAATGTGCATAAACATTCGCATAAACTGGTATTTTAAAAAAACAAATATTCGCGATTGCGAATATATTTCGCGATATTCTAAATATTCGCGAATTCTCGAATATTTCTCGATATTCGCAATTAAAATTCGCAATTCGAAAATTCGTGATCAACACTATATGTGACTAAAGTAAATAAAAATGAAATCCTCTTTATAGAGGATTTATGGTCGCAGCATATGTACTTACAGATCCCAGAGCATGCTTAGCAAACTCTCCCATAGAAGTCAACGAGTCAGCTCCCGTCTATTGTGTCTATGACCCTTGTGGCTGATGCTGAAGAACAATTATTGACATATTTTAGGCCTAGTGGCCAGTGCAAAAACTGCATGATTTTGGGATTTTTTTTTAAACATACAATGACATGAAAAATGTAAAAACAAAAACACAAATTCTAAAAAAAAAATGTACATAGCATGTTTTAAACATTTTTTATGACATATTCCCTTTATACATAGACTTTTCATGGCCTAATTAAAGTAGATATCATTCAGTAGAATCAACTGTCACTCTTCAGCTGTGGTTCTATGACCATAGTGTGGAACGTATATTACTAGAGAAATATTCAGAGTATTACTGATGAAACAGAGTACAGCACCAAACAAAGTAAAGAATCAAATAGACTGACAGGAAGCAAGAGACGCCCAAAGTGTACCAAGGCAGCAGTCATGCTCAAGGAGTATTTGTACCTCAGTCCCTTTTTGGGCAGGGTGTTTCGGTCAAGTTGCAAACTGTTAAGATAAAGATAACTCCTACAAATAAGACAAAAACATTAGCACTACAGCCAAATAAAAAAAGAATAATGCTACTACACATTAGTGTAATATACACAGAAGAAGAAAACGTTCCAAATGCCCGTGTATGGTTATTATGCTCTCATTGCTCTCTACCATAGATCCCCATGATTAGGGCAGCATGGTAGGCCTCCTTTAAGAAAATGGATAGCATCATAATGGTATATTATAATATTATTATTATAGATGAATATATTTCATTGTGACTGTAATTAAGTTTGCTTTTTTAAGTCCGTGCATAGTCCTCATATATGGGCAGCATAGTGGCTCAGCAGTTAGTAGCCTGGTTCTGCAGCATTGAGGTTCTGGGTTTCAAACCCAACCAGGAACTCCATCTGCATAACATTTTGACATTTTCCTTGCGTTTACATGGGTTTGTTTCAGGTACTCTAGTCTCCTCACACTCTCCAAGAACATACATATAGGTTAATTGATTTCCTATAAATTGGCACTTGTGTGTTTTGGATAAGTGAAATGGACTGTTAGCCCCACTGGTTACAGTGAGTATTTGTTGGTAAGCAACATGAAACACATTAATGCATAAAATAATTACATAAATTCTTATTGGTGAATGTCCTCACCTTTCTGAGAGGGTTGATCTCACACTACCAGTCCGCATAAGCATGCTTTGTAGTTCTTGTGTACATGTTGTCAATCCAGATAGTGATCCATGATGACTAAGAGGTAAGTCTATGGACTCTGAGCTGGTATGAAGGCTTGTCATAGACTGGTAACTAGGAGTATCTTTACTACCAGCAGAAGAACTGCTCAAATTTGTTGTCCATACTTGGCCACCCGATGTAAACGAATGTACAGAAGCTGGGCTGGAGGCCAAGGAATGTCCTAAGCTTATAACGTCAGGGGTTAATTCATTGGGTTTGCTGAACAAGGGGCTGCTGCCTCCACTCTGTCCTCCAGCGCTTCCCATGCTACCTGTACCAGATGATGGAGAATCCAAACTGCCTTGTCTAGCCAAGGATGTGTTGCTGGGGCTGGACATGACTGAAGCAGACTTCGCAGCATCACCACTGACTGGGGAAGAGGGTTTATTTCCTGCTTTTGTACCAAATAATCTGCAAGAAAATGTTACACAAGTATTATGCCACAGTCTTTTAATTTTAAAGACCAGGAGCTCATAAATCATTAATGAACTCATGGATCATTAGTGCATCTTAGCTGCAATAACATGGCTGACGGGCTTAAAACCATTAGAAAATAACTACTTGGAATGATTAAGGGTGCTTATTAAATGTCCTATAAGAATGTACCTGTGTGATCACCACATTTATGCCATCTACAAACTAAGGGTTATACAGGTTTTAATACTTTTTTAATTCTGCCCATAAGTGGCCTGCTTGTATTTAATCTTCTGCTGTTGTTTGGGAGGCCACCAGGCAAAATCTGCCCACCCCCATATCATGTGTAATTCATAAGACTGGTGTTTTCTTATGCATCAGAGAGCTTTTGGCTTTCCTCAGGTTTTGGTAGCAAATACTACTGCTGCACCGCCTATAACTATTATACTGTGTCTTAAAGATAAATTCACTAGCTGCAGACTAATATAAAAAATGCAGCTCAGCTGTATATTGCCTCCAACCCTACCTGTACATCGTGGGGCTGATTGAGTGCATTAAGCGGCCCTATATTTGCTGATGGACAACAAAGTAATACAAAAATATGTTATTATTAAAGATCGGTATCTTATTAATCTTAAGCAGTAGGCAATAGGCAGTATTAATATCACGTTCCATACAGGAAGAATCAATATAAGAAAATGCTGAAATATTTTTTATATCCACAAGGGGGAGAAAGTTACACACACCGCATTAATTTTGCCAGTGACCACTATAAAGCTGGTATTTCAGAATCTGTATTAATCTAAGTGGAAAATATTGGTTTCTTCAAAATTTCATTAAAAATATAAAACACGGTGGCATTTGTAAAGGATAAATGGTTATCGTTCTTGGGTAAAGATCTAATAAAAACCACAGTATCTAATCATAAATGTGTTGTTAATGTTCTCTTATTAAATATACACTAGTTATCTAAGACTTCTCTCTGAAGGATATGATCATTACATACAGTAATAACACCTTGTCTGCTAACTGACAGCCTGAATATATTTCCTGTTCATCTATTCAGCTGTAATCAAATATAATTTATTCAGACATGAACATTTATTGGACATTGTTTCCAAGGAAAAATTTCTCTGCAATACTTTGCCATATAGAGGTTTCATACAGAAGTACAAGGAGTACCTATTGCTTCAGAGCATGCGAGGGGTATGTGGGTCCTGTTCTGGCTTGCCTAGAGTGTTTGGCACCCGTGGCGGGTCCTTTTTCTGGCACCCCCCCCCCCAATACTTAAAAAAAATTGTTCCCCCCCTTACAGTAGTATTGCCCTCATTGTACAACCTTCACGGTAGTTTTGTCCAGATATGTGCCCCCTTACGGTAGTTATGCCCACACTGTGCCCTCTCACATTATTTATGCCCTCATTGTACAACTTTCACAGTAGTTTTGCCCACATTGTGCCCCCTTAAAGTAATTATCTCTTCATTGTGCACCCTTCACAGTAGTTATGCCCACATTGTGCCGCCCTCACAGCAGTTATGCCCTCTCTGTGCCACTTTCACAGTAGTAATGTCCACTTTGTGCCCCCTTCAGAGTTGTAATGCTCTTTCTGTGCCCCTTCAGAGTAGTTATGTTCTCACTGTGCCCCCATAACAGAAATAATGCCCTTTGTGCTCCTTTACAGTAGTAATGCCCATTGTACCCCCTTCACAGTAATAATGCCCACTCAATGCCTCACAGTTATGCCCACCCCCTTCACAGGAGTAATGCTGTCTGTGCCTCCTTCGTAGTAGTAATGCCCATTGTGCCCCTTCATAGTACTAATGCTCATTGTACCCCCTCCACAGTAGTAATGCCCACTGTGCTGCCTTCATAGTAGTAATGCACATTGTCCCCCCTTCATAGTAGTAATTCCCTCTGTGCCCCTTTATAGTAGTAATGCCCTCTGTGGCCCCTTTGTAGTAATGCCCTCTGTGCCCCCTCCATGATAGAAATGCCCTCTGTGCCCCCTTTGTAGTAGTAATGCCCTGTGTCCCCTCTATGGTAGGAATGCCTATTGTTCCCCTTCAAGGAAGTAATGCCCATTGTGCCCCCTCCACAGTAGTGATGCCCATTGTGTCCCTTCATAGTAGTAATGCCCATTGTGCCCACTTCATAGTAGTAATACCCATTGACCCCCTTTATAGTAGTAATGCCATCTGTGCCCCCTTCATAGTAGTATTGCTCTCTGTGGCCCCTTTGTAGTAATGCCCTCTGTTCCCCCTCCATGGTAGAAATGCCCATTGTGCCCCTTCATAGTACTAATGCTCATTGTGCCCCCTCCACAGTAGTAATGCCCACTGTGCCGGCTTCATAGTAGTAATGCACATTGTCCCCCCTTCATAGTAGTAATGCCCTGTGTGCCCCTTTATAGTAGTAATGCCCTCTGTGGCCCCTTTGTAGCAATGCCCTCTGTGATATATATGGGTAAATGCATGGTTGATAGTATTAACAAACAGCATGTTAGCATGTTTAAAAACACAATGTGCCATCACATCTATTATGCTTTTTAATATGAGAAACATTTAAAAAATTGTCCCTTATTGGGGGCAAATGGTGTTGAAACACACACAATGTTATTGGAAAAAAAAACAGTAGCTTGTTGGGACCAAGCTTCCAAAAATTATCTCTTAATGGAGACAGAATGCATGCCTTATATATGCACACACACAAGTGTTAATTGTCAGAAGATACAATGGCTTGTTCTTAACAAGCCTGGAAAAACATTTCACTTTTACTTAGGAGCAGCAGCAGTAAAGTGTGAATGTGGAAAGGGTAAGGTGTGTAGGAGTAATAATGGCAGCAATAGTAGCAATAACAGGTGCAGCACAGCATGGAACACAAAAGGCAGTAGATGTGTGTGCGGCTGTTTACGGGTAGTAGTAGTAGTAGTAGTAGTAGTAGTAGTAGTAGCAGCAGCAGTTGTGTAAGGGTAGAAAGTAGAAAGAGAAGCAGCTAGGGCAGTGGTGGCAGCAGCAGCCACACAGCATGGAACATGATGGTAGACAGTTGCATGATGGGGCTGCCCATAAATAGCCACCAGCAACAATGGCAGATATATTCATCTGCCTCAGCTACGGAGATGGGTGAAAATCTTAACAGATCCATGCCTCATTCATTTTGACAAATGTGATGTTTTGTACCCTGGCGGAGGACATCTTTGTCTGTTTGGGTTTGACAACACTGAAATCCCTCTGAGATGACACTTAAGGCTGTACAAGACAGTACAGTAAGAGCAAACTAGAACAATATGCCTGCCATGAAGTCCATGGGGTCAGGGTACAAGACATGTGCCAGGGAACGACCACAGTCATTTAGAAAATGAAACTATTTTAAACATCATTTTTTAAAACATCTGGCCAGAAGTGCAAATATTTTACAGCAGTATCAAATTTTGGTGAAGGAGCAAAACTGCACCGCATTTTTATGAGAAAATGTTTTCAGACAACTGGCGAACAGTCCAGTTGATAGCAGAATAACATTTTTGTGGATGACAAGACAATTTGTACCTACTCTTACCTGGGAAAAAGTCCAAATGATGGCATATGGAAGAATTACATTTTGTGGATGACAAGACAATTTTTACAGATGCCTGCATGGCAAAAAGTCCAACTTATAGCATACAGAAGAATTTAATTTTAGAAATTAACTACATTTTGTTTAAGGTGCTGAAATGCGCGACTCCTGACACCTGGCCAAAAGTCCAACTGATCGCATAGAGAGGAATTATATTTTAGAAAATAATTAAAGGGAGTCTGTCACAGAAATTGCACTTATATAACTACCAGCAATTGCAATCAGAACGTTGTAAAAGCATTTATAACCATACCTTTATGTCATCTGGGTGTTTATTCCATGTCCAGAAAAAGCACTTACATTCTTATTAAAAAACGGCTCCCAAGTGCCCAGCTGGGAAGGCTTTCATTTTCTAAGTGCCCAAGCATGTTGCCATTCCCTACTGTCTGTTCTCCCCTAACCTCCCAAGACTTCCTCCTTGGCATTGTGGTGGCATCAGGGGGGAGGAAGCCTTAGGAGGTTAGGGGAGCAGCAGACACTGGTGAATGTCATGGGATTGGCCACTTTGAAAAGGAAAACCTGCCCAGCTGGGCACTTAGTAGCCATTTTTCATAGGAATAAAAGTGCTTTAATGATTTTCCTGGACATGGAATAAACACCCAGATGACATAAAGGTATGGTTAAAATGCGTTTGCAATGTTCTGATGGTCATTGATGGTAGTTATATTAGTAGAATTTATGCAACCGACTCCATTTAAATTTTGTTGAAGGTGCGGAACTGCATCACAATTACAGCAGCAACAGCACTACCAGAAAATTGACCAGGAGGGAGTTCAGCTAGTCACAAATAGTTTTCTCATGGTCACACATTTCATTATGGATGTATGCTATCACAGTGGAGCAAATAACATGGGGAAGGAGTAGGAGTATTGCGTGGGGACATGGCCTAGCTGCCACAAAGAAGACCAGGAGAAGGAGGATACACTTGTGATTGGGAATGTTTGCCAGTTCTATTTTCCCACAGGATCCGGTGATGCTGTCTCATGTGCTGCAATAGAGTACCGATATATATATATATATATTTGTTTTTAAACACCCACTGCTTATTTTAATCCTGAAGATCTTGCACACAATTTTGGCTTTGTGTGCCAGCCTTGTGGAGAAAAAATGCCATGCAAACGATACTCACACAGAGCTAGCAGCAGCCAAGCTTGGACCAGGTCTGGCACCATTTGAGCCTTTACCCACAGTATCACTGGCATTACCAGTTTCCAATCTGACAACAACAAAATCAGATCTGGGCCTGTCAGTTCTTTTGGAGGTTTTTGCCATATGTTGCCTCCAGTCTCTATTGCTGCCAGGGCCACCAGCCTCCTCCTCTGTTGTGCACCCCCTCCTACTGAGCACCAAATTCTGCCTTCAAGGTCCTGTCCAACACACAATCATTGTCATAGTCCTCACCCTCCTCAATATTTTTATCAGAGGGTTACTGTGGGCTCCTTTGACCCTCCCAATTCCCAGCTTTGCATTTGTCTGAAGTGCCATTGTCGCCAGGGCTACCACTACCCCTACCACCACCACCATCATGGCTACAAATGCCAGTACTAAAGCCACTACAACAGCTATAAGGTCTGCCACCTCCCCCTGAACATCCTCCTCATGGCAATCTAAATGCTGACTGTTCACACTCAAATCATCAAATGGGAGACTCTCTTCAGTGTCTTCCATATTGCATGGCATTTTGTTACCTTGGCTTAAGAGAATAGGTGCCCCACTAGGAGGGGGCAATGAAGCCAGGGATGATGCAACTGAAGAGCTTTTCTGGGATTGCAAGGAGGAGGAGCTGGAGAAATGCTGTGACCCCTAGCTTCAAGAACAGTGTCAGACTTAGAGGTAACCTCAACATCATCCTGTGACTGAGAGAAGGAGTAAGCCATCCAGTCCACAATGTCACCTTTTGTTGTCCTAAATATTATTGTGGCGCCTACTGAAAGCCAGGGAGAACAGTGGCCTACTACAACTATTATTACTAATACTACTACTACTACTAGTGGCCAAACAGCTGGTGCTGCTTCTGCAGTTTTAACTACTACACTCATTCCGACTCTCGAATGATGAGGCATGGGTCTTTCATTTTCCACTCTTCCATTTAACCTAAACTTTATTATAAGGCCTATATCAATTTAGAGTCACAGGTTTGGAACACAGATTATTAAACAGTAGCAAAATTGCTATTTTTTTCCCCCTGTAATTTAAAGAAAGAGGAGCAATTAAACGTCCCTCCACTTCTACAAACACACTGCACGCTGGTATTGATAATTTACAACGATAATAAAGCAGTTATTGTAGTAAAATGTGTTTACTGTTACTGCAGGGTATCTTGAAGTAATACAATGGGTTCACTAACACAGGTATAATAATGCAGTTATAGCAGTAAAATTAGTTTGCTGCAAATACACAGTTTCTTGAAGTAATACAATGCATTGAATAAATAGGGGTATATTAATGTAGGTATTGCAGTAAAATGTTTGCTGTTACTGTTTGGTATCTTGAAGTAATACAGCGTGTTACTGAAATTTTCTGGAATGCTCAATTACAAACAAAAGATAAATTGATAAAACTTGCTTTTAGGGAAAAAAGTCAATTGCTCAGCGTTTGCAGCAGAATGTATGCTATTGATGTTGGAGGTGCTGGCAATAAGCCTATGAACTGTAGAAACTCCCTATCACACCTATATTGCTAGCTTGAATCTGTTCAGATTGTTAGCTGCAAACAGAATGGCATTTCTTCCATCTTAGCACCTGCCAGAGACCTGCCTCCAAATTGGCTGATTAGACTGTCTGCCCACCTTTGAGCCAATCAGAGCAAGTTCCAGCGTTATTTGATCCTTCATCTTTATCCTCTCTCCTGTTTTTCCCACCAATTTCTACAGTAAATTGCCGCTAGCACTATTTTTGCTCAATCTGTCTGAAACTAAGTATCAAAACGTTTCTTTGGCAGACGAAGATGAAGGATCATGCAGTAATATTCTACGCCAGTCTTTTGGAATAGAAAAGGCTCACATTTTGACATAGGTGCTGATTTGCCACAAAATGTGTGACTTTTTAGCTTTTTCTGACACCCTTGCCAATTTTTCAAAAAGTAGGTTGGATAGGTGGGGAGTAGGGGGATTGCTAGTGGGACCTCCACAGCCTGAGACATTTAACATGTGTGCCAGAAAAATGTCATAAATTACACCAGAAATCTACTCCAACTCCTGCACAACAATTCTTTTACAGGAATGTAGTTCTTCATAAATTTGTTGGATCGCCCGCCAGCGTAGTAAATGACCACCACTTACTTTATTTCTGTGCCTTAGAAACTACACGTACTACTCTACATAAGCCTCAATGTCATAGCTTTGCCATGCCAAAGAACAATGTAATTTTTACATCGAAACACGTTGCTCTTGATGTTGACAACGCTTTGCGCCTGGGTAGCCCAACTTTTCAAGGTGAGGGACAGTCTTATATACTGCTCCCTTATGGTAACAGGGCGAATGAGCTCTGTGGTGCTGTTATTTTCTTTCTTTCAGTGAATTGTTAAAATATCCCATGCCACATTGTGATGATGCAGAAAACATATATCAACAATAGAGATTGTCTTACCTTCGGAATGTTGGAGAGGCAATATCAGGATATTTTGATCCTGGCTGTCTCAAACCTTGAGTACCGCAGGCACTGGCTGATGTCGGACTTGATTTCGGAGAGTTTGACAAAGAGACACTTTCTGAGTCTGACACCTTTTCTTTGTCCTTGTCTGTCTGATTGATATTGACAGGGCTGGAGCGCTCTGAGATTTTTGATGGTTCTCTTAGTTTTGTGCCCGCTGCACCAGCTGATTTGCTGCTGACATTTGAATCAATGCTACTTGTACTTGACCTGTGTCCTCCCCGTCCTGGAATACTACTAGTACTGGACTTAGAAGGACGAGGTAAGCTGCGATACTGCAGAGTGGCCTTGGAGTTGGCCAGCAACACTCCGTCATCTTGATTTTGGGAACCATCGAGACTTGTCTTCCTACCAGCACCTTTTCCTCCAATTCCCGATGATTTGGGCATTTTTCCAAGTGTAGCAGATCCACTTGTAATAGTAGCCCCACTTCCAGATACTGTGGGTGAACCAACCCCGGTCTTCTTAAAGCCAAATGATCCAGTGGCTGTTGGTCGTGCAATTCCAGAAGGTGGCTTTTTACCTTCATCTCCACTGCTTTTTCCTGCATCTGAGGGGGAGCGCTGCAATGGGCCACCTTTAAGTGGTGCTTTCACTTTTTCAGAAGCTTTAACATCATCTGTTTTTCCTGTTGCAAATGATAAGTGAAATCATAATAGACATATACATTAAGACTTTGCTTTTATGGCATAATAATAGACTTTAGACTAGGCTATCTTCAGATAGAAACATAGAAACATAGAAACATAGAATGTGTCGGCAGATAAGAACCATTTGGCCCATCTAGTCTGCCCAATATGCTGAATACTATGGATAGCCCCAGGCCCTATCTTATATGAAGGATGGCCTTATGCCTATCCCATGCATGCTTAAACTCCTTCACTGTATTTGCAGCTACCACTTCTGCAGGAAGGCTATTCCATGCGTCCACTACTCTCTCAGTAAAGTAATTCTTTCTGATATTACTTTTAAACCTTTGCCCCTCTAATTTAAAACTATGTCCTCTTGTAGCAGTTTTTCTTCTTTTAAATATTCTCTCCTCTTTTACCGTGATGATTCCCTTTATGTGTTTAAAAGTTTCTATCATATCCCTCTGTCTCTTCTTACTTCCAAGCTATACATGTTAAGGTCCTTTAACCTTTCCTGGTAAGTTTTGTCCTGCAATCCATGTACTAGTTTAGTAGCTCTTCTCTGAACTCTCTCCAAAGTTTCAATATCCTTCTGCAGATATGGTCTCCAGTACTGCACACAATACTCCAAATGAGGTCTCACTAGTGCTCTGTAGAGCGGCACGAGCACCTCCCTCTTTCTACTGTTAATGCCTCTCCCTATACACCCAAGCATTCTGCTGGCATTACCTGCTGCTCTATGACATTGTCTGCCCACCTTTAGGTCGTCTGATATAATGACCCCTAAATCCCTTTCCTCAGATACTGAGGTTAGTACTGTATCACTGATTTTATATTCTGCTCTTGGGTTTTACGCCCCAGGTGCATTATCTTGCACTTATCAACATTAAATTTTAGTTGCCAGATTTTTGACCATTCCTCTAGTTTTCCTAAATCCTTTTCCATTTGGTGTATCCCTCCAGGAACATCAACCCTGTTACAAATCTTTGTGTCATCAGCAAAAGACACACCTTACCATTGAGGCCTTCTGCAATTTCGCTGATAAAGATATTAAACAATATGGGTCCCAGAACAGATCCCTGAGGTACCCCACTGGTAACAATACCATGGTCTGAATATACTCCATTGACTACAACCCTCTGTTTTCTGTCCTTCAGCCACTGCTTAATCCATTCAACAATATGTGAGCTCAAGCTCAAAGACTGCAGTTTATTGATAAGCCTTCTATGTGGGACAGTATCAAATGCCTTACTAAAGTCCAGATAAGCGATGTCTACTGCACCTCCGCCATCTATTATTTTAGTCACCAAATCAAAAAAGTCAATAAGATTAGTTTGACATGATCTCCCTGAAGTAAACCCATGCTGTTTTTTATCAATCAACCCATGGGTTTTTAGATGTTCCACAATTCTCTCCTTGAGTATGGTTTCCATTAATTTCCCCACTATTGATGTCAGGCTTACTGGCCTATAGTTGCCCGATTCCTCTCTACTACCTTTCTTGTGAATTGGCACAACGTTTGCTAATTTCCAATCTTCTGGGACACCTGTTACCAGTGATTGGTTAAATAAATCTGTTAATGGTTTTGCTAGTACACCTCTAAGCTCTTTTAATAGCTTTGGGTGTATCCCATCAGGCCCCTGTGATTTATTTGTATTAATTTTGGACAGCTGACTTAGAACCTCTTCCTCGGTAAAGACACATGCATCAAAGGATTCATTAGTCTTCCTCCCTAACTGAGGTCCTTCTCCTTCATTTTCCTTTGTAAAGATCTAAGTTTTTAAATCCAGCAGGCTGCTCAGGTAGATAAACATGAGTGCCAGGTTTTGGCTGGGTGAAAATCGAGGAGCACAGTTTTCTGACCAGCTGAAGCTCAGCATTCATGCCAGATCGTATTATAGTCAATGGGGTCCAGAGGTTAACGGCAGTAACCAACAACGACGGATACTCTGAAATTCAGCTATGCCAGATACTATGAAAGCTAGCAGACTGTTCCTTTGCCAGAACAACCTAAGAGACCTATTCAGACAAGTGATTTTTACCTCCTTGTGCTGTCTCAGTTTAGAACAACACACAGACTGAGCAATGAAACTTTAAAGGGTAACTGTCATATTATATATTTATTTGGTATTTTATTACAGCTAGGCATGTATACCTGAGTTAATCTGTCAATAATTACCTTATAATAACAGCTTTACTTAATGTCCCCTGTCCATTTCCACTGGTTCCTTAAAAGACCATTGCTATGGCTTGCCTGCCTTCCCTTTAGTGTAAACAGAAGACAGAGGGGCAGTCTTCCACACTGCATGGCTGCATTAGGCTTCAGACTGAGGAGGCGTGTCTCTCAGTAATCCAATCTGATTGACTGGCAGGGAGCTGCTGGCTACAGCAAGTGTGTATGGGAAGTGAGGGAAAGCAGTTTTGGCCTCAGAGAACTGGCAGAGAAGCCATCTTGAGAAGGTCCTCATATTGTAAATGTTTAAACAGCCGTAACTAAGGGAAAAACTCAAGGAAAACAGTGGAATGTGAAGAAACTAAAGATTGCTTTATGCATAATGCAGCAGCAGTAACATATGCTCATTCATTTTTTGATGAATACATAACAGTTACCTTTTAATGCCAATGCACCAATTCACATGATCATTGCTCCATATGGGGAAAATTGCATACACACTATTTTGATCTGATTTTCACCCTAGACTTGTCAACCCAAGTCAATGAGTTAGTAAAAAAAAGGACACCCTCCATGTGTATTCTGATTTTTATAGACATTGGCTAGGAAATGCTGGTGGGCGTTCTGATGTTGATGCCATTCATAAGGCACAAAGGAATAAAAAGAACATGGTTGGAGACACAACTGAGTCAGCTCAGATGGAAAATTGTCAGACTTTATGGACAGAACACAGACAAGTTTTACAATGCTTATATGAATAATAACTAAGGGATACATTTTGAAAAGGAAAAGTATAAAATAGTAGGAAAATCACAAATTAAATTTTTTTCATACCTGCCGTTTTTAAGGAGCTGCTTCCAGATTTGTGCCTGGACGATGTAGTTCCTATTTGGGCAGTCATTCCTCGCCTCCATGACCCAGTTTGAGAGATGGATAAAGACTTCTGTCCTCCTTTTTCGGAGTCATCGGACAGCCCAGATGAAAGTCCTTTCCATTTGCCACTCTCTACACTGATGTCATATTCATCATCTTGTTTCTTCAGGTCATCATTACACCAAGTCTTCTCAGCTTCTGTCTTTAGCTGTGGAATATACAACATATCTATAGTAAGCATACCTATATTGACTTGTATCTCATTCATGAGTAGTTAAAGGGGTTGTACTACAAAAATGTATCCCTCTCAACAGATATTGCTGCTATATCACTTTCCCCAAATACCACCATTTATCAAAACTGTCTTATTCTAAAGTTATTAGCCTCCCATTGCTCCCTTTGGCAAATAAGTTTAAATTTTAGCTGTTGTTGGCTACATCTAGAGATGAGCGAATTGAAGTTGATGAAGTGGAATTCGATCAGAATTTGAGTAAAAATTAGATTCGCACCAAAGCCGAATTTCCTCATGCTTCATGGTAATGAATCGCGTTTTTTCCTAAAATGGCTGCAGCACGTATGAGGACATGGAGAAATGAACTCTGGGAAGGCTAGATCACCCATAATGCCATGCATGCAGCCAATCAGCAGTTAGCCAGCCCTGTGATGTCACAGCCCTATAAATAGAGGCAGCCATCTTAGATTCTGCCATTTACCAGTGTACTTAGTGTAGGTAGAGACGTGTCTGCAAGTGCTAGGGACAGTGATATGAAAGACTGGATTGTGGTGAAAAAACGATTTATAAGTGCAGGGAAAGGATAGGGAGGAATCGTTCCATAGCATTTATGTAGAACACGGTACACTAGGGGAGGTTACAAACTGGGTAATAGGAACAATCCTATTACACCTTGGTGCACTGACTGGGGATCCAAATTGCCATTATACAGCTGTCATTCTAGCAAGCCGTTCTTGTTATTAGGGCTGCAAGTACTGTTTGATACAGCCATTAACAAGATTTATTACAAGGAAATATTTCTACAGTCTTATTTTCCCTTGTGTGGTGCAGTTATATCCTGTAAAGGCGTTTTGCCATGTATTAGTGGCAAAAGAAAAACATATTTGCCCTTGTGCGGTGCAGTGATATATTTTAAAGCTTTTGCTGTGTATTAGTGGCGAAATAAAATTATATTCACCGTTCAGCATTGCACTCTGTTGAAAAGCCAGAAAAGTAGAAAAAAATTAGGACCTAATTCCCGTTCTGCGGTGCAGTGATATATTCAAAAGGCCAGTTTGCCGTGCATTAGTGGCGAAATAAAAATATATTCGCCATTCATTGTTGCACTTATCTGTTGAAAAGACTTTTGTATTGTGGAAAAGTGGAAAACAATCAGAGGCTATTTGCCGTTCTGCGGTGCAGTGATATTTTCTAAAGCCCAGTTTGCCGTGTATTAGTGGCAAAATAAAAATATATTTTTGCTGTTCATCGTTGCACTTATTTGTTGAAAAGGTTTTTGTGTTGTTCAAAAGTGGAAAAAAATTAGGGCCTAATTGCCGTTCTGCGGTGCAGTGATATATTCTAAAGCCCTGTTTGCCATGTATTAGTGGTGAAATAAAAAATATTTGATCTAACATTTGATTATTTGATCTAACAGTATGTCAGACAGAGAAGTGCCAGGACCTGAACAGGAGAGTGGAAGAGGCTTAAATATTTCTGGAGCAGGCAGAGGTCACAGCAGAGTAGGGGGGCGTGGCAACAGGGGTAGCAGCGAGAGGTCTAAGCTCCCGGTGTCATCTAGCGGTCGTGTCTTTACCAGCAACCCAGCAGTTCTTGAATGGTTGCTCGGTCATCCACTTTGTCCCAATTCACATCAGACACCCCCAGCCAAGAGTTGGTGGGTTCCTCTGACACGACGCTTGGATGGCATGGCCCGGAAGCAGGCCCTGTGCCCCCACCTGTCCTGAAACTTTCCTCTGTCATTTTCAGTTCCTTCAGCGCGAGAAGTATTATATTCCCTTGGCTCGGCTACACTTTTCAGCGAGGACGAGCTACTAGAGGACAGTCAGCAGCTACTGCCCAGCCTAGATCTGGAGGAGCCATCCGCTTCTTCCTCCACTAGGTGGGCAAGCAGTGATCGGGAGAGTGGCGTGGGAGCTGGTGTCCTGCGTGGTCAGGTCCCTGACCCAGAGACTGTTGAGGAGGACATCAGTGACGTGCAGACAGTACTCGATGATGATAAAGGTGATCACACTTGGGAGTCGGGTGACGAAGTGGCTTCATCATCACCGGGAGAAGAGGGTGGCAGCGCGCCAGTGAGCCAGCGGCAGAGCCAGCAAGTTGGTAGCGTGGCCGGTAGTCAGCAGGGTGGCAACAATGGTTGGGAGCCAAACGTGCCCAGGGTAGACCACGTGCTTCGCAGGAGCCTACTTGCCTGTAGGGGTTCACGGAGGCAGCAGCGGTAGCAGTCCGTCCGTGCATAGTGTTGGGGGTAAATTTCCTACTCTGCATTGTGGCAGTTTTTTGTAAAGCTGCCGGAGTAGGTGAGCATGGTCATATGTAGAATATGTGGACAGAAGGTGAAGCGTGATAGGGTGCCAATGTTGGCACCACGGCCCTGTGTCAACATACACATATGCAGAGTCACCATAATGTGGCCTGGGAAAATCGTGGCTCTGATGTGGTGGTCCAGCCTGCCGCAGAAACCACTGCATTACCCAGTGGCATGCACCCTGTTTCAGCCAATTACGGCTCCACCACCTCAGCCGAAGGGAGCTGTCTGTTCTTCCCATCATCTGCTGGTCCTTATGCTCCTGCTCCTCCTACTCCTCGTCAGTCATTCCGTCAGCAATCGATCAACAATGCAATTGCCAAGAGACAAGAGTATGCGTGCACTCATCCAACGGCGCAGAAGCTGAAAGTGCTATTGTCTAAGTTGCTGGTTCTGCAGTCCCTCCATTTCCAAGTGGTGAACTCTACAACTTTCAGAGAACTGATGGCATGTGCCAAGCCGAGGTGGAGAGTCCCAAGCCGTCATTTCTTTGCCAAAAAGGCAGTACCAGCCCTGCACACACATGTAGAACAGAAGGTTGGGCCAGTCCTTTATGACTGGGCCCCTATTTTGCCTTTCGGACTGGCTGACATTATCATTAATTTTACACTTCTTCTGATCTGTCAGAAGGAAGGAAAAATTTGACACATAATGGATCCTGTCTGTGTAGTAGCTGTAAGGCCTGTATGGTCCCTTCAGAATTAGCTTTTGATTTGGTAGCCAAAAGCAGGAGTCGGTACAAAACACAGAATACATGCAAATATTCCATTCACATGTCATCTCTGTTTTGATTCCACTCCTGTTTTTTGGGCATTAGCAATACTGTTGGTACTGACTTAATGCTGACCGAGTGAAGGCACATGCACAACAGACAGGATCCGTTTTTTGGGGGTTATTATTCTGACGGATCAGAGGAAGGGCAAAATAATTAGTGACGTCAACACAAACTTACTGCTGACACCCTCTCCACTCTGTTGGGGGGCTCTACTTGTGGCATCTATGTGGAATCTGCTGACGACAGTGTAAAAGGAGTGCACTTCTTCTTGACGCTAACATTGACCTGTAAGGCTGAGTTCACACTTGAGTTATTTGGTCAGTTTTGGCTCTGTGACTGCCCAAAGAAGTGAAGTGTGCAGTGATTTTTAAGAGCGACGCCTGTCATCTGCATGTCATATGGACTTACAGTATTATTTCCCTACCAGAGCAGACTTCCTATGCATATTACTGCAAGGCACAGTGTTCTACGCCACTATAAAGGCTCTCTGAAGCCAGCAAATGGACGTTTTTTAGCACGATTCGCCTCGAATAAATTCGAACCGAACAGACTGTTTTCCAAACTGGTGAATCGAATTTTTGAAAAATTCGCTCATCTCTAGTTACGTCCTGTAGCGAAGCTTTCTAATACAGGATGCACCGACTCATGGCACTGTTTTTCTTTCCCTTTAATAACAACTCCTTTATGTGCAGTGTCAGTTACATGTCAGTTACTGTGTCACTTATAGATGGGTGAGTGGATGGATAGACAGAGAGATGATAGATAGATAGATAGATAGATAGATAGATAGATAGACAGACAGATAGATATCTGCTGATATCAGGGTGCCTCTCATAGCAGTCACATGACAAACCAGGAAGTAGAGAAGAAGAGAAAAATCGAAACAATCCCAGTTGGAATTGGAGCTAAAATACTTGATGAAAATAAACTTGAGTGAAAGTAGTTCATGGCACAGTGCCTTTACTCTCTGAAAAAAAACAATGTTAGTGGATACGTGGCCTCGGCATGCAGCTTCTCTGTCTAAAATGGCACTCTGTGGGTGCACAGTGGCTAGAAATAGTAATGTGACTTTTACCTGAATCTATATGTCCAGTAGATGTCACTGTTTCCAGTCAATGTCCTGGGACATGAGTAAGGGAGGGATACAGCCATCTCAGGGACAAGTTTCTGACGTGGTCGCCCCTATTGAGTTGGGTGCTCTGTATATGCTAGTCATGGACTAATTGGGCTCTACCCCCTTCATAAAGGGCCAGTCACCTTTACAACTCGGGACACTCATACTGGGGGCCCTGAACTATGATCTGCTCTCCAATCAAGAAAGACTGACAACAATGTCCACTTGGTAAGACCAATACTGTTTGGAAAAATGTATTGTTTATATATTTCTCTCATTCAGTATATGATTTCAATATTGATGACCATTATAAATTTTAAATGGAAAGTTACGGATGGAGGATGCATTTGAGAAGCCTCATTATTGTTTCTTATTTATCGATGTAGACAACAACCAGGTATAAATACACTCTTATACACCATCCAGTATTCTAATTAACGTTACTTTTTAACCCCTTTGCAACATCCAACATGGATGTTGGGTGTTTAAAAATGGAGCCCATTCGAGAGTTGAGTGGGCGCCACAGTCGCCGAGCACCTGCTGTCTTTTAAAGCAAACACTGGAGTTCATGATCGGCTTCGGCGATAACAGTGATCACAGACTTTTAACCCCTCAGATGCCAGGGTCATTTGCAATCCTGTTGACCTAATGACTCTCCCTGTGATGAGATTGCGGGAACTGTTGGGTTGCTATGGCAGCCTCGGGCCTTTTGAGGGCTCCAATGTCTGTCATAGCAAAGTTTCTATCAAGCCCTGGATTGATAGGAATCTAGTGATTCTCCCATAGGCTACAATGGTAAATCATTGCAGTCTATGGGAGAAGCGATCAGACGATCGCATATAAAGTCAAATAGGGAGACAAAAAATAAGTGTAAAAAAGTTTTTAAATAGTTTTAAAAATATTAAAAAATAAAGATAGAAAAAAATCACCAATATCCCAATTTTTAAAATAAAGTTAAATAATAAAAAAACAAACATCATTGACATTGTCACATCACAAAATGTCTGTACTAGTAAAATATAAAAGTATTTATGCCCTATGGTAAACTCTCGTAAGCTCTGTAGACATACTGTAAATATTTAAATGTTATGGGAGTCAGAATATAGTGATGCAAATAAATATTTTTTTCATTAAGTATCAAAACCCAAGATAAAAATTTTAACAAATAAATGTGGTATCGGCGTAATCGTACCGACCTGCAGAATGATGATAACATGTGAGTTTTACCACAAAGGGAACACAGAAAAAAATTAAACCCATAACTCTAAGGCGGAATTGAGTTTATTTCCAAATTCCACCACTTTCAGATTTTTTCCAGCTTCCCACTACATCATATACAATATTAAATGGTGCCAAGCCCTCATACAACTATGCAAATGGAAAAAAAAGAGTTATGCTTCGGGAAGGCAAACAGTTAAAGACAGAACTAAATAAAATATTCTCTGCATTAGGAAGGGGTTACAGACTTGTGAAGAAATGTTTAAATAATAGTAGAAACATGAGTTTTACCTTCATGCTTCATATAGCAATTACATTTTTGAGTTTAGTGGTCCTTTACAATCCATATGCAATAAATTATAAACTTACACTTAAATAAAACACAGAGTATGACCAAGTATAATAAGCTGGGGGCCATCACTTACCGGCGTATCATTAGGAGCACTTACCGAAGTATGATTCGTTTTCCGAGGGGAAACTGCATTGGAATAGGAACCAACAGAGGATGTATTCAGGTCATCAGTACTGAGGTTATCAAGTGTGTCACTAAGGCCGCTGCTAGCAGAACTGCTGTCATCCCAGCTACAATAGAAGCACGAGCAGTTAGTATGGTATTACAGTCAAGCCGTCACTTGGTATTATCACAGTACTCCATCACATCATCACTAAGAAATAACCACTAACAATAATGTAAAACAAGTGTCACCTGCCAAGTCTCGTCTATGTCACTACACATAAAGGAACTGGAAGCAATTACATAAGCATAGGCATACAAAGAATACACTTGAAAATCTGCCCCGTGCTGCAAAATTTGCACCTATTTGTATTCCTTGGCAACCACACATTAGATGTCCTTGGAAGACATGTTCCTCAGTGCTTTACCAGCTGTGAAATTACAATCAGGCATACCATGAAATATGCTCCAAAAATGCTTGCAGCAGTGTAGATTGCCCACAAAACAATAGAGCTTGTGTGACAAAAAGGTTTTTGACTATGGAAGTCTTAATTCAACCTCAGGTGGTACATTCCTCGGCAGCAGTACCCTTAATACGCTAATTCTTACATACAAGTTGGAAATACAGAATAAAAACCTTATCACTTCAAAGAACATTTCTAAATTGCCCACATTCATCAAATCCTTTGACTATGTACAGCAACCATTTGTTTTGTTGTCCAGGTCTCCTGAAATGAGATAGCATTCATCTTACTGACAAATTAGAGAGCTGATTATGAAATGTAATCCATCACTCACACATAGGTAAAAGTAAGCAGTACTGAGAATGATAACTTACGTGTATAGGAACAGGTCACTTTATAAATACGCTCTAGACCATGGGTGCGCAACCTGCGGCCCGCAGGCCACATGCAGCTCCCAGTGCTATGGTTTGCAGCTCCCGTCCTGCTGGGCAGAAACACAGGTGATTGTGCGATCCGCTGTGTTTCTGCGGCATTGTAGCAGGAGCAGGAGGGGTCCCCGGCTGTCAGAGACAGCACGAGACCCGAGGAGGAGGCAGAAGCAGTGTATCCAGCGCTTCTACCTTCTCCTCACACAGGTGAGAGGCGCACTGTGCAGTTTAGAACCTGTGATCACGTCATCGCCGGGTGTCAGGGGCAGAGGACTGCAGAGCTTCACCAGCTCTGCCCTGTACAAAGCCCCCCTTAGCAGGCTGGTTTTCCCTGTAACTGTGGCTCCTTTGAATGAGTCCCCAAAGGTCTTTTATGGACCTTTTGGGGACAAATAAAGTGGCAAATATATATATATATATATATATATATATATATAAAGTAAAAAAAATAATTTGAAAACACAATTAAAAAAGTGAGTGTCCCCAGAGGTCTTTTAACCCCTTCCCAACTGCCATACGGCTATATATGTGCCATACGGCTATATACGCTACATACTCCGTCCATACCACACATAAATAAACATTATGGCACCTCCACCACCACCAGTAATGCCGGCAAGGGACCAATTAGAGTGGTCCCTTGTCGGCAATCACTCTAATCGGTTAGTTTATGCAAACTAACCAATCGGATCGCCGAAGTGTAAAAGTACCGGTTTCAGGCTCTGATCTGCACTCTGCAGATCAGAGCCTGAAATCAGGTACCATATCCTAACTGCCCTCAACCAGTGCCCCCAATATGTGAGCCCCCTGCCCCGATCTGTACCCCCTTCTGTGCGCCCTGCCTCGAGCTTTGCCAGCCGTGCACTGTGTATGTGCCAGCAACTGTGCCCGCCTACCCCGTCCAGGACCTCTGCCCCCATCCATGTCCCCCGCCATCTGTGTTCCCTCCCCAGCCCTCATCTGTGCCCCCTTATGCGATGCCCCTGCTGTATCTGATGGTGGCGGCTCTGTTCCTGAGCCGCCACCATCAGCAGCGAGTGTCATCTGTATGCTGACACTCTGCTGTAACCCCTTAGATGACACTGTCAGCAGCATGGTGTGAAAAAGGTGTGAAAATAAAAAAAAATTAAAATAAATGTAAAAACAATTTAAAAACGTAAATGAAAAATAAAATAAATTGCCTTTTCCCACATCCGCTGATTTATAAGAGATTAAAGATTAAAAAAAATAAATAAACTGCACATAATTGGTATTGCTGCGTCTGTAATGACTTGATCTACAAAATGATCATGGTACCAATCCCGTGTGGTGAACGCTGTACAAAAATAAAACTAAACAATGGCAGAATTGCTGTTTTTTGCTTCCCAAAAATATTTAATAAAAATCGATCAAAAAGTCAATTAAAGTAAAAACTACAATTTTGGTGTCGCCATAACCGTATCATCCCACAAAATAAAATTATCATATCAAATATACCACATGGAGAACCCTACAAAAAATAAAAATAAAAAACAGAAATGCGATTTTTGCAGCTTCACCTTTTAAAAAGTTTATAAAAAACACTCAGAAAGCCATATAGACTCCAAAATTGTACCAATAAAAATTACAGCTTGTCCAGCAAAAAACAAGCTCACACGCAGCTACATTGATGGAAAAATCTAAACGTTATGGGTCTTGGATTTGGTGATGCAAAAAAAAAAAGTTTAATAAAAAGTGATTTTACGATATAAAAGTGGTAGAACATGAATAAAACAATAAAAATTTGGTATCGCCAGAACCATATCAATCCACAGAATACAACCATCTTAATAAATATACCACATGGAGAACCCCATAAAAACTAAAAATAAAAAAACACTGTAAGAATTGCAATATTAGCCACTTCACCTCATAAAAAATTAACTAAAAAGCGATCAAAACGTTGTATGTACCCTAAAATTGTGCCATTGAAAACTAAAGCTCACCCTGCAAAAAATTATCCTCCACACAGCTCAGTCAACAAAAAAATAAAAAAGTTATGGCCCTTAAAATCTATTTTAGCTAATTTCATGTTAGAATATGCAGATGCCGCTCCTTTTCTTTTGAATTCTGCCGTCTGTTCATACAGCAGTTTACAACTGCATATGGGGTGTTGCCATATTCAGGAGAATATAGATAACAAATTATAGGGTGCATTTTCCCCTGTTATCCCTTGTGAAAGTGAAACATTTGGGCTTTTTGGCGAATTTTTCTTGTAAAAAATATAATTTTTCATTTTTGCAGCCATGTGTCTCTAAATATTATGAAACGCCTCTGAGGTAAAAATGGTCATTAAACCCCTCAATGAGTTATTTGAGGGGTATAGTTTCCAAAATGGAGTCACCTTTGGACGGTTTCTACTGTAGGGGTGTCTTATTGTGCCTTCAAATATGACACGACACTCAAAAGCCATTCCAGCAAATCTCCTCTCCAAAAACCATATGTTGCTCCTTTCCTTCTGAACCCTGCCGTGCACCGAATACAGCTGTTTACGAACATCAATGGGGTGTTTCTGTAAACTGCAGAATCAGGATAATACATATTAAGGTTTATTTTACTGTTAACCCTTGCTCTGTTACAGACAAAAATTGGATTAAAATTTAAATTCTGCAAAAAAACTGAAAATTATAAATTTCACCTTCATTTTCCTTTAATTCTTGTGGGACACCTAAAGGGTTAAAATAGTTTGTAAAAACAGTTTTAAGTAATTTGAGGGGTGTAGTTTCTAAAACGGGTCATTTATGGGTGGTTTCTATTATGTTAGGATCTCAAAGTGACTTCAGAACTGAATTGGTCCTTGAAAAAGTCTGTTTTGAAAATTTTATAGAAAAGTTGAAAAATTGTTTCTTAAATTCTAAGCCTTCTAACATCCTAAAAAAATAAAAAGTGATTCTTAAAATGATGCCAACATAAAGTAGACATATAAGGAATCTTAAGTAAAACTATCTAATATGCTATCACTATCTGACTTTAAGGCATAGAAATTCAAATTTTGAAAAAAAAAAATTTTTTTAAATTTTCTGTAAATTTTTGATTTTTTATAATATAAAGGTAAAACTTATGGACCCAAATTTACCCCTAATATTAAGTATGTGATGTCATGAAAAAACAATCTCAGAATGGCTTGGGTAAATAAAAGTATTCCAAAGTTATTAGCATATTAAGTGACATGTCAGATTTTCAAAATTAAGCCTGGTCACAAAGGTGAAAAATACAGTGCTGCAAAAAAATATTTAAAAAAAGAAAATTTTAGCAAAAAGATGTAAAATAAATAAATAAATAAAATACAAGTAAAAGAAAACTATAAAAAGGAAAAAGTGCAAAATAAAATTGTTCACTGTTATATTATGTAGCACAAATATACTTTAAAAATAAATAAAAAAGTGATAATAAAAAAATTAAAAAATTCAAACTAAATAAAATACAAATAAAAGGGAAAAAAGGGAAATGTGCAAAATAAAAAAGTCAGTGTCCCCCAAAGGTCTTTTTGTAGCAGAAATATAAAAAAAAAGAAAAAGTAGAAAAAAAGAAAAAATTGTAAAATACATAAAAGAAAAAAACGTCCACACCAACCAAAACCATTACAATTATCACCCCATTCATGTGAAACTATAAATAGTGTATAATAAAATGATCCAACACATATAGGGAACTAATTATAATAATTTGCATATTTAAATAATGAGCTATAGTTTGAATAAAAATGACTTTAAAAAAAATTGTATAGTTTCCCCCTAATAAAACTAAAAAAGTATATTACAAAGCCCTGTGTTATGTAATAAAAAGTTGCTAAAGGTATTTTGGTAGTCCAACAAATGAAAAAGTTACAAGTGTTTGAACCACTAAAAAAGTGACCGGTCATTAAGGCCCTTTCAGGCCTGGTCATTAAAGGGTTAACCAATAAGTGCTTTTTCCGGCTAATAAGTCCTCATACACACGACCGTACCTTTTCTTTTGGTCTGCAGGACACCAGCTATGCGTGTTTTGCATTTTGCAGAACGGAGTAACAGATGTGGACAGCACACGGAGTGCTGTCCACATCTTTTCCGGCCCTATTGAAGTGAATGGGTCCACATTCAATCCACAAAAAAATGAGGCTCAGATGCGGACCAAAACAATGGCCGTGTGTGTGAGCCCTCAGGGAAAATGCTTACTGGTTATTGAAGGGCACCTACAGTATATCTGGGGTGCAGGAGGCAGTAAGAACCAGTGAGGCAGCAAGGAAATGTCGCCACTTAAAGGAGTTTCCTAGTTAAAATGATTTTTAACAAGTTCCTACAGCTTAGTCAGAAACAGAAGATTCCTACTTTCCTGCTCTGTGCTGCTCTCGCTGTCTCCATCTTCCGGTCCCGGAGTTCCTCTCCAGCAAATGACTGACTTTAGCGGTGACACGCTGCTTGTTGCCACATCACCACTGAAGCCAGTCATTGGCTGGAGAGGTACAACTGCCCATATCCAACTGGATGTAAACAGCGCCAGAACCAGAAGATGGAGACAGCGGGAGCTGCAGGGAGAGGGGGAGTATGAATCTTCAGAGCCATGCCCCAGGAACGTGTTAAAAATCATCTTTTACCAGGAAATCTCTAAGCCCCTGTTACAGGGCACGATATTGAGGACAATTACTGGAAACAAGTGTTCATAGGAACGCTCTTTCCTGATATCTGGCCGATATAATCGTGTTGCTGATCAGCTGATAAACAAGGAATCACTCGTTTGTCGGCTGATTTGCATATTTTACCAGGATGAAAGATGCAGAATAATCGTCAACACATCTCACCGTGTAATCAGGAATGTGCTACCGATAATTGATAAAAGTGAATGATCCCTGCCAAGGGCTAAGCTCATTGAGTACATGATGCCCATAAAGCTTTCTATGCTTGTTTTTAGGTCAATACGTCATTTATGTGGCACATAAAATCATGCCTGTTGGCAGTACATTGCCTTGTTCACTCATGGGTGTGCTACCGACAAACATATAAAGGGAGTGATTGCTGGCTTGAAATGCAGCTCAACAAGTTGGCAATGAACCATTCGTTTCCGATTATTCCCCCGTGTGATGACCCTACTGAGTGCCCACTAGTGTGCCTGAGGCCTAAAACATCATGTAAGTGGTCACAACTAAATGATCCATATGCCTACATGTTTTGGACTTATCTGGTCCTAGCATAACTGCTGTCATCCCAGCTGTATATTAAGCACAAGCAGTTAGTGTTGTATTACAGCAAATCTGCCATTTTGTACTACCATAATACTCCATCACTTCATCACTAAGAGATGCCTACATATGTTTCAGACCTATCCAGTCCTTGGTCACCAGCTCACCAAGGTCTAGATAGATCTGATACATGTAGGCATATGCACATATATACACATACACAGTATAAATTGTAACCACTACATGAACTTATCTTACACCTGACTACAGTATATACTAACACAGGGCCAATTCCACAGGAAGCCAATTGTTTGTAAGTAGTAGGTTTGGGACAGTAGAGTACCCTGGGGTATTAAACCAATAATCCAATGGCATGCCATCTGAAATACATAGCTTTCAAAATTGCCTAAATTCAAATGACTCATTATTAATACTGCTAAATTTATTATGAATATGCAGAGTTGTGATGAACGAAGTTTTGGTAAATTCGATTCGGCTGTATTGCCAAATTTTACCAAAAAATTTGACTCGTGTCGATTTACTTAGTCACGAGGCGCATTTTTTGTCAGTAGTGGGGGCAATGACAGGGAGCTGCGATAGCACCATTCCCTCTCATTGTATCCCTTACATTCTCCATTCATACATGATCACGGCATCTGAGAGTAATAATACAGTTTAAAAATAATACAGTGTAAAAACAAAAAAAATCATAGTTACCTACTCCATTTGCTTGTGATGGGCCAACTGCCGCCATCTTGCTTGAAGATCTTTCACTAAACCCCAGTGGCCCGAGACGACGTCAGGCCGGCCTGGTGACATCATACATCACCACGGACGGGATTTTTATTTTTACATTATTTCGGGTTAAATGGATTCGCTACCACGAAGCACAAGGAAATTCGGCATCGCAGTGAATCAAATTTATTCTGAAATTAGGATCGAATTCCACTTTGTTGGATTGATTCGCTCATCTCTAATGCAGAGTAGTATTTTCCGATATAAGTCTCTGGAGACCACTATATTAGGCCCCTTTCACACGGGCGAGTTTTCCACGCGGGTGGAATGCGTGAGGAGGACGCATTGCACCCGCACTGAATCCGGACCCATTCATTTCTATGGGACTGTGCACACGAGCGGTGATTTTCACGCATCACTTCTGCGTTGCATGAAAATCGCAGCATGCTCTATATTGTGCATTTTTCACGCAACGCAGGCCCCATAGAAGTGAATGGGGCTGCTTGAAAATCGCAAGCAAGTGCGGATGCGTTACGATTTTCCCGCATGGTTGCTTAGCAACGGGACCCGATCTCTATTATTTTCCCTTATAACATGGTTATAAGGGGAAATAATAGCATTCTTAATAAAGAATGCATTGTAAAATGAAGTGGAAGGGGTTAAAAATAATAAAAGTTAACTTACCTTAGCCACTTGATCGCGTAGTTGCGATCTCTCCTCTCTTTCCCTGCATCAGCTAAGATCTAAAGGACCTGTGATGACGTCACATCACATGGTCCAATCACATGGTCCATCTTACCATGGTGATGGACCATGTGATTGGACCATGTGATGTGACATCATCACAGGTCGCTTAGATCATAGCTGATGCAGGAAAGAAGGACAGATCGCAACTACGCGATCAAGTGGCTAGAAAAGTTAACTTTATTATTTACAACCCTTCCACTTCATTTACAATGCATTCTTTATTAGAATGCTATTATTTCCCTTATAACCATGTTATAAGGAAAATAATCAATTCTCCAGAAGACCCGAAACCGGACTTCAGTGATGAAGTCCGGCTTCGGGTTGGGTACCAAACATGGCGATTTTTCTCACACGCGTGCAAAATGCGTTAAAAACGTTTGCACCCGCGCGGGAAAAACGCGCATATTCCCGCAATGCACCCGCCTCTTATCCGGGCGTCAAACATGAAGCCCGTGTGAAAGAGGCCTTAGTGTGTTAGTCTGTGGATCGTGCAATATATTGCTATTGTGGTATACTGCCGACGTAGACTGTAACAGGTGCTGACATTTCATAGTCCTTTTTCAAATGTGGCTTTTGGGTCACTGTTTGACATACACAGAGGAAATATTGTTAGTGAGGGGATGTATTAAAAAAATAAAATAAAAAATAAATACAAAATTACCTGACAATTCTCCTGCCGCTCCAGCCACACTGCACAAGTGAGTCTTTGTGTTTTTTTTATGTTACTACTTTACCAACGGTAACATATTTTTTTGTCCAATTCTTGTAACTATTGAAACCCATCTCACCATATATTTAGTGTGCATGGTATGAAAGTTATTTAATGTAGTATCACAGAGAAAGAATACAGCCTGAAGATAGGGGTTAACTATTATATCTGTGGGGTTCAACCAATCACAAGAACAGGGGACCTATATTTCCTAGAATGAATAGAGAGACAGGTCGAGCATGCACATTGCCACTCCGTTCATCTCTATGGAACTGCTGGAGATAGCCGAGTACAAGAGCTTGGCTACTCCTAGCACTCTGATTCATTCATTTTGGGGGTTCCCGAGGGGTATAGGGCCCCTTTTCTTGTGATATGTGGGGGTTCCAGTGATCAGACCCTGACCAATCTATTATTTATCCTCTATCCTGTGGATAGGGGATAACATGATGTAACTGGAATATCACTTTAAGTAACACAGTTAAGTAACCAAAGGCATTAAAGACACATCATTATATACAGTATACGGTGTGTGTGTATATATATATATATATATATATATATATATATCACATAGAAGCATTACAAAGTAATAGTTATAATCTGAAGTGTATCAATCAATGTTAGGACCAAGTTAAATTTCAGTAGCTGAGTGCAATTTAATTAGAAAATGTTAAGGTTCATTAAATCCTATTGAGCAGCTTAGAAAAATGTCTGGACAGGACAAGATTTGAAGCTAAAAGGTTAAAGGTGTTGTCTCAGTTCAGCAAATGGAATTTATCATGTAGAGAAGGTTACCGTAATAGAAGGCACTTATTAATGTATTGTGATTGTCCATATTGCCTCCTTTGCTGGCTTGATTCATTTTCACATTCATATGCATACGGCCGCTGTCCTTGCCACTGGAGATTCTAGCACTTTTTCCTATAGTCTGAAAACAGTGTATAATGTGATGGAAAAATGAAAGAAGCCAGAAGGAGGCAATATGGACAATCACAATACATTAGTAAGTGCCTTGTATTAACTTTCTCTACATGATAAATGCCATTTGCTGAAGTGACACAACCCCTTTAAGACACTGACTATGTAAAGCAAGGCCATGTTGGCTATATGTGTGGTTCCTGCAGATCAGAAATTCTATAATGATTTGTTTTTCCATTTCAGAGTCACACAAAATACTGTATAAAGATACATCAATGCTGTTTCTTCAACAAATTCTGATACTATGTAAACACTAATTTGTAGGACACAAGAAATAAAGATGTCATAAACTTATTTGTGTGCTCCACAAATATTTTCTAATCTGGAAGCAGCATATCCCATTTAAAACTGAAAAGGGCAGCCCCACACCCAAGATGCTAGGCAAACAGGGAGTGAATTTTTGAACAAGGGACATTTTAAGCTTACCAATATGTTTATCCAGATAGTCTAATTCTATGCTGACAAATTTGATTCAATTTCAAATTTAATACTTCTGGTACAGACACACAAAGAGTTATTGTTCCCACTGCCTGCAGCAGCCACTAGGGGGAGCCTACTGAAGACAGATTTACACAGCTTTCAATTAACGCAAATCTGTTGACTATTTGTAAAAAAAGAACCTTTCATAATTAATTATTACTTCATAATTATATTATATATACCTTTATATAGTGCTCTCATCTTCCTCAGCACCTTGGATGTTGTAAATGTTTACCTAAATGAATACGTACTGTAGAGTTTGGTGACGGAAGCAGTATTACTAGAATTGCAAGTATTCAATAAATTCTACTATAGTAAAACTACACTTTAGGCTATTTTCATATTAGTGTTTTTTGTGGATCGTCATGGATCTGCAAAAACACTTCCGTTACCATAATACAACCGCATGCATCCGTTATGAATGGATCCGGTTGTATTATGTCTTCTATAGCCATGAAAACGGATCCGTCTTGCTCCGCACCACATCGCGGACAGAAAAACGCTGCTTGCAACGTTATTCTGTCCGCGATGGGAGCGCAACCAAATGGAACGAAATGCATTTTGGTGCATTCCATTTCTTTCAATTCAGTTTTGTCCCCATTGACAATTAATGGGGACAAAACTGAAGCGTTTTCTTCCGCTATTCAGACCCTATGACGGATCTCGATAGCAGAATTGAAAACGCTAATGTGAAAGTAAACTTAGCTGCATGCATCACGAGGAGCATAAATCTATTCTGTTTCTCTGCTGAAAACAAAATCTAATGTAAAGATAGTTTGTATCACTTGGCCATTTGTTGCATCAGGCAGAAAATCAGCCATATACCGCCAGCACAACTGTCCAAATAGCGTACAGTGGCTCATCTAAGTTGTTATGTTGAAATATCCATTTGTTGATTGCTTCCTATGACAACCAGTGGAGTAGTGAATTCCTTGTAGGTATTGCCTTTACTTTCTTTTAATAGGGTTGTTTTTTTCTTTTGAAAAACAGATAAACATTACACATATTTCTGAATAACAGCCAAACACTGTAATCCACTTATTTGCATCTTAGTATACTTCAGGATGACAGAGAAACAATGTAAATAGTCAATTCATAGTGTTCATAAATATTTACTTGGCACTTACAGTGTACAGATGTACATATAAATTTTACATCTTGTATGTGTGTACAGAACATAAGATCAGCCACAATCCACTCACTCCCATTTGCTAGCTGATAGGTAGAAGAAACAAATGTGTTTCCAGCTGTTCTTCAGATATAGAGATCATGCTTAGCTAACCTTTCATACAGACTTCCATCCATCTGTCTGTTCTCTATTAAAGGAGTCAGCAAGAGTACAGTAGTACTGTTCCATTCACAGTTTTTGAGCATGCTCGGTGCTATGTAGTACAGCAACCAACATCAGAGGTGTACAGCATGCACACAGCCTGTATCCATGGATCGCAGGCCACAAAATACATACTGTCATGTTCATATAGCCTCAATTAAACTCTAAGAAAGGCTATGGATTCTTTAGCACATACAAAGATTAAACTTATTAAGTTTTAAGCTTTAATATAAAAAATATAGTAAAAATGCAAAAAAATTACAAAAATAAAAAGAAGTAAAAATAGAAAGACTAAAATACAATCCATAGAGTTTCTTCTGTTTCCTTGAGACTAGGGAAACAACGGACAGTAGACCAGACCCCCAACCCAGTGATAAATTTTATTGCCGCACTAAGTTCTGGTCTCCTCTATAAACCGTGCAATAAAAATACCTAGCCACTCTGGCTAGTCTCAAAATGTTCTTGTTTTTACTCTGGGAATAAAGGGGTTATCTTTCACAAAAGCAGGAAAGACAGCCAGCAGTGTTTTATAAAATAAAAAATAAAAAACAGCAGTGAAATGCTATTCCGTTGTTGTGCACGAGACAACTGAGGCCAGTGAATGGCTGCAGTGGTCTTGTGACCAAGAACTGGTCCCTGTCACTTTGGTCCCATTGGCACGGCTGAGAGCCGTGATGCTAGAATAGGGGTTGTCTTAAAGCACAGTAACATAGTTTAAGAGGCTGAAAATAGACATACGTCCATCCAGTTAAGCCTGTTAACCCTCAAGTCGATTCAGAGAAGGGCAAAAAAAAAAAACATGAGGTAGAAGCCAATTTCCTTATTTTAGGGGGCAAAAATCCTTCTCGACTACAATCATGCAATCAGAATAACTCCCTGGATCAACAACTCTTCTACAGAATGCTAGTGTAGTATTTTTACACTCTAAAAATATATCCAGGCTCCTCTTGAACTCATTTAGTTTATCATCACCACCTCCCTAGGCAGAGAGTTCCATAGTCTCACAGTTTTTACAGTAAAGAATCCTCTTCTATGTTTGTGTAGAAACCTTCTTTCGTCTAGACGTAGAGGATGTCCCCTTCCCCGCCCCATGATCTAAAAAATCTCATAAAAGGTGAGCTTTTTTTGTTTTGTTTTTAAACACATGCTGCTTGCCATTTGTTTTCAATTATGTTAAAGAACTTTTTGGCTACTTTAACAGTACATTTCTAAATGTGCTGGAAACAGCACAATAAGCCACTTAATAGTATATCATTATTACAGGTTCACAATATGGACAGTATGCTCCCATGTAAGCACTAACAAGGGAGCATACTGGTGCTCAATATGGAGGAGGGGCATGTGATCAGACCTGTCCAGGAGTGTAGCGCATGAGCAGTGCTTGGCAGTGTTATTTATTGAATGGAGGCTGACAATGGACAGGGTTAGTCAAATGCCCGTTCATCAGTCGTCATATAGAGGACTAGAGTCCAGGGGAAAGTAATGAACTAAACAAGAGATTATTGCAGCTCATCTCACATTTAGAGCATGTGGCCAACCCTTTCAACGCTGCTATGGACAGTTACATAGAAGTTTTTCCACTACATCATCTTTTTTCTATATTCTGGATTGATACTTTAAAGATATCAGTCACGTAAAACATTGAGTAAGTTAAATTAGTAGACCTTTAAATATTTTCAGGAGGAAAAAAGTGCATGGTTCCAGTCCAGGAAATGATATATTTGTTTGTTTATTTGGTCATCCCACTATAAATTCTCCTTTTGATTTTGTAGATGAAACACTAACTCTATCCAAACATATCACCACCACACACATTGTATGTAACCAAGTCATTTAAGATATATAATCACAAAAAAATGGAAACCACTAAAACCTTGGACATCACATCAAACATAAATTCTCATGTGTGGGAAAGGGCCAGATATTGGAGATCATTAGATTGGATTGTTGGGAAATCCTTTATTGTGGTCTGGCTCTGCCCCCATTGCAGCTTAAGTTAACAATAAATATAGCTGAAGGAATTGTTACTTGTCTCTAATGATTATGGGCTTGAAATGATTGTTAAGAAAGTTAGAAATATGAAGCCGGTCCATGACACAAAATCCATTGTCTATTAGAGGCCTTCTCAAATCTTTACAGAGTCTAATGGTAGAGTACATGGCATAGGTCCATCAATCAGGCTTGGTAAATAAACTCCTACGAATGTTATGATAAACCATAAAAGTCCAGATACTATTTCAATGAGAACCCGATAACTAAGAATAATCTCACTGACTGACCTCAGAATAGGAGAATAAAAGCTACTGGTTGTATGATAAACTGCCTAGACCCCATTGAAAACAGATTGAACAAATTAACTCTGCTCTGCTTTTCAAAACATACAAAAAAACAACAACAACGGTATAAGTAAGCAATGTATTCCGAGCCAAGCTGTGATAAAGCATTATTATCCTGGCTAAGACTGAAAGCCTTCAAAAAACTATAACATGAATATTTGATAAAACAATTGTGTATTTTTGAACTATAAGACACACATTTTTAGCATGTAAAAATCTTGCTAACCACACCCCTTGTTGGGGGTAAAGCTAAATATTTATAATGTATATATATATATATATATATATATATATATTAATATATATATACATATATATATATATACACACACATACATTTTTTTTTTTTTAAGTCATTAATTCCATGGTTTTGTACATATGAAAGGGATATAAATAGATAATATAAAACAATTGCACAAAGCATGAACCAGACGAGTTACAAACTCGTACAGAAGGAGAAGGGACCCTGCTCGCGAGGGCTTACTATTTACAAGGGATGAGGGAAGGATGCAATAGGTGAGGGTAAAGCTGTTCATAGGGGTATAGTGGCAACATGGTTAGGTTGTAGGCTTTTCTGAAGGTGGGTTTTCTTTTGAAGGTTTTCCACTGTAGTTAAGCATCTAAAATGTTGGGGTAGAGAGTTCCGGGGTATTGGGAATGTACAGGAGAAGTTTTGGAGGCAATTGTGGGAAGAGCAGAGAAGATAAGAGTAGAGAAGGAGGCAGGAGGAAGGCAGAGGAGTAACGTGGGGAGAGGTGGATTAGGTAGGAAGCAGATTTCATGATAGATTGGAGGGCTGTGAGAGTGCTAGAAGGGAGGCCACAGAGAAGAATGTTAAAGTAGTCCAGGCGGGAGATTATGAGGGTATGTACAAAAGTGGCATGACAAGGGTAGTTGACTCATTGCTAGAGCACAGGGGAGCCAGCAGTCCTTTCACTGACTGACCACTCAACTCCCCACGTTCCTTCCCTCCTCCAACCGTCTGCTTCCTACTTCACCACTCAATCCACACAGGCAAAGGTTGCTCTGCTGGACTGTGTAGGAGAAGCCTGCAGGCCCGAGAATCTGCCTGTGTACTCCTCCAAAGCAGTGCTACAGCATGATCTGTAAAATGAGTGCATAAATATTGTGATAGGGCACAGTGTGGGCATAACAACAGTGAAGGGGTGCATTAAGGGCATAACTACTGTGAAGGAGCACCATGTGGACATTACTACTTTGAAGGGGTACAATGAATGCATTACTACTGTGAGAGGGCACATTGTGGGCATAACTACTGTGAAGGAGCGCAATGGGAACACAACTGTGAGGGGGCTCAATGTTTTAAAGTATAGGGGGGTGCCAGAGAAAGGCCAAACACCTAAGGCACACCAAGGCAGACGTTTGGTCGAGGAATATACTCATCCAAGAGATATTTTTGAGTTGGAGACAGCAGGAGGTGGAAAGGTCAAAGACAGAGCAAAATCAAAGGTTACCCCATGGTGGCGGACTTTTGGGACCGGGGAGAGTGTGCAGCCATTGACTGTAATAGATAGGTCCATTGGGGGCGCTAAGTGAGATGGGGGAAAGATTATACCTTTTGTGTTCTCTGTGTTAAGTTTTAGAAAGTAAGAGGAGAAGAAGGAGGATATAGCAGATAGATATTGTGAAATATATAGCAGATAGAAATATGTTAGCTGTATTAAAGAGCTATGTTTGCCAAGTGCATATGCAGCAGAGCTGCATGTGTGCATATATATGTCAGCTGTGCATGCAACAGGACTCTGTGTGTGTGTGTGTATATAACATGTTTGTGTGTATGTTTAATGTGTGTGCTGCAGAGCTGTGTGTTTATAATGTGGGTACTGCACTGCTGTGTATATAATGTGCTGTAGAGCTGTGTGCATATGTGTAATGTCGTCATCATAAGGAGTAAAAAAAAATACCTAAAAAAATAAATTATGTAACAGAGCAGGCATGCTGGGACACTTTGGAACAATGACAGGAGACACGTTTACTTGGATAGGTTCATGTTATAAGGTGAACACACATGCCATTGCCGTTTGTTACAATGGTCAGCAGATAACACACTAAGGTTAACAGGAACTGACCCAAACTACAGGATGGCACACAACAAAGTAGACTGCCTCCAATATCTCCAAATCAATCTAAATTAAGTAAATCTGTTTTAGTTGTCCATAGCAACCAATAAGAGCTCAGCTTTCATTTTTCCAGAGCCCTGTAGGAACTGAAAGCTGAGCTCTAATTGGTTGCTATTAGCAACTAAGACTGATTTACTATTAGGTAGTTTGATTTGGAGATATTGGAGGCAGGCTACTTTTTCGTGGGCCACCCTGTATTAACCTGCTCTACAATAAACAAGTGACCTTGACCCCTCCACTTCATTAAACCAGTAGAACATATTGTTTTCTAATTTTCTGTTGTGTAAACCTAGGCAACCTAGTCTGAAAAATAAGGTACAGTATTGCCTGCCTGTATTATAAGGAGGCTATTGGCACATTGCCGATATAGAAAAGTGACATTTGTTTGCCTTATTCAATGGTAGTAGAGAAGGAGTACATAAAATACATGCCCATGTTACTTGTATTGTACATTCTGCTGCCATCAATAAAAACTGATGGGTTACTTTCAACATAAATAATTCAAGGGCCATATGATTCACTGTTGGGTGTTGTCATCTGCAGAAATAAAAGAGGTTTTCCAAAATTGTAATATTGATGGCCCCTACTCAGGATACATCATCAATATCAGATCGGCTGGGGTCTGACTCCCGGCACCCTCGCTGATCAGCTGTTTGAAGAGGTTGTGATGCTCAGGTGAGCACCGTAGCCTCTTCCTAGACTAGGGATGTCAGATTCATTGGTCATAGGGTGTAGGAGCAACTCAGCGCCATTCAAGTGAATTGGGCTGAGCTGCAATACCAAAGATGGCCTCTATCCAATGGACAGCGCTGTGCTTAGTAAACTGCAATGAGGCTGCTGTGCACACTGGAGCACCGCAGCCTGCTCAAACAGCTGATCAGAGGATTTCCTTGGAGTTGGACCCTATCCTGAGTATAGGCCATCAATATTGGAATCTCGGAAAACCCCTTTAATGAGAGATCTTATGGATAGACTTTAATTAATCTATGTACTGTCTAGGCTGCATATTGGAAGTCCAATGGACAGTAGGGAATTGATTGGTGGATTCTAGTGAGATGAGGATGTTTTGGGAATAAACTTCAGGATCGAATCACTGAAAATGAAATTTTTTTACAATGGTAGTCACAGAATGAAGGGAGGGTGCCAGTCAGTTGTACTGTACCCTCTGCCCCCATCTGAGCATGTGGCCACCTCTTACAGATTATGCCAGCTGTACCTCCTCCAAATCAGCATCTTATTATCAGCAGCGATGCTGATGTTACATGTCTCCATTGTACTACTGATCTAGAAACTAAGGCAGGAAATGGGTAAGAGCCAAATCACCCCCAATTCCCTGCACAGATCCTTTTAGAGTTTAATTTAGATTTCAAGAACTTTTTGGCACAAAATGTTCTCAGATAAATTAATAAATTGTATGTGGCAAGTGGCATAAATACCAAAACTGTTACTAGTAAAATTAAAAGGGTTTCCACCAATGACCCCCACAAATCATTAGTATAGTGTTTGCAAGTCCCCTTCATAGTAGCAGTTACAGAACTTCTGGCTGAATTTCTCATCCTCAGAACAACTGATTTGCCAAGAGGATACAGCCAAAAAAGAAAAAAAACTCAAATGACCAAAAGTGTCTGCGGTATATTCTTAACCACCTCAGCCCCCCTAGCTTAAACACCCTTAATGACCAGGCCACTTTTTACAATTCTGCACTACACTAATTTCACCGTTTATTGCTCCGTCATGCAACTTACCACCCAAATGAATTTTACCTCCTTTTCTTCCCACTAACAGAGCTTTCATTTGGTGGTATTTCATTGCTGCTGAGATTTTTACTTTTTTTGCTATTAATCAAAAATAACCGAAATTTTTGCAAAAAAATGACATTTTTCACTTTCTGTTGTAAATTTTTTAAAAAAAACAACTACATTTCTATATACATTTTTCACAACATTTATTGTTCTACATGTCTTTGATTAAAAAAAAATACAATAAGTGTCTATTTATTGGTTTGGGTAAAAGTTATAGCGTTTACAAACTATGGTGCAAAAAAGTGAATTTCCGCATTTTGAAGCAGCACTGACTTTCTAAGCACCTGTCATGTTTCTTCAGGTGCTAGAATGCCAGGATAGTATAAATACCTCCAAAATGACACCATTTTAGAAAGAAGACACCCCAAAGTATTCGCAAAGGGGCATGGTGAGTTCATGTATCATTTCATTTTTTTTCACAAGTTAGCGGAAAATGACACTTTCTGAGGAAAAAAAAATAATAATAAAGTTTCCATTTCTGCTAACTTCTGGCAAAAATAATCTCCCACGACTCACTATGCCCCTCAGAGAATACCTTGGGGTGTCTACTTTCCGAAATAGGGTCATTTGTGGGGTGTGTTTACTGTTCTGACATTTTGGGCGGGGCTAAATTGTGAGCATCCATGTAAAACCTAAAAGTACTCGTTGGAATTTGGGCCCCTTTGCGCACCCGGGCTGCAAAAAAGTGTCACTCATGTGGTATTGCCGTACTCAGGAGAAGTAGGGCAATGTGGTTTGGGGTGTATTTTTACATATACCCATGCTGGGTGAGAGAAATATCTCTGTAAATTGACAACTTTGTATAAAAAAAATTTAAAAAGTTGTCGTTTGCAGCGATATTTCTCACACAAAGTATGGGTATATATAAAAATACACCCCAAAACACATTGCCCTACTTCTCCTGAGTACGGCGATACCATGTGTGACACTTTTTCACCCTGGGTGCAAAGGCCCAAATTCCAATGAGTACCTTTAGGATTTCACAGGGCATTTTTACGCATTTGGATTCTCACGCTTTAGGACCCCTAAAATGCCAGGGCAGTATAAATACCCCACATGTGACCCTATTTTGGAAAGAAGACACCCCAAGGTATTCCGTGAGGGGCATGGCGAGTTCACAGAAAAAAAAAAAAATTTGGCGCAAGTTAGAGGAAATTGATATATATATATATTTTTTTACAAAGTCTCATATTCCACTAACTTGTGACAAAAAATAAAATTTTACATGAACTCACCATACCCCTCACGGAATATCTTGGGGTGTCTTCTTTCTAAAATGGGGTCACTTGTGGGGTGTTTGTATTGCCCTGGCATTTGAGGGTCTCCGCAATCATTACACATATGGCCAGCATTAGGAGTTTCTGCTATTCTCCTTATATTGAGCATACGGGTAATGAGATTTTTTTTGTCCGTTCAGCCTCTGGGCTGAAAAAAAAAAATGATCGGCACAGATTTTTTCATTCGCATCGATCAATGTGGATGAAAAAATCTCTGCCAAAATCAGTGACTGAGGTGCGGTGGGCTGGGCGCTAACTACGCAACAAGTAGCTAACTAACTGGCGGTGATAAGGGACCCTTATGCCCCATTCACACGTCCGCAATTCTGTTTGCGGAACGGAATTGCGGACCCATTCATTTCTATGGGGACAGACTTTGTCCCGCTCAGATCCGGAATTGCAGATCCGCACTTCTGGTTCTGCACTTCCATTCCGCAAAAATATAGAACATGTCCTATTCTTGTCTGCAATTGCGGACAAGAAAAGGCATTTTCTATATAGTTCTGGCAATGTGCGGATCTGCAATATGCGGAAAGCACATTGCCGGTGTCTGTATTTTGCGGATCCACGGATCCGCAAAACGCATATGGACGTCTGAATGGAGCCTTACAGGGGTGTGATCAATGACAGGTGGGTGATCACGGAATCTAGATGGGGTGATCAAGGGGTTAACAAGGGGTTAATAAGTGACCGGGGGGGGGCAGTGTAGTGTGGTGCTTGGTGCAACTTTACATAGCTACCTGGTCCTCTGGTGGTCGATCCCAGCAAATGGGACCACCAGAGGACCAGGTAGCAGGTATATCAGACGCTGTTAACAAAACAGTGTCTGATATACATGTTTGATGCGATTTAGTTCGCATCTACAGCCTGCCAGCGATGGATCATCGCTGGCAGGCTGCAGTATAACTTGCAATCTTTGAGCTGCTGTGAAAGTGCTAAAGTACGCGTGCGCGCGCGTTCACAGCAAATCTCGACTCTCACGAGATGACGCACGGATGCGTCCAGCCAGAGCAACAGGACCGCAGGCCGGACACATCCGTGCTTTAGGCGGTCCTGAGGTAGGGGTTCTCTAGGAATTAAGAAAATGAAAATACTTAAATATTACTTTAATATAGATATATTCCCAAATATCTTCCATTACATATAATGGCTTGTCTTGTCTTGGGAGCAATCATTAGGGGGGAAAAAATGGCCGCCGCCTATTAGCATACGCAAAGCCTGTTCTTATCACACCGGAGTTAAAAGCAGAGCACAGAGGAGGAGGCAGCTCTTTAGCTCAGTGCTCTGAAGTAACTCCTGTGTAATCAGGACAGGTTTTGTGTTTATTAATAGGATGGCAGCCATTTTATTTCTCCTAATGATTGCTCCCCAGACCATTATAACTAATAAAAGGTGTTTGGGAATATATTTAAAATAAAGTAATATTTAAGTATTTTAATTTTCTTGATTCCCGGAGAACCCTTTTAAACATGGAAATTGAAGCACTATAATTCCACCACCTCACTTGTGACCTATATATTGCTATTGTCACTTTAGGAGGTTCAATAAAGTTGCTATTCATTTTCTCAGGCAAGCCACTGCGACTATAGTGGAGACTGCAGAGACAGCAATAATACTGCAGTGACAGCACAAGTGAAGGAGCTGGAGAAAACACTTTACAGTTGTATGTATGAAATATTAATAAATCTGTGTAACTGATGATTCTTGCATGCAGTAATAAAATGATTTCTTCATATTGCATATCACCACAGTCATTAACTAAGTCACTGACCAATTATTATGTCATTTCAGATTTGTACCTATGAGACTGGCGGACCTGTTGTATAGGCGCATGGCAGCTGATGGCATCTGTACTGATCCCATGTTCATATGTGCCCACATTGCTGAGGAAAATGAAGTTTTAATATATACAAACTAGCCTCTCGGAGAAATGGGGGTGTTGCTGTTACACCTAGAGGCTCAGCTCTCTCTGCAATTGCCGTGTCCTCTCTACTTTGTTTGACTTTAGAAGAAGTCAGAACAAGGTGTGATCACATTTACAATGCCTGGCCATGTCAATCAAAGTGCAGAGGGAGCTGGAGTTGCAGTGAGAGCAGACCCTCTAGGTGTAATGACTACTGTTGATCGCGAATATTCTAATCGCCAATTTTTATAGCTAATATCGCCACTTCGAGAATTGCCGAAAATCTAGAATATAGTGCTACATATTCGCAATCGCGAATATTCCAGCTTTTTTTTTTTTCATCAGCATTACTGTTTCTTGCTTGTGGGCCAATGAGAAGGCTGCAATATCTTTGTCAGAGCTTAGCAACATCCCTAGCAACCAATAGGAAAGTTGCCTACCCCTTCCAATATAAGAACCTCCCCAGCAGGCATTTTCTGCTGTTTTTTGCAGTTCTGAGAGAGAGAGAGAGAGAGAGAGAGAGCGAGCAGTGTTATTGCTGTGCTCTGTGCTCTTATTTAATTACATTAGATAGTTTGTAGCTCCTATATATAATATAGATAGTGGGAGATAGTCAGTGTAGGTTAGATAGTGATGTAGTGTGGCTGATAGGTTCCAGTGCAGGGTGTTAGGTAGTGTCTACTAGTGTGATAGGAATTACTGTGCTGTGATAGGAATTACTGTGCTGTGTTAGACACAGTGCTGTAATGTCACAACAATACTTGTTGTGATGTGCTGTGATGTCACACCAATCAGTAATATCTACTCAGACCTGATAAAATGTGAAGTTGCACATATTGCGCAAAAAAAATTGCATCATTAGTGATGATTTGCGCAATTGTGAAAATAATGACTGGATATCACGAATTCTAGAATTCACTAATTTATTGCGAATATTATGAAAAAAAATTGTGAAATATCACGAAAACTAATATTGCCTATGCCGCTCATCACTAGTAATGACAATGCTTCTAGAGAATTGTTTGCATATATTAAAATGTAATTTTTCTCAGCAATGTGGGCACATATGAACATGGGACCAACACAGATGCCTTCAGCTGCCAGGCTCACATGTAACAGGTCAGGCAGTTTCATAGATACAAATCTGCTGACAGATGCCCTTTAAGGAGAGTTTGTCACCAGTGACCTCCCTATCTAACTAAGGACATAAACAGGGTCAGGCAAGACTATGTTGCCATCGCCTAGCCCTGTCAATTAAAACAGCAAAAGAGGGGCTTGCCAAAGAAAGGAGCAAAGTTTGGATGCAACAAGAGCCACAGTGATGCCTTTGTTGTTTCTAATTTGCATATTAAGAAAAAGTATTATAACTCGGGAGCAGAGCCTCAGATCAGCAAACAACCAACCATTTCAATCAGGTGAACTACAACTATATGTGTATGCAAACAGCTAGATAGGGAGGTCACATTAACCATCAGTGAAAAAAGATACAGAGAATATCCTCCTCAGGGAGGATCTGGATGTTCTCAAAAGTAATAAAGTGCATATTTTTGATGGAGTCATTGTAAGCATTTCTATGGCACCATGCAAATCATATCAGTTATCTGCCAACCCGGCCCCATTACTTTTTAAGAAAGAATTACCCAATAAAATAATATCAGTTGCCAAATATCAACTGAAACTTGTTTTGATGGCATTGTCTTACACCTTCTAAAGCCAAAAATGGATTACTGAATCATTATTTCCTCTACTTCAGGACATGTATGCAGGTCATAGGGCAAGGCTTCTTATCCTTACTAGCACTATTAATTAATTTATTTACTCAAGGGGGTCTCAATACAGACCACTGCTTTCAGTTAGGGTCCAGACAGATATTTTTCCTACAGTGGCTGTAACTGTAGTATTATTACATGATGGCTATTCAGATGAATTGCTGCACATATAATACATTGATAACCCAGTTCCGTTAGAGAAGGGGCCACTCTTTGTGAGAATGGGACCTTCATGTACGATGTTCATATGTATTGATTTGCCATTTGGGCAGGGTTTAGATTTATACCATGTTATATGCAGATGTTGTGCAAATTTAAGGTGTTACACATTAAGAAATGCCTTGAAGAAAATGTAGTGAGTTACATGAAGTTAGTATGCAAAAATGTCAGTACACCAAGTCAGCAATAATGCCAAGGAATATGGGATACAGATGTGACCTTCCGTACCCTTCCTCTTGGCACAAGGTGTCCTGAAATGAGTGGATAACCAACTTTAAAAAATAATTGTTTGTGTTATATACAACGCCCAAAAGAAAAGCACTATTTATTTTTTTTCTTCGAAGCTAGCCATCTTGTGTCACTGATCTTGGGATATCTTAAGCCACGAGGAAAGGAAGAACAAATCTGTCGCTTTATGTTTTAAAACATACGGTACTTGTTTCTAGCATCTTTTTAGAATAAGCTGTCATGTGTGCATACATGAGGATTAACTATATCTGGGCAGCCATGATGTGACTGCTATAATATTTTCCATAATTTGCATTCTATCGCTATCACTCATATACAGAGAAGCAGAAACATAGAAGAGATGAACTGGACGGTATATATATGAATCCAGTAGCTTCAGCAGCATGCCTGTGTGTGTCTTTTCTTCTTTTATTCATCTGTACTATTCATTGAAAGTACAGTGGCCATGACAATTTGACCCTTTAAAGGGGTTATCCTATATCTAAAATATCCCCCCCAATGCCCGGGCCCCTGGTATGGATTATACTTAAAAGGTTTCTGTCACCAGATTTAACCCTATTAAGCTAGCTGACATTAGCGATGTGCTAATGTCAGCTAAACCTAAGTAGCCTATTCCTACTTTTATCAGTGCCCCTGTTACGCCAAAAATATAACTTTTATAATATGCTAATGAGGCTCTGGGAGCAGGGTGGGCTTTGCTTCTGCTCCTAGAGCCTCCGTTCTCCCACCTTGGTCTCCTCCCTCCAAGTCCTGATTGACAGGGCCAGGCAGCGCTTGCGTCTGTCTGCCAGCCCTGTACTCTGGTGAAGTCTCACGCCGTTCAGTATTCGGCACAGGCGCAGTAAGAGAATGGACACTTGCTGGCTGCCAGCTATAATCACTGCACCTGCGCCGAATACTGAACGCCGTGAGACTTCACCAGAGCACAGGGCTGGCAGACAGACGCAAGCGCTGCCTCGCCCTGTCAATCAGGACATGGAGGGAGGAGACCGAGGTGGGAGAACGGAGGCTCTAGGAGCAGAAGCAACGCCCACCCTGCTCCTAGACACTGAAATCTGAGAAAGGAGCCTTACAGGGAAATTTCCCAGTGGGCCTATGCTCAGGGGGCCACTTGAGCCCTCCTCATGGCCCGCAAGTGGAAGTTTTTGGAGATGCATTTTGTGCTTCTGGCGGCAGTATTTTGCAATGGACTGTGGTATTTGGCTCTGTTGGGGTGATATAATGTGCCACAATATGGTATTACTGGCCTTGCCTGCTTGTATTAGCCCTGACTTTCATCAAAACGGGGCCACTTTTAGTATTTTTTCCAGGGCCACTTTAAGTTCCCATGGATGTCTCTTACAGAGGAGGTTGTGCATGGGTATCAGGCTCCTCACCTGCCTGAAACCCTTATTCACCCTTCTGGTGGAGGAAAACCTGGACATCAACTGGTGGATACAGCAGCCCAGGTAGAAGCCGGGAGAAAAACAGGCTTCAGTTTTCTCATTTGAAGGACTATCCTCAGGATTGGCCATCAATAGTAAATTACTGATGGTCTGACTCCTGGCATCCTCAAGCAGCTGTCAAGTGAATAGGACAAAGCTGTAATTATACTGCTCTGCCACTGCAATGTCGAAGTAGGCAGGTAAACAGTGAAGTGAATGCAGAGCTTGCACAAAAGCTGAGTTCTCTTCAAACAGCTATTCCACGGCTCTGCCTCTGCAATGTCAACGAGAGCAAGTAAACAGTGAAGAGAAAACTGAGGTTGCACAAGCACTGAGTTCTCTTCAAACAGCTATTCAGCAGAGGTTCCAGGAGTCGGACCCTCTTTCTCCTGATCTAATATTGCTGAATTATCCTGACAAGACAACCCCTTTAAGCTTCAGTGAATAGATGCCACCAATCTCTACACTATGTTGTGCCTTCTGGCTCAGAGATTTGAGAAAAATTCATAGGGGCTCTTCTCATTTTACAGAGGACTTATAATAGACCACATCCTCCTGTGCTTTCTTGCGTGGCATGCTACATTTTTTTTTTTTAGAAAGCACATATTTAGGCAAAAATAAAAAATTAAAAATGTGTACATCCTAGAAGAGGTTTCCTGCTTGTGCCTCCCTTCTATTAGTCAGAATAGAAAACTGCTCACAAAGAACAACTCTTACTCTTGCAGACCCTACCTGACTATGTATCCAACACTCCGCCATTCATTTGAATTGCTGACAAGTATAGTAATATTACAATCCCCCTGCATGTAATCATTACCTTCTGATTACATTTTTGGATTTTTATTAAAATAATCACAATTAAAAATATATAGCATATACGAAAAATATTATAATTATTTACAAAAATATGTATATAAAAAGATTGGACTTTTCTCCCAAATGCACACAATATTGGTACAAAGTACATTGGTTTCTACTTTGCATGATGAACCACGATTTCAACCACTCATTATTAATGTATTTTTGTTATTAATATCTACATATATTACAGTGATCTAATAGAAAGTTAATCATGCTACTAAAATAAAAATATAACTTAAGTATAACCACACAGTATGAATATGTTACCTTATCCACCTTATCTCTATACCTGGACACTTATACATTTATACAAAACCTGTCCGTTCTTACCTGTCTGCATCAACAGCAATATCATGCACCCCTCTATGAATGACATCACGGGATGTTGTAAGATCAGGTATCCTATTAAGACTTCTGGTGTACAAGTTCAGTCCACCATCCGTTAAATACCTAATGTAAATAGAAAATAAGTATTGTATTTATATACGTCCAAATAGAAAATAAAATAAGATTGCATCACATACATCTTTAATAATAACCAAGTGAAAACATTTGACCTTGGAGAAGATACAGGAAACACACATTTGAAATTGATTAATAATTGATTTTCATGGATCCAGTTAGCTATGCTGGAGAGTTTTCATTCTCTTTTATTTCCATTGTGGTATAAAATTCACATTTATGCAAGTTTCTGGTGTATTTCCAGCTTTTCTTTTCTTCACAAAGATGCAAGTAGAAGGAATGTAGAAAATAAAAATTTAGACCCAGATTTACTAACTCTATAGGCTGTCTAGACCTGCACCAGATTTATCACAGTGGCTCAGGCTGGATGATAAATCTGGTGCAGATTCCTTTGACTCTGTACTCGCTATTGGCTGGCTTACTTTGAGACAGATTTTTACTACAGAATTGCACTATTTTGGTGCAAAATGGCACTTATAAGGCCCCTGTTCATTTGCAAAAACACAAATGATAAGGCACGACCAGTCCAGCTGAAATGGTTTGGTGCAACCAGCCAGTAATCCCCCTGATTACCAAGGTACCTGTCCATTTAGCATGCGATGATCTGCCCACTTTCCACTAAGCCCTGTGCAACAACTTGCAATTGCAATTTGCAATTTATTTTGTGCACTTTTTTAGACAGATTTTTGACACAGATACATAAGTAAATCTGGGGCTGAATCTTTTCTTATGCAAAGAAATATTTTAAAATGCCATTCTTCATATATTCTCTAAAGCGCCAATCACTCTGATTTTACTTTAAATCTCAAACTTCATTCTGCAGTCAGTAGAGAACAATGCAGAAAAGGCTGAAAGCTATGAGTAGGTAGGTACATAGCTGTTGGAGGTCCAGGTGTGGCAATCATACCCAAGTCCTGGTGACCTAGGGGGCCCGAAAGGCCATCTGAATATTATTATAGGCACATGGTAGGTGGAGATCCTGTTAAATATTTTGCATTGAGATCTAGAAGCTTCAAGTTACACCTCTGGCTATAAGGGAATAATACTTTGGATACATGCTTTTGACAATCTATATGTGTAGACAGCATATTACACCTAGAGGTCCATAATCCTGGTAGTGAAACTGGTATAACAAATGTTAAAAAAATAAAGTTTATGATTCAAGAGTAATAATGAGGAGAGCGCTCCCCATCTCTCCTTTTCTCCCCACTCCTCAGGGCAGTAACTGACATGCTTTTGTGTGCGTGTGTGTGTGTGTGTGAGACAGAGGGAGCCTTCTCCTCATGAATACATCAGTCTCATAATCTATGGGCCAAATTTATAATTTAAATAAACCAATTTTTCAACACAACAAAAAGTATTGCACTACTGTCGTTACTCTGCCAGCCTCCCCACTTTTTCAATAACAGGTCCGAGAGATGGTCAGGCCAGTGGCCCCGCAACATTTATCATCTTCTACTCCATGTCAGCCAGATTTCAGTTCAGGCACATGGATTATGATAATTATGGCCTTACGTGGTTTTAGCACAATATTTTATGCGTTTTTAGCTACCAGGAGAATGGACTTTCAGCTGTAATATGCTGCGCTTACATAGGTCAGCAAATTGCTGTTATTTTTTAAGAACCTTTAATTCCAAAGCAGTATATATACGCATAACATAAAACAAAGACAAATACAATAACTATGGGCTAACTCATTAACAGACTGGTACAAAGGAGCAGAGGACCCTGTAGAACCACCCAAAGACTTTACCCAGAATATTCATTCATACTCATTGTATGGTCATTAAATGGCTTTTTGACTAAACAGATTGTTAAGTAGATCGAGAGGAGGAGGCAGAACAAATTAATGCTTATTGAATGCATATTGTTTAACACAAAAATACACAGCCATTTTTTGTGACATATCTTCTAACATGTCTCAATAGTGTGGCTACAGGTATTGAAACTCCCCAATTACTGCTAAAACAAAAAAACTTTCAGACCAATGTGTCCCTTTGATTCCCACATTTCTCAGCTTCACTCGGGAGAGAAAATGTCATTATAGTGTTATGGCCTGACAATGAACCTCCCAAGGGAAGCTAAGAAAGTCCTAAAGGAATCGAAAGGCACAAAGCCTTATGAGCATCACAATCACTTGTGTTGAAGTAGTTATATCTGTAAATATAAATATCTGTATATTAGTGGGACCTTGTGCATCACTGACACCATCCCCTGACATTGCTGTAATATATATTAGTAGACACATACACACGTGGACAAAATTGTTGGTACCCTTCCATTAAAAAAAAAAACCAAATCTGAAATAACTTGAAACTGACAAAAGTAATAATAAAGAAAAATGTACTGAAAATCAGCTAATGAAAATCAAATATTGCTTTTGAATTGTGGTTCAACAAAATAATTTCAAAAAGCAAACTAATGAAACTGGCCTCGACAAAAAAGGTTTACCATCTAGAAAATATTGAAAACAATGTGGCCATAGTGACAAAGTAAATTAAGGTGCGTTCTGTAATTAGCAGCACAGGTGTCTTCATGCTTGTAATCAGTCAGTCTGCCTATTTCAAGAGTGAAAAGTAGTCACTGTGCTGTTTAGTATCACAGTGTGTTTTACACTGAACATGGGCCAAAGAAAGCTAAGGAGAGAGTTGTCTCAAGAGATTAGAAAGAAAATTATAGACAAACATGTTTTCTAAAGGCTGTAAGACCACCTCAAAACAGCTTAATGTTCCGGTTACTACAGTTGCACATATTATTCAGAGGAAAATTGATGACAAATTGAAGAGGCAGATGGTAACCAAAGAGCCCAGAACAACTTCCAAAGATATTATAGGTGAATAATGTTGAGCGCGAAAAGCGAATATTTTTTACGAATATTGACACTTAAATAATTTTTAGAATATAGTGCTATATATTCGTAAAAATGAATATTCTTTTTTTTTTTCCTCCTTTGTTTTTTCCAATCAGAACCCAAGAATAAGATACAGATAACGAAGATAGAGAATATAGAGCTATGTTCTCTATCTCCATTAATTCTAGCAAGTCAACCAATAGGAAAGTCATAGTCCGTTCAAAGTGTCATTCGCTGTACCCGAATATTACATTATGAAATATTCGCGTACTGCAAATGAAACTTTGAACGGGTATAACTTTCCTTTTGGTTGGCTTGCTAGAATTAACGAAGATAGAGAATATAGCGCTATATTCGTATTTGTTATCTACGCTAATCCTATCAATACAAGTAAACTTGCCTATACACAGCTCTAAGTTGGATGTGCAATGTGAGAATATTAAGTAATATTTGTCGCAATGCGCATCTAACTTAGAGCGGGGTATATGCAACTTACTTTACTATTGTTTGGCTGGGTAGAATTAATGAATATGACGAATACGCATATAGCGCTATATTCTCCATATTCGCTAATTCTAGCAAGCCAGCCCAATAGCAAAGTTGACTGTATCTAGCTCTTAGTTAGATGCTCAATACGAAAATATTACTTTGCCTATTTTTGGCAATAAAAAGAATAATGAGTCAGTATTATATGACGCAGACCAAATATGATGGGATCCGTCTGGTGCCCACCATTTTGTACACCATTTTTCAATTTTTTTACAGTATACACAATAAAGGCTCTTAACAATAGCCTTGCCTTGTTGGTTATGTATATCTTCCGAATGCTAAGTGACAAATAAGTGACACATTTGCATACTTGCCCTGCCTGCTGCTGGTCACAAGTCACACATGTCCGCTGTAACTTTGTGTGTTTCTTAGCTCATAGTGAAAACATATTTCTGGAATAATCCACAATGGAATTGAGGCTAATTTTTTGGAAGTTAAATCCTCTATGTTTATCACATTAATGCAGCCTGGAAATTGTTTTAATTAAGTGATAATCTAAATACGTGAAATGATTAAAAATAGAATAAGGGCCTGTGGAATTGCAAATCAAAGAGGATGAGTGCTTAAAATATATTAATTCCCCTTTACCACTCTAAGAAGTTGTCAAAAATGTATCAGAAAAATTTTCAATAATGCCAGAAAACTGTATAAGAGGCATTTATTGTGGTGTCCAGGGAAACATTAAAGTCAAAGGGGATTAACCAAGCATTATGCCAGAAGTCTTAGCTTGAAAGAAACCATTCATGTCCTCGATGTTCTGAAAAATTTTGCTTTACTGAGTAAATATCATTTATTACCATTTTACTATTCAGTAGCATTAACAAGCATTAATCAGGAGTCCTTCTTTAGAAATAACCTGTTTTCAAGCACCCTATATAATCCATGTCTGCAATCATTTTTTCTAGGGTATTCTGAATATTATACAGTTCATAAGGCGTAACATTCAGTCTCAGTTTTGAGGCTTGCCCACAATTCACTGTAAAATCAAATATACAACCAAGGTGCAATTCTTTCTGGGGGAAAAAATTCACAAGTGACTATCCAACGAACACAAAAAATCAGACCATGTTGAGTTTTTTGTGATGGCCACAAGGGCATTTTTTCTATTTTTTCTACATAAGGTAACATTTATGTAGCCAATTTACAGCAAGTTTACTGTGAGTAACTGGTGAACTCACGAGACTGTATAGCGAGAGCTTTCTTTTAACATGTACTTTACAGTTAACAGTGCAGTTATATCACTGTCGAGGAGTAAACTGCTGGATATTGTGTGCTCCATGACAATAAAAAGAAAATACAATCTACTAACTTTACCATAGCACCAGCTTGTTCCTGGCCAACAAAACTGTGCCACAACTATAACAAGCAGTGATATATGGCTGGTGCTCATCTGGTCCATAATACTAGAATGCATTATACATTTACTAATGTGAAATTTGGTCAAGATAGAAACATTTCAGTATAACAATATTTCAACCTGATCTAGGTAGCACACATAATATACAAATTCTGTACATGTGCACATAAAATGCAGTATATAAAAATCTGTGCATTCAGTATATGTCATTACCCTCTTAATAGGAAGATATGCATTATAATACATATTTGTTCATTACAATGCATCTAAAAACTATTAAAATTGATATTGTTTAAAGAGGTAAAAAATTTACTCACCCACTATTGATGTCATCAGATCTTAGACTCTTTCCAAGAATGTCACCATCGCTCATATAGCCACCTACATCCACATCTGAAGACATGTCAAGGTCATGGTTTCCCTTCTCACAGATGTCAACTTGTGATAAGTTTCCAAGCCGGGAAACAGCAGCACGCCGAAGTGGTGTAGTGTACATGAAGCGTGATGGGTCTGTGTGGATGTAGCGTCCTGCATTACTTCTAGGATAAGCACCAACAAAAGATGGGGCATCTCCCGCTTGAAGCCTCGGGCTAGCCTGTCCAAGTCTCCATGTCACTGCAGAGGATCGACCGGTCAAACTTGGCAAACTTCTCCCACTTACTTCAGTGGTTACTGTGCTATCAAAAGTTGTTTCAAGTGTGCTGCACAAAAGACATAATGCAAGCATGATAACTCTATTATTGTAAATTATAATAAACATGACTACAAAAGTACAAAGCCCCAGAGGGGGTTAAAGGGGTTGTCTGGCTAGTAATCTTTTATGTATTTGAGTTCTTTTTTTAATGGGTTCGAATGGTACAAAGAGTGATGACAACCAAATGCTCTCCTCATGGGTTCTCTATGCTAAACTGCTTTTCTATGGAATAGTGGTCTTTTCTATGGGCTACCGTCATGGAAACTATGGGTGATTATTTTTCAAATTCATATCCAGACTATTAGCAGTGTGCATGTACTTGTTGAAACTACAAGAAATAATGTTTTAGATTAAATTGGCCAACATGACTTTATTTTCTAAGGTTTTCCAGCATGAGCATCAAACATAGGGCTTAAACGTTACGTTAAAAGGGTTTTCTGAGATTTATTTTTTTCTGGATAGGCCATCAGTATCTGATTGGTGGAGGTTTGAGACCCCGTTGATCAGCTGTTTTGGGAAGGTACTGGGGCTCCTGTGAGTGCCGTTGCCTTCTCACAGCTTACCAAGTACAGCGCCACACATTGTATAATGGCTGTGCTTTGCTTGCCCCTTTTACTCAAATGCCAATGACTTTTCAAACATCTAATTGGCTAAGATCCCAGGTGTTAGACTCCCACTGATCAGATACTGATGACCTATCTTGAGGATACGTAATCAGTAAAAAAAAATCTCGGAAAACCTATTGAAACTTTTGATGAAAAACACAAAAGCTCAAAAAGCTCCTGTTCAGCTTGTTCAAGCCTGTCGTTGGAGGTACACATTGGGAAGGTTTTCTGACACATACCTCCAAAGGAATGCTCGGACTTTTGCCATTTTATAGGTGAACAATGGGACATTTCTCGTTTTTTGGGGATCAAAAAGACACTATTTTATGGAGCCTTATGGATACATTTGATGTACAGCATATGACAGGAGCTTCGCAGGGTTATACTTTAATGTAGGGCTCAGACACAGTGTACACAGAGCCTAATACTACTGCTACCAATACCAATGGTAAAGAATAGCAAATAATACAAGAATAAAACACATCCAGTGGGTGAATGGTATAGAATCATGCATTAAAGATACATGTAAATGGCTAGCAGCTGTTTAGTCTCTCTATACATCTGTCTGCTGCATTGATTCTACCGTGGCTATAAAAAAAACAAAGCACCAAGCAATATAAACCTTTTTATCTTGTTTAGCACTGGATGTAGATTTGGCAGCTTCTTATAATCATTTTGGAAAGGCATAAAACAATGCCACAGTTGGCCGGATTATCAATGACTCCGCTCCTACCTGTGACTAATCTGAGTCCCACGTAAACTAGACATGGTTTCTTCTAGATTTTGCCTAAGATCTGCTATGTTCTTCACAGTTCTCATTCTCCGCGTTTCTGGATCTTCACCTAGACAAAATAAAAAATTACTTTATTATAACTGAGTGACTATCAATATAGGAGTAGATTAAACCGAGAAAACAGGATTTATAGGGCGTGTATGTTGCAACAATTCAAATATGAAGTCAGTTTGTACAATGCGTTTAAAGTTAGAGAAATTGGATGAGAACATCCTTATTATAAATATCAGTCACTCTTGTGGTGACCACCACTTATAACCAATGAAGTGTAATAGTTACAGTCATACAGCACGATCCACTTCAATTATAATATTCCCCAAAACAAATTTCAACCATTATTACTGTGATTTTCCACAGCGAGACAATTACAGCAATAGAGTTTCACATGTAGGCCTGCTGACATGGACATCTGACAGGGCAAAGCATTTGGGAACTTGGCCAGCGGTAATTAACTGGCACTTACACTGAAGAGTAAGGAAAAAAAAGAGGCTGCGATTAGATCAGTAATGATCAGACAGAAGTCCACTCAAATACAGATAATATATTCAGTACATCCCTTATAGTCCACTTATATATAAACTACTTAAAAGTGAGAAAAATACCAATTACAATCAATTATTGAATAGATGGAAATGTGTTGTTATTGATATAACAGCATATTCATTAGGACTCATTCACGTGGCAGTAGTGTCTGTATTTTAGTCAGCACAAAAACGGATCTGAAAAATACAGATAGATTTCATGTACGCTCTATATTTTTCTTGCAATGTGGACCACAATAGGCCATGTTCTATGTACTCAGGGCTCAAGCACCTGACCCGGTTTTCTTTCCGTGTCCTTCCTTTTCTTTTTCTTTCCGTGTCCATTCTTTTCTTTTGCGGATCGTATTCTAAATAATTAATTTCAATGCGTCTGCAAAAATAAACGGAAGTTACTCCGTGTGCATTCCATTTCCGTATATGTCCGTATGTCCTTGGCATTATGGACAAGGATAGGACTGTTCTATTAGGGGCCAGCATTTTTGTTACGCAAAATATGAAATGCACACGGACGACATCCGTATTTTTTGCGGATCCATTTTTTGCGGACCGCAAAATACATACAGTCTTTTGCATGAGCCCTAAGACTGTTGATTAAGAAGTTTCACACAATGATATGCAGTTAGCAGATATTCACACATAGTGGTAATCATGCAGCAGAAAATCACATCATTACCAACTGCAAAAATCTAATTGACCTGTGTTTTTTGGTAGTAATTTTTCCACAACCGTGGTTGTTGTTTCAAATACAAAGGATTTTTTCAAATTTAAAACTACAAGCACAACTGCATAAACATATATATGTATATTTAAATACAGCCATTGTTTCCCAATGAGGCAATGGAACAGCACTCTGCCACTCATTTAACAAAGTTTGTGACTAGTGTAGAGCAAACTTTTTTTTTAAGTTCTGCGTCTAAAGTTCGGGTTCGGGCTATCGAAGAATTCCTCTATGGATTCCAAATTCCATTATGTTCGTGGTAGCGGAATCCATAATGGGATTATTCAATAACCCGAACCCGAACACAGAACTTAAAACACAAGTTCACTCAACACTATTTGTGACCATACCCTCAACCTTCCTAAAAATGCTTGTGTTGTTTTTTTGTTTTTTTTTACAATTTCTAAATTTTGTTAAAAAATAATGCTTTAAAAATGATATGTATGGTACTAAATTATAGCACTAAAAAGCTTACTCCCTGAGTAGGAGTAGTGACAGTCACACTGATTTCTGTGGTCTGTCACTTAAGTGTTAAAGTGCAGCAGATTTTAGAAACTTTTACAAGTTAATTTTTGCAGCGTGCTGCCAGCAAGCAGTTACATGATATGTATAATATAAAGTTCTCCCCTCCCACACCCCAGGGTTGCCAACCATCCAGAAATTTCTGGACAATTCGTAAAAATAGGTGACTTTGTTGCGGTAAAATATATATATATTTTTAGGCTGGTGGTACTTGACCGCTGGTGGTAGATTATTTTGGTGATAATTATCATCATTTTACAGCTCACAGTAATTGCTGGTAATGAGTTCTTATCAGTCCATTGAGCTAAGGACAGGGATTACTTATCATTCATTATGGTTTTCCAATTTGTCCATAAAAATGTTGGCTGTCGGTGACTTTTGGAAAAGTTGTCCAAAAAAAAAACCTCTGGTTGGCAACCCCAGCTGATTGACAGATTTCTCCCTAGACACAGTAATAGGGGGAATTCTGTCCAGCAGCAGATGGTGGGTAGGGGAGCCCACATCCCATGACTATATCAGGCTTCTTGTTGCCCGCACACTGCTGGGCTTAAGATGTAAGTTGAGAAAAACTACTGCACATTAACTCTTAACTGACAGACCACTGAAATTGCTGGGCATCTGTCAGTATTTTGTGCTGCACTCAGAGGCATAGGATGAACCTATAGCACTATTTATTCTGTGCTTTCTTCTTCATGCATATAATGCCAAAATACTGCAACTGTGCAAACTTCAGGATTTTCTGAAAAGCTGTGTGACATCTATATGTGTCATGATATTAATGATTTCCCTTAAACATTTAAAACATACACCAAAAATAACCTAGAAATGATCATACTCTAAAATACTTTACGTGAGCTGACAACTCAAAGGGGGAGATTTATTAAACTGGTGTACAGTAGAACTGGCTTAGTTGCCCATAGCAACCAATCAGCCTTCACCTTTTGTTTTTCACAGCTCCTTTGGAAAATGAAAGGGGGAATCTGATTGGTTGCAATGGGCAACTAAGCCAGTTCTACTTTACACCAGTTTTATAAATCTCCCCCAAAGTTTTCAAGGGGATATGCTTTTAACTCACCAAGTGACTCACAATACAATGCCTGTTCTAAATCAGCCAGCATGGTCATGATGACTTCCTCATCCAAATAAGCAGTTCCCTCCCGCAAGCAATTATCCTCCTCTTCCTCAGACCAGCTCTTGCGAATATCACATAAATTAGTATTGCACTGGCTATCCACAAGCTGGGAACATCCAGCCACTGAAAACATCAATACATCTTGATTTCCTGTGAAATGATATGATGCCCTCCGCTGTGAAATAAGGCTATAATTGGAGGCCCCATTTTCGGTTTCCCATGATGCAGCAGGAAGAAGAGTGTGCACAGACTTGGAGGCCACCTTTGACAAACAGTTAGTAGTCTCTTGAACTTTCTCTTCTCCCTTAAAGTGAAGTTGGGAGTTGGAGGCTTCTTCATGCCAGCTTGCTTGGTACGAGAAGAGCATGCCATTTTCTGTGCTTCCACTGATAATTGAAAGATTGGTCATAGACTTTTGCTTCCTGAGACAAGCATCTCTTCGGACGTCCTTCTTCTTGACAAGCGGCAATTCAGTAGGGCGTTGCATCTTTCATTAAACGTTTAAACTGCTGAGGCTTACATGAAGACGATAAGTAAAAATGTAAGCTCCACCTCGCAGGCATGTGCTATATTGTGCAGTGTGAAACAGCAAACCCATCTCTGTGCCAGAACTGCAGAGGTAACAGTAATACTGTTAGAAATCCTTAGGATATAGATGTCAAGCATGCTCCTTCAAGACACCAGTCCAGCCTAGGAGCATAACCCATTTCTTTCTCTCTGTCACACAGCCAGAGCTCTCCAAGAGCAGAATCTTCATTGTGACAAAATTCCAAATAAAAAAAAAATAGTTTCCTTACGTTTTCTTTGCCTTCTCAAGACGATGTCTCTAAACGCAGATCCCCAACACTTTATCTGACACAGTGCTGCAAGTACTGTGCGCTCACGTCAGAGCTCAATACAAGTGAAGCACAGCTCTGCACAAGTCGCTTGCAAACACTTAGTATTCAACCTGCATCCTGAGATTTGACTCTTCCCGTGCACTGCAGTACATGATGCTAGCTGCCATGGCAGCGGACAGCCTACAGATTAGACCAAGCAGCTGTCCAGAGCACAATGCGACAGGTCTTCTACTCACAGGTTAAAGTTCAGGTAGCCTACTGTGTCTATGCATGTTAAATAGCAGTCTGCATTTAAAGAATGGGTATTAATTGATGCAAGGGAATCTGATACTGACGCTATCATGTGGCAGGAATGTGTGCAGACTAACAGGTTCATTAAATATGAGTGGTCTTATCTGCTCTATTACAATGATGAGATGTCTTATGACAACCATGTGGTGTGTCCTGCTTACAAGCTTAATGTGTATACGTCTGCACTGCTAAGACATATACAGACATTGTTGGTCTGGGAATACAATGCCTTTTTCTCAGTAAATAAATTGGTTTCATAATAACGTTAACATTTTTGTTCCCTATAGGCATCTGCGCAGTCCAAAAATAAATGTGCGCTGAGGAGGAGAAGTTCACTGTAGTGTCACTGCCTAGGGCAATGCATTCTCATCACAAGTTTACAGCACAGTCCAAACACTGAAGAACATTGAGCTTCGTCTTGTAAAAGAACAGCGTGTCTTCAATGTCATAGGCATGGAAAATTAGTTAAAGTAAATTACAGAAAATCGGTTGTTCATTTTTAGCTTTTAATATATTCACTTATGAATGCTACTCTAATGTTATAACTAATAACCCCGGGCATCATATATAAAAAGCAGTGTAGACAAAATGGCTAGAAAGCATCTATACCGACCATAGAGACTGTAGTCCCATTTTCCTAAGACAGTTTGCAGAATAAAAAAAAGTTACCTGACTGGCAGTGGTGTAACTACTGCCGTAGCAGACCTGGGCTGCTATAGGGCCTGACCGGGCACACAATGTCCTGATGCTGGCGATGTACTGAATGTGCTGCTGCAAAGGACATTGTGTGTGGCAGCAAATACAACATATTAATACTGGTCAATGTCAGGATCTTCAGTGAGGTATCGCCAAGAAGCCAAGGGGACCCAGAAGAACTGAGAGTGGTAAGTATATTTTGATCAGGTCAGGGGTAGTGTGGGGAGTCGCTCTGGTAGACAGCAGTGCGGGTGCAGTATAGAGGCAAAACAGGGAGTCCAGATAGTGCAATAAACAGTGTTGCACAAAATGAAACAGTCTCTTGGTGTTAATTCACACACATAAGAAATCAAGCGGAAAAACAAGACAGTCCAAAACAGGCTCCAGTCACCTGGGAGGTTTTTAGATGCAGGTTCACACCTGGCTGTCAGTCCAGCCGTAAGACAAGCGACGTCAGGCTTCCAGGCCGTCTGCACTCCTCCTTGCTGGGCTCTTGCTTCCTGCCCAGAGAACTTCCAAACTGAAATGAATCCCCAGCCACTGGTGGACCCGCTGAGCCCGGACCAACACGTTTACCCCCAGTCTGGCCAGGATCTCCCCCTTCACCGTGGGATAATCAGCAGCCTGGTCATCTGCTAAGTCAAAAAAATACTGTTCTCGGGGTAATTTCTCCCTCACGGCCACCTTCTCGAACACCGCCAGATAGGTCTCCACATCATCCGAGGGGGTCATCTTAGGGATCGCTGCACGGACAGCTTTCCGGGCATCATGGACGTGGTGGGACGCTCCTGCAGCTTGTAACGCCATCACGTGCTGTAGCAGTAGCTGGTTGGTCTCCCGCTGCTGCACGTTAGCCTCTATGAGAGCTTTCACAGCCGCCTCCATTTTGTCAGGGAACACAGGCTGCAACTTTGCCGGCCGAATATAGGACATCCAGTCGTGCCCAGCAAAAACAAACTTCGGCGTTCATGCCAGCCTCACTGCGCATGCCCACATCCGACACCAAATGTGGGGAGTCGCTCTGGTAGATAGCAGTGCGGGTGCAGTATAGAGGCAAAACAGGAGTCCAGATAGTGCAATAAACAGTGTTTTATTCACACTTGCACAAAATAAAACAGTCTCTTGGTGTTAATTCACACACATAAGAAATCAAGCGGAAAAACAAGACAGTCCAAAACAGGCTCCAGTCACCTGGGAGGTTTTTAGATGCAGGTTCACACCTGGCTGTCAGTCCAGCCGTAAGACAAGCGACGTCAGGCTTCCAGGCCGTCTGCACTCCTCCTTGCTGGGCTCTTGCTTCCTGCCCAGAGAACTTCCAAACTGAAATGAATCCCCAGCCTAACAGCAGCACCAGGATAATCACCTCCTCCACACCCAGCTGCTGGCTGTGTTATAAAGGCCCGGAAAACCCGGCCTGGACCGTGGGGAGTAGGCACCCACCCAACTCTTTGCCTACTCCCAGTAAGAGCCGGCCCGGATTGGCTTTGCAGCCAAACTAAATAGCAAGGTGTCAAGCAGCACTAGCTGCTGCTGACACACCAAAAATCCGGCTCTTACCTCACCGAGGCCAGGAACCTCGGTGACACGTACCTCCCGTCGACCACAGTACCTTGCACCTTACCACATACCCCCCTTTGTTCAACCCTGAGGGGTGAACACATGTGAGGCAGTGGACGCGGGACAGGGCATCTGCGTTACCCTGCAAGCGGCCTGCCCTGTGTTCCACGGAGAACTTGAAGTTCTGCAGGGATAGGAACCACCTGGTGACCCGAGCATTCCTCTCCTTGGCCTGGCTCATCCACTTGAGAGGGAATGGTCGGTCACCAGACGGAACCTCCTCCTAACAGGTAGTAGCGGAGAGATTCGAGTGCCCACTTGATAGCCAGGCACTCCCTCTCCACTATGCTATACCTGGTCTCGGCGGGACTGAGCTTACGGCTCAGGAAGACAACGGGATGTTCTTCCCCGTTGACCTCCTGAGACAGTACAGCACCGAGGCCTACCTCCGAGGCGTCGGTCTGTACGACGAACTCCCTGTTGAAGTCGGGTGTCACCAAAACCGGGGACCCACACAGGGCCGACTTCAACGCGGAGAAAGCCTCCTCCGCCTTCTCACTCCAGCTAACCTTCCCAGACTTTCGCCCCTTCAACAGGTCTGTCAACGGCGCTGCTATTGTGGCAAAGTGGGGCACAAACCGCATGTAGTACCCTACAATTCCCAGGAAGGACTTTACCTGCCTGGTAGTGACCGGTCGGGGCCAGTTACGTATGGCCTCTACCTTAGTTACCTGCGGCTTGATGACTCCCGCCCAATAACATATCCCAGATATTTGGTCTCTTCCAACCCAATCGCACACTTCTTTGGATTGGCGGTTAGTCCAGCTTTCCTCAGGGCATCCACTACCGCCTGCACTTTGGGCAAATGGCTTTCCCAGTCGGTGCTGTGGATGATTACATCATCTAAGTAGGCTGAGCGTACCGACGGTGCGGTCGCAGCACAACGTCCATTAACCTTTGGAAGGTGGCGGGGCGCCATGCAGGCCAAAGGGTAACACCTTGTAATGATACAGGCCCTGCGGGTAACAAAGCGGTTTTTCCTTGGCCGCCTCCGTTAAGGGTACTTGCCAGTATCCTTTAGTGAGGTCTAGCACAGAAAAATAACGGGCTTGCCCTAAATTTTCAACAAGCTCGTCTACCCGGGGCATGGGATACGCATCAAACTTGGACACTTCATTTAACTTACGAAAATCGTTGCAGAACCGCAACGTCCCATCCGGCTTGGGTATTAGAACTATGGGACTTGCCCACTCACTTTTCGACTCCTCAATGACATCGAGCTTCAACATTAATTGCACTTCCTCCGCGATGGCCGTCGCCGAGCCTCAGGTACCTGGTATGGTTTTAACCGGATCTTGGCCTGAGGCTCAGTGACGATGTCATGTTGGATGAGAGACGTGCGGCCAGGGAGGTCCGAGAACACATCCGTGTTCCGACTGATGAACTCCTGACTTCCTGAACTTGTTTGGAAGACAGGCTGTCTGCAATTTTACCGTGGCTACCGCTCGCAGGCCTCGAACTGTGGGGCTGGACCCTTCTCACCCAGAAGCCCTGGCCGGGGCTGTTGTCGTCGGTCATGTTCCTATCCTTCCACGGCTTTAGTAAATTCACGTGGTACACCTGCTCCGGCTTGCGCCGCCCTGGCTGGTGTACCTTGTAATTTACTTCCCCTACCTTCTCGATCACCTCATAGGGGCCCTGCCACCTAGCTAGGAACTTGCTGTCAAGGGTGGGTACCAGAACCAAAACCCGATCTCCTGGATTGAAGTCCCGTACCCGAGCCTGACGATTATACACCCTACTCTGGGCTTGTTGCGCTGCCTCCATATGCTCCCGGACCAGCGGCAACACCCTTTCCATCCGTTCCTGCATCTGGGTGACATACTCAATGACACTTTTGTGGGGGACAGGCTGTTGTTCCCACGCTTCCTTGGCGATATCCAACAGGCCCCGAGGGTGTCTGCCATAAAGCAGTTCGAAGGGCGAGAACCCAGTAGAGGCCTGAGGCACCTCTCGCACTGCGAACATGAGATAGGGCAGAAGCAGGTCCCAGTCCTTCCCATCTCTAGACACCACCCTTTTTAACATATTTTTGAGAGTTTGGTTAAACCTTTCGACAAGACCGTCCGTTTGCGGATGGTAAACGGACGTCCGCAATTGCTTTATACGCAATAATTTACACAGTTCCCTCATAACTTTGGACATAAAAGGGGTCCCTTGGTCTGTCAGAACCTCTTTTGGCAGGCCCACACGGGAAAACATTTCCATTAACTCTTTGGCAATGAGCTTAGCTGAGGTATGTCGCAGAGGCACCGCCTCCGGATACCGAGTGGCATAGTCGAGAACTACCAGAATGTGTTGGTGGCCCCTGGCAGACTTTGGTACAGGCCCAATTAGATCCATAGCGATTCGCTCAAACGGGACCTCAATAATTGGAAGAGGTACCAGAGGACTACGGAAATGTGGCTGGGGGCTATTTATCTGACAGGTGGGACAGGACTTACAATAATTTTCTACCTCCTTGAACACACTGGGCCAATAAAACCGCTGCAGTATGCGGTCCTGCGTTTTCTGCCACCCCAGGTGTCCCCCAAGAACATGTTGGTGGGCAAGCTCCATGACCAGCTTGCGATACGCTGTGGGCACCACCAACTGTTCAACAGGCTCACCTCGGATTTGGTTCACCCGATACAACATATCCTGAAGAACAATGAATCGCGGAAACATTAATTCAGCCCCAGGTTTCTGGGGTTTACCATCAATTATTACGACACTTTCCCAGGCCCTGGTTAGGGTTTGGTCCCGGTGTTGTGCGGTCCCAAAATTTTCCCCGAAGACATTGAGGTCTGCCAACTCAGGTCCCGGTGGCAAGTCCTCCGTGTCTCCCACCATTACACTCAGTGGGGTTGTCTCCCCCTCTACCGCTGGAGCAGTGGTCACCCCTACCGCTGGCCCTTCAGACTCGGGCTCCCAGGGTTCTGGCCTTCCAGTGGTATCAGGCCACTCTCCTAGGGTTACCCCTGTCTCGGGTCCATCAGACAGTTTTATCGCTGGCCACAGTGCCGGGAAACCTGGGAAGTCTCTCCCAAGTATCAGTTCATGTGGGAGTTTAGCAGCGACAGCCACCTCGTGGGTCCACTTACCAGCCGCTGTGGACAAAGTCACTAGTGCAGTGGGGTAGTCCTTTAGGTCTCCGTGGATGCACAGGACCCCGATTTTACGGCCGGTATACTCCGCCGGCCGTACTAGGGCAGCCCTTACCAGGGAGACTAGACTCCCGGAGTCCAGCAGGGCCACCGCCAGAGAATCTCCCACCTCTACCTGACACAGGTGGTTATTGTCCTGCACCTCACGGGTGCCAGTTGCGCACAGCTTCCGTGCATACAGGGAGTGGCGCCCCCCGTAGTTCACATCCATCGGCTCATCCCGATGCGGACAGTCGGCCCTGATGTGGCCTGGCTCCTGACACCTCCAGCATACCACGGGAGGCAGATCCGCAGGGGGTACATTCCGTACAGGCCTCTCTGTCGCCGGACGTCGGAACTGGGGCGGAGGCCTCCGGGGTTTGACTGACCCCTTCCCAGCAAGACTCCCCTGCAGGTTTCTGGTGGCCTCGTAACGCTCCACCAGGTCGACCATCTCCAGGGCATTAGTGGGGGATACCTGGCCAATCCAGTGCTGAAGGGGGTAAGGCAGGGCCCTCCAGAACATGTCGGCCAGCAGACGGTCCATCATAGCAGTCGGACTTAGAACATCAGGCTGCAGCCACTTTTGCAACCTGTGCAGCAACTCATAGTACTGCGGCCTGGCGGGTTCAGCCGCTTTAAAGTCCCACTGGTGGACCCGCTGAGCCCGGACCAACACGTTTACCCCCAGTCTGGCCAGGATCTCCCCTTCACCGTGGGATAATCAGCAGCCTGGTCATCTGCTAAGTCAAAAAAGCTACTGTTCTCGGGTAATTTCTCCCTCACGGCCACCTTCTCGAACACCGCCAGATAGGTCTCCACATCATCCGAGGGGGTCATCTTAGGGATCGCTGCACGGACAGCTTTCCGGGCATCATGGACGTGGTGGGACGCTCCTGCAGCTTGTAACGCCATCACGTGCTGTAGCAGTAGCTGGTTGGTCTCCCGCTGCTGCACGTTAGCCTCTATGAGAGCTTTCACAGCCGCCTCCATTTTGTCAGGGAACACAGGCTGCAACTTTGCCGGCCGAATATAGGACATCCAGTCGTGCCCAGCAAAAACAAACTTCGGCGTTCATGCCAGCCTCACTGCGCATGCCCACATCCGACACCAAATGTGGGGAGTCGCTCTGGTAGACAGCAGTGCAGGTGCAGTATAGAGGCAAAACAGGGAGTCCAGATAGTGCAATAAACAGTGTTTTATTCACACTTGCACAAAATAAAACAGTCTCTTGGTGTTAATTCACACACATAAGAAATCAAGCGGAAAAACAAGACAGTCCAAAACAGGCTCCAGTCACCTGGGAGGTTTTTAGATGCAGGTTCACACCTGGCTGTCAGTCCAGCCGTAAGACAAGCGACGTCAGGCTTCCAGGCCGTCTGCACTCCTCCTTGCTGGGCTCTTGCTTCCTGCCCAGAGAACTTCCAAACTGAAATGAATCCCCAGCCTAACAGCAGCACCAGGATAATCACCTCCTCCACACCCAGCTGCTGGCTGTGTTATAAAGGCCCGGGAAAACCCAGCCTGGACCGTGGGGAGTAGGCACCCACCCAACTCTTTGCCTACTCCCAGTAAGAGCCGGCCCGGATTGGCTTTGCAGCCAAACTAAATAGCAAGGTGTCAAGCAGCACTAGCTGCTGCTGACACACCAAAAATCCGGCTCTTACCTCTAGTGTTGAGCGCGAATATTCGAAAAGCGAATTTTTTTAGCGAATATCGGCATTTCGCTAATTCGCGAATATTTCGAATATAGCGCTATAAATTCGCTATTTCGAATATTCGTTTTTTTTTTTTTTTTTTTTTAGTTATATTTTTTTCTTTCCTACTTCCCAAAAGTAGTTCTTACCTGTCCTGAGGATTCCTGGCTTCCTGGCTGCTCTGGTCAGTGCCCGTTGCCGCTTCTGCCGACTTCCGTGCTCATGTGGAGCGTCCCCATCCATGGGAGAATCTCCATATACTAAAATGTACTGTCGGATTTGAGGAATTACGTTGAAATCGCAATGCGATTAATTCAAGTTATATTAATCGCATTGCGATTACAACTTAGCACTGCTATCTTACATAGGCTAGAATTAACGAATATGGAGTATAGCTATGCACTAGCAGTGCTAAGTTGAAATCGCAATGCTAATACTTTAGTTAAATTAATCGCATTGCGATTTCAACTTAGCACTGCTGCTATATTCCATATTCGTTAACTTCAGTTAATTCTAGCAAGCTGACCCATTATAAACCCAGCTCTAAGTTGAAATCGCAATGCGATTAATATAACTTGAATTAATCGCATTGCGATTTCAACGTAATTACTCAAATCCGACAGTACATTTTAGTATATGGAGACGCTCCCATGGTGATGGGGACGCTCCATGAGCACAGAAGTTATGGTTGGCTTGGTAGAATTAGCGAATAGCGAATATGACGAATGTATTCGTCATATTCCTCAAAACGAAGATAACGAGTATTCTACATCTTCGCTTTAGCTACCTATTCGCCTCGTCATCGTCAACTTCGCTATTCGCTAATTCTAGCAATCAAATAGGAAGGTTGACTTACTAGACAGCTGTGTTAAATTGCTATGCGATTTTTTTTTTTTAATACAATAATTATATTACTTGATAAAATTATTATAAGTATTCTATTTATTAAAAAAAAAAAAAATCGCATAGCGAATTTAACACAGCTGTCTCTATAGTCAACCTTCCTATTTGATTGCTAGAATTAGCGAAGTTGACGAATAGGTAGCTAAAACGAAGATGTAGAATACTTCGTTATCTTCGTTTTGAGGAATAGACGAATACATTCGTCATATTCGTCATCCTCGCTAATTCTAGATATGAAACCAATAGGAAAGTAGCCTTAAGTACAAATCGCAATATGCGATTATTTAAATCGCATGTTAATCGCGATAACTAGAAAAAATGACGAATATTCGATTTCGACGAATATGAAACGAATATTCATTCGAATATTCGCGAATTTCGTCGAAATCGAATATGGCACCTGCCGCTCATCACTACTTACCTCACCGAGGCCAGGAACCTCGGTGACACGTACCTCCCGTCGACCACAGTACCTTGCACCTTACCACAGTAGTTAGAATTTTCTTTTGCATCTGGTCAAGAGGTCTGGCCTGAGATCTGATGAATTAGGGCTCTGATCTGGTGTGGATTCTGATAATTTAATGGTCTGGTTTGGAGTCTAATAATGTAGAGGTCTGAACCGGTTCTAAATTAACTGTAGGAGATAGTTTGGGGTCTGATGAAGTTAGGTGTTTGGTCAGGGTTGTGATAATTTATAGGTCTAGGATCTAATGATTCCTTTCAGGGTTCTGAATGAATTTGGGGTCTTATGTGGAGTCTGAATACATTTTTGGGTCTGGTCTGGGGACTGAATGATAAATGAGTGCTAAAAATGTTAAAATATAACTTTACTTTCAAAAAACACTGTTTTAAGTCAGTGACATATTAAAGGTTTTAATCAGTAACAATCCGAGTGCTAAGACCCCTGCTGACTGATGAGGTTCTCAGCACTCAAAGTCCTAAAAATCATTATGTCATTATGACACTGATATATGAAGACTTTTTTGAAAGTTCAGTTACACATTAATATAACTGTTGTTATGTTATTCCAAAGCATTTAAGGCAAGGGGTACACTTGGCAGTTGTATTTTTTTTAGGAGACTCAGCAAGTAAGTATGTGCTTACCTTAACTTTCACATGAAGCTGTTAAATATTCATGCCTGTTGGGGGGATGGAGAATTCAATTATTTTCCATGGGGCCCAACTACTCTCCTGATGACTGGACAACTGCTTGGATAATTTTTCTACTAATTCTCATACTCAGCAGACTATATGTTACCTTCCTAGTCATTTGTTCTTTGTGCAGATATATTAATATCACAGGGCAAATCAAAATTTAAAATAATACTATATAAATGAGTCAAAAGTGTAGTGTAACAGCCAAGCAACCAACTTAAAGGTAAGTGTATCTTCTGCCTCATGTTTAATTTAGAACGCAGTAGATCTTCCCTTTCTTGGTAAGGCTCCACTATAGTCAATTAACCTCTGTGGCGCTGCTTCTCTAATGTAACATGCATACCATAGCTTACTTTATGACGCCTACAAATGCACACAGAAAACAGATGTTACAAAATTGTAAACCTAGGACCCACTACATCAGCAATTACTGTATGAGATATACATGCCTCACAGGTTGATTGACTATACTGCAGACTTTTAAAACATACATCAAATGGGAGGCAAATATTGTTACAAAAGCAACAGTTTGAACATAGTAAAATTTGTAAAATAATATAGTAAAATTACAGGGGTTATCACATGAAGAGTATTATAGTGAAATCATTAGAGCATATACATTAGGTATTATTACAATATGCATGCAATACAATAATATTAGGGTTTCTATTACAGTTTCCTATCTAGCTGTTTTGGTCTAACCTTCACAGCCGCTGAAGAAGCTCAAGCTCAGGACGGTATAAAAACCTCTCAGGTGTGAACAGGTGTGTCACAGTTCACAGCTCCTGAAGAAGCTCACGCGAAACCCGGGTCAGGCAATAGCAGCATGATTCTATGCCTATGTTTTATATGGATCTTGTGAGTACAATTAAAAGCGTGTATTTTACAATTACCGGAGGTATTGCACCATTTTGTTCCTATTTTTTCCCTGAAGGCTGTGCGTGCCTGGGATGAGGATTTGGTTAGTGTGTATACCGGGAGGATCAGTCCATCTGCAGTGTATTGTTCCAAGGTATACCGGAGCGCTGGGCGTGTGCGAATGACAAGGTGATCGGCGCACCAGCATCGGATTTCACCCTGGTCAGCTGCGGCTCCACTATATATTTCTTGGATCACCGTGATGTACTGCTAGTTCTCAGCGCGGTCCTAACTATTTAACTGTCTGTTTTGGAAGGGGACCGAACCTATCCCCTTAAAGAGTGCCGCTGCTTTAGTGGACACGCAGTGTCAAATTTCTTGTTTGTATAGCTGTTTAGTGCCTCTGCTGTTCACCTGGACCATCTTCTCCTGTATTCAGTGGTGGACTAACATGCTCAGTAGCTTCCCTGCACTCACTGCTGACATCGTGTTCATTCATTCCTGGTTCTAAATAGAGAGATATATAGCTATATCGCCCTCTATATAGCAGAAAAGGAAATGGGGGGGGGGGCGCAGGGAGGCATTGTACATAATGCTATTTATTAGTGGACTCACTGGAGCTATTTGTGAAGGTCTATTTTCTATTCAGGGGAGGGATGCCTGTTGGGGGGATGGAGAATTCAATAATTTACTATGGGGCCCAACTACTCTCCTGATGACTGGGCAACTGCTTTGATAATTTTTCTCCTGATTCTTATGCTCAGCAGACTATATATTACCTTCCTGGTCATCTTTTCTTTGTGCAGATATATTGACATCATAGGACACATAATACTATTTAGTGGGATCACTGGAGCAATTTGTTAGAGTCTATTTTCTATTTAGAGGAGGAAGGGTTTTTTAACAGTTTTTTTTAAACATATGGTCAAGCTGCATTATCCATCCTTTAAGTTAGCTATGCATAAAAGAGAAAAGTCAATTGACCCCACCTGCATCAGCTGACAATCTCATGTTTTTATAACAGATGTAGTAGGAAAGATGGACTTAATTTGAATTTCAGCATTCCTGATCCTTCATTCCCACTGTAAATAAACCGCTTCTAGAGTATATCCTGCTTCAACTGAAAGAGACATGCATGCCAGTCCAGCTTAGCATGCATGTTTATGGTGTAGATCAATCAACCAATAGATTTAATAAACAACCTTTTACTGAACACTTAAGGTACGCTTCACTAGTAACATAGTAACATAGTATATAAGACCGAAAAAAGACATTTGTCCATTCAGTTCGGCCTGTTTCCTACAAGTTGATCCAGAGGAAGGCAAAAAAACCCTGTGAGGCAGAAGCCAATTTTCCTCACTTAAGGGGAAAAAAATTCCTTCCCGACTCCAATCAGGCAATCAGAATAACTCCCTGGATCAACAACCCCTCTCTAGTAGCTGTAGCCTGTAATATTATTACACTCCAGAAATAAATCCAGTCCCCTCTTGAATTCCTTTATTGTACTTACCATCACCACCTCCTCAGGCAGAGAGTTCCATAGTCTCACTGCTCTTACAGTGAAGAATCCTTTTCTATGTTTGTGTACAAACCTTCTTTCCTCCAGACGCAGAGGATGTCCCCTTGTCACAGTCACAGTCCTGGGGATAAATAGATGATGGGACAGATCTCTGTACTGACCCCTGATATATTTATACATAGTTATTAGATCTCCCCTCAGTTGTCTTTTTTCTAAAGTGAATAACCCTAATTTTGATAACCTTTCAGGGTACTGTAGATCCCTCATTCCAGTTATTACTTTAGTTGCCCTCCTCTGAACCCTCTCCAGCTCTGCTATGTCTGTCTTGTTCACAGGAGCCCAGAACTGTACACTGTACCCATGTGTGGTCTAACTAGTGATTTGTAAAGTGGTAGGACTATGTTCTCATCATGGGCGTCTATGCCCCTTTTGATGCAACCCATTATCTTATTGGCCTTGGCAGTAGCTGCCTGACACTGGTTTTTGCAGCTTAATTTGCTGTTTATTAAAATTCCTAGATCCTTTTCCATGTCAGTGTTACCGAGTGTTTTACCATTTAATATGTACGGGTGACTTGCACTATTCCTTCCCATGTGCATAACTTTACATTTGTCAGTGTTAAACCTCATCTGTCATTTTTCTGCCCAAGCCTCCAATCTATCCAGATCCCTCTGTAGCAGAAAACTGTCCTCTTCAGTGTTAATTACTTTACACAGTTTAGTGTCATCTGCAAAAATAGATATTTTACTGTGCAGGCCTTCTACAAGATCATTAATAAATATATTGAAGAGAATAGGGCCCAATACTGACCCCTGAGGTACCCCACTAGTTACAGTGACCCAATCTGAGTATCTACCATTAATAACCACCCTCTGTTTTCTGTCACTCAGCCAGTTACTTACCCACATACAGACATTTTCTCCCAGTCCGAGCATCCTCATTTTATATACTAACCTTTTATGAGGTACGGTGTCAAATGCTTTGGAGAAGTCCAGATATACGACATCCATTGATTCGCCGCTGTCAAGTCTAGAACTTACCTCCTTATAGAAGCTGATTAAATTTGTTCGGCTTGACCGATCCCTCATGAAGCCATGCTGATATGGCGTTATTTGCTTATTTTCATTGAGATACTCCAAAATAGCATCTCTTAGAAACCCTTCAAACAGTTTGCCAACAATAGATGTTAAACTTACCGGCCTATAATTTCCAGGCTCTGTTTTTGGACCCTTTTTGAATATTGGCACCACATTTGCTATGCGCCAATCCTGTGGAACATTCCCTGTTATTCTAGAGTCCGTAAATATCAGAAATAATGGTCTGGCTATGACATCACTTAATTCCCTTAGGATACGGGGGTGTATGCCATCCGGTCCTGGCGATTTGTCTATTTTAATATTTTTAAGTCGCTGTTGTACTTCTTCCTGGGTCAGACAGGGCACTTTTAATGGGGGATTTACTTTTACATTCTGCATTTCATCTGACAGTTTATTTTCCTCAGTGAATATAGTGGAGAAAAAAATATTTAATAGTTTTGCTTTATCCTCATCACTCTCTGCAACACCCCCCTCATTGCTATGTAGAGGGCCGACTCCTTCAGGTTTATATTTTTTACTATTTATATAATTGAAGAACATTTTAGGGTTAGTTTTACTCTCTTTGGCAATTAATCTCTCGGTCTCTAGTTTGGCAAATTTTATTCGTTTTTTACATATTCTATATTTTTCCTTATAGTTTATTAGTGCTTCCTGAATCTCCCCTCCTGTTTTAGCGATTTATATGCTTTCTTTTTGTCATTTATTGCCTTCTTTACGGTTCCATTTATCCACATTGGTTTCTTATTGTTCCTTAGCCTTTTATTCCTATAAGGTATGTACCTCTCACAATTAGATGTTACAATGCTTTTAAAAATCTCCCATTTTATGGTTGTATTTTTATTTTTGAGGACTTTGTCCCAGTTAGTTAGGCCTATGGCCTCGCTTAGCTGGCTAAATTTAGCTTTTTTGAAGTTTGGTATTTTTGTTCCTCCCTTTAGAAACTCTCGTTTGAAGGACAATTGGAAGGTTATAACTTTATGGTCACTATTTCCCAGGTGTCCCCCAACCTGCACATCTGTTGTTCTATCAGGTCTATTGGTTAATACTAAGTCCAGTATGGCCGTCCCTCTAGTGGGGTCCTGAACCAGTTGGGAAAGGAAATTGTCTTTGGCTATTGCCAAGAACCTGTTTCCTTTTTGGGATGTACAGCTTTCAGTTTCCCAGTCTATATCTGGGTAGTTGAAGTCCCCCATGATAACGACTTCATTATGATTTGCCGCCTCGTCTATCTCATTTAGTAATAGATTTTCTGTGGACTCTGGTATATTAGGTGGTTTATAATACACTCCTATTAGTATTTTATTATTGTTTTTTGCTCCATGTATTTCTACCCACAGTGACTCCACATGTTCATGTCCCTCAGAGATGTATTCTCGAATTACGGGATTTAGACACGACTTCACGTAGAGGCAGGCCCCTCCACCTCTCCTGTTTTGACGATCCTTTCTAAACACATTGTAACCTTTTATATTAACTGCCCAGTCATAGCTATCATCCAGCCATGTCTCAGTTATTCCCACTACGTCATAGTCCTCCTCATACATCACTAATTCCAGTTCACCAGTCTTGTTAGTCAGGCTTCTGGCATTAGTATACATACATTTGACACTAGGATCTAAAATAAACTACAAAACACCAAGGAGCAACGTGGCTTTATAAATAATGGGGAAGATTTATCAAAACTGGTGTAAGGAAAACTGCCCATGGCAACCAATCGTATTCCACGTTTCATTTTCCAAAGGAGCTCTAAAAAATGAGAGGTGGAATCTGATTGGTGGCTATGGGACCCTAAGCCAGTTCTACCTTACACCAGTTTTGATAATTCTCCCCCAAAGGTGTTCCAGATAATAATTGATAGTAGTGGGTACATAATCACGTCCAACATACATAAACAAGTAATTTACTGTTAAAATATGAGCTGACCTTATCACACCATGTTTCTAGGTATTTGGCAATCAGTTATACAGGGCTATCTCCAATTGCCAGAAACTTACAAAACATGCTGCATAGAATTTCAAGCCCCTTTTCTTAAATCTTTAATCTCTTTAAAATGGGACTGTCCCAAGGAACTCAGGGTGGTTGACAGACCTTGTGTAATTGTAGATTGACAGCACTTATTTCTGCATTTGTATTTTTTGTGCACTAAACATGTTCAGCTTTTTACTGCCAATATTACATGTACACTTTCTAGCCCTGCAGTGCTCGGCTTGTACTCAATCTTAATTTTCAGATAATGGGCTATATTTCAAAAACTGCATTTCCTACCATCTGTTTCTCTTTTGCGGAGATTTTCAGAAAGCACATGTTCCTGATTCAGCCATGAAAGCCTGATTAGTATTTTGGCAAACTATTAAATATAAATGATGAAAATATCTGAAACTTTAAGTAAAATCAAAGTTGGAAAAAGTATTCTAAATAGATCACCTCTGTTATTAAGGACAAAAAACTCTCTGAAAATTTTTACTTTAGGTAAGACTTAAAAGGGTTTTCCACTCTTTAGATATTGATAACCTATCCTCTGGATAGGTCATCAGTATCAGATCGGTAGGGTTTTCAGCAAACCCCCGATGCTGTTAACAAAACAGTGGACAAAGCCACAAGCAGAAGACTCCATCCACTGGGTAGTGGCCATGCACCTTACTGCAGTTCAGCTCCCATAGGATCATAGCAGTGTTCAGGTTCTATGGCAGACTGGGGCCTTAGCCATTGCCATAGATCTAATAATAGCATGTTTAACCTTCCCCCTCCCCCTCCCACCTCCCCCATAAGGACTGCCACATCTAAAAATGGCCGAATAATTAAAATATAGACGTATTTATCCCATATGGTGAATGCAGTACCGGTGGGAAAAAATCTGCAGCACAGGCAACCTAAAGTACAAAATAATCAGCAAAAGACAAACCCCTATATGGCAATGTAATGGGAAAATAAAAAAAAGTTCTTATAAAGCAGGGAGGAAAAAATGAAATTTGATGCAAAGGGGCCTATCTGCATAACCGGTTAATTTAGGATGTTGTTAAAAGTGGATATACATGTGTTCTATATAGATTGGTGGTCGGTCTCCGAATCATTATTTTTGTGACTCCATTCAATCAATTTAAGTACCGCATGTAACATTTTAAAGCAATGTTCATTCTTTTAGCTGTTATCATAACTTTTATTCCCTTAACTTTTAGGCTACCTTCACATTAGCGATAGTAGTATTCTGGTAGTCTGTTGCGGCAGGCAAGTGAGGATCATCTGGCATGCAGCAGTTTGTGTTGGGCTTGTTCTCCACTTGTCAGCCAGATGTGACTAGAATGTCGCTGGACCCCATTAGGCCCCTTTCAGACAAGCGAGTTTTCCGTACGGGTGCAATGCGTGAATTGAACGCATTGCACCCGCACTGAATCCTGACCCATTCATTTCAATGTGTCTGTGTACATGATCATTGTTTTTCACGCATCATGTCTGCGTTACGTGAAAATCGCAGCATGTTCTATATTCTGCATTTTTCACGCAGCCCTGGCCCCATACAATTGAATGGGGCTTCTGTGAAAAATGCATTGCATCCGGATGTAATCCAGATGCAGTCTTTATGCAAAGCACTTTTTCACTGATAGCTGCTAGGAGATATAGATTGGTATTCTTCAGTTTTTCTCATGCGCATGAAAAACGCACCAAAACTGAACCACTGAACGCAATCGTAGACTAAACAGACTGCACTTGCGTTTTTTTCCTGAACAGATCTAGACACAATCCATATCGTTCATGTGAAAGATGACTTATACTTTAATGGGGCCGGTGGACATTCCGTTCGCATCCAGCAATGCCGGATCCAGTTCATTCAGGCAGGCTGTTCTCTGATGGAACAGCCTGGCAGAATGAAATACACTGATGTGAAGCTAGCCTTAGTTATTGGCTGAAAGACTTACCAGAAATTTCCTCCAGGCACTGTTTGGCTGTCTTACTATATAATGATTCACTTTTAGTTGGGCTTGTGCAGGAATCAGAAGGTAAGTAAGTGGTCTCATTTTCCGAGAGTGTTCTGAAATGAAGAAGATTACTCATATTTATCTACAATATCATACTTATGAAACCTTCAGAAACAATATCCATGCTAATTAATGTGTTAAATTAAAAACACCATCTCCTCAGTTCATGCAGCACATCCATCGTCTGGTGTCCACACATTAAGTTGGAGCACTAATTTGAGACAATATTTTCATAAATAATGCAAAAGAGCAGTAGTGTTGCTAGAAGATATATAACACTCAGGAGCTTATATCATTATCTCACAAATGCACCAAAGCACTTAAAAATGATGACTTAAACGCTACGTCTCTTATGAAGTTTATAATCAGCTCATGCAGACAACTGCTGTATTTACCATCAAAGAATATTGTCTCAAAGCTCACAAGGCCTGAACCATTGATTAGCCCTTTATACAAAAATCTCATAAAGTGGATGCCTGCTTTGCAGATAATAGCCCTTGTGAAGTTGGCTTGGATTTAACAATATGACAATATATGTGAATTTTAACACAAATATGTCTTTATTAGGGTCACAAGAAATAAAACAAATTGCACTATGAATCAGCCTGATACACAGGATAAAAACATTGTCTAGGCTAGTATCACAAGGTCTAATCATTATTTGGAAGAAATAATATTCCAGCATATTAGTCAAAGAAATAGATCTACTGGGCAAACCTAGACCGTTTTAATGTTCCAATTAGTATATGCCCCTAGTACGTATTTTCTGCTTAAGCAGTGAGACACCAAAGGCCTCAAGTGGAGCTACTCCATAACTCCTCCGGAATCTCTTAATATGAACGATCACCCCAACTAGTGGTTACCCTCCTCAACAGCATTAAGCCTCATTCACACATCTGTTTCTGTGCTCAAATCCATGAGAAGGTGGTCAGTGATGCATCCGTGAAGCTGTCTGTGAAGGATCAGTGTTGGTTCCGTGTGTCCATTTTTTTCTGTCCGTGTGTCATCCACGTTTCACTGACCCTGCCCGCTTGAAAAATAATTCTAGCATCTCTTCCTAATGATCCGTGAAACACGTACACAACATGGATGGCATCTGTGGTTTTCACTGACCCACAGAGGATAATGATCGTGATGTACAGGGTGCACAGAGTGTATCCTATCCCTGTTATAAATTTATTGTTGTTGGAGCCCAGGGAAAAGTCGGAGACCATACATCATGACTAATCCTACATCTTCTAATGTGGACAATTATATTAGTTTAATGGTGACCCTCCATGGCCACAAAGACTGTAAAGATAGGATCTTGACTCGTTTTCTCTATTCCACCCTGTGATCATGGGTCTAATAATCACCTTAAAAATGTATGGCCCAAATACATAGAACCTTTCCCTATATTCCTCCGATCCCAACACATTTCCTCCTAAACAGAATTCATCAGGGGATTTATAAAAAGAAAAACAGAACCACAGGTCACAGACCACTCCACAGATCAGAACGCTGTAGTCTGCACAACTTACAGCCTGCTATTTTTGGTTTTACTTTGAGAAATCCCCCGATAAATCCTGTACAGGATTGGGATAGGAGGAATATAGACAAAGATTCCAGCAATTTTGGCGATCCTTAGTAGGGCGATTATTTTACCCATTATCAGAGGGAGGAATGGAGAAAATGAACCAAAACCATATGTGTACTTTATCTATGTTGTTGTGGAGCATCATCACTAACCTACAGTGACCATCCATGTTAGAAGATATAAGATTAGTCACAAAGTATAACCATCATCTTGTCCCTGGACTTGAACTACAAAAAAAGATGTACTTGGCATAGGAACACCAACTAATGATGTTGTGGAGGGTCACCACTAGTTGGGGTGATCATTCACATTAGGAGATACAGGAGTAGTTACAGAGTATTGCCACCTGCAGTCTTCGATTTCTCCCAGGGCTTACACAAAAAATATGTTCTAAGGACATATATTAATTAGGACACTCACAACAGTCTAGGTATAACTGTTGGATATGAACAACGATAAAATAACACAATTTTATATTTTTATCAAATCAAAGTTATGTTTTATTAGGTCCACTGTCAGTCAGTCAATACAGTTTCACAAGGCCGTAATACAAATGTATTTTAATATGTCTCCTTGTGGCTCTGCTGAAGAAAGCTTTGGTCACTATAATACCCTGTAGAAATCTAAGATCAACCCAGTAAAACAGCAAGTGGTCCATGTGGAACATCTGACGAAATAAGGATTTTAAAATGCAGCCATATTGTGACTTTGCTAAGGTGGCCTTAACGGGGTTACCCGCAATAATTACCAATGCCATTAAATGCTAAACATATTTACCTCTTTCTCTGGTGCTGCTCCCTGGTCCTTCCTCTGCGGTTTGTTTACAGACTGTAGCAGTAATGTGCAGGTATATGGCACTTTATGGCGCTGTATACCTGCACGTCACTGCCGAAGTTAGCAAACAAACAGCAGGGGAAAGACTGGAATGGGCACCACAGAGAACGGCGAAGTGGGCATGTAAACATTTTATTTTTCTTTATGCATTGGTAAAATGTATAATTATCATATCTAGGACAACCCTTTAAGCAAGATCTAATGAAGAAATTTTCACATTTCCTTACTAATGTGATAATTTCTAGAGCAAATTATTTATATAAAGTTAGCAGAAAATGTTGCATTTTCTGAAGAATGCCACTGGAGCTGCATTTTAGGCTAGTCCTAAAGAATAACAGGGCTAGACAAGTGTGTTGTGATTACGTGTACATTGCGCACTCAATATCAGGGTATAGCAGGGCAACCACAGAAATAAATAGGGTCGCAGCGCATCTTCCACGTTTGCTGTTACCGCAACGCGCAAATCGCAAACAATCCTGCAGTTTTTTGTGATTTGCGCATCATGTTCGCAGCACCGCATTCATTCCTATGGCTGCCCTGGTACACTGTGTCACATGTGGAATCCAAAAATGCCATGTAGCCATAACCTAAAAGGGGAGCATTACCTAGAACAACTTTACCAGGCACCGGTCTGTACATATGGTAGTGGATGTGCCTGGTATTACAGCTATTCCTGCTGTAATGTATTATGCAACTGATAATTATTAAATACAGTACCTTGTACTATATATAATATACTCTATACATGTCATTTTATGAAACATATTGTTCACGTGTACCAATTCCAGCTTCCTAATAGAGAATGGGGTTATACATACCTGAAATCCAGTGTTTAATATTTCATAAAGGTTCTTCTCATATATATGGATATCACAGCAATAAATGTGAACCTTGGCCTATGTCAGTACAGCTTGGGGTGTTGTTTTACACATGGCAGCAGCACACAGCACTATATTAACCTTTAATATACATCACATCTAGAACCTAATATTAACTTGACAGCATATTACAGCATGCATACAGATCTGTCATTTTGCCTTTATAAAGATGACAGAAAGCCAATACTTTGGAAGTCTCCATATTTACTGTGCTGCGCACTTTCTTTCTTCCACATCTACTAGTCCATTAGACTGTGTGTTTTGGACCTATGTATGCAGAATATTCTGTGAGATTAAGATACTGTTCCTGTGCTCCAGCTGTGTGGCAAACCTGCTTCATCACAAGCTATCATTCAGGCACATTTCGAGGACATTATTTCATTGAAGATGCTAACTTCAGGCGGTGTTCTTGCAGAGCAGGAGCCACTAAACAGATTGCTATATAATTTTGCAGTTAAAGATACAGTATAGGTGAGTGGGCTTATGCCTTTTGATCAAAATGTACACTAATGCCTCCTAGTATAGGGGGCAGTACAGTAAATATTGCGCCGAGAGGCGATATTAATTTTGCTGAGAAGCAGTTACAAATCAGAAGCTGAGCTTGTGGATGTGCGATTCTACCTATTTATCTTTCTCCGCTTTTGTCATATGTATAAAAAGGTCTGTCCAGGATCAGCACTCCTCCCACACAGTGCAGGTGTTTTTAATTAGCCTGAGCAAGTATATATGAGTGAAAGGGTTCTACCAGCTCTCAGACTTAGCTCCTAAGAGCATGTGATAGGTGAGCTTTACCAACTGCTCACATGGTGCAGTACTGCGTGGTGGCCATTGTTTGCTGCGGCGCGGCGCTGGGGGGTTGGCGGGACCCGGTGCCATGGTAGCATTGCCGGACAGCAGGAGTGCTGTTTGGCGGCTGGAGCCCGCCGCCCGCCGGTACGGTGCTGCAGCGGCGGCGGTCGCCAGACGGTGCTGCGCCAAATTTAGAGTAGAACTCTGAGAGGCAACCTTGGCGCGATTCTATTACCCCCATGTAGCATGCAACCATTTTATTTTTTCTGTGGTGTTATAGAGTTATAGTGAGCAGAGACTTTTGGAAACCCACATTTAAGAAAGCAGAGCCTAAATAAGGAAGCAGAGCAAAGAATAAATGGCATTGGTATGCAAGGAGACAGACCCACATCTATGTAAATTAGTAAATGATGCAGTGCCTTTAAATAACTTTAGGTACTATGGGGGTCATTTATTAACCAGTAATATGCCTATATTAGGCGTATGGCACAAATTGTGGCGCAAAGGACCTTTGCACCGCAATCAGCAACTTCACCCTGCAGGAAATGGTCTAAATCTAAGAAAGCTGTCTTACATTTAGAAGCGGCAGTGGATCCGCCGAAGTTATGTAGAGGCCTCTTCATAGCTTCAGTAGATCCACTGCCAGCACCAGGACTTATTAAGACCGCTGTCTAAAGCGCCGGTCTTAATAATTGTGCCTCTACATGTACAAAATATAGGGTTTTTTCCTGAACGATCACATACAAAAATTATATGCTGTGTACTGTTGTTGTCTGTATGATGCCAGCTAAAGAACTGGGATTTAAGCATAGAGCACAAGGAATGAGACGTCTCAAGATGTATTAGTCATGGACATTCAATTATAATATGTTTTTGGGACATTTTAAGTTGTTTGACAACATATCCCTATTCTTTAGATTACCACATTGCATACATGACAAACCTTACCATTGCAAGCATACTATACCTAGAACACATGCCCTAGTCTTAGATATATATAACTAGCAGAAAAGTTAAAATTCTATATTTTTAATAAATTATCATACACTGAAGCAACAGCCGTATTTCTGTTACCTGTAGATGAACGGTGCCACAGTTGCAGTATTAGGGTGTGAGTACTGTTGCTGAGGAAGCTGTACAGCCCCATTTCCTGTGAACTGGACACCAGCACCAGACGAGCCTGTTGTGGCCAGGTGGGTATTGGAAGACCCAGAGACCTTCCCTTCAGTGGGTGTAGCTACTTTATCACTGCTTGTAGATTTCGGTGTTGACAGGGTCTGACTGCCTTTGGTAGTCCTACTTTTTTCAGGCTCTTTTGTGGGGGCAGTACCTGGGGAGGTGGTTTGTTTTGTTGCTGGCGTTTTTGACCCAGGTTTAGGGATTCCACTTGACTGAGGAATCAAGCTCTCCTTTTTGACTGGTGCAGATTTGTTTCCTTTGGGGATCAAGCTTGCAATCTTGGAGCTCTTTTTTGAACCTTCTGATGTATGTTCCTTTTCTTCCTTAGCAGTTTTCTCCACATTTGGTTTATTTTTATCTTTACTCTTCTCTTCTTTATCCTTTGGCTGAGGCAACCCTTTTTTATTGCTGAGATTTTTGCTTCCAACCTTTGGAGGAGCCAGTTTAGGTGAAACTTTAGGGCTGTTCAAGGCAGAGCCAACTTCATTTTCTCCACATTCTGAAAAGGAGTCATCCTCAATAATGACCTCAGTGGGTGAAGAATGGGATCTCAAGCCAACTCGAGTATTGACTAATTTAAATTTTTCAAGCATTGATTTTTGTCCAGAAGAACTAGTTTTAATTCCTTCTGACAACGGGGGCTTTAGTCTATCAGGAGAGGGAGTAGGAGAGGTTGCAGGGCTAGGCTGCTTTACAGACAGCATGGTAGTAGTGGCACTATGTTTAACATTCATGGATTTACTGCGCCAAGGCTTACTGGCATTTGGAGAGGGTATAGCAGAAACCACTTGCTGACCAGAGCTAGTGGGATATTGCACATTTCCATTCATGCCTGCAGACTGTTGAGGGCCTTTTGGTGATTCTGTGAAAGACAAACATAGCATGAGAGACACAATGAGCAGATTACTTGAGGATTTTTCTTAGCATTTTTATATTTTAAAATCATGATGCATGTGGTTTCTACATTACGTCTGATTCTTTATCTAATAGGATGACTGTAATCTCTTCCATACCACTCATTCTATTTATCTTCATGGATTTTTAGCACACTGTTAATGTGCCCTATTTGTCTTTTTAAACATCACATATAGTTGGGATTTTGCAGTCATTTCCTCTGTCTGTGACACTTTGAGATTAGGTTTCAAATTTACATTTTAGCAACAGAGCTAAATCTGAGATTCTCATGCTTTCATTCTTTTCTCGGAGAACTGTCTCTATACAGATAATATTAATGTTCCAGGAAGACCTTTTTGTAATACTTTTATTTAATGTGCACCACAGTTAAGGTTATAACAGAAAAGAAAATGTAAACTCTGTTCATTCAAACGTAAAATTAGACAATTTTTGCTGTTGTAGGCGGGTGATTTAGTGGAGTGAATACTATATAATCATTAGCAAATACACATGTTAGAAAGCCTATAGATATCAAAAGCATAATGCTTTAGGCCCCTTCATTAATAAAGCCACACCTTCCCATTAAAATAGACACATTAGCTAAAATGAGGAATTTAAGGGAGTTGTTCCACCATAACAATTAATTACTCTTTCACAGCACTTGGCTATCCCTAGTCAAGCAGGAGCAGAGCACCCATGCATGTCCCCTGTGATTGGTGAGGTCTCTAAGGTCAGACTTCCTGTGGATAGGTGGTAAGTTGCTATTGTGGGACAAGCCCTTGCTATAGTAGGACAAACTCACCAAATACGTCAAGTGCAGATGGTCATATGCTCAGTAACTAAGTCAGACTGCTTTAATCCTCTATACATAGATTGATTCCTTATGTTGTGTGGGCTCCCATTTGAGATTCAGTGCAGTAGATGTACTTTTTTCTCACCAGCATTAAACACATTAGGTGGACATTTTGAAGTAATTAAAAGCAAATCGGGGTGCCAAAAGACGTATATAATGGCAATATCTAGACACAGGAATAGCTTAGGCAGGGTACTGGTTCTCCTTAAACAGCCCTGTGTGGAGACTTACTGGAAGTGCTCCATGGCAGGAAGACTTAGGCCATGCTCCACGGGAAAACAATCTGCATAGTTTCTTAGGAGACACCTTTTAGCATGTAGACAGAGGAGCATAATTGTAATAATTCTAATGAAAATAAAACATGTTATGCTAAGTTCTGCGTGAGCTAAAAGCGTAAAATTATATTTTGTGGGATAACCCTTTTAATGTTATTGAATAAGCACCATGAAATCAATACCTGCAGCATGATGAAGTATCATGTTGTCTATGCATACAGTACACAGATACATGTTTCTAAGTATTCAAGCGAGATTACTGGATTTAGTTTCACCAGGTGAACTATATAATACATCTACCATAAACCAGGCATAGAAAATGGTAAATGAGACAGTATGTCCTCTTCCCCACCCACCCCACTCCCACTTTTGTAGAGCATGAGCAGGCAGAAGTCGCACATTGCTTTGCGCCGCAATCTGATCCAGAAATATGTCTAATTTAGGCGTATTTCTGTTTGATAAATGGTCCTCTATATCTCTTGAGAGAAGTAGAGGAATGTGCATGCTAAAACCAATTCTGGTTCATTTGGGCTCAATATTCCAAGGATCCAAGAATTAATTATTTTTTATTCATTAACTAAGTATAAATGCCCCCTTAAAGATCATGGATTTTTGTTATTGAAAGGTATTTTTGGCTAAAGTTCATTTTTGTAATTGGGTATTATTAAACATTTTCAACCATTTAACCTCTGCAGCCTGCACATGTTCTCATACATTGCAGGCTGCTCAGTTCTATAAAGTGTGAAATACGTTAGACAAGCCCTTTTAACAGCTCAGTTGGTAGCACCCTTTATCTGCTCTCCTGAACACAAATCTAAGCTGACATATTCACAACCAATTAAATAAACTTAATTTGAAAGAGATATCAGCATTATAAGTGCTCAGGAGAACAGAGATAAATGTCGCAAAAGAGCTTGTCTAACAGATTTCACACGTAAGGCTGTAGAGGATAAACAGCAAAATTTGAATATAACCCAATTACAAAAATAATTTTTAGGCAAAAATACATGCATATGCAGTGATTGTATAATAGGTGTAATGCCAATACAGGGGTCATATGCACTTTCCTATTTTAGTTTCCAGTTTTAATGGATTTATTGTTAACAAAGTTTTTTTTTTTTTATAAATTGTAACATTTTGTTGTGATGATTGGAGCAGTAAGAATGACCTTTGAGATTATAGGTTTTATATTGGTAATTGGATCCATGGTAGGATTAGACCTATTTCATATGGCAATATTTTGGGCAGTATTTAGTTAGTTTTAATAAGCCAAAACTATAAGTGGAACCCATACAGAGAAAAATTATAAAGGAAAGATTTGTACTACTTCTGAACCCACTCCTAGCTATGACCTCTAAATACAAAATACTGACTAGAATGCTAATATAAATACTGACATAAATGCTAATATAAATACTAAACTGACTAAACTGGTGATATAAATGAGGCCTAATAGTGATACAGACTTAATCCAGTTATAGATCGGTAGTGCTCTAATTTGTGTATTTATAGAGACCCATTTTTTTCATTAGCAAAGCTGCAGAAATAGAGGTACAGAGCAAACTTGAAATTGTGTTGTGAACCATACTGCCATTTTCAATAGTCAATGTAAATGATAATGTCAAGTTAAAGTTTGCTGCATCTGTATATATGTGCTGCATTGTGTTCACAATTAATCTACCATTCCTTTAGGTAACTGCAGCTGGAAAAGTGTGTGTTGCCATAATATCTTCATACATAGACCAGTACAGAAAGACTGCACGGTGGCTCAGTGGTTAGCATTGGGGTCCTAGGTTCATCTCCAACCAAGGACAACATCTGCATTGAGTTTGTACATTCTGCCTGTTTTTGTGTGGGTTTCCTCCCACACTCCAAAGACATACTGATAGGGAACTTACATTGTGAGCCCCATTGGGGACAGAGTGATGCGTTGTGGACTATGTCAGCACTATATAAGTGAGTAAAATAAATACCTTTCCAATTCATATTATTTTCTTGCAGACATTATCATAGGTGCCATGGGTGTAAGTATAACCATAGCCATTGCTATAGCGCCCAGAGGTTGTGGGGGAGGCCCAATCAGGTACAAGAACATTGTACCATTATGTGAGGAATAACAACATAGTGGTTTTTTCCTACTATTTGGGTTTTCTTACATATGGTGCTATTTTAAATACCTTTAAATATTGCTACTTGTTTTAAGTTTCTTACACTAGATGGTAGGGTCTTATGATTTTTAGTTATTACCCTGGCAGGTGCTATGGCATTTGAAAGTAATATTACTTATTCAGAATGCATTCAAAGATAGTGCCTAGTGCTAACTGTAAGGGGGGAACTCATTAAGATGCAATTCTGTAAAGTAACAATTCATCAAAAGAAAATATAAACCACTAACAAATGCTGAAATAGTCAGAAAAAACTATGTGGCAGTAATCGCCTGAGACACAGCATGTTCTGCAGTCATTTCTGTACTAACACAGAGCAATGCTTGGAATATCAGCATGGGTTTTGCCTGCTGCTGTTCAATAAGAGAGCATCAGTATCAATTGATGACGATTTAATCCATACCCTTTCAAAGAAATAAAGCATCCTGAAAGCTATTTCTACACCATACATATGAATCCAAGGGGCTGCCAAATATGCAGCTTTTTAAATTTTGTCACAAGGGTACAATTATTTATAGGTAGCATTTGTAGCCCCTCATGTAAATTATTCTGTACAATTTATTATGGTTATGCACATTCATTCCCAAGGAAGGAGGAATAAACGCAAATAGAGCCTGAACACCACAGCAAAGCCTAGAAATACATTTTCTAGACACTGTCCCCACCTGGTGGCCAGCCAGATAAGTTTTTATTTGGTATAGTCAGCAAAATTTCTAAACTGGAATGCGGTGATATTCAAGGAGAAAAGTAGGATGGTTCACTATTAGTAGTATCATATATAAAAAATGTGCATGCTATTGGATGGCACTACTTTAGTTTGTGTTCACATTAAGAGACTGCCATCATATAAACATATAAGTTGCACAAGGTGTATTTAGAATGAGTAAAAGTGGTATCTGTGTTTACTAGTATATACTTTCTTGGCCAAATATATAATCGTGTAGGCTCCATAACCCAGTAATAATCATAACTTAACACTGGGAGAACTGTAGCTAATTCTATGTCATATAAGCTAATGACAGAAATAGTCAAATATTTATGGCTTCCTCAAGTTTAGTGGCAATTTATCCATGGAAAAGCATACTGTGTTATCTGTTTAGAGCATGTAGATGTATCTATAAAGTATAGTACAGGACACGTTATTATAATATGAATATACAGAATAATAGACATAGTCAAATATTTCACAAAACAAACAAATCATAACAAAGGTACAAAGATCCACTGAAAATATCCACTTCATCAATCATTATTGCCACCAGATATAGACATTTACCTTTTTCATTCCCGTTTGCATATTGAGGTGGTTTGTTCTTGTCAATGCTGTTAAAGCTCTGGCTTCTTCGATTCAGATTAGCTGTTCCCTGAACCTTGGTACTGCTGCCTGCAGCTGGCACCCTGGAAGGTCCTGGAAGTCTAGGGTACACAAAAATGATGTTATTGCTCAAGTTAGATAGACTGAGCAGAGCATTGATGCCAAATGATTCATGGTCATGGTACTGAGAGCTGTGCAATAAATGCTTTTTATGGTAGAAACAGAAAAGTTACTGTGCAGGACACAAACCAGTGAAACGTAATGTGAAAATTAAACATAACGAGTGTAGTTAGGGTAATCACTATATCCACTTAGTTTCTGTTCCTTTGATACATGTCCAGAAATAAAAGAAGACACGTTTAGTCACAATAAACCAGCAGGACTAGCTTTAAAAGAGAATGTGTCATCAGAAAATGACCTGTCATTATGTTGATTATTTTCTTTAGATATTTTGTAGATTTTTTTTAAATTGTCCACATCTCTATCTTTACCTTCGAACATTCAGAGAAGCAACATTCTTAGTACTTTCTGGAGATCTTCATGAGAAAACACTGTTAGCCTTTTAACTTTCTCTTAATCAGATTTCATCTCTGATGTGTGCTTGTTAAGTTTATTTGAAATAGATACATCTTTGTGATTAATAGCACTAAATGTTTTGTCACAATTAACTAGAAGAACTAAGTTTAAAGGCAATGTGTCATCAGAAAACAACCTATTGTTTACATTTTTTATGTTAAGCATTTTTTTAGAATTTGTTTTTATTTTTTTAATTTTTTTTCCAGGGTGGCCTTGGGAGCTAGGGACCACAGGATATACAGTGGGGAAAATAAGTATTTGATACTACAAGGAATGTAGAGGTCTGTAATTTTCATCGTAGTTACACTTCAACTGTGAGAGACAGAATAATAAAAGAAAATCTAGAAAATCACATTGTAAGATTTTGAGAAAATAATTATTTGATTGCCTACCAACCAGCAAAAATTCTGGCTCTCACAGACCTGTTAGTTTTTCTTTAAGAAGCCATCCTACTCTACACTCATTAACTGTATTAATTGCACCTGTTTGAAGTCATTACCTTTATAAAAGACACCTGTTTACACACTCAATCAATCACACTACAACCTCTCTACCATGGCCAAGATCAAAGAGCTGACAAAGGACACCAGAGATGAAATTGTAGACCTGCACAAGGCTGGGATGGGCTACAAGACAACAGGCAAGCAGATTGGTGAGAAGGCAACAACTGTTGGCGCCATTATTAGAAAATAGAAGAAACACAAGATGACTGTCAATCTTCCTCGGTCTGAGGCTCCATGCAAGATTTCGTCTTGTGAGGTAAGGATGGTTCTGAGAAAGGTCAGGAATCAGCCCAGAACTACATGGGCGGCCCTGGTCAATGACCTGAAGAGAGCTGGGACCACAAGGTCCTCCTGCTCATGCCAGCACATGTCCAGGCCCGTTTGAAGAAGTTCGCCAATGACCATCTGGATGATCCAGAGGAGGCATGGGAGAAGGTCATACTTATTTTCCCCACTGGTCTAACTTCAGCTGCTGTGCACCGCTGTTCCCCTGCTTACCGCCGTGTTCCCTGGCGCTGTGTTCCCTGGCGCCGTGTTCAGCGGTGATCTTCTGCTAGTGTTTCCTTTCAGCCCTGGCCACAGCATGCTTGCTGCTTGTTTCCTACAGCATTTCCTTAAGGGCCAGCGTGCGTCGCTTCCTTAGTTTTATGGGTTAAATCGTGACCTCGCCAACCAATCCTAGCTCTCCTGCACATATATAAGTGGCTCAGCCCCAGTCCCAGGTGCCTCAGTGTCAAGGTCCTTGTGTCCTGCTAAGGTTCCTGATATCCGCTTGCGTTCCTGACTTGTACTTGTGTTCCTGGATCCTGCTACCCGTTTGGCCAAGACCAAAGAGCTGACAAAGGACACCAGAGATGAAATTGTAGACCTGCACAAGGCTGGGATGGGCTACAAGACAACAGGCAAGCAGATTGGTGAGAAGGCAACAACTGTTGGCGCCATTATTAGAAAATAGAAGAAACACAAGATGACTGTCAATCTTCCTCGGTCTGAGGCTCCATGCAAGATTTCGTCTTGTGAGGTAAGGATGGTTCTGAGAAAGGTCAGGAATCAGCCCAGAACTACATGGGCGGCCCTGGTCAATGACCTGAAGAGAGCTGGGACCACAAGGTCCTCCTGCTCATGCCAGCACATGTCCAGGCCCGTTTGAAGAAGTTCGCCAATGACCATCTGGATGATCCAGAGGAGGCATGGGAGAAGGTCATACTTATTTTCCCCACTGTATCTGATAATGAAATACTGGTGTGGGCACACTAGAGGAAGACCTTCCAGAATGACCGGGGAAGTACAAAGAAAAGGAAAAAAGTAGGGTCTAAACCAGGAAAATCCATACACAGTCAATACAGATTACAAATGGTTAATCCAGAAGAAAGCCAAGGTCAGTTACCAGGAGCATCGCTATAAAAAGGAACAGTAGGCACAAGGTTAAATCCAAAAACCAACCAGAAGTCAGATCTCCAAAAATGTCATCCCTAATTTGCACAGTATAGAGCTGAGAATACCAAACGCATTCACAGGCATGGTTGATAGGAAGCATCAGTCTTAAATCCCTCTGCATATCTCTGGGATAAGACACAGAAACCATATTGGCTGTGTTTCAAGTAATTCTGACAAGTCCAGCAACAAGGGCTTGTCTGATAGATATAGAAACCCTCCCAGTACAACAACACATAAGGACGCCATGTATACTTCTGACACTTGTTCAGAGGTCCGGAGTAGAAAAGATGTGATATAATTTATTGTGAAAGGAGAATCCTTTGTTTTCTATGCAAAGGTGATATCTGTCATTGTAATTCTGCCTGTATTAATAATGAGATGCACACTGAAAATTCATCTGTACAGAACAGAAAGTCTCGACATATTATTAGTCCTAGTGGCCAGCGCAAACATTGCACTGATTTTTTATTTATTTTTTATATATATATAGATAGTGACGTGGAAAATTAATACTAAAAGCATCAAAAATTGAAAAAAAAAATGTAACACAAAAAACATGATTAAATCATGTCACGAACCAGCAGGTATGAACCCACTGTGACACGTGTCCTACCTCCTCTAAGGGCCTTGTCTATGTGAACCCCTCGATATTTACAGTACCCCTGATGGTGGGGATACACCAGGTCGCTACCTCTTGAGGAGGATAAGTACATGAGGCAACTTGTCCAGGCGTACTCGTAGGTACCTGAGAAAGGTACCAGAGGTACAGGCATTGTCAGCAGGCATTACCAGGAGCAACAGTGCAGGACCGAAGGATGAGGCAGAGAAAAAGTCAGAAAGGCAATAGGTCAGGGCAGGGCAATAGGTCAGGGCAGGCGGTACAGGTACAGTTCAGGCAATACGGGTCAGCAACAGGAGAGTAACAGGAGAGTCAAGGCAAGCAGGCAGGGATCAAACGGGTAGCAGGATCCAGGAACACAAGTACAAGTCAGGAACGCAAGCGGATATCAGGAACCTTAGCAGGACACAAGGACCTTGACACTGAGGCACCTGGGACTGGGGCTGAGCCACTTATATATGTGCAGGAGAGCTAGGATTGGTTGGCGAGGTCACATGATTTAACCCATAAAACTAAGGAAGCGACGCACGCTGGCCCTTAAGGAAATGCTGTAGGAAACAAGCAGCAAGCATGCTGTGGCCAGGGCTGAAAGGAAACACTAGCAGAAGATCACCGCTGAACACGGCGCCAGGGAACACGGCGCCAGGGAACACGGCGGTAAGCAGGGGAACAGCGGTGCACAGCAGCTGAAGTTACAAATCAATGTCATTTTCTAAGGACACATGACCTATAAGATGTAAACCATACATTCTGGCACACAGAGTTCCAAATAAATGTCTTATCTCTACATTGCAAATGGTCTAATGTAGAAGAACATTCCTCACATCACCTCTTGTGATGAATCCCATAACCTGTACAATGTTATTCTGAGACGTATGCTGTTGTCATTTAGATATTATGTCCAAACAATGGAGTTATTGATGTGCATAAAAGAAGGACTGTGTCTGGACTCTGTATCATCAAATCAATAGACAAGACATTTTTTTAATTTCTGCATTTATATAGTGCTGCTATAATCTGCAGTGCTTTACAGACATTAGCATCAATCTAACTTGGCATAAATTCTGTCAAGCTATGTCCAAATTTTATTATAGAAAATTTGTGATTCTGTAAATAAACCATGTTCCAGCTGATCAGTCTATGCAAGGCTCAGGGATGACCTATTAAAAAAAATAAACCATACACCAAATCATAAAGACCTTCTAACTAAAGTTCTCATTCACTCATCAGTGACTCACACCTATAGTCCCTCATGATTGGCTGTTCTAGAGAGACAGCTGCCTGCAAGGCATTATGGGGGAGTCTGCCTGGGCCGCTGCCCACTTCCCTATTTTCTGATTTTTAAAATGGTGGCTGCCATTTTGAATAATTAGCATCAGATGAATCTAAAAGGTTTCAGCTTAGCCGAAATCCAAAACTTGGGAAATTCATAACGTCTCTGCAACTTTTTACTACATTCATGCCGAGTAAGCCCTATAGAAACAAAGCTGTCTAGTTTCTTCTCAAGGGTAAAACCAGTCATTAGAGACAAGAAATAATGTAACGTAGCTTTATTTAGAAGTCTAGTTATAAACCATTGTAGGAAACTTTAGGGGAGATAGGTATATATAAAAAAGCCAAAAGGTTTATTGATAGATTTTTTCTAAATAGAGTAAATTGCTATGTGAATAATTTTTTTTTAAAAGAATTAAAAAGTAATCTTACAGGTGCCCTTTAAACGTTAGTCTTGTTATGAAAACATTATGAAGGCCAATAGATTAAAGTAAAAGAGGAAAAAATGAAAAGCAAGTAATATAAGGCATTATGTCATATTCTCTATTAACAAACTGCAATTCTGAATATCAACAGCTCAGCAGTTTACATTTAATGCTAACCCAAGACACATACGTATTAGGAAATATTTTACAAATGGCAATAAAGTATATTATGTAATTTGTGCCATAAATCAAATCTGAGCAAGTAAGCTATCTGTGCCCTCAGCAGAACAGTATCTAATTTATAAGAGCCAAAAACGTAATCTCCATCCACAAGGCTTCTGTTCACCACAATGGCCTTGACCTACACCAACACTTTATAACAGACCGCAAATTGAAGAGTAGCTGCAAGATCAATGACTTTACTTGCCAAAGCACTGTGGGAAAGTCCTGCTGGAATGGAAAAACCAAAGTAAATATTTAACTAGGAAAAAATTATGAATGGAAAGTAGAAACGTATAATTGTATCTGCGATCGCTGATCAGATACTAAATCTCTTCCTTCTGATATGTCATATGTATAAAAAGAGATTGCTTTCTTTAATAAAGTTTCCCATCACAGAGAGGTCCTGGTGGATAAGCTTAGCTGCTAACCAACCATTCACTAAATAGCGTTATTAGGTTTAGATTTCTCCCCTCAGAGTACTGTGTAACAAAGCAGAGACCATACAACAAACATTTTACTAATATTATTCAGCTTGAAACTTAAAAGTTTTTTTACACAGACCAATGTTTTGGGCACTTATCAGGAACGAACCAAACGTTCCCTGTAAATGCCTGATTATCAGCTGCATTTACTATATTGGGACAAGCGATACTTAAAGGGTTTCTGTCACCAACTTTTGACATTATAAGCTGTCTGACATTAGCTATGTGCTAATGTCAGACCAGCTTGATAATGTCTTTTTTATAAAAATCCGCTGTATATATAGTCTGAAAAACTTACTTTATATTAGTAAATTAGCCTCTAGGAGCAGGGCGTTGCCTGCTCCTACGGCACGTCTGCTGCTTCACACTTTGATTGACAGTGCAGGGCAGCGATCCTCCTGCACTGTCTCGTTCTGAATCGCGCGCCGCCGCTTGCTGTAGTCGGCGCAGGCGCGGTGAGCAGAGGACGCTGGTGCCTGCTGTCCTCTGCTCACCGCGCCTGCGCCGAATACAGAGCGGCGGCGCGGGCGCGCGATTTCAGAACGAGAAAATTCAGGAGGATCACTGCCCTGCACTGTCAATCAAAGTGTGAAGGGGCGTGCCAGCAGGTTGCCGGACGGAGCCGCTAGGAGCAGGGCAACGCCCCCCCTGTTCCTAGAGGCTAATTTACATAATATAAAAGTAAGTTTTTCAGACTATATATACAGCGGATTTTTATAAAAAAGACATTATCAAGCTGGTCTGACATTAGCACATAGCTAATGTCAGACAGCTTATAATGTCAAAAGTTGGTGACAGAAACCCTTTAAAGCAATCGCTTGTCCTCATAGGCAATCATTGTTCCTGGGAAGCAGATAATTGCTTAGACAGCACGATCTACTGCACAGGAATTGTGATTTTAGGTGCTGGCTGAAAGACAGGATCATTATGAAGGCGAATTTGCCCGACACCTTTTACACAGGCCATTAATCGGGAATGAGTATTTCTACCAATGCTCATTCCCGATTATTGGCCTGATTATCGGTCCATTTAAAAGGACCTTTACAGTTCATTATATACTCTTAAATGAAACACTAATGCGTAAAAGTCCCTTTACATGAGTGAATAACCCGGCAAATAAATGTCCTACGAACTATCCTTCCAAATCACATGTGACACGTGTAAATATTTGTCGGCTGATCTCATCTTTTATGTCGACACAAAAATTGTTATTTGTCGGCAGCACAGCAGCACATTACCTAATGGTAAATGGATGTGCTGCTGACAACAGGAAATATTTTCTATATTGTTTTTTTTATATATTTCTTGCATATTTAGCACATTTTGGGTTTATTTTTAAGCTTTATTAATGCAAAAAAAGCTGAAAAACTTTCTATAAATTTACAAGAAATAATGCACCAGAGTGAAAAAGACCATCAACATGACCTCCATCAGTGAAGCCTCTCTAAAATACCTAGACTTTGAGAAGGCATTCCTTTTATCTAGACCAGAATCCCTGACCTTTTTTACCCTTATACACTATGGAGAGCATATATCATTTGGATATGCAAGTTTTGTTTTTGAGTCAAAATTTGTGACTTTTTGTCATTTTACACCACACATACTATTTTTGAAAAGCGGGTGGGAAAGGTGGTGTGGTTAGCCATGTTCAGGGACGGACTGGGAACTTAAAGAGGCCCTGGAAAAAATACTAACAGTAGCCCCATTTTGTAGTCAGGTCCAAATTAATGGAAAGCAGGGCCAGCAATACCATATTGTGGCACATTATGCCACCCCAACAGAGCCAAATACAACAGTCCATTGCGAAATACTGACAGCAGCACAAAATACATCCCTAAAAACTTCTATGGCCCCCTGGGCATTGGCCCACCAGGGAATTTCTCTGTAAGTTCTATAGCCAATCCACCCCTGGCTATGTTAATTAATTTAATTCCAGATTTATCGCTGCAACCGTGTGCAACATTTGACAAATTTGGCGCACAGTACTCCAATTCAAACCCAAGCAAAACTGCCTTCAGTTATTACCTTCATGATAAATTCTCCAATATGTATACTAGCCATCTTCTTTGAGAACGGAATAACAGATACAAAAAAAAAGTGTCAAAGTATTGCAAAGAACATTTTTTCTAGCAATAGAAATAACAATACTTATGTACCTGGTTTAAAGCTGTGTGATTGCTGGTCTGTTCTTCTGTGAATGCCATGTAATGATTGACCTGAGCTACATACCTACAAAAGTTTCAATCAATTGTGCAAATCTATGGGTCAGTCTACAGTTAATAATAAACAGACTTTACTGAAAATGAGATTTGGCATTAGTTTAAAAAGTGTGCAGGAAATAAAAAACATATATTGTAAGTGAATAATATAATACTGGAGTTTGACATTGTAAGTATTCATTAGAAAATCCATCATTAATATTTATTTTTACTTTTGTGTGCTAAACAGTGTTCTGAATATGAGTATATTGCTGAATAGCAATGGACTTACATTGATGGATCGCCATGCTCCTGTGGATACATGGTGGCTATGGATATATGCCACCCATCCTTGGGGAAAATATGTTTACTGGTCAGCAGGGCTGAGGAATTCTATTTAAAGAGGACCTGTCACCTCCCCTGACATCTCTGTTTCAGAAACTACTTGCATTCCCCATGTAATAACAATTCTGGAGCATCTATTCCTTTAACTCTATGTTGTGCCATTCCTTTATTATGCCTACTAAATGAATTACTAGCAGTCAGAAATGATGGTCCAGATGTGTGTTAGCGGTTGCAGGTCTGCCCCTGCACAGACTGACACTATCCAATCCATGCTGCCAGTATCAGACTGTGCAGATATACACATGGTAACACCCATCTGGACCATCATTACAAACTGCTAGAAATTCATTTATAACTTCTAGCATGAATTATAAAGTAATGGCACATCACACAGTTATAAGAATAGATGCTCCAGTATAGTTATTACAAGTAGTTACAATATACATGCCGGGAGAGTCCTCTTTAAACATCCTATTCTTTCAGGTCGTTTATCCCTTTTCAGTAGATATAATCTAAATATGGTTTCACTGGCCAACTTCCTACAGTGCATAGACAGACCCAATAAGCTACTCAATACTGGATAGCCATGTACAATGTGCCATACACATTTTTTATGTATTCATGAAGATGGACCAAAAGTACAATAAAGGTAAAAGAAGCAAAGCTAGACTGTGGAAAGTTCACAGTCATAGAGCCATTTATGCACTCACCACATATCCGTTCTCAATCCAATAAGTCATCTCCTCAACAGACCATGACAACCAGGTGAGTGGTTTACAACTGTGAAATACTTTAAAATGTTGCCAGGCACAGATCTGAAACAATCAGCCTTTGGAAGTTCAGAGAAACAAAATTCTTGACACTTTCTGAAGTTCCTCATGAGAAAATGTTGTTAGTCTTTTAACTTCCTCTTATACAGATTTCATCTCTGATGTGTGCTGATTAAGTTTTTTGGAATGGATACATCTTTGTGATTAATCACACTAAATGTCAGATACAGTAACCAAAACCTTCCCAATGTAATTTTATGTTCTTCTGATTTTGCAAACCACTGGTTTGTCATTCTATGACAGATAATAACATGTAACCTAATATCATCCAGTCATATTATACTGAAATTAAAATACTCTCAGGAGTAGAAGAAATTATAGAATATAAAACTGCTTAAAACAAAGGCAGCAAAAGGTTATAGCTCCATATAGTGTTATTTATTGATGGTAATGTGTAGTAAGGCAATAATAACATTACTTCCATAAATGTTCTCCCGTTTCCATAAATGACATTAATTTCTCCCAGAGATTTTGGCTTAGAGGTGTACTTTTTCCCCTGGAAATCAGAGAACCTTTTACTATGATCAATTCCGGGAGTGCAACATTTTCAGACCATTGTCATAGGCAATGTGTGTGGAACCACTGTGCCAACCAACTGGTTCGACTTTGAGCAAGACCTAAGGTCCCTATCCTTTTAGTGCTCTGGTTTTTAACCCCTATACAGGGATCTGGCCTTCATTGCAGGGAAGCAACCTTGGAATAGTCCAGGTGTGGTTGGCAGCTGACCCACAGGGTTTAGAGACACAGATATGAAGCACCAAGTGGTTAGGCAATTCTCTTAGTCAGAAAACAGGCCAAGATCAGGGCAGGCAGGGTATGTACGAATCCATGAAGCAAGTCTGAGATCAGGGCAGGCAGCAAAGGGTTAATACAGTAAACAGGTGATAGGTCAGGCAGTGGAAGGTCAGAGTTGACAAAAAGGGAGAGAGGGCGATACACAGGCAGACAATTAGAACAGCACACCTTATGCAGGGACTAGCAAGCTAGATACACATATTGCTCAGGCACCCTCCCCTTAGGGAAGGTGTCTTAAATACCCTTAGGCGACCAGCCATAGGCTGGGAAGATTAGGGTGCATGCATGCTGGCCTATTAAGAGTCATCAGGAGAACGCCTCCACCCAGAGCAAGCAGCAGCAGCAGGGCACAGTTCTACATAAAACTAGTTTGCAAAAATGAATATGTTAATATCGCTGGTAGCGATAGCCAGAGGGTTTTGAGGAGAAGCCATGTGTACAGTAACTAGAGGTACTATCACCAGAAAAGAAGATGAGACCACAGTTGTACCTGATACTTGCACATTACAAGGTAAGTAGCGATTCAATGTTCTGTTTTATTTACAGTACCTTTGAAATTTATTGTATTCATACCACTTTTTTATGTTACACCGACCCACAAATATGTTTGATTGGGATTTCATGTGATAGACCAACACAAAGTAGCAAGTATGTGTGAAGTAAAAAGAAAATTATAAATGGTTTTCAAAATGTTTAATAAATAAAAATCTGGAAAGTGTGGTGTGCATTTCTATTCAGCCCCCTGTACTCTGATACCCCTAAATAAAATCCACCTTGATTAAATGCCTTCAGAAGTCACCTAATTAGAAAAAACAGTCCACGTGTGTCTAATTTATTCTCAATATAACTACAGATGTCCTGTAAAGGTTTCAGAGGTTTGTTAGAGAACATTGGTGATCAAACAGCATCATGAAAACCAAGGAACACACCAGACAGGTGAAGGATAAAGTTGTGGAGAAGTGTAGAGCAGGGTTAGGTTATAAAAAAATATCCCAAGCTCTGAACATATCACGGAGCACTGTTTAATTCATCACCCAAAAAAGGAAGCAGTATGGCACAACTGCAAACCACCAATACATGTCTTTCCACCTAAACTGACAGCCCAGGCAAAGAGAGCACTAATTAGAAAAGCAGCCACGGGGCCCATGGTCACTCTGGAGGAGCTGTGATCCATAGCTCACATGGGAGAATCTGTCCACAGGACAACTATTAGTCATGTACTCCAAAATTCTGGCCTTAATTAAAGCGTGGCAAGAAAAAAGCCATTTTTGAAAACAAGCCATAAGAAGTCCCATTTGCAGTTTGCCACAAGCCATGTAGGGGACAAAGCAAGCATGTGGAAGAAAGCACTCATGCCAGATGAGACCAAAGTTGAACTTTGTGGCCTAAATGCAAAAAGATATGTGTGGTGTAAAACTAATTTGCACATGACCCCACTATGAAACATGGTAGTGGCAGCATCATGCTGTGGGTATGCTTTTCTTCAGCATTGACAGGTAAGCTGGTCATGTATATAGGAAGATGGATGGACCTAAATACAGGGTAATCCTGGAGGAAAACCTGGTAGAGGCTGCAAAAGACCAGAGACTGGGGTGGAGGTTCACCTTTCAGCAGGACAATTAACCTAAACATACAGCCATAGCTACAATAGAATGGTTTAGATCAAAGCATATTCACATGTTAGAATGGCCCAGTCAAAGCCCAGACCTAAATACCATTGAGAATCAAATCTGTGGCAGAACTTTCTCTCCATCCAATTTGACTGAGCCTGAGCAAGAAAGGGCCAAAATGTCAGCCTCTAGATGTGCAAAGCTGGTAGAGACATACCCCAAAAGACTTACAGCTGTAATAGCAGCGAAAGGTGGTTCTGCAAAGTATTTACATAGGAAGACTGAATACAAATGCATGCCACACTTTCCAGATTTTTATTTATTAAATATTTTGAAAACAATATATAATTTTCTTTTTACTTCACACATACAGTACTTGCTACTTTGTGATGGTCTATCACATAAAATCCCAATAAAACACATTTACGTTTGTAGGTGTAACATAAAAAAAATGTGGAAAAGTTCAAGGGATATGAATACCTTTTCAGAGCACTGTATATATTACACCATGGGGTAAAGTCCACAATGAATGATGTACCGTAAATTGCAATAGTAATGAATAAAATAACATACTGTCTGCTCTAGTCAAATAGATTCCTTGGGAGATTTGTTCTTTGGGCATTCATGGAGATCATTTCTTTGATCAGGAGATGCCTAGATTATCTAGTATGGTTCTCAAATATACCATAGATAAAGCCCTTGTGGTTGTTAAGAAACTTATTCTGAGGCAGGAGTCACTGATCTTGAACTTAGCCCTGTATGTAGAGTACACTCACTGACAAAAAAAATAACGCACCAAGATGGAGTTGTTGGAATCAAACTAAACTTTCTTTGTCTGAATAAAATGATGATATATGTTAGTGATTACAATATTAAAGCAAAAGGATTTTTTTGGGGTAAACTGTACATCTAATATGAGGCTATAGTACCCTGTTGGGCCACCTTTAGCTTGAATGCAAGAGCTTGAATGCAAGATGAGATACAGTGGGGCATACAGGTTCTGTATGGAATCCTGTGACACCTTTGCCCACAGATGTTGCAGCTGGGACTGTAGATCCTGCACACTTTTAGGTTGTCAAAGCTGGTGTCCCGGCTGGTCCCATAAATGCTCGATTGGAAAAAAAATCAGGCAAGTATAGTAATCTGGTGGAGACAATCCTGAGCAGGTATTATCCTCTGTACGAGCGGGTATTATCCTGTTGAAAAATGCCAGTTTGCAGCCCTGCAATGAGAGGCACCACACGTGTCCATAGGATGTCTTGTAAATATTACTGAACTGTTAGTGTCCCTTGTAACTAGGGTTGACCATCATCACTATATGTGATGGCTTTCCAGATCATCACACCAGTAGTTAGGGCAGTGTGTTGCTCCACAGAAAAGGCAGGATTCAAGTGCTCGCTCAACAGTCCTCGGACCCTAAACAGAATTTGGATTAGTGGCGAAAGATCCAGTTTTTGACAAAGTTCCAGTCTTTGGCAGTCCAGGCTTCTTGCACGTCACACCACTGCAAACTAAGGCAATAGTCGCTGGCTATCAATGGCAGGACATGTAATGGGTGCCTTTACCGCAAATGTCCTTCTGCTAAGCAACTGAATATGGTCCGGACAGAGACAGGGGTCTGTAATGAAGATGTCACCTGTGTCTTGATGATGGACAACACAACCGTGAGAGCCGCTCCAGCGGATTAAACAATCCTCTCTACTGTGGGTCTGTCTGGGCTTTCCGAAGTTTGTTCACTGTGTTTGTGTGCCCACACAGAACCAGTGCTCCCAACCCCTCCAAACAGGTAGGTCGGAATATCCTAGATGGTTCACAATTCATCACAATGACCATCCTGTTTCTCTCAGTCCAATGTTGCCCTCCTTCTCAAAGTCTGTGAACTGGGTAAAATGTGTTCAAGTATGGCGTAGAGGCATATCTAACAATCTCTCACCAGGAGGTACACTACCAAAAAGTAGCATCTGAGAGCCTTTTTATAGGACAACAGGGGAAGCACTTTTATGCTCTCTTGTGGCAAGACCCAGTGTCTAATCAGACCACACCTGTCATCATTTACATATCCACCTGAGACATAGCTACATACCAATTCCTATCTGGATCTGTTATTGTTTTTTTTGTGTGTCAATGAATGTATTTTCCTGGAAACAAACCAAAATGCTAACCACGGCTACAATAGTAGTCTTTCACCCATGGTCCTGTTGTCTTATATCAATACTTAATACCATAATGTGCTTTAAACCAAACCTATTCAGTAATTTATACTTACTAGCAAGATGGACTTTCTTTTCAGCTGTCCCATGGCATGTTTTTTATCCAGTATGTCAGGAGGCTGACAGTAGAAAACTACTGATACTGAAGTAGATAGCATCAGCAAGTACCGGAAGGCGTGCTGACAGTTCCAGTTATCAGCTACTGCCCCACATTACTTTGGTATAGGCAAAGGGTACATGAGGAATAAGCACTTGCCCCTTCCATACAAAATGTGGCACTCTGCAAGATGCTAGCTTGTTATATAACAAATAAATGCAATCAGGGAAAAAAAATATTTGTGCTAGTTTCATACTAGCGCTAAAATGTTGGCTAAGGAACAGCCTGCCAGTTCATAATATCCAGCAAAGCTGGAAACTGCTGGATCACTAACAGGCCTCATTGATTATAATGGGACCCGACGGCGATCCAACTTGTTTACGGCATAAGTGCCGAGATTCGGAGGGACAAATACCCCTGCCGCACCGGTTTTGTTGCTGAAAACATGACGGATCCTCACCAGCTACTACTATAGTCAATGGGCTTCAGTGGGAAAGGGTAGTATCCAGTTATGCATTGAAAAATATTAAAGTGAGTTATATACACTATTGATTGCTGAAATGATCCATAAATGACAAGAGTAATACGGCTTATGATTGGTTATTATGAAGACTGCCATCTGGCAGCTCAGCTTACGTTAAAATCATAGATTTCCTAATATTCTGTTGTGTCTGTGAAATAGGACATAAGTATTCATGGCCATCACTAGCACACAATAAATTAGATGTGTCAACTGACCTAGTAGTCTTTTTTTGACTTGTTGCAATCCCACTGTGATTAGACTGAGTTGCATATCTGGCTGCCAGACTGTGTGAGAAGAAACAGAACAATTAAATAAAAGCATTTTACCAGCACGCACAAACATAAAACACAGACTAGGCAGATGGGCGACAAGAACAATGCACACGAAAACAAACAGAATGGTAACAAATTAAAGGCAATGTCTGCAATGAAATCAACATCCAGTTATAATGGGAACAGTGAGCTAAAACATTGTAAAGTCAATAAACATAAAGACGATATACTTAAAAGTCACACATTATAATGAAATAGTTCACTTGGATGTATGAACACAATACAAACTACATGTAGAGATGATTTGAGATTTATTTGTACATAGCGCAATACAAGGTGATGTTCAGCCAGTAAATGTTTTCTTTAAAAAAAGGGGTCAGAATAAATAGTCTAAAACAACAATATAAGCAATATTTGCCTCACCAATTCTCCTATTCCTACACTTGGGTTCCTGATGGCCTCTACTTCCTGGTCACTCTCAGCACACATGAAAGTCAACCAATCATGTCCTAACCAGTGATTGGCTGAGCAGTCATTTCCTGTGTATTGGAAGGAACCAGGAAGTAGAGAGGACATCCGGGAAGTTCTTGAGTGGGAGCAGCAGTGGATAAGTGAGGCTATTATTGCAAGTTTTGCTTTTATGCCATTCTGACCCTTAAAAATGCTAAAAATTATTTATTATTAGTAAGGATGAGCGAATCGACGTTGAATGAAACATCCGAAGTTGATTCGCATAAAACTTTGTTCCAATACTGTATGGAGCTCCGTACAGTATTAGAATGTATTTGCTCCGATGAGCCAAAGTTATTGCTTTGCAAAGTCTCGCAAGACTTCGGGTAATAACTTCATAAATTAATTTGTACTGTAAAAAAACATTTCCCAAACTCGGGTTCTGTTCCAAGTGGTACAAAGTTTTATGCGAATCGACTTCGGATGAAACATACAAAGTCGATTTGCTCACCCCTAAAGCTCTAAAGCACTTTTAAGGAAGCGGTGTGAATCGTTGATGAGTACATAGAACATGCTTGACCTACCCTATACACAGTGGTGTATAATAATGTAATAGTCTTCTGTGAAACAGTATACAATAGAATATGAGACTGGCCTATTTTCAGTGTAAAAACTACAAGGGTGATTCAAAACTAGCTTAACTGGCTTATGTTTTTTTTTTCAGTATTATGTTTTTAATTATATTTTTAATTAGCACCCATAGTGTGTGGTACCTAATGAAAGAGAAATATTCATCTGCACTCCTCTTCTCCTTTCCAGTGCCTATCTCCATTCGTGATCTCCCAGTCCCTGGCTTGTTTATTTCCAGGTGTGGTCACTTGTGCTGGTGTAGCCAAAATAACTGGCCTCAGTAGTGTGTCCCCAAGCAGCTCATCACTGCTGGGTCACATGTGGTCATGTCATCAATGAGGCTTCTGTCTGTTACAGCAGTAATTAAGCGGAGGACCAGAAGATCACCAAACAGAGGCAAGACGAGTGCATGTATTTACTAAACCAGACATGGCAGGAAGTGCACCAGGTCCTCTTTATGAAATGAAAAATCTGGTTTATATGAGCAACAAGGGAAGTTTTTCTGCCAATACTGTCCTTTGATATCCATGCACTACTGAACACACTGGTGTATTACCAGAGAAAAGTCTATAATTAATTTAAAAAAAGGTTTTGTTCTGCAAACTATGGTTTCACTTCTTATTTTAATGAGTCAACATGTGTCCAGAAGTGCCTCTTTCCATTGTAAACACAAGAAGTGGCACATATAAATGGTCTTTTATTATTCAGTAGGTAGTTACACTAGTATTTTGGCCCCTGCATTTTCTGCAATAAATTGTTAACCCTAGTTCCTGGTTCCATAAATGAATTGAGAAATAGATTTGTCAAAATGACAAAATGACAAATAGCCTCCAAAGAGTGGGTGGCAGACATGCCATATGGGCAACCTATGCAACTGCCCAGGGACCCAGTAGGCAACATGGCCCAGTTCTAACTTAAAATACCAGGACTTCACTAATGAACATGAAGACTCACAATTACGTGTGGATTGGCAGCCTACTGAAGGAATTTACAGAAGCCAGAAAGAAGCATTCTTCCTCACTTTAATTAATTCATCAGTCAAAAAGCAAGGGGTCGTCTGCTGCCTGTATCCACCCTTATGCAAACACTTTTCTTTTCAATATTCTAATTGTAGTTGTATCTGTTAATGTCTGTTAAAGTATCACATTTATGACTCCATTAACAAAATTAGAACAAAAAAATTCTGCAAACAGTGCCACTCCTGTCCACAGGCTGTGTCTATAATTACAGCTCAGCCTTGTTCACTTGTTCACAGACTGGTGCTTTGTTTTCTCTTTAAAAAAAAAAACCATTTCTAATGCTAGGGAAGCTGAACACTATCCCGTTACTCGTTTTTAAACTTCAGTAACTAAAACTATGAGATCTGTCTAGATTACAACAATAAAAAAGAGCAAAAAAAATTCCCTTATCTTAGAGGAAGCATTTACTGTCAGTAACTGCAAAATACAAGAATGCTTATGTACATATAGTCAGCACCTTCCATGGCTGCTGGTTTTTATCAAAATCTTTAGAGAACAGAAAACTACTGGATTTACCCGATTCATTTTCCCTCCAGAATAAAGATTAATTTTTTTTTACCTCATATCTTATTTTTGTTTGTATAAACTGCAAAGAATGAATGACACAGTAAGTCTTACAATATTCACACTTGATATGAAACTTCATCCCAGGCATGGCTAGACACTTTGAATTAATGAATTCAAACATGCAGACATTTAAAATAGATCTATGTTTTGTTGTCTGGTCTATAGAAAGTTACTGTGTGCCATGCATACTAATACAGATCCACATATATTGAACCTCACTTTTATCACAAAGGGATATTTTTTAACTCAGTGTTCACTTTTGTTTCAAAACTTTGATTCTCTGCCTTAAAACAAGATATGGTTCACATCTCTAGATGCTATACAACCTGAGATAGACCCCCCTCTTTCCCCCTTTATCCTGCTATGGTCTAAGCCAGTTAGGAGGAGAGGGGAGGAAGTGAAGGACAGTCTGCAGATGGGCTTGAAAGAAAGGAGAGAAGTACTGTAGATCCTCCTCTCCCTGTGTAACTGCTGTTTATGGCCTAAGGGGGAAGGGGAAACATGGACTTCTGTGCATGTTATCCCCTCCTCCACTATCAATCACAGATAATATTCTTGCTCTCTGATTGTCACATATGTTTTTTTTTTTTTTTAGAAAAAATTGTGAAAAGGTGAGAGCTTACAAATTTAATCACCCATTCTGTATCTAATTAGGTCTTTTATTAATGCCACATCTCAGGCTAAATAATTAGGACCAAACACTTGCACCAGACTCACATCTACATCAAGAAGGTTTACATGTTAAAATTCCAACCTTGATAAAAATGTATACAAATGGCCTTGTGTGCATTATGTGGATTATGATGTATACTAGTAATTATGCTGAACATATAAATTGTGCTGAGAAGCAACAGGTCAATGGAGAGCTTGTGGATGTGCAATCCATATTTTTTTTTTCCCTTTGGAATTTTACTTTGTTGTAAGTTCTGAGACCACCTGTTCCCCTGGTGCAGTACTGTGTGGTTGCTGCTGTGGCTTTGATGCTGTGCCTCTGGGTTGATGGGGCCCAATGCCAAGGGGGCTCAGTCCGACAGAAGAGGTGCTGTTGGGCTGCTGGGTCTCGCCACCTGTGGGTGCTGTGTTTTGCGGGTGCGGTGGTTGCCACGTGGTGCTGCGCCAAACTATAGTCGAAAGAGGCGACCATGGTATGGTGAGTGGGCTTACTTGCTTTGATCAAAATGTATACAAATGGCCGACTATGGTGTTGTATACTAGTAATTATGCTAAAAAGCTATGTAAATTGTGCTTAGAAACAACAGATCAATGCAGAGCTTGTGGACGTGTGATCCATGTTTTTTTCTTTTTTTGAAAGGTCTGTTACACTGACCTTTTTTCCATAAATGTGCTATGATCACAAATGAATTAAAATGTAAAAACGACATATATTAGGTATTGCCGTATTCGCACAGAGACAGAGAATAACACATTATTTATGCCCATTCTAAAGTTAGATATGGGGCTTGGCCTTTTTTAGTTACAGTACTCCTGTGCCTAAGGAACTGATGCTGCAAGATCTGCTACCAGACGATAACAATGACACTCCTTACCCTGCAGGGAGAAGGTTCCTTACCTCTGGCGGCAAGGATCATCAGATCATTGGCAAGAATTTTTCAAACCTCAACAATTATATGATGGTTTAAAAAAATTCTTGCATGTAATGGAGTCTTTACATCTCCATCAGTTTTAAAGAATGATAGTATATCAAAAAGCATTGTTAATAGTTTAACCTGCCAAAATAATACACAATATACAACTTTATGTAACCAAAAGAGTTACTATCTGTATTTCAAACTGTCTCACTGAAGTGGAAAAAAGAACAGACCTCAGATTTGACTTTAACGGTTTTGTTTATCAGTAGTCTGTATAGATAAGAAGTGGAGGAGATTCTCATATAGTCAATGATAATTTTTCAGACATGACAATACCAATCTTGAAACTAACTGCTCTACTTTGTTACTGTGTAATTTCATGTATTCACTGATATACAGAGGTACCTTCACAATTCTCTCCTATCTATACAATACGACCAAACATGTGATTTTAAAGGGTTTCTGTCACCAGATTTAACCCCATTAAACTGGCTGAAATAAGTGATGTGCTAATGTCAGCAGAGCCTAACACTCCTAATCTTATGCTTCTGGATGCCCCCGTTACTACACAATTTTAACTTTCATAATATGTTAATTAGCCTCTAGGAGCGGGGGCATTTCTCCTGCTCCTAGAGGCTCCGTTCGCCCACCTCAAGTCACGCCCTGCTGTCCTTGATTGACAGGGCCAGGCAGCGCTTGTCTCCTCCTGCCGGCTCTGTGTGCTGGGACTGCGCATGCGCAAGATTTATCCAGCATACAGGGCTGGCCAGAGAAGACGAACACTGGCCCTGTCAATCAAAGACGGCAGGGAGTGACATGAGGTGGGCGAATGGAGCTTCTAGGAGCAGGAGCAACACCCCCCCTCTCCTAGAGGCTAATTACCATATTATAAAAGTTTAAATTTATTTCTATATGGTAAATAGACAAATCGCCAGGACCGGATGGCATACACCCCCGTATCCTAAGGGAATTAAGTGATGTCATAGCCAGACCATTATTTCTGATATTTACAGACTCTATAATAACAGGGAATGTTCCATAGGATTGGCGCATAGCAAATGTGGTGCCAATATTCAAAAAGGGTCCAAAAACAGAGCCTGGAAATTATAGGCCGGTAAGTTTAACATCTATTGTTGGTAAACTGTTTGAAGGGTTTCTAAGAGATGCTATTTTGGAGTATCTCAATGAAAATAAGCAAATAACGCCATATCAGCATGGCTTCATGAGGGATCGGTCATGCCGAACAAATTTAATCAGCTTCTATGAGGAGGTAAGTTCTAGACTTGACAACGGCGAATCAATGGATGTCGTATATCTGGACTTCTCCAAAGCATTTGACACCGTACCTCATAAAAGGTTAGTATATAAAATGAGGATGCTCGGACTGGGAGAAAATGTCTGTATGTGGGTAAGTAACTGGCTGAGTGACAGAAAACAGAGGGTGGTTATTAACGGTAGATACTCAGATTGGGTCACTGTAACTAGTGGGGTACCTCAGGGGTCAGTATTGGGCCCTATTCTCTTCAATATATTTATTAATGATCTTGTAGAAGGCCTGCACAGTAAAATATCTCTTTTTGCAGATGACACTAAACTGTGTAAAGTAATTAACACTGAAGAGGACAGTTTTCTGCTACAGAGGGATCTGGATAGATTGGAGGCTTGGGCAGAAAAATGGCAGATGAGGTTTAACACTGACAAATGTAAAGTTATGCACATGGGAAGGAATAATGCAAGTCACCCGTACATATTAAATGGTAAAACACTTGGTAACACTGACATGGAAAAGGATCTAGGAATTTTATTAAACAGCAAATTACGCTGCAAAAACCAGTGTCAGGCAGCTACTGCCAAGGCCAATAAGATAATGGGTTGCATCAAAAGGGGCATAGACGCCCGTGATGAGAACATAGTCCTACCACTTTACAAATCACTGGTTAGACCACACATGGAGTACTGTGTACAGTTCTGGGCTCCTGTGAACAAGACAGACATAGCAGAGCTGGAGAGGGTTCAGAGGAGGGCAACTAAAGTAATAACTGGAATGAGGGATCTACAGTACCCTGAAAGGTTATCAAAATTAGGGTTATTCACTTTAGAAAAAAGACGACTGAGGGGAGATCTAATAACTATGTATAAATATATCAGGGGTCAGTACAGAGATCTGTCCCATCATCTATTTATCCCCAGGACCGTGACTGTGACAAGAGGACATCCTCTGCGTCTGGAGGAAAGAAGGTTTGTACACAAACATAGAAAAGGATTCTTCACTGTAAGAGCAGTGAGACTATGGAACTCTCTGCCTGAGGAGGTGGTGATGGTGAGTACAATAAAGGAATTCAAGAGGGGACTGGATTTATTTCTGGAGTGTAATAATATTACAGGCTATAGCTACTAGAGAGGGGTCGTTGATCCAGGGAGTTATTCTGATTGCCTGATTGGAGTCGGGAAGGAATTTTTTTCCCCTTAAGTGAGGAAAATTGGCTTCTGCCTCACAGGGGTTTTTTGCCTTCCTCTGGATCAACTTGTAGGAAACAGGCCAAACTGGATGGACAAATGTCTTTTTTCGGTCTTATATACTATGTTACTATGTTACTAAATTATGCAGTAACGGGGATATCCAGAAGCATAAGATTAAAAGAGTTAGGGTCTGCTGACATTAGCACATCGCTAATGTCAGACAGTTTAATAGGATTAAGTCTGGTGACAGAAACCCTTTAATAGCTGATCTCCCACAATGCATTGCTCTTTGGTTAAAACACTAGGGAAGGTATTCGGCCTCAAGCACATGATCCTATTATGGCTTCTGTTGTGCATAACTGTAAAAGGGCCGTAGCCATGGAAATAAGCAGTGTATAATGTAATGGAAAAATGAATCCAGACAGCAAAAAAAGCTATATGGATAAGGGTACTCTCACACTAGCGTTTTGGATTCCGTTTGTGAGATCCGTTTCAAGGCTCTCACAAGCGGTCCAAAACTGTTAAGCTCCAATGCATTCTGAATGGATAAGGATCCGTTCAGAATGCATCATGTAGGCTCCGTTCCGCCTCTATTCCGTTTTGGAAATGGACACCAAAACGCAGCTTGCTGCATTTTGGTGTCCGTCTGAAGAGGCGGGGCCTAACAGATCAATTTTTAATTACAATGTAAGTCAATGGGGATGGATCCATTTTTAATGACACAATATTGTGCATTTGAAAAAGGATCCGTTCCCCATTGACTTTCGATGTAATTCAAAACGGATCCGTTTTTGACTTTGTCATTTTTCTTTAAACTAATGCAAACGGATCCGTTCTGAACGGATACAAACGTTTGCATTATAGGTGCGGATCCGTCTGTGCAAATAAACAGACGGATCCGCACCAACGCAAGTGTGAAAGTACCCTAATAACAATATATTAGTAAGTGCAGTGTATTAACTTCCTCTACATGATAAATGTTATTTACTGAAGTGAAACAACCCATTTAACTATTAGAAGCTTAGAATTTCCCATACAAAATCATAATTCTCGTAAGACTGTAGTGTGATTATGACTAGGCCTCCACAGTAAGTCCTGGTTGAGGAAAAAGTCAGCATGGACAACTGTTGCGACTGTCGTGCTATTTGTTTTCCCGAAATCAGCATGGAGGCCTAGCCTAAAGCATGAAGATATAAGATTGCACTGGATATTATTCACAGTACAATATGTAAAAAATGTAAATGCACTAAATATTTCTCCCACCTAGAAGACTTGTCTGTGTTGTGCTACCCACTATGAGAGTTTGGTACTCCGCATTACCCATGGACATCAACAAGAAACCATGTGACTGGGAATGGTGTTTCAATGGAGACTTTTCAATGGTATAACAACATTACTTGCATAGTTATCATGATACATGGACTATGCAAAACAACATAATTCCAAATCATGTATGAGCTTTTATCTGTATCACTGTCATATTAATAATACATCTGTATTATTGTATGGTACAAGTGATACATGATGCAAACATTTACACCAATGAGCAGTTTAGGTCACATCTACAAGTATTGAAAACCTGTAACAAATGCATCACTGAGTAAACCAGGAACAAGTCAAGTCAGTTCACAAGAAACATCAACACATTTGGACAACTTAACAAAACCCTCTACCATATGGTCTTCTGCAAATGATAAAATATAGGAAACCACATTTAAGCGGTTTTCAAGGAATTTCCTGTGGTGGCCAAGTCTTAGCGTGGGCTATCAATATTTGTTTGCAGAGGCTCACACCATGGGGATCCCACACCCAGCAGAATAAAGATGCCACGGAAACAATGCTTGTTTTGCATGATGTTGAGAACTGGCATTAGAGCTTGTCATTCATTATATCAGTTAGTATGGCTTTCATCTGTGATTCATGGGCACAGAAACATATACAGGGAGTGCAGAATTATTAGGCAAATGAGTACTTTGACCACATCATCCTCTTTATGCATGTTGTCTTACTCCAAGCTGTATAGGCTCGAAAGCCTACTACCAATTAAGCATATTAGGTGATGTGCATCTCTGTAATGAGAAGGGGTGTGGTCTAATGACATCAACACCCTATATCAGGTGTGCATAATTATTAGGCAACTTCCTTTCCTTTGGCAAAATGGGTCAAAAGAAGGACTTGACAGGCTCAGAAAAGTCAAAAATAGTGAGATATCTTGCAGAGGGATGCAGCACTCTTAAAATTGCAAAGCTTCTGAAGCGTGATCATCGAACAATCAAGCGTTTCATTCAAAATAGTCAACAGGGTCGCAAGAAGCGTGTGGAAAAACCAAGGCGCAAAATAACTGCCCATGAACTGAGAAAAGTCAAGCGTGCAGCTGCCAAGATGCCACTTGCCACCAGTTTGGCCATATTTCAGAGCTGCAACATCACTGGAGTGCCCAAAAGCACAAGGTGTGCAATACTCAGAGACATGGCCAAGGTAAGAAAGGCTGAAAGACGACCACCACTGAACAAGACACACAAGCTGAAACGTCAAGACTGGGCCAAGAAATATCTCAAGACTGATTTTTCTAAGGTTTTATGGACTGATGAAATGAGAGTGAGTCTTGATGGGCCAGATGGATGGGCCCGTGGCTGGATTGGTAAAGGGCAGAGAGCTCCAGTCCGACTCAGACGCCAGCAAGGTGGAGGTGGAGTACTGGTTTGGGCTGGTATCATCAAAGATGAGCTTGTGGGGCCTTTTTCGGGTTGAGGATGGAGTCAAGCTCAACTCCCAGTCCTACTGCCAGTTTCTGGAAGACACCTTCTTCAAGCAGTGGTACAGGAAGAAGTCTGCATCCTTCAAGAAAAACATGATTTTCATGCAGGACAATGCTCCATCACACGCGTCCAAGTACTCCACAGCGTGGCTGGCAAGAAAGGGTATAAAAGAAGAAAATCTAATGACATGGCCTCCTTGTTCACCTGATCTGAACCCCATTGAGAACCTGTGGTCCATCATCAAATGTGAGATTTACAAGGAGGGAAAACAGTACACCTCTCTGAACAGTGTCTGGGAGGCTGTGGTTGCTGCTGCACGCAATGTTGATGGTGAACAGATCAAAACACTGACAGAATCCATGGATGGCAGGCTTTTGAGTGTCTTTGCAAAGAAAGGTGGCTATATTGGTCACTGATTTGTTTCTGTTTTGTTTTTGAATGTCAGAAATGTATATTTGTGAATGTTGAGATGTTATATTGGTTTCACTGGTAAAAATAAATAATTGAAATGGGTATATATTTGTTTTTTGTTAAGTTGCCTAATAATTATGCACAGTAATAGTCACCTGCACACAAAGATATCCCCCTAAAATAGCTAAAACTAAAAACAAACTAAAAACTACTTCCAAAAATATTCAGCTTTGATATTAATGAGTTTTTTGGGTTCATTGAGAACATGGTTGTTGTTCAATAATAAAATTATTCCTCAAAAATACAACTTGCCTAATAATTCTGCACTCCCTGTATGGATGCACCACTGCATCTGGAGCAACATTAAAGCCACCACCTGGTACTGTATCTTAACCCGTTCACTCAAATGGAGCCAATCTCCATTAGTTGGCATGTCCAATATAGATGAGCTGCAGTGTCTGAATTAACATTAAAAGTTGCTGGAGCCCCTTCATTCTGCTGATACATGAGGGCCCAAGCCCACATATTAATGACTTATTTCAAGGGCAGGCCATCAATGACAATTATTATTCCTATAACGTTCTCTGGATATATGACTTTGACTCCTAAATAATTGGTGCCGGACCAATCATTAGAAATAATGGGTTTTTATGAACCCCATAGTGCAGTGGCCCTTTTATTGTACCACCAGACACAGTAACATAGATGGTAGTATGTCAATGTTAAAGATAGATTATCAGTGTACTTGTAAACCTATTATTAAAAGCCCATTACACACGCACTGTAAGTACATGTTTTTAAAATTTCTCTATGTTTCAGTGTTTAGGAAATAGAGTACTTGACCATTGTCACTGTTTCTTCTAGGCAGGCAGTTTGGAAATGACAGTGTTGAAAAATGTTACATCCTGAAGATTCAGGCATTTGCTAAGGGTCACATTCGTGAAAACTGGTGTAAAGGAAAACTGGCTTAGTTGCCCAAAGCAACCAATCAGATTCCACATTTTATTTTTTAAGAGCTCCTTTAAAAATTGAACGGTGATTGTTTGCTATGGGCAACTAAGCCAGTTTTGCTTCATACCAGTTTTGATAAGTGTCCATTGTAAATACCATTTACTTTCCAAAACAGACCTCAGACTGGCAAGGGCACTAGCATGGGAGCACACCACTTTTTGCCTTCTGGTGTAACAGTTCTATATCTTTCAGCACCCATATCATGTAATTTTTTTACACAGCAGCCCCCTGGAACTATTACCACTCTGAGTATCTCTACCGGTTTACATTTGCCTTTTCCTATATGCTAACATATTGTCTTACAGTGTTCTATGCAAACAATAAAAGTTGCTTACCTAGACTGCATATCTTGCTGCGTTTTGGGCTGACTGCCTTCAGCAGGCGGAGGGGAATGTGTCACCTGTTGCTGGAGCTCCACCAGTGACTGGTAATACTGCTGCTGCTGATGTTGCTGCTGCTTGAAACGCGACAGACTGAAAAACAGTCCCAAAATGGCTTTCAGATTTCCATTCCTTATTTCTGCAGCAAAAGAGGAAAGACACATTCAAAACAAATTGTTGCATCATTCTTTTGATAGTAGCATTGCAAAATTTCCCATAAATGTTTGGTAATTTTATGCATACTTTTCTTTCACGTCTAAGCAGGACTGGCCAAAGGGGAATGTGAGCAGTGCATTTGCACAGGGCTTATTAGCAGTCTCTACTGAAAGGGGGGGGGGGGATTGGACTGGCCTGATCAACAAGAGTTTACTCCCCTGATCCCACCTTCTTGGTGTGACAATCTGTGGAGAGGCAGTTGGACAGGATGCAGTTACATTCCCTGATTCATTGAGGATGCTAGGCAACTACCAGCCAGTGTTATGGACACTGTATGGTCAAGTATAAGGGTGTATTAAAACAAGGTACACCACAGCATCCAAGATAAGGCTGCTCCTGAATCTAACCCTAAACCTACACTCAAAATTCTGCTGGTTTCCTGTCCCTTGAGAACAGTGCATTATGGGAGCTAGCTGGTTTCATATCAGGTAGAGTAGAAGTAAACGTTCTTTTCCCAAAGGTAACCAGCTGATGGTTTGACTCATACATAACCAGGGGATACTTTTAAGAACTGGAGGAAAGGGGAAACAATTCCCCATCATTTTAATTCAAGCAAACTTGTCATCTACAAAAAACGAAATAATAACTACCAGGGCTTTGCTGTACACTGCTGGCAAAATGCATAGCACTTGAGATAAGGGTCAGCAAAATGAGCAATAAGTCAATAAATAATAAAAAACAAAAAAAAAACAAAACAAAAAACAAAACAATAAAAAACAGTATACCCCCCCAATACATAATTCTATGGACAGAAGTGTATGTCTAGACAGAAAAGATTTGTTCAACTATTTATTTACATATTTTTAACTAGGGTAATTAAGATGATTCCTGTAGTATAAGTCTAGCTGACTCGCAGGCTGTTAATAATACTAATGGCTACAATAAGGAATAGAGATGAACGAATCGAAGCTGATGAAGTTAAATTTCAGGAAGAATTCAATTTGCACCGAATGCGAATTTCCTCGCACTTCGTGGTAACGAATCACATTTTTTCCTAAAATGGCTGCTACACGTGTGAGGACATGGGGCAAGGAACTCTGGGAAGGTGTGATCACCCATACTGACATGCATGCAACCAATCAGCAGACAGCCAGCCCTGTGATGTCACAGCCCTATCAATACGGTGGCCATCTTAAATTCTGCCATTCACCAGCATGCTTAGTGCAGGGAGAGACGTTTCTGTAGGCACTAGGGACAGTGATAGGAAAGACTTGAAAACAATTTACAAGTGCAGGTAAAGATTACACAAGATGAAGGGAAAGGATAGGAAGATAATTAATCCCCAACATTATTTATATAAAAACGAATTGAAAGGATAGGAAGGAATCATTCCACCAGCATTTGTGATGAACAGGGTTCAGTTAGGAAGGTGACAGCCGGGTAATATGAACAATCCGATTACACCTACTGCACTGACTGGGGATCCAAATTCCCATTATACAGCTCTGTAATTCCAGCAACCTGAATTTATTACAAGGAAATATTTCTACGTTTTATCTGCCCTTGTGTGGTGCAGTTATGTGTTCTAAAGCATTTTTCACTTGCATTAGTGGGAAAAAAGGTCTTATTAGCCATTGTGTGGTGAAGGGTAGGGAAGAGCGAACACCTGGAAGTTCAGGTTCACCAGGTTCGGCAGAATTTCGGCTCAAAGTTCAGATTCGGAACCCGAACTTGACCGCGAACCCCATTGAAGTCAATGGGGACCTGAACTTTGGGGGAACTAAAATGCCTGTTAAATAGTAATAGTAAGGGTTATAGGACTGTAAAATGAAGCAAAATGGGGGTAAGAGCAGGACAATTGCCCTGCAAACAAATGTGGATAGGGAAATGACATAAAATAACATAGAATAGAAAAAAAATAGAAAATAATGGTCTTGAACTAGGAGGCAGAGTAGAAGTGGAGTAGGAGGTTGAGGAGGAGGTGGATGTGGTTGTGGAGAAGCAGGAGGTAGCCAACACTGTTTTTGTTGTTTGTTTATTTTATTTTCTTTTATTGTTTATTTTTTTATAAATTTGGAAAGACCCCAAAACATTGGGAAATAGAAAAGAGAATGCAAAGAGAAAGTGCGCGGGAGCATAACAATGGCATGGTGCGGCCGGTATACTTATCTATTCAGCACAAGTTATGGACAAGTCCTGTGGGATCCATGCCTGGTTTAATGAATGTGAGCTTGTCCACATTAAGACGTTGCAAAGCTGGTGGTGCTGGTTGTTGTGGCATGCTGACAAAGCTTTTTCACATTTCGGCCATGCTAACCCTCCCTTCTGAGGTGCCGGCGGTGCCCCAGCTACGTTGGAGACTTCTTCCTCCTCCTCTGCAGCATGTAGTCGCTCATGTGTGCCAGGCTGCCCAGAGGCAACGACAAGCTGTCCTCTGTGGGAGGTGTATCGTCTGTGTCCTCTGTATCCCCCCAGCCTCGCTCCAGTGATGCCCATGAGCTGCTTTGGGTGCCACCCTGCTGTGAACACGGTTCCCCCTCCTGATCATCCTTCTAATCCACCAGAACTGTGCCCTGGCTGGACAGTTGTGTACATGGCCTCTGTTGGTGCAGGAACCCACCTTCCAAGCCACTTGTCAATGACTGGCCTGATAACCATGGAACTGATCCCTCTTCCTCCTCCTCTTCCTCCTGTGCCACATCCTCTTCCATCATTGCCCAAAGTGTTTTTTCAAGGAGACATAGAAGTGGGATAGTAACTCTGAGGACGGCGTTATCGGCACTAGCCATGTTGGTGGAGTACTCAAAAAAGCTCAACATAGCACACACGTCCCACAAGGAGGCCCACTTGGTGGTTAAGTGGTGCTGTTCCGCAGAGCGACTCACCTGTGTGTGCTACAGTTAAAACTCAGCTATCGCTTCTACTCACACAGTCTCTCCAGCATGTGCAAGGGAGAGTTCCACCTTGTGGGCACGTCGCATATGAGGCGCTGAGCGGGGAGGCCAAAGTTACGCTGCAGAGCAGACAGGCAAGCAGCGGCAGGGTGAGAACGCCGAAAGAGCGCACAGATGGCTCGCATTTTCTGCAGCAGCTCTGACATATCGGGATAGTTTTTCAGGAACCTCTGCACCGCCAAAATTCAGCACATACGCCAGGCAAGGGATGTGCGTCAAACCGGCAAGGCCCAGAGCTGTTACAAGATTTCGCCCATTATCGCACACCACCAGGATGGGCCTGAGGCTCAGTGGCACCAACCACTCATCAGTCTGTTGTTCCATGCCCATCCACAGCTCCTGGTGGTGTGTTTTTTTTTTCCCCAAACAGATGAGTTTCAAAACTGCCTGCTTTCGTTTTCCCCTGGCTGTGCTGAAGTTAGTGGTGAAGGTGTGAAGGCGTTATGCTGATCGGATGAGGAGGTGGTAAAGGAGGAAGCGGAATAGGAGGCAACAGGAGGCAAAGAGAAAAGTCCTGCAATCCTCGGTGGCAGAAGGACATGCACCAAACTGCTATCCGCCTCAGGCCCGTGCTTACTAGTCCATGTATCGGTGGTTATGTGGACCTTGCCACAGATGGTGTTGTGCAGTGCACACCTAATTTTGTCCACCACTTGGTTGTGCAGGGAAGAGATGACTCGCCTGGAAAAGTAGTGGCAGTTGGGAACCACGTACTGTGGGACAGCCACCGCCATAAGGTTTTTAAAAGTCTCTGTCTCCACTAAATGGAATGACAGCATTTCAAAGGCCAGGAATTTTGAAATGCTGGCATTCAGGGCCAGGGATCGCGGGTGGGTAGGGGGGTACTTCCTCTTTCTCTCCAGTGTTTGGGAGATGGATAGCTGAATACTTCCATGGGACATTGTGGAGATGCTTGGTGATGGTGACGGAGGTGTTGCTGCCACATTCTCTGTTTGCAGGTTGGCAGGTGCCTCTGTCACTCCAGAGGGAGAGGAAGAGGCCGAGACTGCAGCAGAAGAGGGATCAGAAGGAGCCAGAGACTTTTCTTGGTTTTGGAGATGTTTACTCCACTGCAGCTTGTGTATTGCATTTAGATGCCTGGTCATGCAGGTGGTGCTCAGGTTTAGAACATTTATGCCTCGCTTCAGGCTCTGACTGCACAGCGTGCAAACCATTCACGTCTTTTTGTCAGCACATTGTCTGAAGAACTGCCACGCCAGGGAACTCCTTGGAGCTGGCTTTGGTGTGCTCAGTCCCTGGGTGCGGTGGGCAGTAGCAGGCATACTGGCTAGGGGACGGCCCCTCTGCTTTTGCACCCTGCTCCCTCTTTTGCTGTGCGGCTGGCGCTGTGTGACCACCACCTATTCTTCCAAACTGCACATGTCACTCGCATGACCTTGATTCCATGTGGGGTCTAGGACCTCATCATCCTCCACATCATCTTCCACCCATTCACCCCTGCCCTCCTTGCCGGTCTGCACACTGCAGAAAGCTGCAGCAGTTGGCACCTGTGTCTCGTCATCATCAAAAACGTACTGTGGTGGTCCTCCCATGTCCACATCCTGAAGCATAAGTTGTTGGGCATCGGTGCACTCAATCTCTTCCACTTCTGGGGCAGGGCTATGTGGACGGCCCATGGAAACCCTGTCAGCAGAGTCATCAAAAAGCAGACTGCTGCATGACTTGGGGCTCAGACTTCTTGGCTGATTTGCAAGGGGTGAGGTGAAAGATAGATGTCCATGGGCTGCAGGTGCCAACTTTGCACTTTCAGCAGAGGACCGGGTGGTGGACAATATAAAGGAATTGGAGGCACTGTTAGCCATTCAATCTACAACCGCCTCTACTTGTTCTGGCCTCACGATTCGTACACCGGTATTCGGGCCTACAAAATAACGCTTAACGCTCTGTCGCCTACGTGCACCTGAGAAAGGTGTTTCATTTGGGGGTGTAGCTGGCAGAGATTGACCACGTCCTATCCCTGCAACAGGAGCTGCACAACACCAGCAGCACCACAACCAGGGCCACGTCCCTTATTTGATGCTCTCCTCATTCTCTGAGGTCACCCACTGAACTAACAGACGGATTGACTATATAAATTTCCCTGTCAGGTATGCAGTGCAAGTGTACCTCACATCAAGAATGGGAATATGTCACCCACCAATCTAATAGATGGGTTAACTATATTAATGTCCTTGTCACGTATGCAATGCAGGTGTACCTCACACAACACTTGTGTATATTTCACTCACCGAACTAACAGATGGATTAACTATATTTATTTCCCTGTCAGGTATACACTGCAGGTCAACCTCACACCAAGATTGGAAATATGTCACCCACCAATCTAACAGACGGACTAACTATATTAATTTCCCTGTCACATATGCAATGCAGGTGTACCTCACACAAAAAATGGGTATATGTCACCCACCGAACTAACATACGGATTAACTACATTAATTTCCCTGTCACGTATGCAATGCAGGTGTACCTCACACAACAATTGTGTATATTTCACTCACCGAACTAACAGATGGATTAACTATATTTATTTTCCTGTCAGGTATGCAGTGTAGGTGTACCTCACACCAAGAATGGGAATATGTCAACCAACAATCTAACAGAAAGATTAACGATATTAATTTCCCTGCGACGTATGCAATGCAGGTGTACACAAAAAATAGGTGTACCCAAAAAATAGGTATATGCCACCCACCGAACTAAAAGATGGATTAACTATATTTATTTCCCTGTCAGGTATGCAGTGCAGGTGTTCCTCACATCAAGAATGGGAATATGTCACCCACCAACCTAACAGACGGATTAACAATATTAATTTCCCTTTCACGTATGCAATACAGGTGTACCTCACACAAAAAATGGGTATATGTCACCCACGAACTAACAGACAGATTAACTATTATATTTTTGTGTCAGGGGTACAAAGATGGTGGATTGAACCCACAAAAGATCGCTATAGATCATCCACAGAATTAACAGCCAGATTAATTATTATATTTTTTTGTCAGGGGTGCAATGCTGGTGTATAGCACCCACAAAAAATTCACTATACGTCACCAACAGAACAAATAGCCAGATTAGATTTCTAACACTGTCCCTCTCTTCAGCTGTCTGCTTCCTGTCCCTGAACTACTCAAAGCTGATGGGTGGTGCTACTCGTGATCCAGCTTGTATAGAGGCTGGGTCACATGATGCACCGGCCAATCACAGCCATGCCATTACTAGGCATGGCTGTGATGGCTTCTAAGTGCCCACAGCTTAAAATCTTGTTGATTGGCTGTCCTGCGGCCTTTCAACAAGCTTTATTAAATGCCCGAACACTGAACTCAAACCCGAACTTTTCTGGCAAAGTTCGGGTTCAGGTCCGGGTACCCAAAATCAAATAGTTCGGTTACATTTATGGTTCACTCAACACTAGTGAAGGCCGAAAATTACAGCCCGTTTTCTAGTGTATTAGTGGCAAAAGTAAAATATATTTGCCGCTCAGCGCTGCAGTTATTCGTTTAAAAGCCTTTTTTTCTGTGTATTAGTGGAAAAAGAAAAAAAATATTTGACGCACAGCGGTGCAGTTATCTGTTCTAAAGCCCTATTTTCCGTGTATTAGTGGAAAAAGAAAAAATATTTTTGCCGCTCACTGGCCCACGTATATTTTCGGAAGCCCTGTATGCCATGTAATAGTGGCAAAAAAAAAAAAAAACGAAGTCCAGTGTTGCACTTATCTGTTGAAAAGCCTGTTGTGTAAAAGTAGAAAAAAATAAGGGCCTAATTGCCGTTCTGCTGTGCGGGATATATTCTGAAGCCCAGTTTGCCGTGTATTAGTGGCGAAATAAAAATATATTCGCCGTCCAGTGTTGCATATATCTGTTGAAAAGCCTGTTGTGTAAAAGTAGAAAAAAATGTGTGCCTAATTAATTGTGGTGCAGTGATTTATTGTGAAGTCCAGTTTGCAATGTATTAGTGGCAAAATAAAAATATATTTGCCGTCCAGCTTTGCATTAATCTGTTGAAAAGCCTGTTGCGTAAAAGTTGAAAAAAAAGTTAGGGCCTAATTGCTGTTCTGCCGTGCAATGATATATTCTAAAACCCAGTCTGCCGTGTATTAGTGGTAAAAAAATATTTGATCTAACATTTGATTATTTCATCTAACAGTATGTCAGACAGAGAAGCGCCAGGCCCTGCACAGGGGAGTGGCAGAGGCGTAAATGTTACCTGGCGCTGGCAGAAGTCACAGCAGAGTACAGGGCCGTGGCAGCAGGGGTCACTTTGAGAGGCCTGACCTCCCAGTGTCAACTAGCAGTCGTAATGTGACCAGCAACCCAGCGGTTCTTGAATGGTTGACTCGATCTTCGACTTCGTCTCAAGTGACATCAGACACCCCCAGCCGAGAGTCAGTGGGTTCGTCAGACACAACCCTTAGTTGGCATGGCCTGTGAGCAGGCCCTGTGCCCTCAACTGTCCTCAACCTGCCTCTGTCATTTACTCCAGTAGGCAGGCAAATAGTGATGAGGAGAGTGGCGTGTGAGCTAGTGTTGCGAGCGGTCAGGCTCCTGACCCAGAGATGGTTGAGGTAGACATCAGTGACATGCAGACAGTACTCGATGATGATGATGTAGCTGATCACACTTGGGAGCCAGGTGACAAAGGGGATTCATTTTTTACTTTTTTGTTTCTTTATATAATAATGTAATATTATAAAATCTGTTGTCTCCATGATAAATCTGCAGTGTGGGGGCCCCGTGTGGCTTCCACACACTTTTAAAATAATCCTTCAGTGGGGCGAATAGATACCGGATGACCGGGGCGCTCCATGACCTTCCCAGGAGCTGCTGTCGGTAGCGGCAATTCATTTTTAAGACGTCCATATAGTGCGGGGGAATCCAAAGACCCTCTCAATCTCTGTGCACCACAGGATGTCCTCCTTCCCATCCATGATGACTGGGAACTCGTAATGTTTTTTCTGACGTAGAGACCAGGGGCTGGTAGTTATGGTTTGAATTTTGATGAACTTAGCAACTCTTCCGGGGTCCAAGCAATCTTAAAACTTTATCTTCTCATTGTCTGTATACTACATGCCTGTTCATGCCAGGCAGGTTCCCCCAGAAGTATCTGGCTCGATGAGCAGCCGATATCTGGCTTGATGAGCAGCTGATACTGCACTTGCATCAATCTTGACAGGATTTGACTCTAGGTAGAGAGAAAACGTTTTTTGTAATGCTTTCTCCATTGCAACCACGTTGTTGACTAAACAGAAGACTGTCCGATTCTCTCCTGTCTTAGGCAACATAATTTTTTTTTTATTACATTTATTTAATGTTAAATTTAACCAAAACTTGATTAAAATTATAAGAAAGTAAACTTAAATTCACCAATATATTATCCAAATCTTCGAGGGAAATTCCCGGACAATCAATTTGCCAAGTCTTTTGTGCCGGAGAATTTGATTATTAAATCGTGTTTTAAGAAACACTTTATAAATTTGAGAATTTTTAACCTTCTGTTCTGCCCATATTCCCTATAAATTAATAGATGAAGCAGCCACTCTGTGGCCTCCTCATGCTGCTGCCACCTCCGCAATCTCTCGTCGTCGTGCCACTCTGTGGCCTCCTGATGCTGCTGCCACCACCGCAATCTCTTGTCGTCATGCCACTCTGTGGCCTTCTGATGCTGCTGCCACCTACGGAATCTCTCATTGCCGTGCCACTTTGTGGCCTCCCCATGCTGCTGCCACCTCCACAATCTGTCATTGTGCCACTCTGTGGCCTCCTCATGCTGCTGCCACCTCCACAATCTGCCATTAGGCCACTCTGTGGCCTCCTCATGTAGCCGCCACCTTCAATCTCTGTCATTGGGCCACTCTGTGGTCTTCTCATGCTGCTTCCACCTCACCACTATGTCATAGGGCCAGTCTGTGGAATTCTCATGCTATTCCCACCCTCCCTACTTTATGACTGGGCAACTATTTTACATTATCTTTTATTTGACCTTTTTTATGATCTGTCAGAAGAAAGGAAAAATGAGAGGCACAACGGATCCTCTTTGTTTAGCAACTGTAAGACCTGTTTGGTCCCATCAAAGTTGGCCTGTGATTTGGTAGCAAAAAGCAGGAGTGGGTACAAAACAAATAAGACATGCAAATATTCGGTTCACGTATCATCTCTGTTTTGGATCCAGTCCTGTTTATTTTGGCATTAGCAATACTGATGGATTACTGACAAAATGCTGACCGAGTGAAGGCAAATGCTCAACAGATAGGATCAGTTTTTTGGGGGTTTATTGTTCTGATGGATCAGAGGAAGGGCAAAATAATCAGTGATGTCAACACAAACTTACTGCTGACACCCTCTTCACTCTGTCAGAGGGGCTCTATTTTTATAAGCGTTTAATAGAACAGGTTCTGTTTACATCTATGTGGAATCAGCTGACGACGGAGTAAAAGGAGTGCGCTTCTTCTTGACACTAACATTGACCTGTAAGGCTGAGTTAATACTTGAGTTATTTGGTCAGTTTCAGCCCCATGACTGCCCAAAAAAGTGAAGTGAAGCAATTACAAGATTAATCGTCTTCCATTAGAGGTATCGTTTATCAGTGTAAGTACAATGAGTTATCCCCTATCTACAGGATACAGTATAACTATTATATTAGTGAGGGTCCTACCACTGAGACCCCTACTGATCATGAGAATGGGGACCCCATAGCCCATGGAGTCTTCCTAAATAAATGGAACAGCCAGCAAGGTATGTGCGCAGCCTCTTTATTCATTTCTTTGTGAGTTCTGGAGATAGTACAGAGCTCGGCTATCTCCAGAACTCCCATAGACATGAAAGAAGAAACCATGTGCATGCCAGACTAATGACTCTATTCATTTTGAGGGGTTCCACTGGGTTCTGGATCCCCATTCTCGTGATCAGTACCGGTGGCTTCTGTGGATATGGGATAACCTTACATAACCAGAATACCCCTTTAAGGCTTGTTGGCTACATACTGCTGCCAGCGAACAGCAAGTCCTCTGAATTGTCCATATGCAATAGCAGAATGATTCAGATATATAGACTGAAAAGTGTCAATTTAATTTCCAAGCCAGACAGCAAAATACTTATATCAAGCCTTGCCAAAGGCGAGGATAAAGAACAGGCATCCTACGAATTAAACTAAAACAGAAAGTTATATTAACATCCACCTTCTCGATGCAAGGGTCACATTGGAGTCTAATTTATATTCAAAATATTTTGAGAATGAACAGTCTCAGAGAAAATAAGAAAAAAAATAACTGCCGGTCTTGTCTGCTGCTGCTGCTTTCTTTTCCAGGCCTTTGTATGGCCATATTTCCCCATTAGTTTACTGTCTGTCCTCTAGAGAACTCCTGTTGTCCACACATGACCTATAATAAGTGATGTGTGAAGGTACTCGCCGTTTATTCATTTTTATCTAAACATTACTTTGGAACAGAACACTCTTAATCCCTAACAGGCCTCTACCTCAGTTATGCACTTAAAACCATTCAATCACACTGAGAACACAAGCAAAGACTCACTTGGAGCCTAGATAAATACCAATATAGCACCGTATGGCCAAAGCTGTGAAATAAAAGCCAGTCATTACAGGGTATTGAGGACATCTATAGCTATGTTTCCCTTTTCAGAAATGGGGTTTCTTTTTAGATGTAGACCCACAGAAATTACTGTACTGCATGCCCTGGATTTCATACACCAGCATGTCTTCTTTTAATGATTCTATATCAAAATGAACTGTTGCATTTTACCTCTCATGACAATCATTTCTGTTCCCATCTATGCTAAGGCATCAACGATTCTATTGTTTTGACTGTAGGAATGGAGCTGCATGTTGCAATCTTCTTGATGTTTAATGTGATGGAAGGTAGCCTCCACCAGGGCAACCAAATTCAGATATAAAGAGAGGCCTACTGAGGTATAGTCCTATGACACAATTTATTTTCAAACCACCCTTCATCCCATCTTTAGCACTTGTCTTTTGAGCTTATGCAGTGATCGGCTACCATGTTGCTACTTTGTACCCATATCATAAGCAGGATCTCTGCGTTGAAAGTGGTAAGCATTACTATTGCGTCTATTACATTACGTGTTGTATCGGCAAATCATAATGAGGTTGTTATTATGGGGGACTTCAACTACCCATATATAGACTGGGAAACTGAAACCTGTACATCTCATAAAGGTTTTTGGCAATAACCTTTCCCAACTGGTTCAAGACCCAACTATAGGGACGGTCATACTGGACTTAGTATTAATCAATAGACCTGACAGAACACCAGATGTGCAGGTTGGGGGACACCTGAGAAATAGTGACCATAAAGTAATAACCTTCCAATTATCATTCAAAAGAGTGTTTCATCAGGGAGGAACAAAAATACCATCGGCCTAACTAACTGGGACAAATAAAAATACAGCCCCAAAATGGTATATTTTTAAAAGCATCCTAAAATCTAATTGTGAGAGGTACATACCTTATGGGAATAAAATGTTAATGAACAAGAAGAAACCAATGTGGATAAATAGAGCTGTAAAGAAAGCAATAAATGACAAAAGAAAGCATTTAAATCACTAAAACAGGAGGGTAGAGAGGAAGCACTATAAGGAAAAAAATAGAATATGTAAAAAATAAATAAAAGCGGCCAAACTAGAGACTAAGAGATTAATTGCCAAAGAGAGAAAAACTAACCCTAAAATGTTCTTCAATTATATAAATGGTAAAAAGTATAAATCTAAAGGTGTTAGCCCTTTACAGAGTGATAAGGGGGAAGTTGCAGAAAGCGATGAGGAGAAAGCAAAGCTATTAAATATTTTTTTCTCCACTCTATTCACTGAAGAAAATAAACTGTCAGATGAAATGCAGAATGTAAAAGTAAATTCCTCAGTAAAAGTGCCATGTCTGACCCAGGAAGAAGTACAGCAGCATCTTAAAAAGATTAAAATAGACAAAATCGCCAGGACCAGATGGCATACACCCCCATATCCTAATAGAATTAAGTAATGTCATAGCCATGTTCCACAAGACTTGCGCATAGCAAATGTGGTGCTAATATTGAAAAAGGGTCCAAATACAAAGCCCGGAAACTATAGGCCAGTAAGTTTAACATCTGTTGTGGGTAAACTGTTTAAAGGTTTTCTAATAAATGGTATCTTAGAGGATCTCAACGGAAATAAGCAAATAACGCCATATCAGCATGGCTTCTGAAGGATCGGTCATGCCAAACGAATTTAATCAGCTTCTATGAGGAGGTAAGTTCTAGACTTGACAGCGGCGAATCAATGGATGTCGTATATCTGGACTTCTCCAAAGCATTTGACACTGTACCACATAAAAGGTTAGTATATAAAATGAGAATGCTCGGACTGGGAGAAAATGTCTGCATGTGGGTAAGTAACTGGCTCAGTAATAGAGAACAGAGGGTGGTTATTAATGGTACGCACTCAGATTGGGTCACTGTCACTAGTGGAGTACCTCAGGGGTAAGTACTGGGCCTTATCCTTTTCAATACATTTATTAATGATCTTGTAGAAGGCTTGCACAGTAAAATATCAATTTTTGCAGATGACACTAAACTGTGTAAAGTAATTGACACGGAAGAGGACAATATACTGCTACAGATGGATCTGGATAGATTGGAGGCTTGGGCAGAGAAGTGGCAGATGAGGTTTAACACTGACAAATGTAAGGTTATGCACATGGGAAGGAATAATGCAAGTCACCCATACATACTAAATGGTAAAACACTGGGTAACACTGACATGGAAAAGGACCTAGGAATTTTAGTGAACAACAAACTAAGCTGTAAAAACCAGTGTCAGGCAGCTGCTGCCATGGTCAATAAGATAATGGATTGCATCAAAAGGGGCATAGATGCCCATGATGAGAACATATTCCTACTGCTTTACAAATCACTGGTCAGACCACACATGGAGTACTATGTACAGTTCTGGTCTCCTGTGAACAAGGCAGACATAGCAGAGCAGGGGAGGGTTCAGAGGAGGGCAACTAAAGTAATAACTGGAATGAGGGATCTACAATACCCTGAAAGATTATCAAAATTAGGGTTATTCACTTTAGAAACATAGAAGAGGATTCTTTACGGTAAGAGCAGTGAGACTATAGAACTCTCTGCTTGAGAAGGTGGTGATGGTGAGCTCACTAAAAGAGTTCAAGAGGGGCCTGGATGTACTTCTGGAGAAGATATAGCTACTAGAGATGGGTCGTTGATCCAGAGAGTTATTCTGATTGCCTGATTGTAGTCCCCCCTTAAGTGGGGAAAATTGGCTTCTACCTCACAGTTTTGTTTTTTTTTGCCTTCCTCTGGATCAACTTGCAGGATAACAGGCCAAACTAGATGGACAAAATGTATTTTTTCGGCCTTATATACGATGTTACTATGTTACTATCACTGATACAGGGGGCATTGACAGATGAGAAGGAGGCCATCAGCACATGCAGAAAGTTGAGCTTGAGTGGAAAGTGTAGAAAAGGGGATCTTTAAAGTAAAGTTAGATTACAGAGAAATACTGCATTGTGTAATTGATGAAAATAATTTCAGAAACTGCAGCAAATTGCAACAAGGTATGTGGAAAGGTCCTCAGCTGTGTAAGATATTGATAAAATGAATGCAGAAAGCTGTGTTTTTAGTTTGTTGGAGCTATTTTGTTCAGACTTTCTTGTGGGCTGAATTTTTTGGACTTATAGGTAAGTTTAGCAGTGGGACCTACCAGTCCACACCGGTACTCCGGTATAGCTATTCCCCCTAGCCTGAGGAGATCCCAGGTGTGGCTGCTGGTATTGTTACTGGAGAATGAATAGAGGCCTCAGAGCATACTGGCTATTTGACTGTGTGGCAGTGTAAAGCATGATCTTTCTGACATGCTGAAGGCATAGGTGAGAGATAGAGGTTCACTGTATAGTTAGCGCCGGGACGGGCAGGTGTTTTCTTTGACATTTGTTATGATTTATGTGCTGTGGCTTCACCCCAAGTGATGGTTAACTTGGGCACCCTGTATTCTGCTGGATGTCTATCATGTTTATGAGGAAAATAAACATAATTTGGACTTTTAACCCCCGAAGTCTGAGAATCTGTCATTACCTCACCACAGATACAATATGTTCAGAGTTTTGCAGAAAGCCAGTCACTTGTATGGGTTAAAGGATAACTGTCACATTTAGACCCAAATTTCAGTTTTCATATATGTAGTTACTAATATGATAATATTCCTGAATCAATAACTATTAGACTTACTTACCCCTTATTTAATAAGATTCAGCCCTTAGCAACCAGTCTGCATAAAACTGCAATTTCACTATTCTGTTAAGATGGCTGCCCTCAGCCCTGAGGCTAATCCATAGGACGCCTGCAGTGAAGTTAGTGAAGACCAGCTCTGTATAGGGGGGTCTTGCAGTGAAGTTGGTGAAGACCAGCTCTGTATAGGGAGGTCTTGCAGTGAAGTTCCCAGGTCTGGCTGAAGCCTGTAGTCCTCCTACAAGCTCTCCTCTTATCAGATAAGGCTGTCATTTATACACTGGGCTCTACATCGTCCTTCACTGCTAAGGGAGTGTCTGCCAAGCACAGGCATGTGGAGAAGTTCACACACACAGCCCAGCACTGTTATCTCCTGTCAGGAAGAACCTGGCTTTTTATACATTCCCTTACAATGCTGACTCACTATCAGTTCCCAGTGCACTCAGAGTGCTCCGTCCTCATCTGGTAGACGGAAGGAGCATAGCAACCTGATTTTATCTCAGGTAAATATAGCCAATACTGGGGACTTTTAGGTGGCTTTTAGGGGTTATTTATTAAACAATCAGAAATTAAAACAGGGCCAACAAGGTAATATTATTCACCAAAATCCAATAGTAAAAAAAAAAAAAATTTGACAGTTATACTTTAAGAATCTCCCACTTCTCAAAAATGTGAACACTGAATGTTTCCTGAGTTAAAAGACTGCATTTTAATATAATCTATAGTGGTAATACATTTCACAACATCTTGAAGAAGAGCCAGAGAAAAGGCAATGCTATTGTGCTGTATGTGATATTACAGACATATGTGAATAACATTTTGCTGCAATGCTGCCTTATAAAATAAATGTCCTTAAAGGAAGTGACTTTAGCCTTTAAAGTTTATTTGGCATAACTACCAACCACAAATGAATAAAATAGATGTTCTTTATGGCATTGTTTCAAGTGTAATGAATCTGAAGAAAAGCATTTGGATAATCTCCTCCTTCTTGTATCATTACTAATATGAATTTAGGCATCATTTTTTTTAGATTGTGTAAAAGTACATAAAAGACATCTGAAAGCTGTAGACTAAAATCAAAAAGGGATATTTGGAACTGTAATATGGATAGGCCATCAGATCCAATTAGATCGGTGGGGGTCTGACTCCAGGCACCGCCTTGATCAGTTGGAGCGCTGTGGGCTATTAAATTAGCGGATCAGCAATTTTGTACTCCTGGATAACCTCTTTAACCACATATTACAAAATGTGCATGAGATAGCCCTAAAGCCAGTAGTCCAGACAAAATAATAAATGGGTAATGATCTAAATAAGTGTAAAGTAATACTGAGTACACTAAGCAACTCTCAGTCCAAAGGTTACCTAATTTAAAAGGACATGTCTACTTTTGAGCACAATTTTACTATTACAGTATAGATGCAATCTCAATAAAAGTTGAGTCGCTTTCCAAATATATTGCATGACTTATTGTACAGGTCATAGTCTACCATAGTCCAATATAGCTGGTTGTCTCAGTCAACAAGCTTTGTCATAGAGATGAGCAAATTATTAAAAAGTTCGATTCAGCTGATTCGCAGAATTTTACCAAAAAATTTGCTTTGTAACTAATTACTTTGTCACTAAGCGCTTTTTTTTAAATTAGCAGGTGCAATGACAGGGAGTTACAATAGCGCAGCTCCCTACTATTGTACCCCTCAGATGCCACATTCATACATGATCATGGCATCTGAGTGTAAAAAAAGGGTAAAGTTAACATAAATTTTTTTTTAAATCAAACTGACCACCTTACTGCATAAGATAAAATATGCAACTTATGCACTGGGGAAATTTCTCCCCATGTGGCCACACGCTAATGGCATTTTTTTCTGCAGCATGTGCATGAATTTCTGCAAACTTCATTCAGACAGTCGGGAAACCTCAAAAACAAATTGGACATTTGTGAAATTACTCAGAATAAAAGCAAATCGGTTTACTACTGAGGATATTTTCCTGGGAAGGTTAGCAGCTCCTCTAGGCCTATATAACCGTCAACTTTGATTTTCTATTCTATTATCCCAATACTACATTTTAGTTATGAGTTATTGCAATAAGATACTGCAGCAAACACATGGAATAAGTGCGCCACTGAATACTATTTATGATATTCCTATGTTCTGCTGTATGGAGACAGAAGTCCACATTGATTATTGCATATGCTTTTGTTATTCTGCTAGCACATATTGCAGCAAGGCATGTATCCAAGAGAAACATCACAAAGATTAGTTTAGCATCAAAATTTCTTTTTTGTATGTAAAACACTGATAAATAACATTGCTACTATTCTGTTTTGTTTAAAAAAGGGATCTAAAACTGTAACACATGAAAACTGTTATGTCTAACATAAATATTATATACTTGGACATCCCGAAAGTATGCTCTGTGGTCTATAATGTTCACATGAAAAGGTTGCGGTGGAGTCCTCAGACCCATCATCTGGTCCACAGATGAGAGTTATCTTTTCTCATCAAATGGGTAAATTATATGCCAATCCTAGTTACCTTCACTTAGACAAGTGTGGTTTTAAACTCTGGCACAAAAAAATGCACATTTAAAAAGACAGTAAGTCAGAATGCAAAGATGATAAAACCACATCCAGTTTAATAGTGACATCTAATTGTTTGACAAAACTATCTAAAACTGTTCTATATTCCATTTATTCAGCAGCAGCAGGGTTTTCCAGTAGTTTGATATTGATGGCTTATCCTCAGGAAAGGTCCTCAACATATTATCGGCAAGGGACAGACACCCTACACTCACATTGATCAGCTGTTTGAAGAGGTCATGGCACTCTGCTGAGCGCTCCTCACAGCTTACCAAGCACAGTACAGAGGCTGTGCTTGATATTGCAGCCCAAGCCCATTTACTTGAATGGGACTGAGCTGCAAATAGACCATGTAAACAATGATCGTGATATCACTGGCCTAGGAAGTCTTCAAACCGCTGATTGGGGGTTGTTGGGAGTTGGACCCCCATTGATTAGAAATTAATGATCTATCCTGAGGTTAGGCCATCAATATTAACCTCTCATAAAACCCCTTTAACCCCTACAGTGTCAAAAATAGATTATTATTACTCACTTGTACCTGGCCAGTTCGAAATAAATCTAAAAATGCTATGAATAAAGTGAGCACATGTATTGTAAGCCCTCACAGACATGGTCCTCTTCTTCTCTGTTCCAGTCTGTAAATAAGTTCAGGCTTAGGCTAGTTTCATGCAGCTGGCATAGTTTCGCACAGAGGCATAGTCTGTTTTCCAGATCCGGCATAGCTGGATAGTGCCATGTGCCCACCAGGCCTCATAGACTATAATAGGATCCAGTTGGAATCTTGCCGTTTCCTGGCTTAAATGCCCAGTTTTGGCATGACAAAAATTGCTGCATGCAACAGTTTTTATCCACTGAATCCCAGTATTTATGTTTGGGAGTGGCCAGATACCTGCTAGTTTCCATTATAGTCAACAGGCTACCGTCGTTGAACAGCCGTATCCAACTAAGCCAGATCCGGAGAACTCCGGCAGACTGTTCCTCTGGCGGAATGCTTTAATGCTATTGTGAAAGTAGCCTTATTGTACTTGTTTTGCTTTATATTATGTATGCATACTGCTATTTAGATGTAAAACGCCCTCAAATTTGTGAACCTTATACTTATAATATGCTTTCTAATATATATTATAGTACAGTCCAATTGTTGAGAGCATCTAGGGAATTATTTCAATGAGGGAGCAGGACAGCATATTTACATGCAGATGAATATATGCTTGAACATAAACAGCTCTCTGAAAACATGGCTGAAACTATATACACTGTCAATGGAAGCAGCTCCTTTGAGCTGTGATTACAGACACAGCTCTGTATAGTGTATGTTTCCTTCTCTGCCTCCTTCACTACCAGATTCTTCAAGGGATGGTCTAAGTGGCAAGACATGTTGAAAAAATAGAAGGATATATACATAGCACATGCTATGTTAAAAATATATTTGTTTAGTATCATTTTAATGGTTACGTCTTCCTATGAAACTAATTGGGGAGTCAAGCGTTCCATTTTTTTAGCCAATTGAAACCAGTAAAAAATTAACTATAAAGACTTAAAGGAAACCTGTGAAAATTCAATCTGACCAGCAGGCAGCTTGTTATAGGGCACAAAGGGCTGAGCAGATTCGCATATGGTGTTTGAGTGAAAAGATTCAGTGTTGATCTACATTTCCACAAATTCTAGGCTTAGGAGTCCAGTGGGTGGTCCTAGTCTATGATTGGTAGCCTTTCTTGTATTACTGTGCATACTGGGATGACTGTTTATCACAACTTTGGACCACCCACTGGACTCCTGAACAAGCAGAGGTTTAGATCAATAAATTACATGTTTTAGGTCTTATTCACACGTCAGTGATTTACAGATGTGTGCTATCTGTGCTCTCCACCAACAGCACACGTGCCTATTCCTTTTAATGTGTGTATTCATACATCTATGTTGTAGCATGGTCCGTGGTACAGTGGTTTTAGCGCAGAAACATGCCCTATCTTTCTCCCTGTTTATGGATTCACCATGCCCATTATAGTCTATGGGTCCATGAAAAACGCAGACCCAACACGGACGTCATCCATGTCTCACGGACCATTTATAGGAGATGCTCCGAAAATGAACTTTCATCTGTGCTGTGTCTGTGCAACACGGATGACACATTGAGAGCAAAAAATGGACACATGGACCAAACACAGATTTTTCAGAGCAATCTTCAAAGATGAATCATTGACCGTTTTATCCCGAATTTTATCACGGATGTGGGAATAAGGCCTTACTGAATCTTTTCCCACAAACTATTGCTGTAATTTATCAAAACTGGTGTAAAGTAGAACTGGCTTAGTTGCCCCTAGAAACCAATGAGATTTAACCTTTTATTCTGAACAATGAATGGTGGAATCTGATTGGTTGCTATGGGCAACTAAGCCAGTTCTACTTTGCACCAGTTTCGATAAATTCTATATATTAATCTGTTTTATAACATGCTGCCTGCAGATTGGATTGAATTTTAAATTTGACAAGTTTACTTTAAGGAAGAGAGATCTTTTCCTCCAGTATTGGCACATACCCATCCAGAAAAACACTGCAGAATATAACAACTGGCAAGGACAAAGATATCACTAGAAGACTGAATCAGAAAATGCCTTAGTGGCTATTTTAAAGAAGTGATAGGCACTTCTCAACATTTCTGAAAGTCCAAATCAGCAGTGTTGTTCAGCATATATATTACAAACATAACAGCGTGCTATAAAAATAGGCAACAGGATTTTCTCATATTAAATTACGAGTGCTTTGCAACTGCTCTCCTTATTGTATGGATAAGGAATGTCTGTAAATAGCATGAAGGTAATATCATGAAGGATTCATATAAATAAGGATAAACCTGACAGTATTCGCTAGGAAAACAAGCATTCACAAGGCTTCTGGGGGATTTTACCCACACTCAGAGGTTTAGATAGCAGGAAAGAGGCAGTGATCTTGGGCTCACTTGGTGCAGAGTGACCTGGGCAGGCATCACTCGAACTGTATTAGCATCTGCAGGATGCCAATATCGTTGAACCTCTGGCAAAGCAGGGAGCCATAGCCCTACTATGCCCTACCATTCATCATGTGGTAGGATACAGGTCACTTTAGGCAAGCAGCCTACTGGATGCCACACCATACTCATGATTTTAGTGTCCTGGTGCAGACAGCATAGCGACATTATTGTATTGTGCCAACTGTGCCAGGATGCTAGCTTTGCAAAGATGACTATTTTTTTTTTGTGGCAATTGTGTGTGGGGCACGTACGCCATTTTTAGTCATTCAAAATATGAATGGGGCGTTGTTACTGAAGGAGGCTCAGTGGACATTAATTATAAAGGGGTTGTGTCACTTCAGCAAATAGTATCTATTATGCTATGATTGAAGCTGTTATGGCACCAGACGGGGTTCCAAGCAGAGTGTACCTGGCATGCATGCTGCACCTGCGCTTGGATTTTGTGTGGCTGTCATGGCCCATAACAGGTAGGAACTAGTGTTAGGGACCACTCATGGAGACGACCTTGACGTGGTGAGTGGCTTATTACGCTTTGGCCAAAATGTACACTAATGCCTCATTCAACATCCAGCATGGAGACAGGGCAGAGTGCTGGTTGCAGAATGCCATTGCATTTTTGTTTTTGTGTTTGTATGTGTATTTCGCCATAGCAATGTGCACCTGCATATAGGGTTGTGCTGACTGAACCCCCCACCTTTTTTTCTTTGTAGTATTTATTATGTAGAGGAGGTTAATACAAGTCACTAATGTATTGTGATTGTCCATATTGCTTTCTTTGCTGGCTTGATCCATTTTTCTAGCACATCATACACTGTTCGTTTCCATGGTTACAACTACCTTGCAATCCATCAGTGGCGGTCGTGCTTGCAAACTACAGGAAAATAAACACTAGCCTATATACCCTTCCATGGTCCAAGCCACCAGATAGACTGCTTTTTCCTACAGTGTGCAAACATCTGATGGATTTCAGGGTGATCATAATAACCATGTAAACAAGCAATGTATAATGTGAAAGAAAAATGAATCCAGCCAGCAAAGGAAGCAATATGGACAATCAAAATACATTAGTAAGTGCCTTGTATTAACTTTCTCTATATAATAAATGTGTTTTGCTGAAGTAAAACAACCCCTTTAAGCCCATTATTTATTAAGGGGGCACAGATGATATCATTTTTTATTAAGGGGTATCATTATTTTTTAACTCATGGGACATTATCACCTGCAACAGGGAGCATAATTACTGTCTAGGGGCATGTACGTCAGTATGGGGAAATATTACTTTCTAGGTGCTCACAGGGGGCGTTATTACTTTCTAGTGGGTACGAAATTAATACTACATATGGGGTGGACGTTACTACTTTGGTGGGGCATAACAGGTTATTATTACTGCATGCTTAGAAGATCACTATTACTTCATGGGGTACAAAAGATAAGACTTTTTACTGTGCGGTGCAACATACCCATATGGAGCAATATGTATCTGGCACTATAATTTTTGGGGGCACTATTGTTTGCAGGGGTGGTGTATATGTTGTCTATGTGATACCATTATATCTGAAGTACAATATTTGGCGGCATCATGTCATATAGCAGTTACAGTAACATAGGCAGATAGGGCAGCAACAGGGTATCAGCAGAATGGAGAGTTTGTGTAGCTTGGGAAAAGGTAGGAATGTTGCTGAAAAAGTGAAGAGCCAAAGTTGTCTCTGTTGTTCTCTATGCAAATACAAGTAGTGGCTTAAAGAAGCTGTTATGGTGGCCTGCATCAGATGGAAAAGACAGGAGAAATTGAATAACTTTGGAGATTGTCGAGCACTCCCCCTCTAGAGCTCATGCGCCAAACATTCTCCCATGAGATTTCAGGGCCAGACGCAATGTTTCTTCACTGCCTTGCCCCGTCAGTGAAAGTGGTGGGGTGTGGCCAGCTGTGAAGATTAGAGGAGCCTTGGGTGCAGCAAGATGCAAAGGCACCAGCCTCATTGCAACCAGGTGCTAATTAGCATAAAATAAAAAGCTTGGCCATGACCATCCTTATATTTTGCTGGCTTTACTTCTTCCAATTCATCCATCAAACTCTCAATGTTCTAAAAAAGTCTGCAAGATGCAGAGAGTAGGAGCTGGATGTTACTGATGACATATTCTCATCAATATTAGATCATGTGAAAAAGGAGGAGAAGCATAAAGAAGAAGAATATGGCAGAAGAAGGACTCCCACCTGTAGGGCGGGAGAGCTCTGGTGTTGGAGAAATAGGTATGTCAGCATTTTGTGCCTCCACCTAACCAACCAAACCCCATACCGGCAACAGTTCTTGTTTAAAGGTGCATTACAGGTGCTGTTTGACCATTAACAATGAAGAAGGACTATACAGTGCGGTCTTCATTATTAAATAAAAAGGCAGCTGCGGGCTAATTGGCTGTACAGTTCTTCATCGCTCCATGTGGCCGTACCCGTTCTTCCCCACAGAGTGGTCTGGGTATACCTGATTTATAGTGATTCATGACTAATGGTCATGGAAAGATTTATTTCTCTTCTATGAGACCCTTCTGGGCTACACACCAGTACCAAGAGAACTTACATGACATTTCCTTGCAGTCAAGACTAGTAAGAAACACTACTGGACAAAGTTATTGTGAAGGGTACACTACATTTGCTGTGACATGGCATTCACATGTGACCTAAATGAAAACAAGATCCTACTTTATGTTGGAAAATTATTGCAAAGAAAAAAGTTTAATCCTGAAAATCTAAAGATTTTGTACTTTAGTTACTTGCAACTTAGTCCAAACTATAAAATTACTCTTGGTAGTAATTGTTCCAAAAGTATATTATTTTCCCATTCGGTCAACCTTTGCTATGAGGACATGAGTAAGCAATAGGCATCTATCATTGGATTCAATGAAAACCACTTTTATCGCCTTCCTGACTATGTTAGCATTAAAAGAGTTGGCAATGTTTAGTGCTGACACAACCTACTCCAGGCACCTTTAACAATGGAATTCCAAGGTTAACCAAGGTCTGGATTATTATAATAGTTCAGAATGTCTAGATTTCAGGACATAGGGTAACTTATTGATGTTAAAGCCAGTATAGATTTCAAGAAACATGAAATTATACTACTTCAAATGATAAATACCAATGCTTAGAAATGTAGATTATCTGCTTTTTAAATTATCAGTGTGAAGGAATGGAGCCTGGAGACCAAGCTAGTGTATGGTGGATTGTCTTACCTTCTGCAGAGAGGCCTTGCAAATTAACTCCTCGGGCTGCCAGAAAGTTCAGACAGATATCAACATTCTCAGTCTGCAATATGAAGGAAAATAACAAGTCACTTAGTGTTGCTCTACGCAGTGTGCCAGTCAGAAATTTACGTTACAAAAGAAATGAATACTTCACATTCACCACAGTTATCATCAGTGTTTTGCAGAAACGATAGTTGCTAATTGGGAAACTCTAATAAAGCTTTTATTGTCAGCTGTAGGACTTAAAAAACAATTTATAAAGGCCAAATCCAGAATGGCATGCTGGCAGATCAGCAGTCCACCTACTTAATATAAAACCAAGTTTAACACAGCACAAGAAAGCTATGAAAGCATCCATAGAAGACCTAACACTGTGAGTGTGTGTTCCTGGGAGAGAGCATGACTCTCAATGAAAGACCACACTGAAAAGCTCTGCATGAGAAGTGTGCCAATGCAAAATGTATGCAAGTGACAATGTAGAGGTTTTATTATGCTACTGACAATGTGAGAACTGATAACTGGCAGTACAACACAGCTTTTTTACTTTATTCCAAAATATTCTAACAATTTGGAGAAAGAACATGGTAAATTATTTCTGAGAATTCCAAGAAAATAAGAGTTCTTAAAATTTATTCTTGCATGTGTTAAATATCAAGAAAACAGACTGCATTAAAGAACGAATAAAGTGTTACTGCTGGTTACTTGATATTAACTTTCTGAAAGTTGGAAAATCCAATAATAAGCTTAAAGGTCGGTATTCAAATTTCCGACCATTACCTTGTAAATCCGCCAGTGGCATGAAGGAATTTCAGTTCCCAATGGCTCATCTGCTTTATTATTGGAGCAAATGTAAATTGTGATGATAATATATTATGAATTGCTGAATCTGTACAATCAACGTGAGAGAAATTCCTGGATGTTATAGAAATAAATGTACTTCTATGCTTTAAAATTTATAGGCTTGTTTAAGGCAACATCTGTGTAGGGTTTGCATGATGTCCCTTTGTGCTCCTCCAGTAATCCAAAAAACATACTGGTTGGTCAACGGATTTCCACGAGAAATGGAAATAAATGTGTGCAGTCATAAATTACTCTTTACTCTTCACAGGGGTAGGGGATGAATGTGTTCCCTATAAAGTGCTGGTATAAAACTAATTTAGAATGAGAAACACATTGTTGTTTTATATGATACACCTTAAAAGACTTTCTTTGCTTTATATTAGGACATAACCCCAGTATGTATAAAACCAAACCACAATCATTTTATATCCCATTTTTAATGTGACAGTTTGTGACTACATCCCCTTGAAATACTGAAAAGAAGGATTAATCGTCCAGTTTCCAATTCTCCATAGTACTTTAAGTCTCACTCCCTCAGGATCTACGAGGAACCACACCAATATTACTTTCAAGTAATGTTTAGTCTATAAAAAAGAAAATTCAGGAGCTAAAATGAGTGGTCAGATAAGAATATTTGCCCCCAGGTGAAATATTCTAAAGATTCATTTACACTTGCCGACTCAGCTGCCAATTATCGGGAACGAAGCCTGCTTATCAGAAGAGATGACAACTGCATTTACATAGAGAAATCACATCCACTGTATGGGGATAAACGGTCTCTCTTAAGGACAGCAGATCACTGTTTACACTGGCCAATCTGCTGCCCAGAAAAAATGATTTAGGTGACCACATGAACAATACTTTCACTCTATGAAAGAGCATTTGCTCTTTCATTGTGTGATATTGGCCCGGTACACTGTAAAGGGATTTTAACCATATCTCTGAATAACCGGTTTTTAACCAGGTTTATGACGTCATAAAAAGGAAAAATCTATCCAAAACTGATCTGAGTGGCACCACGGGTTCAAGGTCAGAAGTCATGGTCAGAAGTCAAGGGAATCACATCTTACTGGATTTCCCCTTCAACAAGCTGAATGTGTAATGCTTTTCTTTATGGTAGCTCAGTGGTTAGTATTGCTGCCTTGCAGTACTGAGGTCCTAACTTTGAATTCGACCCAGGACATAATCTGTATGTACTTTATATGTTATCCCCGTGTTTACATGGGTCTCCAGTGATACTCCGGTTTCTTCCCACACGCCGAAGACATACTTCTAGGGAACTTAGATTGTGAGCTATATTGGAGATAGCAAGTGATCATTATCTCTGTAAAGCACTGTGGAATATGTCAGCGCTATATAAGTGAGTAAAATAAATAAATGGCAGTAGTCTTACATTCTTAGTTAAAGGACACAATATATTCTAACTAAGGATAACTGAATTTTTAAAAATGTATTTAAATTTGTCTAAACCGGCAAAGAAATTCAATTCGGGTACGTGAAGAGTCTTATAGGACAGACAAGCCTCTGCTGGGTATGCAAAATAGCTTTCCAAATGGAACAGAAAATTAAGCCTCTTTTAGCTCTCAATTCTACCCACACAAATATGAAGAAATTTGGGTCAAATTTTAATTCTAAGAAATAGATTCGCTCATCTCTAGTTCTAACACTCAATCCAAGGATTCCAAAAATCTGCTATGAAACTGGGCAGATGTCTGGGAATAGACAGCCACAGAGGAGCATGTCAGTGGGTGTGGAAGTGAGAGGTCAAAGAGGTGATTGAAGCTTAGGAGGAGTGGAGTCCAATAAACTACTATGTGAGGAGATTGAGATATAAAGGGGTCACTTAGAGAGTGAAAGAGAGCCACAAAGGCTCGGAAGTCTGAGACACTGTCGGTATTGTCCGAGAGCATCGTTTTAGGACTAGTCACCCTATTGCCTGACCAAAGACCAAGTAGAAGTTCAGAATGTGAAAGAAAGTGTGCTGTGACTGAACAAAGCCAAGGATCGTGTCTACAAACTTACAGACCAGTTAACACTGAATCACACATCAGTGTCTGTAAATACCCTCCTCCTGCAAGTGTAGAACTATGCAAGTACAAAGTTAAAATATGCATTGCATTTCCAAGTAAAAGTTAAAGTGGTAGCCTGTATTAGGTAGTAACCATTATGAACTGTGTGAACTATGAGCTTGAACTGTTACAAAGGGGATTGCACTATGGATAGAAGATCGGTATTATTAGCTAGCTACTTGTGCAGCGAATACTGAAGGAGCCAGTGCAGAAGATTGGAGTGTTAGTGGCCTTGATAGGCCTCACTGAGAAACTGCAACTGTTCAGTGCCCACCAAACATGAGAGAAACCACAAAACTCTGCTCCTCCACTAGAAAGTACTACCATCATGCTTACCACTTAATGTGACAATAACTGCTAATGGCGTTGTACCTTTACATGAGAAAATAAACAATTTCTGTTTGCACCAAAATGTTTCTGCAACATTTCAGCGGGACATAGAATTCAAGTTTTAAAAATGCTAGAGGTTGTTGTGAATGTCAGAAAAAACAACCAAAAAATACATAAATGTAAAAGAAATAGTAGAATGCATATTTAAAGGAAGCCAGCAGAAAGCTGCAACCTCTCTATGCCTACGGCATAGGGACGTGCCCAAGGCCTTATCACACTTCTTGTCTTTGAAAATTAAGAAGTAATGCAAAGATTATTATTATTCCACAGATTTGTAGGTCCTGCATTCATAGCTTGGCACCACATGAGATTTTAGAATTTATGTTTAGCTGTTATTAAGCATTAGGGAAACAGTGGGGAACAGCAGCTGCAGTCATTGGCAAATATCCAGCTATGTTTTTTGTCTTTTCTTTATACTAGAGACTATAATCAACAGTATGTCTTTATATCACTATTAGAGATGAGCAAAAAAATTAGCTTTGATCCGAATTTATTTGCTGCGAATCGCATTAAAAAAACATCTATTTCCAGGCTGCAGAGAGCCTTTATAGGGGTATGGAACACTGTGCCTTGCAGTAACACACATAGGGAGTCTGCTGTGGTAGTGAAATAATACTGTGAGTTAGTATGACATGCAGATGACAGGGATCGCTCTTAGAATCACTGCACACTTCTCTTATTTGGTCACGGGGCCAAAACTGACCAAATAACTCAAGTGTGAACTCAGCCTTACAGGTCCATGTTAACGTCAAGAAGGCTACAGAGTAGCAAAATGACAGAGTCTGGAGTTGGCAACAGCATCAGAGGGCCATAGAATAGCACAATGACAGAGTCTGGATAAAAGACTGAGGGCACAGATTGTTGACAAAGATGCAGATGGAAAGTTATCTATAGAGCTGTATGACGGTAACCTGCAGATCATGTGACACTTCAATGTAAAATTGAAATTTTTCTATAAAAATTATGAAATATTAAATACTGAGGGCAAAGACTGTTGAGAAAGATGCAGAAGGAAAGTTATCTGTAGAGCTGAACTTGGGTTTGTCGGTTCCAAAACCCAAATTAGATCGTGGGGCGGGTAATCAGTCCAAGACCTTCAAGAAGCAGCAGCACGATACCAATGAGTGGCAAGGTGACATAGTGTGGAGATGACAGCAACAGCAGCAGCAAGATACCACAGAGTGGCAAGCTGACATAATGTGGAGATGGCAGCATCAGAAGGCCACAGAGTGGCATGGTGACATAGTGTGCAGATGGATGATCTAATCTGATGCGTCAGGCATTGGTTGGTTAAAATCCTGACTGATCAGGGATTGGGGTAACTATGGACCCTGCTGTACTAAACACCCTCTCTGATGCCACACTACTGGCCGGGCAGGACATCTTTTCCAGGGCAAACTCTGCCAGTTGCGGCACAAATCCAGTTTGGCTGCCCAGTAGTCCAGCGGATCTTCTATGACGGCTGACAGGGTGCTGTCCAAGTATGCCACCACCTGCTGGTTCAGGTCCTGCTTCAGGTCTATCTGCTGCTGCTGGTGAGTAATTTCTTCACTATGCGGGTGAAGAAAGCTGCTTATCAGCGACTCTAAACTTAGGCTGCTGGTGCTGCTGTCACTTGCGTTGAAGTCGAAGATCAAGTCAACCAATCAAGAACCGCTAGGTTGCTGGTCAAGACAGGACCGCTAGCTGACATGTGGACCTGAGGCCTCGGGAAGAAAGCCCTGCTGCCACGCCCACTTACTCTGCTGCGACCTGTGCCTGCGCCAGAATCATTTACTGACACTCCCCTGTTCAGGGCCTGGCACTTCTCTATCTGACATAATTTTAGCTGAACTAAATAAATGAAAAGCAAATTAAAACACCTCTAAAAGCGCCAAATATATATATATATTTTTTTTTTTTTGCTGAGATAGGCAACTAAAGTATTTGAAATTGGCAATGAAACGTTTTCAGCATAACAGCAAAAGTGAACTGCGTATATATTTCTTGTATTGGACTAAAATAGGCCACTGAATGATTTCTAAGTAAATAACAGAAAAAGTGAACTGCACATATTTTTCTCTCTTTCAATAGAAATATGACAATAAACACTTTTAGCGCAAATAACACCCAAATGTCACCAGTGTGACATTTGGTGTTCACGGGTTGTACTGAACTGGCAATATACGCTTTTAGCGCAAATAACACCACAATGTGAACCGGGTATATTTTTCATGGGTTGTACTGATCTGGCAATATACACTTTTAGTGCAAATAACAACAAATGTCAACGGTGTGTATTTTTCTCTAGAAATATGCCAAAAAACGATTTTATTGCAAATAACAACCAAATGTGAACTGGGTATATTTTTCACGGGTTGTAATGAACTGGCAATATATGCTTTTAGAGCAAAAAACACCCAAACGTGAACAGGGTATATTTTTCACGGGTTGTACCGAACTGGCAAGATACGCTTTTAGCGCAAATAACAACAAGTGTCAACAGTGTGTATTTTTCTCTTTTCTCTAGAAATATGACAAAAAAATGCTTTTAGCGCAAATAACAACCAAATGTGAACAGGGTGTATTTTTCACGGGTTGTACTGAACTGGCATTATAAGCTTTTAGAGCAAATAACAACAAATGTCAACGATGTGTATTTTACATGGGTTGTACTGAACTGGCAATATACGATTTTAGCGCAAATAACACCAAAATGTCAACGGCGTATATTTTTCTTTGGTTGTACTGAACTGGCAATAAACGCTTTTAATGCTAATAACACCAAATGTGAACTGAGTTTATTTTTCTGGTATTGTACTATAATAGGGCACTAAAAGCTTTAACCATATATAGCTGCAGTGAACAGAGAATCAGAGTATATATTTCTCTTTTTCTACACATAAAGCCCCTACAGGCTTTTCAGCATAGCACTTGCACCCCAGTAACTAATTGCTGGAATGACAGAGCTGTATTATGAGATTATCTGGATCCCCAAGTAATTTTTCCCTGCACAATGACGTTTTTCGTATGATTCTCCCTATCTCTCCCTGCCTGTGAAATGATTCCTCTCACTATCCTTTCCATGCACTAGTGAATCGCTTCTTTGCTTTTTTTTTTTAAACAATTAGTTGTTCTTTCACCGACTCTCCCTAGAGCCTGCATACACATCTGTCCCTGAACAAAGTACACTGGTAAATGGCAGAATCTAAGATGGTCGCTGTATTTATAGGGCCTGTGACATCACCGGGCTGGCTTACTGCTGATTGGCTGCATGCATGGCATCATGGGTCATACCGTCTTCCCAGAGTTCCTTGCCCCATGTTTTCACACGTGTAGACACCATTTTAGCCGCTATTGTAGCCGGCTAGCCGCCATGTTAGGAAACAATTTGATTCGCTACCACAAAGTGCGAGGAAATTCATATTCGTCAGGTTCGATCCGCTCATCTCTAATCACTATAGCCACATCACGGAGGGAGTCTAACTGGTGCAAACATGAGTTCGACAACACACACAAGGTATACACATTTGCAACTCCTGTGAGCTAAGCTTTTTTTCTGTAGCCAAAAATGAATGACTCAATATTATGTCACCAACATGGTACTGAAAAATAAGATCATTTACCCTCTAGAATACAATGAATGACAGGATTCTGTACATTCATGGACAGTGAATGACTAACTGAGGTAGACTGTCTTGACATTTTCCTATCCATTTTCCACTTAGAAAATATTTACTACACAGCATGAATAACTACATTATACTTGAATATGATTGCACTATATGGTTTAAGCTATAAAATAGGAATAAAAATATAAATATGTGTAAGATTTCATACTGAATGGCATACATTGAATGGTAGGCCGCTGCCTCTTCAATCATCTGATTGGTGGGGATGCCGGAAGTCGGACCACCACTGATCTGATATTAATAATCTGAGTATAGGCCATGAATACTGAACTTCTGAAAACCACTTTGAGACAGTTGCAATAGGTATGCCAAAGAAATAGGTATTAGCTAAATGGAGAAAAATTAAAATGTCCCCTTTACTACACTGTATGTAGTTAACAGTATTAAAAAGCACATACTATCAAATGGCAAATTACTGGAACTTTCTGTCTGGAGAGAAGGTTTTTATGCTTAAAGTAGTTGGCCTATCTCACACTTTGATAGAATATCAGTAGGATATACAGTCACAAAGTCACAAAGGTACAGGTCCACCTCTGGGACACACTCGTATCTCCAAAACAGAGTCTGCGAAGTGAAGTAAATCACCCCACGCATGTGCAGGCGGTCTCGATTCACTGCTATGGGAATTTAGAAAATAGTCAAGCGAGTGCACTCAACTATTTTTGGAGGTCCTACAGTGGTTAATACAGAGCGCACCAGCCACCTCTCCATTCACCCCTATGGGACTGACGCAAATACCAAGCGCTTGGCTGTTTTGGAACTCCCATAGCAGTGAATGGAGGGTGGCCATGCTTGAACGGTCCACCATCCTTCATATTGAGAGGCCTGGTCTGGAGATAGGTGCTGGTCCCAAAGGTGGGACCTGCACTCTTCTGACATTAATGGCATATCCTAGCAATAAGCTGTCAATGTGTGAGATGAGATTACCCCTTTAATTATTGGTGTTGTTTGTAATGTATTTCTTTTACCTTTATTGCTTCTATCTTCACCTCTGGGCTGTGGTCACATGTCGATACAGCTCTTTATTTTTCTCTATGATGTTATCCCTATAGGTATGTCAAAGCAGCAACAGGGGAAGTGCTAGAGGGTGTCTATGTAACTAGCTGGGTGGGAGAACCTATAAACTACAGTAGCTAAAAAGCTGGCCATATATTTGAAATAAAGATTGGCCGCATATAAAAACAGACTCCCTGGTACATAAGCACAATGGCAAGTGATCGGCTGAAGTTTTCCAGCATGGTGGATTTAATTTTCGACAGACAAAAGTCTGCCTTTGGTGATCGCACAAGTTTTTCAAACGTCAGTTTGAAAATATAAGCCATTCCGGCCAACTATAATCTCATGTATATGGCCACCTTAGGCGTTGTTAGGGGCAGTGCTGGAGCTGTGGCAGAGAAAGAAGAAGTGCATCATGGGTTTGGTTGGATACTCAACAGTAAGTGTTACATACAGGATGGAAACAAACCAGAGTGATTTATTCACATGGTGAAAATGGGTCATGAGTAGTAATGAGCGACAGGGGCAATATTCGAATTTGCGATATTTCGCGAATATCTGGCCGAATATTCGTCATAAATTCGGCAATGTAATATTTGCGTAATGCGCGCGCAATACAGGCGTGTCTCACTTTTGCTAATTTTTTTCAAGCTGCTAGAGGTTGGCATGGCAGAACATTACAATAGCTTTATATGCAGATAGAGTGCACCAATATATTCGCGATAGCGCAAATTGGCCCTAATGATGTGAATATTTTGGCGCAATACGTGCAACTTCACATTTTAGCAGGTCTGACTACATATTTGGGATTGGTGCACTAAGTATTGTTGTAAACTTTTGACATCACAGCACTATGTATGTAGCATGTATGTATGGACAGCAGAACCTATCACACTACCTAACACCCTGCACTGGAACACTACAGCTACACTATATCACTATCTAACCTACACTGAGTATCTCCCACTAACTATCTGTAATATATATATATATATATATATATATATACATATATATATATATATATATATATTAACTAACTAACTAACTAACTATCTAATGTAATGACACAGGAAAGCAGAGAGCACAGCAATGACACTGCTGTGTCTCTCAGATCTGAAAAATACTGCATACAATGGCTGTGGAGAGGTTCTTATATACTAAAGGGGTAGGCAACTTCCCTATTGGTTGCTAGGGAAGTTGCTAAGCTCAGACAAAGATATTGTAGCCTTCTCATTGGCCCAGAAGCAAGAAGCAGGGAGGGATCTTGGGTTCAGATAAAAACAAATCTCAATTATTCGAAAATACGAATATATTGCACTATATCCTAAATATTCGCTAATTCTCGAAGTCACGATATTCGCGATAAAAATCTGTTTAGAATATTTGCGCCCAACACTAGTCATGAGAGTTGAAGTTAATAAAAAAAAAAAAAAAAAGCACTGGGACAATCTACATGAGGTAAGAAACTACATGAGCATATCTGTTAAATACCATAGCAATCCTGGAAAACTCCTTTAATGTAGAGGTCAGTAAACATCTCCCATGCTGCTACTGAGACCACTAGTTACTCTATCTTGGGTTATGTAGATGAGTATTGTTTACATCCTGGTAGATGTATGTATTGGATTCTTATGTATAACCCTGTACAGTAATATGAATCAATGCCAAATAAACAATTAATACAGATCAGACTACGGAGAAATGAAAGATGGCAAGATGAGTAGATAGATGGATAGATAGACGAATGGGCAGACAGATAGATACAGATTGTACTAGAAAAATGGGTTCTAAATGGTTACTATATAAAACACAACTACATTTTTCATCCACAGTTTTGATGGGGTACAACTGTTACTTTGCACATACTTTCTCTGTTTTCATAAGTAATCTAGATATTCCCGCAGTATATGTATCATGGTGTGCTTTTAAGTATGCCTTAAAAATGTTAGGGTCTGCTAAACTAAACCTCAACTGGTGCTCGTACTGTATGTGGAAGTTCTTTGTAAAATGCCATCTACTGTATTTCCAAGTGAACAGGTGCAGTATCATGCAGCCCCTCTGTTGCTCTGCAGCTCCTTGCTCTACAGAGCTGCAAATGGTAACTACGCTTATTTATAGGAAATGCTAGCATGGAGATGGGGTGTTGATTTATGAAAACAAATCTTTGTGATTATACACCACTGCATTTCTGATAGTACTGTAAGGCATTTCAAAACAGCTCTGGTTTGACATCTTACTACGTATGTATGAAAAAAAAGGCTGAAGGGGGTCAGTGTGCTTCTCCTAGCATACTACCACTTTCTATGGGGTTCCAGAATCACTGCAACGTCCTATAGCTCAATTCATCTTTCATGGCAGTTGAACACATACAAAACGGGCAGCAAAATGACTTTTGTCTCAATACTGCTTTGAGATGATCAGCTAAGGGAGAAGAGCACCTCAGTGGCAGCTAGGACATGCCATCACAGCCTGCAGGTAAGTCCGTGGTCAATTACTTGTTGAATAGATACGTGATGCAAGAAAACCATTTATCTTATGCTCTAGGTCACTGAGTAGTGATGGCATGTATCAACATACTAAATAAAGGTAAACATACACATTGGACAAAACTTTGCTGAACCCAACAATTTTAGAAGAAATAGCCAACGATTTGGGAGCTAATGGGGATAAATACCTATTGGCCAAACTGGAGTTTGTTGACACAAAACTGCTGACAGACATACAGTAGGTAGAAGCAAGAGACAGGAGCTAATGCAGCCCTCTATCCCTGATTTTAATCAGAGGAACTTTGCACCCTGTGGTCGGGTGTCTCTCCAGGAAGTGCACTGGAGAGGACCTGTAGGCCGCAGTGCTCAAACTCAGTGTATGAGCAGCTGCACAGATCCTCCCCTCTGCCATGGGTGACAGGTGTAACATCCAACCACAGCAAAGGGGAGGGTGGAGCTGCTTTGGTGAACTTGTGGGAGCGGCGCCTGCAGGATTAAAAAAAAAATAAAATTTAAGCCTCCCTCGCTAGGATGTTACAACATAGGTCACTACATGGCAATTACACTCTACATTTCATCACCTCCTGTGTCTTGTCTTGACAGTTTAGCAGATCATATTGCACATCCAAACAGGATATCACCAGCTTGAAACCCCCTTTTCTTTCAAAATAACCATTGTTTTTTCCATTGAATTAATAAGTCATTCCCATGAAGTACCGTCAGAGTCATAACAAACGAAACTACAGAAGATTGCTAATGTATGAGTCTTATACACTGCTAAATACTGAAACCACTGCCTCACCCCAACCCTAGATAGCACTTCTGCTGTGACCTCAGGATAAATTCACACACAGTAGAAGTTACAGAAATCTCTAGGAGCATCTCATTCATTGAAATGGGGCTTGGAAAATGCATGAAAATGCTGCAGAAGCAACCCCATTGAGATTTGTAGAACTGATTTCAGCTGCAAACAAAATCTGCAACAAATCTGCTATTAGAGATGAGTGAAATACTCTAAAAATCACTGAATAAAAAAAATGCTTTGTGACGAAGTTTCTTTGTAAGTAGTGGGTGCAATGACAGGGAGTTGTCAGGAGGGCAGAGATAAGGGCTACAGATTGAGCCATCACAACAGCTCTCTGATGGATTTCAGTGGAAAGCAGCTTGCTTACAATAAATGACCACTCAGATGCTGTGATTGTAATTGACTATAGCACTGGAGGGGTTGAAAATCTGTGATTGGTGGGTGTCTGCTGTTTTCAACAGCTTCTGTTGTGAAAAACAGTAGGTACTCCCTGGCTATGGCACATGCTCAGCTCCTTAGTGGAAGCCATCTTTAAAAACCCAACATCTGCCGTACATGTATGTTGCCCACTCAGGAGAGGAGCTGGTGCTGTACAAGGCATTGTCATTGACTCAAATAGTGGCTGTGCTTGCTTTTGAAAGCTGTATCCCATTCACTTGAAAGAGACTGAGCTACAGAAATATCATGTGATGGACATGACATCAAGAGATGAGTTTTCAAAAATTCGATTCGACTTTGTCACGAATCACATTCCATTGTATGTAGTGGGCACAATTACGGGGAATGGCGATCACCACACCCCTGTTATTGAACCCCTCAGATGGTGAGTTCAACGCTGATCTCGGCATCTGACAGTCACATTGAGGCCTTTCAGGGGTTAATCGGGGTAAAAAAAATACATACTTCATCTATTTGCTCGCATCATCGCTTGCATCATCACTGATGATGTCACCGTTCCTGGCCAGCTCGCAGACGTGGTGACATCACATGTCAGCTCGTGCAAAACTTTGCGTGTTTTCTTCAATCAAGATGGTTGCGACGGCCTCTTCGTGAGGAAATGGATGAGGTGAGTTGTTTTTTTTTTTGCTTGTTTGTTTTTACCATCATTTCAGGAAATTCAGCTTCGTGACAATTGACAAATCAAGTTTTTCCTGAGGTTTGCATATAAGTCCACTTCATTAACCTCAACACTGATGACTAGGATTCAGCGAATCAGGTTCGAACTACTGTATCCAAACCTGATTAGTTTGAAAACTTAATTTAGAATATCCACTCCATACCGCAATAAAATGTATTGGCTCCACTGAAGACGTGTTCTTCTCGCCACAAGTAATCTTTGACACGCTTAAGTTCTGGTCCGCGTATAAATTACTGTTTCAAAATCCAAAGCCGAACTGAGGCACAAACCCGAGTTTGGTTTCTGATTTTAAAACAGTAAATTATGTGCAGAACTGGACTGTAACTTCACAGGTATGAGACTAAGCAAGTCTCACGTTACGTGTGATGAGAAGAACAAGGCCTCAGCGGAGCGCATATTCTAAACAAAGTTTTCAAATGAATCGGGGTCGGATAGAGCCGCCCGAATCAAATTCGCTCAAGCCAACTAATGACATCACATATCTAGGAAGAAGCTTCAGTGCCCGTCTGAGAGCCATGGGTCCTTCTAACTATTGATCAACAGGGCATTGGGATTTGGACCACCACCAGTCAGTTATTGATGACCTACGGTATGCTAAGGATAGGTCTTAGATATTTGAGTCTAGGACAACATCTTTAATAAACCAATTCAGCATGGAAAAACAGAATCATGCCTCCTGATCTATTTGTGAATGCCCAGAGTTTGGCCTTCTATTTTTAAAATGCAGTTGTCAAATAACTTGACCTAAATGTCCATGAAATGCTTTGCCGTTTCGCTTACATAGATGCTGCCTTACGACAGTGTATTTCTTACAACCTAATAGAAAAAGAATATTTTCTAACTCTGCCATTACATTTCATTTCAAAATTTAGCCTAATAGTGGAGATATATCCTCAGGTCTTCATTGTGGTTTCCATCTTTCTGGACAATCTCTATAGGCTAATAAATGACATAACTTTCATGCAATATGATACAAAAATACACGTAGTCGTTGTCATTTAACATCTTAAATTGAGTTTCCCATCTTAAAAAGTGATGGCAAACCCCAGGATATTCAATTACCCATTGGTTCAGAGAATGCAGCTCTGATATAATATTGAGCATTTTTAACTTTTTTCCTCTGCAGAGCAGCGTTCCCGAACACTATGGCATGGCCTTCATGGTCTGGTAGCCAGGAGTGCTGGTGTGAATAGAAAAGTAAAGCAGCGCCTCATACCCCTTCATTCTCAGAATTGGTTGGGGGCTAGAGGTGGCCACAGATGGTAACAACTTTTTAAGAAGCAGTATATTGTAAGAAATGAAGCAGATAACAAGCTATGAAGTGCAGCTGTATATGTTACTACTTCACTTTTACTGTTATCACCATTGGATCTGAGGTCACTCCCAAGACGCCTGCACAATGGAAGGTAACTGATGAATCATCTCAAGCACTGATGTCACAGTCACATCTTAATGATCAGGTCAACTTGAGCAGCTTCCTGAGCTGTGGCCTTCATGTAATCCTGTTAATTCTAACCACAGAGATCATTGTGTCACCAGCTGAACAAAAACATTCCCATGGCTCTGTAAAGAAGTACATGTGAGCAGGTATTATTAGCTACTGTAATTTATCTTACACGTAAAAGATACCATAACTGTGCACTGACCCATTTCATTACTTACATGTGCATGTACAACAACACAATAGATGTCACTCGTGTGGAGACTACTATTCATGCTGAGGGTCTGTTTTTCTTCAATTAAAATTACTCAGTGATCTGAAATACTATTTTCTAAAGTGTACAGGTAAATAATATGAAAAACTTTGGTACTGGTGTCTTCTGGTGCCTGAACATGGGCTTATTTCCAAAATGAGTCCAAATGCTTATAGGACTCCTACAACTATGTAAATTTATGATACAATCACTCTCAGTTTGTAATATACATCATGTCAAAACTCAAGCCATGATCTCAAGTACCACATCTGCAGGCTCATACAAACAGACTTCTATGGCTGGGGCCCACAGACCACTAGGGAGAAGAAGATCTCAGAGCATTGGCATACAGATCTGTCCTTTATCTATCATCTCTGGCTCAACATAACCTAAGATGCCTGGTATAAGGAGGCCAAGTCTGAAAAAACATGATTTTGTGATACTCTATCAGGAGGTGTTTTAAGCAACCCTCCAGTTCAAGAGAAAAAAATCACATTAACTGCAGATACTCCAATTCCCAGGATCCTCTTCTGCCATCTAAGATAGCCACACTGTGATGCTGCAGGTAGTAATAGTGTATATACTATAAAACAATACACTACCATTCACCTGTACAATACCTGGGCAGTTAAGGAGGTTGTGTCACTTCTGTAAGTGGCATTTATCATGTAGATAAAGTTAATACAAGCCACTTAACAATGTATTGTTATTATCCATATTGTTTCCTTTGCTGTCTGGATTCATTTTTCCATCACATTATACACTGCTCGTTTCCATGGTCATAAGCACCCTACAGTCCAGCAGTGGTGGTCATGCTTGCACACTATAGGAAAAAGTGGCGGCCTCTCTGGTGGTCGGGACCATGGGAATCCAAATAGGCTAGTATCTTTTTCTATAGTGTGCAAGCACGGCCACTGCTCCTGGATTACAAGGTGGTCGTAACCATGGAAACAAGCAGTGTTTAACGCTATGGAAAAAAAGAATCAAGCTAGCAAAGGAAACAATATGGATAATAAGAATATATTAGTAAGTAACTTGTATTAACTTTCTCTACATAAAAAATGCTTTTAGCTGAAGTGACACAACCCATTTAACTGAAAGTCAGGTCATATGATACTTCCAGGAACGGACTAGGAACTTAAAGTGGCCCTGGAAAAAATACTAAAAGTAGCCCCATTCTGTAGGGTCCAAATTAATGGAAGGCAGGGCCAGCAATACCATATTGTGGCACATAATACCACCCCAACAGAGCCAAATACCACAGTCCATCACAAAATACTGCCAGCAGCACAAAATACATCTCCAAAAACTTCCACTGGCCAGCTGTGAGGAGGGCCCAGGTGCCCCTTGGGCATTAGCCCACCGGGAAATTTCCCTGTAAGGTCTATGGCCAAACTGCCCCTGGATACTTCTGAGAATCACATGATGGCTCACATGACTTACACCATGTTTAGTCCTATCTAGTTCTCCTACGGATGCATTTTATAGGACTAAAACGGGACGTAGCATTTTTCTTCTTTAGGGAGAGGCAAATGCACTGATATAATAGAGGTCTGTGAGCAAAATTTTAAATACATGTATAACAGAAATTTGTCTAAAGAAATAAATATAATCATTAAAACCGAAATATCTCCTTAGAGTCTTCTATCAAAGCTGTAACTGAGTGTTACTAATGAGAGTCAGTCTTCAGTGTTCTACTGAGTGCTGAAGATGCCAGTGTGAAACAAGTCAGATAGGCAGGGAGATGGGCAGTGATCGTTGGGCCACATTTCCATTGTCATGGACTGGGGTAGTAACGAGGTGCCTGGAATCTTCTGTGTGCTACACAGGCATCGTCTGCAGACTTAAGACAGATTCTCCACAGACATGCTGTTAGAGCTTTGCGAAGAAGGTTTTTTTTGTTTGTTTTTTGGGAGAAAGAAACATTTTTCCTTAATTAGGTATATTACATCAATATTTAACATCCCTGTTGCTACACAATATTAAAAATAAACCAAAACGACAGTTACACTCTAAGCTATGCCTCGTACCACTGTATTTGAATGCATAAATAGGTTAGCATAGACTCCAAACAGGTGTATAAGCAAACACAGTATGAGCATCCAGGCGGATGCCAGGTAAGCTGGCTTCCATGAAAGTAATATGAGCTCAACAAGGACAGCGACTGATGTGAGGAAGCACATGTTGGCATCATATAATGAATAATAAACATAATCGCATACCTACTGGTTGTAGACCAACATACCGTGCATGCAAATTATATGAAAGCAAATAATCACAACACCCAGTTCTAAATGGCCAAGTGTGAGCAGAATAAAAAAGCTAATGTCTACTTGGTTACATTTGATTGCTAAGGCTATCCATATGTGTAATTAGTATATACAAGATGGCCACTGTGATGTCAAACACTTGGAATCACTACAATAGAGGAGACTGCTATAGCAAGCATGTATTTACAGCTAGCATATTCAACGATAAACCGACAGGTTGTGCCTGGCAAAGCTCAATGTGACTTTTCTTCAAGGAAAAGCGGTGAGAAATATATTTCCACATAGTAAGACTTGAAAGTGAATGTGAACCATTGTCACCAATTGTGAAAAGTCGTAGGTGTCTAAAAAAGTAGTGGTGGTCTTCAAAAATAAGGTGCTGAGCATACACACCCTTCATTTTCATGTAGTGACATGGGAATTGGTATAATGTTAAATGTGTCCCCATGTCTGAAAAAAGGGGCTCTACGGAGAACAGCCACCTATAAACCCACCTTTTTGACTATAAAATAATGCATATGACTTTCTATTAAAGAGCCGTCCAGTTACAGAGCATACAATGAAATGCAATATATACATGTACATGGTCCAAGAAAGGATGGACTTACCATCTGGGTCTGGCTCTTAGGACAGCCATTGATGTCTTCCACTTTTTCATTTGCTAAGGGAAAAAAGAAATGTATAAGTGGAAAAAGAAAGAAGTTACAATAACTTTAGTCACAATTTATTTACTCACCTACAGCACTAGTCTACTGGTATACTGTCTGCTACCGGACACACGATAAACATACACAATCCTACAGGAGTGGAAGTGTGAATGTGATCTACTGCTCATTCCCCAGCCCCAGCCAAGGAACTGCTGACATGAAATCCTCCCCAATTGTCTCTGCATTGACAAGGATAGTGTTTCAAGGCATCCTCGAAAGAATGATCCCCTCCAGCAAACAGAATGCACACATGGAAGACATATGGTTTGATCAAGTCTTCATCTCTGACATTGTAGCATGTGAAGGAAAATAACGGTTGGGCTGATACTTCCCTGCTTTTATATACAAATGAACTTTCAAAAGACTCACACAAAGTATGAGCGGTGGAGATATCTGGAGTTAGTAAGTGCAGGGCAGACAGACACACATTGAGCTTAACCTTTTCAAGTCCAAAGCCATGCAACCACCCAGCCAGTGTCTAACCCTCCTCTATAGCACAGCTGGGACCCCAGACTTACCAATGATCTGAATGATCTCTGCCAGCAGGACACCATCAGCTACGTCTTGTTGTAAATCCTTTATCAGCCTCTTGTGACCAGACTTTGCTAGGTAGTGATTTGCCCAGTCAGTGTAAATCTACAAGACATAGGGAAGAGGGAGGGATAAGGGAGAGAGAAGATAATAAAAATTATTCAGAAAGGCATTTTGACTTCAATAGCAGAAGTATTCAGGACTGCATTCCAACCGGGGAAGTCACAGCTCGAAAGGAAACCGTTATGCTGCTATTATTTAAACAATTTCTTTCCTATTCCCAGCTCTAATGACTCACTTTTTTTTTTTTTTCACGAGGGTCGTGGTAGTTCTCTGGCCACACAAGAAATGCACTCTCACTTCACGGCTGTCAAGGAAACTGCAGTCACAAATCAGTTGCCCTACTTCCTCTTTAATGGCTAAGACCAATTGATTTATCAGGGCTGAAGTGCCAGGGATTAAAGAGTTGTACATTACAATGCCAGTATGTTTTTGCTTTCTTTTAAGAACCTGATATATCTTAAGACTACAGTAAAAAGGAAACAAAAGAAAGCTGCGCCATACGAAAAAGAGAGCAAGGGTGTTTTCTTATAACTACAATAACCACAGATTTTTCACATCCATGTAAACCAATAACATGGGTAAACTAAGAAGAAATGTTTTCTTTTTTTTTTTTGGCCTAAACTACATTTATCATCTGTAAAATGTGATATTAATTGAAATAAAATTTTACTACTCCTAGTAGATTTTAATAAAGATAAAGGGATGCTATTGATTTGAACGAATATTGCTAAAAAAAAAAGCACATACTGTATAATGTTTTAACTTATTACAGCCTATGTTAAAATGTGGTCCTCAAGGAGTGGACTTAGGACCACAGAAAGCTGTTTGAAGAGGGACAAATCTTTTCTATGTGGATGTTATAGATGGAATACTGTATATACAAAGGGATATATACACACCCATGTAATTTCCAGTGCCTCACAGATGTGGTGTGGGTTTAAAAGGGTTTTCTGGGTTCTAGATAATGATGGCCAATGCTCATGATAGGTCATCAATATCAGATTGGTGGGGACAGATACCCAACAGACTGGCCAGGCGGCTTCCTTTATTTTTTCTCCCTGGCAACTATATACATCTCCTCTATGAGTGATGTTTCCCTCCATCATAGGCCGACATACATTGTGTTCCCGTTCTCGCAAGAGCATGTGCGCACGCCTGCGCAGTCTCCACTTCGGAATGCTGGACACCGAAACATCTTATGCTGATACGGGGGGATAATATAACCCATGTGGAATCTACGTTTATGATTAAACACACCCACATCCTTTTCCCCAAACCCATATTGAGGGCTACTTAACCGCTACAGGACCGCCTAACACAGGGATGCGTCCTGTGGGCGGTCCTGTAGCTCTGAGACGACGCATCGGCGCGTCATCTCGCGAGAGCCGAGACTTCCTGTGAAGCGCGTCTCAGGAGTTCTGCTACAGCCTGCCAGCGATGATCAATCGCTGGCAGGCTGTAGATGCGAATTAAATCGCATCAAAGAGCTATATCAGACGCTGTTTTGTGAACAGCGTCTGATATAGCTGCTACCTGGTCCTCTGATGGTCCCATTTGCTGGGATCGACCACCAGAGGACCAGGTAACTATGTAAAGTTGCACCAAACACTACACTAACCCCCCCCCCTCACCTATTAACCCCTTGTTAACCCCTTGATCACCCCATCTAGACCCCCTGATCACCCCCCTGTCATTGATCACACCCCTTGTAAGGCTCCATTCAGACGTCCATATGTGTTTTGCGGATCCGTGGATCCGCGGATCCGCAGATCCTCAAAAGACGGACACCGGCAATGTGCTTTCTGCATTTTGCAGATCCGCACATTGCCAGAACTATATAGAAAATGCTTTTTCTTGTCCGCAATTGCAGACAAGAATAGGACATGTTCTATATTTTTGCGGAACGGAAGTGCAGACCCGGAAGCGCGGATCCGTAATTCCGGATCCGAGCGGGACAAAGTCTGTCCCCATAGAAATGAATGGGTCCACAATTCCGTTTCGCAAACAGAATTTCGGAAGTGTGAATGGGGCATAAGGGTCCCTTATCACCGCCAGTTAGTTAGCTACTTGTTAGGTAGCTAGCGCCCAGCCCACCGCACCGCAGTCACTGATTTTGGCAGAGATTTTTTCATCCACATTGATCGATGCGAATGAAAAATCTGTGCCGTTCATTTTTTTTTTTTTCAGCGCAGAGGCTGAACGGAAAAAATCTCATTACCGTATGCTCAATATACGGAGAATCGCAGAAACTCCTAATGCTGGCCATACGTGTAATGATTGCGGAGACCTTCAAATGCCAGGGCAGTATAAATACCCCACATGTGACCCCATTTTAGAAAGAAGACACCCCAAGGTATTCCGTGAGGGGTATGGCGAGTTCATGCAAAATTTTATTTTTTGTCACAAGTTAGTGGAATATAAGACTGTAAAAAAAAAAAAAAAAAAAAATCAATTTCCGCTAACTTGTGCCAAATATTTTTTTTTTTCTGTGAACTCGCCATGCCCCTCACGGAATACCTTGGGGTGTCTTCTTTCCACAATGGGGTCACTTGTGGGGTTTTTATACTGTCCTGGCATTTTAGGGGTCCTAAAGCGTGAGAATCCAAATGCGTAAAAATGGCCTGTGAAATCCTAAAGGTACTCATTGGTTTTAGGGCCCCTTTGCGCATCTTGGCTGCAAAAAAGTGTCACTCATGTGGTATCGCCTTACTCAGGAGAAGTAGAGCAATGTGTTTTGGGGTGTATTTTTATATATACCCATACTTTGTGTGAGAAATATCGCTGTAAACGACAACTTTTTACATTTTTTTATTCAAAGTTGTCAATTTACAGAGATATTTCTCTCACCCAGCATGGGTATATGTAAAAATACACCCCAAAACACATTGCCCTACTTCTCCTGAGTATGGCGATACCACATGAGTGACACTTTTTTGCAGCCAAGATGCGCAAAGGGGCCCAAATTCCAATGAGTACCTTTTAGGAGGGCATTTTTACACATTTTTCTTCTCACGCTTTAGGGCCCCTAAAATGCCAGGGCAGTATAAATACCCCACATGTGACCCCATTTTGGAAAGAAGACACCCCAAGGTATTCGCTGAGGGGCATAATGAGTCCATGAAAAATTTAACTTTTTGTCAAAAGTTAGCGGAAAGGGAGACTTTGTGAGAAAAAACAATAAAAAATCAATTTCCACTAACTTGTGCAAAAAAAAAAATCTTCTATGAACTCGCCATGCCCCTCATGGAATACCTTGAAATATATTGTGGAGACTGATGCGCGTACGCAGAGGAATCCTATCCATGATGTAACTGCAGCACAGCAGACCATACTGTGTATTTCAGTGTAGCTTTGATCGCTGACAACAATGGGGGCAGTAAGAAAATTATAAGTAGCAATATGGACTCCTTATCTTCAGTACTACTCATGTATTATGGGCAGCATGGTGGCTCAGTGGTTGGCACTGGTGCCTTGCAAAGCTTGGATCCTAGGTTCGAATTCATCCAAGGACAACATCTGCATGGAAGCTTTATGTTCTCATACATAATGATAGAGAACTTAGATTGTGAGCTCCACTGGAGACAATGAGTGATGCTTATGTCTGTAAAGTGCAGCGGAATATGTCAGTGCTATATAAGTGAGTAAAATAAGAAAATGTAATACTGCACATAATTGTCCAATATCAGATTCCCTTTAAGCTTATTAAAAGTAATCAGTCACCTCTGACCAGCCCCATAAACTACAGTAATGAATGAATAGTATACAGAATGCTAAGCTAAACCAGTAATCCTTTTCTGCCATTCCCCTGCTGTGTGATGCATAGAAAGGACTAGTCTTGAGGTCCTCTCCATTAGGGTGCATTCACACGGATCGGGTGTAGACCCATTCATTTCAATAGGGCTGCAAAAGATGCGGACAGCACACCGTGTGCTGTTCACATCCATTGTTCCGTTCCGCGGCCCCGCAAAAAATATGGAGCATGTCCTATTCTTGTCCGCGATTGCGGACAAGAATAGGCATTCTCTATATAGCGCCAGCCATGTGTGGTCCGCAACATGCGGAATGCACACGGCTGGTATCCGTCTTTTGCAGATCCGCAATTTGCGGACCGCAAAACACTTACGGTCGTGTGAATGCACCCTTATGTGATCAGAAGTCCTATACATCACACAGCCAGTTTGCAAGAATACATCTGGGAAACAGCAATGGGTATAGTGATAAAAATGACTGATTTGAGCTCTGTATATTATTCATTCACTGCAGTAGTTTATTGGAGTGGTCCCAGGTGACTCCCTATAAAAGTAAACAATCTACTCCCATTTGCAGTGCCATGCAATTTGTGCAGACCATGACCATGCCAAGAGCCGAGCAGTGATCATGACTGTGCCATAAGTTATGCAGACCATGACCATGCCACAAGTTGCATAGGGATCATGAGTGTGCCATAAGTTTTGCAGTATTCAAAGTCTGCCATAAGTTGTGCAGTGATTATGATGGTGCCATAAGTTGTGCAGTGATTTTGACCATGCCACAAGTTGTGTAGTGATCATGACCAAGCCATAAGTTATGCAGTGATGATGACTGTGCCATAAATTAGACAGTGATCAGGGCTGTGCCATAATTTGTGGAGTATTTATGACTGTGCCATTAACTGTGCAGTAATCATGTCACAAGTTATGCAGTGATGCTTTCAACTAAACGTCACTGAGAAGTCCCAACTGTAAACATAAAGGGCATTTACACCAGGTAAGGACACAGTCAGGAATGATTAACAATGTGTAGAATAAAATGTCCTATAAAATGTTACACACTCTACATTTGGTGCAAGCACATGGAACATGTGTTTGAAAAGGAAAGCAAATATAATGTAACAGCAGTTAATACTTTGTCCCTCCTTAGCCCTTTATAAAAAAAAGTTGGCAAACTCATCCAAAGAATGTTTGCTACACATGATACATAATACAACATAAAATATAGGTCTAGAAATTCCTTTCTAGGTGAAATACCAAATGCATCTGCTAAACACAAGAACAGAAACAAAGACCATATAGACCTCTCTAATAATATTTTCTGGAATTCAGATTGAACAAGATTGGTTGCTAAAATAGATTGCTCAAAATACAATGCTATGTAAAATGAGTATGATAATTTTACAGGGCGTGATAATCATGAAAAGTTGTCCACCTTCTGTATGGCTGGATGTCTTATTGTGGCTGGCCTCCCCTATAGACTCTCAGTTAGTGCTTCACCCAGATCTTCATTCCATCTATACCGTTTTCTCTAGAACTCTGTTACTCCAGTCTTCAAGTTCACCCAAATTGTCACAATTTTAGGTATTCCATGGAGACTGTTCCAAAAATATACTAAAATCTTGACTTGTTGGGGGTACTGGACAATCAAAGTTGAGAAACACTGCTCTATACTTCCATAAGCTGAACTGTATGAGCTGAGACCATTGTCAACTTGAGCTTGAGCTCCACCATAAAATGTTTAGGTAAAAATGCAGAAAAATTAAGATTTACCAAAATCATCAGTATTTCACCATGTAGGAATATCTTTTGACTTTTCTTATATAAAAAAACAAGGTAGGGCAGGATTTTATTATAACAAGCTGGTGGTGGCATGTAGGTATGTGGATACCATAAGTGTTAATCATGAAATCTATTTACACTTTTATTATGGAGTTCATGCTTTTTATAATCTGAATAAATAAATGTCAGATAGTTACTCTGAAACAAATGTTCAAGTTTTCACAGATTTTCCTTTATCAAAATTTGTCACGACTTAACTCTGTGCTTACATGAGAGCTGAACTGGACTGCGCACGGAGGTATCTGATTCCAGCTCCATTCAGTGCTGGTGGCTGCAGAGAACAGATGATTGGTAGTGGTGCCAGGTGTAGAACCCCCACTGATCTGATATTCCTTATCCATCTTCAGCATAGGGTATCAATAGCTAGATCCCAGACAAGCCCTTTAACAATAGTTTATGTCATTATATCTGTACATGTAGAAAGTCATTCCTTAGGATGACAAGCTCTATTTACCACTGTTCAGGTTAGTCAGCACGGCCATACATATTTCAGAAAATAATTGAAATGATGTGGACCCAATTAATTTCCATGGTTGCTGGATATGACTACTGCTAAAGATATCCGGGTACAATACAGGGGGTAAAGTTTAGATGTGAGGCTTCACTTTCTGGCAAGTGAACTACTACTGTACATCAGGGGTAGGCAACCTCCAGCACTCCAGCTGTTGTGAAACTACAACTCCCAACATGCATACTTGCTCTGCTCTTCTCAGAAGTCCCATAAAAATCAGTGGAGCACGCTGGGAATTATAGTCTAACAACAGTGCCGAAGGTTGCTGACCCCTGTACTACCTGTTGCATTAACTGCACAGATAAAGAAAAGTCAGGCATTTAATTGGATATTATCGTTGCACATTACACTATGGAAATAGACACGTGTCTAAGCAAACCTTTATTTTATGCATACACTGTATTGATGCAAATAATTCTACTATGCGGCTGTTACTATAAGGGTACGACCACACGGCAGATGTGACATAGCCATGCTGCATCCGAGTACCGAAAGGCCACATCGGCCTTTAATTAAACTAATAAAGATTGCAGTGTTCAGTGGGTCTGTATTGTTAGTGGCCACGTGGAACCTTTAATACACTGCGGCAATAAGGAATACTGACCCACTAAACAGTACGGCCTTCATTAGTTTAATTAGAGCCCACTGCGGCCCTTTTGAGTGCACTGTACTTGTAAACAGCACGGCCGTGTCACAACCGTACCATGTGAACTTACCCTAAGGATATGCAGGGTGCACTAGGGCTACAACCTTTGGACTCTTCAGTGAAGAAAACCAAGACATCTAGAATGTAGAAGATAAAAAATCCTGAGCCCCACTGACATGTTCATCTTATAGCCCCACAGGGCCCCAAAAGAGTTGATAGTCCACATAACAGTATAAACCAGAGTACCCACTCTATCAGTACCATCTATCAAGTGAGCTGCAAGGGAAAGGGAGGGGGAGAAGTGTCAAAAATTTCTGATGCCTGAACTCAAGTCCTAGGGTTACTTTTAAAACAATAGCTATCAGTGGTTCTAAACTTTACAAGGCTAGGTAACCTAAAATATTAAAGTATTTGTTATTCATTAATCATTTAAGGTTAGCATATCCAGGAACACTGTACAGAAGCACACTTATTGATGACAATCCTTATACATGTTTGAGAGATGCAATCAAAAGTCAATTTCATGGTAAGCCATGGTAAACTTGTGTAAGCATGGGCAGACAACAGATGTTACAGTTGTACTAGGCTTCAAGGGAATCTGTCATGTTAAACATGTCGAGATACAGGCATCGTGTTACAGAGAAGAAAGAGCGGAGCAGATTGATATATAGTTTGCATAAAAAGATTCAGTATTTTATTCATTTAAATTCCCGCTCTTTCTATCCTTAGAAGTCCAATGATTATGCATAGATATCTGTTAATCAGTGGATAAGCCGTCTTAGGCCAGAACGAGCAGAGATTTAAATGAATAATGTAGATTACAAATTCTAGGGAATCTTTTTCCCACTAAACTTTATTTCAGTCCATTCAGTTCCTGCTGTTCTACAACCTGACGCCTGCAGCTCAGACCGCATGTCTAATATGACTGGTTTCCTTAAAATTTACTTTATTGCTGCACCTACCTGCCAATATTTTGCAAACATTGACTATTTTTTCAATATTTTGCTTAAAAGGAACCTGTCACCATGAAAATGCAGTGCAATCTGCAGGCAGCATGTTATAGAGCAGAAGAAGATGAGGAGACTGATATATGGATTTATGGGAAAAGATTCAGCAAAATGTGTATTTTATGTAAATATCTGTGCATTCTGGGCTTAGGACTCATAAGGTACCTCTGCATGACTGGACACACAGAGATAACTGCCAATCACTAAGTAGGACCGCCCACTTGACTCCTAGTCTTTAACTAAGAATGAATAAAGGTTTAAATAGAAGAACTATCAGCCTCCATACTCGAACCCTACTTTTCGTGGGATCTGAAACAGAACCCGGATTTGTCGCTAAAGAAGATACCCTTTCAGTTCGTAGCAGTCCAGCTTCCGCGTTCATGAAACCCTTGCAGATAAATGTGACAGTGGCTGGCTATCAATGGGTTCTATGACATCAAATTCCCTTCTGCTAAACAGCTGGAAATGGTCCGGGCAGAGACAGATCTGTGTAATGAAGGTACCTCCTATGTCTGGATGGTGGAACATGAAACTGTTAAATCAGCTCATTATTGTCACTGGATCAAACAATTCCCTCTACTGGTGGTCTGTCTGCCCATCTGGAGCCTGTTTGCCGTGTTTGTGCCCTAACATAACCACTGCTCAAAACACCTCCTAACAATTAGGTCAAAAAAGCCTACATGGCTGGCAAAACGTCCATCCTGATTTTGTCATTCCAATGATGCACCACTTCTCAAAGTCTGTCAACTGGGCAAAATGACTTTGAATACATTGTAGAGGCATTTCTAGCAGTCAACAATCTCTCTTTAAGAGGTATACTACCCAAAAGTAGCTTCTGAGAGTCTTTTTATAGGGCAGCAGGGGAAGCACTTGTACTCCCTCTTTTGGCAAGACCCTACTTGTAATCATTTACATATCTGCCTGAGACATAATTGCATACCGAGTTTTGCGGCAATCCTACATTTCTATCTGGGTGTTTTATTAGTTATTTTCTTTAGTCAATGAGTGTATATATCAATTCAGCTCCTTCTTCTCCTTAAACTGCTGCCTGCAGATTGCACTGCATTTTTATCACTGCCTTCTCCTACTCCATATATAATGATGTTTTTTATACCAGCCACTTTTTTAGTGTAGTAGTTAAACAATTATAGATTTCCACTTTAAGACCATACAACTTTCTAACCCTCATACCCGTATGGCCTCATTCACCTCCTTTCATCTAACCCAGACAGCACTATCCCTCCAGAGCATATTGTACAGCTTCTTGATCAGCAAGTCACGCAAAGCATAATACACATGGCGTCCACATGAGGATTAAGGTGGAGGTAAGTGTGTTATGTCCCTCCAGATAGCACAGACTGTAACTCATAACAAACACAGTTAACCATTGGCAGGAAACTGGCTGCATGTTGCTGCCGGGTCGTAGTAAAATGGGGATATTGGAGCGGAATATAAAATGATATTATGAGTTTTCGGTACCTAGCAGTGCTTTGGCAAACATGCTGCAGCTCTCAGCAGACTGGTTTTTATTTACCTTTCACATTTCTGATCTCCCTGGATAACAGAAATCATAATTCAGCATTTATACTGTGTTGAAATCTGGATCGGATTGTGATAGCCAGAAGGTTCTTCTTTTCTCTGCTTGATTCAAGCAGTTTATGCAATTTTATTTTTCTGTTAGATTTTGCTCTGACCTACTAACAGTATATAGTAGAGTAATATAGTTTAGCCATTGTTACCCACTGTATATGGTTAGCAGATGCAATATCCTGGGATCCATGACTCAGCCTTCACTAATGAAGTGCTAGCCATCCAGGTGTTTGCCTGGAATATACCGTATAATGTTACAATTCTTAAGGGTAATGTTTATCACCATTTCCTAGCCTTTATAGCTTCCCAGGGTTTAGTTCTCATAGACATAACATGCAGCAGATGGGAAGACAACAACCAGGATCAAATTTAAGGTTTGATGTATGGTTGATTAACGTACAAAGATCCTTCCTCTCGCCACTTGATAATATTAATTTTGGAAAACCATAAATCACAACATAAAACATAAACTCCATTAATAAGACCTATTTCTGGCAGAACGGAAGAGGAATATAAAAGAAATAGACAGGCAGAGTACTAAAGCAGCCCATATGTAACAGAGTTGAAGCTCTGGTTTTATCAATTCCCATTGATATTACTAACTGTTGTCAGAGGATTTCCATAGGACTGCATGTATGCTTCTTTTAATATATCTGGACTTGGTTGTTCAGAATTACAAAAACAGGCAGGTTTCTTCCAAAAACAGTGCTACACCTCTCTACAGGTTGAGTGTGGTATTGCAGTTAGCACTACTCAATGAGAAGTGCCAGACAGAAACATGGAGAGGTGTGCCACTGTTTCTGAAAGAAAGCACCAAGGTTATCTAAACAACCCCTTTAAGATTCAGCTCCAAGTTAAAGGGAGCCTGTCACTAAGAAATTCACTATAACCAGGTACAATAACTAATGTAATAATAACTTTCACTTAGTAATCCATTGATTCATTCAGAAGAAAAAGTACTTTTATATACAAAAGAGCAGTTAAGTGCACTGGGGGTAGTCACAAACCACTTTGTGCACCCCAGCACCTCCTGCTTCCTGAATCTGCCCCTGTCACTCCTTGATTGACAGGGCCAGGGGAGATGACTATTCAGGAACCTGGGACTATCAATCAAGAAGGAGACAGAAGGGCTCACAGAGAAAGCAGGAGAAGCGAAGGTGGGCAGAGTGGCTTGGGTCCGCCCACAGAGCACTTAACTCTTAATTTGCATATGGAATAAAAGTACCTTTTTCTCCGGAATCAAGCAATGGATCAATAAGTGAAAGATACCATTGCATTCAGCTGGGCTAGCCCTACAAGTCATTGTGTCTGATCTAACCTTTCTGGAGACAAATTTACTATAATTTTGCCACTTTTCCAGTAGAGTCTGCACTTTACACTTTAGGGCTCTCTTCACATTTGCATTGTGTTTTTTGGTAATAATAGAAACCTAACTAATGTAGTGCTGGGTGCATTGTTTTTTTTTACCAGAAACAGGAAAATGCACCAGTCTGGAACAGGAATTGTGAGTAGCGAGGATAAATAGATCAGAACCAAACTAGTGCATACAGAATCTCAGAAATGGATTATAAACCTTATGAGAAAAAGACAGAGGCCCAGATTTACTATTCCTAAACATTACATAAGCTTAGTCAGGCTGTCTAGACCTGCACCAGATTTATCATGGGGTGGATGATAAATCTGGTATAGAAATAGTCTATACCAAGCATTGGTTAGCTTACTTTGAGACAAATTTTTTACGCCAGAATTGTGGTGCAATTTTGGCAGAAATGGTGCATCTTAGGCAGGGTTGAACTGGAAAGTGGCCCTGGACAAAAACAAACAAAAGTGGTCCCCTGTTCTAGGGGTGTTCAAATTGACAGAAGGTGGGGCAACAGAAATTCTGTCCCAGCAGAATCATATACCACAGTGCATCACAATATATTAACCTAAAAGCTGTCCTTCTGTTCTGACCATTAATACCTGAGATTTTCTGTACTGCTCCAGTTGTCTCTGATTAAGATATGGAGCAGCGGGCTTAGGAGGTGAGGGCATGTGCAGTTGCTGTCTGGCTATATGAGTTTCTGATTCTCACAACATTAATTACTGCTGAAAGCTTATTATGTATCCGGCCAGCGGCAGATAGGAGGGCTTGGGTGGCCCCCTGGGCATTGGCCTACCAGGAAATTTCCCTGTAAGGTCTGTGGCCAATCTGCCCCTGAGCTTAGGCCCCACCCTTTTCCATGAAGCTCTACCTCTTTTCCACCAAGCTACACACCCCTGCTCAATCATATGAAGGAAAAAATTAAATGTGCAACCCTTTACACAGATTATTGATGCACATTAGTAAAACTGAGCCAGAATTCAATCAGTTTTGTTGTCTGTCAAAAGTCATTCAGAAGGTCTCCAAATGCAGCTGAACCCATGACCTCTCTTCCTACATAGCCTAGATTCAACCCTTGTAAAATACAGATTTATTAAGTCATCTTTCTGAAATGACAACATTCTCGCATGTACTTTACTGAAGATTATTATTATAGTATGGAGTAACGCTATTATAGACCAGGAGTGGGCACATAGTTGCACATTTAGCTGTCAACATAACACAAGCTGCACATAGTCATCTACTGCCAAAAGCATAAGACTAAACATAGTCAATGACAAGCTGGACAGGTGATAATGATATAGAAGTTTGGGCTGTCAACACTTCACAAGCTTTTTGTATTCAGATTAAGTGCCCACTCCACATTTATGAGGGGAACGATATAGACGATATCATAAATTCACTATATGGGGAAGAATTCCTCTGGTCATGGTATAGAAGAGCCTTCTCCTCCTTCTGGTAAGTGTTCTCCCAGACTCCTGGAGGACACTGGGGGAATGTATTGCTGCACAAATAGGCAGATTTGAGCGCAGAGACAACTGGAAGACCAAGGCCATGGTCACATGTAGAAGATCCTGTCAGTATTTAGGTGCAGATTCCACACCCAAATCCTGACAAATTTACTACAACCTATTCCCACGCTCAATAAAGTATTGGGTAGAATAATGAACTGTTGGTATTAAAATCCACTGAATGTCCATTGTTGAATATGTTTCCATGCTGTAAAACAAATTAGCTCCAATATATTAGGCAGCAAAACTTTTTAATGTTTAATGTTTTTTTCCATACATTACTATTAGAGCAAATAGCAAATCAATTCTAAACTGATGGACTTTGTTACAAATTTCTAGCGAATCCGAAACTTGCAATTTGTTTCAGACAAATCCCTCAAAATGATGGCCACCATTTGACAGATCAGAAGAAGGCTGATGGCTGCATAAAGTTATGTATAGAATTAGTTTGGATATCTAGTCTTCTACAAATCCTCAAAAACATTGTGGGAGATTTTTTTAAAACTGGTGTAAAGAAAACCTGGCTTAGTTGCCCGTAGCAACCAATCAGATTCCACCCCTTATTTTTCAGAGCTCCTTAGGAAAATGAAAGGATTAATTTGATTGGTTGCTATGGGCAACTAGCCCAGTTTTGATAAATCCCCCCCCCCCATTATACCATAAAACAACTTCAAGTAACATTACATTTTTACTCATAATACCACCCTAACCTATAACATAGAACTGTATTTTTAAAGAAAAAAGTTAAGGGACTTTGGGGGATATTTATTAAACTGGTATAAAGTAGAACTGGCTTAGTTGCTCATAGCAACCAATCAGATTCCACCTTTCTTTTTCCAAAGCAGCTGTGAAAAATGAAAGGTGGAATCTGGTTGGTTGCTATACACCAGTTTGATAAATCCCCCCTTTATTTCAACTAGAAAAGAATTTTACTTGAAATATTAAGATTTCTTTTAATGACTCAAATCTCAGGAAATGGTAGCCATTTAAATAAGGTTGGGCCGGTTTTGGCATTAGATGGCCATAGCAAAGTGCAGTCTGTATAACAGATTGCTTCCATGTTTTCTGAATACTCAACAAGACAGAAAAGCAAACAAAAGGTGAAGTCTAAGCCCATAACCACATCAAACCCTTTGTGTTTCACTCAGCCTGGAAAATCTGACTCAGTATTATGAATTCCACGCGCCCACGAATCTCTTAAATGTTGGTGAATGCAAAGTAATTCATATAAGTCACACAGTTAAATATACAATAAAAAAAATGGTGGAAATTTTATATTTACATATATTTAGTCATTCTAATAGACACTAGCAATTCCGGATAGAATGTCTTTGACAAGTAGGACACCTTTGGTAAACTCATCCAGATGTATTTATAAACTGTATGAGCAGCAATACTCATGCTGCATGATGTATAAACTCTCCACCATAAGGTCTTGTCCACATTTCCATTTTCACTGATGTCTGCTGTCTGCATTTTCTGCGGGCAGCAAAGATGCCCATTGATTTGAATGTGTCTGTTCACACATCAGTATTTTTTTAGCGACCGTGGGTCAATCACTGAGGCATGCATTACTTTGGACTGTGAGGCAGACCAAACACGCACATTGAAGTCTATAAGTCCGTGAAAATCAGGGACACAATGTAGATGGCATCTGTGTTGTGTCCATGTTGCATCCTTTTTTTTACTAAAGACTGATAGGAGATGCTCTGGAAATTAATTTTCAGCTCAGTAGCATCCATGAATTACGGATGACACACAGAGGGTAAAAACTGACACATGGACCAAACACAGATCCTTCACGAAAATCTTCATGGATGAAACACAGACGTCAATCAAACACAGAAATGTAGACAAGGCCTTACATTGCAACTCTAGTAGAAAGCAGCTTGTTCTCTATAGGGAGGTAAACACATCATATGATTTTAATAGTAAGGGTATCGAAGAGAATGGTTGTATACAACTCTAATTCATTAGTATAGGTCAGGGATCATCTACCTCCAGCACTCCAGCTGTTCCAGAACTATAACTCCCAGAATTCTCCTTTCACTTCTATGGGAGTTACAAGAACAGCCAAGCAAGTTTGCATGCTGGGAGTTGTAGACCATGAATCATTGCAGTTGTAGACCATAAAAAAATGCCATGAAAGGCATTTTCAGGAGATCCGGAGACATATCGGGCTCTTCTTAGGGCTGCCAGGCAGAGGCTTCAGCCCAGCAGTGAGCCCGGCGATGTCACCGGCACTGATGGGCAGGCTTTAGTGCTGCCCTAGCCTGTAAAATGGCTAGGGCAGCGCTAAAACCAGCCCGTCAGAGCCGGTGACGTCACCAAACACACTGCTTGATGGAAGCCTCCGCCCCGCAGTGTGTTATTGTAAACAAACAAGCCCTTGCCCTGCGCGATCCTGCGCAGGGCAAGGGAGAGCATCGGAGCATGAAATGCACTGATGCTCTTGCCAGGGGGGCTGCCTGGGTGGAAATATGGGTATGTCTGAGTTCAGCTCTGAACCCGGACAACCCCTTTAACTATCTGCTAATTTTACATATAGTTTACTAATTAAATATAAACTTTGTATCACATGACACTAGACTACAAGCACACTTGTCTTTCGCTTTGGATCATACTGTATGGGGGCATTTGACCACACAGACCATATAGCAGCTTCTGTCATCTGTAGAAGATAGCCGATCTTACATGCAAGTTTACAGATATCCTGTATATTTAGTGGTATTTATTAAAGAGTCAACTTCACTGGGAAATGTCAGTCCATAAAGATACTTACCATAACTCTCCTGGATATTAAGTGTCCGGTGTGGAGGTTAAGTAACAGCTGAATGAAGCCAGTAGAGCAGGTGAGGCTCCAGTGTACTGGATAAATACAGACAAGGTCTGACAGCTGCGGATTGGCAGAGGAAGTTATGTTGTAGCTTCCTTTGTTTTAAATTTATGGTTCCGCTGTCTCAAGACATTTTTTTGAGCCGTAAGAAAGGATTCCTTTGAAAAAGCTAGAAAAAAATCAGATACTTGTACCTTGCTACTTTGAAAATGGATACAAAATATACCACTTCCTTCAGCTTCTCTAGTAACAAATTTGAGAATGACAAAAGATAAAATAATTAAAGGATATGGACACCTTTGTAAAAGAAATTTTTTTACACTAATTAATTTATTTTGTGGAGAAAATCATTTCTCCAATAGGTTGCGTTTATCTTTCTTTTTTTGTTTTGGCTCCACAGCCTGCTGTGCTTCCTATGCACAGCAGGCTGCTCTCAGTGAATTTACAGAGCATCCGTCATCTGACAGATTCTCTCTAACTCCTCCTGGCTGTACACGGGAGCGCGCACTGTCTCTCTCCCTCCTCTACCCCTCAGGATAGCAGAGCGGTGCAGACTGTCAGCGGTAAAATACAGCTGACAGTCTGCTTCAAACTGCAGACATAACCCCTTCCATGCCGTGGTCCTTAGGGACCTCAGTATGGAAGGGGCTAACCATCAGGCTGCTGCTCTGCTGTTGCAGCGGCCCGATGCTTGAATGGTTAATAGGTTAATGTGGGGAGCATGCACAGGCATCCGGTTTGCCATGGTATATCTGAGCCTGATCAGGCTCCTGCCTTTAGCAGGCTAAGGGCTTGTTCACACGGCCGTTCCGTGCATTGGAGACCAAAATTTGCGTTCCCCAATGCACAGGCAACATCCGTGTGGCTGCTGGGATGGATCCGTCCGTGATCCGTCTGTACAGCAAAAAAATAGAGCATGTTCTATTTTTTTGCAGTGTGGAGGCATGGCCAGAAACACCACGGAAGCACTCCATAGTGCTTCTGTGGGGTTCCGATCTGTGCTTCCGGTCCGCATCTCCGTGATTGCAGAACCATTTAAGTGAATGGGTCCGCATACGTGATGCGAAGTGCACACGGGCCAGTGCCCGTGTATTTTGCGGACCCGCAGTAAGAGGGCCGCAAAACGGCCACCGGCACACAATGGCCATGTGAACAAGCCCTAACCCTAAGTTCACACCTGAGCGTTTTACAGCGCGTTCAAACGCGCTGAAAAAACGCTCAACACATAAAAAACCAATGCTTTCCTATGGCCCTGGTTCTCACTTGAGCGTTTTACAGCGCGTTTGAATGCGCTGTAAAACGCCCGACGCATAAACAAGTACTCGAGCTTTTTTTGGGGGGTTTGTCGCGCGTTTTGTGATTGACACCACAGTAGTCAATCACAAGAACGCGCGTACGAACGCGCATTTCCTATTTGCAAAAACGCGCTGAAATACGTGCGACAAGAACGCACGTAAAACGCGTGTTTCAAGAACGCTCAGGTCTGAACCCAGGGTAAGTGTAACTGAAAATACACTGCAGTACACTTTACAGTGTATTGCAGTGTATTATAGAGCCATTAGACCCACTGGATCTGCAAAAGTGGGTCTGAATCAAAAAAAGTGTGAAAAAAAGTGAAAAATGTAAAAAAAAAAAAACATGCTTCTTATATCCGCACATATAATTGGTAAAAAAAAAAAAAATAGGATCATGTTACTTTTCCCGCACAGTGAACGCCATAAAAAAAACTATGATAAAATTACAATTTTGCCCACCTCACTTCCCAAAAAATGGTATAAAAAGTGATCAAAAGTGTCATATGTACCCAAAGTTAGCACCAATCAAATTGTCACTCTATTCTGCAAAAAATGAGCCCCTACCTACGACAATCGCCCAAAAATATAAAAAATATGGCTTTCAGAAAATGGAGACACAAAAACATGATTTTAAAAAAAAATGCTTTTATTGTGTACAATAAAATGTAAAAAATGCACATATTCGGTATTGCCGCATCCATAACGACCTGCTCTATAAAAACAGAATCTGATCTAACCCGTCTGGTGAAGGCTGTAAAAAAAAAAATAGAAAATGTGCCAAAAAAGCAATTTTTTATCATCTTACATCTCAAAAAGTATATTACAAAGCGATCAAAAATACATATGTGCCCCAAAAAGGTACCAGTCAAACCATCATATCATCCTGCAAAAAATGAGACCCTACCTAAGACATTCGCCCAAAAAATAATGGTATGGCTTTAAGAAAATGAAAACACAAAAACAAGATTTTTTTTTCAAAAATGCTTTCAGTGTATAAAATAAAATTCAAAAATGCACATATTATGCATCACTGTGTCCGTAACAACCTGCTCTATAAAAATAGCATGTGATCTAACCTGTCTGGTGAATGTTGTAAAAAAATAAAAAAATGCCAAAAAAGCCATTTTTTATCATCTTACATCACAAAAAGTGTAATACCAAGTGATCAAAAATTCATATGTGCCCCAAGATGGTACCAATCAAACCAGCATCTTATCCCGCAAAAAATGAGACCCTACCTAAGACAATCGCCCCCAAAAAATATATGGATTTCAGAAAATGGAGACTCAAAAACATGATTTTTTTTCAAAAATGCTTTTATTGTGAATAATACCACATTATCTACACTGTCAGGTGAACATTGTAAAAAAACAAAAAATTTAAACGGTGCCAAAACAGCCACTTTTGGTTACCTTGCCATAAAAAGAATAATATATATACACACACAATGCACAACTACCTCTAGCAAAAGATTTATATACTGCAGGAGTAACCCTAATATATATATATATATATATATATATATATATATATTTAACAATGGCAGCAGGTCAGGCCGCCAAATATAAATATGGAGGTGCAGGCCACCGGATTCGGCAACAAATCCAGGACAATATAAGAATAAAAAAAAATGGCAGCACTCTCACAAAAAATGAGTGAAAAGAAAAGCACTTTATTCACCCCTGTGGTTGCAACTAGGGATGAGTGAACTTGTTTTCAAAGTTTGGTGTTCAGGTTCGGGTTATGTAAGTATTCTGTTATGGATTCCGCTACCACGACCATAACTAAGGGTCTATTCAAACGTCTGCATAATGGGTCCACATCCGTTCCACAATTTTCAATGGGGCCGCAAAAGATGTGGACAGCACATAATGTGCTGGCCGCAAAAAATGCGGACAGCACATCATGTGCTTGCCGCATCCGCACTTCCGTTCCGCGGCCCCGCAAAAAAATAGAGCATGTCCTATTCTTTTCTTCAGCCACAGACAAGAATAGGCATTTCTAACATAGTGCCCACCATATGCCGTCCGCAAAATGGGAACGCACATGACCGGTGCAGACCAAAAAACTGTTGCGGTCGTGTTAATGGACCCTCGTGGTCTGTGGTAGCGGAATCCATAACGGACTTCTTAGATATCCCGAACCTTGTACGCCGAACTTGAAACACAAGTTCACTCAACACTAGGTTTTAGCTCATAGCTTGAAAAAAGACTCTGTGAATGAGCTGGAAACATTGCGACCACAGGGGTGAATAAAGTGTTTGAGGGTGCTGTTATTTTTTTTTTTTTATATATATAGTCATTTATCAAAGTGGTGTAAAGTAGGACTGGCTTAGTTGCCCTGGCAACCAATCAGATTCCACCTTTCATTTTTCACAGCTTCATGGAAAATGAAAGGAGGAATCTGATTGGTTGCTATTGGCAACTAAGCCTGTTTTCCTTTGCACCAGTTTTGATAAATCTCTCCCACTGTGTACTTATATGTGTACACAGCATTGTGTGTGTCACACTGTACTAATCTGTGTGGGAAAAGTGACCGCTCACTGTGCGGACTGCACACAATACTGTATTCAGAAGAAAGTGCATGTAGTGAGAGCTGTCAGTAATGAGATCTACATCCTGCTTATTATGCCATGATTCTGACTGTAGATCGCTGCACTATGTTATCAGCAGAAATATCTATTGTGTCTACAAATAATGGACTTTCTACAAATATGGAAAGTGAGAAATAGATCTGCTGATTACAGGTTGTAGCATACAAGCCACCTGTATGGAACTAGCTGCTAGCTGTGCAGCTATGTGCTATGTAACAGGATGTGGGGGCGGGGCAGCAGAGCTTGTGCTGGTGCATGTGAAATCCACAGGAACACCCACTGAGCCTTAGAAGAGATGACAGCAGTAAGCAAAACTCATAGAAGAGCATTTCTGAGTGCATGTGAAGCAAAGCTGATACCAATGAACAAACAAGTGCAATTTTATTATGTGCTGCATTACAGTAAGATATTGGTTTTTAGTGCACAAAGGTGTCCATAGCCTTTAAGTCGGATTTTACGACTTTTAAAAATGATATGCAAGTGGTTTACATGTAGTAATATTAGTAACTTACTAGTGTGATATCTGTAGCAGGAATGCTTTTGTAAGCCATTCTCACATGCAGTCACATGACTATGTTACTAGAGTTTTCCTCCTGCTTATATGTCATATACGAGGGGATTTCCGCCTCTTTCTGCTTTTGGAAGAATCCTATTTCTCACGCTGGGCAGCAGTTTCTTATGCTAGTAATTACAGCATTACCCTCACTTTTAAATCGAGGTTCCTGCAGGCAGGCAAGAATCATGAAAATTGTAGGCTTTTACATGGGAATCCTGCCAACAGCAAGCCCTTGTAGTATCATAACAAAAGTGAAGTACATACCTTGGAAAGATATGGTAAAAAAAAAAAATAACTACCTCTGATCAATGATGGCATCAACTGCTGAGTTTTCAGCTAAAACAGCTGACTAAAGAAAATATGAAAAATCGGCAATAGTATAAAGAATATAAAACACATAATAACTGTTGTTTGCTGCATTTAAATGCTTAATATCTGAGTGAAATTAAGCATTAAAAAACTGCATGATTTTTTCACTAGTGGGTGAATTATGAAGTGATAAAGGTCTACAGTTCTGTTATAATGCTGGCATATAGGTCGACTTGATTAATTTAAACATAATGAACACTAGTTCACACCATACGAATGAAATAATATTTCCACAGAATATGTTAAGACAGTCTGATAGGCACAGGTTCCCCTTTTGAAACATAAAATCTCATCTCGAGAACAAGGGTCACCTAACCCCCATCTCACAGCTGCTGTGAACGGAGAGACGACCATGCATGTATGGCTCTCTCCACTCATTTCTATGAGAGTTTCCAAAAAAGTAAGCAAGCTTGGCTATTTTTACCTACCATAGAAGTCCATGGAAAGATGTGTGTCCAACAGCTATAAAATAGAATTAGAGGAACCTCATTGTCAAGTAGTGTGAGTACTAGAGGTGGAACCCTCACCTATTGAACATTTATGGGATACCCTGTGGACTTGCCATTAATGTTGAGATCAGAATAACCGTTTCACTGTGTTACAGATTAAGAGTTGACTGCCTGATATTAGCACTGATTAAAAAGCATGAAACTATGCAACTCACTGTTTGTTCCCTTTTTCAAAAAGCAGATGTGACCATCACTGGTTATTTTTGAACAACTTGTATAAGTGAACTATGTATATAGTAAACATAGTGTTACAACAAAACATATACTGCAATCATGTTAAAAAGTAGACTTCATATGCATATGCAATTAAATATATTATAATACAAGGTGGCCCACGAAAAAGTACCCCACCTCCAGCTATAGTATGACAAGATGAACCAGCAAGTGGAGTGTTTCTTTTAAATTACCCACAAGTCACAAAAGATGCTGAATGTGGTCCCCGTTCACATCTATGCATCTTTGGGCACGTCGGATTATGTTAGCTGATACTGTTTGCGGCTCTTCAACAGTGATGGTGCAGAAGAAAAAATGTTCTGCTTTTTTCAACAAGATGGGACAACATTACACACATCACGGAACTCACTGGCACAGGTTCATGAACTGTTTATGGAGGAGCGAAGTGTGAGCAAGGGGTTATGGCCACCATGCTCCCCAGACTTGTCCACATGTGATCTGTGGGGAAATTTAAAACATAAAGTGTAGGCCAGGCATCCTCAAACTGTGGCCCTCCAGCTGTTGCAAAACTATAACTCCCAGCATGGCCGAACAGCCTACAGGTATCAACCTAAAGCAGGGCATTGTGGGAGTTGTAGTTTTACAACAGCTGGAGGGCCGCAGTTTGAGGATGCCTGGTGTACGCTAACAATCCACATACCCTGGATGAACTTGAGAAATACATAACAAACACTTTCAGCTCATCACTGCTGAAGAGCTCAAAGCAGTATCAGCCAAAAAAATCCGACATGCCCAAAGATGGAGAGATGTGAACAGTGACCACTTTAAGCATCATATGTGACTTGTGGGTAATTAAAAAAAATAATCCACTTGTTTGTTCATCTTGTCATACTATCACCGGAGGAGCCCTATTTTTTTGTGGGCCACCCTGAATATATACATTAAGTACAGGATTAATGAAAAAAAATCCACACCCCGGGTATTCATATACTCAAAAATTAACAAACTACATCTAAATTCTTAATCTTTTATGCATTTTACTAGAATATATATATATTTATAATACTTTAACTATGATACAGCATTGTCATTATCCTAACATCACACAGTTTAGGGTTAGAGCTGCTATAATTCATCATAGTCTGATTTTATCTAGGTCTTACTCACTGTAACCGGAATGACTATGACTTATACTTACTCATTTCCTTGTAATGCTTTCGCTTTATCTACTGACACATACACCCATGAAACATTTCTAAGAGTAGCATTAGCTGTAGACTCTTCAAAGATCAGCGCCCCTTGTACAGTGCCGGGCCAGCTTTCTCTAAACTCTGATTTCACTTTTTCAATCAGTTTGTGGTTACAAAGCGAAGCTCCTTCTACTTAACAGGACATTAAAATCCGGAACCTCATGCTGTAGTTTCACGTTAAAACTGAATAGCTTTTTATGGTTGTAGCCATTAACCCGTCAATGTATCACATCCAAATATAGTTATGTGCTCCATCAAGAGACTCTCCAGAGTTCTAATAGATAAATAGCGAGAGGTTTTCATGAGAAGACCTGGCAGAAGCCTCTGAGTGAATGAACAGTAAGAAAAAAAAAAATTTTTGTTATTTAATTCTGTGGCTCTAAAAAATTCAATTTACATTCCCAATAAATTACTGTAGATTAAAATTAAGTATTGCACATGAAAGGACTGTGTGGTATGGTGGGAGACACACTTTCAGGAATGCTTGACATGTAAGCAATCTTTCACATGTTATATTTGATCTGTTAGTGGTAACTAAGGTATGACAACCATTCTTAAACATGCACCATTGTTGGTCTAATAGTTATTAATGGAGCACTCTTGTTCTGTCAGTTGAAGTGTAAGTGCACAGTGCCTTAGGAAAGCATTCACTCCCCCCTCCCCAGACACAAATAAAGGGTGGTGCTCTTTCAGGGAATGAAAAAAGCAAACCCATCTTCTAATCCTGGACCACCCCTTTAAAAGTGCAGGGCTTTTTTGAAAGTATTTACACACATATGCACACACACACCCACTTTGTGTTGTTCCTGTTTTCTTGTATTACAACCTGGAATTAAATTGAATTTTACAGTAATTTAGATTTTATGTCATGAAATTAACAAAATAGTCCAAATGTTTACCTACAAATGAAAAATACCTTGCTTAAAAATAAATTCAAACTTAGAAGTTGTGAGTGCATATGTATTAACCCCCTTTGCTATAACACCTCTACATACGGTTTGGTCTTAATTTCCAAAGCTATAACGTTAGTTGAATAAGGTGCCCCATTGTGAAATCAAAGTGTCACATAATCAGTCACATGAACTTAGTATAACAAACCTGTCCTGAAAGGACCCTGACTCTCCAACATTATCAAGCAAGCAACATGAAGACCAAGGAGCTCTCCAAACAGATCAGACAAAGTTGTGGAGAAGTATAAATCAGGGTTAGATTATATATCACAAATTTTGAACATCCCATGGAGCACCGTTGAATCCATTCTAAGAAAGTATATGGCACAACCAGAAATATGACAAGAGAAGGCTGCCCACCAAATCTTAGTGACCAGGCAAGGAGGGTATTAATGAAAGATTTAACAGACTCTAATGATAACACTGAAGGAGCTCCAAAGATCCACAGCAGAGATAGAAGTATTTGTCCATGGGACCAATTTAAGCTGTACACTCCCCAGAGGGGGGCGTTATAGAAGAATGGCCACAAAGCTTTAAAAAACTAATTTGGAGTTCTGCAAACAGCTTGTGGAAAACTCTCCAAACACATGGAAGAAGGTTCTCTCATCACATGAGGCTAAAACTGAACTTTTTGGCCATCATGAGAAATTATGTGTGTGGTGCAAACCCAACTTCCCAAACACCAAGAAAACCACTCCGTAATGGTGGCAGCATCATGTTGTAGGGAGGCTTTTCATTGGCAGGGACTGGAAAACTGACCAGGATGGGACGAAAGATGGACATCAGTAAAAACAGGCAATTCTTGACAAAGCCTCATTCACACAAACATAGTTTTGGTCCGCATCCGTTTTTTCGTCCGCATTTTTTGAGGATAGTATGTGGACCCATTAATTTCAATGGGTCCACAAAAAATGTGGACAGCACACCATGTGCCGTCTGCATACGTTCTGGCCCCGCGAAAAAGACAGAACATGTCCGTTTCTTGTCATTTTTGTGGACAAGGATAGGCATTGTTTCAAAGGATCCGCAAAAAAACAGATGCAACACAGACGTCACACAGACATCATCCGTAATTTTTGCAGATCCACATTTTCCGGACCACTAAATACATGCAGTTGTGTGAATGCACCAGAAAACCTATTTCAGTCTACCGCAGATTTGAGAATGGGAACGAGGTTCACTTTCCAGTAGGACAATGACCCTAAGCATACTGCTAAAACTACACTGAAAAGGTTTCAGGGGAAACATTAAAATATTGAAATGTCTTACAAAGGCCTAGTCAAAGTCTAAACCACAATTCTATTAAGAATTGATGCATTACTTGAAGGCTGCTATGCACTAACAAAACCCATGTAACTTGTAATGCAACTAATAAGGAAAAACACTGAGGGTGTGAATACTTTTGTAAGGCACTATAGTATAAAACATGAGCTGGGAATTGAGAAGAGTGATAAGGACAGCTCCTGACAGTTTGATCTCTCTCAGCTCACCTTGATTGACAGATCTCTCCCTAAACACAAATAGGGGGAGGGGGGCAATAGTGTTGCAGAGTAAACATATCTATGTCAGGATTTTATCATTTCCATAGTTTGGGCAGTTTGAATCTCCTGACAGGGTTTCTTCAGCTATTGATATTTTCCCGCATTCTCAGTGATCAATCATTTTTTTATGAGCGCTATGATCGTGCATAAACTTTGCCAGGGTAAACAAATACACACACTAATATGGTGTAATAACATTTTTGTTGTGAAGACTAAATGGTAAACAATCCTCTTCACAAGAAGCCGCAGTAAAGCTTTTAACATTAAAAAGGATTTTCTAAGGTCATGATTTATTTAAAGTGATTGCTTAGTATTAGAACATCGTTCTCATTTGTTCTAGCACTGATATCGCTGACTGTTTATAATTTATATCCAGATTAAATTGTGATTTAAAGGGGGTTATCCCATGACAAATGTAAAAAATGAACATGAGACATCATATACATGACAATCTCTGACGAAGGCACGCCGAAACGCGCGTTGGGGTAACGCCACCCCGGTTTGGATACACTAACTCTTTGGGTGAGTCTCCTCCGTATATGGTTACTATTATTTCTTCTTATGGTCAGTGGTTTACTAGATGTTATGCCCTGGTTTTGGGCTTTACATGCTTTTGTGATGCTCACAGCTGAGACTGCTGATGCCATCTGTGATAGTGCACTTCACCGTCCTACACAGAAACATCCACTCTGTATAACCTAGGACAGTGTTCCCCAACCAGTGTGCCTCCAGCTGTTGCAAAACTACAACTCCCAGCATGCCCGAACAGTGAAAGGCTGTCCGGGCATGCTGGGAGTTGTAGTTTCGCAACAGCTGGAGGCACACTGGTTGGGAAACACTGACCTAGGAGACTATGCCATATTTATATAGACTTTTTATGTTTATAAAGACTTTTATAGATGTTGATTACCGTATCATTATTTACAGCTTAGTGTACCACTGGGATGGTGGTTTTTCTTGCTGCTACCTTTATTTTAAACACAACGTTCTTTATGTATGTACTTATGTTATTTAATAAAATATACATTTTTTGTAACTGTACCCTTGGGCTTCAGTTTTTGTAGGTCTTTGTTTGTTATGGGAGCCAGTACTCCTCCATATTTTCAATTGTTGGCCACCTTATTTTGCCGCAATATGTATTGCATGTACTCACTGTAGTTTGGGCATAAGGGTCAACATTGGTCTTTTATCGGTATTAACGTAGATTTATATCAAGCTGGCAGCTCAAGGGGAGTGACTTTTCTGCTGCAGCTCAGGGGGCGTGTCCATGCTCTCCCTATCACAGCTCAGGAGGCAGTTAAAGGATGAAACTGAACATATGCGGCCATCTCAGTGAGCAGTAGTGTTGAGCGCGAATATTCAATTGGTGAATTTTAATCTGCAAATATCGCCACTTCGAGAATTCACGAATATTTAGAATATAGTGCTATATATTCGCAAATAGTTTTGATTGCGAAAATTCTAATCGCAAATTTATCGCAAATATCAGCATTTAGCAACATCCCTAGCAACTAATAGGAAAGTTGCCTACCCCTGTTATATAATTTTTATCGCGAATATATTACATTGCCGATTTTCGCAATCAAGTAAATAATGACTGGAGATCACGAATTCTTGAATTAGCAAATTTATGGTGAATATTCGGACAAAAATTTGCAAAATATTGCGAATTTGAATATTGCCTATGCAGCTCATCACTAGTGAGCAGGTAAAAGAAATAAGAAAAAAACAAACAGCAGGTGGCGCTATACAGATACATGTTATTGAATAACTCTGTGGCTATAATATATTTTTAATAACATGCAGTTACGAAAGTATTTAGATCAAGATGCTGGTTTGAAAACTGTAGAATAATTTTTTCGTGGGACAACCCATTTACGGAACTGTGGCTTTCTGAATGTATGCTTACATATGTGTGACAAGACTGAACTGTATATGGAGATACCCATAGCCATGGCAGTGGGGACCTTATAGCCATGAACTCTGAGATCTCTTCTTGGAGGCCTATCAGCAACTCAGTTTTAAAGTGGTTGTCCAGGCTATATATATTGATGATCTATCCTCAGGACTGGTCATCAATATCACATTGGTGGGGGCCCAACTCTTGACACCACCGCAAAGCAGCTGTTTGAAGGGGCAGCGGCGTTTAGTGTGGTGCCCTCCTCTTTTTTTACCTGCACACCATCTACTTGTTGCAGCACTGCAGTGTAATTACAGCAGTTAGTCTTATTCAAATAAATGGGAGTGGAAGGTGTAATTACAGGGCACCGCCATTGCAAGGAAAACGGTGTGCAGGTATACACTGAAGAGCATGCAGCACTCACATGAGCATCAGGGGTGCCAGGAGTTGAATCCCTGATGATCTGATATGGATGACTTGTCCTGAGGATAGGACATTTATATCTGGACAACCCCTTTAAATAAATTTGGTCTATTTCGTCATCCCATAGAAACAGCCTCAAAGTTTCCAATATAATTTGCATCTCAATTCTGACCTTGGAGTCCACAGATACAAGTGTGGGAATATTTTCCACAGAGAGAGAATATGTACAACACAACTCTACGTATTCAGAGCAGTCTGCTCAATTACATTTACATAAAACTCTCATAATGAGCGATACTGCGCTACTAAACTTCCTGTATACAGTATAATAATCGGGTCTCTTATTCCATCATTTTCCTCATTTGCATTATAAAGAATTCAATTGATAATGCTTTTTTCTACTGCTCTTCTTACTCACGTTGCTGCATAAAGACATCCATCTCTATCTACCAATTACAAGTACTAAGTAATGTGTCATATTGGAAGGTATATTCCTTTTCTGACATTTTATCTGCAAAGCTGATCACGTCTGGCTCCAAATTCCTCACACATGAAAGTTTATAGCAGCTTCGAGCACTAATCTGAAAATACATCTTTCAACAAAATCGCTACCAACCTGACAGCAGGCACTGTAGCACTGCACATGACTCAGATAATTATTATTTTACACTTTCTGCATTTTAATTCAAATTTCTCTGGAATTACTTTCCTTTAACAGTTAACACATATTTTTTTCTTTATTGTTTTCTTTGCCCACTTGATCCCTAAAATAATGGTGTCCGGAATATTGACACAAATTAGCAAAACATATAGGGGCAAATTTATTATACCAGAGTAAGGGCTTAGCCCATATATAATGTTTCTGTTGTGTTAGTGCCAAACTGGGCAATTACCCAGGGCCCGGATCCTCTAAGAGGCCCCCTGCTTCAGTCCTGGCAGATCTTTGAACAGTCGGGACTCCAGAGTGGGGAATTTCCTGGCTTAAGAGTCCCTGCTCGGACTCCATATATGGAGTCAATGTTATGAACATGAAAGGGGTCATTATGCTTGGGGACACCCTGTGTATATAAGTCTAATTTAGACTCAATTTTTCAAACTCACAACCATCTACATTAAAGGGAAGAATCTTAACCACTGGGCTATAGAGCTCAATGATCCAGTCACTGCTGAAAAACCTCCTAGAAGTTTCTCTTGTATAATACAAGACAAACTTCTATGAGGTTTTTTAACACAAGAGAAACTTCTATGAGATTTTTCAGAAATGACTTAGCATTGAACTCTATAGCCCAGTGGTTAATGTACTTGCCTTTAATGTAGATGGTTGTGAGCTCAAATCCTTGCAGATTTAAAAATAGAGGCTAAATAAAACTTCAATACACAGCGTGCCCCCAACAGTGAAAAGTTTGATTTTATTGAGAAAATTTGTAAAATATGATTAAATAACACCCGCATTAACCCACATCAACTTTTTTAACTTGTGTAAACAGTACTTTTTGTTGGGAAAGGTAGCAACCCTAACAGCACCCACGCTCAGGACGACTGTAGGCCGGCTCACTGCAGCAAGCTAAGCCTCATCAGTTATGTCTACAGAGATTGCTATTATATTATTGGTTCACAGGCGCTGTCTTTGCTATTTGATAGCAGCGATATCCCCGTATACCGTGTATATATACGGACAAATGTAGTTAAACCAACAATCAAATTACTTTAAGATATCGCGCTTAAACTTCAATAGAGATCTGACCCTGTTCACAATATAACATCTATCCTCTTTCCAACATATGTGTATAGGTCCAGCCTACCTTGTGCGTCTGTGTTGTATCTCTATGCTGTATGCTCCCTGACGAAGATTGCCGTCTAGCAATCGAAACACGTTGGATATTGAGTGGTTTTTGCCTTCACACTCACTCCGTACCGCTCTTAGTGACGTCACTCGCTCCGAAGTTGGAGCGCGAGCATAGAGGTAACTGTGGAGTTGTGCTACCGGCCGGAGCACACTCCAAAGAAGGTACGCCCGATTAAGGATTTTTCCCCTTAAGAAAACGCTGCAAGAAGGTAACAGTGACAGCGTCGAATACAACAGCATAGAGATACAACACAGACGCACAAGGTAGGCTGGACCTATACACATATGTTGGAAAGAGGATAGATGTTATATTGTGAACAGGGTCAGATCTCTATTGAAGTTTAAGCGCGATGTCTACAGAGATGTGTGGGGGCTCATTTTTTGCGGGTTGATCTGTCGTTTTTGACAATACCATTTTGGGGTGTGTATGACGTGATCACTTTTTATTCAATTTTCTTTAGAGATAAAGTGATGAAAAAAACGCAAATCGGCCTTTTTTTAAAAAAAAATTCTGTTACACCATTCACCATATGGGCTATCTTTTTAAAATATTTTAATAGTATGGGTGTTTTCGCATGCAGAGATGCTCATAATGCTATATTTTTTTGTTTGTTTCTTTTTATTTTGGAAAATTAAATTTTTAACTTTTTTTTATATTTTTAAAACTTTTTTTTACTTTTTGTTAAGTCCTCCAGGTGGACCACAACTTACAATTATCAGATGTAAATTGCTCCATTAGTCTGTATAGAAATCAATATATCACAGTTCAGTGCTGCCATCTAATGGCCTGAACTGGGATATACTAACAATGAGCCTGGAAGCTTAGTACAGGCTGTGGCTTATTTATGGAACAGGGTGCTTTCCCCAATCTGCTCTGGGGGAAAGCACGCCTGAAGAGAAATCCCACGCTTCCGTTTTTTTAACACTTTCAGATGCTGTGAGTGAGGGAAACTCATTGATGTGAGGGGAGGGGGCATGTGGTGTATTCTGGGGCCATGATGGTGAAGAACTGTGTGAGGAGCTTTACGGGGTGTAAATCTGTGAGGGAGATCCGTAATCGACAAAATGTAACTGTGTTGTTAGTTCATTATTTCAAGATTTGGGCCCCACTTTTGATTTGGCCCAGGGCAACATTTTGTTTAAAACCAGCCCTGGTTAGTGCATTATTTTCCGTGATGTTTTCATTTTAAATGTTGTCCTGTACATCCGCATATCCACTTATCATATCTTGTAGGATGTTTTGTATCTTTTTCTGTTATTTTTGATAAATTTGTGTTCTTGAAGGAGTGGCACCTTCAAGTGTGAATGCGCTCCCATTATCCCGGGAGTAGCATTCTTGTGCACTTATTGCCCTGCCTATCCCACAGGTGTGTGTGTTCTCCTCTTCTCATTGATTGCTGGATGCAAATAGAGATGACTAGGAGCAGCACACTATATATGCAAGGTCTGCTCTCCTGAACATAGATGCCCAACGACATAGGTAGGTTTAGAGTAGGACTTTCCTGACTGAGACCACCTTGGCGTGGTTCCGTGGGCACAGATGTATTTTGATCAAAATTTATTGGCCGAGAGCCTCAGATTTGATCTTATCAGAGTGAGGGCTTAGTCCATATATTATGTTGTGTTTGTGCATTATTTTCTGCGATTGTTATTTCATAAATATAGCCATGCACATCCACATATTCACTTATTACATTGTGCAGGTTGCTTTTTATCTTTTTCTGTGATTTTTTTTGTACATTTATCATCCCCTGTTTGTCAGAAAACTGGTTTAAAAAGTTGGAAAGTTTAGCACATATCATGGCTGAAAACATTTACAGCTTTTTGGGGGTTAGACGCCTACTTGCCACTTTTAAAAACTAGGTAGAGCAAAGCAAGGGCAGCTATAGCAGGACTGGCATATTTATTGCAATCTGCAACCGGAAACTGGCGTGGATTGTAGCAGAAATCTATACTTTTTGGTGCACTGACCTGCAGAGATGCATCACAATTATTGAGAGACTTGTGAGAACCTATGGTGCATGTGCCTCCAGCGGGGGATAGATTAAGACTATTGTAAAATGTCCCCTATAGTTTGTAAGTAGTGATTATAAAGAATTTATAAATTACACTTACTTTTATGGGTTTCTCCAAGGTTCTCTAGTTACATCCCCATACATACACTCTGAAGAGTAATCATTGGTTATTGCCTTCCTGTGAAATCAGTCCTAGTATGTGCATGTGTCTGTGACAGGTAAGGCTACATTTACACCACTTGTGAAAATTCTACCGACCTATACAGTGGTACTATCCAATGATTTAGCCAAATGTATGCTGAAAGGGTCTCCTTGTGTGCAGCAAAATTATGTTTGTATGACTACATTTCTTGAGATTGGACGCTGATCCAGAATTTAGACAAGTGGCACCTATCTCATCTTCCTCTGGATCAACACAATAGTATTACCAGTGGCAAACGTATACAACTACATTGGAAAACAGCTGACTGCATCTGTGAATACTGCACTTATAACACTGTTTTAAATGGTTCCAATAACTAAAATGTGGTGTAAATTTAGCCTAAATCAGATTGTACCACATGCACACACTGATGTCCCTTATTAAGGTGCCTTCACATGTGGCAGATTTTGCTGTAGAAATGTGTGAGACCTAAATAAATTCCATTAACCTGAAAGGTAACACAAATACATGAAAAGTTCCAGCACAGTTTCCAGATCATCTTCTTTTATTGATGCAAAGTAGTAAAAAAAACATGGAAAACATCACAGTTTACGCATTTCGGTTTGTAACCTTAATGAGTATAATTGGTTAAATGGTTATAATTTTTTATTTTTTAGGTTATTAAAGTGATTTTTGTATCATTGTTTCATGAGGAATAGAGTTTTATTTGTTTAATATTTTCTACAAAGAAACTGTTGCTATTTCGCAATATTGTTCTTTAAACGTGAAAAAAATTGTATTTGAACTTTTTATCACACAATAAAAAAAACTCTATATTTTACTTTACTGCCAATGTGAGAGTTATTTTCATATATGCCATGTCGTAGTTAACATTACTATGTTGGGCAGAGGGCTGAGTCGAGTCAGATCCATCGGTATGGTAACAGAACCTTTCACCCAGTGATCTGCTACTCTCTGCTGCTGATCCATTCTGCCTCCTCAGACTGGCTGCTCTACATAAGCACTAAGTTATCTCACGTTCAGCAGTACGTGGAGAAGGGATTTTATTACAAGGACAAAATGGTTGTTCAGAATAATAAACCACCAGTGAGAAAAGATGATCTGATAAGTGCTACACATTGAGTCAAATCAGGCTTAGTGAGGAGGACCCTGGAGAGTCCCTCTAAATGATTCCAGTTGAGAATATCCCACAGAATGAATACCTGAGTTAAGTCTCGAAGCTTACAAATAACTATATCACCTGCTCGATACTAAAGAAATCCTTAACACATGACCAGTAGGTGGTCTCAGAGGACTGTAGTTGAGGAACTCTGATATACAGTACCTCGAATCCTTTTTTTTTTTTTTAAATCTATTTCAAACACAGTGTATAAACATTATTGAAATTAATGGGTGACAGAATGAAAAAATCAGTTTGTTAGCAATTAGTTAAGCACCATTAGTTAACCAATCTAAAGCCGTCAACTGCTTTTAGGGCAGGTTTTATGTGAATATGTACTGTAGCATTTTATGAACTGTCAACACCCTCAAGATCCACCATCTGCCTGGGAGTATAATCTTTGGAAGAAGTACAGAAAATAAAACACACCAGAGTATTAATGAAAAACAAATGATCTTTAGCCTAATGGTTCACATACAGATTTGCTATGGTCCGGTTTATTTATTTTATTTCTATGAAATTTGCTGAGCTTTCACTACTTTTCACATGATATAATCCGATTAAGTTTATTTAATTACTCTTTTATTCATAACAGGCAACTTCATGGCCTTTAAAGGCACACACATTCAACACAGATATTATTTGGAATGGGTGGCTAATTGAGTGTGTACTGGACAAACAGGTTCCAGGAGATTTTTCCAGAGACCCATGCTACAGTAAATGCATTGTTGTGTGTAAAATAGATGTCATCTTACATAATTAAATCTGGAAGCACAAACTCTATATTCTTCCAATGATTTAATGCATAACACAAGTATCAATAATAACTATTAAACTGGTTTCACAGTAAATTATATTCCAGAAACTTTTTAAACCCCTTTGAACAGTCTAATGACACGGTTGTCACTCATTGCTAAAAAGTAGCATTATACCATACGTTATACCGTACTATGGTCGGAAAGAAATAGGTACATCTGCACCATACATTACAACAAGTTTCAAGTGTAGCCCAACATGGTTGGTGTCCAGAGCATGTCACCATCTGGGCACTGTTGGCCAGATTTGTTAAATCACTTAGATAGTGAAAACTTAGGCTATCTAGACCTGCACTAGATCTAGACAGCAACTTTGAAGTAAAATGGCATATATTAAGCCAAGCCCCTTTCCCATTAAGCTCCGTCCCTTCCCGCTTTTTGAGCAAGTAGTAAAAATGTGTAGAAACCCTAGTTGTGTCTAAGTGTGCCAAAAGTGTGCCAGTCTGCGCTATTTTTTAGACAGATTTCAGTTGCAGACACATTACTAAATCAGGGCCTGTATGTTGTAGTTTTGGCCTATTATATCAATTATATTGCACTCAGTGCTGTGTTTCACTGTCTAAATACGGCATGTCATTATTTTCTGTGTTTTATCTGATATTTGTCTGGACATCCTATGGTCATAGACTCACAGTAAGAAGTGAGAGTTCAGTTCAAATTGATCCTGATGGTGGTGAGACTTGAGGGAGAAGATGCTGTAGTTCTTCTGTTCCCAACACACTATATACTGTATCCTGCTGCTTATGTTATGAGAGTTGCTATTAAGAGCCCGAAAGGGGGCCTGAAACATATATACTCTTATGTCAAGTATACCTCAGCGGGATAATGTATCCTACCACACTGCAAAAAATATTCAACAATGGTAAAAGGAACAAGACGGAGTTCAGAGTTCACTTGCCCTCCAAATTCTACATATCTCAATCTCATTTCATGCTCCGATGCTCTCCCTTGCCTTGCGCTGTATAGCACAGGGCAAAGGATTTTTTGTTTACATTGGCACACTACTAGGCGGAAGCTTCCACCCATCAGTTTTACAGGCTAGGACAGCGCGAAAGCCCGCCCATTAGGGCTGGTGACATCACCGGCTCACTGCTAGGTTGAGGCTTTCCCATGGAGAGTCTGGTACGTCACCGGATCTCCAAAAAAATGCCTTTGCCCTACACGATTCAGCGCAGAGCAAAGGAGAGCATTGGAGCAAAAAATGCTCCAATGCTCATACCAGGGGCGCCAGAGGGGTGAAAATGGGGATATATCTGGGTTCAGCTCTGTAAAGAGAGTGAAACATGGTTCGTGACTCCACAGAACACGTGTCCAGTGCTTTATACAACTCCAGGCAAAGCAGATGCCACTTCTAGATGTAGTTTGGAAATCGTTAGTGAATGATGCAACAAATGAAAGGCAAAAAGGCTTCAGTACTTGGTGGCTCCACGTAGGGACTTTGTCTGGTCTCCCACTTGATGGCTAAACTGTTGTTACTCCTAGATGCTTCCACTTCACAATAATATCACTAAAGTTTACCAGAGTAGATCCAGCAGATCAGAAATGTCACAAATATTAGTTTTCACAAAGTTTGCTGCTAAACTGCTTGTAAATCTTTGTTTCAGTTGTTTCTGTGATGTAGTGAAATATAATTACACGCACTTCATACGTTTCAAAGGCTTTTATCGACAATTACATGACATTTATGCAAAGAGTCAGTATTTGCAGTGTTGGCCCTTCTTTTTCAGGACCACTGCAATTCGACTGGGCATGCTCTCAATTAACTTCTGGGCCAATTCCTGACTGATAGCAACCCATTTTTTCATATTCACTTCTTACAGTTTGTCAGAATTAGTGGGTTTTTGTTTGTCCACCTGCCTCTTGAGGATTGACCACAAGTTCTCAATGGGACTAAGATCTGGGGAGTTTCCAGGCCATGGACCCAAAATGTCTTATGGCACGGTGCTCCATCGTGCTGGAAAATGCATTGTTCTTCACCAAACTGTTGTTGGATTGTTAGAAGAAGTTGCTGTTGGAGGGTGTTTTGGTACCATTCTTTATTCATGGCTGTGTTTTTGGGCAAAATTGAGAGTGAGCCTACTCCCTTGGATGAGAGGCAACCCCACACATGAATGGTCTCAGGATGCTTTACTGTTGGCATGACACAGGACTGATGGTAGCGCTCACCTTTTCTTCTCCGGACAAGCCTTTTTCCTGATGCCCCAAACAATCAGAAAGAGGCTTCGTGGGAGAATAGGACTTTGCCCCAGTCCTCAGCAGTCCATTCACCATACTTTCTGCAAAAGATCAATCTGTCCCTGATGTTTTTTTTGGAGAGAAGTGGCTTCCTTGCTGCCCTTCTTGACACCAGGCCATCTTCCAAAAGTCTTCGCCTCACTGTGCGTGCAGATGCGCTCACTCCTGCTGCCATTTCTGAGCAGGCTCTGCACTGGTGGCACTTCGATCCCGCAGCTGAATCCTCTTTAGGAGATGATCCTGGCACTTGCTGGACTTCCTTGGACGCCCTGAAGCCTTCTTAAGAAGAATTGAACCTCTTTACTTGAAGTTCTTGATGATCCTATAAATTGTTGATTGAGGTGCAATCTTAGTAGCCACAATATCCTTGCCTGTGAAGCCATTTTTATGCAACGCAATGATGGCTGCATGCTTTTCTTTGCATGTCACCATGGTTAACAATGGAAGAACAATGATTTCAAGCATCACCCTCCTTTTAACATGTCAAGTCTGCCATTTTAACCCAATCAGCCTGACATAATGATCTCCAGCCTTGTGCTCGTCAACATTCTCACCTGAGTTAACAAGACGATTACTGAAATGATCTCAGCAGGTCCTTTAATGACAGCAATGAAATTATGTGGAAAGTTTTTTTTGGGATTAAGTTAATTTTCATGGCAAAGAAGGACTATGCAATTCATCTGATCACTCCTCATAACATTCTGGAGTATATGCAAATTGCTTTTATCAAAACTTAAGCAGCAACTTTTCCAATTTCCAATATTTATGTAATTTTCAAAACTTTTGGCCACGACTGTACACATTTACACATAGAATGCTATCAATCACTGATAACATCTCCCCTGTGCACTGCTATCATTGCCTGACGGTTATCTCTGTATACACACACAGAGAATATTATCAATCTCTGATAACACCTTCCTTGTGTACAAATATCAGTGACTGACAGCTATTTATGTATACACACTCATACATAGAATACTATCAATCACTGATAACACCTCCATTCTGTCCAGCTATCAGTAACTAACAGCTATCTATATATACACACTTAGGCCTCTTTCACACGACCGTATGGTTTTGCGGCTCGCAAAAAAACGGATCTGCAAAAAAAACGGATGACATCTGTGTGCATTCCGTTTTTTGCGGAACGGAACATCTGGTCCCTAATACTATCCTTGTCCATGATGCGGATAATAATAGGACATGTTCTATCTTTGAACGGAATGGAAATACGAAAACCGAATGCATACGGAGTACCTTCCGTATTTTTTTTTGCGGACCCATTGAAATGAATGGTTCCGTATACGGAACGTATGTGGAATGCAAAAAACGGCCCGTACACTCGCAAAAAAAACGTTTGTGTGAAAGAGGCCTTACACAGTGAATGCTATCAATCACTGATAACACCATCCCTGTGTACAGCTATTAGTAACTGACAGCGATCTATGTGTACACAATTATACAAAGAATGCTATCAATAACTGATAACACATCCCACGTGTACAACTATCTGTATATCTATGTATACACACTTACACAGAGAATGCTGTCAATCACTCATAACATCAGTCCTGTGTACAGCTATCAGTCACTGACAGATATCTATGTATACAGACTTACACAGAGAATGCTATCGATCACTGATAACACCTACCCATATACATCTATCAGTGACTAACAGCTATGTATACACACCTATGTAGAGAATGCTATCAATCACTAATAACAGCTCCTCTGTGTACAACTATCAGTGACTGACATCTATCTCTGTATATACACTTACACAGAGAATGCTGTCAATTACTGACAATGTGTAAATTACAAGCCTTATTTATTCTTTTCCCATAGAACTATACATACATCTGCACAGTCCTCCTGACAGGTTCTCTTTAAAGTATGTCTGTACTTTTAGGTTTTGATCGCTAGGGGGAGGGGGGGGGTTGCTTTAGAGATAGTAGAGCTCACACAGAGCAGTATCTCTTCTCTCTGCTGGAGACAGATTCAGTTTGGGCTCATAAACTTTCTATTGAGCCCATCTCCAGCAGTGAAGAGAGACAGTGCTCTTTGTGATCACTTCTTTCTCTTCATTTTAGCGATCGGTGGGGGTCTCAGCACTTGGACTCCAACTGACCAAAATATTTCATATGTTATTTTGACATATCAACATTTTTTCAACATACAGTGATAGTATAAAGTCTCAGAACTCCTTATTATCACCAAACTACAAATGATTATGTTTGGAGATTACATTGCTGTGTGCTGGATTTTCTGTATCTGTTTGCAGTAGGTGTGGCTGAAATACCTGAACTTAACTTTTGAAAATCACAAAGAGGTACAAGAGCAATTTTTTTTTAATGGTAAGCCAAGCTTCTATCTCCCGATGCATATCTATACATGCCCAATCCTGCCCAGTCCCCTTAGTGCCCCATACAGAACTTATATCTACACTGTGCCCCCTTCACAGTAGTTTTGACAACATTGTGCCCCCTCATAGCAGTAATGCCCACACTATGCCCCCACACAATAGTTATGCCTATGCTGTGCCCCCTCACAGTAGTTATGCCCACATTGTGCCCCCTCACAATAGTTATGCCTACATTATGTCCCCTCAACAGTAGTCATGCCAGTACAGTAGTTATATCTACATTGTGCCCCCTCAAAGTAGTTTTGCCCACACTGTGCTCCTTTACAGTAATTATGCCCACATTGTGCACCCACAGTAGTTATACCCCTCTTTCAGTGGTGCCACCTGTTTTTTAATAAAATTTAAAATTCAGGTTTTTTTGGTAGTGGCATGTTCTCACACTTGAGAAGCATTTTTTGTTGCTTGTTTTTTCCTTTTTTTTTTTCAAATCACAGCATTCCTGGGTCTGGTGTTTCCCTCATTATCTGGCATATTACGCACTTTCTGTTTTGCAACAGCCTCCCCTTGCTGAAATTGGGGAAGCTGTTATACTGTAGTAATAGGTCGGAGCCTGCTTGAGTGGAATTGTGATTTTCTTTTTCCAATTCCACCCCATTTGGAGTTTTTTTATTGCTACCCACAACATCCTATGCAATATTTAATGGTGCCATTAAAAAGTACAACTAATCCAGCATAAAAAAAAACACATCCTCATACAGCTATATGAATGGAAAAAATTAAAAAATTATGATTTAAAGAAGGCAGGGAGTAAAAAACTAAAAAGCCATGTGCTAAGGGGATAAAATGCCATGTGCTAAAACACACTCTGTGGACAAAAACACCCAAAAATGCCTTAACACAACTAAAAATGCTGATAAAGTCAGGAGTTTTTAAAGTTTGTTTTTGTTTTGTTTTTTACAAAAAAAAAAGGCCACAGACAAAGCTGTGTATGAATAACCCTAACAATTTACCTTACCACCAGTTCTGATAAATATCCTTCATTGTGAACAGTTCCTGTTTTTTGGGCCAAATGCAACCCCCAGACTGCAGGTTATATGTTATAACAGCTTTACTAATAATTTTGCACAACCCCACTCTATAGCTTAAAAACCTGTATAGTTGTTGTGATTTAAGATGAAAATGTTTTCTTAAGAAGATGTATGCATATGGTATGTAACTGGGTCATTTTCAGCCATGACAATTACCATGCTCCTTGTGTATGGCGATACATTTGAACATCTACAGTACCATATGTTGCACACTAACTCAATTATTTTTCACAAATATATGTATAAACCATCCACAATTCTTGTACAAACCCCACCTACAGGTTTAAATATTCCACCATAGTACAAGAGATCTAATGAGAGCATATTGGAATGTGACATTTATGCTGTGCTCCACTAGAGGGACACAGAGATCACTATACACTGAAGCTGAGATGTTTATACAGTGCACCTGTACTTTCTGAAAACTTTTGATATGTTGTAGCAACAGATCATCAGTTTTGATCAGTGGGGTCCAAGCTCTGATATTCCCATCAGTCACTACAAAGAGGAGAAAGAAGTACTCACACAGAGTACTATCTATGCTGCTGAAGATGGGCTTGACAAAAAGTCTACAAGCCTATTTTGAGTCTATCTCCAGCAGCGATCAGGAAGGGTCTTAGACCTCGGACCCCCACCATCAAAATCTTTTATGTTGCTATGACATAACTAATGTTTTTGTTCAGTACAGGTACACTTCAGAGCGTTTATTATAAAAAATACTCTGTGAAGCTAAATTGAAGTAAACCAATTTTAATGAAAACAACGTATTATTTGTAAACAATACTCATAGGTTAAACAACAATCATGGATCAATTAAATATTTCAGATACATAGTAGCAGGTCAAGAGGGAAAACAAGTTTACCAGCCTTCTCTCTGTTCAATACTTTATTTTTAACTCTGTTTCAATTGGGATGTAAAACTTTGCATACACACTGCTAGTCAACATTTTTTCATAGGCAAGCAATGATGTACATTTAATACTTTTCGGACCTCTAAAATTGATGTATGGTGGAAGCCCGGTGTTTAAAAAGGGATCCCGCTCACTATAGCTGGCAAGTTTCCTCTGTTTCATACAGCAGAGTCAATAATGCCTTTGAAACTTCAGATGCAATGGTCAAATGTGACCATGGCATATGAGAAAGTAAAACCCAGAAGCTATGTGCTTCCAGGCCTGGAATGAAACCCCCCCCCCTCCCCCCATGCAGCTATTGAGGGAGCTGTTTGTTCGTTGTGAAAGGCCAGAGCCTGCTGGAGGTTCTGATGCCTTTCACAGGTATATTTCAATGTTAGCCTGCAGGTGGCAGCACTACATTGGAATATACTGAATCTTCTATTTATCAATGGATGTAATCCCATTGCTAAATTGAAGTGGCGATCTGTCAATTGCATGCTGTTAGTCCCTCGGGGACCTAAAAAAGGAACGAAAAGTAAAAAAGCTTTAACAATAATATATGTATCTATACATATATATATATATATATATATATATATATATATATATAGATAAACTCACTCCCTTTTGCCCAGAATAAACATAAACTTTTGAAAAATTTAAACATCATAGGCCCGAAAACACCTGTACTATTAAAATATAAAATTATTTATCCCATACAGTGAACTGCATAATGGAAAATAATCTAAATGCCTGATTGACAGCTTTTTAGCAACTTCATCTCCCCAAAAATTGAATAAAAAGTGTTCAAAAAGTTATACACACTCCAACCTGGTATCAAGAAAAAGTACAGATCATCCCATAAAAAATAAGCCCTCCCACAGCTCCACAGACATTAATATAAAAAAGTTATGGGGGTCAGAATATGGAGATGAAAAGAAAAAAATAACTTTTTCCAAAGACAAGAAAAGCTATATAACTGTGGAAATGCGGTATCATTCTAATCGATCATGAACCCAGGATGGGTTTTACAGCATAGGGAATGTCGTAAAACAAAACCCATAAAGCTCTGGCAGAATTTTTTAATTCCACAACACTGGAATTTATTTCAGCTTCCCTCCACATTCTATGCAATAGTAAGTGATGGTATTAGAAAGTACAACTTGTCCTGTAAAAAAATACAAGCCCTCATACGGCTATGTGAATGGTAAAATAAAAATAAGCTACAGTATGGCTCTAGGAACGCAGGGAGTAAAAAACTAACATGGAAAATCGTCAGGTCCTGAAGGGGTAAAACCATTAGGATTACATTAAAATATACCACAGACTAATTCATCTAGTAAACTGATAAAATCCATCACAGCCTTAAAAGGGAACGAACAACACACACCAAATTTATAGTGAATAGTTGGAAAGAATTTCACAGCCAAATTTCATTCATGCATTCTCCCCTTATGCCGTTCCAAGATCAGGGTCTACTTTCTGGCTTCTAAAAAATTGTTATAGTACTACGTTGTTTACTATGGATTACAACTGAGCTGTAAAATACATTTTTTTTTTTTTTTAAAGAAAAGTACTATGCGCAAATTGATAGAAAACAACCATGGAAAGAAACCATACACTGCTATGGAATAAAAACCACACAATATTCTAAACTATAAAATTACGGCACACAAGGCATTCTAAACTATAAAATTACAGCAGAACTCTGGATCATTTTAAAAAGTTAATCTCTCCCAATGTCTACACGAAGTTTGTATGTTCTAACTGGGTTTGCATTGGTGTCCCCGTATTGATGGGTACGTCGGATATATGGAATTTAGACTGTAAGCTCCCTTATGGACAGAGACTGATGTGAATGAGGACAATCTCTGTACAAAATTGCAGAATAAAAACATAAGAGGTGCATAAGATATAAAATCAAGCAAATAGCCATCTGTATTCATAACCATGTGCTGCTTAATATATACTACTCCATATTGAACTGCCCATTCCCTAGGCATGTTGCTTTATGCTATGTGTCTCAGTTACACAACAAGAGATTCTCCATCTATCAGGTTTTTGTTAGGGATCAGATACAAAATTTAGCAATACTTTTAACATAACTGTCATATAGTATATCATCTGCAAAAATATATTGAAAGCATTCTCTAATACCTGATAAATGTTAGTAATGACAATGATAGTAATACAGTGAGTAGTGCCAACGTGCACTGCTAAATATTCCGATGCGGTAAAAATGGACCGCAGTATGGAAGGGGTTAAACGACTGACATCACATCACAGATGTCAGCCGTTTATACCTGAGTGTCAGCAATGTGCTGACATTCTGCTATACCCACAGGGCCACCATGGATGGAATGTTAGACAGGAGGCGGACGGGGGATCGCAATCCCGCCCGCCGCACCGCCCGCCTCCCGCACTGCCCGCACTGCCCGCACTGCCCTTTACCACCAAGCCCACAATTTTAGGCATTTTGAAGTTTCTGATCCCCGTGGTCATGGACCGCTGGGATCAGAAACTGCAGAAAGCGCTGCAAACAGAATTGACCTGCGGTTTGCTGCGATCGCCGATACGGGGGGGCGGGGGGTGTCACAGGGCCCCCCTTGGCATTGTAACAAGGTACCTGATGAATGATTTCAGCAGGTACCTTGTTCCGATCACCGCCAGCTGAGCAGCGGTGATCAGTAGTACACTTAGCGTACTGGTACATCATGTGTCCTTAAGTACCAGGACACCATGACGTACCGGAGCCTGAACACTATTGGGCCATAATTAAAATTGCTATGGGGGTCAGACAATCCCTTCAATGAATTTATGTTTGTATAATAGAAAACTGTATATTTAGATGCCCTCTATTGCGTGCAAAATCTATACATACAATTATGATATCTATTTATGTGTATGTCAGTCTGCATGCTCTATTATACAAAGTGGTTAAACAATTGCCAATGTATATAAAGGACAAAAATGTAAAACAATCCTAATGTTATATAATAAATGTTTAATGCAATAAGGTTCTTTTTAGGTAATATATAACATTACAACTATGAATAGCTAGACTATTACACTGTAGACCTAGAAATTAATAATAAAGGATTACTGCAATATTCTTTATAAGGTTTGGTGGACCTCTGGGCCAGCTACATATGTTTTAGATGTGCCATAAGACACCAAAATATACCCAAAAGGTTTTGAATTTCAAAGACGAGTGGAAACCATATTAATGATAAAAACAGGAGTATGGCACCAGACCCAACTCTATATAGAATCAGATCAAACTACTGCAAAATAGCACAGCATGTATTTTATAACTAGGTTGTAAAACTTGATCTGAATTGTGGTAATGACAATCCCCTCTATATGAAATGCATTTTGCAGGTTAATGAAGAGCTTCATTTTTTCCATGAGACAATTTTACAGATGTACCTGCCATGAATGCAACAGCAGTATAGAACCGACAGGTTCATTATCAACACAGGGGACATTTCATGGCCAGAAGTTTAACCTTCTCTAAGGGTTTGCACACAGACACTTTAAATGCTGCTGTTTAACTTAAGGTTAAAATACGAAGAAATACACTTAGCTGTGTTTATGCTGTGTAATATTAAAGGGGTTATGCCACAAAAATTACTTATCCGCTATCTACAAGACAGGTGATAAATAACGGATCACTGAGACACATGGCTGAATTGAGCTGTATTGTCCATGTCAGTCCATTGCTCCATTCATTTCTATGGAAACAACAGAGAGCTGTCTATGTCAGCCTTATAGAAGTAAGTAGAACAGGGGACTAATAGGAACACTATCAAGGACCCCTCCTTCTCAGGATCATGGCGGTCCCAGTTGTAGGATCAGTGCCATGTTATTTATTACCTATCCTTAGCTGGCTGTGGTTCCAAACAGTTACCTCCATAATTTACAATAAAAGGTCACTGGATCATTCATTAATATCAAAGTAATACATAATCCAAATAGTGGTCATCACAATCCCCAAAATAGAGCCTTCTCTTACTGGACAGAAATATGCACTATATATTTTATGATAATTTAAACTCTCTTCCTTTGGTCTAGATAATGTCTTTTTATAGCAATTCATCATCAAACTCAGTTCATCATCAAACTCAGTCTGACGCAGAAGGCTCTGTCCACTGTGCAGTGGCATGCCAAATGAGCTACAATATGCTAGTGCTAAAAACTTCCATCTTCTCTATAGTTTTCAGTGCTTGCCGGATAAACATCTTACTAGTAGGAGTGCCAGTTTCGGACCCCCACTAATCTAATACTGATGATTCATCCTGAAGCTAGGTCATCAATACCTAAGACACAGAAAACCCCCTTAATGCCTTCCATACCTCCACCGGACATGTACTACTGAGTGGGCAGCATAGCTGGTAGGATGCCTGCTGTTTTACACAGCAGACACCTGGAGGCAGTCTGTTATCAGTGATAATGTTGATCACTGAACTTTTAACCCCCAGATACTGTGATCGGTTGCAACTATGGCAACTGGTCTTTTCCTGGGACAGCTGTGCTCCCAGGGACTGAACGACACTCCCCTGCTGAGATCAGGGAGGCTGTTCATTCCCTGTGGTAGCTTCAAGCCTTAGGAGAATTCAAGTCTAGCATAGCACTACATTCCTATGAAGCCCTGCCTGTGGCTCCATAGGAATATATTGAATCTCCCATAGACGGCAATGGTGATTCATTGCCGTCTATGGGAGAAGTGATCTAATGATCACATGATCAAGTCCCCTAGAGGGACCTAAAAAAAAGTTTAAAAAAGTTTTTTAAACTATATATAAAAATTCAAATCACCCCCTTTCCTCATATAAAAAATAAACATCATAGGTATCACCTTGTCCCAAGATGCCCGTACCATTAAATGGAATCTGTCAAGTAGTTTTTACTAGTATAACTACTATCAATGGCCATCAGTATGTTGTACAAGCATGCTAAACATACCTATGTCATTTGTCTGTTTAGCAACTGTCCAGGAAAAGCACTTTTAATCCTTTGAAAAACAGCTCTCAAGTGCCCAGCTGGATGGGCTTGGTTTTTCAAAGTGCTCAAGCCCACAGCCATTCCTCGCTGTCTGATCCTTCCCAAAGCTCCCAAGATTTCCTTCCTCTGACATCACTACAATGCAGCGCTTCCCACCTGTGTGCTCCTCCCCTAAGCTGCCAAGGTTTCCTCACCTGATGTTAGGAGCTGCAGAGCAAGGCCCCTTCAAACACAAGGTGCAAATTTCACCTTTTTCAATAGACAGGTGAGATCTGATGCCAAACCACATCAAATCCGCACCAAAAACCACAAGTAACACATGGGAGTTTGGGTGCGCATGTTCTCACGGATCTTCTGCATGTTTAGCTGTAATGTTCTTGAGTGGTCAGTTCTTCAGTGTGAGTTCTGCGTGACTACCCCTCACATGCATTAGACAGATGTTGTGGTTAAATGTTGGCCCTGGAGCCTTTTGGAACCTCCCTGGAGCCAAGATGTCTCTCTAACTCATATGAGGAGATTTGTCCTACAAGTGTCTATAATAGTTTGGTATTGGGGGTTCAGGAGCTCAATGTTACAACTCTGTGCATATGTTTCACTTAATACAACCGGCGAAAACTAAAGGGTCTCAATAATTGAAGGCCACTCATACTGACTGAAAGTGGTATGACAATAGGGCAAATGCTGATGTAATCACATGGTTTTGTGAATGAAAAAAGAAAAATACAAATTAAGTCTGGGACACCAAAGAGGTAATAAAGCCTTGATGACTCCAGGTTCTTTTGAACTAACCAGTCAATGCAATGGTGGACATTCATTACTAGTGTTGTATTTTGTGCCTGAATATTTTGCCCTGACAGATGATGTCGGCAGAGAGAAAGATTGGGAAAAATGAATACAGAGAAATATGGCAACAGCTTTCTCCTCAGTCCCCATTGAATATACGATACAAATTCATCTGAGCCAAATGTGAATGTGAAGGATTAAGGAGAAATAGTTGTCGGCTAAAAGATCATTCATTCAATTACTATTGAAAATGTATAGCTGCCTCTGTGCAATAAATTGTAAATGGTATTTATGATTATAAATGCTCCTAAGATTGTGCAGATCTGTCTTTTTTGGGAAGGCAGTCTGTACGAAAGATGCAACAGTGTGCCGAAGGATGCCTACTTGTGGCACAATGCGGCACAGTCTTTCTAGTGACAGAATTTTTCAGACCACAAAATTGAACAAAACCAGTCTAAGATTTTCACACAAGAAGGTGCAAAGTAGGACTACTCAAAAAAATTGTGGAAGAGTTAACTTGCAGACTGTCATGTCTAACATATCACAAGTGAATACAAATTTGGACACAGACCATTAATATATTTGGTGCATTTAGCAGGTGCCACAAATTGTGGCACAAAAAAGGTAAGATTCTAGGGGCACATACATGAATATATGTCCTCCAACGTGTTATCTACATACTTCAGTTGTATATTCTGGAAAATAGAGGGAATATAACAGAGCATATATGAATCAGGAGCAGAGGAATAGACTGGAAAGTCAAGCGGTTTTGTTTTAGAGAACTGGTAATTCTGGGAAAAGGATCAAGCTCCCCTACATTGTTCACTACAAAAAACAATTCTACATTATCCAAGCACAGCAAAAGAATAATACTCAAATATTTGTTCTAAATATTTTCCCAGCTTGCAAGTGTTCGCTGCCACACAATGACAAGAACAAATTCAATAATTGTGGTTAGGATCAATTTTCAGAAAATGATGAAAGCAATTGTGCATTGTCTCTAATAGAAATTAAAATAAATATTTACTGAAGTAATACTGATAGGGCAGAAGGAATCTTGGCTTAAGGAAGAATGGAGCAGATTCATGGAGTGAACACAATTAGAGAAGTCTTTGTCCTATGGTAATTTTCATTTTGTCTGAGCCATATATGCGGATGCAGCACTTCCATGTATGGACTTTCAGATAAACCCTGAAAGATGCCATTGCTTCAAATTCAAAAAGGAAAATACCACAAGACAATTTCAAAGTATTTAAACAGATTTTAGGATGGGACATGAAGATGAAGCACACATATATGACCTTCTGTTCATAGTGGAATGTGCTTCCTTTTGATTTGCATCCTTATACGTGGAAAATGTACCTGACATTGTAAATTATAAGAATATTAGAGATATTACAGGTGCTTTTAAACAAGGCATGGAACTCCATGGCAATGCCAATAAATAAGGAAAACCGAAAAACCTAAGCAGCATGAAGTAAATGTGCAGGTGTAAGCTGCTGTGACTGAAATGCAAAAGCAAACACAAAAGATACAGCAGCATCCTATGATATATTCAAACAACAGCCCGGGGTAGGCAGTAGTTCTCGGTTTGGGTCTGATCTGGTCATGGTGTTCTCTCCACCAAACCTCCCTCATTTTTTTGCATATCGGATGAAGGTTAAAGTAGTTCCCCCTGGGGCACACCCTGTGCAGGGGTTCCTGGCTGGTGGATGGTGGGGTGCCCTTGGTGTTAAAGTGCAAATTCATAGGCAGGAGACTGAGAAGAAGTTAAGCACACATTTTTCTTGGCAGCAAGTTGCAGAACACGTGCAAACTAGTTGCTAGTATACAATCTTACAAGGCAGTTTCCCAACAATGGTCTGGCTGAGTTGGAGCAAGATTTGCCAAATCCCAATGTCCTCTAGATGCTGCAATCTGTTTCTCTTGATGCAATTCCTCAAATAGCAATTTCTCTGTTATGCAGTTCCCAGCTAAGGGATACATATCTTACATATTTGTCAGTTCCTAAAGGTGAGGTGCAGATCTTTAAATCTAATCGAGTAATCAGAACTGCAAATGCTGCTAAGCCAGGCGTAAGCCAGAGAACTAGTACTCAGGTTGTGAGGACCTGATTCTCTAAAGCCTGTATTATGATGTATTAGTATGATGGCTAACGTGCATTTGTGGTAAAGCTCCTTAGTGATCTGGCATTCTAATACTGCCGCCGATTACCCAATGAACAAGCAAATGCTTGTACACTGGGCAATTGTGATCTTTCAGCCTGCTGAAAGATCTCAATTTGATAATGCCGGCAAACAACTATACATCAGGGGGACAAGCAATGGCATAATGATCACTCCTCCTTATGCTGTGGAGGAGATCGCTGCATGTAATAGCAGTAGTCTACTCCACTAGCAAACAGGCGATTGCCGGGAAGGAATGCTTCCTTTCTGACAATCGCCTGCAGAACCAGCTGGTGCAATACAGCCTTAACTGCTCCTCACAGATTTATCTCTTTATATTGAGTCACTGGACAGGAGGAGGCAAGTCTAAACTAGTTTTGCTCTGCCCTCTTTCTAGAAAGATTTACAAAGGCTCAATAGAAAATGTCAGGGACCTTCTCCATCCACCACACTAAATGCATAACAGTGCATATACATGCAAACAGTGCAAAGAACAGTGCAAACAATAGAGCCTTGGCTGATAAACTTCAGGCATAAACTTGTCAATCTAGAAATATGTTGACATATAAAACAGAACAAAATGTGAAACATTTAGCCTCTAGTATTAGTTGAATTACATTACTGCTATATTTACTATACTTTTTCATTTGAGCTTCTTAGCTTACATTTTGATCAAATAGTTTGAGCCCATTTGCCCCAACAAGGTGAACTCATGAGACAAGACCCTACACTAAACAGTCTTACCTCCAAAATTAACTTATGGCAGGTAGGATTCAGCTCTAATGAAAAACTGCCTTGAAAAGACAGGAACAGTGCATGACCAAAACTGATTACTGGGTCCCATCTTATTGGTGCTTTGTCAGGACAGATGGGCTCACATAATTTAATCAGTATGTGCGCTAAGAACCTCATATTCATGTACAGATAGAGCAGTAATTCAATCCATATACTCAAATGCCTTAGCACTTGAAGAAGGCTGCAGGTTTTTTTGTGTTTATATGGAACTCAATGGCAAGAATATAATATATAAAGCTGAGTGTGTGTATGTATGTATGTATGTCCACTAAAGGAATTTGCACTTTTAAATCATGAAATTTGGCACACAGGTACATCAGGTGTCCGGGAAGGTTTTAGACCAGGTCTCAGCTCTCTGGGAAGTTCCGTTCCTGAGATTTTCCAAAAAAATGCATTAGCCAATAGAAGTCTGGTCACATGACCCTTATCAGCCAATAGAAGCTCACAGGCTGTTAGCCTTCAGATACATCGGGTTTCCATAACAACCCAGCCATTTCTCTTCACTGCTATAGATGAGCTTTAAAGGAAATCTGTTACCAGGATAATCGCTATTGAAGTAAAGCCATGGCCTAATAGCACTTAGTACCTTACTTTCACATGTGCCTTTGTTGCAGCAATAAAAGTTTTTAAAATCCAGTTTATTTGGTATGCAAATGAGGCAGTAAAGTGCCCATAGAGGCGTCACTCTTGCAGGAAGGAGCCCAGACACGCCCCCTGCCACAATGTGTCCATCCTCAAAAGACAAACTTAAAACTCAGCCCCCAGGTCCAGCAAAACCATGCCCCTGATACATTTAGGCCACGCCTTCTACCACTCCACAGCTGATGGGGATTAAAAAAAAATGAAGTTAAAAATCAACTTCTGTCAGATGCAGGGATGTGAGGGACGGTGACTTTCTCCCTGCAGCTTACATTTAGACAGTACAGTACTGCTGTCTTAGAGTGAGCTGTTCAAAAGGAAATGACCCTGATCCACTTAGGCCACTCCCCTTCCCACTCCTCAGCCAACAGAGATTGAAAAAATGAAGTTAAAAATAAACTTCTGTCAGCTGCAGGGGTGGGAGGGATGGTGACTTTCTCCCTGCAGCTCACACTCAGACAGAATAGTGCTGCTGTTTTAGGGTGAGCTGTTCAAAAGGACATGCCCCCAATCCAGTTAGACCACACCCCCTCCCACTCCTGAGCCAATAGGGATTGAAAAAATTAAGTTAAAAATCAACTTCTAGGTCCCGCTAAGCCACACCCCTGACCTGGTTAGCCACGTCCTGTCCACAGCAGACAGGGATTGCCAAAATGAAGTTAAAAATCTACTTCTGTCAGCTGCAGAGGTGGGAGGGACGGTGACTTTCTCTCTGCAGCTCACTCTCAGACAGGACTGTGCTGCTGTCTTAGGGTGAGTTGTTAATAGGGCCATGCCCCCTATCTGGTTAGGCCACGCTTACTTCCACTCTTCAGCTGACAGGGATTGAAAAAATGAAGTTAAAAATCAACTTCTAGGTCCCTCTAAGCCACAACCCTTACCTGGTTAGGCCATGCCCCCTCCCCCTACGCAGCCGACGGAAGTGAAAAATCAACTTTTGTCAGTTGCAGGGGTGGTAGTGAGGGTGACTTTCTCCTTGCAGCTCACACTCAGACAGCACAGTGCTGCTGTCTGAGAGTGAGCTGTTCAAAAGGACATCCCTGTGTCCATACAGGCCCTGCGCCAGACGGAGGACGTGGAGTGTGAAAGCCGGACTGTCCGGCCTAAAACTGGACCTCTGGCCACCCTAGCGGAAAGCTGCTGTGGAGGTCACAGTTAAGGGAATGGTCCGCTATGGATGTCAGTGTTAAGGAGCAGATTGCTGTAAAGGCCACTTTTAAGGGGGATAGCCCCTGTGGAGGTCACTGTCAAGAGGGTGGTGTGCTGTGAAACTCACTGTTAAAGGGAAAGGGTGCTGTAAAGGTCAAAGTTAAGGGGGTGGGCTGCTTTGGAGGTCCCATTTAAGGGATGGGACACTGTGGAGGTCACTGTTAGGGGGCGGGGTGCTGTAGATGTCACTGTTATAGTGGAAACTGTCAATATCTTTTAACGACACACACAAACATTAAATGAAATAGATTAAATATACCCGGGCGAAGCCGGGTCCTTCAGCTAGTTCTTAATATAGGTGTGTCGCCTAATTTAAGATACATTTTTAACTTTTCTTTCCCCTCATACAGAGCTCGAAAGCCCGTATATAGACAGAGCTAAAAGACACAACTCTTGCTGCTCATCACCACCAATGGAAGGAGCTTAAGTGCTTACAGCAAACAGTTTATATGTTGTATGAAGAAAAGCATGGGATCTGGAGCTGTACAGCAAAAAGTTGCACCTAAAAATGACATGGTGATAAAAAGTTGGTCATTCGAAATGTAATATGCATTATGTTATAAATTAAGAACTCTAGTAATTCCAGTATTATATTTCTATTACTAGTTTTGTGTATTTGTATATATATATATATATATATATATATATATATATATATATATATTATTATTATTATTATTATTATTATTAAAGCTTTAAAAATAAAAAAACTGACTTTTACTTCAAATTTCATACACTTCCTCTCATAAAGAATCTAATGAATTTTGCATATCTTACGATCAGGACAACTTTAACAGTTATAGTATGAAACTTCACCACATCTGATTAGTTTTGTTTCCATATTGCATTCATTTAATTACTTTGTACTGTATACCAGATACATTTTTGGTTAGAATGTTCTAAAATCACTTTTAAATTATTATATTTAATATCAATTCAATAATCTGCATGTGTACATCTGGTTTTCCTTGGACTTTCAAATATATATTACCCTGAAAGTTTTAGGTTCAAGAACCAAAACTGATACAAGAACAGAAATTTGTGTTTTGTATTGGTTACTATTCCAGAAAATTAGAATAGAAAAATAGGACCATGTGGATGTGATTGACCTTTATAGATATCCTCATGTGTCAGAACAGAAACATAGCAAATTATTTAATCAAGCTATTGGCACTCAATGAATGTAATACATCCACTGCTCCATAAAGTGTAATGACCATGTAATCATTGCCAGGCAGGCCCAGTCTTGTACTTTTCTATCTGAAAATAATTTCAATTCATGACAACAGTAAGACCTCGTAAGTCATTGTCAAAGAGACTTAAATGATCATTAACTTTTCACATAACTTTGCATAAATTAATAGTACAATCAATCACAAAAAACTTTGTAATATGGCTTATCAGTGAGAAATGTCTAGTTGTAAATCTCCCTGCTCCCTTTACCTTGCTAATTGCTTTTCACTTTGAAATAGGGTTTAAATCCATCTCACGACAGAGCAGCTTACAGAGGGATTATATTACACATGTCAATACAAGTCTATGGAGAGGGAAAGGGAAGGTGTGAGCAGCAGAAACTCAGGGACACACACAGCCAAAGAGACTGCACAAAGAGCTCCTATCTCAGCCCAAGTCAATTGGGCTTTTTTTTACAACCGTAAAGGTCAATACTTCTTGTAATGTCCTCTGTGATCTTAGGGCTGCTTCTGAGTAAGAGAGGGTTAGGAAGAAGATTCTCCTCTACGTTCCGTGTGCAGTGGATTGAAACTGGTCTCCACCCACCAGATTTGGTACAGTGTCGGCCTTTCTGGTGGCCGGGACCAGGCTGGTGCTTTTTTTGTATAGTGCACAACCACAACCACCATTGATGGATTGTAGGGTGGTCGTAACTAGGGATGAGCGAATTTGCATTAAACTTCGTTCCAATACTGTACTGAGCAGAAGCTCTATACAGTATTAGAATGTATTGGCTCACATGAGCTGAAGTTATTGCTTCGCGAAATCTTGCAAGACTTCGCGTAATAACTTCATAAATTCCTTTGTACTGTAAAAAACCATTTCCCGAACTTGGCTTCAGTTCCAAGTGGTACCTTGGAACCGAACCCAAGTTCGGGAAATGGATGAGCCGAAGCAATAATTTTGGCTTATCGGAGCCAACACTTTCTAAAACTTTATGGAGCTCCTGCTCTGTGCAGTATTGGAACAAAGTTTTATGCGCATCGACTTCGGATGCTTCATCTGAAGTCAATTTGCTCATCCCTAGTCGTAACCATGGAAACGAGCTGTGTATAATGTAATGGAAAAATAAATCCAGCCATCAAAGGAAGCAATATGGATAATAATAATACATTAGTAAATGTCTTGTATTAACTTCCTCTACATATTAAATGCCACTTGCTGAAGTTACACAATCCCTTTAAACATAAATACATGATTTAAACAATAGGTCATTTTCTGATTACACATTTCCTTTAAGTAATAAGATTAAAAAGTATATACCAATAAGCTTCTAAGCAACTGTGGAGACTGTTAAGATTTCCACATAGAGATCCAAGATACAGTGTGGGTATACTTAAGTCCTTTTCCACAGGCACATTTATGCCCATCATGAATGACGATCAAGGATACAGCAAATTGATTGGTGCTTGCTTAAGTACCTTTTACATGAGCAGATTAATCTCAAAAGTAAGCCATCAACCACATGAACAATACTTCAGTACTTACGCAGTATTGATTTCCATTATTGTCGCCAGCATATCTGCTATTTACATGAGGTGATGTGCTCTCGAAAACATGCATTTTATGCTTGCATTAAACATCCAATCACTTGGTCAGCTGATCGGTGAGATGCATATATCGGGCAATTACGGATCATGTCAGTGTTGTGGCATAATTGAAAAGGACCTTTAGCTACATTTTTCCACAGCTTCTGCTCATTGTTATTCTACAGCCATTGTGTTCCTGTTGCGCTGCTCCTGGCACTAACTCCTAACTATCCACCAATGGCATACCTCCATGCTTCATTCCCTCCTTGGATTTCTGGAGGGAATTGATGTCTCTGTATTGTGATACAAGTTATTTGCCCACCTGTATTTAGGAATAGATCTGAGCGGCGCCCCGCTCCAACAAGTACAGCGGCGTCCCGCTGTATAAGCGATCGCAAATGGAGGAAGATACGGTCTTACCGTGTCTCAAATGTTGGTCTCTCCCACCTCTCTGCTCGTTGCTGTGTGGGTATCGGGAGTCCACTGCCTGCAAATGTACGTGTCTGCGTCTTCCTACACGTGGTGCGGTAAAACTGCTTGTAGTTCCGCTGTGTCAGGTGTCGTATCTCACGCAGGTTATATTGGCAGTAAACGCCACTCAGATCTATTCCTAAATACAGGTGGGCAAATAACTTGTATCACAATACAGAGACATCAATTCCCTCCTTGGATTTCTGGAGTTGACCTATAAACATGGGAGAGATCCTGCTATATTAAAAGGCATGAGGACAAACTTTTTTCTTTTGCACTTTGCACTATCCAAATTGATTTTTCAGATCGGCACTTTTTATACAACTTGACATAGCACTTTATTTTACTGAGTTAGATGTGACTCTATTATTAGCACATGGCACTTTAATTGCACTACTGTTCAAATGCAGATTTCTATTGCTGGAATATTTTTATATACATGTCCTATCAATAAATTTATCTATCTTGTGACCCAATATCTGGTGTGTGCCCTACCTTTTCTATTAGCTACAATATATAATATGCAGCAGCAGGCACAGTTTATCAGGGGTATGGTATACTACATAATACAAAGCAGCAGGCACAGTTTATGAGGGGTATGGCACACTATATAATACACAGCAACAGGCACAGTTCATGGTGTTTAGCATCGCAGGCACAGTTCATGGGTTGTATGGCACACCATATAATATACAGCAGCAGGCACAGTTCATGGGCCAGGGGGAGGGGACAGGGATAAGGGACGGGTAACAGGAGGGGCTATGGATGGGGGCCCAATACAGATTATTCCAATGGGCCCAATAATTTATATGTACACCACTGGTTACGACCCTGGCTCTATTCCTGACCATGCCACAGCTTAAACTCTGCAGCTTAAACAGGTTAAAAGTTGCTGCAACAAAGGGCATACCTTTTTATGGCAGTTAAGAAAGAGGACCAGAGGATTCCTTCGACTCCACACCTCAACCTAGCCTGTGTCAAATGGAATACAAAATAGAGAATCCACATTCTAGTACCTAACTGTCTTATTTATCTTCAAGGGTTTTAGGCAGTGGATGAGAACAAAAGCTTCATCATTTCCTTCAAAAAACAGAACCTTCCTGATGGAATCAATTCAGACAATACTTTTAACAGAACTGTGCCCATAAGAACATCCAAGCTAAGTTATAATATTAATATTGTATGAATACAATGCAGGATCATAGAGACCCTTCCATCACCATTCAACCAGGCTGTCGATAATACTGCAGTGCAGGGGCATGGCAAGAGAGAAGTGTGTGGAATGTGTCCAACCATTATTGGCCAGGGTATATAAATTCAGGACTAGGGCAGCAAAGTGAATCCTTGCTTTCAGCGAAAGAGAGCTACTGGCCACTACTCTGCTAGTTGATAGTATGAATATCTTTTAGTTTTTTGATTTTTATGATTCACAGGTCAAGGGTGGTTCTGCTGTAGCCTGGGATCCTTGAGGTTTCTAGACTTATTCCAACCAAAACGACTTTCATTATATCCATGACCATATGTTTTACAGTTAATCTGAAAGAAAAATCTGTAAGGCTTCTTTTTAAAGAGTCTATTAATATTGTTACAGAAAATATAGATAACAGACTTTGGTCCACATACATAATCACATATTTATCACCAGTTAAACACTTCATACAATTAGCTCAGAGTGGTTTTGTAATGTCTACAATATCATACACAACTTATTATTTTAATAGTACACATTCAAGTATGATTTTTCTCTGTTAATGCATACAATAACATTTTACAAATCTGGTTCTCATTATAAGCAAAGATTGCGTAATATTTTCACTTTGATTTTTTCTAGATTCTAACTTTCTGCCCGCTCTTTGCCAGCAAATGCTAGATTTGAGAATGTTGATTGCTCAATGTGAAAAATACGTGAACAATAAGGAATAAAGGTCATTTGACATCCGAGCTGAAAAGCTGGAAAAATCTTGGCCCTTTTACCAGACAAATGCTGTGCAAACGGCCTGTGTTCAGTTAGAAATTACTGTGCCAAAATGACTGGCCTGTGCATAAAATATTTACACCCAATTTCTATTCCTCTGTATAGTTCCCAGTCTGGGAAAATTGAGCACTCAAAGTAATAAGTCTGAGAAAGTTTAAAAAGGCAGACTAAGGTCAGAGAATCACATCTGTATATAAAAATATATATTTCCAGATGTTGAATTTTCGATTACTTTATATAGCATATACCTTGATCTATTACATTGAATAGCAAACCATTGATTCTATCATGGAGGGACATATAAGGGATGACTCCTTAAAAGGAATCTGTCACCATGATCTTGAACTATTATCTACAGTACTAGTACTAGCACACATATGAAGCCCAGATCACCATTTCTTTCCTAATGCCTCCATTCCCCTACTGTCAGCACTTAGAGCTGCACTGATATACACAGTCCAGACAACTATGCTCTGATAATGTAGAGGACTCCTGGACATACATGCACAGCAGTCCTGACAATGTATTTCAGCACCCCCAAACAGCTGTCTGAAAATGAGGTCCTGGATTATTTAATATCCGAGTCATGTTTCAAGGCCTATTTAAAGGTTTGAACATTGACTTATAGGATAGCTGCCTTACATCTGGTGATATCAGAGGCAGAGCTGTTTAGGAGCTCATTTGCATCCCTCTCTTCCCAGAATTTCAGAGGAGGATGTATGGCCTATAGGTCTCCTCACACCGATTAAGGCGCTCTCTCTCCAAGGAGAGAGAGTACCCCCTAAATCAGCACAGCTTTAAACACTGACAGATGGGGAACAGGGGCAGTAGGGAAACAAAAACATTCCATTACTGCAGATAATAGTCCAAGATAAGTGACAGGTTCCCTTTAAAGTTTACCAAAATCAGCGGTTATATTTTGGTTGCCCTGTATATTTTTCGGACTACAGTATAAAGTAATATATGTCTATCCGACATTTAGTATACAGGCCAATGAAATGCTATGCATTCAGTTTTACCAGTCCTTTCTAGTTTATCTGCTTGGTAGTAGTTATTTTGTACAAATTGTCAAGTTACATTAAATATACGGTACCTACATATACATTTAATGCTATAAGAGCTTTAAGGATTTTGGAGCAATTGCAGATAGTCTTTATTTGGAGTAAGAGAACATGAGGCCTTAAATCTTTTAAACCGGGAAAATTTGCTCAACTTATATCCATAGCAAAAAAACTTTCCAATTGAGGAACAATAATTAATTCTTCCTCTGTCATTAATGTAAGCTGGAGTTCCACCTATGGACCTTTTGTCATAGGCTTTTGTCATCAACACAGATGCCCATGAGTTGTCTAGGCTGCTTTCCTAGGCTGCAGCTCGCCATTCTGTATTAACCACTAGGTTAAACAGTCTACATTTTTTAGTTATACGACTATGTATTAACTTAGGGAACTAGCTCTATTTGGCTACATTCACACTTTTGTCAGTAATGTATTTGCTTTAAAAAAATTACTAACTGAAAAACAAATAAAAAAATTTACATAAATTTGTGACCCCCACTGACCCTTACAATAGTAAACATGCCATGACATTCCTACAGAAATTTATAGGATCCATCAATGAGTCATCATTAATTGATCCATTCCTTTCTTGCAAAGGTCAGTGTGTCACACTTTTGCATATTGACAAAGACTACAGTATAAAAAAATATCCATTCATGATTGTTGTACAGGTAAATATTTTGAAGACTGTTATTTTTGTTTTTCTTGAAACTGTATTACACCCGGTACTGTATATCACCAAAAAATAAGTCAAGGAAACAAGACATTAAGAATGCATGCTTAAACATACTTCCTTCGATTGTGCTGTGTCCTTGCTGTTCTTGGTATAATCCATATTTTAAAAAGAATTTCAAATTGCCTTTCAAATTCCTTCTTCTGTACTGGAAACAGACTGCCAAACTAAACAACCACAGATTCTTTTTTTTTTCAAATATTGGACTAAAGCTTCCCACAGCTGACTACAAAAACTCTGCATTAAAGAAATGATTTTTGTCACATATAAACATTCTACTAAATTTCCATCTACAGGAACTCTAAAATGTATGAGGCACAAAAAGGGGGTAGAAATATGCCAACTGTCTTGAAATTTTTTCAAATTCTCCAGATGTTAAGTTCGCATGGATTTCCAAGGGTATACTACAAAATTTAATAAAGCTGACCTAGTGTGGGTTTGCCAAGGAACAGAATATTTCAACAGCATCTGGGCTAAACAGTTGAGTGTACATTTATTGTAGGTTAGAGATTATTTGTGTGTAACCTAAGATTAATAAGTATTGATCAAGAGATGTTCTTGGTGCTAAGTCATAATATTACTATGCTAAGAGTATTTTATTTTAGAATTGGACAGCACGAGTGGTCCAACAATCATAGTCATCTATGTTTAAAGCACTGCCACGTTTGTGAGAAAACATAGCTTTAACATTGGGTCATGGCAAGTGTTAAAGTGTCAGGCTCAGGGAGAAGCATCCACTGGATGGCTCCTCTAAAATTTTCCACATCTTCTCACTATGACTGACAGATCTCTCAAAAGATGCAGACAGCACATTGGCGCCCTGACCGCCAATGATTGTTGGGACATTTTTGAAGTGGGTTTTCTAAGTGTGTTTGTACCCATGGCAGAGGCAGAAAACTCCAACATCCCAGTTATACTCACTTTGCCAGCTTTTTAAATGTATTACCCACGGTGGTCTAAGATTTAGTAATACTATTCCTGAAATAGGGGTCTACAACAACTTAGAAGTTCATTCACAGTATTTCAGCTCATGTAAGGTGATGACCTGGAAGCTTAGGAGCCCTCACACATAATTCATAGATTGTTTAAGAACTTCTCTGATTCCGAGAGGAGCCAGGAAGTAGTATTGAAGTGTAAGCCAATTCTATCAGGACCAGAATATCACCATTTCACTTCCCTCACTACAATTCATTGCAGGCTGTCAAACTTAATTACAGGGCTCGAATTGCATATTTTTATTTCCTTATAACTAATGCTGTCACAATTGCGTGTTACGACAGATAATTAGCATTGTGAAATTCAGCCTCTTATCAATGGTTTGTAGCGAAACACTCAGCACAGGAAAATAAGAACCCCTTTTCTAGTATAGTATATCGTTTTTAACATATGCATAGTCTTTGAGCTCTTAAAAGGCATTTTATTATGCTCCATTACACTCTGCAGTACAAAATATACAATATTTTTAATGACAGCTTGCCAACAGTTTCGTTTGGCCTTAAGACATGCACAGCTGGCTATACTCGTTTTCCCAGTGTTCCCTTTCTACAGTTCACATCACATTGTCTATTCAGGAGAAGGCTACAGATAATTGAAGATAACATTAGCGGTGAATAGCTTGGACTATCCTGAACTTTGCACCTTTCTCTTCAACCATAAGAGTCACAGGCACACTGGGCACTATGCCTGCAGCAGGTTCTAGATGCCTAGGCTTCAGATAACTGCAATCTTTTTCAAGGAGACATCAGAAAAGGCATTGATTATTATAAATAGAATAGATTCATTCTACATACTAAAAAATAAATACAAAATAAATTCACTAAATGCATAGTCATATTTATTTATAGGAATAATAGTCGTGAAGTAAACCATGTGAAGAAAAAATGTCTAAACCCAATCTTTCCTAGTCTGCAATTTGCCAAAATTTAAAGAGGTTTTCCAGGATTTTCATATTGATGGCCTATCCTCATGATAGGTCATTAATATGAAATCGGAGGTGTTCGACTCCAGGCACCCACACAGATCAGCTGTTTGAGGAAGCCGCAGCGCTCATCAGAGCTCTAGTGAGAGCTTCAGCCTCCTCACAGCTTACCAAGCCCATTTCCGTCCACTGAATTGCAGCTGTGCTTGGTGCTTCCCCCTATAACAGAAGTCTGGACCTCCTTCTATAACAGTAGTCTGGAGTCGTATCTCTTATTATGACACTAGTCAGACGTTCTGTTATGACACTAGTTTTTTTTTTTAATATGGACCTCCAATATAACATTAGTCAGGTTGTGCAGTCTGTGCAGTAGAGTACGGTCTCTTGCACACGCACGTGGTTTGGTTCCGAATCCGAGCCGCATTTTTTGCAGCTCGGGTGCGGACCCATTCACTTTAATGTGGTCGCAAAAGATGCAGACAGCACTCTGTGTGCTGTCCGTATCCATTGCTCTGTTCTGTGGCCCCGCAAAAATTATACATCATGTCCTATTCTATTACAAGAATAGGCATTTCTATTATGGGCCGCCTGTTCCGTTCTGCAAATTGCCTAAATGTGCTGTTAGTATCTTTCTTTATACTAGCAGTCTTGTGGTGTAGTCTGGAAAAAAATTGCACGCATGCATGATGTCTCCAGAAGCACGTTGAAGTAGTTTTGTCTTCAAAGGACTGCTGTACACTCTGGTGTGATGTCACATCTGAGGATGTATGGGATTGCATGCCCACTGAGGGAGTATCCTACTGGCCAGAGCATTTCCTGGAGTATAACATTGCGGAGCAGACTACTATATATAAGTTATAGGACATTTTTTCATGTTGTTTATACTATAATTGGAATAGATACTAGCTGTACTTTGAAGATTGCTACTGCCAGTGCAACAACAATCACTATTTGCATGTAGCTTATATTCTATTTTAATTTTATTGCTCCACTTACATTTCTTGAAGTTGGATAGGTAGTAGGACCTAGTTATCGGTGCATAATACGGTATGTTTGACTAGTTAGGAAAAGGCAATGTGTGGAGCATCTGCTGCTTACAATATTAGGACATACGGAGAGGAGCTTATGCAATCTTTAGTCTTTTAGTGTTTACAGTATGAAATCCTGAATCCTTTAACTGTGGAGATTGTGCATGTTTAATGGTTAGGGCTGCAAAAACAGAGGCTTATTCAGATTTTGTGCAAATAAAACAGACAAAAAATTTTGGCATGCTCCAATGAACACCATATAAACTGAGCTATTCTCTCTTAGAAGCATGGTTTCCAGGAAAGAATATCTGAATGCCAATTGAACTGATGTAGGCAGTACAGCTCCATATGAGGAAACCATACAGTCTCCAGGCACAGGGCTCTACAATGGTGGTCACATAATGACAGCTGGTAGGAAGAGGCAGGTAGGTCTAAGCTTTTCCCTTACCTATCTGGAGACACTGTTGTTGGGCTCTGACTTTTGAATGGTTTCAACAGCACAAAGCAGAAAAACAAATATCGAGAATGCTGACTAGACATGAGCGAATTTCTCAAAAATTCGATTCAGCCGGCTCTCTGAATTTTTCTGAGAAATTCGGTTCGATCCGAACTTTTTTGCAGTGAATCGTGTTAAAAAACTGCTATTTTCTGGCTGCAGAGAGCTTTAATAGTGGCATAGAACACTGTGCCTTGCAGTAACACGCATAGGGAGTCTGCTATGGTAGTGAAACAATACTGTGAGTCAATATGACATGCAGATGACAGGCGTCGCTCTTAGAATCACTGAAAACTTCACTTATTTGGGCAACTACGGGGCCAAAACTGACCAAATAACTCAAGTGTGAACTCAGCCTTACAGGTCAATGTTAGCGTCAAGAAGAAGCGCACTCCTTTTACACCGTCGGCAGCTGATTCCACATACATGTCTACAGAACCTGTTTTATTAAATGCTTATACAAGTAGAGCTCCCCTGGCAGAGTGGAGAGGGTGTCAGCAGTAAGTTTGTGTTGACTTCACTGATTATTTTGCCCTTCCTCTGATCTGTCAGTACACTAACCCAAAAAAACTGATCCTGTCTGTGGAGCATCCGCCTTCACTTGGTCAGCATTTGGTCAGTAATCCATCCGTTTGCCAATGCCAAAAAAACAGGAGTGGATCCAACAGAGATGACAAGTGAATGGGATATTTTCATGTCTTCGGTGTTTTGTACCCACTCCTGCTTTTGGCTACCAAATCATAAGCCAATTCGGATGCAAAATAGGGACCATGTCATGCAGGCCTTACAGCTGTTACATAGACAGGATCCGTTGTGCGTCTCATTTCTCCTATCTTCTGACAGATTAGAAGAAAGGTAAAAAAAAAAATGATGATGTCAGCCAGGCCAAAAGGTAAAATAGTGGCCCAGTCATGAAGTGGGGAGGGTGGAAACAGCATGAGAAGTCTACAGAGTGGCCTTATGACATAGTGGTGAGGTGTAAGCAGCATGAGGAGACCACAGAGTGGCCCAATGACAGAGCCTGAAGGTGGCAGCAGCATCAGGAGGAGGCTACAGAGTGGCACAATGACAGTGTGGAGGAAGCAGCAGTATCAGGAGGCCACAGAGTGGCACAATGACAGAGTGTGGAGGTGGCAGCAACAGAATCAGGGGGAGGCCACAATGTGACACAATGACAATGTGGAGGTGGCAGCAATGTGGAGGTGGTCAGTCTCTCCACATTTTGGGTGGACAGGCGCGTTCTTATTGGGGTAACTATGGCCCCCGCGGCACTAAATACCCACTCTGATGCCTCACTACTGGCCGGGCAGGACAGCTTTTCCAGGGCAAACTCTGCCAGTTGCGGCCACAAATCCAGTTTGGCTGCCCAGTAGTCCAGCGGATCTTCAATGTGGGGTGGCAGGGTCCTGTACAAGTATGCCACCACCTGCTGGTTCAGGTTCTGCTCCAGGTCTAGCTGCTGGTGAGTCGTTTCTTCACTATGCGGGTGAAGAAAGCTGCTTATCAGTGACTCTAGACTCAAGTTTCTGCTGATGGAGCTGGTACTGCTCTTTATCCCCCCACCCCACCACACCATAGCAGCCATGGCAGTAGAACGTGAGCGCAGAGGGCCCCCCTAGTCATACCTGTGAGAGGCGCACATAGACAGCAGCCAACTGACTACATGGAATGTCTCTATAGTAGTTCAGTTTGTCCTCCCTCTCAGCTGGTGCAAAAAAAGGGCCCCATTTTGGACCAGTAGCTTGGGTCCAACAAGGTGGAGAGCCAGAAGTCATATGGTGACAATTCGGCTGTCACTACCCAAGCAAGTGAGCATGCAGCGGGCCATTTGCACAAGTGACTCAGAGGGACTTCCTGCCTCCATCTGCACTGCATACTGCCACGGTGTGCCTGGGTCATCTGCCTCATCTTCCTCATCTCCCTCTTGCTCCTCTGTCTGCTCTTGCTCCTCCTCTCCTGTGTAGAAAAACCACCCATTTCGCTACGCAGTGCTTGTGCCCCAATGTCTTCCTCCTCCTCCTCCAGTTTAGCCACCACAGGGCTCATGTGTGACCGCTCGCAACACCAGCTCCCACTCCACTCTTCTCATCATTACTTGCCCGTCTATTGGAGGTAGCAGCGGATGTCTCCTCCACATCTTGGCTGTCTAGTAGCTGCTGACTGTCCTCTAGTAGCTTGTCCTCGCTGTATAGTGGAGCTGAGCCTACAGCATATAATACTTTTGTGGCTGAGGGAACAGAAAAGGACAGAGGCAGGTTGAGGACAGGTGATGGCACAGGGCCTGCTCCAGGGCTATGCCAACTAAGGGTTGTTTCTGATGAACCCACCGACTCTTGGCTGGGGGTGTCTGATGTCACTTGGGATGAGGTGGATGACCGAGAAAACTATTCAAGAACCACTGGGTTGCTGGTCAAGACACGACTGCTAGATGACACCAGGAGCTCAGGCCGTGCTACTCCTGCTGCCACGCCCCCTTACTCTGCTGTCACCTGTGCCTGTGCCAGAAACATTTAGGCCTCTACCACCCCCCTGTGGAGGGCCTGTCACTTCTCTGTCTGACATACTGTTAGATTAAATAAATAAAAAAAAGGAAATTAAAACACCCCAAAAAAGTCAGCAATTTTCTCACTTCACCACACAACGTCTAATAGGCCCTTTTTTATTTTCCACTAATACACGCCAAAAAGGGCTTTAGAACATATAACTGCACCGTTGAACGGCAAATAGGCCCTTATTTTTTTCCACTTATAAATGCAGCAAAAGGCTTCAGAACATATAAATGCACCTCTGAACGTCAAATAATATATATTTTTTGTCCACTAATACATGCCAAAAAGGGCTTTAGAACATATAACTGCACGCTGAACGGCAAATATATATATTTTTTTGCCACTAATACACGCCAAAAAGGGCTGTAATTTTCTCACTTCACCACACAATGGCAAATGCCACTAATACACTCCACAAAAGGCTTTAGAACATATAACTGCACCGCTAAATGGCAAATAATAATATTGCCACTAATACACGCTAAAAAGGGATGTAATTTTCTCACTTCACCACACAACAGCTAAAAAGCCCTTTTTTCCCACTAATACAAGCCAAAAAATGCTTTAGAACATATAACTGCAGCGCACAAGGGCAAATAAGACATATAAATATTTCCTTGTAATAAACCCTGTTAACGGCTGTATCAAACAACACTTGCAACCCAATAACAAGAACGGTTTGCTTGAATTACAGAGCTGTATAATGGCAATTTGGATCCACAGTCATTGCAGGTAGGTGTAATAGGATTGTTCCTATTACCCAGGCTGTAAACTCCCCTACTGAACCCTGTTCTGCTTCAATACTGAGGAATGATTCCTCGCTATCCTTTCCCTGAACTTCTATATGGCAAGATAAATATTTTAAATTCTTTTCTACCACTATCCCTAGTGCCTGCTGACGTCTCTCCCTGCACTAAGTACACTGGAAAATGGCTGAATCCAAGGTGGCTAAGGCTATTTATAAGGCTGTGACATCACAGGGCTGGCTGGCTGCTGATTGGCTGCATGCATGGCATTGTGGGTGATCCCTCATTCCCACAGTTCCTTGCTCCATGTCCTAACACGTGCAACAGACATTCTAGGAAAAAAATTGATTTGTTACCACAAAGCTTGAGGTAATTCGGATTCGGTGCAAATCGGATTTTTCCTGAAATTCGGATCAAATTTCACTTTATCAACTTCGATTCGATCATCTCTAATACTGATTTATGCCCGGGAACACAAACAAACCCAGAATCAAATTAGCAATATCTAACAAAGCTTAGCAGTTCTTTTTTTTAAATGTAGTGAAGCGTGTATGATGAATGGCCTTTCCAGAAATGGTGTTCACCCAGAACATAAGTACGGCATAACTGCTGCTTTATTTCTTTCAACACTTCTTACATAAAGATAATTCATGTTAAACAATGTGCCATCTCAGACTATAGAGAAAATGCTTTAACTGGAATTTCCAACTACCAAGAGATATCATCAGTTCTCAAATCCAAAGCAACTCAATGATATACAATTTACATATGCTTTTGCTTAAAGGGGTTGTGCAGACAGTACATATTGATGACCTATCCTCAAGATAGGTCATCAATATCTGATTGGTGGGAACCCCCGTCAACCAGCTGTTTGAAGAGGAGGCGGCGCTTCAATATGACAGTGTGTCATCTCAGAAATCTCAACGGTGCAGTGTAATCACAAGTTCTTGTTCCATTCACTTGAATGTAATGTAATTACACTGCGCCGCTGCAGGCGAAACGACACACAGTATAATCCTGAAAAGAAAGCAGTGCTTGTACGAGCGCCACCTCCTCTTCAAACAGCTGATCAGGGGGTACTGGGAGTTGGACCCCTATGGATCAAATATTGATGACCTATCCTGAAGATAGGCCATCCCCTTTAACAACGCTGTAAATTTGTGTGATAAGACATTGTGATACATCACTTGAACCTTCTATATTGGTTGAAAGGGTTTGTCCAGTTCTTTACAATATCTTCAGGAAAGATCATCAATATCAGTTTGGTGTGGGGTCCGCAACCCCCACACCGGCATCAGAGCTACTTTCAAACAGCTGATGGGCGGGGGGAAGTTAGAGCTGGAACTACAAATCTCAGTCTATTGTGCGCAGTAGATGGAGCTGGTTACTGCAGCTCCCCCTGAAACGAATGTTAGCAGTGCTGCAGCTACAGCTCTTCATTCTATAATGGACGGAGCTGAGTAGTCCTGGCACCAGAGCTACACCAAAACAGCTGATTGGCAGGTGTGGGAGATTTAAGACCCATGCTAATCAGATATTAATGGCCTATCCTGAGGATAGGACATCAATAGTAAGTGGACTATCCCTTTAATTTATCTTGTATTTCTCAAAATTAAGTTTACATATTATCTGTTACCATTAACCAAGATCACAATAGAAGTCAGATTATGACTGTATATAAGTTCACCACTTTATACTTTGAAGTTGGTGTCCAGGATTAAAAAAAATGACTAAAAGCAAGGCATGTTATTAAAGAAAATTCTAAATTATGAACCTCTTAGGAGAAGATTATGGAAAAAAACTGCTCATAATCAGCAGATGGGGGAGACCAGGAACTCAGAAATAACTCAGATTTTTTTCAGACAGTCCATGGCTGTGGTCACTATAATATAGGTTCTTGGCAACCACTGAATTTAGCTCAATTGTGACAGACCTCTGAAACTAGTGTAAAGATGACAGTTTGACTTGAACCCCATTAACTTGGTCACATGTAATACAGTGGAAGCTACATGCCCTCTACTGCTTTGCATTGCATTAACATAGTGAATAACATCTAAAGAAATCACATGCTACCCTTTAGGCTATATTCTCATATGGCAAATTTGTTGTAGAAGGTTCTGCAACTGCAAACTCCATTTATCCTATTCCTTTTGAATCTACTCCTGGTTTGGGCTTTAAACACTGCACCAAACCTTGCCATAAAAACAGCATGTGTGAGTCCATCCTCCATAGTATGCTTTAGGGTACTTTCACACTTGCGGCATGGCTATCCGGCAGGCCGGGTAACCATGCCGCAAGTGTGACAGTACCCTCATATGGTTTATTTAACATGTGTTTTAAAATCCTGATAAAAGTGTACGTGATGGATCTCTGAGGGTACGGCCCTAAAATGAGGAGTGGATCATGAGAGAAAGTATAAAGGATAAATACAACTTCTCTTTTTTGAATTCACTCTTGGTTTTGGCTTCCAAAACTACATCATAAACCTGACGGTGGAGCCATACCCTAAGGCCAGGCAATATTTTTACCGGTTATAACCACGCTGGCATAAACAAGAAACCAGTCACAGATTTTTAGGCACTCTTCGGTGGCACTTCAGCTATATAGTGGCCTTTTAAGTATGCCCTTACCATTGGAGTAGAATACAATGCAACTTTCTTTTAAATGTACTAATCCTGGCATTCACAACAGAGAAGAACAAGGTGAATGGAAAGCAACAACAGACTAATTTTATAAGAACACAAAGCATTTTTCCCTCTCTTTGTTCCTTGTGTGTAGACGGAACAATATTTTCAGTACAATAGTTTAATTACTTCACTGCTGGGGCACTATTGCTTTATTCATAATCCTTTATATTTCTATGATCATGGTCCAAACAATTGTCATGGCCTCCACAATGCATCGCTATTGTTACTTTCAACAAGCAGAATGAGTTTAACAACATAGGTTTTCAAATACAGTGTCATTTATTGGGCATCTGTATACTCACCACCACCCTTACTAGAATGAGTTGATATAAAACCTACCTGTATCGAGCCATGTGCTTTAAAAGGTACATTTTGGAGCTAGCGACATGGAGAGTGGGCAATTAGCAATTAATCTTTATTCTGTATATATTATTCAGTCTTTTATAGTTTTGTTTTCTGATGAGAAAATCGTTAAAGCCTAGCTATAAGATAACAGGGATTTCTCATTCTGTCTCCAACATACTGAACAAGAGCCAGAGTCTCTGGAAATGTTCTCCTGGAGAACTTCCTGTATAGACACTTACCACGAGATAAGTATAATGCTAACCAGACTGTAAAAGTCATATAGCAATGTGTCAGCAATACAAGAGGACAAAGAAGGAGCTAAGTAATTTCAATCCCGTCATGTCTCACAACCGACCACAGATTTCAAATGCTATTAAATATTTTAATAGTGGCAAGAGAAAACAGTGATATCAGCACTGAGCATATTTTTACTTAACTATTTGCCTATGAAAGGGTTGTACACATTGGCCAATAGCTTTTTTTTAGATCACTGACCACAGGTTGTCTCTGTGCTGGGACCAAGGCTATTAGCTGTAGTATGTAAGGGAACCTGGCAGCAACTGCTCAGTTAGCCTGCAGCACCACCTCATAAATGACGCATTACACAGAGCCCATTGCCATTGATGAGCTCTCTATATGGTGCAGGTCCTCCAGAAAAAAAAAATGCTCTTTATAGTGACTTTCCAATTTTATTTATGTGGTAAAAAAAATATATGTGGCCCCCCTCTATTAACTCAGAACTATCTAACTCGGTATTTGAAAATAGGTTTTACAAATCAGACATCTTATTTAAAGGGGTTCTCCAGGACTACAACATTAATGGCCAATCCACAGGTGAAAGTCCAACTCTTGGCACCTCGTCGGTGAGCTGACTGAAGGCTGGGTGACTCCTGAGAATGCTAAGCCCCCTTCATTATTTACCATGCATAGATCAGGCTCTTTGCTGTAACACCGCATCTACAGAATGTGTGGCGCTATGTCAGGTAGAAAAATGAAGGGAATAAGTAGGTCTGGGCGATTATGACAAAAATGAAAATCACGATTAATTGAACATGTAACCTCGATTTCCATTATTATTTTAAACCCTTATTTCAGGGGGGCTTGGAGTGTGACTCAGAGCATAGCTTAGCAAAGAGTGTTATACGACATCAATGGTTTGATCATATTTTGCATTCTGAGCTTTTTTGAAAAAAAAGGGGATTTTTTTTGCATAACCAATTTCTGATAGCCATAACTTTTTTATTTTCGTTCAATAGAGCTGTACAAGGGCTTGTTTTTTGAGGGGCGAACTTTTTCTTTGTCCCATTTGTACAATTTTTCTAGTACCATTTTTGGGGTACATACGACTTTTTCATCACAGTTATTCAACTTTTTTAGGGGGCAAGGTGAATGTGAAAATGTTGAATTGCGTGTTTTTATAATTTTTTTCATTTACGGCATTAACCGCACAGGAACATCTTTTTAAAATATTTTAATAGTTCTGACATTCTCAGATGCGGCGATACCTGATATGGTTTTTTATGTTGTTACCAGATGCCGCAATCACTGTTGAATGGGGTATCTGAGGAGTTAAATGGCCATTCCTCGTCATTGTGGCCAGGTGCCTGCTGTATTATACAGCTTGCAACCGCCACATACGGAGCAGGCTCAGCGCAGCTCACTCCATACCATTCTCTGTGCATAATGTTATACATGTACAGGCATATGGTGTTATTAATTTTAAAACTCCATGTGCCTCATATTAGGGTACTTTCACACTTGCGGATGGCTATCCGGCAGGCTGTTCCGGCGGGTGAACAGCCTGCCAGATCCGCCATGCTGTGAGTACCCGTGTGCTGCCGTGCTGCCGCTCCATCCCAATTGACTATAATGGGGTGGGGGGGCGGAGCTATGGCACAGCACGGCACCCCATTATAGTCAAAGGGGACAGAGCGGCAGCACGCAGGTACTTGCGGCATGGCGGATGGCAGATAGCCATGCTGCTAGTGTGAAAGTACCCTTAATAGTAAGTGACAAACCACGAAGAACTTCTGTCTGTATGGATATACTGTACTAGGGGGTCTTATGTATAAAGCAAGATGTGATAAAATTATGCTTATATAAACCACTCCAAAAATTGCTTTTACACTGCATTTCAAATTAAATTAAATATGAATATAGCTGAAAAACTACAATCAACAAAGACAATTTTGCATTCACAGCATTAAAGATAAAGTTAATACAAGGCACTTACTGATTTTTATTTAATGTTTCTGTGTGTCGTTAAAAGATATCGTCAGTTTGCCCATAACAGTGACCTTAACAGTACCTGCCCCCTTAACAGTGACCTTCACAGCCCCTCACCCCTTAACACTGACTCCTCCCACAGTGCCCCGCCTCCTTAAAATGGGACCTTCACAGCACCACACTCCCTTGACCTCCTCAGGGGCCCGCCCCTTAACAGTGACCTATACAGCACCCTACCTGTTAACACCGACCTCCATAGGTGACTGTCCCCTTATCTGTGACCTCCACTGTTCCCTGCCCCCTTAACAGAGACCTCCACAGCACTGGTCCCTTTAACAGTGAATACCACAGTACCTCATTCCCTTAAAAGTGACCTCCACAGTGCCCCGCTCCCTTAACAGTGACCTCACAGTACCCTGCTGACTTAACAGTGACCCCCACAGCAGCTGCCCCTTTAATAGTGACCTCTACAGTGCCCGCCCCTTTAACAGTGACCTCCACAGTGGCCTGCCCCCTTAAGAGTAACATCCACAGAGAATGCCCCTTTAACAGTGACCTTTATCGCAGCTGCCCCTTTAATAGTGACCCCTGCCCCCCTTAACAGTGACCTCCATAGCGCCCTGCCCCTTTAAGGCTAGGGCTACATGACGACATGTGTGGCGCAATATTTTGTTGTACCAATGTCGAGCAACAATTTTTATAATGATAGGCTATGGTGTGGCACTGCGACATGCAACATGCTGCGACTGCCGCACGACAGTTGCAAAAAATCCATTCAAGATGGATCCATGTAGCAGTGTAGTTGTGCCCTATGTGTCGTGCGACCTACAGCAGTAAAGAAAAATGGCTGGGTTGTTATAGAAACATGGAGTAAAGCTGTGTGTATGTGGAGACTAAGGCCTGCAAGCTTCTATTTGCTGATAAGGGAGATGTGACCATGTGTATGACAGTTGGAATATGAGTGAAATACTTGCAGGCTTCTATTGGCTAATGCAGGTCATTTTTGGGGAATATCTCAGGAATGGTACGTCCTAGAGAGCTGAGACCTCATCTAAAACCTCCACGGATACCTGATGTACCTGTGTGCTAAATTTGGTGAAGATCGGTCCAGTGGTCACGCATAAAGAACAGACAGACAGACAGAAACTCATTTTTATATATATAAGAGATATCCATATCGCCTCCTTTGCTGGCTGGATTCATTTTTCCATCACATTATACACTGCTTGTATCTAGAGCTTTCACTCACCGTTGCAGTCTAGATATGAGGTGGTCGGGACAGGAGCTGCTGTTCATGCATGTTCCCAAGGTCCTGGCCTTCAGAGGACGGCGCTTTATCCTATAGTGTTCAAGCAGTGGATTTATAGCAGTGGCCATAACTCCTGGAAACGAGCAGTGTATAATGTGATGGAAAAATGAATCATGCCAGCAAAGGAGGCAATATGGACACTCACAGTACATTAGTAAGTGCCTTGTATTAACTTTGTCTACATGATATTAGCCATTTGCTGAAGTGAGACAACCCCTTTAAGACATCTGATAAAAGAAGGGAAAGAGTAAGGTATTTCATTGAATAGCAGTATGAAAAAAAACATGGGTGTGAGATTAAGGAAGAGAAAAGGATTCAGAAAAATAATAAATGCAATAGCTGAAAAAGTTTCTAAAGAATAGAGGTGATAGCGGAAATCTCGCGGTGTTAGCTATTGATGAAAGATTTCATACAGCTGACACATTGTTAGGGCTTGGTACTGAGACCAATCCAGTTTGCCCAGTTTTTAAGGAACACAAGAGAACAATGGCTGCTTTATGTATTTTTCATTGTGCAAGTTAAGAAAAGATACTTTCATCAGGTTTTATTTTATAGTCAATTACATTTCCTGAGATTTCAACAAATTTCTTTCAAGCTATGTGTCTTCATTTCAATGAAACTGTCACATGTGTTGTCTCACCTTGATTTCATGCCGTGAGGTTAACGTCTGCTAGCGATACAGATTTTTAAGTGGAAAGGAAAACTAGCTGCTTTCACCTTTACCATTAAATCACACTTTCCAGCCTTCCTTTTTTTTTAAACTTGTTTGAAAAAAAAAAGGATATAGATTTATAGGCTATCCATTATAGTCTACATATTATGATCAAGACTCTGAACTGTGTAGCACATTTGTGAGGGACAAATATATATTTGATCATTGATACTGGATAATTTTCGCTTTACTGACATACGCTTACACCAGCAGGATTCTCTGGATTACACCAGCAGGATTCTCTGGATTACACCAGCAGGATTCTCTGGATTACACCAGCAGGATTCTCAGGCTTACACCAGCTAGAATCTCAGGCTTACACCAGCAGGAGTTTCTGGGTGACCAGAAGACAGAAAAATAAGTGCCATGAGATCTAATGTGGCCAATCATAGTAGCTGTCAGCTACATTCTTTCATGGAAAATGGAGGTAGGATAAAGGTGTATTCATTAGACAGAATGTCAAGGGTCAAACAGCTGATGAGCAAACGATCATCACATAAATGATTTTTTCGCCAACGCAGCCATATACATTTTAATCCATTTTGGTTGATACAGTTATACAGACTGGCTGTACATGTTCCATGACAATGGGTAATGATAAAATGATCTTACATTTTACACATTCTGAAAATGTACTTTCAATGAAAAACAATTGATGGATGAAAGATCTTTCATCCAACGATCATGCAAAAATTTTAAACCCAGCCAACTTCTTTAAAGATGATGATGGTGCGTCATCAGTTAACGGTCAATGGACATCCATTACAGTTGAAATTAACTTTAGTCTACTGTATATGTCCAACTTTATCTTTGCATCCCTAGACTTTTTAACTGCGTGCAGTCAGGTTTTCATTTTTGTATATTAGTATTTTGACGATAATCATAGAGTACAGTGCAACTGATGAGATTTAGAACCTACTGCAATCTGTTTAAAAAGAGCTTGCCGGCAGGTCATCCGGAAAGAGCATTGTCAGTCAGCACCTCTCCACCAGTGTTACAGAGAACTCCATTTAAAAGACTTCCAAATCCTAATATATATCCATATGCTATAAAATTTAGTATGGTCCTAGCCTCTAACATATAGTATATTCAATTTCCACGTGAGTTGGAATATATCTCACCTTATTCCACAATGGAATATCGCCTGTATGCTATTATAAAATGTAACCAGCACGACTGTTTGTCAGGAAATCCTATTGTTATGTCTGTAATACATAAAAACACACTGCAATTCCACATATTCCATTGAATAAGTCACTTATGAGCAATGGGATGATTTCCTGTTCTGCAGAAGTCTGTGGAAGTCCTTTGACAGTCATCTCTATTTGCCCCATATATATTTACGTCATAGAGGAACTGGAAAACATCTACAATGAAAAAATAACTTTAACTATGCCTCACCAAATACACGATATATTGTATTTTAATTAAAAAGGCTACTACCATAAATAGATATATATAGCCTTAAAGGGGTTGTGCAAGAATGAGAAGAGTTTTGGCAAATCCCTCCACTTGACCTGTAAAGGAAGGATAAGTTTCCAGCACCATCTCCTCGCTCCTTCTTTTCCAGGCCTGCAATGCTTCGACAGGTTCCCTCAATCAACATCCCTCCCTCAACATCTGGTTTGACATCGCCGCAGCCAATTGCCGGCCCCGGCAGTGACAAGCTTCCCTTACACCATGACAAATGGTCAACTGACGCAAGGGGATCCAGTTTCTGCCATGGCCAGTGATTAACTGTGGCGATGTCAGAGTAGATGTTATCATTGAGGGAGCCCAATGGAGTTTTGCAAGTCTGGAGGAGAAGGAGCAGGGAGCTGGTGTTGGGAAGAAGGTATGTCATCTTTCCTTTACAGGTCCAGCCAAGAGTGTGTGTGTGTGTGTGTGTGTGGGGGGGGGGGGGGAGTGTTGACAAAAACAACCCCATTCTTTCACAGCCGCTTTAAAGGGGTATTCTCATCATTAGCATTTATAGTAGGAAAACCACTCACAATAGCCCATCAATATCAGATCGGCGGGTCTGATACCAAGCACCCTCGTTGACCAGGTGTTTGACAGTAGCCTTGGCATCGGATATATGTTCCAGAACTACATGGCTCCATCCACTGTGTAGTGGATGGAGCTGGTTACTGAAGTACTTCTCCCATTCACTTTCATTCACAATGTGTAGTTCTGGCTCCAGAGAAACTCCTGAACTGCTGATTGGCATGCATGCGAGGTACTGGACCCCAACCAATGTGATATTCAGGGCCTATCCTGTGGATAGGCCATCAATATAAAAATCATTGAAAACCACTTGAAAGAGAACCGCTGAGTTCACTATCACTCGCCTTCGATTTGCCTCATGCTACATCTTAAAAGATTTTTAAGATAGAATATTCAAGCTTCTAGTAATGATTGTAGAAAAAAAATGCTTGCAGGAGTTTTGTGCACTGCATGTCCCGTAATGTGTTGAAGCGGATCCAGATCGAATATCTGAAAGTTTTAGTACTATATATCATTCCAAATTTTAAGGAGATTGGTAGAGACCCATTCAGCCCACTGAAGGGATTGACAAAAATAATTAATGAACCCATTAATAATTAATCGAGTGTAGCCTGCCATCATCTTCAGAAAGCAGGACGTAGCATGGAGGGAATTCAGTGAAACAGCAGAAGACATGGGGGCTAAGAAGATGCACAGTTGTCAGCCTGTGGATTCTTGGATTGTTGCTAAGGGAAAACATGGTGACAATTAACATGTGAGTCATCACAACTTTCTTGAAGGCTGTTACCCAGCAATCCCAGACTAAAGCCACTATTACACTGACAGATCAGCCAGGCGATTATCGGGAAGGAAGCGTTCCATCCTGTCAATCGCCTACTCACTAGAGGAGGAGACCACTACTATTACATGCAGGCATCTCCTTCTCAATATAGAGATGAGCGATCGTTAATGCCACCGCCCCTATATTTATCATTGTTTCCCAGCAGAAGAGTTCCAATTACATAGAGAATGTAATTACCCAGAGAATGAGAATTTGCCCATTCATCAGGTACTCGGCGACAGTGTTATACTGCCAGATGATTGCTAATGACGGTTTATAGTAACACTTGTTTGTATTTTCCTACGGGCATGGGGAGAAGCAGCAGCAGCGGTGCATGGACCAGGAGTGGCGCAGGGAGCGGGGTAAGTATACAGGATTCATTGTGAGGGGCCTGGCATATGGGGGGCTTTTTTAGGATTGGATAACCCCTTTAAGCAGTTCTGCAATTAATTATGCAAATATACATTTCACTCAGTCATTTATCTCAGAAGCATGGACTAAAAAGTTGACAAACTATATATGTGATCCAGAGGAAGGTAAAAAAAACATGAAGTGCAAGCTAACTCTCCCAATTTTAGGGAAAAAATTCCTTCCCTCCAATAAGGCAATCAGAATAACTCCCTGGATCAACGACCCCTCTCTAGTAGCTGTAACCTGTAATATTATTACACTCCAGAAATACATCCAGTCCCCTCTTGGACTCCATAGTCTCACTGCTCTTACCGTAAAGAATGCTTTTCTATGTTTGTGTACAAACCTTCTTTCCTCCAGATGCAGAGGATGTCCCCTCGTCACAGTCCTGGGGATAAATAGATGATGGGAGAGATCTCTGTACTGACCCCTGATATATTTAAACATAGTTATTAGATCTTCCCTCAACCATATATTTTCTAAACTAAATAACCCTAATTTTGATAATTGTTCTGGGTTCTTTAGGCCACCATTCCATTTTTTACTTTAGTTACCTGTCTTTGAACCTGTTATGCCAAAAAATTGTAACTCACATGATACTATATGTGTGGCCTGAGTAGTGCTTTGCATATATATATTCCTTATTTATTAAGACTTGCCCACCAATGCTATCGTATGCCTATGCAGCCAAATTGACAATCTAGTCCTTTTTAATATGTTATACTATACATGATTAATATTCCTTACTTCTCATCGCATAGCACAAATTCCAGGTAGATTTCAGTACATGTTTATATAGTCACAGAGTTGAGGAGACAAAGTATGCATCTTTGGCTTTCACCATGAGAATTATGACCTCACATAAATCTCTGTTTCTACCTACCCTTTCTATAAGTATGTAATGTTGACACATAATTGGACAGAAATCTAAGTAGAAGAGTGAGGCGTACCATGTATATATATCAGTGCAGATCAGATTTTTCAACTGACAAAATATTCTCATGGCAAGAATGAGCATGAATATTTCTGGTAAGTGAATTCTAGCCCAGAGACCCATCAAGATACATATTTAATTCACAGAGGATACACTACGTGCCAGAAATGAATTTTCCTATAGAAAATGATATATTTTAGTCAAACACAGACTCACCTTTGACTCAACAAAAAGGAACCCATATTGGAGAATGACATGACCAGTCATTTCCTTATATGCTCTACAAAGAAACACTTCCTTTCTGTGCAAAAGTAATCCAATGATATAGTACTCGAATATTATCCAATATAGAATAATGTTATTTTCTCATGATATCTGGTAGACTGTGATAGCTATATTATATTCTAAGAACATACCATAAAACTGCTATGGGATTCTCTGAGAGAGAGGGCACAATACTGGTTGGCAACATTTCCATTCCGATTGTGCGGTGAGTACCCTTTCAGAACTTCCCTCTCCCAAGAAATTTTATTGTTAGCAAACAAGGGGGCTGATATTACCACAAAGGTCATGGAAAGTGGGATGAGAGGGAAGGAGCACTAGAACCTTATATCCTAGTGGGCATAACCCCACACCAAAAGGGAAGGCTCCAGTTGGATCGTTGCTATTATGCTTCTTATCTTCTGTGAACGCCCCTGTTGTACTTTGTACTCATTCATAATACTGCACAGTTGTTATTTTGTCTTCAACAGTAGCCATCAAGTTCAAGTATGAAGAAACATTTCAAAGTAAACGTACAACCCTACAAATTGTCAATGAGCTATTGTCTTCAGCTAGATTTCCCCAACCATCACATCCTGAAAGTCCTGTCAAGTAAGGAATGTTGCTTTTCTAGTCACATTTTGTGGCTTCTGCTACCTGCTCACGTAGCCTAAGGGTATTTTGTGCCACATTAAAACATATCACAAAGTTTGACTTGCACAAGCAAATTATCTCACACTATCATAAAACAATAGCATCAGAGCTATGGACTGGTGCTGGGAATGGAAAAGTACGCAACACAAATGTCAGCTCTATGACCTTCAAGAAACTTGAAACTTGAAACTTATCAGATTTTTTACACTACTCTGGGATTTATTTAAACATCAAGGTGGCACAGATGTTAAGTACTATACATGAAAAGGTTTGTCCCAATATTATTGCTACCACAAATTCTACTTGGATATTTTGGGTCCAATTTGCACAAATCATTAATCAGATTCAATTCTGGTTTGAATACATTAAACCTGAATTGAAAGTGCCCCAACTGCCCTGAAATGCTGTGTATGACACTCTGGGGTCTTCACCCCCTTTCAAGTTCTTTAACACCAAGACAACATAAGAAATGACAAAGTGACAGAGACCAATATGGCTGTGAGTAAACGCATGGTAGCCGGTTGTAACAAACAGCCTATTTAATAGTGTACTACGATTTTTTTTTTATAAAATTTTTTTTTCAAAATAATACTTTTATGGTGGCAGATGCCTTCTTCTTTATCTTCTGACTTCTCAAATTTGCTAGAATCCCAATTTATGGGGAAATTCATAACAAATTTGATTTGTTTACAATCGATGAATTAATCTTAATTTTAAGCATCCTGATCATACATTAAAATGTAGTAACCTTAGAAGATCATTGTGATGAATTATAGGCTCATTCACGCTAGGTCTGTGGTGCCCATGTCCAGGCTTGCAATACCAGTGACCCACACAAGAAATAGTTTAGTACTCATGTATCACTTGCAGAATCTTCGCTAGTTTGCTGTCGTAGTGGTAAAAGATCACAACTAGTGGTAAGTAAATCAATTCTAAACTAAACAGATTCAACAAGGAAATTTTGTAAAATTTTCGAGTTGCACCTAAATGCGAGTTGTTAGTGATTTGCATTTTGGAAAGAGACATTGAGCGAGAACACCACATGTGCTCTGGCCTAGCAACACCCGCTACTATATTATGATATATGCAATAGCTTTCCATTACATAGCATTTTTCTAAATTATGTGCTAAAATGATATTTGTGAAAAGCATGTTCTACTTCAGTTACAACTTCACATTTTGCAGCAGCCAGATGGATTGATGTCTGGGAAACAAGAAAAATGAGCCACGCTGAGGGAATCTCAATGCGCACAAGTTCCATGCGGGTGTGGAAAAAATGATAATGTGACTCATATCACATCTGGCCAAATTTTCACCAGTATCTTGGGTGGATATTTTAAGTGGCGTTATAAGGAAATTTAGCCAAATCAGTCTGTAGCTACCATCTCATCAACGTCAAAGTGTGTGATATACGTTCTCAATATAACAATTAGTTCACAGCCTGATAGAACGTTAAATGGACAAAATAATAAAGTGTTTATTAACAAAATGCGGGGGGTTAGAGAAAAATAGATAAAATCTCAGGCATACGGGAACCCTACACGTGGAGAGGGATTGGATTGATAACCATCCACATGTTTCGGGGCCCGATTAATCAGCACGTGGATAGCTGGCATTCATTGCCCAGTGGGACCTGATATCTTTAAGTCCTTTAACGTTCTATCAGGCTGTGAACCAAATCAGTCTGTAGCACCAGATTTTAGGCTGGCCACTGACCATCCTATTTACACAGGATTAATGTAACTCAGGTCTGTTTTATGAAGAAAAAGAAAATAGTTCTCTTACATACAAAGCAAACATCATATTACAAAAATTTGAAACCATGAGTTATATACATTGAACAAGGTCTATTATCCTACATAACAGTGACCAACCCAGAAATCTTCATTGCTTTATACACAACTCAATTGCCTACCTTTGTCCAGGTCATGATTTAAAGAGAACCAGTCATCATAAAAATGTATGTAATATGTAAAGTACAGAAGCACTGAGCAGATTGATATACAAGATTCAGTAAAACCTGTATTTTATCCAGTTAAACCTCTGCTCTTCCTGTGATTAGTAGTCATGTGGGTGGTCCAACTGATTGACAGCTAACCCTCTACTATTACTCATGCAGATATTACTGTCAGTCACTTCGTAGGACCACCCACATGACTCCTCAGCATAAGAAGAGCAGGGATTTATATGAATATATATATATATATATATATATATATATATTATATTGACATATAACTATATATCAATCTGATCAGCTGTTGCAGATTGCATTGCCTCTAATACCTCAATTAGTTGAATAAATAATAGATTTCAGTTAATTAGAGCTACCCATCTCAGCACGGCTATTATGTTACCGATGATTTGGGCATTTTCAGAACAGATTGAATGTATTCATACATGCAAGTTTGAATTGTGTTTTTTGACAAAATACATCTCGTAGCTAGGAGTTAGCTACCAATGAATCCTGTCTATATCCATATTCGGTATTAACAAATGGCATTGACTCAAATTATTACATTGGGTACCCCTCTCATGCAGAACCACCACCACAAACCACTGTTTGGAGGCAATCTTAAAGTAGCAAGACCAGTAATAATCAGGCTGTTCAGAGTCTAAAGGTAACAATTTACTTCATGACACTTTCATCCCCTTGCACAAGAACTGTGGCAAAATAGTCATACATTTTACTGCAAGCAAATGTTGCATAAAAATGGAGCAATTTTTGTGATTCTTCCCAAATGTGACTAAAAAAGAAAGCAGTTAGATATGCGAATGAGGTGCTTGCCAGATTTATCTAGTGCAATTTCTCAAAAAGTTGCAAAAAAGGTTGCAGCCTTACTCCAGCAGTGGAGTGGCTTACAAGTCGAGTAATGGCTGTAGACTAATGTTTTATGTTTGAAGATGCACCAAATTTATCAAACAACGTGCTTGATTTGATAAATTACAGTAATTCAGGCTCGTAGTAAAATTTTCACAATTGTTCTCATGATAAATTCCCACTATAATTTAATTTAGATGGCAAGTGCGTTATTAAGGCTGAGGGTACACAGGGTTAGATTTCTTGCAAATGTCAAGTCAGGGTCATGTCAACTTGCAGATCGCAATAGAACCTTGTTCACTTTTATTAGCTGCAAAGCAAACAGTTGAAAACTGTGATATTTGGTTGCATGATGTGTGGCCCACCACTGATCCTGAGAACAGCGACCTCATGATCCCATCCAGATGGAGCGGCAGGCTGAGCACGTGTCCCACTGCTCCATTCAGCTATCTCCAGCAGTCCCATAGAAAGTAAATGCTGTGGCAGGGCAAGTGCTCAACCTGCCGCTCCATCAGAATGGAGACACCCATTCTCTGGATCAGTGGAGGTTCCAGGGGCCAGACCCCCAGTGATCAGTTAGTTGTCCCCTATCCTGTTAACGAGCGGTTACACTTTAGAAAAACTTTTGATATGGCATAGTGACTAGTGAGGAGCAAAGTGTTCAAAAATTCGATTCACCTGCTTCGCCGAATTTTAAACAAAAATTTGCTTTGTGTCGTATTGCTTTGTCACGAAGCACATTTCTTTGTAAGTAGTGTAAGGTGCAATGACAGGGAGCGATGATTGCACTGCCCTCCATCACTGTACCCCTCAGACGCTGCTTTCATAGCTGATTGTGGCATCAGCTATGACATTGATATCACAGTGTGACATAAAAAAAAAAAATCGTACTTACCTCATCTATTTGATCGTGAAGAGCCATCTGCCACCATCTTTATTGAAGATGTAGCGCGAAATCTCGCGTGGCCAGTGATGATGTCATCACGTCAGCCTGCATGGTGACATCATATGTCACATCGCACGGGATTTCGTGCAAGATCTTCAATTAAGATGGTGGCAGCTGGCTCTTCACATTCAAACGGATGAGGTAAGTATGATTTTTCTTATTTTTTACCGCCATTCAGGGAAAATTAATTTGCTCCCCGAAGCACGAGGAAATTCGACTTCGCAGCAAATCAAATTTTTCCCTGAAATTCGGATCGAATTCCACCTCGTCTGGATCAACTCGCTCAGCACTAATAGTGACATTTCAAAGGTTTAGATTTATGGGAGTCTGAGTGCTGAGACCCTCGCCTATAACTAGAATCAGGAAAAGTACTCAGCTGAGCGCTGTCTTTGCCGCGGCAGGCACAAATGAAGATAGCCTCAATGGAAAGTTCATCAGGCCAGCATCTGTTCAATTTTGAGCGACGAGGAGAATTAGTGGTCAGCTGAGTGCTTCTAACTCCTTATTCTAGTGATAGGCAAGGGTCTCAGCACTCAGACCCCCACCAGTCAAAGACTTTGAAATGCCCCTATGCCATATCAAAAGTGTAGCTACTCTAATTCCCATTGCTTATACAGTGCCTACAGTGCTGCACTGAAATTGCCCCTATTCACATCACTCTATGTCCCCACACACAATCTAATTTCCTTCTCAGGCAGTCACAAAAAAACAGGACAGCTATTTGCATCGGAAGCCAATTAACTCATGCTTTGACGTGTGGGAGGGAGGAAACAGAAGAACCTAGAGGAAACCCACAAAATACAGGGAGAACATAACTAATTCCATGCAGATGTTCTGCTTGGTTGGATTTGAATCCAGAACCCCAGCACTACAAGGCCCCAGTGCTAAACACTGAGCCACCGTCCCAACATCTTCTGCTCTAATGTACAGTTTGTGAGGGACAGTGTGTCATGGAAACTTTGTAATCAGATCACCATATACTATAAGGTCCCAGCAGAATACAGTCATACAGTCAGAATACGGTCAATGCACTCCCCTTGCGGCACTTCCTCCACCTACCAGCCAAACAGACATGTTGACCCCCATTTTCTACAAAATAATGACAAAATGCAGAACTGACAGCAAAAAGGAAGAATGGGCGCTCATAGAGAGAGTAATCCATGGTACTGTATGTACTGATGCCACAATCTCCATGATCTGGCTTGATGGACAAAGCAACAGGGTTGTTGAGGAACAGAAAACAGCAACCAGGCTAATCAGTTGTACAGAAGTGCATCACATAGGCGCATGCTTCATAAGGATGTAGTCCATAGGAGGAAAAAAATCCAAGAGTTACTTCATTTAAAGTCTCTCAGATACAATATGTTTCTGAGCTTCCTCAAGCAACAGAGACAAGAAATGGCAGTTACATAGCCAAAATGCTGCCGAAACGTGCCATTCATATGCTCTCTCCTCCACCAAGGTGGGAATAAGGGATAATCACAATCTGCTATGATTGACCACAGCATAAAAACACTATAAAAAAACACATATATCAATAAATGAATATAGCTACCAAACATTTATTTTACTCTCTTATAAAGCACCAACGTTACCCTGCTGTCGCTAGTGGGGCTCACAGTTCAAACTGTGAAGTATGTCTTTGAAGTGTGGGAATTGTGCTTTTTGTGATAAATAACTGCCATTTGGTTGGGCATCCTTACCTGTGGTCTGATACTTGTAGAAGAAGCCCTGAATCCCTAGAAATATGTTGGACGCCTCTGAACTACATCATTTGGAAGCATGTGCCTACACGATGCCCTTCTGTGCAATTGGTTAGCCTGGTTGCTGTTTTTGTTCTTCAAAATTATTGTTCTATACCAATAGTTTATATACAGAGGACACACACTTTCATCTTGGATTATTGGGTCCTGATAGGTCCAAGAGTATTCTGGATTATTCAATAAAAACGGCCTACAAGTAAGATTAGAGAGGCTGCAGGAAAGTAAAACAAAAATTTGAGTTAAAAATTGGAGTTAGCTCCTTAGAACTAGTCTTAGCGCCAGAAAATGAGTTTTTCTTGATGATCAGATGTCGGACTAAAGTTTTTATGCAAATTAATTAACCAGTTAACATTTCATTTGTCAGGATATAGGATAGAGTTGGGCTGTGTTGCCACTTTCAAGTGTCCTTGCTACATTTTATTACAACCAATGCCATAAAGGATGCCCAACTTGTGGTCCTCAAGCTGTAGCAAAACGTCCACTTCCAACATGACTGGACAGCCTTTAGGTACCAGGGCATGTTGGGAGTCTTAGTCTTGCAACAGCTGGAGGGCCACAGGCTGGTCATTCCTGATCTATATTGATAATAACATTTTTAGCGAACCTACATATTGATTTACTGTGACGCTGTTTACAATTCCATCCAACGCTCGTGTAATAAATTCATGTGACGCCATAAATGCTGGTTTTATTGAAAGTGTCAGAATTCAATATTGCAGGACATTCTACTGCAATCAATAATGCACAGCAGGCATATGCATGATTAATAATCACAATAAGTTATGGGTTCCTCCCAATAAAGAAGGCTATAAGCAATTACTGTGAAAGAACCCTTCAAGAGGACAATTGAATGTATGAATGGGAAGCATAGAGGCAGAAAATCAATAGTCCCCTTGGACCAGAGCAAGAGGAAAACATTTATGTTAAAGTTTACCCACCTTTCTATCTTCAGCCTCTCTGACATTGCCTTGAAAAGTTTTCTTCTCGTCAAAATCACAGGACGACTTTAACATGAGCTGACAAGAATTCTGTGACTTCTCTGCCTTCATCAGCTCCAGGGACCTTGACGGATACTGCTGTGACATGGTCTTGCCAACATGTGGTATAGGTAGAGCTGTATGTATTGGCTTTGATCCTACAGCTGGCTGTCTTAACTTGGAGGAAACACCAAGCACAGACATAGTTTCTAGAAGTATTTTAGCTCTACGGACACAATCAAAACAAGTTGGTAGAACTTTCTTCTACCATGGTCTGCAGTCAGTACATCTCCACTGCTAGAGGAGGGTACATCAAAGTCTCAGCCATGTGTTTTTCTAAGGATTAGAAACATGCACACTTTCATAACGTCTCTAGGATTTTCTTCATTCTAAACGGTTTGTAGCTTACACTCACAGAATCTGCTCAGCCAGTCAGTTGCAGAAAAAGATTAAACACTCCTTTGGGGCGTGAGTCGTTTGAAGGTAACGTTCACAGATCTGTGTCTCTGGGATTAAGCTTTATTCTCCACCTCTTTAGAGGCATTTCAAGTATGGGATTTCCCAGAATTAAAAAAAAAGAAGGAAAAGAGAGAAGGCATGGAGAGATTTCTTACTGCAACTGTCAAAATAGCAGTGAGAGTTCAGCTCTTCCTGACAGCGCACACAGGCAGCCTGCATTCCCTCTGACACAAACACAATTCAGTTTCCACCTTAAAAGAATGAAGGCAGGACATTGCAAGTGGCCAAAACAAGCAGCTGTGAAACACGCTTCTCCGCCGGAAACACACTCAGCAAAACTGTTTAATGCCTGTTGTTTCCTTCCATTTTCATAACAAATTTTAGTTTTCCTGCATACAACCTCCCCATGAAAACAAGGTTCATGACCACCACCATTCATTGCGTCTACAGTAGGGAAGCAATCCATGGAAGCTTTGTGATCCAAGAAATAAAGGCTGATCGCAGGTGTAAAAACCCCAAAAATGACTCAGGGAAGTAAGAAATGCCTGAGCACAGAGGTTTGTGGTCACTTCTGAAAGCAAGTGATTACATATGTGATCACTATACAATGAAAAAGCAATAGGACTTAAATGGTTCTCCAGGTCATCAATATCATATCAGCAATGAGTCTGATACCCCTCACTCCCACCAAAACTACAAAGCTCCATCCATTTTCTAGAAGACGGAGGTGGTTACTGCATTGGTGCTCCCACTGAAGTGAATGGGAAAAATACTGCATTAACCAGCTCCATCTATTATGTAGTTCAAGCGCCGGAGCTACTCCTGATCAGCAGGGGTGTTGGACCCTGATGATCTGATATTGAAGTCCTATCCTAAAGATAGGCCATCAATTGTTAAATCCTGCAGAACCGCTTTGCATAATCAGGAACAGCCATAGAGGAACAGGGCACTTCAGCTGTCACCAATAATGGAGGCATCACTGGCCTTCCTGACCCTTGCACCACTGATATCACATTTGATGCTCTAACCTACGTAAGAACAACTGCCTAAAGTATAGCTACAGTTCTTAGTTTGTTGACAGGACCATGTTATTTAGGTAGTTCTCTGCAAATTATTATGCAGGTACCTTGTATGGTTTGGGCACTATAAGATGCACTATAAGAGGCAGGACATGAGTAGATTTTGCACAGGCAATAAGTCAACCTTGTTCAGCCCTGTAAATAAACTGGAGAGCTAACAGTATCCAAGTTAGAAGGACACTGGAGAAGCCCTAGGTCCTGTTGTCCCATGATGACCGATGATCTTTAAATTCACACCATGGAAGTGCATCTGTAAGAGGGTGTGATTCTGCATAGCACTCTCCAGTACCTCTTACAAAATAGTGCACTTAAAATGGACTCTTGTGTTGTGCACTTGGACTGCTAATACAAGAATGAAGCTACGTTGACACATATTCTATTTTGCAATGATTATGTTTTTATTTGCACTGTATATGGAAGGCATAATGGCTGGTGACCGGATCATGTGTGCAGATGCAGGAGTGATGTGCCACATGGGCCCCCTGAGATTGAGTGAAGCCAGAGTTTACTAGGAGTTGTTTTTTGTGTACCTTGTGGTCATTAGTGCTACTATGTATTCCAGGCACAGGGAGCTGTCACACGTGAGAGGAGACAAGCCCTGCCAGCGTTGAGACCCTGAGAAACCTGTAGAGCACTTGCAGACCACTTCCAGTACTTAGACCCTACTCGACTGCTGTTGTTACTTGTGTCTGGCAAGGAGAACCTTTCAAGGTAGGTTCAAAGGACTTTCAAGGTGACACACCGACTGGAGGTTGAGACTTGACTGCCAAGTTGTGTGCTATTACTTGTACCAAGCAAAGTGCTGTTAAAGACTGTAACCGCCAAGCTGTGTGCTCATAGAGACTGTAACCGCCAAGCTGTGTGCTCATAGAGACTGTAACCGCCAAGCTGTATGCCACTGTTTATAACTTGTTTCCCCAATGGAGTAAAGGTTTGTTCCTTTCAGCTGTGCTGTGTGTATCTCTGTGTTTGTTCCATGCTCAAGTGGGATACCATTTCCGAGCCAAGGAACACACTCACACAAAGAACGACCCTTTAAAATGTCTCCGATATACCTGTATAGCTTTTCCTATTACTGACAACAGATGCTGGGACAAAACTGTACGACTAATATAAAGTGAAAAATATTAAAGGCGTTTCCCATGATAACCATTGTAGGTTCTTTAATTACATATACTATCAATATCTGATCAAGCGAAGTCCAAACTGTAAGACTCTTATGGAGGTCTAGAATAAAGAGGCCATGGAGCTTTACATATACTATCAATATCTGATCAAGCGAAGTCCAAACTGTAAGACTCTCATGGAGGTCTAGAATAAAGAGGCCATGGAGCTTTACATATACTATCAATATCTGATCAAGCGAAGTCCAAACTGTAAAACTCTCATGGAGGTCTAGAATAAAGAGGCCATGGAGCTCAGTAAAGGGCAGTGATCTTCTATGTAAGAAACAATGCAATACCTCACAAAGTGTAGAACTGTAGCAAAGGCTTTATTGAAACTGTCCCATACTGCAATTCTTGACAAGACACCTAGGCATGGGGCTGTTTCTTAAAGAAAAGTTTGCTAAGTGCAGTGGATTCTTTAGTGCCTTGTGGTCAGGCGTCTTTTGATCAGATGCTAATGACATATAAAGCTCATAGTAGAGAACGTCCATATGACTAGAAATTATTCTGTACCATACCAACGAGTCTGGCGCAATACACCCCGATCGTCAAGTACAATTGATTCAGTTCAGTGATTGATCAGCCTTTCGAGGTCCCAGAGCAGGAATTATTGCTGCCTTGACTTTCTTTCAAGTCTGTTCATCACCCAAATACTCTGAATTACAGTCTTAATAACCTCTGGGTTTCATCCAAGTCCACTGCAGCTTTCCTCCTTACATGTCGTTAAAACCCCTATAGTCAAAGAAAAGAAGAAACTAGCCTGTAATCAGTTTAACAGAGTAATTGGATTCCTTAATCATCCAGACGGAGGAGATCTGGCCTCCTTTACATATACATTTATTACAAATTACTTTTCTTAGGGGCACTGGAGTAAGAGTTTTTTCTTTTGTTAGTAAAATGCTTTTTATCTTCAGTTTCAAATGTTCTTATTATTCAGTCAATTAGGACACGGGGAGGAGATACAGTATTAATTTATTAAAGGGACTGATTACTTAAGTTGCAGCTACCACACAAGGTTCCAGAAACACTCTCACTAGTGATGAAAAAAGAATACATCCAGATGCCAGCATTAGAAGGAACTGTCCAGACATGTCTGTTTTACTAGCTACTTGCACCCCCCCCCCAATGTAACAATTCTGTTGTGTCGTTCCTCTGTTATTCCTACTAGAAGATAATGAATTAATTACTAGCAGTTTGCAATAAAGATCCATTTGGCGTTACCAGTTGGAGGGGAGTCCCTGCACAGTTTGTGACAGTATCCAATCAGCGCTGCCAGTATCAGACTTTGAAGGGACACCCCCTCAACTGGTAACACCCAGCTGGACCGTTATTGCAAACTGATAGCAATTTGTTCGAAACTTCAAGAAGGAATAATAGAGGAATGGCACAATATAGAGTCATAAGAATAGATGCTCCAGAATTGTTATTACATAAGCAATGCAAGTAGTTACTAAAGCAGACATGTTGAGAGGTTACAGGTCCTCTTTAGTTAAAGTAGAATAGGTATGCTCAGCTATGTGGCATGTCTACGTTATGTAAAGCACAGCCTTCATAGACCATGCATCACACAAATAGCATACAGAGCTATGGCACACTTAATCGCTTTGACAAATGCTACTTGTACAAGTTTCTAAATATGAAATACAAAAGTAAAGAAAGTTATTTTTGGTACCTACCCATTATAGCATTGCACACCTCATACAATATTCTAATCTTTACAGGTGAACTTAAAGGGGTTGTCTCATCATAGACAATGGGGGCATAACGCTAGGATATACCCCCACTTTCTTATAGGTGTGGGTCCCACCACTGGGACCCGCACCTATATAGACAACGGAGCCCCGCAAGGTGGTGGCTGGAGGACTCCGGTCCAGGCACCACCAAGCTGGCTCCCCATAGATGTGAATAGGAGCGTACCGCGCATGCACGGCCCCCCGCTCCCATTCATTTCTATGGGGCCAACGGAAATAGCCGAGCTGGTGCTTGGCTTTTTTCGCCGGCCCCATACAAAAAGGAAAGGGGGGAGCCCTCCTTTACTTGGGGGGGGGGGAATGTTCTCGATAGATGTGCGGGTCCTAGCGGTGGGACCCGCACTTACAAGACAATGGGGGCATTTACTAGTGATATGCCCCCACTGTCTATATTGAGACAACCCCTTTAATATGACCTTCTCTAAACTTTTGAACACACATGTCTAAGTGTTCAATGTTTCAGTACTTTTTGCACAACTTGCTGTTCTCTAACAAGGAGCTTGACGGCATAATTCACACCAGGTGTTTGTTTTTTATAAATTCTTTATTTAGAATGACAAGTATCAAGAATATCGAATGCACTGTAAGTGTACAAGGAACAGCATGTTAATCACACCAAGAGTATAACACAGTACTCAAGGGGAAAGTACAATAGCAATAGTCAATGAATTACAATAGTCAAAGGCTCCTTGTTACACAATCTTAGAGATGGAGCGCAGGGTACAGGCATTATCAAACATACATTAGGTTAGTCACATATGTTAAGAAAGAAAAAGAGAAAACTTCCAAGATATGGATGTCAATTGGAACGTCCGGGGAGGGCAACCAATAAGAAATCTAAGGTCCATCCGTTTCACCTTGAATGGATTGATGCATTTCTAAGCTGTTAAAATAGTCCAACCAAGGGCGCCAAATTTTTTCAAACTTAGCTTGAGATTTAATCGTGTGCACACACATACTCTCCATAGTAGCAAGTTTTGACGTTTTAGCTAACCACCGAGAAAGCGGAGGAGGGCTAGTTTGTTTCCAGTACAATGGTATCATACTCTTTGCCGTGAGAATCATATACCGCCATAGGCTAATATTAAACATTTGAGACGAGTCGGGAACCAAGTTCAAAAATAGCATTAACGGGGTAAGCTGTGGGGACCCCGGGCACACCTTGAGTATTATCCTAGTGACTTTTAACCAAAAGTCTGTGAGCAAGGGACATTGCCACCATATATGTAAGTAGGACCCCTCAGAACTGGAGCATCTCCAGCATGTAGCAGGGACCTCTGGAAAAACATCATGTAGGAACTGCGGCGTCTTATACCATCGGCTAACTAATTTATCACACCAGGTGTTTGATCCATGAATCGTCCAATAAATCTCCTGGTTAAATTAGAATTGGTATTTAAACAGTCCTCCTCATCATGCTGTTCACATTTTGACACCATGAGACCAAGACAACACCTAATAATTTATCGACAGTATCTCGCCATTGCGAGGCCTCAAGCAGAATGTTCTCCGACGGAAGTAGCCACTGCGCTTAGAGCGTCACAAAGTGTCATCAGCAGGTTGAAACAGAGATACAGAGAGACTGGAAGAGTCACAGAAAGGAATAGAAGTGGACGTCCTTTGGCCACATCCCACACTGATGACCGCTTAATTGTGAACAATGCCCTGCAGAACCGGAAGATGAATGCCACAAGACCCCAGGCACATTTAAAGGAGGTAAGAGACACCCAAGTGTCATGTCAGACCATTTGAAACAGTTGACATCAGCATGGTCTGCATGCTAAACGACCTGCAAGGGTACCTGACCACGGGCGTCATCGTCTTGCATGGGCCAGGGAGCATCTACACTGGACGTAGATGAAAGCCAATTCAAGCTGAGCAGAAATGATGGCTGCCAACGATGTTGGAGACGTCAAGGAGAGTGCTATGCATCAGCCACGGACGAGCATTTGGTGGTGGTGGTGTTACAGTGTGGGCAGGTGTCTAGTCAATACAGAACTGCCCTACACTTTGTGAATGGTACATTGACAAGCCCAGACTACTTGAATAACAACATTAATGCAGTATTTATGCCTCTGCATGAACAACATAGGCGTAATATTATCTTCATGAACGACAATGTGCCAGATCATTGAGGTCACATCATTAAGGAACGGTTGGGATACCTGAAATGGAGTGGCCTGCACTTTCTCCAGACCTGAATCCCATTGATAACCTATGGGATCAGCTGAGTAGCTGTGTATAGGCTCGGAACTCTGTACCCCAGAACCTCAATGAACTGAGGGCCGCCCTTGAAGAAGAGTGGGATGCCATGCCTCAGCAGACAATAAGTTGACTTGTGAACAGCATGAGATGTCGCTGTCAAGCTGTAATTGATGCTCAAGGCCACATGACAAGTTATTGAGACACTGACATTTTTGTGGGGGTATACCCACCACTGTAGTTGGCTATTGTTTCAATAAATTGTTTGAGATGAGGAAATCACCACTGCATGCTTCTACTTGAATGCCCTATTTTCATGATATAATATCTCTGTAGCGTGAACTTTTTACGTTTTTCATAAATTTTACCCAAAAGCCAAATATCTCTATAAAAGCATGTTTAGCTGCAGACAAAGTGGCTATGCCATTAGCCTTAGAATATGTACATGCAACATTTTTTTTCTTAAATAAAATGCATTTTAAAATTTGCCGCATGTAGTTTTATGTGCATTTTGACAAGTATTTCTACCTTGTATTAACTGGGGAGCTCAGCATGTAATCCTCGCAGAAGTCATGCAGAGCTCAAATCAGCAGAGTAATAATATGAACCATATGAACTACAGAACGTATTTCCCATATAAATCAATGGGGCATTGATTGTGGGCACACCTCATGCATGAACTACATACGTATTGCCTCACAAAATGCAACAACATATCCAACGTATAAGGTGAAGCTGAAATTTTCTGCTGTGAAAATTATCTGAAAAATCTTGCAAAAGCTACAAATCATACTATATATATAATTAACAACATATGTGGCTGCTGATTTCTTCTTTGCAGCTTGCAACCTAAAAGGAAAACACATTAATAAATAACGAAAGGGGTTCTCTGGGATTTTAATATTGATTGGATGGTTCATCAATATGAGATCAGAACCTTCACTGATAAGCTGTAAGAAGACGCAGCGACACTTAGACCTCTTCATAGACCATGTGAGGTCAGATTTATTGGTCATATGGCCTAGATGCAGCTTAGTCCCATTCAAGTGAATAGAGCTGAGCTGCAATACCAAGTACAGCTGCTGTCCAGTGGATGGCGCTGTACTTTGGAAGCTATGAGAAGGTCACAGGGCTCACCATGACACTTCAAACAGCTGTTCGGGGGGGGGGGGGGTGTCAAGAGTCAGACTCCTGCCAATCTCATATTAATGACCTATCCTAAGGATAGGCCTTCAATATGAAAAACCCAGAGAACCCCAATAAGTGAGGAGAGTAATAAAAGAGTCACAGTCAAAAAAAAAAAGTAAGCTTTGACATACATATAATACATAAAAATACACACAATACATTAAAAAAGTACTCATATGACACATCCAGCTGAGTGGAGCAATATGGGAATAGTTTTGGGCACACATTAATGTTTGTGGCACAATGCTCTATAAGTGGCGGCCTGCTTTATTATTCTGCTGGACTTTTAAAGGGGTTATCCCATGACTAATGTAAAAAATGAAAATCACACATAATCTAGTACATGACAATCTCTTTCTAACAAAGCTAGAACCAGCCCTATACCTCATATGGATCCAGAGATCTCCATGTTCATTGCTCGGCTAGATTCTCTTTTAACTGGCAGCTCAAGGTTTGTGCCCATTCTCTGGGATTCTGTCTTGTAACTGTCACAGCTTTTAACTATAGATATAGCTGGTGGCATTTCAAGGGTAGAACAGAGCATGTGCGTCCACCTCAGCTTGGTGGACAGAGAAATAAGGAAAAGAACAGCAGGTGGCGCTATACCAACACATTTTATTGAAGAACTCAGTGGCTATACTACATTTTTATTTACATGCAACTGCAAAAGTATTCAGGTATGTATTCAATGTATAATATTTTCCATGAGACAATCCCTTCAGTAAAGCTATGGATAATTTTTACATGGATGCAAAATTTTCTTTGTGTCTGCTTATGAGAGGAATCTCCTGCAGCTCTGTTCACCCTTGTGCACCGCCGAGTTGGTTTGTCTTGTTTTTTCTTCTATGCTGTATACATCCAATTTCACTGTATTAACTGTATGGCTGGCACTGTCACTGATGAATTACACAACACAACTGCAATCCACTTGGCATCAGTGTGAGGGTGTGAAGGGAAGATAGGGGAATTTGAAATTACTTGCAGGACGGACTCATAAAAATTCTGTATATGTAAAGCAAATCAATATTGCACAACTGCATATGCAAAGTTACTCACTTCTTATACTGAAGGATTCTCTCAGGAAATATACTGTATGACTTGAAGGTTGTAAAGCAGATATAATACTGCTACACTGTAAAAGAAAGCAGGTTTACCCTTGCACAAATGATCTTTATAAAGTAAATAGTAGGACTCTTCTTCACACGGGTATATTTCATTTTTTTCATTTAATGTTTGTGTGTGTCGTTAAAAGATATCGACAGTATCCACCATAACAGTGACATCTACAGCACCCCGCCCCTTTAACAGTGAACTCCACAGTCCCCCACCCCTTAACACTGACCCCCACACAGTGCCCCGCCACATTAAAATGGGACCTCAACAGCAGCCCATCGCCTTAACTGTGACCTTCACAGCAGCCCGCCCCTTTAACAGTGAGTTTCACAGCACCCCACTCCCTTGACAGTGACCTCCTCAGGGGCCCGCCCCCTTAACAGTGACCTCTACAGCACCCCACCCCTTAACACTGAACTTCATAGGGGACCATCCCCTTATCTGTGACCGCCACTGTTCCATGTCCCCTTAACAGAGACCTCCACAACACCTGTCCCTTTAAAAGTGACTGCCACAGTACCCCGTTCCCTTAACAGTGACCTCCACAGTACCCTGTTCCCTTAACAGTGACCTCTCAGTACCCTGCTGCCTTAACGGTGACCTCCACAGCGGCCTGCCCCCTTAACAGTAACATCCACAATGAACACCCCTTTAACAGTGACCTCCACAGCAGCTGCCCCTTTAATAGTGGCCCCTGCCCCCTTAACGGTGACCTCCTGCCTCTTAAACGCTAGGGCTACACGATGACATGTGTCACGCAAAAGTTTGTCTCAACAATTTTTATAACGATAGGTTATGGTGTCGCACTGCGACATACAACATGCTGCGACTGCAACAAGACAGTCGCAAAAAATCCATTCAAGACTATCATTATAAAAATTGTCGTGTGACATTGGTTCGACATCAATGTCGCGTGACACATGTAGCAGTGTAGCCCTAGCCTAAAGCTGACCTACAGCAGTGAAGAAAAATGGCTGGGTTGTTATAGAAACCTGGTGTAAAACTGTGTGTATGTGGAGACTAAGGGCCTGCAAGCTTCTATTGGCTGATAAGGGACACGTGACCGTGTGTATGGCAGTTGGGATATGAAGTGAAAGACCTGAAGGCTTCTACTGGCTAATGTAGGTCATGTGATGTGCCATATTTGCATTTTTTGGAATATCTTAGGATATCTTTACGTTTCAGAGAGCTGAGACCCGGTCTTAAACCTTCCCGGACACCTGATGTACCTGTGTGCCAAATTTGGTGAAGAGATTATCATGGATTTATGTGTTTTTATTTTTTTCACTTTTCTAATGAATATTCTAATAAGGCTACATTCACATGGCTGTGGTTCTGCTGTGCCCGTGTTGTGGACCACAAAACACAGGTCCGAAAAACACTGGCACCAGCTGTGTGAACTCCATACTTCCACAAGCTGCAATATACGATGAAAGACAGTACATGTTTTATCTTTTGCAGCCTGGAGGCATGAAATGGGAAGTCTATCTTTCACCGTATTTTGCGGATCATGGATCTATGGAAGTCAATGCGGTGGTGTGTAGTTCCAATGGCCGATGACTGACCTGCGGTTTGTAGTCCGCAACATTGGCATGACAGCACCACGGCTAGGGTGGCCAGACGTCCGGTTTTAGGCCTTACAGCTCGGTTTTCTGGCTCCCTGTCCTCCGTCTGGCGCAGGGCCTGGATGGACACAGGGATGTCCACTCTTTCAGTAGCTTACGCTTAGACAACAGCATTGCGCTGTCTGAGCGCGAGCTGCAGCAAATGGCTCTCTGTGGCTGACTGAGGGGGAGAGAAGCACCCCGGCTGCCCCCAGCTCACCTTCCCCTCAGAAACTTCTTCCCTCTCCTTCCCCCGTTGTTTTCCCAACCGGTGTTGGGTCTTTTGTGTGGGGCTGCAGAATGGACATACGAATTGAAATTAACGGGTCCACATCTGTTCCGCAAAAAATTTGTGGATCAGATGCAGATCAAAAATACGGTTGTGTAAATTGTTGCCTAACGGAAGTTGAAACACTTGAGATGTTCTTTACAAATGTAGCTGTTTGGGCAACACACTGTACCTTTAAGAAACTTAACAGCTGCACTGTAATTCCATCTGTAACACATGGCAAATGTAAAATGTCTGTGAATAAGAAATCCGTATTTTCCATTTTCCTACCTATTTTCTCTATTAGACTGTACCAGTTTATTCAAATAGCCTATAAGAGTAGATAATGATTTTTCTTCATCACCAAAACCTGTGGGTAGCAATTGCTGAGTGTTGAAAGGGCAGCCTGCACTGAGAGAAAGACGTTAACAGGTTCCATAAAGTCCCTGGCAAGGTCTCAATGGCAAATGAACACTTTCATCTTACAATGGAAAGCATTGCTTTTGAGACCTCTGGCAGAAACCTGTATTTGGGTCAGTAAAGAGGATTTTTTTAGCGTCCCCGTTAAACTGGCATTTTCTACTGGGCTGAAATAATAAAAAAAAATATTCCATAAGGTTTCTATTGGCTCAAAGAAAGAGGAACATCTGGTGCTATCATGAGGAGCAGGTTTTTGGCTTTGGCTGGCAACATAAGGAGCACAAGGCAGAAAATCTGACATGTGAAACACTTTGATGTCAATGTGTGTATACACGCAAACAACAACACGATGATAGTCAATGACTTAGAAATATAAATGCATTGTGTCTTATTTTCCAGCAGAGGCACATGCAGCCCCCGGACGCCCTAGGGGTGTCATGTGTGAGTGCACTAGTGATGATGTGCCAAGTGGGGGTAGTAGTACTCACAGTTAAGTTTTCCACTGGGCCAGCGTGCAGTGGATGGGAAGACAGCACTGAATCCTCCGGGGCAATTTCTATTGCAGGGAACACCAGCAAGATGTAAATTGTGGTGCCCTTGATGGTAATAGGTATGTTTAGGGTGCTTTGGCGGCTGGGCCACAATTTACAGGTGAGGTGCAATAAGGAGATGAAATGGAATGATGTGAGAGGCAGTAGTTGAACCAAACAGGAACTTTACTTGACAGTTGCAGTCTTGCAGTAAATAGCATTTGATAGCAGCACTTTGTATTACATGAAGTTGGCAAAGATGATAAAGCTGCAAATCCCAATTAGCAGGCTCTGTGAGGTATTTTATGTAGGTTCCAGCTCAACTTATGCAGGAGTGATGAAGATACTTGGTTCTACTTGCTCAGGGTTTTTAGTCTTGCAATAATATAGATAATCTGGTACTAATAGTATACAACCCAAGGGCGGTCTCCCTCATGGCAGGCAAACTCCCTGCTCCATTCTTTGAAAAGGTTGTCTGAACTATAGTCCATAAAGGAGTGGTAGCACCCAACTTTACACTTAGTTGTCAGGCTGTGTCCAGATGCTGGAATCTTCTCCCGGTCACCTGCTGCTGTGGTGTCCATAAGCAGGGACTACTCTAATCTTCACAAGCTCAAGTAGCTTAACTCCTGGGGCAAGGCCCAGGAGAACAGAGACAAGTCTTTTTCTTAAACTCCTCACTCCTCTCATCCCTCAACTCCTCTCCTATCTAACTTCCTGTGGCTGACCAATATAAATGATGTTATAGTGACCTCTAGTGTTGGTAGTGTGTAATGCATTTTAACAGCCTGTAGTAGGAATTTAGCAGCATTAACAAAAAAAAAAGTACCGTAATTAGTGCAAAATGACATGAAAGGGCATATAGCAATTTGGAGTGGCCCTTACACACATAAGTGGGACACTACAGACATCTATTAAATAACCTGCAAAGGTTGGCCAAATATCACCAGATATGCTGTTTGCAAAGAATGCTGCTTTCTCAATATATATATATATATATATATATATATATATATATAATGATGACTTCTTAAATCCAAAAGCAGAAGCTTTAAAAATAGGGAAACCCTCAGCAAAATAAAAATGCCCCTCCCCATCTATCTGCCCCATACCCTTAAGCAAATCTCCAACTCTGCTTATGTTCTTGGGGGCCAGTCCTATATTACAAAAGCCTCACAAAGTTGAAGATACCACTTGGGGACAGTAGACTAATGCATACATTCAGGCCCGGACTGGCAATTTGCTGGTGTCCTAGGGGGCCGCCTCACTGTGCCAGTCAATTATACCTCGGAATATTTACTGTGAGACCTAGCCCTAAACACAATGGGGGTAATTTATTAAGACCAGTGTTTTAGACCGGTCTTAAGCCCATGCACGGCCTCCACATAACTTCAGCATATCCAGCACCAGTCTAAATGTAAGCCAGCTTCCTAGTTGTCTTACATTAAGACTATTTTCTATGACTAAAACAGGCGTAGAGAATGATGAATGAGAAAGGCCTGTCGGATGGGTGTCCACCTTCCCCGCCCACGCCATGCCCCCTTTTTTTCAGACCTGGCATCAGCGACGAAAAGTCACAGATTGTTGCAAAAATAAACTTTGCGCTGCAATCTGCGCCAGAAATACACCTAATATAGGCGTATTTTTGGATAGCAAATGACTACTAGAGTCCTTATGTTGACTTACTGTACGGAGCTTAACACTGTCCATTGGTCCTGTGTTGGGTCTGCCTCCATCTGTTGCTGGCTCTTGTAGTGTCCAGGGAAATTACTGGACAGTCTGTAAAAATAGTTAAATTTTTCTTGTGTTTGTGAAAAAAATTGATGTGTCTGCAATTTTTTTTAGGCTGGTGGTTCTTGACTAGATTATTTTGGTGGTAATTTTCATCATTGTACAGCTCCCAGTAAATGCCGGTAATGAGTTATTTTCAGTATATTGAGCTATAGAGGGGTATTACTGATCATCATAATCATTCATTATGGTTTTCCAATTTGTGCGATTTTGTGTTAAGTTGTCCAGAAAATGAAAAATTCTGTATGGCAACCCTGGTAGTGCCCTCCTACCAGCTAGCTACGAGAGACCATGCTGATGCTGGGGGTGATTTAAGTGTGCAGAGACTATTTACTGTCTGGAAGAAGCTGGCCTGCCTTCCTCATACTCCTTATAGGTAAGAAATAACGTGAACTATAAGCAGGGGTGTAACTATAACTCATAGGGCCCCACAGCAAAATAAGATGAAGCCGCTGTCACCTAGTGTAAGAAAATTTAAACAACAGCATAAGTAGCAATAACTAAAGGTGAGTATAACAATCCCATATATGAGAAAACCCACATTATACCAAAAAGCTGCCATATTGTCATTCCCCAAAAAGGTACAATGTTCTTGCACCTGATTGGGCCCCACAGCAAGTGCCATGGCCCCTGACTATAATTTTTATTCTTAGTTAGAATAGCCAACGCAACCCTTTACTCTTACCCACAGGGCAGAAACATTTCTATTCAATGATCTCATATGCTTAAGCAATGAATCACTATATTACTGCCCGCCCTGACACTATTTATTACTCTAAGCAATAAAATGAAGAGCACAGCACTGTATTCACCTTTCTGATTGTTGAATGTTTGGAGCAATACATAGAATTATAGAATAATAACTCCCTTAATGGTTCGGCTGTCTTGATTGTAGTACGACTTGAATGTTTGCCTCGACCGCAGCCCCAGAATCGCAAAAAAATCGAACGCATTCTGGATTATTTGCAATCTTAGGGCTGTGTTGCAACCCTATTCATTTTTATGGCTCCTCTGCTACACTGCAATACTTGGGTGTGCAACATGTCATGCCTAAAATCGCTGTGTAGCCAAACCCTTACTAATCTTGCCCATATATGGAGTATTATAGCATCTAGAGCAGTGATTGGGAACTATGGCACGGGTGCCAGAGGCAGCACTCAGAGCCCTCTCTGTGTGCACCCGGACCCTGGAAAAAGTTTATGGTGTACCAATATGCCTTAGACTTTTCCTGCCATTCATCAGCACAGGACGCACTATGAACGGCACAGACAGCGCAGTGAATGCAGGCAAGTTATTATAGCTAAGTGATAAAGTATATGGAAGATATACTATACTGGACTGTAGTATTCAGGTTAAATTCCATGTTGGCACTTTGCGATAAATAAGTGGGTATTTGGTTGCAGTTTGGGCACTTGGTCTGTAAAAGGTTCACCATCACTGATCAAGGGTATCCAATACTATCTATATTTGAAGCTGGCCCATGCCTTGACTGCATGAATGATAACAAATTATAAATGTATAGCATCTGCCTAGTGAGTCAAAGCATTATTAGTAGCTATGCTACAGTACGGTATACTTAATGAATTGAGTACTCCTCCTAAGTTGTTATTGCCTTGCAAACCAACAGACAAACCTTGCACAAGAGATTTTAATTTTGATTGGTTATCAAAGGTGATCTTTACTATAGTCATATGAATCCATATTTGGGGCGTTCATTTTAATTATTCCCAATAAAATTAATAATCAAGACCAAACTTTTTGCCCCGCTTCCTCTGCCCCATTTTATTCTTCTTGTTGCCCCGCAGATTACCTTATGTGGTTACCCATATTATAAAATAGGGATAAGGGCCTGCTCAAGGTTGCCAGGCTTATGGAAACAGCTGAATGGTCCAGCTCTCTACTCCCATTGTAGGGAATGGCAATTGGAATTACGGAAACAGCTGAGCACTGGCCCACTTCCATAAGACTCGCAACCTTGAGCAACACTTGGGGCAAATGTTGTGGATATGGCAAGATGGGACATCCTTTAAAAACTACCGTACTGGGAGGGCTACAAAAGCCCAAGTTATCTCTTATCCCTGAAAAAGTGAGTGAACGCCTGTCCCTGTTCAGGTGTTTATGCTCCATATTTATTTCCTTATTACGTTGAGCATGTGATTGACATTGAAATGTTTTAAGGAATGTGACAATGTAAATTAAAATTTGCCACACTGCTATTTTTTTATGGATTAGGGTAGTTGTGATCCGTGCGGCAATTATGAATTCAGACCGCCTGTGCAGTGCGATCTTTATTAGTTAAATATGAGGCAGCTGTTGCCTAAATGGCTGAATGGCTCTTGACCGCAGCAGGCTGCGACCTGACCGGATCACAACCGCTCTGTGTGGTCATACCCTAAGAGAAGAGTGATACTGTATGAGTGCTGGTTTGGTTTGTCTGCCAATGCTGCTGTTCAGTCCCAGTCTGGCCCTGTATACATTTCTTATCAAAGCACCTCATATGGAATTTAAAATCTACATGCTGCTCCTCAAAATTTTGGGATAGGTAGATCACTATTTGCAGCCAGATTTATTTCTAACCTTATTTCATTTTACTCAGTTATATTACGCAGAGCTTTACAGACATTATCACCTCTCACCGCCCCCAAAGAGGCTCACAATCTTTCATCTCTATCAGTATGTCTTTGTCATGTAGGAGAAAAGGGGAGAACGAAGATGTGTGGGATATGTATCCATCTACGAAACTGGGGAAAAGAAAAAGTCAAGAAGCAATATATATAGGTGTGTGTATATTTGTTTAAATACTTACAAGACCAAAAGTGGTGAGTGGTGTTGTCCTAGGTTCAGTTCCAACCAAGTCTAGATCTGCATGGAGTTTGTATGTTCTTCATGTGTTCTTCCTGTGCTTGGATGAGTTTCCTCTATGTGTTACAATTCCCCTACACTCTCAGTGTAGGGCCAATTCAAACAGAGTTCTTTGGCACTGATTTTGGCATGTCATCCGCATGGAAACACACCAAAAGATGCCTCCAAACAACCTCCAGTTCATTTCAATGGGAAGCAGCACTTCCAAATGGAAAAAAAGCTAAGAAAAAAGAGGCAGCATGCCCCATCTTGGCGCTGAATCCACGCTGACCCTCCTATTGAAATTAATCCTATTGAAAAGGCGCTATCTCAACAAAACAATCTGTCCCATCTGTCCAAGACCCCCCCTGACATAGTGCCACCCCCACACTGGTCTAATCAATCTGTCGATGTATTAATTTATTTCTATGTAGCTACCACTGTAGCTGAAGTGAACAGTGAACTGTTACTTCTCTTGCCAAAATAAGTTGATTGTTGGGATTTTCAGAACCTGTTCTCCTTAGGAAAGAAAGAAGACATGTTGCAACAAAACCTATTAACTTTTAGCATAATGTTCTAAAACCCATTGCAAGGATGCTGATGTCATATTTGGGAATTGCTGGTTATGCACTTACCTACTATTCAAAAAAAAATGCAGATGTGAAGGCTTATCTTCAGTGAGAGTGTATATTGGCAGTCATTACACACTGGGTATGCTGCGTACTCCCTCTACATATGGCCTACAGTTAGTCAGAATCACTTTCATATGAATACATAAACTGGCATGGTGTCTTCAACGTTCTCTGCAGTCCTGGCATCTGATACCTAATTAACAGCAATGACAATGTGTGCGCATGAGCCATATACGATCACTGCCTCGAATCTACCTGCCAGGAACACATAGAGTTATGTAATAAAACACTCCATGGTCATCTGAACTCTGGAGCAGTCTTAGGGCTCTTTCACACGAGTGAGTTTTTCCACACATTATTCACGCATCATCTCTGCGTTCAGGAAAACGTTCAGCCATAGATGTGAATGGAGCTTGCATGAAAAACAGAAGACATCAGGATGCAATGCGTTTTTCACTGATGGTTGCTAGAAGATGTAAATTGTTATTTTTCAGTTTTTCTTCACACGTGTGAAAAATACATGCTATCCAGATTCGGAAAAAAAACCAAACACTGAAAACAATCGCATACAAAACTGATTTAACTTGCGTGCGCAAGACCATCAGTTTTTTCCTGAACAGATCCCGACACCATCCATACTGCTAGCGGGAAAGAGATGCACTGTAAGGGGCTTATTTATTATACTGAGATATACCTAAATTAGGCGTATTTCAGGTGCAGATGAAGGCATGCACCTCTTCAGGTATCCTCCGCCAGCTATAGGGCTTTATTAAGACCGGGGTCTAAAACGTCAGTCTTACTATATGTGTCCTTAAGTCAGGGGCCTAACTGCCATAAAGACAGACCATGCGGCTGCTATGGGGCCCAGGGCAAGAGGGGGCTCAGTTGGTATAATCCGAGTTTTCAACTGGGGTTGAAAACTTGGTCAGGACTCTACCCTTGTTTTAGGCGGAAACCCTTCTGTCCTGTGGGGGGGGGGGCTGGTTTGATCCTTGCTATGGGGCCTTTACTTCTCTATGTACGCCACTGCCTTAAGTGTCAAGGCTCTGGTCAAGGAACCAGTCCCTTCTCTCTGCCCCACTGTTTATACAAGGATATCAGGCCATCTTGATCTGCTTAGGTCACAAACTGTAAAAGAAGATTCCTCGAATATGAAGGACACCAATTTCATCGGTTTTCACTAATTACATTTATACTGCACAAACAGAATCAAATTGGCTTTATATAGATACTTTTATGATCATAAATGCAATTTTTTGCCGTGATCTGTCATCTTTTTGTAAGAAATCACATATGCCATGTTGCTTTTTCAAACGGTGGTTAAAAAATTGTATGTGACCACATCCATGTTTTACTTATAAAGCAGTAAATTATAATGCAGGACCTGCTACTCAGGACGTTTCTTTACTAAGCAGGTCAATGGATGTAGGATTGTCGATAGGGATAGATCTACTCTTATCCATACGCAGCGACATACATTTGTCCCAAAAACCAGTATAGGGAGACTTTCCCTAAAGATTTTTTTGGCGAAAAGACTTCCCTACTTCATTCTAATGACACTCGATCACATTTATGGTACTAAATTTATACCTTTTGACACATCTTAAGGCTGTCTGAATGCTGGCTACACTTCACATGTATGGTACAGCATCACTTACAGAGATTTGCTTCTAGGGAAGAATAACTTTGTAATACAGCACCCATAGGAGTATGATCCAATTCTTAAAAACCTCTGTATTGAATCGGATGCATACAGAACCAAGTATGGTCCATATCAGGAGTGTAGCTAACATGGAAGCAGGGAAATCGGCTGCTATGGGGCCTGAACTCAGGAAGGGGCCTGGGAGAAAGACAAATGGATTTATTTTCAGGGACCAGGGAGCAGTGAGTATGGTGCCCCTAGTTCTCGGACTGATATCAGTCACCACTCCCAGGTCTTCTTCTCCAGGCATCTGTACTGCAGTCCTGACAGCGCAGATCTTCAGGACAGGATGTAGGGTGTGTAGGAGCACAATATGACCTGACGCTGTGCCATTTCAAGTCATAGTCAGCGCATTCCTAGACAAAGTGCTACATGAAGAGCGGAGGTGCCCACAGGAGGAAAAGAGAGGTGAGTATTTTTTTTTTGTCCTGTCTGAGGGCTCCATTAAGGGCATTGGGGGAGGGTGGGGTGTTCAAAAATTTGCTGCGGAGCGGAGATGAAGCCATAACATGGCCTTCTGCGTGAAGTCTTAGGCTGCACCGTAATTTTAAACCCGCTGTGGACAGAACAGAATAGTGAGAAAGACCTAGCAGTAGGCAAGAAAAATGAGCTTTACACAAAATAGTGACCCCTTGACAAAGTACTGTACACCAAAATGCACTTTGGTGAGGTTTCCAGACAACCTTATAGCTCACTGTTATGGGTATGTAGCTTGCAGTTCAGTATTGCCCTGACTTTGTGCTGCTTTCCCCTTAAAGGGAACCTGTCACCATGAAAATGCTATATAATCTGCAGGCAGCACGTTACAGAGCAGGAGGAGCTGAGCAGACTGGTATATGGTTAGTGGGAACTGATTGAGTAGAACAGCCGTTGTGTGAATGTACCTTACTGATAACAGCTATGAGGTTATCACATCCACTCCGTGCTTTTTCATTATTGCCGAGATCTCTGGCCTTCTTTTGGCAATGCACCTGGATTATTTTATCATGTCCAACAAAAAGACACGGCTGTGACAGATAAAATTAGACACTGCTTGTGTTAGCTGGATGATTTCCTTCCTGATGCTGACTCCTATGCCGAAAGTGCACGCCTCACACCAAACAATAGCCTAAGTATTGCTTTTGTTGGCCGAAATCAAATGAGCTCTCAATATGCTGATGGGCAGATAGCTGCGAGAAAAAAAAAGTTTACACTTTCATATTCATATTGAAAAAGAGTGTGTCCTGTTACAAATATAATTGAATTTTAAAGCTGTCTAAATAGGACTTAAATAACAAATAATCAGATGATAATATATCGATTCCCTGTATTTAGCAGTTGACATCAAGGATCTGTTGTATAAATAATTCCCGCGGAACATTTAATAATCTAGGACACTGATATCTAACAGTCTGTAGACTAATATCTGGGGTTACAAGGCTACCACTCTGTGGAACTGGCATGTAAGCAGTGGTGTTGTGTAAGCCAGCTGTTGCAATATTGCATGTTTGTCACTAGGGATAGCAGTCATAGGCATGGACTTATTTGGCTTAAAGGGTCATCTCATGACGAATGTCTCTCTAACAAAGCTAGAACCAGCCCTGTACCTCACATGGATCCAGAGATCTCCCCATTCATTGCTCTACTAGATTTGTATGAAGCTGGCAACTCAAGGGGAGTGACTTTTCTGCTTCAGCTTTGGGGTCATGTCCAATTGGCTGTAGCTATGGGGGTGTGTCCATGCTCTTCCTATCACAACTCAGTAGAATATTGAAGGATGAAACTGAGCATGTGCGGCCATCTCAGTGAGCAGGACAAAGGAATAATAAAAAGAACAAAGAGCAGGTGGCGCTATACAGATACATGTTATTGAATAACTCAGTGGCTATGATATATGTTTAATTACATGCAGTTACAAAAGAATTCAGATCCAGGTCCTGGTTTGAAAACTATAGAATATATTTCATCGGACAACCCCTTTATGGCTGAGGATACTATCTCAGCCATGACACCTGTCGTGCAATCAAAGTTGGCTGTGTGGCAGTACAATCATTGAATTAAATGCACTGCATAACACGCACAATGTCACAACCCCAGAATCGTAAAAAAAAAAGTTTTACAACCCCATTCAATTCAATGGCCGCACTACTAGACAGTGAACTTCTGTAACGTGAAGTGCTACAACTAGGGTGGCCACCGGCTTCACCCTAGAAAGCCGGACCTCACCGACCACGCCCCAAACCATGCCCATCATGCAACAAACCACGCCCACAATGACATAAAACAGTGTGGAGCCACGCCTCCATGAAGCCACGCCCCCCACTGTCGGCCGAAAAAAACACAGGGAGGTCAGGGAAGAACAAGAATTATGACACAGGAAGGTCAGCGGGGGCAGCCCGATGCGCTTCTCTCCCCTCAGTAAGCCACAGGGAGCCATGTTTGCGGGTCCAGTGACTGACTGGAGGTGAGAGAAGCCTCAGTCAGTTACTGCAGCTCACCCTCAGATAGCACAGTGCTGCTCTCTGCGCGTGAGCTGCTGAAAAGGAAGACATCCCTGCATCCGTCCAGGCCCCAGCCAGACGGAGAACAGGGGGCCAGAAAACCGGACTGTCCGGCCTAAAACAGGACATCTGGCCACTCTAGCTACAACCAATATATTCCGTGTACTTGCATCTCCATCCAATAGACTAGGTCTATAGCATGAATTAGCCATGTAACTACAGTAGCTGTCCAGGAACAGCACCACCCGACAGTCTGCCAAGTGCTTCTAGTCTCACTGTGAAATCTGAACCAAACTGATTATGACTATAGAAATTAGATTTTATTTGGCAGACTCTGCCACTTTCAATAGGACCCACCATCAGACAGTCCCAACATGGGAGGAGAAACTGTGACCTGACTGAGGGGCTTATTGTTCCACATGTGAGGGAAACAGAGGTCAGACAGGTTCATGCTCATCTTTGGACCCCATTTATCTACGAAGACGTCTACAATTAGAATAACTAAAATGAGGTAGTACGTGCATAATTTGTCAACGATGGTGAGGCAGAGGGAAAAAGAGACCCCCTAATTTGCGGCAGCTGTGTCTAGTTCAGGAAGGCGGATGTACACAAAGAGGAAAGCCCCCAGGAGAGGGGATTTCTACTAGTTTGGCCACTGACTTAGGTACCTGTTTTTTCCAGACTGGTTACTCTTTGCCGATGCATCTATTTCCAATTGATTGTGTCTTAATGTAATGAACAGTACCCTGACTTTACTTGTATGCACGTGAATGAAATGAAATTCTAAGCTTTACTAGAACTGCAGGTAAAGCCCAGGAAATACCAGAAACAGCGTAAATGGAAACACAGTAAACAAAATAAAGATCACAAAATCAGATAGGAATCATAAGGGGGGCTACTACCTTAAACACAAAACAAGAGCACTCAAAGCAAAGAGGTTCCGAGGTTACCTTACTAAAGCCGTAATAAGATGTTATTAGGAGACCTTTGGACAGGAAGCAGATAAGGGTAAGTGAAACCTGGAATTCCATACGGGGTTTGCAGATGGCCCTCAGCTATGACACAAGGGAGTGCTGTGCGTATCAGCCATACTGCAAACAACTACCTTTAAAGGGAATCTGTCACCAGTTTTATGGTGTCCTTGCTATGGGCTGCATAAACTAGTGACAGATCCTCTTAGGAAAAAAACAGGTCACTTTATTTAACTTGACCCAGCTGTTTTGCTAAAACTTGTATTGAACAGCTCCAGCACATGCCGATGAGTCCTGATAGTCATCAGCTCCTGGCTTTCTCTGCCCCCCTCCCCTTTCTCAGCTGCTAAGTCAGTTGGTAGTACATCCGATAATAACAAGGCGCAGTTCCAAGGCATATAACATAGTGCAGACCTTCCCTAATAGCAGCCTATAGACAGCAGCAATGACACCCTGCAGAACCTTAGGCAGAAGCGTTCGTAAGACGAGGAGCTGCCTGTGTAAAAGTTCCGCCGTTTGCTCGCTCATCGGGCACAAAATTTATTGTTTGCCAGCCGTATAAACGCAATCTGCTGCCAGCAAATAATGATTCTGTATGGAAACAAACAATGTCATTAGTGATCGCTCCTCCCCATACTGTGGAGGAGATCGCTGAATGTAAATTTCGAGCAGGCAATTGTCAGGAAGGAGCGTATCCTTCACCACAATCGTAATGCACATCTGCCTAAGACAGCCCTTACTGGGCTATAATAAGTGCTAACCAGAGAGAAAGGCATGAAATGAGCTACATCACACACAGGGTTAAAGAGAAGGAAAGTGTTCTGCTTTGTTACCCTCAGTACAATAGGATGTGTTGGCATATACTGTATCCAGGGATGCACCACCAATAAGACCAGGTGAGGCAATCTCCCCAGGAAGCACCAGGTAGGGGCAAGAGGGGGGCAGCAGAAGGGCCATGGTCAATGAGCGCTTTCATTTTGGAAAAGGGGGTAGGTTAAGAAATTGGCATTGGTGGGGTGCCGTGTACCAGTTCTCGCCTCAGGCAGCAGAAAGGCTAGGTGCACCCATGCCTGTATCTCGCATGCGTTGGCACTCAATGAGGCACTGTATTGATTGGTGACAAGTAAAAGAGGAAATGCTGTGGTGCACTTTTCTGGACATCATACGGGATCTCGGATCACCTTATCAGCCATGCAGGAACATGAAGCCATTGTTCTGTCTTCCTCTTGGGTATTAAAATGTGTTAACATGTTTGGTTTCTTTCGGATCAATGCCACTGGAATGTAAGCAACACAAATGTGATCATAGCAACCAATAGGATTAGATAGTCGGTGCGGGTAACTGAATACCAGAGGCAGGAACCATAAAGGAGTAAGGTGTAATCAAAGGTAACAATACATCCTGCACATTTCTACTTTTTTTTCCTTTTGAATAAGATTTTAAATGCAACGGATTCCCTAGTGAACCATTCCTCGTAAAATATAACTGATTTTATAGTAAAACTCTGATAGGAACAATAACAGTACAACATCAGAACCCTATGCATACATCTTAATCATGTATACATAGTATTATAAAGTAACAAGTCCATTTAGGCCTCATGCACACAAATTAATTTTTCTATAATCTGCTATCCATTCTTTTCACAGAAGGTACACTGACACATTCATTTCTTTTGGGCCATGCAGACTTATGTTTTTTCTTATGGATCCATGTGCTTGATCTGCAAATCTCAGCGTAGGTCATATTCTTGACTGTATTTACAGATAAGTATAGACCTTTCTATTGACCAGAGTGACAAAAATACAGAACGCACATGGAAACTATCAATATTTTGCTGATTTTTCGTTGATATTTTTACACCCGCTCCTGATGGCGGTGACTCAGTTCCTGGCCTAGTCATGCCATAAATATACAGCATGATATATTAATGTACTGCTTGTCATGGCGTATATTTATGTCATGGTGCTGGAAGGGGTTAAATACACTGTGTCCATCCAGGCCCTGCGCCGGATGGAGGACAGGGAGTCTGAAAGGGATGGTCCGCTATGGAGGTCAGTGTAAAGGGGCAGATTGCTGTAGAGGCCACTGTTAAGGGGAAGGGGTGTTGTGGAAATCACTGTTAAGGAGATGGGGTACTGTGGAGGTCACTAATAAAGGGGCGGGCTGCTGTGGAGGTCACTGTTAAGGGGCGGGATGCTGTGGAGGTCAATGTTAAAGGGGCAGGTGCTATGGAGGTCTCTGTTAAGGGAGCAGGGAATGATGGAGATTAGTGTAAAGGGGTGACATGCTGTAGAGGTCACTGTTAAGGGGGTGATGTGTTGTGGAGGTCACATTTTAAGAGAACGGAGCTCTGTGAAGGTCATTGTTAAGGGGGCGGGCTATTGTGGAAATCACTGTTAACGAGACGGGGTACTGTGGTGGTCAGTAACAATGGGACGGCTGCTGTAGAGGTCACTGTTAAAGGGGAGGGCACTGTGGATGTTACTGTTAAGGGTGCAGGCCACTGTGGATGTCACTTTTAAAGGGGCGGGGTACTGTAGAGGTCACTGTTATAGTGGATACTGTCGATATCTTTTAACGACACACACAAACATTAAATGAAATAGAGGAAATATACCCATGCAAAGCCGGTCCTTCTGCTAGTACATGATAAAAATGTATTTTTATGGAATTATCTCTTTAATGTAACTTCATGTACAAGATGATATGCTGGTCGGTCATACTGCATGTGGGTGTAGTATAGATAGGGTTGCACTCGTTCACATGGTGCAGTACTGCGTGTCTGCCATTGCTGCCTCAGTGCTGTGCTGGTGGGGCGGTGGGTCCCAGAGCCAAGGAGGCTTTGCTGCACAGTGGGGTTGCTGTGTGGCTCCTGGGTCCCGCTGTCTGCTGCTGGTGCGGCGCTGGGGGGCCGGTGGTCGCCGCGCACGGCTGCGCCATTCAAAGGTTAGAGTAGTTTCCCACTTGTAGAGGCAACCTTGTCGCGGATAGTGGGCCTATGCTCTTTGATCAAACTGTATACTAATGCCTCTTATGCACAGCATACTATGTATTACAAATTGGGCGGATATGCCACGTAATTATGCTGAGACAGTCATTATATCAAAAGCATAGTGTTGAGGATGTGCGATCCAGATTCACTCTCCAGTATATATTGTAATTATCTATTTTCTTTTTCCTCCTCTGGTATCAGCACTCCTCCCCATTTGGACTAGGTGTTTTTAATTAGCCTTAGCCGCAAGGGGTTTATAAACTCCTACTATCTCTCAGATGCATTTCCTGAGGGTTGTGACTGGGTGAGCTCTTTGCACTCGTTCACATGGTGCAGTACTGCGTGTCTGCCATTGCTGCCTCAGTGCTGTGCTGGTGGGGTGGTTGGACCCAGAGCCAAGGAGGCTTTGCTGCACAGTGGGGTTGCTGTGTGGCTCCTGGGTCCCGCCGTCTGCTGCCGGTGCAGCGCTGGGGCGCCGGTGGTCGCCGCGCACGGCTGCGCCATTCATAGGTTAGAGTAGTTTCCCACTTGTAGAGGCAACCTTGTCGCGGTTAGTGGGCCTATGCTCTTTGATCAAACTGTATACTAATGCCTCTAATGCACAGCATATTATGTATTACAAATTGGGCGGATATGCCACGTAATTATGCTGAGACAGTCGTTATATCAAAAGCATAGTGTTGAGGATGTGCGATCCAGATTCACTCTCCAGTATATATAGATAGGGTTGCTGTTGGTTATTTGTCACTGCTAGAAGCAAGATTGTGCATCATAGTAAAAACTTGTAGAATGAATCTGGCTAATCCAGTACTGTTCCACCACCGAATATTGCATCTTTGTACACTACTTCCCAAGACTCCAAAGGTTACATTGCATTGTATACCAACTAAAACCTTCAATTGTATAGTCTTAAATAGACCATGTAATTAGTGTTCTAGAGAATGTTTTAAAAAGTACAATTCTATGTATGTATTTTATGACGGAATAGGCTATCAGTCAGTATAACTAGCATTTAAAGCACTACATTATTCCATGAGGCCTCCATAGATTTCTAAATAAGGTTGAAGCACAGTTACTTATGGTACTATTATTACAATTCACTTTTAGGTGAACCCTCACTACTGTAGCACCCTTCAATATGGAAAGAATTGTACTAAAATTTTCTATTTACATTGCATTTTTGCCCATTTTTACATATATCTTTGAGTAGTGACTTTACAGTTTTTATTTAAAAAATGGAATGTAAAAAATGAGAATTGTAAATTCTATATTTTACATTATAGTTTTATTCTGAGTGGTACATTGGGATTTCTATTTTCATTGTTTAATTAGCGAGGCAACAATTTTCTAATCACCTGCAAAACCGTAGGCTAAACAGCAGAGAAATAACTTAAAGCATACCGGAGTTTAAAAAAAAATTGCTGTGCTTTTTTGTACAATCATAACAGTGAAGGAATAGTTATGTTTGGGATTCATTAATGTTTTTCAGACATATTATTCTCTGTTTTGACAGCACAGCTAGATCCATTTCACTCAGAAGCAAGTAGTGTATTCCTTCTATGGAAGTCTTTCAGCACTGTACTGCTGTGACACCCTTTCCCTTACTTCCTACTATGTTGTTTTCAGCTCCAGAGCTCACAGGACAAATATGGAGAGATAAATCCCACTTACAGAAAGGCAAGAGGCTCCTGTGACGTTCAGAAGCTGTGTAGAAAGCAGTAGCTTTTATCAGGCTCAGGATCTCCGCTACCTCTTAGCCATCTCCTGAGTCTTTGTTATCAGGGAAGGATCTTGCTTGTCAACAGGTAGTGGACTACAACTTAGGTGGAAGTGCGATTTAGAATTTTTCTAGTTACATCATTCTCTATTAAATAAAACTGTATGAAAGTACAGTGAATTTTTTAAGATACTGTGCCCAAAGCAAAATCTGCAACAGGGCACACAATTTACCATATGCCATGTATCATATTATTGTCTTCTTAAGTGGCATCATGTGAGACTGTAACCAGTGCACCACATAGAGCTGCAACCCTGCCAAGCAGAATTAATCTATATCATACTTTATCCTTGCCACAGTGCATAAAACAAGTTCAATGTCTGCTTTTGTTCCATATGAGTATGATGATGTTACCTTTTATACATGGCTCTCGGCTGAAATCCACAAACATCACAAAAATGCAACATTTGTGGACAAGGCGGGTGGTTGGCACTCAAACGTCACTGTTCCAGTAACTTCCCTTTCATCACTGTAGGTGGATGGTTATTTTGCCCTTATTATTGTAGAAGATTGAGCTAGTTACATGCTTAACTTTAAAGATTTATACTCAGACCCACATATCTGTCAAAATCACATCTAGCAGCCCCGCAGAACAACTGACCAAAGCAAAACCGCTCGCAGCAGATTGCACCCAGATGCAGGCCCTTCATAAACAGTTTGTTTTACAAGAACATTTGTATGGTAGGTTTACAGAACGTTCCATCAAAACACTAACACAAAAAGTACTTTGCAGCCAAATCATTTTTGTCTTCACACCATCAGATCTTCAAATATTGGAAATTATCACCCAATGTATTCCCATATGTTAATAACCTCTCAAATAAAGCCCCTTCGCAATCTGGCTTCAATAAATGCCCTATTCATTTTTTAACGGAGAGGGAGAAGAAAGCCAACCTAAATATTGGTTAAATCATTATTTTATTACCTTGGAACAGACGTGTTCCAAGGAAAGAACCATTTAGGTCACTATATTATGTTTAAGTGATCCATAAATGTCGATATTATCTTACAGCATACAAGCAAATGTTTCCTGGCAAACACGTAAAACAGCTAACAGCAATGTATTTTGATGATCCCAAGTTATATGCAGCTGATAAATTAAGAAGCAACTGACAGATGTTGAGTTTAAAGGGAAATTTCACCATGGTTTGTGATATTAAGGGCATAGTCACACCCGGTGGGATTTGTGCAGCTGTGGATTTTGCCATGATTCTGCAGAGGAATTTCCGCTGCAGATTTGATGCAGATTTTGCTGCAAATTGGCCACCCTATGCATTTCAAACGGTGAAATCTGCATTGAAAATCCATAGCATAAATTGACATGATCCAGAATTATAATCTTCACCGAAGGTCAATTTCCGCTGTGGAGTTCTTATGCAGAATATGGATGAGATTTGTTTAAATTTCATTTACTTTGCTACTACTGTAAAACGCTGCAGATTATTCACACACAATACCTTTGCGGAAAATATGGCTGTACTTTGAATCATTTCTGAGCATTTATACCATTTCACAAATTTTATTTTTTTTAAATTGGAAGTTATGTTTTTCAGCATCACTTTTCAGCTTCAGCAAAGCAATATAAATAAAAATGTATAGTAGTGTAGGAGACAGACACGGTCCATGGACAAATGGGGAATTATTTCGGGAAATTCATAAATATATTTACGCGCTGTGGGTGCCGTGGACGTATTAAACAGCAGAAACTTGGCACTAATGGTTGCGACCGGAGGTAGTGCCGGTTGTGGACTTTTAATCCTTCAGATGCCATAGTCAAATGTCACCACGGATACTGGATGCCCTAAAACCCGGAAGCGCGCACTTCCGGGTGTGCTCCAGCTGCCCCCAGCGGGTAACAGGGGGGCCGGAGCATGTGTGCGACAGCGCCTGTCCTCATGTTTGACAGGGGGCTGCTGCATATTAGTTTCTATGAAGCCCCTGCCTGTGGCAGGGCTCTATACAAACATATTAAAATTCTCATAGACTCCAATGATAATGCATTAAAGTCTATGAGAGAATGAGAACTATAAAAAAGTGTAAAATACAAATGTTTTTTTTTAACTTATAAAATATAAAAATTCAAATCACCCCCCTTTCCTCAAAATGTAAATAAAAATATGTAAACAATAAAAAATACACATCATGGGCATTGTCAGATGTGAAAACACTCATACTTTTATTTTTTGATGGCGAAACGGGAAAAAGTCAAAATGGCCGATTTGCCATTTTTGTGTCAAATTACCTTCCACAAAAAATTAAATGAAAACTGATCAAAAAGCGAGCTCTGTGCACATAACTACAAAAAGGCTGAGTTCACATCAGCGTTCAGCCTTTCCGTTCTCCTGCTCTGTTATAGGCCAAACTGAGCCCACGGACCACATAGACTATAATGGCATCCGTTAGGTATTCGCTCAGAGGAAGATTTTTGAAGCGGAGTCAAAAGTCTTCCTGTTTTGGGCCAAGGGTTTTCTCAAAATCACTGGTAAGAGCAGCTCCAACAGATCCTGGTGTTAAAGCTTCTCAACATTGATTTTAAGAAAATATCTGGCCAAAAATAAGTGATTCTGTAATCAAGCTCTCTCCCAAGAATAAGTTGCCCTCACATAGGTTCCGATAAAACTGGTAACAGATTAGTTTTGAAGGTAAGCATAAATTTTTTTAGGAAAAGCTTTAGCAGACAAAAGGTCTCCCACCAGCTCCTCTATGCTTGAATTGGCATATAAACAATGCTTAGATGCCTCAATCATGTATAAACGCCATATCTGAGGAGTACAATGATGGGGGCGGAGCTATCACAGCTTCCTGTCACTGCACCGACTATTTACAAAAAAATGCGCTTTGTGACGAAGTTATTCGTGATTAAGCAAAATTTTTTGTAAAATTCGGCGAATGAGCCGATTCGAACTTTTCATAAATTCGCTCATCTCTAATGGCCACCATTATTTTCCAGCACTGGCTTAAAGGGGTTCTCAAAGAATTAAGAAAGTGAAAATACTTAAGTAATACTTTATTATAAATATATTCCCAAATACCTTTCATTAGTTATAATGGCTTGTTTTGTCTAGGCGGTAATCATCAGGGGAAATAAAATGGCCACTGTTACTTCAGAACTCTGAGTTAGGAGCTGACTTATCCTCCTCTCTGCTCTGCTTGTCAGGGATTATGATCTTGAATACAGTTTACTATGATCTTCAGCTTAATCTCTGTAGGAATGGTGTTCATGAGGAGATATGAAGTACAGAGTGGAGGTGGCGGTGTAGATAATGAGTAGCAGCACTTGTATGCAATCTCTATTACCAGAGCCCCACATTACCATAGTCTGTCCTGTCCGTCCACTCTGTACATCATGTCTTCTCATGAACTCGATTCCTAGAGAGATTTTGCTGAAGATCAGATCAAACTGTATTCAGGGTAATAATCCCTGACAAGCAGAGCAGAGAGGAGGATGAGGTAGCTCTTTAGCTCTTTTGTGTTGCTGTGTGATTAGGACAGGTTGTGTGTGTACTAATAGAATGGCAGCCATTTTATTTCTCCTAATGATTGCTCTTTATACAAAACGAGCCATAATAAACAATGAAAGGTATTTGGGAATATACTTAAATATAATAAAGTAATATTTAAGTAATTTTCTTAATTCCTGGAGAACCCCTTTAACTCTCTTGGGCATGGAGTTCACTAAATTATATTTATAATTGTATTGTCAGCTGTGAGACCTTATATAGACAGGGAAGAGTCTTTTGAAATCATGTCCAATCAAGCAAATTTACCATAGGTGGACTCCAGTCAAGGTGTAGAAACATCTCAAAGATGATCAAGAGAAATAAGAGCCCCCAGAGCGAAATTTCAAGGGTCTGAATACTCATGTCCTTGTGAAATTTTAGTTTTTCCTTTTTAATAAATTTGCAAACATTTCTAAAATTCTGTTTTCACCTTCTCATTATGGGGTATTGAGTGCAGATTGATAGGGACACTTGATTTAAGCCCAAGGCCACAACACAGCATAATGTGAAAAAAGTGAAAGGGTCTGAAGACTTTCTGAATGCACTGTATATACATAATGTAAACATATTTGAAAAGCTACCATGTTAAAGCACACAAAGTCCAGCCCGCTGTTAACAGTAAATAAATGATGCAAGTGCTAGTAAACAGTCTTTTATAACATTTAATGGTACATTTTCTTGGTGTAAGCTCTTCTGATGGTTAGTAAAACAGATTCTTCGGGATAATACAAAGTTCTTGCTTTATTTCTATCCAAGATTTTATCCTATGAAGTTGTAAATGTCTAGCTCTAGTTATACTTCAAAGCTGTATATGTAATTGAGCCAACTCCATGACGTACACTAGGTCCACACAGGATTGATCTAATAGCTGAGTTCTTGGAGCAACAGACGTTTCTTTATAATGAATTTTCACTTTAGTTTCTTAGATATTGAGTCACTTTGAGACTGAAAAAAGGTATGCATATTCTGAAGAGGCGCAGTACTGTGAAAAATGAATCGACCCTTTCTAAATTACCTCTTGTATTGCTTATTTGTCACGCTAAGACACAATCTTTAAACAAAATACACAAAATAGGCTTTGGGCTATATCAGTCAGTCTTGGGTAGGGCTCATAGACACCTCCCACCTCCCATTGCAAGCATGGCTACATGCTGGAGGTAACAGAGGAGATGTTTGTGAGTCGTCCTAATGCTCCTGTAATTGCCCACTGGCCCCTGATATCGCCCATATGGCGCAGGTAGGTGAGTGTTAGGGCCCACGGGCTACTTGAGAGACCTTGACGCTGGTGCCCGAGGCTTAAGACATATCCTCCTAGTAGGATATGTCGAACTAACTCTCAATTCTTAACATCAGTGTGAGGGTTTAGTGTGACGGCAGTGTGCACCTATCTCTGGTTCTGTGTTTGTTCTGAATTCTTGCCACATCCACATAAATTTCATCTTATGTAGGATGTCCATTGTGGTACTTGTAGTCCGTTGCTGGCATCATCCATTGTATGCATTTTTTGCTGGTGATTGCCATTAGTAACGGACTACAAGTGCAGGATGTGCTCCCCTATAGAAATGCACAACTGCATATGGGTATGAGCGCATGCTGCTTGCTTATCACCACATTTGTTGATGGTTTATATATAAAAATACACAAAATGGCTAAAAAGATAGCAGGCTCTGAATTATCACGGACAGTTGATTTTTAGCTAACAATTAGATAATGCTTAGGGCGCCTTCACACGCAACAGATTTTGTTGCAGAAAATTCTGCAACTGAAAATCAGTTCCATTCATTTGAATGAGGCACATGGATTTCTACAAGCTCCATTAAAGGGGTTATCCCATGACCAATGTAAAATCAGACATCATATATTACATGACAACCTCTTTCTAAGAAAGCTAGAACCAGCCCTGTACCTCACATGGATCCAGAGATCTCCCTATTCATTGCTCGAATTGCTTTGCTAGGTATACTTCAGGCAGACATGTCCTCTCTGCTACAGCTGTCTCCTTATCACTATTCATGGGGCATGTCATCTCTGCGGCAGCTCTGTCCCTATCACCGCTCAGGGGGGCATGTCCTTTTTCAGGGGGGAAGTGTCCTTTCTGATGCATATTTTTCCTTGTAACTGTCACAGCTTCTAAAAGAAAATGTGGCTGTTGGTAGTTAAAGGATGGAACTGAGCATGTGCTTCAACCCCAGAGGGGGAATTAATTATTTAAATGCAATTAAAAAATTATCCAGATCACGGTGGTGGTTTGAAAAATGTAAAATATTTTTTGTGGACAACCCTTTTAATAATTGTTCTATACTTCTTATAATTTGCAACCCATTTACATGCTGTTGAAGGATTCTTGTTTTCAACACACTGGTATGTGCTTGTGCATGGACTGCCACAGAATTAGATGATTGGGGAAAATATACTGATCTAAATGCACCAGAATTGTGGGTCAATTTGTGCCCACAAAAAACTGGTGAACATGTCTTGCGCCACATTTGTTAGATTTCTTTTTGTGCCTCACTACAGAAGGGGACACGATAAGACGGCGTGTGGTTTTTGATTGAATACTGTAACATGTGCTCAAATTGTTTCAAATTGGCATAAAGTTAGCCAACCAATAGGTGATGTACAATACAATGCAAGAGTCTAATATGTCTTAAGATCTACCAAATTTATCATCCAGAATCAGCCACTGCTGAGTCTAAATTAACGCTGTGTATATTATTGGACATGATTCGTAAATCCGCCCAATTGCACTTTGCTGAGGCTAGAGAAATCTGCAGTTTTACTTGAATGTCTTGTGATATCCTGGATGAGTTCTCATTCAGAACTTGCTAAGCTAGTCCCTCCTGAGTTCTATTATTTGTAGGCAATGACACTGCCATTCAGTAGACATAGGGGGAGATTTATCAAAACTGGTGTAAAGGAAAACTGGAAACCTATTAGAGGAGATGTAAGTTATGGTTTGCTGCATTTTCCCCATGATCACCTGGCCTGAGATGAGGCCACGTGCGATAATCACTTGGGGATAAAGCAATCCTCAGAATGGGAGAGTGAGAGGAAATTGAGAAGGAAGCCAGCAGAGGCTCTGTGTGGTTCCAGCCAGGAGGGCTGGGTGGCCACAAGGCTGAGGAAGCCTGAGTTTGGGGGGGGCCAGCGACGATTGAACAAAAGAAGTGTTGCATGGTGAGCGACAGGAGGACTGCTGGACCATATTCCCCCCAAGGTATTTCGCTGCTTTCACCAAGAGGACTGGAGGGTTGCATTGGTCACAGCTAGGAAAATGTCTGACCACTGAATGAAGCCAAATACCGCAGTATGAACACTGACCTAGCGGTGAGTTAAGGAGACCTCTGTATAGTGAGTGCCTAGCCGGGCAAGAGTTTACTGCCTTGTGTTGATGTAACACGTTGTAATGTGAAGCTGCGACTTCATGGTGCCGAGTGATGAGTGATGCTAAACTTGGAAGTGTCATGTGCTGTGTGAAAAATAAAGCACTGTTTGAACTTGAAAAGCCCCTGTTTGGTGAGAAGCATGGGCATAGCTATAGGGGGTGCAGAGGTAGCAGTCGCTACCGGGCCCAGGAGCCTGAGGGGGCCCAAAGACCCTTGTGCCGCATAAGAAGACACCCAAACACAGAGGGAAGGGGGACCCAAGCTGAACTCTTGCACCAGGGCCCATGAGCCATTAGCTACGCCCCTGGTGAGAAGTCTGTTATTGTCGACCCCCGAGAGAGAGAGAGCGATCCCTTAGGGGATGAAATTGCATTGCAAGGTACTAAAGGGGTTTTCTGGCTATTTCTCAGTGATGACCTAACCTTTGGATAGGTCATCAGGATCTGATCAAGGTTTTGACACCCGGGACCTCCGCTGATCAACTGCTCGAGAAGGCATCAGTGTTTCTTAAGCACCAGGGCCTTCTCACTGATTACCCTAGGCCAGTGACATCATGACCATCGGTCAAGTGGTCTGGGTGCAGCTGAGCCCCATTCAATTCTACTGCATGGTTTGTAGAATACGGCCATCCACACCGTCAGGCATACCCTTATAATTAAAAAACTGCTAGTCATTAACTCAGATTCACTTTCTTCAATCATATATGTTTTTTTACTTTTGAACACTATTTTACAGTTTATTGATCCAGTTAAATTCCGTATATTCTCGATATATTATAATCAGGTAGACAGGGGGCAAATGTGCCATTCAAATGTACAGCATTCATAATAATATAATAATAATAATGTGCACAACCAGGTATATGACAGAGAGCCCGGTAATTCACAATGGTTGGAAACGTTCTGACAAAGATGATATATGACTCAAAAAGTCAGTAATCAAGGAATAGGTTGAGATCCTGAAATCTGGTTGCTATGACTGATAAGGTGAATTCTTCTGATGTCCACGATTCCCATGTCAAAGTAGATAAAAAAAAGAAAAACACTCCGGTACTTCCACAAGGCGCAGATTTAATCTACTCACAAAACTTTCAAGTATAAAATCATGTAATCTAAAACAGCAATAGTCCAGATTTGAAGATTACAACCTATTCCTGGATTGTTGATTTTTGGAGTCATATGTCATCTTCATAAAGATATTACCCTTACCCGGCTGCCTGCTCAAACACATAGTTGCGCAAATTGAACTAACAACTTGCAGTTGAAGTATAGAGGAGAAAGGAAAAATGATGGGTAGGGAAGGATCGAAAAATAATAAAGATTTCCGCTTTGCGTTTCTTATGCAGTATACCACGCATGCTGGCCTTATAAAGAATGCCATCAGAAAAAAAATGGCCAGTACTGAAAAATTATCCTGTCCTGGGAAAATAAATCCCTAACCGCCCGGATATTATCTTTAGAAAAGCCCCAAACCTGAGGAATCATTTAGTGCATAGTGTGACCCCCGCAGATTTTGGCAAACGAAAGCAAGACAAATTTGCATGGTGTGGGTTCTACCCTCCATGCAGGAAAAGGAATAAGGAAGGTTGGTTGAAAACGGTGTCTATGATTCATTCGAACAAAAGAAATAAGGACTATAAAATTAAAGGAGAAATTTCATGTGAAAGTTCAGGGGTGGTCTACATGCTGGAGTGCTCATGTGGCCTCCAGTATGTGGGCCGCACGATGAGAAAACTTAAAACACGAATACAAAAACATAGAAGGAACATTTAAAAAGGTTTAGAAACACATGGGGTCTCTCTACATTTCAAAACCGCTCACCAGAATAATCCGAGGGGACTTATCTTTGCTGGGGTGGAATTAGTGAGGGGGAATTTGAGGGGGGGAGATACTGTTGCAAATATTGATCGGCAAGAGGTAAAATGGATGTACGAGTTAGACACGATCCAACCACAGGGATTGAATGTGGAGTGTGATGTGAAATCGTGCCTGATATAGTAAGAGACATATTTGATGATAACTCACCTCTCTTTACACTGTACCTTGCTGCGAGCAATGAATGAATGGAAATGGCTGCGTCTCACGTTGGGTTCTCCGTTGATTGGTCGGTATGAACCATGTGAATGCGTGTAGGTTGATGATGTGTGGAAGGGAATTTATGAATGGGATCTCTCGTAAAGTATATTTGTGTCGTTTTTTAAAAAGAATTATAGGGGAAGTTGTATAAACATTAGGGGAGTTAGATTAGTTTTATATATAATGTAGACGTATATTATAGATTAAAGTTTAAATAACTTTTATTATGGGATAAGAGTAAGAGTGGGGGAGGGAGGATAGTAGGGAATTAAAGATCTTTTCTAATGATTGAGGTATACACCCCTGATGAAGCACTGGAGCGAAAACAAGGCTTTTTTACCCATTTTATGTGCACATATTTATCTACGCTTGTGAGTATAATAAATAATTTTTAGAGGTAAATTGTTTGCAGTGCTTTACTATTGGAGTGAACTTTTCTTCTGTAGAGTTGATCATGGGAGAGACACACAAGACGGCTATATGTGTTCGATGTGCCTGCATTTCCTCCTGTGCTTGGGAGTATAGCAAATACAAGTGCATATGAATAGTGTCCACAGTACTTCACTATTGGTGCGGTCTTTGATACTCCACAGGGCTCTTTGTGAGAGGAAGATCTTTGTGGAACATGATGTTTTATCCATAAGCAGAAAATTGGATGGTTTGAACTTAAGAAGTTAACAACAGAAATAGCGTAGTCCATTAAAATGCAAATTGTGTTACTACTATTGTTTTTCAGAAAGGTTGACCAACTATTGCGGAGGAGCTGCACCTGTGGTTTTGACGGTTCAGAAAGCTATTAAACACATTTTTAATGCATGATATTAAAATACAGTAGTCTGCCATTGTCCAATCAGTGACTGATTGCACTCACTATATCATACTCACTAGATCAGTTTTGCCTTAATGCATTCTGAATGGAAAAGGATCCGCTCAGAATGCATCAGTTTGGCTCCGTTAAGTCATGATTCCACTCTGGAGGTGGACACCAAAACCAGGGCTGGGACAAGGTCCACCACCAACAGAGGCTGAGCTGCCCAAGTGCGCCCCCCCCCCCCCCTCCAACTTGTGGATGACACTGCTATGGGGGATCTGTGATGAATGATACTGTTATTGGGGAATCTGTGGATGACACATTTGTGTCATCCACAGATCCCCCCTCCCCATAACAGGGTCCATGTAGGAATGACCCCCAATACAAGGGGTGAGGCTGTGGGGTTGTATCTGCTTTTTTGATGACAGCACCAGCGGGGCCCGTGCAGTGACTGTATTCTACTACACCCCCCCCCCCCCGACACTGTATATAATCTTAACTATATAACTGTAGTGATTTACTACAGTTATATAGTAAATAAGATTATATCCAGTGAGCAGGGGGGATGGGGGTGTAGTAGAAAACAGTCACTGCACGGGCCCTGCTGTCATTATGAAATAGCATATGTGACCCCCACCTCTTTTATTGGTGGTCATTCAGTAAATTAACCCTGTTTTGGGGGGGGGGGTGTCTGTGGGACAAATATGTGTCATCCACAGATTCTCCCCATAACAGGGTTCATTTAGTGATTGACCACCCAAATTGTGGTGACCCAATACATGGGAGTTGCATCTGCAGAGCTTTTGTATAATGCCACCCCACACTGTAGTGTCCCCCACACAGTAATGTCCGCCACACTGCCCCCGCACAGTAATGTCCGCCACACTGCCCCCGCACAGTAATGTCCGCCACACTGCCCCCCGCACAGTAATGTCCGCCACACTGCCCCCCACACAGTAATGTCCGCCACACTGCCCCCCACACAGTAATGTCTGCCTGCCCCCACAGTAATGTCTGCCACACTCCCCACACAGTAATGTCCGCCACACTGCCCCCCACACAGTAATGTCCGCCACACTGCCCCCACACAGTAATGTCCGCCACACTGCCCCCCACACAGTAATGTCCGCCACACTGCCCCCCACACAGTAATGTCCGCCACACTGCCCCCACACAGTAATGTCCGCCACACTGCCCCCACACAGTAATGTCCGCCACACTGCCCCCCACACAGTAATGTCAGCCACACTGCCCCCACACAGTAATGTCAGCCACACTGCCCCCCACACAGTAATGTCCCCCACACCCCCTCAACCACACAGCAGTGCCCCCACATAGTAATTTGTCATGCCCCCCTTGTCATGCTTTTTCTGCCCCGTCATTCTCCCCCATCTTTTCATGCTCTTTTTACCCCCCATGTTGTCATGCTCTTTCTGCCCCCATGTTGTCACAGACTTAATGAAAGGGGCCCGGCATTTTCACTGTACTTAATGCCGGGCCCCATCAGAGCGCTCCTCTCACCTCCATTATGGTCACTTCTCCAGGCTTCCAGGATCAGGCCCCAGCGCTGCCTCACATTAAGCAGGTGGGCGGAGCCTAACGGAGGTCCGTTAGGCTCCGCCCACCTGCTTACTCTGTTTCTAGTTAGAGCCAGAGGGAGCGGGGCCTGATGCTGGGGGCCTGAAGCAGCATAATGGAGGTGAGAGGAGCGCTCTGACAGGGCCTGGCTCAGGGAATGACAGGAGGGAGCGCTGAGCGGTTCCCCCCTGTCAGTCCCTCTCCCTCTCGCCGGCCCCTGCCTGCGCCCTGAGGCTGGAGCCTCCCCAGCCTCTGTGTCGGCCCGGCCCTGACCAAAACACTGCCTGCAGTGGTTTCTGTCCACGATGTGGTGCGGAGCAAGACGGATCCGTCCTGCACACAATGTAAGTCAATAGGGAAGGATCCGTTTTCTCTGACACAATAGAAAATGGATCCATCATGAACACCATTGAAAGTTCCCCATTGACTTTCAATGGTGTTCATGACAGATCCGTCATGGCTATAGAAGACATAATACAACCGGATCCGTTCATGACGGATGCATGCGGTTGAATTATGGTAACTGAAGCATTTTTGCAGATCCATGACAGATCCGCAAAAAACGCTAATGTGAAAGTAGACTTAGCTATCAGTCTCTAATAAGATGGTCCCTGTGTACAACTGAGCTCAGAAAGGGCAAAGACATAAATGTATAAATGACTAGTTTTGCGGAATCGTTCCCCACAAAACTATATTTCAATTAGCTCAGCTTATCCAGTTCTACACCTTGCCACTTGCAAATTGTGCTGCATTCATGACAACAGGTTCTCTTTAATGACAGCAGGACCAAAATTAGGTAAGTCCAAGGCATCTCATTGAGCCAGAGAGAATCCTACTGTGTACTGATGAGGGGCAAACACCCCAAAACCCTTGATCAGATAGATATTTGTCCTGGGCTATTTTCCTGTCTCATGTTACAAAACCTGTTAAAAAGTTGGACAAAAATTCATTGAGAGCCACTTCCAGAAGGCTGCACTAGGCTATAAAATGGCTCTTATTCTCTGGGAGATAAATCTTTGCATATTACTTTCATATACAGCATTGCCAATAGGTTTCCATACATGGCTGGTCTCCTTAAAGGGGTTTGCCCATCTCAGACATTGATGGCATATCTCTAGGATATGCCATCAATATCAGATAGGTACCTACTAGATTGTACCTCTAGAACCTGCTCCTATCTTCAAAAAAGGGCTCCTGAAGTGAAGGATGTGTTAGAGTGTATATGAGAGTTTCTGAAAATTACCAAGTGAGTGTGCCTAGCTAATATTAGAGAGAGCACTGTGCATGCACATGAACCTCTCCATAAACCACTATTGGACAGCTAGAAATAGTTGATCCAGCACTCCGATGTTTTTTAAACTCCCATAGTGAATTGAGGGTGGCAGCACTTGCATGGTGCCCTCTCCTTCACTTTTGGGTGCCTTTTCTGCAGATAGGAGCAGGTCTCAGAGGTGGGAACTGCACCTATCTATTTATAGCATATTCTAGCTACATGCTATCTATGTCTGAGATGAGAATACCCTATTAAGGAGAGCCAGTAGCTCTCTAAAGTGAGTCCTGCTCTGAACTGATGAGGGGCAAACACCCCAAAACAGCTGCCTGTGGATAGATATTTGGCTTGGCTATTTTCCTTTGTGATGTTCACTAATTGTTAAAAAGTGGGACACTGACTCATGGAGAGCACTTCCAGAAGGTAATGGTTAGAGATGAGCGAATTTCTCAAAAATTTGAAGATTCGATTTGATCCGAATTAATTTGTGACGAATCGCGTTAAAAAACAGCTATTACCTGGCTACAGTGAGCCTGTATGGTGTTGTAGAACACTGTGCCTTGCAGCAACACGCATAAGTGAGTCTGCTGTAGTAGTGAATACTGTGAGTCAGTATGACATGCAGAGTACAAGCGTCGCTCTTAGAATCACTGAACACCTCACTTCTTTCTTCTTTGAGCAGTTACAGGGACAAAACTGACCAAATAACTCAAGTGTGAACTCAACCTTACAGGTCAATGTTAGCGTCAGGTATAAAGAACCGTGCAGAGGCCCAAGATCCTATTATAGCATGAAAGAGCGCACTTATTTTACACCTTCGTCAGCTGATTCCACATAGATGTAAACAGAACCTGCTCTTTTAAACGCTTATAAAAGTAGAGCCCCCCCTGACAGAGTGGAGAGGGTGTCAGCAGTAAGTTTGCTTTGACGTCACTGATTATTTTGCCCTTCCTCTGATCGGTCAGAACAATAATGCCCCAAAAAAATGGATCATGTCTGATAAGCATCCGCCTTCAGTATTCCTAATGCCCAAAAAAAAAAAAAAAACAGGAGTGGATGCAAAACAGAGATAATATGTGAATGGAATATTTGCAGGTCTTCTGTGTTTTGTATCCACCCCTGCTTTTGGCTCCCAAGTCATAAGCCAATTCTGATCGGACCATACAGGCCTTACAGCAGCTACACAGACAGGATGTGTTGTTTGTCTTATTTTTCCTTCTTTTTTTCCTACAGATCAGAAGGGTTAAATAAATGATTATGTCAACCAGGCCAAAAAGGCAAAATAGTGGCACAGTCATGAAGTAGGGAGAGTAGGAACAGCATTAGAAGTCCATAGAGTGGCCCAATGACATGAAGTATGGAGGCAGCATCAGGAGACGACAGAATGGCAAGGTGACATAGTGTGGATGTAGCAGCAGCATCAGGAGACTACAGAGTGACACAATGACAAAGTGTGGAGGTGGCAGCAGCAGCATGAGGAGGCCAAATAGTGGCAAGGTGACATAGTGTGGAGGTGGCAGCAGCATCAGGAGACCACAGAGTGGCAAGGTGACATTGTGTGAAAGTGACAGAAGCATCAGGAGACCACAGAGTGGCAAGGTGACCTAGTGTGGAGGTGAAGGCAGCATGAAGAAGTCACAGAGTGGCACAATAACAGAGTGTGAGGGTGGCAGCAGCAGCAAGAAGTCACAGAGTGACACAATGACAAAGTGTGGAGGTGGCAGCAGCAGCATGAGGAGGCCAAAGAGTGGCAAGGTGACATAGTGTGGAGTTGGCAGCAGCATCAGGAGGCCACAGAGTGACCCGGTGACAGAGTGGTGAGGTAGGTGGCATAAACAGTACCCCCTGACGATGGGGGTTGTAAGAACGAGCACTTGGCATCAGATGTGTAGCATCAGGCGGGTGGCAGCATCAGAATAGTAGCTGAGGCAGGTAGCCAGAAGAAACCGGTCTCTTTTGTCAAGGTTTGGGTGAGGCAGCATGGAGGAGCTAATCTGATGCATCATACATTGTTCGGTGGAAATCCTGGCTGATCCATGCCTGATTCATCTTGACAAAGGTCAGTCTTTCCACTTTTGGGTGGAAAGGCGAGTTCTCCTTGGGGTAACTATGGCCCCTGCCGCATTAAACACCAGCTCTGATGAAACACTACTGGCCGGGTGGAAGACTTCAGGAAATGCTTGACAACCAGATTAAACATGTGAGCCATGCAGGGCGCATGGCTCAGCACTCCTTGATGCAGCGCCGACACCATGTTCTTCCCATTGTTGGTCACCATGGTTCCGACTTTGAGTTGAAGAAGAAAGCCAGGATTCGAATTTCTTGATGAAGAACGCAGAGTAGTTCCTCCCCTGTGTGACTCAAGGAGGCAAACTAGGTGCAGAACAGCGTGACACCGCCGTGCCCTGCACATGTGTTATGCTGGTGAAGCACTGTGAATTGTCCCTGCAGTGGGGGCTAAGGACATAGTGGAGGATGAGGAGGCAGAGGCAGACATTGTCACAGGACCAATGGCGTGAGAACGTGGTGGCGGAAGTGGCGTCACCTGGCCAAGTTGCTGGTTTGGCTGGGCAGGAACCACATTTACCCAGTGGGCCGTAAAGGACATATATTGTCCTTGACCATAGTTACAGCTCCACACTTCGGCGCTGGCATGCACTTTTGCAGACACCGACAGGCTCAAGGACTGGCTCACCTTCTTTTCTACATATGTGTCCAGGGCTGGTACTGCCTTTTTGGGAAAGAAATGACAGCTTGGGACTCTCCACCTCGGCTTGGCACAAACCATCAGTTCTCTGAAAGGTGCAGAGTCCACCACTTGGAAAGGGAGGGACTGCAGTACCAGCAACTTGGCCAGGAGCATGTTCAGCTTCTGCGCCGTTGGATGAGTGCACGCATACTGTTGTCTCTTGAAAATCGCTTCGGTGATCGATTGCTGACGGAATGACTGACTAGGAGGAGGAGGAGCAGGAGCATCAGGACCAGCAGATGATGGGAAGGACAGATACCTTCTTTCGGCTGAGGTGGTGGAGCCTGGACTACCTGAAATCATTTGCGTGCCACTGGGTGATGCAGAAGTTGCTGCAGCAGGCTAGACCACCACATTGGAGCCACGGTTCTCCCAGGCCACTTTATGGTGATGATGCATATATTGATGCAGGGCCATGGTGCTAACATTGGAACCCTGGCCATGCTTCACCTTGTGCCGACAGATCAGACAAATGGCCATGTTCATCTCCTCCGGCGGCTTAACAAAAAACTTCCACACCGTCGAGTTGGTGATTTTACCCCTAACACTCTGCACTGACTGACTGCTACCGCCACTGCCTCCGTGAACCCCTGCACCACTACTTTCCGGGCCAGTAGGCTCCTGCGAAGCGGGTGGTCTACCCCGGGCAAGTTTGGCTCCCGACCTCCCACTGCTGCCACCCTGCTGACTCCCGGTGACGCTACCGACTTGCTAGTACCACCGCTGCCTCACGCGCAAGCTGCCACCCTCTTGTCATGATGATGATGAAGCCCCTTCATCACCCGGCTCCTAATTGCGATTGGCTACATCATCATGGAGTACTGTCTGCACGTCACTGATGTCCTCCTCAACGGTCTCTGAGCCAGGAGCCTGACCACTCGCAACACCAGCTCCAACACCACTCTCCTAATCACTACTTACCTGACTACTGGAGTAAGAGGCGGATGTCTCCTCCAGATCTTGTCTGGGCAGTAGCGGCTGACTGTCCTCTTGTAGCTTGGCCTCGCTGTATAGTGCTTCTCTGGCTGAGGGAACAGATAAGGACAGAGGCAGGTTGAGGACAGGTCAGGGCACAGGGCCTGCTCCCGGGCCATGCCAACTAAGGGTTGTGTCTGACGAACCCACTGACTCTTAGCTGCGGGTGTGTGATGCTACTTGCGACGAAGTCGAAGAACGACCGCTAGCTGAAACTGGGAGCTCAGGCTTCTTGAAGTGACCCCTCTGCCACGCCCCCTTACTCTGCTGTGACCTGTGCCTGCGCCAGACTCATTAAGATCTGTGCCCCTCCCCTGTGCAGGGCCTGTCACTTCTCTGTCTGACATACTATTAGATCACATAAGTAAATAAAAAGAAAATTAATACATGCCAAAAAGGGCTTTAATTTTCTCACTTCACCACACAACAGCTAATAAGCCCTTTTTCTTTTTCCCCACTAATACACGCCAAAAAGAGGCTTTAGAACATATAACTGCGGCTGTGAACGGCAAATACTATTTTTTTTTGCCACTAATACACTCCAAAAAGGGATGTAATTTTTTCAACACACAACGGCTAATAAGCCCCATTCAGCCCCCTGAAACCCCCTCCACTCTCCCATTAATACAGTACAAGACAAAAAAAAGGCTTTGGAACATATATATAACTGCACTGCACAAAGGCTAATGAGAGGGCTAAAAGGGCTAACCCAATAACAAGAACGGTTTGCTGGAACTACAGAGCTGTATAATGGCAATTTGGATCTGCAGTCAGTGCAGCAAGGTGTAATAGGATTGTTCCTATTACCAAAGCTGTAAACTCCCCTACTTAAACTGTTCTGATTCAATACTGTGTAATAATTTCTCCCTATCCTTTCCCTAAACTTCTAATGCTCTTTCCCTGTACTTCTATTGAGCTAAGTATAAGTTTTCAAATCTTTCCTAGCACTGTCCCTAGCACCTGCTAACGTCTCTCTCCCTGCACTAAGTACACTGAAAAATGGCTGAATCCAAGATGGCTGAGGCTATTTGTAGGGCTGTGACATCACAGGGCTGGCTGCTGATTGGCTGTATGCATGGCATTGTGGGCGATCCATCGTTCCTTGCTCCATGTCCTGACATGTGCAGCAGCCATTTTAGGAAAAAATGTGATTCGTTGCCACGAAGCGTGAGGAAATTCGAATTCGGTGCGAATCGAATAATTCCTGAAATTCGGATCGAATTCCACTTCGTCCGCTTCGATTTGCTCATCTCTAGTAATAGTAGCAAGATGTTTCTTTTTCTCTGGGAGATGCCTCTTCGCAAATTACAATGATGTCTTGGCAACATCTCTGCTAAATAGTAAAACAGCTGGGATATGTTGTATGCTTGTGCCAATATCTAACCCGTCGGAAGAATTCATGTGATTCATGTGAACATATACCATAAAAATGCCTCACAGTGGTGTACATATTTTCTGCCTACAAATATCTGGAATTCCAAAAATGTCTAACCTTGATAATGCAATATATAAAGAAAGGAAAGCACAAGTTTTACTAGAGGGTAGAAATTGTAGATGCCTTCTAAAATATCATATTTTCTAATACCTCAAAGACACATGTGTCATCTGTTGCACAACACTCAACATTGTTTTAATGTGGTAAGAGCAGATGAAATAAATCATCAAAAAGTAACAATGACCCAACATAAGGTAATATTTTGTAGTCACTTTAATCATTCAACGATTTCTTTGGACATGAGTTGATTCCACAGGAGATATGAGCTACCTTGAGCAAATATGCATGCAGTTTTAACATTACCTAACTCTTCAGGTTTTGTCTGACATTACAGATGCGCTACTAAGAGCTGCAAGAAGGGAACTAACATTGGTATAAACAATTTAAACTAAAAGGGAGCACAAAAAAATTACAATTAAATGGTTAGATACTCAAGACGTGTAAAACATAAAGGTTTATCATGCAAATACAGCATAAGGATCTATTACACCAGTCTTAACTGAAAACAAAGATGCGCTGCAGTAGGGTATGCCAAATTTATTAAGGGGCAGACATCTTAATAAGGCCTCTTTCACACGACTGTATGCCTTTTTCAGTGTTTTGTGGGCCGTTTCTATTGGATCCGTTTTGCTGTTTTTTGTTTCCGTTGTGTTTCCGTTTCGGTTCCGTTTAGTTTTTCCGTATGGCATATACAGTATACAGCAATTACATAGAAAAAATTGGGCTGGGCTTAAAATTTTAAATTGATGGTTCGGCAAAAAACGGAACAGATCTGGAAGACATGCGGATATGATTTGCGGACTCATACGGACCGTATACGGAACGCAAAAAAACGGTCCATACACTCTCAACAAAAACCTGTCTGGCTGCAAGAGTGGTGTGAACAGCGTTAAAAAACAAAAAAGGAAAAATCTATGCACAATTGATGCCTGAACAATATTTGACATTTGACATATTTGACATGAAAAAACTGGGACAAATGACAGCGTCATTTGTGTATCCATGTGAGTCTCCCCCTTCCCCACTTTTGGGATTTATTCGCCCAAGCCCTGAAGATTTGACAATAAAGGGACACTCTTTTCACGGATGGTGAGTGTGGCTCCTCTTTGCTCTTTGCTTATTTATTACTATGACCTCATCTCGCCGTTTTAAAGGCTATGAACAACTTTTAATTCAATTTTGTTTTATTATTGCATTGTACCATTTGGAGCTAAACATTCTTTTCAATTGGTCTTTATTAAAAAAATAGAAGCCCTTTTCATTGTACAGGATTGAGATGCTCTAGTATAAGGAACTAAATTTTCTCTCTCTTCGTCAGCCAGCTCACCTGATGGGCTCCTTATCTCTGATCTTATAAACACTCATTATAGCTCAATACTTATCTTACTGATAAGAATGTGGCTTAAATAAGTGTTTATGACCTCTCAGTAGTTTAGAGATGAGGTTTATTAGAGGCCGGGCACAAAGTGAAAGTGAAAGTACCAGTCACACAGCTAGAAAAACAGTTAATCCTTTGTGACTGAACTGTTCAATATTTTTGATAAAGGCCAATTGAAAAAAAAAATTTTTAGCTCAAAATGAGTAAAATTCCATAATAAAAAAAACTGCCCCAAAGGTGCTCATAGCCTTTATGGATCTTCGATCCTTTGTTATTCAGACTTCTCCAATTATTTTGTTGGTCAGATACGGTTTTCTGCCAGTCCACATTTCATTTTCCTACATATCCCCGCTATACCGGATTTGTTAATGATAGTACAATATTAATATGTTCATGACTATGTAGTTTTAGAGAGTAATAAAAGTAGTCATGCTTGTACCACAATTTTATAGTTCAGTAAAATGGGTATAAAAAAGGCTAGAACAATTCAGCATATGATAAAAAGCAATCTCATTATTTTTTTTTAACTCAAGCGTCTTCTATATGACCGGAAAATCATCCCCTTATAAACAGAGCAGCCGGGAGAAGAAAAAAAATGTATAAAAATCAGAAGCTGAAGTAGTCCTGAAACCATTACGCAAGTCAAATGCAGGAGTTCCTTGGATGGAAAATCACTTATTCCTGAGAACAAAAGTATTAAGTGTTTAATAGAGTTACTGTACTTTTGAAATAATCGTACAGAATGTTTTTCCATATAGGTAAAGTGCTGCTTTGATGATTAGAATGGAAGAAATCATGAAATGGAAAACAGAATAGCAACAGAAGAGATGAAATGTAATGTCATTTTCTATATATATAATAACTTTACAATTAAGACTGATCTGTATACATTCAATAAGCACAGCAGCACTAAGCGACAAACATTACATTCATTGGTGTTACTCACCTGTCGCCTGTCCAGCAACAAGCACTGTCTCACTGCCCTTCCTAGAATCCCACCACTCTTGCTGCATCTTGGTTGCCTTGGCAACCAGGTATGCAGCGATGACATATTCCCGCTGGGTTTTTTAAACTGGGATGGATGCTGCCTGACTTTTCAAGTAGTGTATAGTGTCCCTGCTGAGTCACAATCACAGTCATTGTCACTGCACATGGTCAGCTCTGCTATTCCATTACCCCTGCATCATCATCTTCTCAGTGCATTTCCAGTTCTGGACATCTTCATCTACGACATCAAACTTGCATTATCTTCAACTCTGCCACTCCACTCACTCTGCAACATCATCATCTCCGATGCATCCTTAGTTCATCTTCACCAACAACCCAGTGGATGGAATAGGTGTCCAAGCAACACAGAATGGCAATACGGGTATGTGTCATATGACAGTTTAAAAGGGTTTTCTGAGATTTTTCTATGGATGACTCATGCTCAGGATAAACTGGTCATCAGTTTCTAACCGGTGGTGGTCCAACACACGGGACCCCCGCAGAGCAGCTGTTTGAGAATCCTGTGAGCACCACGGTCTTCTCCATGCTCACCAAGCACAGCACCGTACATTGTATAGCGGCTTTTCTTGGTCTTACGCTCAGCCTTATTGACTTGAATGGGGCAGAGCTGTATCTAGGCCACGTGACCAATGAACGTGTCATCACTTGCCTAGGAGAAGCTGTGAGAAGGCCGATGCTGCCTTTTCAAACAGCTGATCAACGGGGTTCCCAGGTGTCGGACCCCAACCGATCAGATACTGATGACCTATCCAGAGGATAAGCCATCAGTATAAAAATCTCAGAAAACCCCTTTAACATATTTCAGGCAAACCTGATACTGGCAAAGGAGGCCCCCGTCCTAAAACCCTGAAAGAAAAGGGGCCGCTTGCTTTGGACAATCCTTTTTCAGTAGAAGGGTTCAGGACAATATGCTGACCCTGCTGCTTGATCATTCAGTGATCCGATGTTGTCTTATGGATTGAAGAGATTGTCCCATTTGACCCATAGTCGATTGGACATGCCATAAATGTGAGATAGATGCAATTCCAGCTCTAGGACCAGCTCCTATCTCCAGAACAGGGCTTACCATCCCCTCCATTCACTGCTATAAGACCTAAGGACTGCTATAGACTTTCAAACGGATCCAGTTGTATTATCTGTAACATAGCCAAGACGGATCCATCATGAACTGCACTGAAAGTCAATGGAGGACGGATCCGTTTTCCATTGTGAAAGATTGTGGCAGAGAAAACGTATCTGTCCCCATTGACATGCATTGGGGGTCATGTCGGATTCGTCTTGCTCCGTATCCCAGGACGGAAAGCAAACTACAACATGTTGCGGTTTGCTCGCCGGTAGCAGAGGCGTAGCTAACGGCTCATGGGCCCTGGTGCAAGACCTTTGCACCCCCTATAGCTACGCCTATGCCGGTATGGGAATGCAACTAAACGGAACGGAATGAATTTTGGAGCATTCCATTCTGTTCAGTTCAGTTTTGTCACCATTGACAAAGCGTTTTTTTGCGCTATTGAGCCCCTATGACGGATCTCAATAAGAAAAGTAGCCTAAAATAATAAAAAGCTTAATAAAATGAAAATCCATCAGCCTCTTCACGATCAGCCTTTTCTGCAGACTTCATAATATATAGTGTCGTACAATCTGCCCTGGCATTAACCTCATCAAAGTAAAACAAACATGGGTTTGTTCTAATCAAAATTTATAGCTATATCCAGTCTTCAGTAGGTTGTGGAGTTTTGCTGTACGTTGATCTTGGCAGAGAGATCATTTACGAGTTCATAGGGAGAGTCTAAATGTACAAAAACAAACCATGAAGGTGGTTTATGGCTTCTAAAGTATAATGACAGCTCTTTGCCTAGATGTGAGAGAGGGGTCCCTGCAACACAAACAGATCCTGCCTAAGAGTTCTCACTCCGAGCTAAGAGCATATGGTAATGATGCCCTCCCCTTAGTACATAAAATGGTTTGCAGTAACTTTGACCTTTTTCATCTTTAGAGTTAAACATTTTCTTCCTAGGTTTAAGAAGCAAAGGAGGACTGTGCAAGATCTCAGAGGGCAAACAGCAATAGCTATTAAAGGGATGGGGTTGGCACTATGAAAAAAAGTATTATTCTGATTTAAAGGTCTTCTGTCACCCCCCAATTAGCAATTTTTGGTATCGGACATTAGCTATTTGTTAATGTCAGCTGAGTCAATATATATCCCTCTTACCTCTGTCTGTGCTGTAAATTTTTTAAAAATTGTACTTTTATCATATGCTAATTTCTTTACTACCAGCAGGTTGGGCGGTTTCTTGCTGGTAGCCGCCGCATCCTCTGACTATAAACACCCCCCCTCCTCCACTTGATAGACAGGGCCAGCGAGCGCTCTCCTCCTCCCACTGGCCCTGTCTGCCCATGAAATCCCACGCCTGCGCCGTACCGGTCCTCATTCGACGCAGGTGCTCTGAGAGAAGGATGCTCGCTTGCCTGCTCCTTCCTCAGATGCTTCAGGAAGGAGCGGGCAAGCGAGCGTCCTTCTCTCAGAGCGCCTGCGCCAAATGAGGACCAGGCAGGCGGCTGCAGTGTAACTCCCTACGTCACGCGCCTGCTCCTCCCACTTTATGAATGAAGCAAGCACGCGACATAATGAGTTACACTGCAGCCACCCGCCCAGCCTCCTGCCTGCTAAGGAAGTTACTAGTAAGTTACTACAGACTGCTGGAATGATTTCTATACTTAAACAATGCCTACACTTAGATATGATTACTACAGTGAGCAGGGACACAGTGACTGCACCGGGCCCCGCTGCCATTACAAAACCAGATGCCGACCCCGACCCCCTGTATCGGGGGTCATTCACTACACAGGGACACTGTTATGGGGGTGATCTGGGGATGACACATAGAATAAGATGCTATATATGTGTCATCCACAGATCCCCCATAACAGTGCTATCGACAGATCCCCATAACAGTGTCATCCACATATCCCCATAACAGTGTCACCCACATATCCCCATAACAGTGTCACCCACATATCCACATAACAGTGTCACCCACATATCCCCATAACAGTGTCAGCTATAGATCCCCATAACAGTGTCATCCACAGACCACCATTAGTTCAAAAGGCACACCATTTGGTTAAAAATATTTTTTTTCTTATTTTCCTCCTCAAAAACCTAGGTGCGTCTTATGGGCCGATGCGTCTTATAAGGCGAAAAATAGGTTAAATAATTTAAGAATATAATGCATATATAAATAAATAATAATATGAAATAGATATCTGCATCACATAAGAACACTAAACAAAGAGAAAATCCAAACTAATGAGAATGCCCAGCAAAAAGTCAAAAATCCACAACAGTAATTTATATAAGTAAATATGTGCAAAGGTAAGCAACTATAAAAAAATGGCTATCATTATACTAACTAGCGATGAGCGAAGTTACAGAAAACTCGATTCGGCTGCTTCACCGAATTTCACAAAGAAATTTGCTTTGTGACAAATTACTTCATCGGGAAGCGCATTTCTTTGTATGTAGCGGGCGCAATGACAGGGAATGGTGATTACGTTGCTCACCTGTCATTGAACCCGTCAGATGCTGCATTCATCTCTGACCACGGCACCTGGGGTTAAAAATAAAAAATAAATATTCACCTTATCCATTTGATGACGAAGAGCCTGCCATGACCATCTTGATTGAAGATACCGTGCAAAATCTCCTGCGGTGATGTGATGACATCATCGTCGTAATACGATACAACAAGATTTTGCGCAGTATATTCAATGAAGATGGCCACGGCAGGCTCTTCATCATCAAATGGATGAGGTGACAATTTTTTTTTTTTTACTGCCATTTCAGGGGAAATCAAGTTGATACCTCGAAACGCAAGGAAATTCGGCTTTGCAGCTAATTGAATTTTTCTGAAGTTCGGATCGAAGTCCACTTTGGATACTTTAATTCGCTCAACATTAATACTAACCCATCATCATAAAAAAGAATAAAAATGGATGAATGCATACACATGGTAAAGATGGCCATACACATTAGATGAATGTTGCGCAAACCTGACAATACTGTGACCGAGTCCAACCTACAGTACTATCCTAATATGTATGGTGGTGTCCTGATGTTGAGGGACAGAAGTATTAGGCTTTTGAATTTCAACATGCCTTATGTTTTTATTCTTAGGAGGAAAGGGTATTTTCACACTAGCGGCAGGGGAGTCCGTCAGGCTGTTCCGGCGGGTGAACAGCCAGTCGGATCCGTCCTGCCGCTAGTTCACGTGTGCCCCCGGACTGCCACTGCATCCCCACCAACTATAATGGGGGCAGCGTGGCAGCGGACGGCGGGAGGCAGCCAGACTAAAAGTACTGCAGCCAAACGAGCACTCGACTGAGTTATCCAATGAGTCTGGCCAATGTTACTGTGCATGATTTCAAAACAGTATAAAGTATTCCAGGGATTCACTTTAGTTAAAGTGACCCTCTGGTTCAAGAAAAAAATCACATTCACTGGGCAGTGAGCATGACACAGTGGTAACCTCCTTTTCATCTTTTTAGTTGCAGATTTCTGGGCTCCTCTTCTGTAATTCAAGATGGCTATACCACTTCTCAGACTACCTGATACACACTGTACATCAGTAATCCAAGACAGTTCCTGCTTGTCCAGCTCTAGGAATGGCCACTCCCATGAGCACTGCTGGCCCATCTAAGGGCAGGAGGTAGTGTTTTGGACTATCAAATGCATTTGGCATCAGGTAGTCTGAAAAGTGGTCGAACCACCTTAGATGACAGAAGAGGAGCCAGAGAATTGGTGGATCTACAACTGAAAAGATGAAAAGGAGGTCACAGACGTACCAAGACATATGGATGTCCCCGTAACAGTGAGTGGCAGGAGATCTTTGAGACTGGCAACACATGGTTTGATTTGACATGTTTACCTTGTGGATCAATAGGTGTCTGTGTTGTTTCTTGTACTGGCCATACCCTTAACTTCCAAGTGTTGCTATTGTAGTCATTTAGCTTTCCCTATTTAGAGTTGTTTCTCCCACAATGCTGAGCGGTTTATAGCTTCAGTTGGACCTGTGGATAGCAGGTGTTTGGTCTCAGCTGAGTTTCTGGTGCTGCCATAGCTTCTTGGAAGCTAAGTGTCGCATTTCCCTTTTGTATTTTATTTTGACTTTTCTGTGTGTTGCACTTCCGTTCATCTTTCCTTTTGGAGAAGCAGGTTGTCTTATTCCTGTTATTAGTACCAGGGTCCTTTAGGGTTACATAGGACTTTAGGTATTCCTGTGTATGTCACAAGTATAGGGGAGGAGAAAACACCAGAACACACACAGAAGGAAATAGACAGGAGTCTAGGCCTCAAAGCTAAGCGAGAGGGATGGTGACCTCCTAGGAATCCCTAGACCTCTCCCTAACTCCTGCAAATATAAGTAGACCCTGGAGGTGGGAATACTTATACACCGGAACCTTAGCCCTGGAGACCCTGGAAAGCCCTAGCAGTGGTGGCAGGGAATGAGACTACTGGTTCCTTCCAAGATGAAGGAACCAGCGTCTCCCTGTGGCCTAGAAAGCAACACAAGCAAACAACAAAATGTAAAACAAAATGCACTTAGCTTAAAGCAGAATGGAGGAGCAGGAGATCCAAAGCACAACACACCAGTTCAACCAACTCCAGCAGGAAATATCAACCGTATGGTAAGCAGTGTGAGTCAGAACTAAATAGGGCCTCAGTAATGACTTACAAGCCGCACCTGACAGAAGGTGTGCTCATTACCAAACAACAACACTGCGAGGAGAAAACAGAGAGACTGTCAGATACCCTCACGTGCCACCAGTCCAATCTTCTCACCTCTGTCATGGGAGGGACCGTGACAGTGTATGAACTCAACTACCTTTGGAGTCTGTTCATACTGGTAGTCAGTCAGAGCTTTGGTTAGGGTTTTCACTAGGAGGTGTCCATCTTCCTTCCCTAGTTTTCAGGCCTTATTTCTGTTTCCCTTTCCGCCCTATGTTTGGTGTGGGGTTTCCCTCCCACAATAAAGCGTGACAGGTAAGTGTTGTGTTTGTTCCTATGTTAATGTGGATTTTTTCATGAACCGGAGGGTTGCTTTAAAAAAAAAAAAAAAGTGGAGAGACAGCAAAAAAGTAGACTACACAGCGATTTTATATATCGAAATCTAGATAATATTGCTTTTGGTATCTAAAGAGGAGGTGAACAGAGTGGGCTGCGGAATTATTCTGGATGTAATTACATACCTTCAGCAATGTAACAACACTGACACGCTGGGGAACACACTGCTGATTTGATTGGCAATATTGTATGTCAATATCAAAAGTATTTCAACTAGCAGCCATGTAACCTAGAAAAGCAGCTTCTGAATAGAGTATGTGTTGTGTTTTATGCTAAAGAGATTCCAAGCTCCAGCTTTAAATTAAGAACAAAAGTCAAAAGAACAGTGCATCAGTTGTGGCTTTGGCAACGCGCATGAAAAGATAACCTCAAAGGAAAACTTCTACCATTTTTAGAAGACCAAGCATTCACCACAATTGGCATATAAAAACTGCCTGAACAAACAAAACTGCTGTATAAAGAGACTGAAATTACACAGGAAGGTGACTTTACAGAACAGTGATCGGTCAGATCCCAGGTTCAATCACCATTTGTTGATGTTGCACCCGGCTAGATCTATTTTCACTTGTAAACGAGATTAAAAAATGCTGACTCAACAGTTTAACTTCTTCCAAAGGAAACCCTTCACAGCTTGTAGCTTCTATCCGTCCAAAAGCACCAGGAATAAAGTATTCAGGTCTTCACAACCTTTCAGCATGTGCTTATTCACACAAATCGCCACCACTAGTTTAAAAGCCATTCGCGATTTCATGATGATGGGATTTGTCAATGCTGTACGCTACTCATCTGCAAACCTGCTTCCCTCCTTATGCTGTGAAACCAGCCATCACCTATCAGGGCATGCTTGGAGTTGTAGTTTCACAATAGCTTGGGCTCTGGTCGTATTGCTAGCAACTTCAGAAGGTGAGGTGGTGTTCATTTAACATGGGTTAACTTTCACAGATCCAGGTTGATGGCTAGAATACCAATAGGTGATTAGCACTGTTGACTAGAGCTCTTTTGGTGAGGCAGCAAAGCATCTTTCCTATGCTATATTTTGCAACTACAACTCAGTTCTGGTTATCTAAATGGGGATGTTCTGCAGCACGTGCATTGATTTCTGAAGATCTCATTCAAATGAATGGGACTGTGGCAGAAATTTCTGCAAAAAAAATCTGCCATGAGTGAATACCGTATTTTTCGCCCTATAAGACGCACCGGCCCATAAGACGCACCTAGGTTTTTGGGGAGGTAAATAAGAAAAAAAAAATTTTTAACCAAAAGGTATGCTTTTGGTGGGTTTTGAACTAATGGTGGTCTGTGGATGGCACTATTATGGGGGATCTGTGGATGGCACTCTTATGGAGGATCTGTGGATGGCACTATTATGGAGGATCTGTGGATGGCACTATTATGGGGGATCTGTGGATGACGCACTGTTATGGGGGATATCTATGGATGAAGCACTGTTATGGGGGATCTGTGGATGACACTGTTATGTGGGGATCTGTGGATGGCACTATTATGGGGGATCTGTGGATGGCACTATTATCGGTGATCTGTGGATGACACACTGTTATGGCGGGGATCTGTGAAGGACACTGTTATGGGGGATCTGGGGATGGCACTGTTATGGAGGATCTGTGGATGACGCACTGTTATGGGGGATCTGTGGATGATCTGGGGATTCTATGGATGATTCTGTGCAAGTCGGGCCGACCGCAGGACTATTGTCCTGCACTGATATGATCTTATGAGTGAGGGACAATAGTCCCGCGGGCGGCTCGACGTGCACAGCATCATTGTAATATATGATGCTGTGTACTCCCGTGCGCACGATCCATGCTGCTTCCGGGACATATGGCCTGCTCAGGGACCGTATGTCTCAGAGGGCTTATGGTCGTATGCATGAGCCCCTAAAGTGAAATTGCTCCAATATCAGAAAGTGACATCTCAGGCACATACTGTAGGTACTTTATCAAGTCAGGATTGTGAAAAGTAGCAAAATATTCACCTCATTACAGGTGACACTTTGTTGAATAACCAAAAAATGGTGCTGTTCAATTCCTTTTGGAGTTTTGCGTGACTGCAAACTTCTGCTACAGACAAAAATTACAGATCCATAACATCATTGCCTTATGAAAATAAGAAAAAAATTATTGTATGAAATGTTTTCTTAGGCTTCAGTTAGTGTACATGGACCCACACGGTTGTATGCAAACCGTTGTATGTATTCTTAGACACACATTTGGTGTTATTTTTTTTATTAATTACCTATCCACTGGATAGGTCACTAGTATCTGATTAGTGTGGGTCCCCTTTCACCTCAATGGGGATGAGCTGCAGCTAGGCCATGTGACTAATGAATGTGATGTCAAATGGCCTAGGCAAAGCTGCAAGAAGGTTGCATCGCTAGTGTCCCGGGTGTCAGAACCTCACCGATCAGATACTGATGACCTATCCAGAGGATAGGTCATCATTTCAAAAACCTTGGAAAACCCTTTAATGCTGTTAGAGGAGGAAAAACCCCACAGACATAGTATGGGCACAAGGAATTTACAGTATATTGTGGTAATTTTTTGGAGCTGTTTCTATGTCATGGGTATTAGATGAGAAGGATATGGAAAGGTCACTAATAGGGAAATGTGAACATAGACAAGGTTGGAAATATAATTAACTTTATAAGCACCCATTTGATGGAAGCCATTCCAGAGATTGATGGCAGGACCAAATCCCAAGTTTGGCAGGATAGCAAATATACAAGAAAATGCAACTAAGCACTACAAATGAGCTATCAGACTGATAAAACAATGTCAACATTCTTTAAGCATGAGTATCAACTATTACCTCATTAACCCCTTGGATACCGGAAGTTTTTTCATTTTTGTGTATTCATTTTTCTTCCCTGTCGTCCGAGAGTCATAACTTTTTTATTTTTCCACATAGCCATGTCAGGGCTTGTTTTTTGCAGGACAAGTTGTACTTTCTAATTCCACCATTCAGTGGTGGATGTAGTGGGAAGCAGGAACAAAATTCCAAATGGGGTGGAATTGGAATTGGAAAAAACACAGTTTTGCGTTTTGTTTTTTTTTGTTTTTTTTTACGACATACTAATCGGTAAAACTGACTTGTGTTCATTCTCCAGATCAGTACGAATCTGGTGATATCACATGCATATAGTTTTTCTTGCTAATTCAAATATATATATATATATATATATATATATATATAATACAATAGGCAGCACTCATTTCTTACAGAGTATACTGTATTTCCATAGAATTACAGTAAAAGATCCGATTGCTGTTATCCAATGTTGGCCTGCACCCTGCTGCCCAACATTGGAACTGCAGCTCTAATACGCTGAGTCTCTTCAGAGAGACTCAGTGTATTAGAATGAAAGACCGGCTTCCCCGATCACCACACAGGGGGAGCCGGTCTTTAACCATGGTTTTTCACGACATCTAAAGGCTTAAATCCCTGCATTCGGCATTATCACTGCTCGCAGATATTAGCCCCAGGCCTCTTCTGTTTGAAACAGTTCTGACAACCATGGCACCCACTGCACACACGAGCAGGCACCATGTTTAAAGACCCTCCCAGCGCCATACATGTACCCTGCTGGGAGCCTAAGGGTTCAAGGGGTTAGCTAATGAGATGTATTATTATTGTGCAATGAATAGAGCAGTTTAAAAGAACTATTATTGCTACTTACATGCAGGCTCGGACTGGCCCACAGGGGTACAGGGGAATCCCAGAGCAAGGTGGGCCCTTAGTCTCCCACCCCCTGCACAAGGGGCACATAACACATTAGATTTTCCTGCACTACATATATACAGTACATTCAATGTACCTATGTTCATATAAAAAACTTGTTAGATTATTTATTATATTTGAATATATCAGTACGGTGGGCCCCCAAAATAAATTTTACTGGAGGGCCCTAGGTACCCCAGTCCGACACTGCTTACATGTGCTAAAAGTATTGTTTAGCTTTATATGTACATTACATTTTCTTCTCTGGTAGTGCCCCCTGCTTTTTAACATGCTTAGTGGATTCACAGCTCCCTTCCCCTCCCATCAGTTCTGGTGTAGTGATCTCATAGTGAAGTGGTCCAGGTAAATTTTCAAGCATTCATCCTTAATTCTAAATTCACAGAAGTATATAATTATATCTCTCTATCTAGTGAAGAAGGAAATTATGGAAGTATTACATACCATATGTATCTCTGGGACTATATGTGAGGGACTGTTTTCTATGCAGGGAAGGAAGGGATTAACAAGAGCTAATAGCAATGCATCCTGAGAGAGAAATCAAAATCTAACTTCTTGACTTCCAGAAAATGCTCTGACATTTGCAAACAAGGGGAACAAGGATATAAAATGCTAGATTTTTACCTGCAGAGGCTTGTTTCGTCCAAAGGTAAGCCAATACATTTTCTTAAAATTGTTGTAAATATTCTTTTTTAATATAGGATTTGAAAAACATGGCTGCTTTCTTCTAAAAACAGCACCAACCCTGTCCATGGGTTGTGTCTGTTATTGTGACTCGGCTCTATTGGGTCAACGGGACAGATCAGCAATACTACACACAACTTGTGGACAGGGGTGGTGCTCTTTTCAGAAAAAAGGAAAAACACAAAACACATTTTTCTAATCCTGGACAACCCCTGTAACAGTTACTTAACCTACACAGCTCTTACAACATAGCTACTCAGCAGTGCAAAGGTTGGTTTGACATTCCCTTTTTTGGCTCATATATGCTTCTTCGCAGCCAGCTCCACTCAAGACCCCTCATTTTGTCTGTTTTTCAGTTGTATCCTATCAACTTGCCAGAATAAACCATCCTAATTGACAAAAACAAATCTTTTAGTGCGGTTTCTTTAAACTACTTGGGTTTTTGCATAAGCAGATTTAAGAACTCAGTTTTTGGTGTAATCATAGAGAAGTCCAAAGTTTTCCACAGCAACTGAAATGTGGTTGCTTGCTTGCACTTTACAGCAAGGCCACTGAATTCTGATATTATACTTACACTTCGGATTTTATTTCACAACTGTGAAGAGTTCATCAGTGAAGTTTTTCCACTACACTATCAAACCATAGTCGAAAACAGTCCAAAAGTTTAACATTTCTTACTGTGGATAGATAAATTGACCTCATAATCAGCAAGGGTATTCTGATATATGGGCCCTTTGTAAGACCAATCAATATCAAGCTCTTGGCCCGAGTGATTTAATTGTGTGTATGGATATTTTATGAAATAACTATTCTTTTTACAGGAAAACGATTTCCCTCTTAGATTAACTAAACTGCCAACTTAATGGGAACAATATAACATCTTAGAAAAATGTTGCGGCAGATGGAAGAGATTTCCATCAAGTGGACAGTCTTCTTAACCCCTTAGTGACCAGCCTGTTTTGGGCCTTACTGACTAACCGTTTTTCTTCCTTTTTCCATCATAGTGTTCCAAGAGCTATAACTTTTTTATTTTTCCATCTATATAGCTTTATTGTTTTTTGCAGGATAAGTTGTAGTTTTTAATGGTGTCATTTTGGGGTGCAAATAACTTTCTGATTAACTTCTAATATCTCTTTCTGGGAGGGAGATGGGGAAAAACAGCAATACTGCCACTGCGTTTTTACATTATAAATTTTATGGCGTTAATTTTTCGGTATAAATAACATAATATCTTTATTTTCTGGTTTAGTACGATTACAGTGATACCAAATACATATAGTTTTTTTTTACGTTTTACAACTTTTTTGTAATAAAACCCCTTTTTTTAAAAGAAAAAAATGTTTTTGCATTGCCGCTTCCCAAGACCTATAACTTTTTTATATTTCTTTCTAAGGAGTTGTGGGCTTGATTTTTGCAGGACGACTTGTATTTTTCATTGGTATCATTTTGACTCTTTTTGATCGCTTGTTATTACGTTTTTTCGGCAACTAAGAATAAATTAGCAATTCTGTCTTTTTTTTTTTTCTACGGTGTTCACCGTAGGGGATATTTTATGTGATATTTATGTAGTCCGGGTCATTACAGATGCGGCAGTACCAAACATATGGGGATATTTTTTTGCATTTTTTTAAATTGAAAGGGTTATTTTCAATGGAAAAAAAGTGTAATTTTTTTCATGGGATTTTTTTATTGAATAAATGTGTGTTTTTTTTTTCCTTTTTTTTTTTTTTACCACTTAATAGTCCCACAAGGGGACTATACCAGACAGCTTTTTGATTGATTTTAAAATGCAATGCACTATCCCTAGAGTGCATTGCATTTTAATGTCAGTGCTATTCTAACATTGACCAGCAAGCAGCGCCAGAGAGTCGCAGCCTGCTGGAGACTAATCAAGGCAGGCCTGAGGCCTTCATAGACCAGCCATCACACACATAGGCATCCCGCGATCGCATTTGCGGGGTGCAGATGGGAGACAGAGGGAGTCAGCTCCCTCTGTCAGCATTTTACATTGGCCGCAGCATGTAAAGTGTTAGGCTACTTTCACACTAGCGTTTTTGCTGGATCCGGCAGGGTTCATAAAAAACGCTTCCGTTACAGATAATACAACCATCTGCATCCGTTATGTATGGTTATTAATGGATCCGGTTGTATTATCTTTAACATACCCAAGATGGATCCGTCATGAACTCTTTTGAAAGTCAACGGATCCGTTTTCTATTGTGTCAGAGAAAACAATTTGCTCCGCATCCCAGGCGGTTTGCTCTCCAGTATGAGAATGGAACGGAATGCATTTTGGGGCATTCTGTTCTGTTCAGTCTTGGTGAATAAATTAGGAATTGCATTGAAGACATCGACATCCTAAATCCTTTCGTAGGACAACCCCTTTGAAGGGGTATTCCAGTAGGTAAAAGTTATCCTCTATCCAGAGGATGGGGATAACTCTCAGATCGGTGGGGGTCCTGCCACTGGAACCCCCACTGAACACGAGAACTTGAGTCCCATACTCCCTGCAGGTACCTTGCTGCTCCCCTGAAATGACTGGAGTATCAGGTCGCACATGTGTGCGGCCGCTACATTTTTTTCTATGGGAGCTTGGGAGAAAGCTGATATGAATGGAGCAGCTGCGCGTATGTGTGATTGGATACTCCATCATTTTAGGGGAGCAGCAGGGGGCCTGCAGAGGGTACAGGGATAACTTTTCGCTACCAGAATACCCCTTCAAGGCTGTCAAACATATAACATGGCCATGTACAGAATATTAGCTGTTGTTTGGACAATCGGCCTTAGTACCGAAGCTAGTCAACAGAGAGATACCCACATAATTTTACCAAAGGAATAACATATCACTGCCTTCTAATGCGGCATCATCAGGCTGACCCCTGATGAACTAGGAGGTAAGGATACACATGTGAATTTGCCCTGCAGATGTAATGGATCGTGTTCTTCTTCCATTCTTTTGCTCATAATCACACTACTGTCTTTGCATATTCTGTCTCCTTTTCTTTCATAGGAATCAAGCATTAGCACTTCTGATATTGACTTTTCATGTATTTAAATGCTTGTTTGGGTATATTATATTGGTGACATATTTATATCAGCCATGTATTTATGTGGTAGACATTGTCATTCACTAAATCTACTGACCCCATACTTTGTGCTTATTTGTAGGTGTGGATCAGCCCCGTTTATATGTGTATTCATACAGATTGTATAATTTGCAGATATACCTTTGAGATACTGACACAACTGTCACACTCTGATTTTATCTAGTTGTGCCCATCCATCTTTCGGCAAAAGCTGGAAGATGTCACTTGTAATAAAGGGCAATGGGCAGGAAGGAATAATAGGGCAGTAGGGAGACTTGAGTGTTCCACATTGGACTCGATAGGTCAGTAGAAGTCTTAAAAAAAAAAGAATGGCATAAAAAGGTGACGCTCACTCCACTACTACCACTACTACCATTGCAATACCTCTTTGGACCCCCAGTGATTGGCTGAATAATGATTTAGTGAGTATCAAGAGAAACCAGGAAGGAAGGACCAGTGGGGGACCCAGGAGGCGTTAGAACAGAAGCAGGGGGGATTGTTATAAGTATGATATAAGGAAAAAATGATACAAGATTAAAATCTATTTTCTGAAACAGAAAATAAAAAACAATGATAATTGTGTTTAAATGGTAATAAATATTTTTAATAAAAAGTCAACCAAATGTATCAAATATTGAGATATAGTCAGGCTCAGACTGGCCCACAGGGGTACAGGTGAATTCCCTGGTGGGCCCTTGAAGAAAGTGGGCCCCTAGTCTCCCACCCCCTGCACAAGTGGCACATAACACAGTAGACTTACTGCACTATATATATATATATATATATATATATATATATATAGACAGAGCACAGCACCTCAACCAGCCTAAGTTCATATGAATAATGGAACTGGGTAGATTATTAAAGAAAATACCCAGTTTATTATTATAGGTGTATAAGGTGACTTGTAGATACAGAGGTAGGCCAGCCAGTAACCTCTTTTCTCAGGGACCTGCCTTCTCAAAGTCTCCGCAGGGACCCCCATAATCATCTTGTAGTGCCTTGCTGCTGTCTGCTACTGTGTGAGCAGGTAATATTTGAATGTATTGAAACGCAGGGTGCCCAAAATAAATTTTACTGGTGGGCCCTAGGCACCCCAGTCCGACACTGGATACAGTATAGTCCAAAATCATAGTTATCTAGATCATATATTGTCTGTCACTCAGCAGATAGCTATCCCTTCCCCATACACACAGAAACCTCTGGCAGCTCATCTCCTGGGAGAATTAAAAGTATCGGGGCTCTGGAGAAAAAAATTGCTGAATCCTTCTCTCCCTCAACATCATTGGTCAGGAAAGAGTTAAAGACCCTTTACACAGGACAATTCAGCAGGGGATTGTCTGGAAAGCTCGTCTGTGAAGGAGACCGCTGTATTTACCTGCAGCGATCTCCTCCACAGTATGGGGAGTTGCGATCACTAATGCCATCACATGTCCCTGTACAGACTCGTTGCTGGCCGGCAGCAGAGGCTCTTTACACAGCAAAATCTGCTGCTGGCAAACGACGATTTAGGTGTCCGCATGAAAGACGCGCTTTCCCAATGAACAAGCATCGGGTAATCCGCAATATCTTTAACACCGCCTGATAATCGCTAATGCGAGATCCTAACGAGAAGCCCATCTAAAGCAGCCTTTAGGACTTCACCGTGCACATTAGATTGCCTAACCTGCCAGTCTTCTAGGGGGAGCGGGGGGGGGGGGGAGGGTGTCTAAAATCTCCTGATATTTTTTATCACTTCCGCTATTTTCAACAGCAAGTGATGAGCATTTTACAACATTCTCTTTTCATCTACAAAATGGGTATATAATATAATGGGGATATATAATTCTTGGTAGTCACATAAATACTTTTAACATATCACATATTAAAACAGATCCTCCGCTGGGTACTTCAAGTGCATTGGTAAAGTGAGCCACCAGAAATCTGCTGAGTTGTATTAGTATCAAACCAGAGGAGTCGAGCCGAGTACAGCAGCATCCTGATATTTCCTCTACACATGGAATATGCAGAGTTAAGCAGAAAAGATAAATGAGCCTGGTATACCTCAGCAGACACTGAAATTGAAAAGTCCCATAGCTTCATCACTGGATGTTATTCTTTCTATAACTCCATTGAATGATTGCCAGATGGTAACCCTTCTCTCCACTTTTTTCTTGCCTGGGCATTGGATATCTAAATCCTGTATGCAATGAAGATAAGCAGTCGTATGCATATATGTACTGGACAAATTACTAAACTGGTACAGGCAGCATGGTGGCTCAGTGGGTAGCACTGGTGCCTTGCAGCTCTGGGGTCTTAGGTTCAAATCTGACTGAGGACAACATCTGCTTGGAGTTTGTATGTTCTCCCAGTGTTTGCGAGGGTTTCCTCCCGCACTCCAAACACATACTAATAGGGAACTTAGATTGTGAGCTCCATTGGATGCAGCAAGCAATGATAAGGTCCGTTAATCGCTGCGGAATATGTCAGCGCTATAAAAAAAAAAAATCTATCTGTATAGACTGAACTAAAGCATGACCAACATGCGGCAACCAGGTGGCTGAGCAGCAAGTGAAATAATCACTGGAATGTCGTCTCACAGCAAATCTCCACAGTTTTCATAGCACAATAATGGATATGTATGTTGTATCAGAAAAGAAAAATGCTGCTTTTTTTTGCATACCCTCCCAAAAAGTTAATACAAGGTACTCAATAAATATCTACCCCAAAATGAGGTCAATGAAAAATACAACACATTCCACAAAAAAAAAATTATAATACAAGCTTTCATACAGCTATACTCATGGAAAAATAAAAAGTTACGGTTGCAAAGATAGATAAAATGAAAAAAAAAAACTTGGTTATTAAATGGCATCTCTCAGCAGATTTGTACCTATGACACTGGCTGATCTGTTACATGTTGGCTTGGCAGCTGAAGGTATCTGTGTTGGTCCCATGTTCATATGTGCCCACATTGCTGAGAAAAATGATGTTTTAACATATGCAAATGAGCCTCTAAGAGCCTCACAGAGAATGGGCTCTCTCTGCAACTGCCATGCCCCTGTACTTTTATTGAGTTAAGGAGAAGTCAGGTCCAGACATGATAACTAGAGATGAGCGAATTTCAGGATAAATTCGATTCGCCTAAAGCCGAATTTCCTTGTGCTTCGTGTCAGCGCATCGATTTAACCTGAAATAATATAAAAAACAAAAAAATTCAAACTTACCTCCATTTGCTCGCAAAGGGCCGCCAGCCTCCATTTTGATTGAAGATCTCGGCCGAAATCCCATGCGGCGCTAGATTACATCATCACACCGGCTGGCGTAAGGATGTCATATGTCACCACGCCAGTCGGCGTGATGACGTAATCTCGCGCCGCACAGGATTTCGGCCGAGATGATCAGGCAAGATAGCGGCGGTCAACCCATCGCGAGCAAATGGAGGCGGTAAGTTTGATTTAAAAAAAACATTCTATTGTTAATTTTACACTCAGATGCCACGATCATGTATGAGCGCGGCATCTGTGGGATACAATGACGGGGGCATAAAATGACATAAAATACTTAAAGTATGTTCCCATAACTTGGAACATGGAGATGGAGATCTGAACTCTGGGTCTCCACTCATCCAGAGAATGAAGCAGCACCAGGCCACCCACTGTGCAGGGGAACTGCAATACAGCTTCATTCAAGTGAATAGTGCCAGCTACACAGCAGTGCTCCTGGCCACCTAGCTGTGCAAAACTACAACTCCCAGCATGCCCGGAGAGCCTACAGCTGGAGGGCCGCCGGTTGAGCATCCCTGTCCTAACGGTATGCTATCACTTCCTGAGATGGGAATAATATATCCCTTTAAATATATTTGCAAGTCCTTCATACACCCTGATATTCAAAACTAGGAAAAAAGAGCATCATAAAAAAGTTTTAGAACTTTATTCTGTGAATAAAGATTTGTTACTACTCTATTGTGCAATTTATTGGAAATAAAATGATGTTTTTTTTCAGTTTTGTCCCTTGCTTTCTAATAGCCATAGAAAGCAACAGTATGAATAAGAGATAAACAGCAATAATGGCCACTACGTTTTTAAGACATAGACTAAAGACACTGTCCATTACTAGTTGAACTAGTTTTTTTTTAATAGCCCTAAATTCAATGCAATAAGCTCATGGCACTAAAGAGTATTACTGAGTGTGACCACTAATCAATCATTAGAGGCGTTTAGCATATTAACCAAGAGTGAAAATCTTCCACTGAGCACGTGGTATGTCTTCTTCTCTCGAGCTAATGTTCTCCGGTGTTTAGTTTTGAGCATTACATGTCAGCCCTCAAGAACCTTTGACCCACATTTGTTTTTTTTATTCATCTTGAGTACAACACATTTTGTAGCATTTGCACCTCTTTTATAAATACTCTGCATTCAAATCTACTTCATATTCCCTTTTCTGCAACCATTTAAAGGGAACATTAAACTACTAATTAGTCAAAAATGTGTTTGAAGGGAAGCATGTCAACAACATGAGACTTTGGTGCCTCCCAAGGAAATGTTCCCCTTACAAGTAGAACAACTGCACATGCCAGTTCGCTGGAAAGCTTTTATTTCAACTGAGAAGTTAAATCAACAAACCTTTACTGTCAATTGCTGTTTCTGAAACCCAAAGTCAACAGACAAGGGTGCCGACCACATTTTGATGTGCAGAGACAAAGGGAACTTACCATTTTATGTCTTGTGTCAGTGACCTAGCTAAGTACCATTCATACCATTCACCACGAAGGTCATAAGTGCCATCTTAGGCTTTTTGTTCTAGAAGATGATTGCTTGCTTGACTAAATCAAATAGTTAAGAACCAATGAAGATTTGGTCAGTTAAAGCTGAATTTGTACATTACAAAAATCCATATACAATGTCGTAATGCACTTCTTTTTTTCAATGACTGTCTTTTGCTCTGGAGCAATCTAATACAGTCCTGTATGGGCTGTTTCCCTACAAGATCATCAAGACCGGTAATGGACAGATTACCAATACCATGGAAGATGCAGGTCATTTTATTTTCCCACAGCTTCTCAGATTAGTTAGCAGATCACTTCTACTCTTAGAGAGTACAATTCCTGCGATAAAATTATATTTATGAACTGCATTTTCCTATTTACATACCATTTCTTGTCTTCCCATTACAGTAAGTATCTCAATAGGGTTGAAGCAAACATGGGGCATATAGTCTAGTGTAAGCTGCCAATCTTCACCCTTTCTCATGTTTGGAGGGGGACTGGGAACTGGGAAAGTGGCCCTAGAAAAAACTAAAAGTAGCGCCATGTTCTCAGGAGGTCTAAACTGACAGAAGGCAGCGCCAACACAAGTTGGTGGGGCCAGCATTACCATATTGCGGCAAACAATACCAACCCAGTAGAGCCAAATACCACAGTGCAGCACAAAATACTGCCCCAGCAGAACCAAATACCACAATACATCACAAAATACCTCCACAGTAACTGCCCCTCTGTGGGGGCCAGCGCTAGATGCCATGTTCTGTCCTCCTACTTTAGTTTCTTCAGGATGGCCATACAGTTAAATTATAGGGTCAGGAGGGGTGCATCAGATTATTACTCACCTGGCTGGCGGTCTTGAGGAGGGCTCAGGCACCCCCCTGGGCATCTACCCTTTAAGGTCTATGGTCAATCCGCCACTGTTCATGTTGGATTCCTAAGAAACCCCACTAGAAGAATAAGATTCAGTTCAATGAACTAAGTCTCTATATAAAGCTCAAATGTAGCATGTAAAGATGGTCTGAGGTCAAAGCTAAGACATAAGCAGAGATCAAAGATGAAGAAATGATAGCAAAAGTGGTAAGGAGAGAAAACACCTATGAATTTCCTGTGGCAAGTAGTTTGAATGGAGACTGTCAGCAATGAGATATTGAGATATGGCCGTGCAGGTTGCATGACTGAGAAATCAATGTTTTGCACCATGACCGAAAGTGCACAGAAGGCCCTTGGCTATCTGCACTGAACACTTCTCAGCCCCTCCCTTCTGCTCTGAGTGACAGCTGTAGTGTCCATTTAAGAGACTGCCAAAGAAGTGCTCAATACCAAGAGCCCATGTGTCACAGATGTACCGAAACATACAGACGCTCCCACTACAGGTAGCAGGAGATCTGTGAGACTGGCAACACGTGGTTTGATCTGACATGTTTTCCTTTTTGGATCAAATGATGTCTGTGTTGTTTCTGGTGCTTGCTACGCCTTCTTTCCCCAGGTGGGGCTATTGTGGTCATTTAACCTATTCTATTTATTGTTGTTTCTTCCACTATGCTATGTGGCTTATAGCTTCTGGTGGACTTGTGGTTAGCTTGTGTTTGGTTCTTGGCTGAGTTCCTGGTGCTACCAAAGCTTCAATGAAGATAAGTCTTTCCTTTCCCTTTTGTATTTTGTATATATATATATATATATATATATATATGTTGCCATTCCATTTTGTTTGTCATTAGGCCTGATAGAAACTCCTGTTCATCCTTTCCTTTGGAGGAACAGGTAGACTCAGTCCTAACATTAGTTCCAGGGTCCTATAGGGTGAGATAGGATTCCAAGTATACGGTGTATGAACTTGCCTACCATTGGGGTCTGTTCATACTGGTAGTCTGTCAGGACTGGAGTTAGGGTTTTCAATAGGAGACGTCCATCTTCCTTCCCTAGTTTACAGGCTAGTTTACAGGCCTTATTCCTGTATCCCTTTTCCCTCCTATGCTTGGTGTGGTGTTTTCCTCCCACACACGAGCATGACACCAGGTCACTAAACATGAAGGGCCTACCTCCTAGGTATAGAAGTTTTCATCTACAGTATGATTTGGACCTGTCTGCCTAGATCATTGCGGTATTTCAATGAATAACTAGAGATCACTGTTACTAGGGTATAAGAGTAATATCACCATGCTGGAAATAACTAACTGTATACTAGAGAAAACATCTGGTAAGCTTCCCTAGACTCATAAAGCCCATTGAATCCATAACTGAGAACTTCCTCTACCATAAGACAGAGCTCAGACTAGGCAGATATGTTTCTATACTCAGAAATGCATAACCATAAGGCAAATAGAGTAAATCAACTGGTTAAAAGATGGCTGCACAATAAATCATAAACTAACAGGAAAATTAAAAAAGGGGGTCATTCCAAAAGCTGGAATGAAGGAAGCTCTTAGCGCACATTTTTGATCAAAAGTATGTCGGGCCCAAGTACCACTTCACGGCGGCTTCCGCACAAGGGTCCCTAACGCTGTGCGGAAGCCGCCGTGAAGTGGTACTTGGGCCCGACATACTTTTGATCAAAAATGTGCGCTAAGAGCTTCCTTCATTCCAACTTTTGGAATGACCCCCTTTTTTTTATTTTCCTGTCAGTTTATGATTTATTGTGCAGCCATCTTTTAACCAGTTGATTTCCTCTACCATAGTTCTGAGTTGTTGGTAATACATACATTCATTGAAAGCAATGAAATACACATTGATTTTAATTCTTGCTGAATAAGCATCTGGAAAAGTTTCTGAGGGAAATAACATAAAAACCTGTACCTTCATCGACCCATGACAGGGGACCAGTAGTGTGAGAAAGGCTTGTCCAATATTACCGACCCCATCCATTTGTACCTCACTGTACTCTGTCATTTCAAACCTCAAACTGGTAAAATATCAAGAATAGATTTATTTACATCATTTACAGTTGCCAAAATTATTAATTCATTTCTAGAGACATTAATGGCTTGTTTTCCAGGCACATGGCCTTGCAAAATCAGGGAAAAATGCTGGCAGTCAAATCATTAAAAAATATGTAATGCAACAGCCAAGTCATTAATCTAACAATCATTCTCACCATGGCTTACTCTTCTTATAACCAGGAGGTAATCTGACTTCCAACAAGTTTTTGAATAATAAACTAATTTAACATATTTCCTTCACTGCATGCTAGAATGCTGATACGCCTTGATTAAATTAAATGGAGACGGATCAGAGACCACGCGATGTCCAACTGTTCCTGTGTGCGCTGCTATGGGGAATTTTCCAGCTTGAAAGCATGCATTAAAAGTTCTCTAAACCCTCAGATCCCTAGTGTGTAGGCTGAAATGTATTCATTGTTACATTGAAGTCCTGTCCTTCTAGAGCATGTGTTGTATATACTGAACAGGGCTCCCTCAGAGAGGCCTCAGCCGAAGTAGCAGAAGTTGTGGTTTACCACATCCATCTGTTTATAGACACATTCCAGAGATTTGTCCTCAAGATACTAATATACTGTAATAACATGGTGCTCCCAAATTATACCGTTTGCAACTTTTACTGAAGTCCATCTCTCAGTCTATTCCTACCATTGGGATTACTTACCATCAGAAGTGCAATCATAGTGCTGAACAACTGTCACACAGTGGATGCACTTTGTCACGGACGTAGACAGACATCTGAACCATGCCAAAGGGATGCGCATCCAACTGGCAACGGATATGTTTACTTGTGAATACCACAGAACATTGCAAAATATTCAGGATCTAGACCAGCTTGATTGTACTGAATCTTCAAAGGCCTTAACTCTAAAACCAGCCAAGCGGAGTTCATTCAGACATGCAGTTGAGTCAGGAATATACGACATGTAGGAAGCAGTTTATCAGAATCCCTTCAAAACCCAGTTATTAAACTGTACTTCCTGGTCTACAATAAATAGATGATATGGAATAATACAGCCACTTTTTGCTGTGGTTTTAAGTTGACCATACGTAGCCAAGTTAACTTTAGCATTTGAAATTGTACCTCAACATTTCTGCATTTTTACATGGGACATTTTCTTAAAAGATGACCTGTCATCACTCAAAAAAGGCAAATTCAATATTACCCTTGTTCTTCTTGTTCCCATGTTTCCTTAGCCACTTTTCTTTTGTTTCCTGAGTATATTTGCCACTTGATTTGTCATGCTATGTAATGAATACATTGACAGCAGGACAGTCCTGGCTAATCAGTATCATATGGGTATGGACTAACTGTTGCAGCATTGCCACTGTCAGCATTGCCACAAGAGAGGACAATGTCAGGGGACCTTCTGTAGCAAGATACAGTGATATCTTGAAGATACCCTCTGGTCTTTCTAACCTCCTTAGCATTAGTGGCTGAAGCAATGAGCTGCTGGTCTGTTATGTGAAGAGAGGAGATCACATGTTTAGAAACATCCCAGGATCTCACTGGTCAAGCTGCTCTGACATTGTCCTTATTCATAGGACATTGTCAGTGCAGGGAAAGTTCCCATCCGGTCAGCACTAGGCACCAAGAACCACCCTGTTGTCAATTTAGTCATCACTTTACAATACCAGAAGGCTTATTTACATATCAAGCCAAGAATAATAGGAGGAACAGCAAAAAATAACAGTAGAGTAATGGAGAAAGTATTGAAAGAAAGGCAAAGTGGCTAGAGAAACAGAGGAAGAAGTGGAGCATAGGTAATATTGTATTTGCACTTTTTTAAATAATTTCAGGCTCTCTTTAATATAAAGAGCCTCAATGCTAATGAGCTGATTGCCGTGGGTCTGGGTTCTGAGACATGTGGCAAAAAGTTCACATTGTTGGGGTATAGATGTAGCAGTCATCTGATTCTTAAAGAGTTAAGTAAACAATGGCAAGAAACCTTCAAATAACTTTTTCAATGGCTTTTGCGATGTGATATCACACTCAAGTTTAGAACTGATGCATCTGCATGTTGACCATGTTGTCCATGGATACTCATTTCTCCTGCTACGCCCACTACCATGTAGCATTTACATGTGGCTATTCAAATAGATGGCTGCCCACCTCTCTCTCAAAAAATTCTACTTTGTGTAAATCTGAACCTTTTGAGAAATTCAGAACGAATCCCAAACTGCTAGAATCTATAACCTATAACCCCTGTAACTCTTTTTGCTAATGTACTTAAAAGATTACGGTGGTTCCTTTCTGGAAAGTACTCTCCTATGGACACAATGCAATGGGGTGAAACAATTGAGAGTGATAGAGCAAAGTTCTGACATAGGCGCATACATTTTAAAATATATTCTCCTAAGGGCAAGCATAGTAGGCAAGCCTTATTAGAGACGGTCATAGTGTGTTTGCCAACAAGTGGCACTAATCCTAAAATGTAAGACTAACAAGTGCTTAACCAAGCACTGGTCCACTATACCCTCTTACATTGGCAAAACTGGAACAAAATATTCACTTTTAAACTTTATACAATTCAAATGTTATACCAGACATGGCCAACAGACAAGAGAGGCAGTATTTCTGGGGACAAAGCAGACCTCTATGATCAAAGAAACCCTTTAATATCTTAATAAATGTGTATTGACATTTTAGCCCTAGCAATCAGTACTTTAAAAGTCCCCATAGATACAGTAAGTAAGGCAATCACTAGTGTTGAGTGAATGGAAGTCAAATGAATTGACTTCAATCCAAATTTGAGGAGAAATTTGATTTGCTAAAAAGCCGAATTTCCTCGTGATTTATGGCAACAAATAAATTTTTCCTGAAACGGTGGTAAAAAAAAATACATACTCACCTCAACCATTTGCCCGCAGAGAAGCCGTTGCGGCCATCTTGATTGAAGAAAGAAGAAACCATGCAAGATCTCGCATGAGGTGACCACATCAACGAACTGGCCAGGCACGGTGCTGTCATTAGTGATGACGTCACCGCGTCCAGCCAGCTTGTTGACGTGATGGCTGCAATAGCCTCTCCACGAGCAAATGGAAAAGGTGTGTATGTATTTTTGCTGACTCTGATTAACCCCTGAAAGGCCTTAATTTTAATGTCAGATGCCGCAATCAGCAATGAATGCGGCATCTGAGGTGTTCCCCTTCATTGCGCCCGATACAAACAATAGAATGTGATTCGTGACAAAGTAATTCATAACAAATCGAATTTCTTTGTGAAATTCAGTGAAACAGACGAATCAAATTTTTTATAACTTCACTCATCTTTAGCAATCACATTCCTAGAGGATATTCAGTCTCATGCCACTGATCCTCAAGAGGGCAAAAATGAGCCATCCGCCTAATGTTCCATATATTATGTCCTTCAGATTAATATCTCCATCGTGTGTTATGTGCAAACTTAAGTGACATCACCAAAAACGATTTCTTTTTTCCCCTTTGAATAGGTTTCAATGCTTACATGACTTGTGTTAATTTGTGATTCATGATTTATTTATAAACTGCTGTATAATTGCATATTTATTGCATGTCCTGAATACAGACAGACATATTTGTGTGACCAACAGTGGTGATGTAATGCATACAGAGACTGAATTTCCAGGTCAGCACCAATTTGTAGTCATTGCTGAGGGACACACTTGGTTTGGCTGCACAGAGAATTTTATCATTTCAATGCAGATCAACACTGATATTAAAAATGTGCAGACGAATGGAAAAAATACCCCATAGATAATATTATTATATTATTATAGATTATAAAGTGTAATGTATTTCTGTCTGGCACCCAATTCCTGGACAAACACACTAATTTGTCTCCCAAATGAATATGAAATTTATTTGAATACATATGATTTTTGACAGTTCAATCCACAGCTTTTACCCATTTTACACAAAGGGAAGCTTGGAAACCCCACCACCAATTTATATATTAGAATGAAAAGAATTATAGCAATCATACAGTATAGCATTTACATGAGTACTGAATAGGGTGATGTCTTCCTGTCAACCTCTTTCTATAAGAAGTCAATGTTTATCGATAGTCCTTATTTGTATAATTGCATGATTTGGCTTTATGTGCTTTTGCTCTGCTGCACCCTTTCTATCTCAGGACACAGTATGAACTGTTTTAGGTTAGCTTCATACATTTACATGGCCATCTGCAGCTTTCATGGAAACAGAAACTCACAGATTCACAACAGCTGGAGAATGAGGTTGTAGATCATTGATGTACACCTGCCAATTACTGTGTAGGTTTCCCTTGTGATGCCAAAACAGCTCTGACCCACCAAGGCATAGACTGTAAAAGACTTCTGAACGTGTCCCATGTTAACTGTGCTAAGATGTTTGAAGCAAATTATTTGTGGGGTTGTTCAAGAATGAAGGGGGTTTTAGCAACCCCTCCCATTGTGCCAGACCAGCAAAAGGAAGATGACTTCCCTGCTTCCGAGTGCCGGCTCCCGGCTCCTTGTCATGGAGGCATGCGATGCTCCGCTGGGCTCCATCAATGTCAACATCCAGTTTGACATTGCCGCAGCCAAAAAAAGACAAAAAACTCCTTCCTGATGCCAATCAGGCAATTCAGGATAACTCCCTGGATCAATGACCCTTCTCCAGTATCTAGTAGCTATAACCTGTAATGTTATTATACTCCAGAAATACATCCAGGCCCCTCTTGAACTCTTATTGTACTCACCATCACCACCTCCTCAGGCAGAGAGTTCAATAGTCTCAGTGCTCTTACCGTAAAGAATCCGTTTCCACATTGATGTAGAAACCATCTTTCCTATAGATGTAGAGCAGGCATGTCCAAACTCCGGCCCTCCAGATGTTGCAAAACTACAACTCCCATCATTCCTGGACAACCTACAGCTATCAACCTACAGAAGGGGATGATGGGAGTTGTAGTTCTGCAACACCTGGAGGGCCAGAGTTTGGACATGCCTGATGTAGAGGATGTCCCTTGTTACTAGTGTTGAGCAAAACAAAGCTTTCAAAGCAGAATTCGGTCTCAGGGAGACTTATTCTGCGTCAGTGTTATGTAAGTATTCCTACATTTACTTATTCCTACATCAGCTGTAAACTAAGATGCAATTCAATACCAATTAGAAGGCAGCCTTTATTATTACACTGCCAGCATGCCAACCAATACCATCCAGTCTGCACTCCTTAGTGTGGCCAGGTCTTAATGATGACCATCCTCATCTTTTGCTGGCTTTACTTCATCCAAATCATCTTTCAAAGTCTCCATGTCCTAGAAAAGTCAGCAAGATGCAGAGAGAGGAGAAGTTGGATGTTCCTGATGACATATTCTCACCGATGTTAGATGATGTGGAAGAAAGAGGAAAGGCAGATGGCAGAAGAAGGGCTCCCACCTGCAGGGCAGGAGAGCGCTGGGGTTGGAGAAGTGGGTATGCCAGAGCTGAATAATATTCAGTGTTTACTGTCAAATAACCTGCAGCAGATTGCAGGTCAGAACAGCAATAATATGCATATTTTGCCCCTACCTAACCAGCCAAACCCCATACCAGCAACAGCCCCTGTTTAAAGGTGCCACACGGCCATTAACAATGAAGACTGACAATACAGTGCAGTCTTCATTATTAAACAAAAGGCAACTCCAGGCTAATTGGCCACATGGTTCCTCACTGCAGCATGGCTGCTCCATGTGGCTGTACCCTAATTCAGATTGGCCTGGGTATACCTGATTTATAGCGATTTGTGACAAATTAATTCGAAACAAATCAAACTTTTTGGCTAACTTAAGCAAAGTTGCCAAATCGAATTTTTAAAAATGTCGCTCATTTCTACATGATACTATTACAATCCTGGGTTAGTCTGACTAGTGATCTGTAAAGTGTCAGAATGATGTCCTCATGATATACATTAGAGATGAGCGAATCGATTTCAGATGAAACATCCAAAGACCATTTGCATAAAACTTTGTTTCAATACTTACGGAGCAGGAGCTCTGTACAATATTAGAATGTATTGGCTCCGATGAGCAGAAGTTATTACTACGCGAAGTCTCGCAAATAACTTCATAAATTTATTTCTACTGTAAAAAAAAACATTTCCCAAACTCGGCTCATCGGAGCTGATACATTCTAAGACTGTACATACATTCTAAGATTTGCTCATCCCTAATGTACATATATGCCCCTTTTGATGCACCCCATGATCTTATTTGCCTGTAGCAGTTGCCTGACACTGGTTTCTACAATAAGTTTACTATCAACTAAAACTCAATTTCCATGTCAGTTTTACCCAGTCTCTTCTTATTTAGTGAGTAAGCTTGGGTGTAATCTTACATTTCTAAGTGTTAAACCTCATATACAGCCACAAGAGGGCAGATTACGTAAGCCCTCCAATACAGTCAGCATTCTTGGCTGCTATGAAATCAGTTACATAAAATACAGATATCAGCCTGCACAGTATACAGAGCAAGTTGCATTTTGTACTTCAGGAGGCTAATCAATATTTATTGCTCAAAACATGGCATATTACAGCACCCTGAAAATGATCTGCTGTAATAACATGATGAGCTTTAGTGATGAGCAGCATAGGCAATATTCGCAATATTTCGCTAATTTTTCCTGAATATTCGCCATATATTCGCAAGTTTGAGAATTCGTGATCTCCAGTCATCATTTACTTGATTGCGAAAATCGGCAATGTAATATAGTCGCAATAAAAATTTGCGATTAGAATATTCGCGATCAACACTAAGGGGTAGGCAACTTTCCTATTGATTGCTAGAGATGTTGCTAAGTGCCGATAAATTAGCAATAAATTCATGATAAATTTGCGATTCAATTATTCACGATCAACACTATTCGCGAATATATGACACTATATTCTATATATTATCAAATTCTAGAAATGGTGATATTCACGATTAAAATTCGCAATTTGAATATTCACGCTCAACACTAATGAGCTTTAGATGACATTATATACCGTGGTAAAGACACAGTATTACAGGGTACAATGCATTGATAGTGTAGTCTTGTTAATAATTCTGCTTAGCAGAACTGTCATATGCGGGCCGCTATGTAACCACAGCGCATGTACATGAGCTTCCTTAGCAGCATACGGTCCATATACTACTATATGCACTCTCCACCCATCACTTAGCAGCTGAATGTAATACTACAGTGTTCCAATGGAGCAATCTCAGCTGTGATGTCACATTAATATCATATTCAAGAAGTTTTACCGAACCTTGTAATGCTTTAGAAAAGAGAGAAAGGATTCCACAGCCTTGAAAAAGCTGTTTATTTGACAATAATTCAAATAATCCAAATCCAGATTTATGAAATTAAGTTATACTCTCTACCATTTTAACATATATTCCAACATTAAAATTAATCTAAGACTTAAAATGAGTCTCTAAGAATCAGTATCAATTTAGTTACCTTAACATATATCTAAAAAAAAACTTTAAAGAATCGTAGAGTCTCAAAATGAATTAAGGATGACTATGTAGATCATCCACAGATACATAAATTGAAATATATTGGACAACTACAAACCATCATAAATCCAAAGACAGAGCCGTGGCTTTACAGCGTAGTAAAGATGCTTGCACACAAGCCGTTTTTCTATACAGTACTTTTTAAAGTCAAAGTAAAACCTTTCCTATAGACTTCCTCTCCCTTTAACATCCACTCCTGACATTGCCTTACAAAACTGCATCGAAATGTCACCAAAGTACCTTAAATGAAAAGGAGATAGCTCTGTGACCAACAAGGATGGAATCATAGTTTTCCCATCAGGGTCCATTCACACGACCGTAAGTGTTTTGCGGTCTGCAAACTGCGGATCCGGAAAACATGGGTAACGACATTGTGCATTCCGCATTTTGCGTTCAGCCCTATGATAGAAATGATAGAAATGCAATTGCGGACAAGTTTAGGACATGCTCTATCTTTTTTGCAGGGCATATGCGGATAGCACACGGTGTTGAAATGAATGGGTCCGCATTCAATCCCTTAGGGTCCATTCACATGACCATATTTCTGGGTCTGTCTTTCAATGGGGCCGCAAATGATGCGTATGCTGTGCGCATCTATATTTCCTTCGCTTCCATGGCCCCGCAAAAAAAAGATCCGGATAAGAAAAATCATTTCTATCATGGGACTGCCTGTACACGGCCGGTACCCGTGTTTTGCGGATCCGCAATTTGTGGACCTCAAAACACATACGGTCGTGTGAATGATCCCTTAGTATGCACTGTACACTAAATATTCTAATCAAATAATGATGCTGCCCCACCGCAACTGTGATTTCTGCAAAGCTCGAAACGTTAGAAAATGAAAAAATTAAAAAACGGGTTACATTTCTCTTCCAGAGCAGAGTAAAAGTGTCTGTTCCATACACTAACAGTTATAATGTATACACTATTTATATAAATAAAGAGAATATAATGCATACTTTGAGTTTTGTATTTCTACCTTTGACCAGTAGATGGCACTAATTACAAACACTGGATAAGTGCTGGGTAAAGAGAAAGGCAAGACAGATCACAAATGCTAGGGGTGACCATTTCCAGGGCATTTCTATGGTGATTCAGTTAAATGCCAATAGATAACCACACTGATAAATATGACCACATTTATATTATCAGGAAAAATCCAGACTAACCAGGCAGGCACAGATATGTGACAAAAGGTTCAGGTCATTAGTACATTGACTTATAATAAAAAGGCGATAATGTATGCTATAATCAAAATACCAATAACCTGAATATGCAAAATCACTAGTTGACCCCATGCTTTTATATTCAGAAATGACATTTACAGTTATTCCCTAATACTTAACTATTATACAATCACTTCCCTTACAAATAGGAAGAATTTGACTAATAGATGAAAGGAGGTAAATGTTTCATATTAAAGTGCCATTACATGTCCATTTAACATCAAACATAATTGTTTCCCATTTTTTAAGTAGACGTCCCCTCACATCAATGCGAATGGGATGACGCCTTCCTTTTGAAGACTATAACTCCTATTGCTGTCATTCTTTTCTTGGCCAGTTAACGGCCAGTCCTCTGCAGACTACAAACCTGGACAACCTTGAAGAATAAATCTAGTGTTTAAGACAAACGCTGTGATGGAATTCTCTATGTTCATTTAGCATTTTTATTATACTACAGAGTCTGGTGTATTCACAGTAGATAGCATCTGTAATATAGTGAAGTATAGTGGAATGAAGAGGACCACAAGCTTTAGGATGTCCTGCATTATAAGCAAGTCATACGATTTGGGCTTTGAAGAGACAAGATATCATAGGGCCCCATAGTAAAAGTACTGGCCCCTGGTGAGACTTCTGGCACACTATCATTTTTATTTATGTTTATTTTAATTTTAAAAAGTAATGTTTTCACCCACTTTCCCCAACTTCTATGCCAGAAAAGGGTGCTTTATAAATAGGGCAACTGCTTAATCTAACCCTACTGCTCCAAATTCTCTGCTTCTTTTGAAATAGTATGAGATAAAACGAACTGCCGGCAGCCATCACCAGGACAAATGATTATTATAGGATTATAATCCACGTCCATTGAACTCAAAGAAAGCTGTACAAATATATACATATATATATATTTATATATATATATATACATATATGGAATGAGGGCTCTCTAGTGGTGGTTGTAGGTAATTACAGTGGAAAAGAGGGAGATCAAACTTGGACATTCTCTCACCACTCCAGAGCAGTTGGCAAGGTATGCCTTAAAGGGGTAATCGCATTATTAATGTAAAAAAATGAAAATCAGACATCATATAGTACACAGCAATCTCTTTCTAACAAACTTAGATCCAGCCCAGCACCTCACATGGGTCCAGGGATCTCCACATCCTGGGTTCCAATTTCTCTGCTAGATTTATTTCAAGCTGGCAGCTTAGGGGGTGTGCACTTTCTCAGGGACGTGTCTGTTCTGCTGCAGTTGGTGGCAGGTGAGGTATGGAGCTCAGCATGTGTTTCCATCTCAGTGAGCAGGACAGAGAAATTAGAAAAAAGAGCAAACAACAGGTGGCGCTGTACAGATAGATTTCAGTGAATAACTCAGTGGCTGTACTAAATGTTTAATTACATGCAGTTACAGAAGTACTGAGATTCATGTGCTGGTTTGAAAAATGTTGAATATTTTTCACGGGGCAACCCCTTTAATGGTAAGTACTTCACCAAGACATCAAGGTATACTAAATGTACAATGTCATAGATTTGTTCCTGACCTAGTACACAAAAAGATGAGAATGCCAAACATGCAGCAAGAAATGTTCTTATGTAGATTCAAATATACACAAGCAATGGTTTGTTTTATATCAAATGGTTAAAGCACATTTGAATCTATCCCAAAACATAAAAATGTCCACATATTAGTAAAGATGAGGATTAGTAAATATGGGGGGGGGGGGGATATGGATACTCTCATGTTCTGTTTTGCTGGGCTGTTCGTTATTGAAAAGGTGGCAATAGAATTTTTAGCTATTTGGTGCAAATTTAGATTTCAATTTAGAATTACATTGCTTCTCAGAACTGTCAATTTCTTATTGACAGAACAGGCTGACACGATGACAGCTGGCCGTCCGTTTTTGAGAAGCTAAATCTGAACCAATGACTGATAATCAATTTTGCAAAGATTGCCTTTAGCAAATAAACAGATAAGTCAAGGGAATACGTTATAAAATAGCCATTTAGTGTCATCTATACTTATACAGATATGTAAGTCTGGGTTCATGTACAGTAATTGGTGTCCGGGAAGTTGTCTTATGCATTGCCCATACACAACTGGTGACTAAGTCATGCACTTTGCCTACAGGTCCCGAGCCCTTAGCCAGAGGAACATTTCATGCAACATTTTTTTTCCATCCAGCTCAGGCAAACATCCAATTTCACAACTGATGCCATTAAACACAAAACAGTTCCCATAGGAAACTGGAAATCAGCTTTGTCATATGTTTCCCTCTGTTGTTTTTGGACTACATCAGAGAAAATCAAGAGGGCCAGTTGTGTCTTCCGTTACCTAAGTTTAAATTTGGTTAATGACTACAGTTTCTAATAAAATATTTTGTCAGGCTGAAAATCACACTACAACCACTGGGTGGCCGCACATAGAAACATATAGGATAGACATCTCATGACACAGTATCACAAAATCATGTTGCTTTAAGAAAGCGGTTACTGTATCTGTATCAGGGCATATGAGAAAAGGTTAGAAAGGAACTGTATATGAGGTAAGTCTTACAGGCTAGATACACATTTGTGCAAGAAAAACTGCCCATTAGACCTCAAGCACACAACCGGTCCACAAATTGTTGATCTGCAAAACATGGATACAGTCCATGTTGCATTCGCATTTTTTGAAGATCCATTAACTTCAAGGGGTCAATGGTCCGCATTTTGTACCCAAGTATAGGACATGTTTTATCCTGTTGCGGAACGAACATACAGTTAACAGTCACAGTCATAATGCGTTTACTAGATGTGATAACTCAACAAGTCTGTGTGTCAACTCTACTGCATTTGCATTGACTTGCATAAGAGGAACAGATGCAGCACAGTTCAGAATCCTCCATGTACTTTCCACCTCCATATGTCCGTTCCGTAAAAAGAAACAATATGTCCACAAAACGTATACCACTGACCCACTGAAGTCAATGGGTTCACAAAGAAATGCAGACGGCACATGGATCGAATCCATATTTTGCAGATCATAAAATGAATATTGTCGTGTGCATTAGGCTTTGGTTGGTCAGGCCTAGTTTATGGAAAACTATAGTTATCTCTCAGGAAAATTTTCCTCTACATTGTAGAATTCATGGTTTCTTCAATAACAAGTTGTCCAGAGGCAATAAAAAATCAATTCATCATGAAAATATTCATCTGATTACAGATGATTGCAGGTTGGTCTTTAACCATGGAAACGAGAAGTGTACAAATAATAGAAAAATGAATCCAGCCAGCAAAGGAAGCAATATGGATAATAACAATAGATCAGTAAGTGCCTTGTATTAACTTTCTCTACATGATAAATGCCACTTACTGAAGTGAGACAACCCCTTTAAAGGCACTGTTCTTAATCACAACCTTACTCAAACAAGATGGTGGCTATCCACCTTTGGTTTCAGGTTCAAGCAACTGAGGGTTCAACTGGGACTAACTGCTCTCAGTTCCACACAGTGCTCTGTCCACTCCTCACTATTTGGCATACTCAAAAGATTTATCAGCACCAAATGGTCCAAGGTTCATCTTCTCAAGGCCTCCCACTGTAGGCTAATCTGTGCCTCTTTCTGCTTAACCAATACTCCGGGACCTATGGTGTAGATGTGTTCTGCAATCGCAGTGTTACCCCTTGAGCAAGAATACAGCAGTTACAGAAGCTTACAACTGACACACTCGACTATTTAATCTGGGATCTCTCATAGAACAGCTCTGGACTTGCACCTCCTCCTTCCAGTGAAACCATGCAAGCAGTGCATGGCCACTAGGGGCCCTCCTCCCCTATAATACAGTTTATCGTCAGTAGGGGCCCTCCTCCCCTATGATACAGTTTATTGTCAGTAGGGGCCCACCTTCCCTATGATACAGTTCATCGCCAGTAGCGACCCACCTCCCCTATGATACCAGCCTTAACCTCAGACCGAGTTAAGAACTTCCATCATAGAATAAACAATGATTAGACATTTAGGCTGAATAACTCTCCCTAGCCCAGACAGTCTAAGAAACACATAAAATAGGTGCAATCATTTTAAAATAGCAGAAACAGTATGGACAGTAAATTGTAAGGTGGTTGCCACCCCGTTAAATATGGTCTACTCATTGCTTTCTTTCTCATCTGCTCGTTAAACTATCTCAAACTCCCTTTTCTGCTCTCTCATGGACCCCTTGTTTGACCAGCCTCTTTCTTATGGAAGCAAAAATATAGACCATTGACAAGGACGCCTGTACTGTCTATGGTGTTTATCGACTTCCTACATGTTCTTGTGAAGGCCTTGGAGTCATTTTGGCAGGCCAACCAATACCACAACCTTCTATATCTCCTCGTTGAGTCACATTATTGCTTCAAAGAGTCACAAAGAAATAGCTTTGTAATGCTTATAGGTTTCATTTTGTTCTTTGAGTTTTCTTTTTCTTTTTTTAAGTTTGTAGTTGAAGTGTGTTACTCTAATGTGAAGGCTCAATACAGAGTGACATTCAGATTTAGATGGGTTGACTGTTCTTAGCCCTTCCTGTGCTCAGTCATCCAAACGGGAGGAAATATATTTTGAGTTCTACTGATCACGGGGACAAGAAAACCTGTCTCTGTATGATAGTTTTGAAACCCTGGACTCAGTATATATATATTGTGGGGAGTCGCTCTGGTAGACAGCGGTGCGGGTGCAGTTTAGAGGCAAAACAAGGAGTCCAGATTGTGCATCAAACAGTGTTTTATTCACACTTGCACACCAGAAATGAAAACAGTCTCTTGGTGACAGTTCACACACAACAGAAATCATGTGGCAAAACCAAAAACAGGCCAACACAGGGTCCAGTCACCTTGGGTGGTTTAAGTGCGGTTCACACCTAGCAGTCGGTTCAGCCGCAGGCGATTCCTCCTTCAGTTTGCAGGGAAACACCACCTTGCTGAGCTCCGTCCTCCAGCACAGAGAACTCCTCAGTCCTGTTAGCAGGCTCCAGGATAATCACACTCCCCAGACACAGCTGATGGCTGTGTTTTATACCCAGCCCAAAACTCGGACTGGACCGTGGGGAGCAGCCACCCACCCTACTCTTTAGCTGCTCCCAGTAAGAGCCGGCCCGGATCGGCTTTGCAGCCATGCTATTTAAAAGAGTCAAACAGCACTAGCTGCTGCAGACAAAAACCCGGCTCTCACCTCACCGAGGCCAGCAACCTCGGTGACACGTACCTGCCATCGCAAATGACACCTTGCACCTTACCACATACCCCCTTTGTTCAGCCCTGAGGGGGTGAACACACGTGAGGCAGTGGACGCGGGACAGGGCATCTGCGTTGCCCTGCAAGCGGCCTGCCCTGTGTTCCACGGAAAACTTGAAATTTTGAAGAGATAGGAACCACCTGGTGACCCGACGGAACCTCCTCCCTAACAGGTAGTAGCGGAGAGATTCGAGTGCCCGCTTGATAGCCAGGCACTCCCTCTCCACTATACTATATCTGGACTCGGCGGGACTGAGCTTACGGCTCAGGAAGACAACGGGATGTTCTTCCCCGTTGACCTCCTGCGACAGTACCGCACCGAGGCCTACCTCCGAGGCGTCGGTTTGTACGACAAACTCCTTGTTGAAGTCGGGTGTCACCAAAACCGGGGACCCACACAGGGCCGACTTCAACGCGGAGAAAGCCTCCTCCGCCTTCTCACTCCAGCTAACCCTCCCAGACTTTCGCCCCTTCAACAGGTCTGTCAATGGCGCTGCTATTGTGGCAAAGTGGGGCACAAACCTCATGTAGTAACCTACAATCCCCAGGAACGACTTTACCTGCCTGGTGGTGACCGGTCGGGGCCAGTTACGAATGGCCTCTACCTTAGTTACCTGAGGTTTGATGACTCCCCGCCCAATTACATATCCCAGATATTTTGTCTCCTCTAACCCTATGGAGCACTTCTTTGGGTTAGCGGTCAGTCCGGCTTTCCTCAGGGCATCCACTACCGCCTGCACCTTGGGTAAATGGCTTTCCCAGTCGGTGCTGTGGATGACTACATCATCTAAGTAGGCCGAGGCGTACCGACGATGTGGTCGCAGCACTATGTCCATTAACCTTTGGAAAGTGGCGGGGCGCCATGCAGGCCAAAGGGTAACACCTTGTAGTGATACAGGCCCTGCGGGTAACAAATGCGGTTTTTCCTTAGCCGACTCCGTTAAGGGTACCTGCCAGTACCCTTTAGTGAGGTCCAGCACAGAAAAATAACGGGCTTGTCCTAAACTTTCAACCAGCTCGTCTACTCGGGGCATGGGATACGCGTCAAACTTGGATACTTCATTTAACTTGCGAAAGTCGTTGCAGAACCGCAACGTCCCATCCGGCTTGGGTATTAGGACTATGGGACTGGCCCACTCACTTTTCGACTCCTCAATGACCTCGAGCTTCAACATTAACTGTACTTCCTCCGCGATGGCCCGTCGCCGAGCCTCGGGTACCCGGTATGGTTTTAACCGGATCTTGGCCTGAGGCTCAGTGACGATGTCATGTTGGATGAGAGACGTGCGGCCAGGGAGGTCCGAGAACACATCCGTGTTCCGACTGATGAACTCCTGACTTCCTGAACTTGTTTGGAAGACAGGCTGTCTGCAATTTTACCGTGGTTACTGCTTCACAGGCCTCGAACTGTGGGGCTGGACCCTTTTCACCTAGAAGCCCTGGCCGGGGCTGTGGTCGTCGGCCGTGTCCCTATCTTTCCACGGCTTTAGTAAATTCACGTGGTACACCTGCTCCGGCTTGCGCCGCCTGGCTGGTGTACTTTGTAATTTACTTCCCTACTTTCTCGATCACCTCATAGGGGCCCTGCCACCTAGCTAGGAACTTGCTGTCAAGGGTGGGTACCAGAACCAACACCCGATCTCCCGGCTGAAGCCCCGTACCCGAGCCTGACGATTGTACACCCTACTCTGGGCTTGTTGCGCTGCCTCCATATGCTCCCGGACCAGCGGCAACACCTTTTCCATCCGTTCCTGCATCTGGGTGACATACTCAATGACACTTTTGTGGGGGACAGGCTGTTGTTCCCACGCTTCCTTGGCGATATCCAACAGGCCCCGAGGGTGTCTGCCATAAAGCAGTTCGAAGTGCGAGAACCCAGTAGAGGCCTGGGGCACCTCTCGCACTGCGAACATGAGATAGGGCAGAAGCAGGTCCCAGTCCTTCCCATCTCTAGACACCACCCTCTTTAACATATTTTTTAAAGTTTGGTTAAACCTCTCGACAAGACCGTCCGTTTGTGGATGGTAAACGGACGTCCGTAACTGCTTTATACGCAATAATTTACACAGTTCCCTCATTACTTTGGACATAAAAGGGGTCCCTTGGTCTGTCAGAACCTCTTTTGGCAGGCCCACACAGGAAAACATTTCCATTAACTCTTTGGCAATGAGTTTAGCTGAGGTATGTCGCAGAGGCACCGCCTCCGGATACCGAGTGGCATAGTCGAGAACTACCAGAATGTGTTGGTGGCCCCTGGCAGATTTTGGTACAGGCCCAATTAGATCCATAGCGATTCGCTCAAACGGGACCTCAATAATTGGAAGCGGTACCAGAGGACTACGGAAATGTGGCTGGGGGCTAGTTATCTGACAGGTGGGACAGGACTTACAATAATTCTCTACCTCCTTGAACACACTGGGCCAATAAAACCGCTGCAGTATGCGGTCCTGGGTTTTCTGCCACCCCAGGTGTCCCCAAGAACATGTTGGTGGGCAAGCTCCATGACAAGCCTGCGATACGCTGTGGGCACCACCAACTGTTCAACAGGCTCACCTCGGATTTGGTTCACCCGATACAACATATCCTGAAGGACAATGAATCGCGGAAACATTAATTCAGCCCCAGGTTTCTGGGGTTTACCATCAATTATTATGACACTTTCCCAGGCTCTGGTTAGGGTTTGGTCCCGGTGTTGTGCGGTCCCAAAATTTTCCCGGAGACATTGAGGTCTGCCAACTCAGGTCCCGGTGGCAAGTCCTCCGTGTCTCCCACCATTACACTCAGTGGGGTTGTCTCCCCCTCTATCACAGAAGTGGTGGTCACCCCTACCGCAGGCCCTTCGGACTCGGGCTCCCAGGGCTCTGGCCTCCCACAGGAACCAGGCCACTCTGCTAGGGTTACCCCTGTCTCAGGGCTATTAGTCACTTTCACCTCAGGCCATAGTGACGGAAAACCAGGAAGTCTCTTCCAATTATTAGTTCATACGGTAGCTTAGCGGAGATCGCCACTTCACAAGTCCATGTGCCGGCCGCCGTGGACAGAGACATTACAGCCGTGGGATAGTCCTTTAAGTCTCCGTGTATGCACACCACCCCAACTTTCCGGCCCGTATACTGGGAGGGCTGTACCAGGGCAGCACTTACCAGGGTTACTAGGCTCCCTGAGTCCAGCAGCGCCACTGCAAGATTATCACCGACTTGCACCTGGCACAGATGACGATTGTCTAGGGTCTCGGGGTGCCGGTCGCACACAGTCTCCGGGCATACATGGAAGCCCGGTACCCATAATTGGTCTCCATGGGTTCTCCCCACTGTGGACAGTCGGCCCTCACATGGCCAGGCTCGTGACACCGCCAGCAGACTATCGGGGCCGGGTCTACAGGGGTACACCCGAGCAGGTTTCTCGGGTACCAGTCGTCGGGACTGGATGGGAGACCTCCGGGGTTTGACCGGCCCCCTCCCAACAACACCTCCTTTCAAGGTTTTGTGGCCTCATAGCGCTCGACCAGGTCGACCATGTCCAAGGCATTAGTGGGTGACACCTGGCCGATCCAGTGCTGCAGGGAGTGCGGCAAGGCCCTCAGAAGATGTCAGCCAGCAGACGGTCCAGCATAGCAGCCGGACTTAGAACCTCAGGCTGCAGCCACTTTTGCAACCTGTGCAGCAACTCATAATACTGCGGCCTGGCGGGTTCAGCCGTATTAAAGTTCCACTGGTGGACCCGCTGAGCCCGGACTAACACGTTCACCCCAGTCTTGCCAGGATCTCACCTTTCACGGTCGGGTAGTCAGCGGCTTGGTCATCTGGGAGGTCAAAAATACTTGCTGGGGTCCAGACGCCAGGAGACGGAGCGACGACCTCTGCCCACTGTTCTCGGGGTAATTTCTCCCTCACGGCCACCTTCTCGAACACCGCCAGATAGGTCTCCACATCATCCGAGGGGTCATCTTAGGGATCGCGGCACGGACAGCTTTCCGGGCATCGTGGGCGCGGTGGGGCGCTCCTGCCGCTTGCAACGCCATCACGTGCTGTAGCAGTAGCTGGTTGGTCTCCCGCTGCTGCACGTTAGCCTCTATGAGGGCTTTCACAGCCGCCTCCATTTTGTCGGGGATCACAGGCTGCAACTTTGCCGGCTTAATATAGGACATTCACTTCTGCTCAGCAAAAACAAAGTTCGGCGTTCACGCCAGCCTCACTGCGCATGCCCGCATCCGACACCAAATGTGGGGAGTCGCTCTGGTAGACAGCGGTGCGGGTGCAGTTTAGAGGCAAAACAAGGAGTCCAGATTGTGCATCAAACAGTGTTTTATTCACACTTGCACACCAGAAATGAAAACAGTCTCTTGGTGACAGTTCACACACAACAGAAATCATGTGGCAAAACCAAAAACAGGCCAACACAGGGTCCAGTCACCTTGGGTGGTTTAAGTGCGGTTCACACCTAGCAGTCGGTTCAGCCGCAGGCGATTCCTCCTTCAGTTTGCAGGGAAACACCACCTTGCTGAGCTCCGTCCTCCAGCACAGAGAACTCCTCAGTCCTGTTAGCAGGCTCCAGGATAATCACACTCCCCAGACACAGCTGATGGCTGTGTTTTATACCCAGCCCAAAACTCGGACTGGACCGTGGGGAGCAGCCACCCACCCTACTCTTTAGCTGCTCCCAGTAAGAGCCGGCCCGGATCGGCTTTGCAGCCATGCTATTTAAAAGAGTCAAACAGCACTAGCTGCTGCAGACAAAAACCCGGCTCTCACCTCACCGAGGCCAGCAACCTCGGTGACACGTACCTGCCATCGCAAATGACACCTTGCACCTTACCACAATATATATATATATATATTCTACAAAGTACATTGCAGTCTATCTTCTAGCAGGCTGTCAAGGGTGATGCTTTCCAGGTCACTGAGTTGGAAGATTGGAGAGTTGCTCCTCTCCAGAAATATAACTTTGTATTTCCTATCTCATCATTTCACAAGGGAATATTTTCGATGACCTGACAGCCCGGCTAATATTTATATATAAACTTGCTAAGCTTTGATATTCATGCAGACCTATGCATGCTGATGATGGCATGTAAGCTGAGCTAGAGCTCTATTAAAGAACACAGCAACAACTGATGCAATTAACATACAGTAGGAAGGTCACAAACTATAATTGAATTGTCAAAGCATGACTCATGACATTAATTGAGTTTTTAATGGCTTCAAACGAACAAATGCTGTGGTCGAGTCCGATTTCAGCTCTTCACCAATACACTACTAGAATGTTCTTCATGTTCTAGCATTTTTATATATATAAACCAGTCTTAGGGATAAACATGGGTAAGAGTAACAACAGAAATATCATATACCAGACCATGATTGGGATAAAGAAAGGAACAATCCAAATAATCTCAATCATGGATTGCCTATTCAGAATAACTGGATTATGGCATATTCATTTACTAATCCAATTACTCAGTCTAATCCATTGCAGGGAGTGTTTTGTGCATATAAATGATTTCTTTCCCCTTTGAATAACTTGTGACTTCATATTTAGTTAGTCAGTAATTGAATAGCAGAACTCTTTATATTTTCATTTTGTTAATTTGTGATTCGTAGTTAAACACTGTTGTGGCAGTATATAATGTGAAAAAGCTCTCAGACGCGGCTGTCACTCTGTATAATCAATTGTCCTTCAGGCTGCCATATGTGACAGTTCACTGCACAAATCAAAATGACAATTACAGTACACAGCAACAGGACGAACCAGCTAAAATGTACAAGTGCAAAGAGTCAAAGCAAATCACGCAGATCAATAACTAAAGATTAAATTATAGAATTTATTAAGTAAATATCATTTATCTACCACCTTTGAGCTTTACATGGACTGGAATGAAACCTCATGTCATTTAATAGCCATTGCAGTAATGCAGTAATCCAAAAGTATGCAGGGGAAATAGGTGAACTGTGATAAGACATAATAGTACAGAGTAGTATTTGTTAGCTTGCATCTATTTGTAGCTATGATATTTAAGGGTTCATGCATACAGCCATATGTTTAGTCCATATCCTATCTGTATTTTTTGCAGGACGATTGTGGACCTATTCATTTCAATTGGGCCGCAAAAGATGCAGACAGCACACGGCCTTCAAAAAATATAAAATATGTCCTATTCTTGTATGTTTTGTGGACAAGGATAGGAAATTTTGACAGATGTAAAAAAATAAATAATGAATGCGTTTGGCCGGGATCCGTGTTTGGCAGTCTGTGGACTGCAAAACACTTACTGCTGTGTGCACGAGCCCTAAGTTTACTTAAAAAGATTTCTCCCCTATACGAATAGGCATTAGTATTTTTTTTTCTGTTTGTTATTTTGTGTTTGCATATTTGCTTTACGTGTGCATTATATGTGTTATCTCAGCACTTATGTATTAGTACATGGCAACATCTTTCATTGGGTTTAGGGGTCTGGTTATAGCTCACCCCTTATTGCAGGTCATGGGGTCAGAATGACTCCATTGGGGCAGGTCTATCACATTGTGATCGCACAGTAATAAGTTGATTTGTCTTTAAGTGTTCTTAAATGTGCAGAGCTACTTTCGACTTAAACATGGCTTTAGTTGTTTTTGAGTGTGTTTCAGTAATGTCCCTATTCTTTCTTCTTTCTTCAGGTCAAAATTTATTTAGAAATTGAGAGCACCTCAAAATTGTGTATATTGTGGTGTCCTTCCGCTTCTATCTGTTTGTACTTATCCTAATGCATTGCGAATGGAGAGCAATCCGTTCAGTATGCATCAGGATTTCTTCAGTTCAGTCACTCCTACGGTATTTGACCGGAGAAAATACAGCATGCTGCGGTATTTTCTCCATCCAAAATTCCGGAATACTTGCCGGAATGCCAGATCTGGCATTATTTTCCATTGAAATGCAATAATGCCGGATGCGGCACCAAGTGTTCTGGAAAAATGGATCCGGTTTTCCGGTCTGCGCATGAGCAGACCTTTGAAAATGCAAAAAATAAATAAACTCTAGATCCGTTTTTCCAGATGACAACGGAGAGACGGATCCGGTGTTTCAATGCATTTGTTAGATGGATCTGCATCCAGATCCGTCTACAAATGCTTTCCATTTGCACACGGATTTCCGGATCTGGCAGGCAGTTCCGGCGACAGAACTGCCTGCCGGATCTTCACAATGCAAGTATAAAAGTACCCAGCTACATTCGTTTCAGTAAGATAAGAATTGGGCTATAATAAGCGGTTATAAGGTCAGGGATAAGGAGCCATCAGCTGAACTGCCTGATGGAACATAAATCAAGTCCCAGACTGAATGCTATTGGCCCAAATGGTCCAAAAATGTACTTATATAAACTTATAGTATAAGAGCATCCAAGAGCCAGAAATGCCTACTGATTAGACATATGTTAGAGTCGGCTATCAGGTGGTAGATGATGGAATTCATTGAATACTGGTAGAGAATAATAAATTCCTATTTCTGTGGACGTCACAATTCTTATATATGGATGCCCTGCGGCTCTAAAACTACACAACCTTGCTTTTTACACAGATGATATATATTTATTAATGCTACATTACACTGGTAATATTTCTAGCTTTTAATCAAAGATTTCAGCATAACAAATAAATTGAGAAAGCACAGAAAATCCAATATGCATCACATAAAGGCAATGCAGGAGTCATATGAAGTATGCAAAGCAAGTAGACATGCAAGCCTGATATGGAAAAGCACAACAATATAACAGGGACTGCAGCGCCAGCACATAATAAATGCCATCTTTGAATGTCATGCATTGATATATATCAGAGCTTGAGGGAGGGTTAAACCATTTTACATGTAAGAAAGAAAACAATTGTTTTAAAAAATAAAACATAGAGGCAGCTTCATTAGTGATGGTAAAGATATTATAGCTCTAACAGTGTTGATTCTAAGAAATGGGGAGCTACCTGTACCACGTTATTTGGTTCTAGTGGTGAGAATAAGCTCAGAATATTCAAAGCAAATAATTATTAGTATGCTGTTCATTAGAAATCTTAAATAAAATAAAAAATATTGATTAAATATAAAATTATATTAACAGTAATGACTCACAGTGTCACACATTCTTTGTGGATTTAGATTTCTAGGCAAAGCAAAATCAGTATGTTCACAATATAATAAGGGGCAGGTTTTCCAAGCAAAAGTGTCAAAAAATAAAATACAGAGCCCCATGCAATGTGGGACTGTCCCTTATCCATGGATTGATTTGGGTCCTCCACTTGTGAGCTCAGTCATAACAGTCCCCATGTAATATTCTGGCGAGAGTGAATCTCCCTTAGAATATATTTGCTTGTCAACCTTTTGCTTGTTAAACTAAGTACAATGTCATGTACTGCTTGCAGATTAATTTAGTTAATTACCTCTTTTTAGTTGAACTGCTGCTTTAACCCCTTCCTGACATGGTGATTTTCTGTTTTTTTACTTCGTGCCTTCCCGGAGCCATAACTTTATTATTTTTTTTTTTTTTTTTTTTGTGAGACATGTTGTACTTTCTAATGACACCATCTAAAATTCAATACAATTTATATTTTAATAGTATGAGCATTTTTGGGACATAGCAATGCCTATGACCTTTATTATTTTTATTTGCATTCTGGGATAAAAGGGTGATTTGAATGTATTATTTTTTTCTATTTTTAAAAGCTGTTATTTTTTAACTTTTTTTTGATCCCCATGGGGACCTCAATATGCAGTCATCAGATTGCCATTTTTATTCAGTAGTGCGATTTAATGCATCCAAAGTTTCACAACCAAGGAATGACTCCCCAGATCGCTGTGGCTACTTTCACACTGGCATTTTGGTTTCCATTTGTGAAATCCATTCAGGGATCTCACAAGTGGTTCAAAACGGATCAGTTTTTCCCTTAATGCATTTTGAATGGATAAGGATCCGCTCAGAATTCATCAGTTTGGCTCAGTTTGACTTCATTCCGCCTCTATTCCGCTTTGGAGGCGGAGACCAAAACGCTGCTTGTAGTGTTTTGGTGTCCGTCTGACGAAACTGAGCCAAACAAATCCATCCTGGCACACAATGTAAGTCAATGGGGACGGATCCGTTCCCAATGACACAATAGAAAACGGATCTCTCCCCCAATGACTTTCAAGGGTGTTCAAGACGGATCCGTTTTGGCTATGTTAAAGATAATACAAACGGATCCGTTCTGAACGGATGCATGCGGTTGTATTATCTGAATGGATGCGTTTGTGCAGATCCATGGCGGATCCGCACCAAACGCGAGTGTATTGTGGAGCTGTTCCAGCCTCGGGAGCTTTTTCCAATCTGAATTGCCATGATTACATTTGACCATGGAATCTGAGGGATTAAATGCCTGCAATCGGGATTATCGCTGATCGCAGACATTAGCCTTGGGTGTCTGCTGTGTGAAATAGCAGGCACCCTAGAGGCTATGGCACCCGCTCTGCTCCAAAGCGGGCACTATCTTTAGAGATCCAACTTCCGCCATATATGTATGGTGAATGTCTGAAAGGTGTTAATTAGCATAATAAGTATTTTGAACACATATGCAGATGAGTTGTTTGGAGCACAGGGGAGAGTCCTTTTAACATTGTTGCTCCTTCCCTCTGCTCACTCAGCCCTCCTGTCCTTTGGAGGTTGAAAGGGGCACACATCTGAGTTTGCTCTCATTTGGCCTAGGATCATACATGTGTGCTGTGCATTAAAATGTCACTGTATGCAGAGCACATCTTCTCATTCCTGCCCTGTAGAGGGAAAGCATCTTGAGTATACACCAAAATTCTGGCACATGGCACATATATTTATCACAAAGGGATAGGAGGGGCTTAGACAGCAGAGGTAAGGAACCGCAGGGCACCAAAGGGAAAGGGCCTGCCCTCAGTGCTCCAAACTACTAAGTTCCATATGTGTTCAAACTACTTTTTCTGCCAACTTAAGCAACAGTTTAACTAATGAGAAGTAACACTTTAAATGTCTGTTTTCTCTCTCTCTCTCTCAGCAAAATCTAAGGCTGGCAATAAGGTGTTTGCAAACTTGCCTGTAATTCCCTGAGGGGTACAGATTTAGGGTACCGCTGACCAAGGGTTAGTCAAAGTGTGGAAGGGTGTTTTAACAAGTTCCCTCTCACTGCAGTAAAGTTTCAGCATTTAAAAGTGAATACCTTACTGACTGACTCCAATGCTTGGCCATGAAGATTATAGAATCACAACAATGTGAATAAGAATGGCGAAATGTTTCATCGTACATTCTGACAAGATCGATGAGTCTCATGTCTGCATCTGCATCTTCGTATGCGGTATCCATAAATGATACAGATATTATAATATCAGCTAACATAATTTATGAGTAAAATTCTGTGATTATTTGACTTGCTTTTGTGATACATTTTCTAACCATTTGTTTTAATCCTTTATTTAATCAAAAGTTAAGTTTTGCATAGGGTTTTTCCTCTGGGATATAATTTGACTGTTTTTGATCATATCGGTTTAGCAGTGATATTTTTTTATGCCAACTGTCGTTTTAAACAGTACTTTATATTCAATAAATTTTAATTTATAAAAATCTGAAGAATTATTCTACATTTTAAGCTTTATTAAATGAGCACATTGAATTATTTTAATAAAGTGTTTTATTCATTTAATTAGTGTAGCTATTCAAACAACTTGGGGAGATAATTATTTTCCTCACATGAACTATGTGAGTAAAATGTGGAGGAATGCAAGAGTCTAACCTTGTATAAATGATCACTTGCATTGCTTCATCTCTTTCAAGTGCAGTAACCCTGGATTAGTTTGCAGTTATTGCTGTGTAAATCACAAACATTTTCTATTTTTTGCTGAAAAGGAGGGCACATCCTGTTAATAAGAAAGGCTGCATTTCTAAAACCTAGAATGATAAATGGATTGTCAAATAGTAATTGAGAAGTTCATCTTTTTTCTTTATCCTGATGTTCAACATGATTGTAGATATCCTACTAGGCACCAATTTAAAGTATAGTCCTCACAATATTTTGGCGATATGTTATAAAGAAAGAGAAAAGGCAGCAATAGAAAAAATAGTAAGTGTCATGATAGCAAATCTGAGAAAAGCAGGAGCATCTGGAAGCCCTTCCAAAATCAGAAGTACTTGCCTGTACATAAGTTCTAAAAAAAAGTGATCGGTCCTAGTATCAATAGATTGTCCACTTACATGATGACAATCACTGCAACTGAGATTTACTAATCCATCTAAAATTTAGATACTTCAGGATCAGGCCAATAATCGGGAATAAATATTCCTTTACCCACTTTTCCAAATAATTGGCCCATGTAAATGTGTCACTGAACACCCCACATAATTTATGCAGCGCAAAGTCATCATTTGTTTACAGCTCATCATTCTGTGCAAACGTGGATATGCTGCTGACATACATGGAATCTGGGGACAAATGATCGTAGTAACGATCATTCATTCCCATACAGAAGAGATTATTGCTGCATGTAAATGCAGTAAATTAGTATGTTATGGCTAAGAACGAATAGTATGTTCTCAATCATTGCCCAATATATTGACCCATGTAAAGGGGTCCTTAGACAGGCAATTTCATTACAGTGGCTCATGTTCAATCCTTTATTGGCTGGTCTTGATGAAGGGCTTAAGGTCATAGCCCGAAACGCGTCACAGCTTTTGTAAGCTTCCAGTGTGATATATGTGGAGTTTATCTGTAAGCCAATAAAGGATTGAATTTTAGAAGAAGCTGGATTTTTGCACTTTATCGTTGGATTTACACATGGGAGCCAGTTCAGGTCCATTATCCGTGCTTCTGGACTAAAAGGCAGAGGTGAGAGCTGCAGCCCATTTTTCTTTTATATGTTGTGGCTCATGTTGGATGATTCATTTGATCTAAGAAATGTATGAGAACATCAATATAAATACATACCTAGGCATATAGTCAAACCAGTATATATAGCCCCCAACTTAACAGACATCCATGTACATAACAATTAGCAAAGTATCCATACAGACCAGAGGATTGGACCCACACACCCCAACACGTGTTTCGCCATGGCTTCTTAAATACAAGAAAAGAATATTCAGTAAGCAGCCTCGTACAATCTCATCACAATATTCTCCACCTGTTAAAGTTAGTGAAATTGCCCTAATCATATAAACACAGCATGCATGATCATCATCATCTCATTTCTTTACCACAAATCCCTTTCATGAAATATATTAACTGTACAGAGAACTTCAAAAACCTCCACGTCTGTGTGGTAGAAGAATGCAGCTCAGAGGAGACAGATGTTAGAGTTGTCCAAGCCTAAACTAATCTCTAATGGGTAATGCACAATAACCACCAGATACCACAAAAATATATATATAGGACAGCACAAAAGACTTCAAATGGAAGGAGATATGAATGTGGTAAAGATAGAGCATTCTAGTTCTTTAATTATACTTATTTCAACAATTAAAGCCCAAGAGATACAAAAGTAATTAATCAAAGTCAACAATGCTTATGTGACAAAATATTCCATATACTTCCTGACACACAGCGAGTAAATATGCATTAACACAGTTTATGCTTCAAAGTAATCTAGAAAACATATCCCAGTTAGTTAAGACCCTCGAGACAAATTTTAGCCTGATCAACAACAAAATGTATTTCAAACTCTTATTTTAACAAACACTACCTAGATACATAATGATTTATTAAAAGCCTCTGTGGCAAACAGATGCCACTGCCTGAAATATATCAATATGCGTTTACAGCTAATTGTTTACAGCAAGAGCATCAGATACAACCTAAAACAAACATGGTTGCTATATATGCTCATAATCATGGGACTTGGGGGTAAGGCTGGCCAAGAAATCAATGAAGTCAGCACATCACAACAACAAAGTTTTACCATTACAAGAGTCAGAATTCATGCAAATGACTGGATGACAAACCAGCCTGGTATAGATCTGGAATATGGCACCCATAGAATGTTATGACTTACACTTTGTTAGACAAGTATTCTTTCCTATAAGCAATGCCTGACTTTACAGAAGCACCCCACTGTAGCACATAGGGCGTCTATTGTTTTGTAGTGCGAACATCCAGGGATTTTGTGTGCTGTCGTACACAAAATCCCTAGAAATTATTTTTTACAGTAATATACATATATATATATATATATATATATATATATATATATATACTGTGTGCTGACCCATTCACAGTGCACCCATGTATTAGGCTACAGAAGAACATTAGCCTTCAAGGAACGATTCTAGACCCTAGATTCTCAATCTGTGGTACATTTACACCAGGGGATACATAGAATATCTTTACAGGGTACTTTCCTAAGCCCTTCTTCTGTGCTCTTAAAGGGACCTGTTATCAACTTGTTTCCCACACAGTATAAAGTAGTGACAAACAAGCTGATTTCAGCGGCCTGTCACTCATCTGCTAATATTTAAGGATTCTCTGGGAATTATTTAAAATGTCCGCAAGCAGCCTGTCCTAGAATGTGATCTGGACTGGTTTCCCTCACTTGCAAAGCTTTCTAGGAGGGCGAGGTGCCAGGGCCTTACTACACATTGGTGAGCATTTCTGTCAGGCTGCTCAGTCATAATGTCATATCGTAGGCACATCATTATCATCCATTGTAGAGCAGTGTAGTGTGTAGTAAAACCCTGCCCCTTTCACCACTAGGCAGCTCTGCAAGTGGAGGCATCCAGTCCTTCTTATATTCTAGGACAGGCTGCCTACAGACATTATCAGTCATTTCTGGAGACTTCAGCTTCATTTGACCATAGTTGATTATCACCTGTGACAATGAAATGAACAACTTAATGCCTTTCTTCAAATAAACCAATATTTCATACATGGGAAACAACATTACAGCTTTCTATAATGTGCTGTGCGTTGATGACATCGTTGGTGGAGCGCCTACCACTTAATTCATGCATCAAAAGTGCCCCTGCCACTGTTGGCAGTTTTCTTCTATGGAAAGGCCTTTTTCAAGCTAGGCTTTATCTTGCATATACTGGATAAACTCAGTTTTTGTATTCATGTGCTGTCTTTCCTCTTTCTCTTTTGGACTGTACTGATGGACTTAAAGAGGACCTGTGACCACAACATGCAGTGCAATCTGGAAACACCATGTATAGAGCAGGAGGAGCTGAGCAGATTGATATATGGTCCTATAGGAAAAGATTCAGTAAAACCTGTAATTTATACATTTATATCTTTGCTATTTCTACTTCCTGTGAATAGTTATCAGTACAGGAGGGAGGAGTTATTAATGACTGACAGCTATCTCTGTACAGACACTTATACACATAATGCTGTCAGTCACTGATAACTCCTCCCACCTGTACCAATAGCTGTTCAAAGGAGGTAAAAACGCTGAGGTATAAATGCATAAATTACAAGTTTTACTGAATCTTTTCTTGCAAAACTATATACAATCTGCTCAGCTCCTCCTGCTCTACAGCATGGTGCTTTCTGATTGCTTTGCATTTTGCGGTGACAGGTCCTCTTTAACATTTAGGGCCGACTGCATGCTACCTTTTTCTGGAATGCTGTTCAACGAGTCTATTGCAGTGAAGTCTGCTTATTTTCTGCACCCCTGACTGATGACAGGTACCCTTTAACGTTCAGTATTTCATGTAATACGTTTTGTGGGAAACCTGACTCAGAAACACAGAGAAAAAATGTTCTAGACCAGTGATACTCTTCTGTACCAATAAGCCTCCAGTACATCTAATGCATATGTATTTGCTAATGGTTTTCAAGGAAAGTAATCACTGCACAGAAGTGTCATCAACGCACAGCACATTATAGAAAGCCGTATATGAAATATTGGTTTATATGAAGAAAGGCTTTAAGTTGTTCATTTCATTGTCACAGGTGATAAATTATGGCCAAATGAAGCTGAAATCTTAGTAATGCTAAATTATGCTGTAATTCACATGGCTTCCTGGCATTTTTCTCTCTTGCTATTATACATCAATGACATGCCAACAAAAGGAACGTAAAAAACAAAATGGAGATTTAATTACCGCCACCAATACGTCACGTCTGTAATGGATAAGCCCATGAAATTCAACAAAACGAGAGCAATGGCAAGTTAATGATTATACGGTTTAAGAATTCATTTGCTATAGCATGTTAAAATCAGACTGTATCATCAAAATTTCCCTCCGGGGTATTTTAGCAAATTAGTAATAATCACGACATACAAGACTGAATTAAATAGCCACTGGGTTATACTTTTCTTAATCAAATTAAAAATGAATCCTAATAAACGTAATCAATAGAAGTATTGCATTGTTCTAGCTTTACGAACGGGTGCTAAAATGAGTCTTATCACTTTGCGATAATCACTCTATTAAATGTGCTATCGTACAGTGCGGCTGAGAATGGAAACGTTTCTTACAGCGCTAGTTACATAATTGTCTTAAGATATTAAAAACCAACGCATCAACAAAAAAAGAATAGTTCAAGTTTTTGAGAGGATTAGAAAAAAAGTTTTACTCTTCTGCCACTAACATTGTGCATTGGCTGTGGCTGGTAATGCAGTTTTCATTTTCAAGACCTGGAAAAAAAGTTACCGTTAGTTGCTTCTGTCTAATCTTGGGCAAACCCTTGAATACAAATTACATTTTGAGGCGATAAAGGGATTAAAGGGATATTCCCATCTGAGACAATGGGAGCATATCACTAGGATATGCCCTTATTGTCTGATAGGTGCGGGTCCCACCTGTGGGACCCACACCTACACTGAGAACTGAGCGGGGAAGGTGGTGGACAGAGGACCCCTGGTTTTCTCGGGTCTGGCCATCACCAAGCGCTCTCCCTACAATAGTGTGCACTTGTGCGGCCACCACTCCCATTCATTTCTTTGGGGCCAACGGAAATAGCTGAGCCAGTGCTCAGCTATTTTCAGCTGTCCCATAGAAATGAGTGGAGGGCGGCTGCGCATGCGCAGTGCGCCCTCCATAATTTTCGGGGCTCCGTTCTCAGTGTAGCTGACCCGAACCTATCAGACAATGGGGGCATATCCTAGCAATATGCCCCTATAGTCTTCAATGGTAAAACCCCTTTAAGGGGGAATTGATCATGAGGGAAAAGTCAGTTATGCAGTTGACAAAATTTGCAGCAAATTTATGAAATGTTGCATGTAGTTTGATAAATTTGCTCCAGTTTTTTTTTATATTGAGCCTCTCCTGGATAGAGTGCATCCTTGTTTGCGACTTTTTAAAGTCGCAGCTGATAAATATGGCATATACTGTACCTAATTAAGATAGATAACCACACCTACTTTTCTCCACAAATTCAAGCAGTGTAAAATCACAAAAAGTTTCCTGCACAAATTTGGGGTACACTACAATTTTAATTTTTCTACTGCAGAAAACTGGCACCAATGAAATTATTAATTCCCCCTAAACGCACAAGGAAAGTTCAGACTGACCACTAAAAGGTTAGCAATGAACTGCCAACATTGTATTTCAAGGTCTCTGAAGACTCACGGTACAAAAAAAAATGAAGCAAACATCCTCTGCATATGGAGGAAAGAAGGTTTGTACACAAACATAGAAGAGGATTCTTTACAGTAAGAGCAGTGAGACTGTGGAACTCTCTGCCTGAGGAGGTGGTGATGGTGAGTACAATAAAGGAATTCAAGAAGGGCCTGGATGTATTTCTGGAGTGTAATAATATTACAGGTTATAGCTACTAGAGAGGGGTCGTTGATCCTGGGAGTTATTCTGATTGCCACAATGAAAGCGCTCCTTGCCCATGGCCCTTCTGCTGCCCTGCTCTTACTCCTACCTGGTACTGCCTTGGGCGATCACCTCACCTGTCCTCATTGGTGGTGCACCCCTTGCTGGGTATGATTTTTAAATCAGACACTACATAGTAAGTTGATGCAGGAAAAAACGTATTGTCCTACTGCATTGTGGGAGTATCATAATTCCTGACATGCCCGTTTTAGTAACTACTTGCATTCCGCATGCAATGAGAATTCTTTCATCTTTTAGTAACATAGTAACATAGTATATAAGACCGAAAAAAGACATTTGTCCATCCAGTTCGGCCTGTTTCCTACAAGTTGATCCAGAGGAAGGCAAAAAACCCCTGTGAGGCAGAAGCCAATTTTCCTCACTTAAGGGGAAAAAAAAATTCCTTCCCGACTCCAATCAGGCAATCAGAATAACTCCCAGGATCAACGACCCCTCTCTAGTAGCTATAACCTGTAATATTATTACACTCCAGAAATACATCCAGGCCCCTCTTGAATTCCTTTATTGTACTTTTCATATAACTGTACAGGATTCCATTTCTCAGCTACTGCTACTAGAACTGTGTTAATGAATTTGTAACTGGGTGTTAGCACCCCTGCACACCCTCTGTCACTGTCCAATCAGTGCAGCCAATTTGAAACAGGGACAGACTCCCAACTGGTAGCACCCCATTGTAAATTCAATAATAAACTTCTAGTAGCAATAACTGAGGAATGTAACAGAGCTATATGAAAAGATGCTCCAGATATTTTATTGATTGGGAAATTATTTGGTAAAACAGACACGTCAGGCAACGTGACAGGTCCTCTGTAACTAGACAGGATGGTTCAAGGGTGAGAAAGCAAGTAAGTGAAACCCAGGTCGGGCGGATGGTTTTATATGTTGTATTTTAAAGAAAATCTTGTGAGTACAATAAAGCTCTTTAAAGAAAAATATCCTGAATATCACTATTTGTGCGTATTTTCGACAGAAATACGCAGGAACGTTTGTGGAGACCAAACACCTGTGGAGCCTGTTGATATCCAGTGCCGGCGAATGTGGAGGATTGCGTGAAAACTACCATTGTGAATAAGGAGCAGCGCGGTTCTATCCTATCCATTAAGTTTTCGTGATTGGACCCACATCACATTTTGAACCTGCAGCGCAAGTAACAAATGTCCTTTTGTGCAAATTACCACTTTTATTGATTCTGATTAGCCAATAGAAGCCTGCAAGTCTTTCTCTTCATATCCCAACTGCAATACACACGGCCACATGTCCCTTATCAGCCAATAGAAGCTCGCAGGCCCCTAGTCTCCACATACACACAGTTTTACTCTAGGTTTCCATAACAACCCAGTCATTTTTCTTCACTGCTGTAGGTCAGGATAGGCTAGGGCTAGGGCACAACTACACTGCTACATGTGTTGCACGAAATTGAGGTCGCACCAATGTCGCGTGACAATTTTTATAATGATAGTCTATGGTGTTGCACAGCGACTTGGATGGATTTTTTGTGACTGTCGTGTCACAGTCGCAGCATGTCGCATGTTGCAGTGCGACACTGTAGCCTATGATTATAAAAATTGTCAAAAAAAAAATGTTGTGGAGGTCACTGTTAAGGGGGAAGAGGCCACTATTAAAGGGGAAGCTGTTGTGGAGGTCACTGTTAAAGGGGCGGGCACTGTGGAGGTCACTGTTAAAGGGGTGGGCACTGTGGAGGTCACTGTTAAAGGGGCGTTTACTGTGGCTGTTACTGTTATGGGGTAGGCCGCTGAGGAAGTAACTGTTAAAGGGGTGGACACTGTGAAGGTCACTGTTAAGGGGTAACTGCTGTGGAGGTCACTGTTAAGGGGACGGGGTACTGTGGGGGGGGGTCAGTGTGGGAGACTATGGAGTTTACTGTTAAGGGGGTGGGGTGCTGTAGAGGTCACTGTTATGGGGGATATTATCGATATCTTTTAACGACACACACAAACATTAAATGAAATAGATTAAATATACCCGTGCGAAGCCGGGTTCTTCTGCTAGTATAATATAAGCAGTAACTCAGTAAAGTTCAGTAGCAACTGCAATAGAATTTGAATACAGATACGAATGAATACATAAAATAAACTACCAAGGCTTACATGTGTATAGAAAACTCCTGCCATGTTACCATACTTTGCCAGAATTTACATTGGGTATTACATGGTGTATACAGAATATCCTGTGTCATAGCAGAAGCTATCCATTGGGTGTGCACATTGTTGAATGGTAAACCTGCCAATTTTTTGAAAATGGTAACAATTGACAATTATTCATTCTTGTAATGTTCTTTTATAACCTCATTAAAGCTGTTAATCAATAGGGGTCAGGAGCCGCAGAACATTATCAGTGTACAACATAAAGTGAATTGCTGCCTTGGCCTTAATTATCTCACAAGGAAAAAGCTTTACATAACAAATGGTTTAAATGGAGATTAAAAATGGATTCTTTCTGGAAACACAAGACAATAGAATCACCATGACCTAAACCAAGATATTACTTTGATGCAGTTCTTTCATCATAGAAAAGTTAAGTTCTCCAGCCTAATATATTATAGAACCATAATTTGTCATTTATGAAAAATGTACTTTTGTATTTGTAATTCTCCATCAGTTCCATCTTGCATTATCAATTTATCATTGAAAAAGAAGTAGAAATTTTGGTAGCAGCAAATTGTGAATCCAATTTAAAAAAATCTCATAGCTATGGTATACGATGTGGATATTCCGCACTCTATTCCACTGCAGAAAATCTGCACTGTATCTGTCACTTGTGCCCATACCCTTATAATTAGAGATGAGTGAATCAAAGTTGACTAAGTGAAATTCGATCCGAATTTCAGGAAAAATAAAATTCGCACCGAATGCGAATTTCCTCGCGCTTCGTGTTAACGAATTGCATTTTTTCCTAAAATGGCTGCTGCATGTGTTAGGACATGGAGCAAAGAAATCTAGGAACGAGGAATCACCCGCCAATCAGCAGCCAGCTAGCCCTATGATGTCACAGCCCTATAAACAGCCTCAGCCATCTTGGATTCATCCATTTTCTAGCGTACTTAGTGCAGGGAGAGACGTCAGCAAGCGCTAGGGACAGTGCTAGGAAAAACTTAATTGTGCTAAAAAAAACTATTTACAAGTTCAAGGAAAGATTAGGTGTAGGGAAAGGATCTGGAGGCATCATCCACACTATAAAGGGAGAACAGGGTGCAATAGGAGCGATTCTATTGTACCTTGCTGCACTTATTGGGGATCCAAATTGCTTTTTGGGTGTTTGCACTATATGATACATCACTAATTACAGCAAACCTTGCTTGTGATTGGGTTGCAAGTTCTGTGATACAGCCATTTTCAGGGTGTATTAACCACATCAGCCCCCTAGCTTAAACACCCTTAATGACCAGGCCACTTTTTACAATTCTGCACTACACTACTTTCGCCGTTTATTGTTCCATCATGCAACTTACCACCCAAATGAATTTTACCTCCTTTTCTTCTCACTAATAGAGCTTTCATTTGGTGGTATTTCATTGTTGCTGACATTTCTACTTTTTTTGCTATTAATAAAAATTTAACGACATTTTTGCAAAAAAATGAAATTTTTCACTTTATGTTGTAAAATTTTTCACAAAAAACTACATTTCTATATAAATTTTTCTCTAAATTTATTGTTCTACATGTCTTTGATAAAAAAAAATCCAATAAGTGTATATTTATTGGTTTGGGTAAAAGTTATAGCGTTTACAAACTATGGTGCAAAAAAGTGAATTTCGGCATTTCGAAGCAGCTCTGACTTTCTGAGCACCTGTAATGTTTCTTCAGGTGCTAGAATGCCAGGATAATATAAATACCCTCCAAATGACACCATTTTAGAAAGAAGACACCCCAAAGTATTCGCGGAGGGGCATGGTGAGTTCATGTATAATTTCATATTTTTTTTACAAGTTAGCGGAAAATGACACTTTCTGAGTAAAAAAAATAATTAATAAAGTTTCCATTTCTGCTAACTTCTGGCAAAAAAAATAAAAATCTCAGACAGACTCACTATGCCCCTCAGTGAATACCTTGGGGTGTCTACTTTCCGAATGGGGTCATTTGTGGGGTGTGTTTACTGTTCTGGCATTTTGGGCAGGGCTAAATTGTGAGCAGCCATGGAAAACCTACAGGTACTCATTGGAATTTGGGCCCCTTTGCGCACCCAGGCTGCAAAAAAGTGTTACTCATGTGGTATCGCCATACTCAGGAGAAGTAGGGCAATGTGTTTTGGGGTTTATTTTTACATATACCCATGTTGGGTGAGAGAAATATCTCTGTAAATTGACAACTTTGTATAAAAAATTTAAAAAGTTGTCGTTTACAGCGATATTTCTCACACAAAGTATGGGTATATATAAAAATACACCCCAAAACACATTGCCCTACTTCTCCTGAGTACGGCGATACCACATGTGTGCCACTTTTTTGCAGCCAAAATGGGCAAAGGGGCCCAAATTCCTATGAGTACCTTCAGGATTTTACAGGGCATTTTTACGCATTTGGATTCTCACGCTTTAGGACCCCTAAAATGCCAGGGCAGTATAAATACCCCACAAGTGACCCCATTTTGGAAAGAAGACACCCCAAGGTATTCCGTGAGGGGCATGGCGAGTTCAAAAAAAAAAACAATTTTGGCACAAGTTAGCGGAAATTGATATATATATATATATTTTTTTACAAAGTCTCATATTCCACTAACTTGTGACAAAAAATAAAATTTTACATGAACTCACCATACCCCTCACGGAATACCTTGGGGTGTCTTCTTTCTAAAATGGGGTCACATGTGAGGATTTTGGACTGCTCTGGCATTTGAGGGTCTCCGCAATCATTACACGTATGGCCAGCATTAGGAGTTTCTGCGATTCTCCTTATATTGAGCATACGGGTATGAGATTTTTTTTTTCCGTTCAGCCTTTGGGCTGAAAAAAAAAAAAATGAACAGCACAGATTTTTTCATTCGCATCGATCATCGTGGATGAAAACATTTCTGCCAAAATCAGTGACTGCGGTGCGGTGGGTTGGGCGCTAAATACCTAACAAGTAGCTAACTAACTGGCGGTGATAAGGGACCCTTATGCCCCATTCACAAGTCCGCAATTCTGTTTGCGTAACGGAATTGCGGACCCATTCATTTCTATGGGGACAGATTTTGTCTCGCTCGGATCCGGAATTACGGATCCGCGCTTCCGGGTCTGCACTTCCGTTCCGCAAAAATATAGAACATGTCCTATTCTTGTCCGCAATTGCGGACAAGAAAAGGCATTTTCTATATAGTTCAGGCAATGTGCGGATCTGCAAAATGCGGAAAGCACATTGCCGGTGTCCGTGTTTTGAGGATCTGCGGATCCGCAAAACACATATGGACGTCTGAATGTAGCCTTACAAGGGGTGTGATCAATGACAGGGGGGTGATCAGGGAATCTAGATGGGGTGATCAAGGGGTTAACAAGGGGTTAATAAGTGACGGGGGGGGAGGGTAGTGTAGTGTTTGGTGCAACTTTACATAGCTACCTGGTCCTCTGGTGGTCGATCCCAGCAAATGGGACCACCAGAGGACCAGGTAGCAGGTATATCAGACGCTGTTAACAAAACAGCGTCTGTTATATATATGTTTGATGCGATTTATTTCGAATCTACAGCCTGCCAGCGATTGATCATCTAGTGAGACGTGCGGCACTGTGAACGCGAGATGACACGCCAATGCGTTCACTCAGAACTACAGGACCGCCCGCCGGACGCATCTGTGCGTTAGGCGGTCCTGTAGTGGTTAATAGGATAGATATGTACATCCCATTAGCCGTCCTGCATTGATTTTCCATTGTTTTACTTTTTTTGGGGGGTGTATTAATAGGAAAAAATTAATTATATACAGTCATGTGAAAAAATTAGGACACCCTTTGAAAGCATGTGGTTTTTTGTAACATTTTTAATAAATGGTTATTTCATCTCCGTTTCAACAATACAGAGAGATTAAAGTAATCCGACTAAACAAAGAAAACTGAAGAAAAGTCTTTTCAAGATCTTCTGTAAATGTCATTCTACAAAAATGCCTATTCTAACTGAGGAAAAAGATAGGACACCCTTGCCCCTAATAGCGAGTGTTACCTCCTTTGGCTGAAATAACTGCAGTGAGACGGTTCTTGTAGCCATCTACCAGTCTTCGACATCGGTCTGAGGAAATTTTACCCCACTGCTCAATGCAGAACTTTTTCAGCTGTGAGATGTTTGAGGGGTTTCTTGCACGTACAGCCCTTTTCAAGTCACCCCACAGCATCTCAATGGGATTCAAATCTGGACTTTGACTTGGCCATTCCAGGACTCTCCATTTCTTCTTTTTCAGCCAATCTTTGGTTGATTTACTAGTATGTTTTGGGTCATTGTCATGTTGCATGGTCCAGTTCCGCTTCAGCTTTAATTTTCTAACTGATGGTCTCACATGTTCTTCAAGCACCTTCTGATACACAGTAGAATTCATCGTGGATTCTATGATGGTGAGCTGACCAGGTCCTGCTGCAGCAAAGCAGCCCCAAACCATGACACTTCCACCTCCATGCTTCACAGTTGGTATGAGGTTCTTTTCTTGGAATGCTGTGTTTGGTTTACGCCAAACATGTCCTCTGCTGTTGTGTCCAAATAATTCAATTTTGGACTCATCTGTCCAAAGAACATTATTCCAGAAGTCCTGGTCTTTGTCAACTTTATCTCTGGCAAATGTCAGTCTGGCCTCGATGTTTCTCTTGGAAAGCAAAGGTTTCCTCCTTGCACACCTCCCATGCAAGTTAAACTTGTACAGTCTCTTTCTGATTGTAGAGGCATGTACTTCTACATCAACAGTAGCCAGAGCCTGCTGTAGTTCTCGAGATGACACTTTAGGGTTTTTGGAGACCTCTTTTAGCATCTTGCGGTCTGCTCTTGGGGTGAACTTGCTGGGGCGACCAGTCCTGGGCATGTTGGCAGTTGTTTTGAAAGCCCTCCACTTGTAGACTATCTTCCGGACAGTGGAATGGCTGATTTCAAAATCTTTTGAGATCTTTTAAATCCCTTCCCAGACTCATAGGCTGCTACAATCTTTTTCTGAAGTCCTCTGACAGCTCTTTTGCTCTCACCATGGTGCTCACTCTCACTTCAACAGTCAGGAGCACACCAAACTAAATGTCTGAGGTTTAAATAGGGCAAGCCTCATTCAACATGCAGAGTAACGATCTACTAATTATGTGCACCTGGTGTGATATACCTGTGTGAGATCTGAGCCAATTTAAGAGGGAATACATGTGAGGGTGTCCTATCTTTTTCCTCAGTTAGAATAGGCATTTTTGTAGAATGACATTTACAGAAGATCTTGAAAAGACTTTTCTTCAGTTTTCTTTGTTTAGTCGGATTACTTTAATCTCTCTGTATTGTTGAAACGGAGATGAAATAACCATTTATTAAAAATGTTACAAAAAACCACATGCTTTCAAAGGGTGTCCTAATTTTTTCACATGACTGTATATGTCATGAGTGCCGTTCGGCAGTAAATTTACATTGTACTACAGCCACCATTAATAGGTGTGTGAATAGGAAAGAAACTTACGTCCCATTAGCCGTTCTGCATTGATTTTACATTGGTGTTTTTTGGGGTGTAATAATAGAGAAAAAAAAGGGAAAAATATATGTCATAATTGCCGTTCAGCGGTGTAGTAACTTTGTACTACAGCCATGGTACAGAAAAATAAAATACAGTATACGTATGTCCCATCACCAGTTCTGCGGTGAATTGTGATTGTTATATTTCTTTTTTTGGGGTGTAGAAATAGGAAAAAAAGAAAAAAATATATATCATAATTTGCATTCAGCGGGGAAGTTACATTGCACTACAGCCATTTACATGGTGTAGAAAAAGAAAATATATGTACGTCCCATTAGCCGTTCTGCGATTAATTGTGATTGTTATATATATATATTTTTTTAGGGGGGGTGTAAAAATAGGGAAAAGAATATGTCTTAATTGCTGTTCTGGGGTGAATTGTGATTATTATTTTTTTTGGGGGAGTTTATTAATCAGATAAAAAAAATATTATATATATATATATATATATATATATATATATAATTACAGCGGGTACGGAAAGTATTCAGACCTCCTCAAATTTTTCACTCTTTGTTATATTGCAGCCATTTGCTAAAATCTTTTAAGTTCATTTTTTTCCCCTCATTAATGTACACACAGCACCCCATATTGACAGAAAAACACAGAATTGTTGACATTTTTGCAGATTTATTAATAAAGAAAAACTGAAATATCACATGGTCATAAGTATTCAGACCCTTTGCTCAGTATTTAGTAGAAGCACCCTTTTGATCTAATACAGCCATGAGTCTTTTTGGGAAAGAAGCAACAAGTTTTTCCCACCTTGACTTGGGGATCTGCTGCCATTCCTCCTTGCAGATCCTCTCCAGTTCTGGCAGGTTGGATAGTAAACGTTGGTGGACAGCCATCTTTAGGTCTCTCCAGAGATGCTCAATTGGGTTTAAGTCAGGGCTCTGGCTGGGCCATTCAAGAACAGTCACGGAGTTGTTGTGAAGCCATTCTTTCGTTATTTTAGCTGTGTGCTTAAGGTCATTACTTGTTGGAAGGTAAACCTTCGGCCCAGTCTGAGGTCCTGAGCACTCTAGAGAAGGTTTTCGTCTAGGATAACCCCGTACTTGACTGCATTAATCTTTCCCTCGATTGCAACCAGTCGTCCTGTCCCTGCAGCTGAAAAACACCCCCACAGCAGGATGCTGCCACCACCATGCTTCACTGTTGGGACTGTATTGGACACGAGCAGTGCCTGGTTTTCTTCACACATACTGCTTAGAATTTAGGCCAAAAACTTCTATCTTGGTCTCATTAAACAAGGGAATCTTATTTCTCACCATCTTGGATTCCTTCAGGTGTTTTTTTAGCAAACTCCATGCAGGCTTTCATGTGTCTTGCACTGAGGAGAGGCTTCCGTCGGGCCATTCTGCCATAAAGCCCCGTCTGGTGGAGGGCTGCCGTGATGGTTGACCTTCTACAACTTTCTCCCATCTCCCGACTGCATCTCTGGAGCTTAGCCACAGTGATCTTTGGGTTCTTCTTTAGCTCTCTCACCAAGGCTCTTCTCCCCCGATAGCTCAGTTTGGCCGGGCAGCCAGCTCTAGGAAGGGTTCTGGTCATCCCAAACGTCTTCAATTTAAGGATTATGGAGGCCACTGTGCTCTTAGGAACCGAAAGTGCAGCAGAAATTTTCTTATAACCTTGGCCAGATCTGTGCCTTGCCACAATTCTGTGAGCAGTCTCTGAGCTCTTCAGGCAGTTCCTTTGACATCATGATTCTCATTTGCTCTGACATGCACTGTGATCTGTAAGGTCTTATATAGACAGATGTGTGGCTTTCCTAATCAAGTCCAAACTGTATAATCAAACACAGCTGGACTCAAATGAAGGTGTAGAACCATCTCAAGGATGGTCCAAAGAAATGGACCGCACCTGAGTTAAATATATGAGTGTCACAGCAAATGTCTTATTTCTGTTTTTCTTTTTTAATAAATCTGCAAAAATGTCAACAATTCATCGTTTTTCTGTCAATATGGGGTGCTGTGTGCACATTAATGAGGTAAAAAAATGAACTTAAAAGATTTTAGTAAATGGCTGCAATATAACAAGGAGTGAAAAATTTAAGGGGATCTGAATACTTTTCTTACCCACTGTATATATGTCTTAATTGCCTTTCAGTGGTGAAGTAACATTGTACTACAACCTTTTTTTGGAGGTATTATTTTAATTTTAATTTAATTATTTTATTATACAGTATGTCAGAGAGACAGTGACTGGCCCTTCAAATGAAACGGGCAGTGGCCAAAATGTTTCTGTCACAGGCAGCAGAAGAAGGGGGGTGGCAACAGGAGCCAGCGGTGCTTGAATGGTTGACTCGGTCTTCGACTTCATCGCAAGTGACATCAGCCACCATCAGTCAGTTCTACCGACACAACGTTTAGTTGACATGGCCCAGGAGCAGGCCCTGTGCCCCACCTGTCCTGAACATTCCTCTGTCATTTTCCGTTCCCTCAGCACGAGAAGTATTATATGCCGTAGGCTCTACTCTACTCTTAGGGGAGGACGAGCTACTAGAGGAAAGTCAGCAGCTACTGCTCAGCCAAAATCTGGAGGAAACATCCGCCGCTTCCTTCGGTAGGGGGCAAGTAGTGATGAGGAGAGTCGCGTGGGAGCAGGAGTTGCGAGCAGTCAGGCTCCTGGCTCTGAGACTGTTGAGAGGGAAATCAGTGACATGCAGACAATAGAGGACGATGATGATGATGTAGCCGATTGCACTTGGGAGCCGGGTAAATTAGGGGCTTCATCATCATCATCAGAAGAAGAAGGTGGCAGCTTGCGCGTGAGGCAGCGCTGAGCCAGCATGTTGGCAGCGTGGCTGTGAGTCAGCAGGGTGGAAGCAGTAGGAGGTCAGGAGCCAAACGTGCCCGAGGTAGACCACCTGCTTCGAAGGAGCCTACCGGCCCGGAAAATAGCGGTGCAGTGGTTCACCGAGGCAGCAGTAGCAGGCAGTCAGTGCGAAGTGTTGGTGGGAAAATGGCATACTCGGTGGTGTGGCAATTTTTTGGTAGGCCGCCGGAGGAGGTGAAGATGGCCATTTGCCAAATTTGTGCGAAGAATGTGAAGCGTGGCCAGGATTCCAATGTTGGCAACACGGCCCTGCGTTAACACATGCAGCATCACCATAAAGTGGCCTGGGAGAACCGTGGCTCAGATGTGGTGGTCCAGTCTGCCACAGCAACCGCTACATCACCCAGTGGCACGCACTCAATCACCGAAGCGATTGACAACAGACAACAGTATGCGTGAACTCATCCAACGGAGCAGAAGCTGAACATGCTCCTGGCCAAGTTGCTGGTGCTGCAGTCACTCCCTTTCCAAGTGGTGGACTCTGCACCTTTCCGAGAACTGATGGCTTGTGCCGAGTCATCAGTTCTCTTTGCCAAACAGGCAGTACCAGCCCTGCACACATATGTAGAACAGAAGGGGGGCCAGTCCTTGAGCCTGTCGGTGTCTGTAGAGCTATAACTATGGTCAAGGACAAAATATGTCCTTTACGACCCACTGGGTAAATGTGGTTCCTGCACAGCCACACCAGCAACTTGGCCAGGTGACGCCGCTTCCGCCTCTACGTTCTCATGCTGTTGGTCCTGCGACAATGTCTGCCTCTGTCTCCTCATCCTCCATCATGTCCTCAGCCACCACTGCAGGGACAATTCACAGTGCCCATCCAGCATACCACATGTGAAGGGCACGGCGGTGTCACGTACCGATTATATGTATAGAGAAAGGCCATAAACACTTTCTTGATAATACAGGCGGACAAAGGTACTCCCCTGTGTAACTTCGATGTTAGCCAGTGGCAGCTCATGCGTGACACCTGCCGTTTGCTCAGACCCTTTGAAGAGGCCACTTTTGTCAGTCAGCAGGACTACAGGATGAGCAACGTCATTCCACTGATTCATGTCCTTAAATAGATGCTGCTAAATCTGGCTGGCCAGGGGACATAAGAGGTGGCGACTACATCTCAAAGCCACATGAGCCCTGTGGGGGCTGAACTAGAGGAAGAGGAGGAGGACATTCGAGCGCAAGCAATGTGTAGAGAAATGGGTGGTTTTTCTACACAGGTCACAGGAGAGGAGGAGCAGGAGCATCCAGAGGAGCTACAGGGCTATAAGGAAGATGAGGCAGAGGACTCAGACATACCGTGGCAGTATGAAGTGGAGATGGAGGCAGGGAGTCCCTTCGAGTCACTTGCACAAATGGCTCAATGCATGCTCACTTGCTTGCGTAGTGACAGCCAAATTGTCACCATTCGACAGAGGGATGACTACTGGCTCTCCACTGTTAGACCCTCGCTACCAGTCCAAAATGGGAGCGTTTTTAACACCTGCTGAAAGGGAGGAAAAACTGAACTATTCACTATTGTGACATTCTATGTAGTCAGTTGGCCGCTGCCTATATGCACCATTGCCCATCCTCACGCAGGTCTGCCCGGGGGGGCCTCTGCACTCACGTTCCACTGCTACGGGTGCTGAAAGGGGTGGGGGTGGGGGGCAGGAGCAGTACCATGTCCATCAGCAGCAACCTAAGTCTGGCGTCGCTGATGAGTGGTTTTCTTCACCTGCCTACTGAAGAAGCTAGTCACCAGCAGCAGCAGCTAGACATTGAGCAAAACCTGAACCAGCAGGTTGGGGCATACTTGGAGTGCACCCTGCCACCCCACATTGAAAATCCCCTGGACTACTGGACAGCCAAACTCGCAACTGGCCGAGTTTGCCCTGGACAAGCTTTCCTGCCCGGCTAGCAGTGTGGAATCAGAGCGGATGTTTAGTGCGGCCATAGTTATCCCAAAGAGAATTCTCCAAAATGTGGAGAAACTGACCTTTGTGAAGATGAATCTGACATGGATTAGCCAGAATTTTCAAACACTAGTGCCTGATGCATCAGACTACGTCATCCATGGTGCCATCATCCATGGAACCAACACTTTGACAAAAGAGACCTGTTTCTTCTGGTTACCTGCTTTAGCTACTGTTCTGATGCTGCCACCCGCTTGATGCCACACCTGCTGCTAGGTGCTCCTACTGCCAGCCACCATCTTCAGATGGTACTGGTATTGCCCCCCACGACCCAAATCTGTCACTGGGCCACTCTGTGGTCTCCTTATGCTGCTGCTGCTACCTCAATGTTATATCAATGGGCCACTCTGTAGTCTCCTCATTCTTCTGCCACATCACTACTCTGTGGTCTCCTCATGTTGCTACCACCTCCACACTATGTCACTGGACCACTTTGGGGTATCCTTATGCTGCTGCCACTCCCACACTATGTCAATGGGCCACTCTGTGGTCTACTCATGCTGCTGCTCCCTCAATACAATGTCACTGGGCCACTATGTTGTCCCCTCATGCTGCTGCCACCTTAACACTATGTCACTGGGCCACTTTGTGGTCTCCTCATGCATGCTGCTACGACCTCACCACTCTTTGGTCTCCTCATGCTGCTGCCACTCCACAACTCTGTGGTCTCATGCTGCTGCCACCGAAACACTATGTCACTTGGCCACTCTGCGGTCTCCTTATGCTTCTGCCACTTCAACACTATATCAATGGGCCACTATGTGGTCTCCTCATGCTGCTGTCATTGGGCCACTCTGTGGACTTCTCATGCTGTTCCCACCCTCCCCACTCTATGACTGAGCCACTATTTTGCCTTTTTGGCCTGGTTGACATCCTCATTTATTTAACCCTTCTTCTGATCCGTCAGAAGGAAGGAAAAATAAGACACACAATGGATCCTGTCTATGTAGCAGCTGTAAGGCCTGTATGACATGGTCCCTATTTTGCATCAGAATTAGTTTATGATTTGGTAGCCAAAAGCAGGAGTGGGTACAAAACACAGAAGACATGCAAATATTCCATTCAAGTGTCATCTCTGTTTTGGATCCACTCCTGTTTTTTTTTTGGCATTAGCAATACTGATGGATTACTGACCAAATGCTGACCGAGTGAAGGCAGATGCTTACCAGATAGGATCCATTTTTGGGGGGTTAATGTTCTGACGGATCAGAGGAAGGGAAAAATAATCAGTAACGTCAACACAAACTTACTGCTGACACCCTCTCTACTCTGTCGAGGGGCTCTTTTAATAGACCAGGTTCTGTAGACATCTATGTGGAATCAGCTGACGACGGTGTAAAAGGAGTGCCTATGCGTGTAACGGCAAGGCACAGTGTTCTACACCGCTATACAGGCTCTCGCAGTTTTTTAGAAAATTCGGCGAACCGGCCGAATCAAATTTTTGAGAAATTCGCTCATCTCTACTTAAAATGTAACTTTTCCCAATTTATTCTCTGATCCATACAACCTGTGTCCATTTTACCACAACCAGTTTTTTTATTCCATCATTGTAACCACTGTAGGTATAATCCTTAATATGTTTTTCTAACAAAAAATATTCTACAGTTTTCAAACCAATGCCTGGATCTGAATATTTTTGTAATAGCAAACTCTATGGGGAAGATTTCTCATAGCTCAGCCACATACACTTGGCTACAATAACCAGGTGTGCTGCACGATGCACATGCCTTGTCATAAGTTAGGCACAGCATACGGTAGTCCATGTGCCCAACCTGAAATCTAAGTCAGTCCCTGGTTGGGGTAGATTCCAGTGTTTTTCTACACCAGAAAACTGGCGTAGAAGATAAATGTCGTTGGGCTTCTGGCCCGGCCCTCTCCCCACACTCATAGCAGCCCTTTTTTTTAGGGAAATTGGTGAGACTGGCAGAGTAAGGGCACTTGTGCAAAAAATTTTGAGCAAGTGCCATTGAAAAAGTCACAAACTTTTCATGCCACCAAAGTGGAGTATGTTAATGATAAATTGGCCCAATATTTAAACTATCATCTGTTTCTTCCCCTTTTTCCAATTCCTATATCCATCTCACCGAGGTAGACACACATGCTCTGCTCCATCCTTTAACTGCCACCATCCATATCTACTATTAGAAACTATGACAGTTACAGGAAGAGAGGGAGTACATCCCCCTGAGAAAAGACTGAGCTGTGATAGAGAGAGAACTGCAACTGAAAGAATACACCCTTAAGCTGCCGGTTTAAAACAAACCTAGTAAATTTAGTAATTGGAGCAACAAATAGGGAAAGCTCCTGAGCTCCAAGCTTTGTTAAAAAGAGATTGTTAATGTTTCAATTTTTTTAAATTAATAACTCCTTTAATGAAAATGTTTATTTTCTTTTCAGTGTTCGTCATGCTTGTCCGATCACCCACACACATTAAATCTTATCAGGTTGTTAATCTTGAACATTAAGAACTTTGACAAGATTAGTAAGAAGTCTGACTTCGATTCAGTGCATGTTACGTTATATTTACATACATGCCTTTGCCTATAATATGTCAAATTGGAAAATGTTCTAGTAGTTCTTAGTAGTTTTTAAACTATCTACAGCCATAACAGAGTAGATAAGATGTTATACTAACATAACGTAAATAGCCATAGTGGTACATATTGTGCACAACATTCATTTAGAACCTGAGTTTTTCAGTTTATCACTTTTTTTCCATTGAGCCATGTAGGGCTATTTTAGAAACCAATGGGTTCAAGAGGCTGTAACAAAAAGTAGAAAGTGATAAAATATTTTTTGGGGCTCATTCGGATGAACGATTTATCCAATTGAGTTGCTGACCAAGTTTAGTACCTAGACTGAACATTGACATATTATAGTTAATGGATCAATTCACATGAGTGACTTTTCACATGAGCACGCATTCAACTCAGATTTTCCCACAACAATCATTTCCCCAAGTGAATGAGTATGCGAGATTTATGCGAGAACAATGGACTGCTATTAGAACGCCATTACTGGACAGTCCATTTAAAAACTGGTCCATGTTAACTGTCCAGAACACTGATGAGTTACCTATTGTACCCACATTTATTCAGCACAAATTAAGGCAAAAATCTGGCGCATTTGGCGTAGAAAATCTCCCCCCCCCCCCCATTAATTTTCTAGTCCTTCCACTAGCAACACAATAAAAGCTGCAGTAAATGCTCAGTTGCAGTATGTCAGACTGGAATTCCGAAAGAGTGTTCAGAAGTTTTATATTTCTGCTTTTCAGGAATAAAACAAAAGATGAACCAATTAAATTTTACTGCCCTGGTGTCCATGCTTTATTATAATTGAATATATAAAATTAAATTCAAGCAGAAAGGACCATTTTCTTATCCATAGTAAAATGGCTTTTATTTTCTGGCCAATCTCCATAATTTTTATTGACGTATCAGACACAGCACAGCTGACTATACAGTGATACATTAATTCACAATTAACGGGTTTACAACCTCAGAAAAAAAATCTCAGCAGGATTACATTTAAATAATGCAGCAAAACATTGTAAAGTGGAAATATTGGATACAGAGCATCGATTACTTACAATTACAGATTTTTCACAGGGTTGTACATACAATGTCAATAAAAATCCTGGTGGTCTCATAGTTTGCATTTGTGAATCTGCTGAAAATCTAATACATTAAATACAAGAATTATGCCATGTTTTCATTGTATACACACAGATATTCTTTTCTATAACTCACACTGATGAGCCTCAGTATAATCCTACGTGATGCAGCTTCACCCTGTCTCCCCTGCTTCCTGCTTGTGATAAGTTAGCTGTCAGCTCTTATAAGCAGGAGGCAAGGGAGAGCAGTGTGTAGCTGCATCTCATAGAAATACACTGGATATTCTGTACATAGAATATGCAGATAGTTTAGACAGTGTGGACTGTTATAACTCTGCAGTGAATCACTGTATGGCTGACCTATTATATAACTGCACTCCTGGTCTCTGAGATAAAGAATACAAATTATATGTTCATCAGCACTCTCTACATGGAGAGGCATACGTAAAAACAAATAGTATGGATCTGGGTGGACCAAAACAGGTCTGACAGCTGAGAAGTTGGATTTGAGAGATGATGGTGTAATTCTGTAGTTCACAGTAAGCCAGCCACACTGGAGAGACTGATCTCCTGTCTACACAGGAGAGCAATGTCTGCATTGGTGGTCACTGGGGATCACATAACACAGCTTCCCAAAATAAAAAGGGTTCAAAATGCATGGATCAGCTGGGATGAAAGAAATGACACTACTAGGACATGGCTGGAGAGTTAGCATTATATGGTTTGCATATATTGGTTTGCATTTATTTGGTATGCATATATTCATAATCTAGATGGTGGAGCCATCAAAAACAGTTTTAGAAGCCCTGCTTTTAACTATTCCAATAATAACAAATAACTTTAAAAACGGTATAATGATGGGGTAGTTCATGACTACACACTATACCATTTAGAGATTTGATTTCCTATTGTCAAAAATGCAGGTACTTAAACACAGAGGCAGAATATGATAAAATAAGCAACCACTAAGCAGATGTGATGCATATATTTTACATCACAAGTCACATAGTCAGAGGCTATTTTCTCACATTGTAAACCTCGAATTCATAAATTAACATTAAGCACTTAACAGAAGAAGATATGAGTTGCCACAGCAACAGTGTTGTGCAATGTGTTGCTCATTAAATGATGAAAACGAATGGTGGTAATTATGACCAGAAATGGTATTTTGGTTCTAGTAAAGCTTTTGCAGAATATTAGACGAGTGGTTTATTATAATGCAACCAAATGTGGATGACTATGAGCAGATGATTACTCAAGCTTCTAATATTTTCTGGTAAAGGAAGGGATTATGTTTGTTTAATATGGCCAGGCACATCGCTTTTTAATAGCGATGGAAGGACAAAGCCATCTAGCAAGACACACAGCTTACTGATTAACCTTGCTCTGTCTCTTTTTTCATTTTATGCGTGGCTAGTCTGCGATTTGAGAATTTTAATAGGTCCTTTATCAAACAAGGTAATGATTATTTTGCCCCCCAAAATCTATTACAAGTAATTTGAAAATCAATGTTTTTCTAGCAAGTCATGATTGATGTCCAATTAATACAGCACACATTAAATAAGCTTACCGTGCCCCAGTGAGCAAGGTGTGTATAAAAATATTATATCTCAGTCAACATCCTATTTTTCTTTAATATGCCTGTACATCAACCACTTTACACGTAATTATATCACCTGAAGACGATTGAAAACCGCAGCAGACAAGCATTACAAATAGCATATGGCACATGTTCTAAAGAAAGACTATTTGTGGAAGCAGATGGGCATATATTTATATGTCAAATATTGTATTTTTTTTATTAATATTTCGGTCTACACAATTTATGAGCTGTAAGGGTCTATTCACAGTGTGTGTTATAACATATTTCTAATGTAATACAATGCTAGACTCTATATACAGTGGCATACTTCACCCATATCTTGAAGCACTGGTTAATTTTTGGTAAATTCTGCTTAGTTCAACATATTCAGGTGTCTCAACCAGATTAACCCTGGTACTTAGTACAATGCAAAAACTTTAAGAGAGGCCAGCACAACATATAAAACAATGAACTTCATTGCATTTTCTCAAAAATTAAGCCTAGAATACAGCCACTCAGAGACAAAGAACAAGTTTGCTTACTTATTTCTGATGACTATGGCACTTCACCTGAATTAGACGCTACACAATGAACAAAGCTCAATAGTTCCAGCTCCTGAACAGCTGATTGGCAGATTTGATACTGAGAATAGGCCGTCAATATCAATATACTGGAATACGGCTGCAGCTATCGACTTGTGTGGGTATGCTACCGATTAATGCAATGATTAATCAAATACTCTAATAACAAAAAACAAATTAAAAAAACTCATCAGACCCCCCCCCCCCCCGTGCCATCAGCTTTCCCCCCATGCCATCAGGCACCCCCCCCCCAGTGCCATCAGGCTACCTCCAGTGTCATCAGCTGCCCCCCACGTCATCAGCTTCCCCCCCAGTGCCATCAGCTGTCCCCCCAGTGCCATCAGGTACCCCCTCAGTGCCATCAGCTGCCCCTCAGTGCCATCAGCTGCCACCTCAGAGCCATCAGCTGCCACCTCAGTGCTTTTAGATGCCCCCTCAGTGCCATCAGCTGCTCCCCCCAGGATTTTTTGTGTCGAGTTACTCGATTCAATCGAGTAATCGTTTCAGCCATATACTGGAAGACCCCTTAGAAAAAGGTACATTCGAAGCTTGGGAGGGGAATCCCTGTCTAATAGTGGGGGAGTGAGGAAGCAAATGATCGAGCTCCTACTTCCAGAACCCAAATCTAATTCCCCTGTGAGACCAACACTCCAGAGGGATATTCAGGAACCAGATATTATTGTCCTGTGAGACCAACACTTCAGAGAGATCAGAAAAAGCATACCTTCAAGAAAGCATCAGTGTGACAAGACAGTAGATTGATGAGTGAAATACAGCTTTACAGATACTGCTGCAAGGTAAGAGACTACAGATCAGACACTGAAGCAAGGTAAGGGACTACAGCTCAGACACCACCAGCTACCTACACCACTGCGAGGTGAGACTAACATCAAGCCTGTATTACAGTGGACTCCTATATCCACAAGCGCTAGTGACAACGTATTGCCATCCAACTAGCCACCAGACCTCCTTATCTGGTACCAGAATCTACATTTTGTACTTCACAATGCAGGGATGTGCCACAAGTTATATTTTGCACTAAGTAAAGAGGGATTGTTAGATGTTTACTTCTGGCCTGTTTCTTTAAGCTACCTTTTCAGTCCACCAAACCTCAGGGAGTGACATTCTGAGGGAATACACCATGACACAACATCGTATCAGTGCCACTACCGCTCCTATCTTCTGCACTGGCTCTGCAGGGGCTCGGTGCACATGCAGACCCCAATGAAGGTCAATAAGTTCCATCAGGAGACAAATCTAGCATTTCATTATTAGTTTCATTATAAATTAGAAATGAACAATACACCCAATTGATTTAAAGGGCTTGTCTCATCATGACAACCACTTTTCAAACTGACGTGGACATGTCATGTCAACTGATCACTGTGGACCCATCGTCACACACCCCTGGTGATCATCTTCCCAGGGAAGCTGCTTTTAAAGAATGGGTGAGATGGGGCCCATGAGCTAGAGGAGCTCTTCTTACTGGTTCAAACAGAGGGATCCTGAGCTGGGTGACCATCATTTGTGAGGTTCATATGTCTTTGGGAGCATACAGACAAGAGTTGTCTTCATGAAACAGCACTTCGGCTACACCTGTTGTACAGTCTATCTCTCTCTCTCTCTCTATGTATATATATATATTAAAAAGTGAATTCAGGCATTAACAGCCTATGTACACCTGCATTGTAACCCTGGGTTGAGTCATTTTCAGTAATAGCTCAGGTACCTATGGTGCTAACAGCTGATTACCGGGGTCACCTAGAGCCGGATCTACACTGATCAGATGATAACTAGATGCAACAAAACCTTTAAAAATGCTCCTGTTATGGCTACACCTCTGCAGCAGCTTCACTATAGGGGATGCAAAGGTTGCAGCTGCATCCCGATCCTGGTGTGTTTGCCCCCCTTTTCCACAAAGCAGCACTATAAATATCACAGGAAAATAGGGGAATATTGTGATAGATTTTGCTTCAAGGTCTAAAAACTTAGTGTTGTGCCTTTTAGAGTCATATAATGAAGAAATCCTTTAGGGATAACATGGAGAATATGACCTACAATATACAAAGTAAAAAACACCCTTACCTAATAGTTTACGGAATAAGAAATGACATAGCCATACTTGTGATGCACAAACACAGTCTGATCATGATACAGGCAATATGTTATATCCGAGATTTCATTACAGCGGATGCACAAGTGGCTGTCTTTTGCTCAGCCCTGACATTACTGAAGAAGTCAGTGATGAACGGCATTCAATAAGAACCAGCCAGAAGCCTAAGAACCTGACTGCTGCGATAAGTGCTCAAATGTGTTTCACTATATTAATCAGTGGAAAATGAAAATGTATTGAAAGATCTTAAGGGGATAACATATAAATTTTATTTCGGTGTACTAGAATTTAATGGGAAATGGATATTTTATGAATTCCATGAAGGCAAGATGATCTGTCGCCCTTCCTGACACATCTTTTCTTAGCACTACTGAATGGTGGTGTCACAATCAATTGGCACCAGGCTTGTGGCATAGAAAACTCACATGTTATGATGTATAACATATCTGCGACTCCTCTCGCTGGTTTTAAACAATGGTGAAGAAAGTGTTTGAGGATGGTTAACCAGAGGTGGCGTGGACAACAACTTTCCAACAGTTTTATTATTACTAAAGAGAGATATTGGCAGGGGCAGTTTGGCCATAGACCTTACAAGGAATTTTCCCGGTGGGCCAATGCCAAGGGGGACACCTGGGCCCTCCTCACTGCTGGCCAGTGGAAGTTTTTGGGGATGTATTTTGTGCTGCTGGCAGTATTTTGTGATAAACTGTGTTATTTGGCTCTGTTGGGGTGGTATAATGTGCCACAATATGGTATTGCTGGCCCTGCATGCCATCTATTTAGACCCGACTACAAAACGGGGCCACTTTTAGTAGTTTTTCCAGGGCCACTTTAAGTTTCCAGTCCACCCCTGGATATTTGTGCAGATTTAAGCTCAAATCTGTGCCTGCTCATAGCAGATATAGATTTCATTTTATGTCTTTAATACACTCAAGATATGCTAAATTGATTGAGGCATGAGTCTTTTAATAAAATTGGTGTCATTTCCACAGCTTTTTTTCAACTGCAGTATGAAATACCAGTCTTAATAATGTAAGCCTGTGTGTGGTCTTGTTCTAGGTATTACCAGTTGAGGTGTGTCCATACACATATACACTATCCAGTGCTGACAGTGCTGACAGTGCCATCCCTTTGACACGCAGAATGTTAAAGCCATTGTCAATTTATTGATACAGTTCAGCAGTAGTGTTGAGCGAACAGTTCGAGAATAGTTCGGGTTCGTACCGAATTTTGGGGTGTCCGTGACACGGACCCGAACCCGGACATTTTCAAAAAAGTTCGGGTTCGGGTCCGGTGTTCGTCGATTTCTTCCCGCTTTCTGAAGGGCTGCACAGCAGCCAATCAGTTAGCATTTTACTTCTTGCCCTAAGAGCCCATCACAGCCATGCCTACTAATGGCATGGCTGTGATTGGCCAAGTGCAGCATGTGACCCAGCCTCTATTTAAGCTGGAGTCACGTAGCGCCGCACGTCACACTGCTCTGATTAGTGTAGGGAGAGGACGCAGCTTCTATCAGGGCGAGATTAGGCAGGTTAAAGTCAGCAACAGCACCTAATGAACGGATCAATTTACAGCTGAGAATCATTGAACTTCTGCTAGTTACTTGCTCGCTGGTTTTTAGGCTGCACAGAGCGTTTTTCTGTCACTTATTTTCTGGGTTGATCGGCGGCCATTTTGTGACTTGTGGTGCGCCAGAAGAAGCTGCCACCAAGTCCATCAATACTAGTTTTTTTTTTTGCTATATCTCTACATCAGGGGCTTGGCTGTGCTAATTGTCACCCCTAGAAACTCAGGAAAGAAATTTCTATATTTTATTAAGGGGTTAAATACAATTGCCCAAATACCAATCCCCTAAATCTGGTGTTCCAGCTTTGGTTAGACAAGTATAATACTGTCTGCTGTCTGGCAAAGGATAGATTATTTTCTGAGGTTAAATTCAATTGCCAAAATAGCAATACCATAAATCAGTGGTTTCAGCTGTGGCTGGCAAAATAGAATAGTGTCCGAGGTAACGCACACACGTACAGACGCACGTACACGATTCTTGAATAGTTGTATTATCGCGATAATAAAACTAACAGTGTAAAGTTAACTGTATTGCTCTAAGTTATATTCGCATACGAATGTAACTTCTATTACAGCACACCAATACTAAAACTGACTAAGAGACAGCTTTAAGTTCTATTCGAACGCGATTGCAACTTTGGAACTTAAAGTGGTGTACGATTTTAAAAGTTGAGTACTAAAAGTTGGAATCGCAATGCGATTCTTATGTATTTAGCTAATCGCATTGCGATTACAACTTTGAGCTACCGATCACCATGGGAACGCCTCCTCCAGTAGAATGTACTGTCGGATGTGAGAATTAAGTTGAAATCGCAATGCGATTATTATATCTGCTTAATCGCATTGCCGTTTCAACTTAGCATTGCTAAATAATTCCATCCATATTCGTTAACTTACTGACTCAGTAAGTTAACGATATGGATGGAATTATTTAGCAATGCTAAGTTGAAATCGCAATGCGATTAAGCAAATATATAAGAATCGCATTGCGATTTCAACTTAATTCTCAGATCCGACAGTACATTCTACTGGAGGAGGCGTTCCCATGGTGATCGTTAGCTCAAAGTTGTAATCACAATGCGTTTATTGCGGTATATTATCCCTCTGGGTGTCTTTTACAGCCTTTTTAGTGCCCAAAAGTTCGGGTCCCCATTGACTTCTATGGGGTTCGGGTTCGGGATGAAGTTCGGGTTGAGTTCGGATCACGAACCCGGACATTTTCCGGAAGTTCGGCCGAACCTCTTGAACCCGAACATCCAGGTGTTCGCTCATCTCTATTCAGCAGGAATAACTTAGGATTGGAACAGTGTCATGACAAAAAATGCTCCAGAATTATTTAGTAGGGAACAAAAGTAGTTACTGAAACAGACATGTCAGAACAGATGACTACAATACAGATACTATGCAAGACTTTAAAAAACTGGCAGCAGAGTTTAGCATTTTGCAATACAAAGTCAAACAGTGAACCATGAAGGGAGATCTGGTGCCTTCATAAGTATGGCATTATGACTCAAAACTGGAACGAGTTGGGGGCCTTCATAACTATGGCATTATGAGTCAAAACTAGAACAAGTGCATTGATGAATTTTTTATAAGTTTTAGGAATGTCAGCACAGGGAGAACCAACAAATTTCACAATGTTGCTCTGGTTGGATTTCCACCTAGAATCACAATAATAAGCCACTCTACATCCTACTAAGGTACTGTACTATTCCATGAGTCATTGTGCCACTTGTATCCATATAATTCACATTATTTGAAAAAATAACTGTATTAGTAATAATAATGTACATAGTTTGTCCAAATTATAGATCTAGATGATCAGGCGCGGAGATGAGATGGCTGATCTCATGGCATGCCTACTAAAGTTGGAATTTGAGTAAAACACTCATATAGATATATGGTATGTTGAAAACTAGGGTGAAAAATAACTCCAAATAATGTACAATAACCAGAGACAAGCGAATTTCTTGAAATTTGTTTAGGGTCAGATTCTAACAAATCAATCAGCAAATCTGATTTGATTCGAGAGTGCTCAGATTACCCTAAGAAGTTATGTATGACACTTTGAGGTCTCCTAGGACTCTATCCCTTTCAAGCTCCTTAACGCCAAGACAGCATTAGTAATGTCAAAGTGACAGCAACATATAAGGCTATGGATAAACAGATGGTAGACTGAGGTAACAACAGCCTGTTGAATCCCGCACTGCACTGTCAGCTTTTATTTTGAAACTAACATGGTCTACACATGATCCCTTTTGGTGACAGATGCCTTCTTCTCTGTATTCTGACCTGTAAAATGGTGGCTGCAATTTTGAGAGATTTACCTAAATTGAATTGTAAAATATTGTGTTGCAACTGAAATCAGAATTTTTAGGAAAATCAAGACAAATTTTGTCAGTTTACAAACAATTCGCTCATCTCTGTCAATGACTGGTTAATGTTAAAGTAGAATTACTTAAGGTTACTCTACGGGGAAAAAAAGCAGTGCCACTGGAACATTTTTCACTAGACTGATTTGCATTATTATGAAAGGTATGGCTGATTGTGGAGCATTACAAACCCATTATGTCTGGGCTACAGAAGCCAACAAAAGAAAAATAATATACTTTGACTGTAATTGAAAGAGCTGAAAAGCAGAGCACAAATGAGATAGCATCAAAGAAAAGGCAAAATACATTCTTCTAGAAGACTAATGTGACCATCGTAGTCAGTGACCCTATTTATTGGTTGAAATAAGCCAATTCTTCTGCTCCACACAGTTCTTCTCATGAAATTTACACTAACTTCTGCATTTTAATGCATGCCAGGGATGTTTTCTGGTTCTTGTGGGTAATGAAGACATCCCTCAGGAATTCATAAAACTGATGTGCATTCCACTACCACTACCTTCTACCACTCCTCTACCTACAAAAATACCAGTAAATCCAGTCGTAAGTACTCACAAAAATAAAGTCAATCTGATAAATCTTGAAAGTACAAAAATAAACTCCAGTGATTGGTACATAAGTAATTTGTACCTATGAATAATATCTCCCAAACTAATCTCAGTTGTACTTTGAGCATTTTAACCAACACAGCATGCTGTCCTACGATAATCCAACTAGACATCCTGCTGCTCAAGGCAGCTAAATGCAAATGTTCTGTTCGTTCTTCACATATTAGTTGAATACTTTCAAGGGCCATAGCTTGTTGCTAAATAAATATGGCTTGAAATTATTTTGTATACATTTATTTTATGTTTCTTGCTCAAATGCAATTAGTATGTTTAATTGAATTATTTATGGAACATATTATGAAGATGAAACAAAATTAGCTTTTCCAAGAACATCACAATTGAAAAATCTTGAGTGCTTCAAGTCAAATTTTCTTCTTGAACATTATTCTCAGTCAATAATTATGTATAAGCCATAACAGTTATGGCATTAAAAAAAATATTTGAAACACTGACCAAATCTCCATTTTCCTTCTCAAAACCGTCTTGTAGTACAACTTGCATTACAATAAAAAATGGTGGCTCTATAATATATATGTTTAAATATATATATTTTTTTAATTCTACATAAAAAATAGTGGATTTTCAAATAACTGTCATTTCAGATAATTTTCCTATGAAAACTGCCAAGAATTGTACTGTAGAGTTCTTAGACTTACTTTGAAATCACTTTAACCCCTTAGTAACCACCAATACTCCTTTTTATGGTGGTCACTAAGGGATCTTAGACTTGTATGTATGTAGCATTGTAGAGCAGAGGCTTAGCTCTTACGAGTGTCAGGCTTCCTGACCTAACCTGGCAGAAGCACCCCAATACAGCATGTTTATCCCCTTAGATGCTGTGGGATCTAACTGGTTTAGAGGGAGGGAGCTCCCTGTGTCCTATCGGCACCCCATATATTGCAGGGTGCCAATGTCTTCTCATATCAGGCTTAGGCCTAACGAAGGTACGAGTTCTGCCTGTATCCTAGCAGGCCGCGCAACCCTTGTACAGCCTACTGGTGACAGTCAGTATAGCACTTACAGTATAGTTCTCTACAGTGCATAAGTAAGTACAGAGAATTATAGAAGTCATCAAAAGATCCAAATAGTCCCACAAGACTATTAAATGGTTAAAAAAGTTTTAAAAAAAGTTTTATCAAATAAAAAGGCTTTTTAATTGAAATAAATGCAAAAATAAAATCACTTCCACATATTTCCTACACTATACATTATCATGTAATTTACCCCATACTATAAATGATGTAAAAAAAATGCCAGAATTTCAGATTTTTGCTTATTCACCAGAAAAAAAAGGAAAAAAAAACAATCATAAAGTTTTGCTGTATGTACCCTAAAATTATATAAATGAAAAGTACAAATAATACCACTTAAATAAAGCCCTCATACAGCTCCTTAGAAGGAAAAATATAAAAGTTATGGATTTTGGGATGCAAAATCACTTTGAGGGAGATTTGTCAAGACTGGCGCATTCTGCAGAAATCTACCCAGCTCAGAGATACTTCTAAATTTCTGGCTTCATTTGCGCCAGAAAACTGGCGCAAATTAAGATAAATTCATCGGGGCCACTCCCCCTTTCCACCTTTCCTATGCTCCATTCAGGAAAAGTGGCCAATGCGGCATAAAATCCAAGATATGCAACAAGAAGTGACAGTTAAAAAAATATATATATCCTGCTCACAGTATTTTGCTTGCAGAATTTGGTGCAAAATTCCACATTCTGTGGTATGTGGATGGATGCAGCAACAAACTGTGGTGGGTGTTGGCTCGCGCCTTACTTCCATCCAGTGGGGCGAATCCGCAAGAGGGTTTGGGGCATTCACATTGGAAAAACATGGCAGACATTAGAGGGGCTTGCAAATGGGAGCCTAATTATATTTCACTGATTTGGGAAAAAAGAAGGAATCTAATTATTGAAAGATTATCAAAAACTTATCTGAAGATACAATAAAATCCTTATGTTGCAGTGTACTGCTGCCAAGCAGATACAGTGTGTGTCGTACAGCTTTAGCTGGCTTTCATTTATCTCAGTAGGGGATCAGTTAAGCAGAAACCCATGACCTGTGTTATATTTTTGTTATTCATACAAACAGCTAAATTGTATTAGCTGCACAACTGTATGCTATAGCTCATTTATCATTAATGACAACGGTCAAAGTAAGACATTCATAACACTACCCTGTGGTCATAAATTCATTGACAGAAATATGACAAAGAAAGATTACTCTGTAACATAATAGTTCTGCTGCAGCTAAAAAGGGCAATTGAAAAGAAATAGCTATCTGGAATATTTTAGGATTTCTATTACATGTTCGGGAGACTATTTCTGCTATAAGTGAAGTCTCATTACACTTGTGTTTTCAAAAGGAACTGTCACAACAAAATAAAGTGTGATCTGCAAGCAGCATGTATAGAGCAGGAGGAGGTGAGCAGATTAAGGGTCCATTCACACGCCCGTAGTTTTTTTGCAGTCTGTAAATTGCGGATCCGCAAAACACGGACACCGGCAATGTGCGTCCTGCATTTTGCGGACTGCACATCACCGGCACTATAATAGAAAATGCCTTTTCTTGTCGGCAGTTGGGGACAAGAATAGGACATGTTCTATTTCTTTCGGGAACGGAATTGCGGATTTGGAAGTGCGGATATGGAAATGTGGATCCGGAAATGCAGATGCGGACAGCACGTAGTGTGCTATTCGCATCTGTTGCGGCCCCATTGAAAATGAATGGGTCCGCACCCGTTCCGCAAAAATGAGGAACGGATCCGGACCCAAGTTGCAGATGTGTGAATGGACCCTAATATATAGTTTTATGGGAAACAATTCTGTAAATCTTGTAATTTATTCATATATATCTCTGCTACTTCTGATTTTATTGTTCACGGGGGATGTGTTGTCAGAGACCCAAATACAACTTCAGTGTTGGACAGCTATCTATGTATACACACTTACACAGAGTATACTATCAATCACTGGTAACACCTCCCCTGTGTACAACTATCAGTGACTGACAGCTATCTCTGTATATACACTTATACAGAGAATGCTATCAATCACTGATAACACCTCCCCAGTGTACAACTATCAGTGACTGACAGCTATCTATGTATACACACTTACACAGAGTATACTATCAATCACTGGTAACACCTCCCCTGTGTACAACTATCAGTGAGTGAGAGATATCTATGTATACACGCTTACACAGAGAATGCTATCAATCACTGATAACACCTCTTCTGTGTACAACTATCAGTGACTGACAGCTATCTATGTATACACACTTACACAGAGAATGATATCAATCACTGATAATACCTCCCCGTGTACAACTATCAGTGACTGACAGCTATCTATGTATACACACTTACACAGAGAATGCTATCAATCACTGTTAACAACTCCCCTGTGTACAACTATTAGTGACTGACTGCTATCTATGTATACACACTTACACAGAGAATGCTATCAATCACTGTTAACAACTCTCCTGTGTACAACTATCAGTGACTGACAGCTATCTCTGTATAAACATTTATACAGGAAATTATATCAATCACTGATTACACCTCCCTCATGTACAACTATCAGTGACTGATAGCTATTTCTGTATACACACTTACACAGAGAATGCTATCAATCACTGATAACACCTCCCCTGTGTACAACTATCAGTGACTGACAGCTATCTCTGTATACACACTTACACAGAGAATGCTATCAATCACTGATAACACCTCCTGTGTACAACTATCAGTGAGTGAGAGATATCTATATATACACACTTATACAGAGAATGCTATCTATCACTGATAACACCTCCCCGTTGTACATCTATCAGTGACTGACAGCTATCTCTGTATACACACTTACACAGAGAATGCTATCAATCTCTAATAACACATCCCCTGTGTACAACTATTAGTGACTGACAGTTATCTCTGTATACAAACTTACACATAGAATTCTTTTAATCACTAATAACACCTCCCCTAAGTACCACTATCAGTGAATGATAACTATCTCTATATACTCTTACATGGAGAATCCTATCAATCACTGATAACACCTCCCCTGTGTACTGACAGTTATCTCTGTATATACACTTACACATAGAAGTCTATTAATCACTAAGAACTCTCCCCTGGGTACAGCTATCAGTGACTGACAACTATCTATGTATATACTCTTACATGGAGAATGCTATTAATCACTGATAACACTTCCCTCGTGTACAACAATTAGTGACTGACAGCTATCTCTATATACACACATACAAAGCGAATACTATCAATAACTGATAACACCTCCCCAAGTACAATTATCAGTGACTGACAGCAGCAATCTATCTATACACACTTACACAGAAAATGCTATCAGTCACTGATAACACTTCCCCTGTGTTGTGTACAACTATCAATGACTGACAGCTATTTATATATACACATTACACACTTACACAGAGAATGCTTTCAATCACTGATAATACACCCCCCCCCCCCATGTACAACTATCAGTTACTGACAGCTATCTCTGTATATACACTTATATTAAAGGTTAATTAAAGGTTAATTATCATTGGTGGCACTGTATATACACTTATATTAAAGGTTAATTAAAGGTTAATTATCATTGGTGGCACAGTGGCCACAGTCCCTCCCCTCCTTCGCCCACTTTCCCCTCATTGGCGGCGGAGGCAGCAGCACAGGGGGGAGGGAGGGACTGCTTCCTTCTCCCCTGTGCTGCTGAGGGAACATGGAGTGCGCTGAGAGCAGCTTTTCTGTGTTTTGTGATACTAGGCAGTGTGATGTTTAAAGGGACCGCCACTGCTCCAATTCTGAAGTGACGAAATGAGTGGGCCCCCTAAGGAACAGTGGGCCCCAGCACTTGCCTGGGTATGCCGGGTGCTGATGCCAACCCTGCTCCTACATGTACAGTTATCAGTGATTGACAGCTATCTATGTATACACACTTACACAGAGAATGTTATAAATCATTGATAACACCTTACCTGTGTACAAGTATTAGTGACTGACAGCTATCTATGTATACACACTTACACAGATAATACTATCAATCACTGATAACACCTCTCCTGTGTACAATTATCAGTGACTGACAGCTATCTATGTATACATACTTACACAGAGAAGGCTATCAATCACTGATAACACCTCCTCTGTGTACAACTATCAGTGACTGACAGCTATCTATATATACACACTTACACAGAGAATGCTATCAATCACTGATAACACCTCCTCTGTGTACAACTATCAGTGACACACTTACACAGAGTATACTATGAGTCACTGTTAACACCTCTCCTGTGTACAACTATCAGTGAGTGAGAGATATCTATGTATACACACTTACACAGAGAATGCTATCAATCACTGTTAACAACTTCCCTGTGTACAACTATCAGTGACTGACAGCTATCTATGTATACATACTTACACAGAGAATGCTATCAATCACTGATAACACCTCCTCTGTTTACATGCTATCAGTCACCCCCACGTGTACAGTTATCAATCAACATCTGTGTTAATACCTGGACCATCCCATGATTCATATTATGAATCCATATTATGGGCACTAAAATGTGCTTGATTTTACAGCCAGAAAAAAATAGCACATTTTTGCAAGATAAATCCTTATTCGGAAAGGGTCAAAGTGGGTTAAAAAAAAAAAATAAAGAACCAATCCTGCACTGTTTCAGTTCAAACACTTACTAGTTGCCAGCTGACCTCTACATCCTGGTGCCATCTCGACACGAAATGCTACTACTCCAAGCTCATTCCAACAAATGTTGCCCGGCTGCATAACACTTCTAACTTTTGATATTCATTTTTAAGTTTATATATAGCAATAATGTCCTGAAAATGATGAGTAACTATTCAAATAAATATAAAAGCTGCAGTACTCTGATTGTAAAATCAACCCGATATTGAATAACATATACGGAATGTAAATTTTCAATATGAACGTGGACAAGGTCCACAACTAGGCAAATTCAGTGGGCTGAAATAACTGAGGGAGTTTATCAAAACAGGTGCAACGGAATAGTGGAAATGTTGCCCATAGCTAGAGATGAGCGAACTTTAAAAAAAAGTTCGGGCGTTCGGTGTTCGAGTTGTGGTAATCGCCGCATCCCGTTATGGATTCCACCACCGCGGACTATCCCGGCATATGGAATCCATAAGGGGCGGCTTCCACGAACCTGAACTGTTGAACAGCCGAAGGACCTGGGGTGACGTCACCGCCATGTGATCAGTGCAGGGGGCGTGGCTCAGCATGGGATCAAATCCAGTGCTGAGCCACGCCCCCTGCACTGATCACATGACGGTGACGTCACCCCAGGTCCTTCGGCTGTTCAACAGTTCGGGTTCGTAGTAAGCCGCCCCTTATGGATTCCATATGCCGGGATAGTCCGCGGTAGTGGAATCCATAACGGGATGCGGCGATTACCACAACCCGAACGCCGAACTTTTTTTAAAGTTCGCTCATCTCTACCCATAGCAATTAATAAGATTGCTGCTTTCATCTTTAAGAAAGCCTCTGATTGGCTGCTATGGACAACTGCTCCACTTTTCTACTAGTCTTGATGAATTCCTTATGAGTGAAATTATACGGTTACACAATAGGATGATGTAATTCCAGCGGTATCCCAAATCCAGCCAGCCAATGCAGTCTAGACAAATATCTTCATTATATATTACTGGGCTCGATCTGTGAAGAAGACTGGAAGACTTCCATTCTATTTCATTTTTATCTTAAAGTAATTAATGAGAAACAATATGTACTGTGAGCTTTTTGTTTAGTTTCAGATTAATCTCTTACATTTTATTATTTGTTGCAGGCCTCACAACTTAATTACCTATAGGATTGGATTTAATTTTGCGTCATATCCTCTTTTAGTACAAAAAGTCCTTTTTGCCTCAGTTTGCTACACCGTTAGTGCAAAGACACCTTCAGGAGAGTAACAAACAAACAGAATGAGGTTAAGTGCTCAGCATTTTTATCAGGAATACATTTTTTGCTGTTCCTCATAAATCTCTGGTTTCTGGGATGATATATATGGAGTTATTGAGGACACAATTTTAGCTTTGTAAATCACTGAATCCCCCAGGAGGTTTTTGAAGTCTCCCATTTCAAAACTGACATGAAAATCTATATAAACCTAACCACTGCTTTCGTTTTTAAAGTTGCTAACAGACACAAACAGAAGCTGCATTTTTCGCATTTCAGTGTCATGCCGCATCTCACAAATTATTATAAAATATGATACATATTTCATTAAATTAAAATTAAATATACATTGGTATATCAGTAACATAGCCGAAATAAAAATATACACAACGCATATGATAATAACTGGAATACAGTAAGAAAGATACAGCTTAAGGCCAGATTCACACGTCCACATTCTGAAAGTATTATACGCTCATATTACTCAGATATCGCTGCCAAATTACAGATCTAACTCCCCCGAACTTACCGCATCATAAGGAAGGTTTACTCACTTATACAAATAACATGTATGATGCCCACATATACAGTTTTCTTGTAAATTCCTTATTGTTCTCCCTCCAACAATATCATAATAATAGAAAATAAGATATATTATTATTAGATCATTTCATAATGCACTACAGACAAAAAAGGGTTTGTTTAGGACTTTGATTTTGATGGGCTATGCTCAGGATATTACATGGATATTAGATTGATGTTATCTTGTAGCTCCAGTGCTGGAAATTGCCACTGGAACTACACAGCTCCATCCATTGTGTAGTGCATGGAGCTGATGTGATATTGATGGCCTATCCTGAGGATAGGCCATCAATATCAAAATCCTGGGCAACCTCTTTAGAGGAACATCTAGCTGCATTAAATTGGTTACAAGGCAGCAAAAAATGACCAAAACACACCAAAAATATGGGGAAAATAGACTAATCTTGACTAAAATATAGACAGTATAAGGCTAGACAGGAAATTAAAAATGCACCAAATTTATCACAGTAGCTCAATTTTTAGCAAAATTTTGTGGAAACTGACAAATCCTTTTTCCTACTAGACCCTCTCCCAAGGGCTAGTAGCAGATGCAAGTCAATATGCATAGTAGAAAGGGTGTCCTTACACTAAGTAAAGCCTGTATTACACAGGCCGACTGAGCAACCAATTGTCTGGAGGGAAGCGCTCCCTTCCGGCAATCACTTGCTAGTTAATGAAGAAGACCACTGCTATTACAGTATATGCAGCAATTTTCTCCACAGCATGGGGAGGAGCAATCGCTAGGCCATCACTTGTCCCCATACTGTCTAGTGGTTTGCCAGCGACAGATTGCTATCTGACAGCACGATCTGCCACCGACAAGCGCAGATTTTTAAGCATGCTTAAAAATCTAAATTGCCTAATGAATGAGCGTTGGCCAAACATGCCAGATTATTGGATTATAGTACAAGATATTCTCTAAATGTACTCTTGCGAAATGAAATACATACTGGGAATCTTTGTATTCTTTTCTTTTTAATTTTAAAGCACAATTCTTTCAAGCACTGCACCATCCTCCAAGTGAGGCTCTGTAAGTGCAAGCTAGAACTGAAAAAACTGGAGTAGTAGAATTATTCCTGTTTACACTTCTGATTCTTCTGCTGATTAGAAATGAACTCATGAATTACATGAGAATGGTTTCCACATCAAGTAGCAATACCAGTTAATTAAGCATATGCAAAGACTGATAGTTGCAGTTATTACTCCTATGTTGATTTGTGATTTAACAGCATTATGTTTCAAGTATCTGAATCTGAACACTAGAATGTATTATGCTAAAAAGAGAAAATATTTCCCCAGAAATTTGTAAAATGATACTGACCGATAAAGCAGTATGATTTTGATTAACTGGCAATGACAGTCAGTAATCTTAAAATCCATCAATATGTCTATAGTATATTACATTTGAAATATAAGCATTGTAAGTGTATTTTAGGTACCGATTGCGTCTGTCCCTTAAATTCTGTTCCTTTTTATTATTACCATTCTGTGTAAATGGTTGAAAATAGTTGAAAATAGTTGAAAGCTACATATTCTAAATGTAAATGTAGAGCAAAACCATAGGAATACATAGAAATAAAGTATTTAATGTTGTTGGAAAAAAAACAGGTGTAAATGGCAGCCCTCACCTTCCTGCTTAATCCGCGAGCACGGAACGACAGCCTCTGGAATCAGCTGACTTGATAAGGGTTAAACAATAGAAGAAAGGCTCCAGCTTCCCTGTGCAGTGAATTAATTTATTTAAGCATAAAACATTTCCAGTGCAGGTAGGAACAAAATGTCTACGCGTTTCGGACCTTCACATAGTGGTCAGGATTAAGGACCACTATGTGAAGGTCCGAAACGCATAGACATTTTGTTCCTACCTGCACTGGAAATTTTTCCTTCTAATGTTGTTGAAAGTTATTTTATGTAGTGATACCAACATCCATGTTGGGAAGAGAACGTCTGCTTACAGCCTCCTCCCTCCCCCATCTCAGGTAAACACACTGAGGCCAATTTCATATCAAGTCAGCTACCCTACTAGAACTTGTGAGAGAGGACCTTGATGTGAATACTTGGAGAATATACAAAAAATTTTTTCAGCTTTAAGGTTTGCTAGATTCAAATTAATAGCCTCAGTGCTGAAAGGCGGCAGCAGTCACCCTCTGTGCCATCTTAGGCCGGCTAGCTTTCTGAATGTCAAATGCAAGCAAGCAAGATCCTCATCCATGTTGACTGGTGCTACTACAGGCACCGACAAATTAAATTAAATCTGTGGTTTTAGAATACTGGTTGCTCTTGCGTGAAATAGTACACTTATAATTTTTCTAGAGGACACTTTTCACAGGTGATTCTATTCTCTGAATGGAAATTGGAAGAATTGCGTGATTTCTAGTCACCATCTTTCTAAAATTCATGTTTTATCTTGATAAGAAATGGCTTTACAGAATAGTTTTATTTTATATATAAAAAAATAAAATCAGTCTTTTGGTCAGTGATGGTATATTACGCTTGAGTAATAATTTGTTGGCTCGGCTGCCAGTATTGAGACTACATATAATATGATCTTTTTTTTTTACTGCCATAGACACTAGCAAAAGCTTAATGATGCATTGAGTCTTAATTACATACTTACTTTATACTGCATAGGGAATCTGCCATCAAATAAATAATAGCTTGTAAACTGCATATTAACATGGGAGACCAGTGTCTCAGTGGTATATTATCAAAAGAGATTTTCAGTAAATCATTTAGGAAGTATACAAACTATTGAGTTCCAAAAGAAAGCATTCAGTCCCAGAATAAAACATATCCCAACAAACCAGCATTTATCTCAATTACATGCGGTTCTGCCAACATAAACAACAGTGTAAAAAGCTGAACCAGGCAAACAAACAAATTGACAACATACACACTGCTTCTTGTACAAGATAGTACATTGTGAGCTTCATAAAACATGTATGAAAGCTTATACACATTTCAAACAGGCTCTTGAATGTGGCAGGGTAAAAAAAATTAAGTTGTCATATTGGGGAAATAATATAAAAAATACATTACAGAAATGATTGTGCTAAGGGTAAAGAATGACCACATTTTCAGGACAAATATTGCATGTTTTTGTTTATGCTCTATTAATAGTACGGCCAAGTTCACACAGTAGTACTTTGGTCAGTATTTTTGTTATTTGAAAGCCAAATCCAAGGATGCAAACTATAGGGAGAAAGCGTAATGGAAAGATGTGCATCTCCTTTGTGTTTTGGACCCTCTGAATGGGATGAAAGAGAAACACCTGCCTAAGTAGCCAGTATTCTGATCGACTCACAGGAGCACCATGGTCCCCTTAAAAAGGGAATGCTGAGTATTAGCCGATCAAAATTATGAAACCAGAAAACCTCTTTGAATTGACAGTGTACCTGTGAATTCAAGTGACTTTTCAGAATAGTTCATGTGTGTATATGAAGAGTAGCAGTATATATGGCCATTAAATTAATTTATTATGGCCCTTATCACCAGATTTCCACAGTGCGGGCTCCATCTCTAACTCTCAGTTGTCCCTGTGCTAGGCTAGTGTAGACTAGTTACTGTATATAAAGGTTCTCCAGCTTGTTTGTGTGTGTCTCTCTGCTTCTCCCTCACTTGGGTCCTCTTTCTGTCTCCACGGACTTCTGTGGGCTGCATATAATCTGATCCTTCAGTGAGCAGAAAGTATGCAGAGACATACCCAATTATACCAACTAGTCAAACAGGGATCACTTGATATTAAATATTCACTTGTGTCCTTATGCTCCATACAAAATCCTATCCATTTTAGGAGTAGAACAATGAAAATTATGAAATGCCAATTGAAACCAACAGCAATGGATGGATCCCATTGACAATAATGTGATCCCACAAGTTTTTGTTGTGCAATTTACCACACAAACAACCCAGCATGCTGCTCTACTGTGCCAATCTTTTATTTTGTACGGATCTGAATCAGAGGCTCCTATTGGACCTTCCATCGCAGATTCAAATGAAGTCATAGGCATAATAGGATTCCCATGCTAGTAGCTGGTGGGAATTTCCTGCAGTTTCAGTGCAAATGTTGAAAGCAACATACTTCATTTCTCTTGTTACATGTAACACATTGTGAACAGCTAATCTAGAAGTATAGAAGTATAGAAGCCACAGTTCACAGAACATTGGTTTATACAAGAAAAGGTACATGTTTTTTTTTAAAACATACGATATAAGTTAAAGGTCAGTTTAAGAAGAAGCTGTCACCAACAATGCAAAAGCATATATACCAACTGAACTTTTAGCCAACAAAATCAACCAAGAAATCTCAAACCTTTTGAAAAGTCCAGCATGTAGTTATATTGTGACTGGTATTTCTACGCCCCCATCCCAGTTTCCAAAAAGGGCTTGTGGTGAGGGCAAAGTATGGGTGGAGCCACAGGCCCTGGCACAATTATCATCAGAGGCTGGTGTAAATGATGACTGAAATCTATGCCAGCTCCAAGATGGTGTAGATTTTAGTCTGGCGCACGGACTACCAGAGGAGGCATTTAATTTATGCCTCTTCCTGCACAGGGCCAATAAGATCAACATAGTACAGGATAAGTCAGAGCCAAGATCTTTTGTATCTGCTCCCCTGACATCTAAGTTTGACATGCAGTACTTCATAAAAATGGTTTTAGGCTTGGTTTTAAGGCAAGTCAGCAAAATGCAAATATCGGTCTCGTGAAAATGTAAAAGCAGTCGTTTAACTGTAATCTTACCTTCTTTTGATCTTCCAGTTTATGACTTATTGGATGCTTTCCATGTTTGCTCATTTCTGATGACACATCCATCGCATCTACTTTTGCCCTTTAGACCAGGTATCAGCAAACTAATCCACAAGTTGGGAGTTGCAAACACACAGATGTACCTTTTCTTCCATCACATTTGTGCTCCAAACTTTACTGAGTCCAAGATTGATTAAAAAAGGCATTTATCAAACCCAGGCGATAACCTTTGCAAATGTGTAGATCTGTCTTGGAGCCTTCAGCATCAGCATATCGGTCTAAAACACTTCCACTGTATGAGGCCCGCATCCATCTAGAACTCCAATTCCAATTGCTATCTCCTGCATTCTTCACTCTGTCCTGTGCTGAAGTAGATTTACATTTCATCTATAAACCTGTCAAGATAAGACAGAAATATTTAGTGTACATTGTCTAAACAGATATCAAATATTGTTCCATATTTCTACCAAAAAGAGAAGTGAAAAAAGAATAAGGCAATGCTTTGCAGAACAATAAATGTATAAAAGTTAATGAATAATATCTCTTATTCTTTTTAATTTTCTTATATACAGTAGTATATTCCTAACAACCAAGCTGATGGGGCCTATTTTTCACTTCACGAGTAATCAGGAAAACAAAATTTATGGGTCACCTCTGACATTGATGGAGATGCGTGGACCAAAGTAGTAAGGTCAAATATTTTGTGGCATTGTGGCACCGAACCAGCATCTTCATACCTGATCAAGGCACAGGACATTGTTAAGTGACATTGTTTTCTGATCACATATCATGGCTGGTTTGTTTGTTTTTTGTGAGGAAATTGGTACCATTTTGGTACATTTAATTTATTGACTGATTTTCATAATGTTTTGGAGGGTGGTGCCTACATAAAAAGTTATATTAATTCTATGGATCGTGATTCTTGCCGCTGTACCTATAAATATATGGTGACTCATTTTAATTGTAATTTGTCCAACTAGGGGTCAAATTAAAATTATACTATTTGCTTGTATAATGCTTTGGAATACATAATATCAGTATTACACTGACAGACCATCTAGCTGCCACTGGTAACACACTGGTACCCTGCGACTGTCAAGACTTACCAATCACTACACAAAGGGAGCCCCCTCCCTCTTTCAAACAAGTTAGATGCCAAAGTCACTATTGACTGAGGCATCTAAGGGGTTAAACTGCTGGGATCAGAGCTATTGGATATAGTGAATATTCAATGTCAATAAAAAATGCAGATTCATTTTTGATGACTAAAATTCTATTTAGTGTCTGTATTAAGGTCATGATTAGAGATGCTGTCCTGGAGTATATCAATGATAATAACATTATAATACTGCATCATCATGGAGATCAGTCCTGACCTGCAGAACAAAGGACATCATGCTGTGCACAGTGAACGTAATATCAAACTCCCGCAAAATTTGCTACAATTGAGTTTTTATTTAAGTTTACAAATTATTTTCCTGTTTTCTAATACAAAATAGATAAAATATGCATTCAAAAGTACAACTTGAAAAAGGTTGTGGCTAATTTTGAAGGTAGAAAGGAAAAGGCTAAAATGTAAAAATAAAAAAATTGGTTAATCATTAAGAGGTTAATAGTGTATGATATTTTTTTATTTTATTTTGAAGTTGCAGTTGATACAATTAATGATTCCATTCAAAACTGATTAAAGAGAACCTGTCACCTCTTCTAACATGTCTATCTTAGTAACTACTTGTATTCCCCATGCAATAACTATTTTGGAGCATCTATTGTTATGACTGTATGATGTGCCATTCCTTTATTATTCCTGCTGAACATTATTTATGATTTGGCAGCAGACTGCAATGAAGGTCTAGCTGGGTGTAACCAGTGTGGGGGGGGGGGGATGTCCCTGCACAGTCTGACATATCCAATCAATCAATCAATGGCATTGGACACTCCCCCCCACTGGAAACGCTCATGGGGACCATCATTGAAAACTGATAGCAATTAATTCATAAATTCTAACAGAATTAATAAAGGAATGTAAAATTGCTATTACAAGGGGAATGCAAGTAGTTGTGTCAGGAGAAGTGATAAGTCCTCTTTAAGACTCCACAGCCCTGAATGAGTGTAGCATTCTGTGTATAAATCAGCTTGAATTAAATATAATGAAATACAAATAAATATAGACAAAGCCTTCTTTTCCCACCTGACCATACCCACTATGGGTAAATCAATTGCGTATGCTAAGATTTTAGAAAAATCTGGTATGTATGCTACATTATTTTGACTTTTTTTTTGTTCTTTTTTGACTTTTTTTTCTCTAGGCAGCTTACTTAATTTAATTACTGGACAGAAAAGACTTCACAAGAATCAACTTAGCTATAATTGACTAAAGTTCAAGATTTGGGCTGCAGGGAAAATGAACGCTCTAAATGTCTTGGGAAACAACAACAGAATAATAAAATGAGAATTTATAGCCATTGTTAATACAGAGCAACAGCTTAACTAGCTAAAGGCAGGTTTACACCGCACAATGTTACAGAACAGTCGGCTGCTCGTTTAGTGAAGGAGACTGTGCATTTACCTGCAGCAATCTCTTTCATTTATAAGGATGAAGGATCGCTATTGCGATCGCTCGTCCCCTTACAGAATCATTGTTTCTGGGCAGCAAACTGCTGTTTAGACAGAATGATCTGCTGCCCAGAAGAAATGATTGATGTGCCTGCACGAATTACAGAATCACCCGATGAACGAGTGTTTTGCTCATTCATCAGGTGAACAGCGGCACATTTAGATGGTCAGATTATCTGGAACGAACATTTGCAGGAACAGTCGTTCCCGATAATCTGACCAAAAATCAGGCATTCTAAATCCACAGTGAAAACTCCAGCTCACCTATAATTGGTTGTATTCTCTGCCCGTGTGAACGGAGTTAAGGTGATAGGCCTAGATGCAGACTTGAAGAAAGAAAAAGCGAACTCCGGCTCTACTTTAGAAGTGTCTCTCTTTGTCTTTATTCAGTAGCTTTGCATAAAATTTACAGGATACACATCCTCACTAGATCATGGCTGTTGACGCGTTTCGAAAAAAATCTTATTTGTAACAGTGATACGAATAAGATTTTTTTTGAAACGCGTCAACAGCCATGATCTAGTGAGGATGTGTATCCTGTAAATTTTATGCAAAGCTACTGAATAAAGACAAAGAGAGACACTTCTAAAGTAGAGCCGGAGTTCGCTTTTTCTTTCTTCAATTCTAAATCCACCTTTAGTCCAACCTTCACATTTTATTAAACATACTATTAGTTGTATAAGGGCTGTATTACACCAACAGATTATCTGACCAATTTCTGTCCAATCAGACCAATAGTTAGTGTGTATAACAAAAGATCTGTGTGTGTAAACGGTCATCTGATTAATGATTGGTCAGAAAATCTGTCAGATAATCTGTTGGTAAAATATAGCTCTTAGTCAATCATGCAGCAATTATACATTTACACATTTTGAAGTTCTAACAATATAATGTTAATTATATATCTTCTTACATTTTTGGGATTGCTTATATTGAAAGAAAAGATCAAATATGCAAGAAAAGCTCAAGGCTATGCTTTTGTAACTTGGTCACGCAATACCCATTTGGATCAATAATCTGTATACTGTATGTGTAGGAATTCACCTTTCATGCAATATATATCTCTCGCTACATTCAAACATAGTATATTCTCATTCAAACACTTGTTTTTCAAATCTAGCTATGAAAAAATCACAAGTTGCAGTACTTAGAAAACGGGTCAGGAGTGAGAGCTGCAGACATATGCAGCTTTTACGGAGACCACTTTCTAAATGCTCTGACTGGCAATATATTGAGGCTAGCACCACAATCCCAGTATTGTTTTAAAGTTGAGAATGTCAGCTTTTACAGAAGTCAGTGGGAGTCAATGAGAGCAAGGCTGCAAATGACATGCTCTATCTACTACACAAATGGGACTGTGTAGTTCTGACCCAAACTTTTAGTCCTGGAACCATACTCAAAAAGCTGATCAGCAGGGGTGTGGGGTGTTGGACTTAATCAGCTACTGTCTACTAAGTCCACAATTTAAAACCCTCATGTATTAGATCTATTGCGTTAGTAAAGAACGTTTAGTTGTACCTATTTTATTACCTTTGTAACTATATTATTAATATTCAGGGGTGGATATATTGTAGGCTACATCACTGAAGTTTTCTTTTCAGCTACTAGCATTTGGCAATGTATGACAAGGTCTCTGTTAAACTGGGGATAATGTATGTGTAAATTCCTAAAATTAACAGTTATAACATTGTAGCGATACTTTGTGTAATCCTCTGTCATTCACACTGTAAGAAATGTATAGGTTTATCAGACAAAGGTCACCCTTCACAAACACACCATCATTCAAACTGAAAACTGTTATAAAATATCAGATGCAGATAGGATTGGGAAGACAGGTGCTTGGCAGCTCTGCGAGAAATCTGAAAACGTGGGATAGAAGTATAGATATCTGAACAGAAGGTGCAAATTACTAATGGGGATGTGTTTCCTGGTGACTGTTTGTCCTTGACTTAATCAAATAAACTATTCTCTTATGTGTCACTTGAAATCCATAATAATAACCTAGAAAACAGCAACAGTCGCAACTTTTTGTTGGCTTTGAGCCACTCCCAAATGCAACGCGTGTTGTTGAGCCACAACAGTAACTAAAACTACTATCAGCAGGGGTGCTACAAGCAGAGCCACTCCCAAATGCAACGCGTGTTGTTGAGCCACAACAGTATCTGTAACTGCTATCAGCAGAGGGCCAGAGAGCTACATGGGGTCCGCTGGCTCTTGAACACTTATCAAGAGTGAATAATGAAGGAAGAAATTTATTTATTAGAGATTTACTATGAAACATTGCTGAGAGAGGCAGAGGTTAGATGTATAATCCAAAGAAAACTATCCAAAAATAGATTTAATATAAATTGCCAGTCTAACCATCATGGATGACCAGTCATACCACATTTCAGATAATAGAGCAGATCATGTCTGGCAAACAAATTTATGATTTATCAAATATTATCAGCATTAAAGGTCAAACTAAATCTTCCCTTTTAAATAGAGATGGGCGAATTTTTTAAAAATTTGATTCGTCAAATTCTTGGGGAAAAATTCTGTTTGGTCTAAATTTTTTCGCAGCGAATCTCATAAAAAAACGCCTATTTTCTGGCTTCAGAGAGCCTTTATAGGGGTGTAGAACACTGTGCCTTGCATTAACACACATAGGGAGTATGCTGAGGTAGTGAAATAATACTGTGAGTCCGAATGACAAGCAGATGACAGGCATCGCTCTTAGAATCACTGCACACTTTCCTTTTTTGTGCAGTCACGGGCCCAAAACTGACCAAATATAATACTCAAGTATGAACTCAGCCTTACAGGTCGATGTTAGAGCCAAGAAGAAGGGCACTCCTTTTACACCATCATCATCGGATTCCATAGGGATGTCTACAGAACCTGTTCTATTAAACGCTTATACAAGTAGAGCCCCCCGACAGAGTGGAGAGGGTGTCAGCAGTAAGTTTGTGTTGACGTCACTGATAGAGTTGAGCGGACTCCTTGAAGTTCGGGTTCGCCAAGTTCGGCGGAACTTCCCCGCAAAGTTAGGGTTCGGGACCCAAACTTGACCCCGAACCCCATTGAAGTCAATGGGGACCCGAACTAAATGGCTCTAAAAGAGTCATGGAAAGGCTAGAGGGCTGCAAAAGGCAGCAAAATGCGGGTAGGAGTATGACAAGTGCCCTGCAAACAAATGTGGATAGGGAAATCATTACTGATTTAGAAAATTCTTCATTATTTAATATAGTTTATGTTATGCAAAAAATCTATAATTAAATATGCACAATAATCGAGTCTCGTAAGGGAGTTAAGCAACTTTCCTATTGCGTTGGTTTGGTAGAATTGTCGAATATGTAGAATATTCAACAATTCTACCAAGCCAACACAATAGGAAAGTTGCTTAACGCCCTTACGTGATTCGATTAATGCACATATTTAATTATCGATTTTTCGCATAACATAAACTATATTAAATAATGAAGAATATTCTAATTCACTAGATATTGCAGCCTTCTCACATTGGCCCACAAGCAAGAAGCAGGCAGGTTATTCTCGAAGTTGCGATATTCGCGATTAAAATTCGCTATTTGAATATTCGTGCTCAACACCAGCCATTAGCAGACATGGCTATGATGGCTTCTAAGGGCACACTAGTTAAATGCTTGTTGATTGGCTGTCCTGCAGCCTTTTAATAAGCGCCATTAAATCACCGAACTCGAACCAGAACTTTTACGGAAATGTTCGGGTCCAGGTACCAAAAACCCTAAAGTTCGGTATGAACCCGAACTTTACAGTTCGGGTTCGCTCAACCCTAGTCACTGATTATTTTGTGCTTCCTCTGATCTGTCAGAACAATAACCCCCAAAAAACGTATACCTGTCTGTTGAGCATCCATCTTCACTCGGTCAGCATTTGGTCAGTAATCCATCAGTATTGCTAATGCCAAAACAAAAAGGATTGGATCCAAAACAGACGAAAAGTGAACCGAATATTTGCATGTCTTCTGTGTTTTGTACCCACTCCTGCTTTTGGCTACCAAATCATAAGCCAATTCTGATGGGACCATACAGGCCTTAGAGCTGCTACACAGACAGGATCCGTTATGCGTCTCATTTTTCCTTCCTTCTGACAAATCAGAAGATGGGTCAAATAAATGATGATCTCCAATGAACGATGACGGAGGCAGCCTGTCTGGAAAAATCCCTTTATTGGGAACTGCTTACATGCAAAACGTGGTTACAAAATTGCTACGTTTCGGCTATTCCAAAGCCTTTGTCAAGCACAATGTGATCCCCCTATGATCAAGTTTATAAAGCGCAAGCCACACCTCCCCTTGTGTGGGTGGCCAATCGTACAGTGCGCATAATTAGATCGGCATTTATTTTATCTCAACATATAATACAATGTATCCACATATTCTTAATTCTAATATGCTTATAATTAATAACTTTCTCACCAAGTCCTTTAAGTGAACTCATCGTCTTGAGATGTCACATTGTAGCGCGTCTCCCTGCACTCAGTGCGCATGACGTGGGAGGAGGGAACATTCCATCACATACCCTGCTCTAGTCACATGACCGCAGACTCTCTCATCCGTGCGATTCTCTACTGCGCCTAATCACCTCCTTATCGCCACTGCACACGCGCTCTGTTGCTAGGGACGCATCACCAACAGCACATCCCCTCACCGGATCGCTGACAATACATCCAATAATGCTCACATCAAGCAGTAGACCCATATATCGCAACCCAAGAGGAGCGGGACATCTGTCATTTCAGACAGACGAGTTCAGCACCTAACAATAATGTACATAGATGAGTAAAACACCAAATAATGTGAAGACTAAAAACAGGAACATATTAAAAATCACCTTACTGAGTACATAAAGCCTCTTTGTTGACAGAATGCGCACGCTCCACAAAATGCTTTGCTATGGGTTTGTCCAGCACACCCCTTCTGATGTTACTCTTATGGGAATTAATTTGTTCCCGTGCCTCCATTGTGGTTTCACCTATATAGATGAGACCACAAGGGCATGTGATCATATAAATGACGTCACGAGTTCTGCAGGTATAGAATTCTTTGATCTTATAGGATTTTCCACTATATGGGTGGGCAAAGGTGTTGAAAGGGTCTATCACAGCTGTATTACAGTGGAGGGTCTATTTTTTATAAGCTTTAAGTTTCAATATATAGACAGAAGGTTGCAGTTTGTATGGAGTGAACTTTGGACTGCAATGTAGCAGTAAAACTGGTTATATTGCAGTCCAATATCTATAAGCTGTACATCTTATCTGCATGTCACTGTAACAGGCACATGCGGGTTCTATTATGTGAAAACAAACTATTTTGTTGACATATAGGCACATGCGGGTTCTATTACGTGAGAACGAACTATTTTGTTGACATATGATGAGATGACAGAAAATACACGAAAAGGCGTATGTTACTCTGTGATCTGTGATTGGTTAAACTTAAACATCATGCCATTCATTACTGCTATATATACCTCATGCTGTTAAATAAAGATTTTAGAGAGGATTTGAATCAACACGAAAAAGCGTGTCTTGATTGGGTCTCTCTCTCCTGACGTCAGAGAATCTAAAATGATGCCGAACACCAGAATCTGCTAATAGGGGTCTCAATCAGAAAGGATAGTCCTAACAATTTGGGGGCTCGTAATCCGGGATCGAGAAGCCATCCTTGACGCTCTGGTAAGAGGTGACATTAATTTTGTCCCCTTCCTTGCCGGGTCCGAGGCACTGGCTACACTCGCAATATACGTAAGTACAGAATTTTGTATCTGGGATACATAGACTCAGGGAGTCTGATAAGTGCACTACGTGTCAGGGACACGTTTGTTACAACTCTGGGAGTTGTACACAGTTACATAGACTCAGGGAGTCTGATAAGTGCACTACGTGTCAGGGACACGTTTGTTACAACTCTGGGAGTTGTACACAGTAAGTGAGGTACTCTGGGAAGTACCCCGTAAAACTGTACTTCAGAAGGGCCCAGGCAATCCCCTATAAAAAAAAAAAAATCTGTTTAGGGAGCAGAAGGTTTTCGGCTTCATTTTTGATTCTTAATAGGATAGTTTTAGAAGTTTGCATGATAAGTTGTTTGATAATTATAAATTTCTGCATGCTAAATTGTTTGATAATTGTAGAAGTTTTGCATGATAAGTTGTTTTGTCTACCGTAGTTATATAGGAGGAAGTGACAAGCTGGGTGGTAAGTGTACAGCTGTCATCCTACAAACTGTCTGTTTTGTTTTGTTTTTTGTTTTTTTGCTATTACTGTTTTGAATTTCTTTTTGTAAAGAAAATAAGTTTTGATTATGGGTAGTCAAAAATCAAAGACAGAATACCCTAGACCAGAACCAGGAGAAACATGTAAACAATATGTTGCCCGAGTCAGTCCTACAAATTATTATCTTGTTAACCCATGGGTGGATAATTTGGCAGGATGGACAGAGGCAATGGAAGCGGTAGACCCCTTTCCCAGGGAAGGAGACAATAGCATATATCACATGGACATGGTCAAGGGTCTATGCTTAGGCGACACTGCCGCCTGGCCATATTTTGAACCTGACCCTTCATGGGATATGGATTATATGCAGAAAGGAGGAGAACAATGGCTAGAGATAGCTCCTCACTGGTATGATCCTAGCATGTGCAAGACAAAAGGTTTAAAAAGATCAAAAGACGATAGAAAACTACATGAGATACAGACTAAGAAGGAAAATGATACAAAACAACAGATGTATCCCCCACCTTCATATGTACATAAAATTAACTGTTTAGCGCTCAGGATTTAATTGCAGCCAGTCACATAATAGCAGGACATGCAGTTAGTAAACAACCCCCACCCCCAATTGTATCGAGATATAATTTAAGGAACAAGGGTTAAGTGGAAAAGGATAGTGAGATAAGGGGACCTGAGACATCCATGCCTTTTTGACAGTTGGTAATCAACTGATGAAAAGGCTTTGGACATAGATGACCTTAATAAAATTATTAAACACTGCCCCAAGCCTACTGTGGCTCCGTCTGGCACAGTGGCTTATTTAAAGAAAGCCTGTAAAGGGAGAAATATGCGACAGACAGCAGGAAACTTTCATAGATCAAATGATAGAAGCCAAGACTTCCAAATCATGAATAACCGCTGTTATAACTGTGGACAGCAGGGACTTTGAGCTAGACAGTGCACAACACCCAGGAGAGACACGCAGAATAGGGAGCACACAGCCAACAACAGCCCATGACACAAAGGGGACAGAATACAGATAGACAGGGTACGCAGACTCAGCCCAGGTTCCCCATTGATTGGAATCAGCAACAACCCTACTGACGGGGCCCGGAGGGAGTCACCCCAGCTTTCACACAGGTCACCACCCACTGGAAAGATACACCGATTATTTTGCTTAAAGATGCGGGAAGGAAGGTAGGATTCATGGTAGACAGCGGCGCCACCTCCAGTGTGTTAAACAAAGACATGTACAAGGGACCTTTAAGAAAGTCTGACCCCTCTATGGGAATTAATGGGGTATTAACTAAAACATATAAAACACATGCCATCCCAATAGAGACAGTGGACGGTGAATACATCACGGACCATATTTTCAGCATCATACCAGATTGCCCTGTAAGTCTATTGGGAAGGGACTTGTTTGTGAAATTGGATTTGGGGGTGACAGTAAAAAATGACGGATTAAGTATTCACTCAGCCACCATGCCCATAGTGACCCCAGCTACATGTACTTTTGTTAGTTTACAGGACCACCCTGAGTTAGGGGACATAAACCCTTCACTATGGTCACAGGGCGACTATGACACGGGCCTGATTGATTGCACACCTTATCAAGCACATCTTAAACCAGGTGCTACACCGGTGTATCAAAAAACAGTACCCACTGTCCAAGGAAAAGATTGAGGGGCTACGGCCAATGATAGAAGAATTTCTGAAAAAAGGAATTCTCGAGGAGGTGATTTCACCTTACTCCATCCCTATCAATCCTGTGACAAAGGCAGATGGTACTACCCGCTTTGTCCAGGATTTGAGGGCAATCAACAATCTCATTGTACCCATAGCCCCGGTGGTTCCTGATGTCACAACTCTCCTTTCCTCCATCCCCGCGGAAGCCGTCTGTTTTAGCGTGATTGATTTGAAAAATGCTTTCTTCTCAATCCCAGTTAAAAAGAGTACCCGACTTATTTTTGCTTTTTCCTTTGAGGGACGTCAACTGACCTGGGGTAGAATGCCACAGGGGTATGCTGATTCACCAGTTGTGTACAGCATTGTCCTCCAAGCCACTTTGAAACCCTGGCACCCCCCCCAAGGTTCCATCCTGATACAATATGTTGATGATCTACTGTTGTGCAGCATGTCAGTGGAGGCAAGTGTAAATGATGGTATATCGTTGTTGAAATGGTTGTCAGAATGTGGTCATAAAGTGTCGTTAAAGAAACTGCAGTGGTGCAAAAAGCAGGTTGAATACTTGGGCTTTGTCCTCACACAGGGGGAAAGAATAATCAGTCCCGGGAGAATCCAGTCTATTGTGGGTCTGGTCACCCCACACCAAGAAGGAAATGCTGTCCTTTCTTGGTATGATAAACTACTGTAGACAATGGATCCCCGACTGTTCTTATTATGACAATATTTTGAGGCAAGCCACTCTGGAAGAATCCCCAGAGCTAATAAGATGGTCAAAAGAAATGTTGAATGCTTTCGACACTCTGAAATGTTCATTGATGTGTAGCCCAGGATTGGGCCTCCCTGATTATAACCTACCATTCCACATGTTTGCACAACAAAACTGTAAAACCATGGCGGGGTACTCACTCAAGAACATGGGGGTAAGTTGCGTCCTTGTGCCTTTTTCTCAAAGGTAATGCCTGTCCCTGTACAAGGGATGCCGGCATGTCTGCGTACTCTTGCGGCCTGTGCGATGATGGGGGAATTGGCCACACCTTTTACGCTGGGACACCACACTGTCTTACATACCACACATGACGTAGTGGGACTACTCAGAGGTATTCATACGCAGCACATGTCAGCACAAAGGTTGTCAGGATATGAAGTCCTTTTACTCAGTGATCCATCATTACAGATTAAATATGCCTCACATACGGCAGGACCAGCACCGATACTGAATGCATTACTAGGACTGAAAGGGACAGAAGACTCCTTGCCAGACGAACATGACTGTCTCAAGGTGCTAGAATACTGAAACCTCCCCAGATTAGACTTGTCAGCCACCCCCATACCAGACGCACCAGAAGTGTTTGTAGACGGTTCATGTTCACGTCCACTGGACACCGTCTACTGTGCAGCATATGCAGTAGTGATGCTGCCAGATATTATCCTTGAGTCACGACCCATTCATGTGCAATCAGCCCAAGCTGCAGAATTGATAGCGCTTATAAGGGCATGTCAAATACACAAAGGCAAACCTGTCACCATATACACAGACAGCAGATATGCATACGGGGTTGTGTGGGACCATGGGGTAATCTGGCTACGCAGGGGTTTCACCACAGCTGATGGTAAGAAAATATCACATTCCCAGCTTATAGTTGATCTGTTGGCCGCCCTCCAGCTTCCCTCACAAATAGCTGTTATACACTGCAAGGCACACACTCGAGGTAAAGACAGGATTTCCCAGGGCAATGCCCTGGCTGACAAGGTGGAAAAAAAAAAAACGGCCCAAAAAACATCCCAATCGGATCCACGATCCAGACCCTTGGGCAATGGCTTGCCTACAGCCTCCATCCCTAAGCTCCACACACATGCTGACAGAACTCCAGAGATATGTCACAGAGGAAGAAGAAAAAGACTGGGTTTACCCTGTTTTGCAGAAAAATCCACGAACTGGATTGATCTGCAAAGAGGGGAAGCCATGTATACCCCAGCACAGCGCTGCACTTTTCATAGCACATTTTCATGGAGTAGGACACAACAGCATCAAAACAACATGCACCCTATTGAGTCAAAATTTCTACATAACAAACATGCAACATTTGGTTGCAGACTACATAGGCAGATGCCTGATTTGCCTTCGAGCTAATCCTGGTAATCCACATAGGATAGTACACCAACATCTTGATTATCCCACAACTCCATTCACCCATTTACAGGTTGACTACACACATATCCCCAAGACAAAGGGTAAGCAAGAATACGCTCTGGTCATAGTGGACATGTTTTCCAGATGGCCAGAGGTATTCCCTACAAAGGCAGAAGATGCCAAGACCACAGCAAGGATTATCACTCAGCAGATAATTCCGAGATGGGGATGTCCCCTGGTCATTGAATCAGATCGGGGGCCAGCATTTACATCCAAGTTAAATAGAGACGTCAGAGAATCTAAAATGATGCCGAACACCAGAATCTGCTAATAGGGGTCTCAATCAGAAAGGATAGTCCTAACAGGTGTCTCCTTTCACCATATTCCCACAGTTGCAGCAACCAAGACAGGGATTGCATCCCAATTTCCTTGGTGCCAGATACCCTTGGCCATCCCCTCGGGAATCCATAACTTCTGATCTCTCCAACTTATCACGTAAATTCTCACCCCTTTTGTATGCCATCATGGGAAAATTCTCAAACTCCTGTATTGTTGGTAGCCCATTTTGTAAGATGTGCCATTCTTTACGTAGAATTTGTGCAATCTCCCCACTAAAAACACCAAACGTAGAGACAAAGGGGATCCATTTGTTCTCCCTCTCTCTCATTTTAGTACGGAGCGTGCACTCCCGGTCAACAGTCGCCACTTTTTGTTTCATTTTTTGCACCAATCTCTGGGGGTAACCCCTTTCTAAGAATTTCCTCCCCATCTCATCAACTCTCCTATCAAATTGTTCATCGTTTGAAACCACCCGTCTCACCCTCAACATTTGGCTCCAGGGAAGAGATTGAACCATACGACGCAGATGGTTGCTATCGTGTCTCAACAAATTATTCCTATCAGTTGGCTTATGATAGATGTCTGTCGTGATTAACCCTTCATCCATATGTGCCATCACATCTAAAAATTGTAATTCCATTGGAGATACCGTCATCGTGAATTCCAACCCGGGGACCATGTTGTTAAGGTCCTGGTGGAACAGATGTAGTTCGGCCGGGGTGCCTCCTCAGACCACAAAAATGTTGTTGATGTAGCGCCAGCAGCACCGGGCCCCCCCAAAGTGGGTCGACCTGTATATAAATCTGTCCTCCACATCCGCCATAAACATATTAGCATACATGGGTGCCACATTCTACCCCATGGCAACTCCACGTTGCTGTTGGTAGTAAATGTTCCCAAAGCGGAAATAATTCCGCCTTAGGACCACCTCAGGAGATGGAGATGCGCTACAATGTGACATCTCAAGACGATGAGTTCATTTAAAGGACTTGGTGAGAAAGTTATTTATTACAAGCACATTAGAATTAAGAATATGTGGATACATTTTATTATATGTTGAGATTAAATAAATGCCGATCTAATTATGTGCACTGTACGATTGGCCACCCACACAAGGGGAGGTGTGGCTTGCGCTTTATAAACTTGATCATAGGGGGATCACATCGTGCGTGACAAAGGCTTTGGGATAGCCGAAACGTAGCAATTTTGTAACCACGTTTTGCATGTAAGCAGTTCCCAATAAAGAGATTTTTTCCGGACATGCTGCCTCCGCCATCGTTCATTGGACTGCATATATACGAGTCTCTGTGGATCTAGGACTCCAGTCGTGTGCGACTTTTGATTTTTGTGTTAAATAAATGATGATGTCAGCAAGGCCGAAAGGCAAAATAGTGGCCCAGTCATGAAGTGGGGAGGGTGGGAACAGCATGAGAAGTCAACAGAGTGGCCCTTTGACATAGTGGTGAGGTGTAAGCATCAGGAGAAGGCCAAAAAGTGGCACAATGACAGTGTGGAGATAGTGGCAGCATCAGGAGGCAACAGAGTGGCAAGCTGACATAGTGTGGTGGTAGCAGCAGCATCAGTAGGCCACAGAGTGGCAAGGTGACATAGTGTGGAGGTGGCAGCAGCATGAGGAGACCACAGAGTGGCAAGGTGACATAGTATTGAGGTGGCAGCAGCATCAGGAGGCCACAGAGTGGCAAAGGGACATAGTGTGGAGGTGGGTGGCAATACCAGTACCCGCTGGAGATAGTGGATGAAAGAAGGAACACTTGGCATCAGATGTGTGGCATCAGGTGGCAGCATCAGAATAGTAGCTGAGGCAGGTAGACAGAAGAAACCAGTTTCTGTTGTCAAAGTGTTGGTGCGGCACCATGGATAATCTAATTTGATGCATCAGGCATTGGTGGGTGGAAATCCTGGCTGATCAACGCCTGATTCATCTTTACAAAGGTCAGTCTCTCCACATTTTGGGTGGACAGGCGAGTTCTTCTTGGGGTAACTATGGCCTCCGCCGCACTGAACACCTGCTCTGATGGTCGCTCAGGACAACTTTTCCAGGGCAAACTTTGCCAGTTGCAGTCACAAATCCAGTTTGACTGCCCAGTAGTCCAGCAGATTTTCAATGTGGGGTGGCAGCACTGGCAGGGTGCTGTCCAAGTATGCCACCACCTGCTGGATCAGGTCCTGCTCCATGTCTAGCTGCTGCTTATGCTGTTGAGTATAGTGATAAAGGTTCCTGGATTCCAGTGTTTTGCTTTTGCGTTTTATTAAACAGTGTAATATACAAATTGTGGTTTGCCAGTTGCAGGTGAGTTATACAACGTTTCGGCAACAAGCCTTCTTCAGGACACTGGATGTGCCACACTACTGGTGTGACCAGCAACGGTCTAGTCAAGGGCTCTATGGCCGATTGGGCAATGCTCTGTGGGGCTATTTAGAAGATCCCTCTGCCACAGAGGCAGCAGAGGGATCTTCTGAATAGCCCCACAGAGCATTGCCCAATCAGCCATAGAGCCCTTGACTAGACCGTTGCTGGTCACACAAACAGTGCGGCACATCCAGAGTCCTGAAGAAGGCTTGTTGCCAAAACGTTGTATAACTCACCTGCAACTGGCAAACCGCAATTTGTATACTACACTGTTTAATTAAACGCAAAAGCAAAACACTGGAGTCCAGGAACCTTTATCACTATATATGTATACTTGGCCTGGGAACCATTTCCTGTGACCCACACTATCCTAGAGGAGCACCACCCAACCTATATACTACTATGCTGTTGAGTAGTTTTTTCACTAGGAAAGGTGAAGAAAGCTGCTCTTCAGTGACTCGAGAATCAGGCTGCTGCTGATAGAGACGGTACTGATCCTGCCACCCCACTCCTCCCCAGCAGCAATGGCAGTGGAACGTGAGCGCAGAGGACCCCCTCCCCCCAGTCAGACTTGCGAGAGGATGGATGATGGTGCAGAAAAGCAGTAGCCAACTGACTACATAGGATGTCTCTGTAGTAATTAAGTTTGTCCTCCTTCTCATTGGGTGTAAAAAAGGCCCCCATTTTGGACCAGTAGCGAGGGTCCAACAAGGTGGAGAGCCAGTCATCCCTCTGTCGAATGGTGACAATTCGGCTGTCACTACGCAAGCAAGTGAGCATGCATTGGGCTATTTGTGCAAGTGACTCACAGGGACTCCCTGTCTCCATCTCCACTGCATACTGCCACGGTGTGTCTGGGTCCTCTGCCTCCTCTTCCTCATCGCCCTTTAGCTCCTCTAGCTGCTCCTGCTCTTCCTCTTCTGTCACCTTTGTAGAAAAACCACCCATTTCGTTACACATTTCTAGTGCTCCAATGTCCTCTTCCTCCTCCAGTTTAGCCCCACAGGGCTGATGTGGCTGTGAAATCTAGGCGCCACATCACTAGTCCCCTGACCAGACAAATTTACCAGCATCTGTTCCAGGACATGAAGCAGTGGAATTACATTGTTCATCCCGTAGTCCTGGCGACTGACAAATAACGTGGCCTCCTCAAAGGGCCTGAGCAAACCGCAGGTGTCACGCATGAGCTGCCACTGACATCGAAGTTACACAGGGGAGTATTCCTGTCCGCTTGAATTATCAAGAAATCATTTATGGCCTTTCTCTGTTCGTATAGTCGGTCCAACATATGGAGGGTGGAATTCCAGCGGATGGAAATGTCGCATATCCGCCTATGTTGGGGGATGTCGTTCTACCGCATCAGCTCAAAGAGGGTGTGCTTTGCGGTGTACGAGTGGTTGAAGTGCATGCAAAGTTTCTTGGCCATCTGCTGGTCTTGCAGATGGGTGGAAGACTTCAGGAACAGCTTGACAACCAGATTGAACACGTGCCATGCAGGGTGCATGGCTCAGCCCTCCTTGACACAGCGCCGGCAGCATGTTCTTCTCATTGCCGATCACCATGGTTCCAATTTTGAGTTATCAAGAAAGCCAGGATTCGATTTCTTGATGAAGGACACGGAGCAGTTCTTCCTCTGTGTAACTCAGTTCGCCCAGGCAAACCAGATGCAGAACAGTGTTAGAGTGATGAGAGTCGACAATCACCCATCAATTTTCCCCAAAAAAGCCTGTTTCACATAAAAAGATATACCACTACGTAATTCCGTCCATACAGCAAAAGGAGGTGTACAATCACCCATCAATTTTCCCCAAAAAAAACATGTTTGAAATAAAAAATGTCACCAATGAAAGGATAATGGAATTCGGTTGATACAGAAGAAAGTCTACAATCACCCATCAATTTTCCCCAAAAAACCCTGTTTCACGTAAAAAATTTCACCACTACGTAATTTGGTCCATACAGCAACAGGAGGTGTACAATCACCCATCAATTTTCCCAAAAAAAACATGTTTGAAATAAAATGTCTTGCATACTCTACATGCCTCTAATATAATTCTTGGATCTCTACATGAAAATAATGTATTTGCTGTAAATCGCGAAGAGGGGCATAGTTGGAGACATTGATTTCACAAGAGATGCAGAGCAGCAGCGTTCATCCAACTCTATTTGCTTCCCGCTGTTTACCGCTCCTGAATAAAATTTGGGGCAGCCAGCTTCAGCTTCCTCTGATGTGTATGCCGATGTAGTCCTTTTGTTATGGCTTTGCACAGGGAGTAAGAATGTTACGCAAAATCCTGATGGAACTCCTGATCTTAAGAAACTGGACTTGGACTTCAAAGCAGAGGCTCTCCTGTCATGTCTTGTGTGCTGTGGAGATCGAATGCAGATGGAGCAGATAGAAACACATGAATGTTTTCAACTTACTGAAGCTGCTTGATTTAATTGTGAATAGATGGTAAAGGCAAAGTCTGCTGGTGTGTTGTCATCAGCGTCTTCATTATGTTTACTGCAGGACCCACCACAATGTAATTCGGTCCAAACAGCGAAAGAAGGTGTACAATCACCCATCAGTTTTCCTGAAAAAATTGTGTTTGAAATAAAAAAATTCACCAATGAAAGGATAATGGAATTCAGTTGATGCAGACTAAAGTCTACAATCACCCATCAATTTTCCTCCAAAAAAGCCTGTTTCACATAAAAAATTTCACCACAACGTAATTCGGTCCATACCGCAAAAAAGTTTTACCACATATAACTGCTCTGCTGAACAGCGAATATCTTCTTCTTTTGCCACTAATACACAGCAAAAAGGGCTTTACCACATATAACTGCATCGCTGAATGCCAAATAGGCCTTTGTTTTTTTCCACTTTCACACTACATAAGGCTTTTCAACATATAAGTGAAATGCTGAACGGCAAATATATTTTTCTTTTGCCACTAATACACGGCAAACAGGGCTTTAGAATATATCGCTGTACTGCTGAATGGCAATTAGGCCCTAATTTTTTTCCACTTTTCCACTACACAAAAGACTTTTCAACATATAAGTGCAAGGCTGAACGGCGGATATATTTTTATTTCACCACTAATACACAGAAAACAGGGCTTTAGAATATATCACTGCACCGCTAAACGGCAATTAGGCCCTAATTTTTTTCCACTTTTCCACTGCACAAAAGGCTTTTCAAGAGATAACTGCAGTGCTGAAGGGCAAAATATATTTTCATTTCTCCACTAATACACGACAAACAGGGCTTTAGAATATATCACTGCACCGCTGAATGGCAATTAGGCCCTAATTTTTTTCCACTTTTCCACTACACAAAAGGCTTTTCAACATATAAGTGCAACACTGAACGGCGGATATATTTTTATTTCTCCACTAATACACGACAAACAGGGCTTTAGCATATATAACTGCACCACTGAACGGCAATTAGGCCCTAATGTTTTTCTACTTTTACACAACACAAAAGTCTTTTTAACAGATAAGTGCAACGCTGAACGGCGAATATATTTTGGTTTCGCCACTAATACACGGCAAACAGAGCTTTAGAATATATCACTGCACTGCTGAATGGCAATTAGGCCCTAATTTTTTTCCACTTTACACTACACAAAACGCTTTTCAACAGATAAGCGCAACGCCGAACAGCGTATTTAATTTTGTTTCTCCACTAATACACAGCAAACAGGGCTTTAGAATATATCACTGCACCGCACAAGGGCAAATATATTTTTATTTTGCCACTAATACATGGCAAAAATGGCTTTTCAACATATAACTGTACCACACAAGGGCAAATAAGACATACTGTAGAAATATTTTCTTGTAATAAACCCTGTTAATGGCTGCATCAAACAACATTTGCACCCCAATAACAAGAACGGTTTGCTGGAATGACAGAGCTTTATAATGGCAATTTGGATCCCCAGTCAGTGCACCAAGGTGTAATAAGATTGTTCCTATTATCTAGTCTGTAACCTCCCCCTACTGAACCCTGTTCTACATAAATGCTGTGGAACGATTCCTCCCTATCCTTTTCCTGCAGTTATAAATCGTTTTTTCACCACAATCAAGTCTTTCCTGTCACTGTCCCCAGCGCCTGCAGTCATCTCTCACTGCACTAAGTACACTGGTAAATGGCAGAATTCAAGATGGCTGACGCTATTTAGGGGCTGTGAATTCACACTGCTGGCTGGCTGCTGATTGGCTGCATACATGGCCTTATGGTTGATCCCACCTTTCCAGAGTTCCTTTCTCCATGTCCTCACACGTGCAGCAGCCATTTTTCGGTGCGAATCAAATTTTTCCTGAAATTCGGATCGAATTCCACTTCGTCAGCTTCTATTCGCTCATCTCTACTTTTAAACTAGAATAGTATATGCATTAAACAAGTTTAAAAAAAAAACTATTTGTATAACCCCTGTTAGGAAACTTTTAGTAAAAAGTGGGTTCTCCATTCAGGATCCTTATTTCTTGATGAGCGTAAAAAGTGGTTGCAAATAGCATCTCTAGCATCTCTCTGTCTGGAGTACCTGTCTTGTCCTGCATTATCCATAGAGCTCATAGATTTAAATGGACACTGTGTAAATGCTTTAGTTCCCCAGAGAAACTGAACACTCACTGCCAAGTTTCTCCATACTATATATAACAGGTGATTATGGTGGGGTACCAGCAGAGGGACATCCTGTTTGTCAAAGAGATCCTAACAACAAGTAGGGATTGTCCAAAGTAAAGAACCCTTTTAAATTGAGACTTATTTTATTGCAATGTTATCCAGAAACCTTTAGTATTTGTTGCAGTTCTTCCTTAGAGCGGTTCTCCAAGACCTTATAGGATAGGCCATGTTTGATAGACTGAGGTCCAACCTGCAGCTCATGTTTTACATAAACACATCGGGTCATCCATATCAGCTCCTGCGCCTTGTTCTATACACTGAATACCCACAACAATACCCACTAAATACACCCAGCTAGGAGTCAGATCTTCACAATCTCCTATTTGATTACCTATCATGAGAATTGGCCATCAGTATAAAAATCCCATTTAAAGCAAAATTTGGTTTAGAATGAGTGCAGGGGTTTAGGGTGTTGAATCCAGAAGACAGATAGTTAAAGGTACCATAAAATCTAAATAAGACATTACTTATTCAAACTGTAGGACACAGATGGGGTGGCCCTGCTCCTTATCCCTTTCTTCAATGCTATTATATGTTCCAGACCGGATCCTCTGTACCACCACTGGTGGTGCTCCAGCCCTTTTCCCAGTCTTATCAATATGCATCCAAATAGAAACAAAATAGGCGGCACTCACCAGATAAGTAGATATTCTTTATTCCAGACTCAAAATAGAGTCACCAGTACAAGCATGGATCTGACAAACATATCGCAGGCATGAAGCTCGTGGCGACGGCCGTTTCGCGCCTTAGCACTTCCTCAGGCCACTGACGTACCAACATCCTTATGTCACCTTTTATGCACCGGTTTATCGGTATGGAGCACTCATTCCCCGTCACCGAGAAACCAGCTGGGTACATAAAAACACCATACATGTGTCATTAAAAACAATTAATCCAGTTATATACATTTCCAAGAACACTCCCAAGTCATTTTTATCGTTAAGTCCCAGAGGGCCCATCGCTCCGGAGCATATGATCCATCTCGCTTCCTTTCTCAGAAGGCCACGATGACGTAAGGACATTGGTACGTCAGTGACCTGAGGAAGCGCTAAGGCACGAAATGGCCGTCGCCACGAGCTATATGCCTGCAATGTGTTTGTCCGCCCCATGCCTGTACAAGTGACTATTTTTTGAGTCGGGAATAAAGAATATCCACCTATCTGGTAAGTGTTGCCTATTTTGTTTCTACTTGGATACATTATCATTACTTATATGAGGAGGCGATTCACTAAAAATTACAGGTAACTATAATGCTGTGGAGTTAATAGACAGACACCTGGAAGGCCAAATGTCTTTGCACGATTATTTCAATTTGAATTAACACATAATCAAAGCTGTTTAAAATAAATTAATATCCAATCCCCTTTATTCTAAACACATTTCAGAAAGATTTCAAGATAATTAAAATTAATTATTAAAAATGTGCCATCTGAGTCAAACACAGACAGTAAATGTATCTGTTAATTTATGGCAATTTATGCTCAATTCATCCCACGCATGAAAAATGCATAAGATAGCAGTACACTTGAATGTTGCCAGCACTTATATAAAAATGCCATTCCACTGGGGGGCAACAATGTGTTTTTCTTTTTATCGTTCAAAGCTTATTTTACGTGGTGCTGGTAGATTTTTTGCTGAAAGCTGCAAAATATAAAATGGCTTCACCAAGGAGTAGATCACATGCTAGCAATAAAAAATTAATGGTTGTAGAGGAAGAAGTATAATGAACGACTACCTCTCCTGAGACTTGTATGCTTTACACAAATCAGGAGTGGCGACAGCTCATCCTTCCTAGAAACCAATATTGCTAAATGACAGAAGTCGTGTAGAAGCGTTAAATTCATGGCTGAGTCAGTGTCCGCATAAGTAAGCAGTGCACACATCACTTTGCAAGGAAGCAGCTTTTTTGTCTATGCAAAGCCGTATTAATTCACAGATAGTATAATCCTTAGCAGAGGTGCATGAGCATAATTTTAATAGTGGTTCACATACTCAGGCAGATCTTAAACTGAAAACTAGAGAAATAATGCAACTAATGAATAAAATAAATCAGGATCCTCATTTGTGGACTACAGAACTACAGCTCCGGGTAAGGCCTGGTTGTTAACAATATGTACATACATTAATGTGCTTCCCTCTGATCCTTCCTACCAAGAGAGGCTAAAAAAAGCTAAACCTCTGCTCTTGAGGGCTCGGAATTCACACTGAGAGCACTGCAGAGAGAAGCAGCAGCACCACATGCTTTTCCAAATAAATTATTAACGGGTCAATTCATTAACATGTTTTTGTGCCCCTTGTTAGGAACATAAATTATCATACTACATGTTTTTTGAAAGTGATGGCATAGCCGGGCTTCAGCTTTTAACAAGAAGTATGAGACAATTTAATTCAATTAAAAATAGATTTTTTTAAAAAATATATATATATATATTCTCTCGTTGTATATAATTCTCTCTCTCTCCAATATTTCAGATAACTTAAAATACTGTACTTACATGGGGAAAATACAAAATGCCAGGTAAGTATAAATGATAGATAGATAGATAATTAGTATATAAATTCCCTCATTAGACCCCCAAATAGGACCCCCATTCTTCATCAGACATCAGATCAGACCCCTCAAACTCAATCACTCTCTGATCAGACCTCCCCCCCCCCCCGCCCCAGCCTCATCAGCCTCATATCAGACCCTCATCAGAATCCCCAGCCTCCCTTAGCCTGAGATCAGCCTCCCATCAGACCCCCCAGTGATGGATCATGTGGTGGACCATGTGATGAGCTCAGTGACATCACCACAGGTCCTTTACCCACAGCTGAAGATAGAACAGGAGACACGGCACCTACGCGATCAATTGCAAGAGGTGAGTTATTTTATTTTTAACCCTCAATTGTCCTTTTACTAAGCATTCTGTATTAAAGAATGCTATTATTTCCCCCTTATAACTATGTTATAAGGGAAAATAATAAAGATTGGGTCCCCATCTCCTAGCAACTATGCAGGAAAATCACACCGCATCCGCACTTGCTTGCAGATGCTTGCGATTTTCCTGCAGCCCCATTCACTTCTATGGGGCCTACTTTGCATGAAAAACGCAGAAACTAGAACATGCTGCGATTTTCACGCAACGCAGAAGTGATGCGTGAAAATCACCACTCGTGCACAGCCCCATAGAAATGAATGGGTCCGGATTCATTGCGGGTGCAATGCGTTCACATCACGCATTGCACCCTCGCGGAAAACACGCCTGTGTGAAAGAGGCCTTACTATTGGATCTTGAACATGCTGAAGGTGCTGTCTGGTCTCTCTGCACCTTCTCCTCCCCCGCCCCTCCCCATAGATTCTATGGGATGATGTAATCTTATCCTTCAGTGAGCAGACAGCCTGTTTTGATCTCATAATATGAATTTCTCACAAATTTCAGAAAGAAAGTTTAGAAAGGAGGAGGAGAAAACTGCCAATAACTGTAGAACAATATATTTCTCAGTTAAGATATATTAAATGTTTCTTATATGCAACTGTATTATTGATTTATAGAAACTCTTGTGAAAGTAAAATGATCATTTAAATATTTATAGTAGCACTTCAATCTTATACATTTGTGAGCTAAGAAAATAAGTTGGTCACTTTAACAACCTCTGTAGTCATTGAAGAAATTGTACACTGGGTATAGAAAACTGTTTCCTCTTAAAAGATCAGTAATGCTTTAAAAGGCTTGAGTGTAAGTTAAATATCCAGTCAGAAATTCAGAAGTTAGTTTCATGTTAATTCATTTGCTATAGCTATGGTTAAAAAAAAAAATAGAAGTAAAAACTAAAGTTTTATGTACTGTATGTTCAGTGATCAACAGTAACAAATGGCTAATAAATCTCATGTAATTATAAGTAGCTGAAGATAATATGGGAGGTTTAAGAATGCCTTCCTCTGCTTCATTTCAGATGTCTCACGGCCAGGGGCGTAACTACCATAGTGGCAGACCATGCGACTGCTATGGGGCCCAGGGCAAGAGGGGGCCCAGTCTTAGTTGAGATTATCTCCTCTTCTACTGGGGGTGAAAACTTGGTCAGGACTCTACCCTCTAAAGGAACAACTTTTAGCAAATGAGGCAATGTAAAAATGGCACAAGGGTCATTGTAAAGGGTTTAGGCAGAAACCCTTCTGTGCTGTGTGGGGGGCCTGGTTTGATCCCTGCTATGGGGTCCTTACTCTCTATGTATGCCACTGCTCATGGCCTATTTAAAGGGTCAAACATTAACTTATAGGATGGCCTCCTTAGTCTACTTTCACACTCGCGTTTTGTGCGGATCCATCATGATAACGCAACCGTCTGCATCCATTCAGAAAGGATCCGTTTGTATTATCTTTAACATAGCCAGATCCAGTTGTATTATGTCTTCTATAGCCAAGAAGGATCCGTCTTGAACAGCATTTAAAGTCAATGGAGGACGAATCCGTTTTCTACTGTGCCAGATTGTGTCAGAGAAAACGGATCCGTCCCCATTGACTTACATTGTGTGCCAGGACGTATCCGTTTGGCTCAGTTTCATCAGACGGACACCAAAATACTGCAAGCAGCGTTTTAGTGTCCCTCTCCAAAGCGGAATGTAGGTGGAACAAAGCCAAACTGATGCATTCTGAGCGGATCCTTACCCATTCAGAATGCATTAAGGGCAAAACTGATCTGTTTTGGACCACTTTTGAGAGCCCATGATGGATCTCACAAACGGAAAGCCAAAACGCGAGTGTGAAAGTAGACTTACAAGTTGGAATTAGAGGCAGAGCTTGTTAAGAGCTCATTTGATTCCCTTTCTTCCCAGATCTCTAGAAGATAATCGGTTCTATTCTGAACTCTCGAGGACAATGTAAACTTGTTTTACTATAGATAGTGATAGTGCACCTGACATGTGATAATGAAAATTCAGTATACAACCATACAAAACATTATGTAGAGAACTAAAGAATGAGAGCTAACTAAATAGATGTTTCTTCATCTTCACAAGTGACCAATCTATGCTGCTTAGTCCCTGGACACATTTTAAAAGCACAGCCTTGACCTTCTCCAATGCAAGAGATAAATGTGCTAGCATAAAAATGAATTAAGTCTCACAGTCAATACGTGCCATCATTATTCAAGAAATCTCAGGCTCTTATTCTCCCAAGCATCGCATGTCTTGTCTAGTCTTTCAGATGCTATAACATTACCCTCATCACCTCGCTCAGCTCTGTTTACCACCCTATTACTTGGATATTGATTGTTTTCAATGACTTTGTAATCGAGAGACTAAACGGCATCAAATGAGAAAATAACAGCAAAGAAGAGTGAAAAAAAACAAGGATAGTAGAGAAACATTAAAGATGGTGAGCCTGAGGGTCGGGAATGAAACTTATCCATGCATTGACTAAAGTAATTTTCCGCCCAATAAGCAAGCACATGCTAATCTTGGTTCTGTGGTAAAACAGGATGTACCAAATAAAAGTGAACAGTACAAGCCAAACTGTTGTCTGGACATTTGTAAATGTAAACTTTGTAAGTATCTAATGCCATGACTTGCTCAATTTCATGAAGACTGATTTCAATTTGTCTGATTTCAATCAGGAATTTGCAGTTCCCATATATTCTATGAATCCTGCCTTTTTCTTTGAGAAAATCACTGATCTATTTTGGTGGTCATGACAAAGAGGTTTGACTGTATTCATATCATAGTAACATAGTTTGTAAGGCTGACAAAAAGACATCTGTCCATCCAGTTCAGCCTGTTATCCTACAAGTTGATCCAGAGAAAGGCAAAAAAAAAAAAAAAACCTGTGAGGTAAAAGCCAATTTTGCTCACTTTAAGGGGAAAAAAATTCTTCCCAACTCCAATCAGGCAATCAGAATAACTCTCTGGATCGACCCCTCTCTAGTAGCTATAGCTTGTAATAGTATTACACTCCAGAAATACATCCAGGCCCCTCTTGAACTTTTTAGTGAGTTCACAATCCACACTGATAAATATACAGTTGGTCCAGATGTATTTGGACAAAGACACAATATACACCATGCACACTACCGTATGTGTTTTGCGGTCCGCCAAAAAAATAGATGACGTTCCATATGTGATAGCTCTTTCCAATCCGAGGTGGTTATGAGATGGTCATACAATGAGGCATCAGGGCTCTGTACAATGCCAATGTACAATATGGCATCTGTTTTTTTGCGGATCAGTTGTTTTTGAGAATCCATTGTAATAATGCCTATACTTGTCAGCAAAATGGACAATAATAGAACATGCTTTATTTTTTTTGCGGGGCTACGGAACAGACATACGGATGTGGATAGCACACAGTGTGCTGTTAGCATTTTTCGCTGACCCATTGAAATGAATGGGTCCGCATCCTATCCGCAAAAAAAAAAAACTGACACGGAAACAAAATAAGTTTGTGTGAATGAGGCCTAATCAGCTTTAATTCAAATATTGGTAAGGATGCAAAAAAGTGAAAAAAATTACACTGCAGACCAACATTATTCTAAATATATAGTTAAATAATGGTGTGCATTACCCCAGATATTTTTTTAGGGATAACCCTTTACTAAGCTCTAGGGTTACTTTTGTGGTATGTTTTGGGTCTTTATCAATAGATCTGAAAAACTGTGAAGTGCCGTCTTATCATTTTTTGCAGCATTTGACTGAATCTGAGCAGAACAAATAACTCTATATACACTTCCGAATTCACCCTACTACTTAAATGCAAAATCACATTATCAAAACCTGTGACTCAGTTCTATTGACCACTATACATGCCCATGCCACAACCCTCACTCCATCATGTTTAACACAGGATGTGTTATGCTTCAGATCATGAGCTCTTCCTTTCCTTCTTCGTGTCATTCTCTTCTCACCATTTTGGTACACGTTTATCTTGGTTTCATCTGACTATAAAATATTGTCCCAGAACTGGACAGCTTTATTTAGATTTTTTATTTTTATCTGGCCTTTCAGTTCTTGAGGGTTACCAGTGGTTTGAATCTGGAAGTAAACCCTCTGTTTTTATATTCATGAAAACATCTCTTGATTGTAGCATTTGTCAATGATACCTCCTTGCCCTTGAGAGTGTTCTTGGCTTGGCTAGACGTCATGAGGAGGTTTTGCTTTACAAAGGATAGAAGTCTACTGTCATCCATTTTTATTGTCTCCTATCTTTATTGAACTTGATGGACTTATGTAACTATGCTCTTCCATGACTATTGTTTATGCTGAGCTTATCATGTTTATGTTTATATGTACATTTATATGTACATATGTTTATGTATATATATATTATGTTTTTAATTTTAATAATGTACCAATTTTTATTTAACCCCTCCTAAAAGTTCTGCCATCTCTTTGATAGCTTTGTTTTTCATCATAATGATGCTCACTTTCACTTCCATTGACACTTCTTTGGATCACATAATGAGAGTTCCCATGAACAGAAAATGTAACACTTGGAATTAAGTCCATATCTATAATCTGTACGTTAATGTATTATTTCTGTTAGTCTTTTTAAATAATTGCTACATTTGAATCACATATTGATGGATTTTTTCTGTTGTACAGAGGCTAGATAAAGAAAATGCTGTCAGCCAGTCACTATCCAAATACCTCTGTAGTCTGGACCCAACTGAATATGAAAATTTGAAGGCCAGCTTGCTATCTATGTATTGCCACTTTAGTCTAAACTAGAAAAGTGGATTTTGTCTTAAGACCTGTAGACTTGAGGGGCACCTTAACTTCAGTCCTCTTATCAGCTCTGGTTTTTGAACCCATAACTGAGGCACTTGAGGAGTAATTCTTTTGAGAAGAGGGGAGGATCACACTCCTTGCATTGAAATACTCCAAATGTGTCCCAATCAGCAAAGCAGGCTGACAGATTGACCTGTGTAAGGCCAGCTTTCAAAGTTTTGAAGTAGCCAATTTGCAACCGTAGACATGCCTGGAAATTCTCTGATAGAACACTAGATATTTGTATTTAATTGGGCAGAATTTGTATAAGGCTGCTGTATTTCTCTGTGCTATTTTTTTAAAGCTCTGTGGTAGATTTATGTCTCTGTGTTTGATTTATTGGAAGATGGCCAAGTCATACATTTGCATTCTAGCGTCTGCTGTTTTTATGTTCAGAGCAATCAGCTTTGAACTTCATGGCAGAAAGCCAGTCCACCAAGGCTCCATCAGATACCTGATGCTTTAGTCTGTACCTGCCTAACCTGCTATGACTTGGGCTCATTAGGACTAGCACAACTTTTCTCAGAAATAGATCCTGAGACCATATATCCACTGATAAAAGCTACTGCGAACTGCTCAGGTCACACTCATTTTCACCCCAAGCTGCTTGTGTCTTTGACTTGCTGATGATGACATTTTTGGACACAGTAGGATTGGAACTCTTTGTTTAGAAATGTTGAGTGTGATTAAAGTGTTCACTTTTCTTTATTTCCTATCAAGAACTTGATTTTTCCAGTTATTATTATTCTACACCCTGAGAACCAATATAGTTTACTAGCCAAAAAAAATAGAATATCGGCAGAAGAGAAGAAACATATTACCCACATCCTTAATAGTTGAGTACATTACAGTACTGCTTATATATTTTAGGAGAACTAATAAAGAACTGCAGTTTCAGACTCCCTACAGTTTGTTTAATTGTATTATTAACAGCTACATTGTCACTTTTTTTCAACTGCAAAATTTCACAAAAACCTTAAATGTCTGCTATATAAACTTATCCCCAAACCAGACCCAACTGATCATTGAGCGTGCTGAGCGTGAATGTACGAATCACGAATTTCATTTGCGAATATTGCCACTTTGAGAATTCGCGAATATTTAGAATATAGTGCTATATATTCGTATTCGTGAGTAGTGTTGATCACGAATATTCTAGTCGCGAAGTTATCATGAATTTATCACGAATATCGGCACTTAGCAACATCTCTAGCAACCAATAGGAAAGTTGCCTGCCCCTTAGTGTTGATCGCAAATATTCTAATCGCGAATTTTTATCACGAATATATTACATTACCAATTTTCGCAATCAAGTAAATAATGACTGGAGTTTACGAATTCTCGAATTTGCGAATTTATGGTGAATATTCTGCCAAAAATTAGCGAAATATCGCAATTTCGAATATTGCCTATGCTGCTCATCACTACTGATCATGAGAACTGGGGTCCCAATTCCCTTGACTTCATGGAGCTGCAGTCAAACATGCACACTGCCACGCCATTCTCTACAGGGCTGCTTGAGAACAGCATTAGATGGAAAGATAGAATTTATGCTCAACTCATCTGCTCCATTCATCCAGAGGACCCCTTTTAGTAATCATGGCGGTTCCACCAGTCGGATCTCCGCCAATTAGATACCTTCTCCTATACTGTGGATAGCGGATATGTTTATATCTTGTTAAAACCACTTTATGATATACATACATAATCTGTCCTATATCAATTTTACAGGTTAGAAACTATGTTACAAAAATGTTGCAAAAAAAACTACAAATGTATAGAAATGTTTCCACCATAGATACACTGAAGATAACATTACAGTCTCTCTGTTACATGTACCTGTTTATAAAATAAAGAGGGCCCAAGCACATAGTAGAGTCTATATGGCAGCACACAGAGTCATTAAACTTCTATACTATAGAGTAATGTTTTTTTAAACTCGCTTTATTAAAAAGGTAGCAAGCAAGGTGTTGTACATAACAATCAATAAGTCATGCATAAAGTACATAATGCAGAAATACATTATACTGTGCCTTTATGGCTCATTCATGGACATAGACACCCCATTAACATCGATAATACATCTAAAACCACATTGTCAGGTCAGTTGAGGGACCCCATATTGGAAACAATCGTATACATCGAGTCTGGAGGTAAACAGCTGCCCATTCATCTAAGTAGCAGAATGCAAATGGGCTGATGTGACGGTCAGCGGAGAGGCACACCACGGTCCCCATATCTTTTGAAATTTTTGAGGACAGTTCCTCCGTGTGTACATAATTTTCTCAAAGGGAATAACGTTGTTAACTAAAGTCTTCCACTGGTTAACCGTGGGGGGCCTGTCCGCCATCCACCTAATAGCTATCGCTTTTCTGGCTAGGAAAAGAGTCTCCCTCATGAAGGTAAGTGTATGGTGTGTTCGAGAATCGTCTGCAAGTATTCCCAGGAGGCAAGCCTTGGGGCACACCTCCAATGTACCTGGAATCATGGTGGATAAAATGTCCACTACTGATCTCCAAAATGGGCGAATGTATGAACAATCCCAGATAAGATGCCAGAAGTCCGCACCCATCTGGGCACACCTGTGACATTCTGCATGAGGCATTCTGCCCATCTTGAAGAGCCTGGTCGGAGTGAGGTAACATCTATGGAGGATAAAGAGTTGCGTCAGTCTGTTAGTAAGGGATGGTGAAGCAACCACAGGAGCTTCCAGGGCCTCACTCCAATCCTCATCTGATAAGGATGGTATATTGTCTTTCCACTTGCTCTCCGCCTTCAAGGGAGCGGAGGACAGTCTGAGGCTAAGCAGATGAGTGTATAGAGTGGAAATTAGTCCCCTCGGCCCCTGAGTTCTAAAAACTCCAATAAGCGGGTAGGCTGAGACTGACCTCCCGATTACTCTCAGTTGAACCTGGAGGGCATGTCTCAGCTGCAGATATCTGTAAAAATGTGGACGCAAAAGCCCAACTTTGGTCTGCAGCTGAGAGAAGGAGAAAAGTACACCGCTTTCATACAGATCCTTTAGGTGGCGTACCCCATGTTCCCTCCAAATACTTTCTCCTTCACAGTGCAACAAGTGAGGAAACATTGGGTTGTTCCACAGTGGGGCATCGTCTGGTAAATCCCTGTACTGTTGCAGTTTTGCAGCTCTCCAAACTTGGTGTGCAAGTCTGTGGATTTGTAAAAGTGACTTTCCAATACTCGACGGGTCTTCCAGGACTGGCCAGAGGTTGGAAAGCCGCAAATACTCTTGCAAATAATATTCAGAATTCGGGAGTATTCCCTGGGTCACCCATGGCATCAAATATCTCAGCTGACCCGCAAGAAAGTATAAGTATAGATCTGGCAAAGCCGCTCCCCCTTTGTCCCAGCTCCTCTGCAGGGACTGCAGTGCCAGTTTACGTCTATTTTTCCCCCATATGAACGTTGCCATGCTGGAGTGCAATTTATCAAAAAAGAGCGAGGGATCGGTACACAGGAATGCTCTAGTAAGTACAGGGCCTTGGGTTGTAGAATCATTTTGATGAGATTTAGACGCCCCATGGTAGACAAGGGCAAAGTGTTCCAGGACTTAAATTTATCCGTGAAGTAAGATACTAGGGGTACTGTGTTCAGCTCATGTGACATGGATGGTTCTTTCGTTATGATAACTCCCAGGTATTTGAATCTGTCCACAACTATCAGATTGCAATATACGGATGGCCAATCCGGGGACCATAAAGGCATTAGGGCCGATTTAGCCCAATTAATGCGGAGTCCAGAGAAGGATCCAAACTGTTCAATGATAGTTATTGCCCTGGGTAAAGTAGACTCCACTATATCCATATACAAAATGAGATCGTCTGCGTACAACCCCAGCCTGTCCTCCCTGTCCCCTATCGATACACCTTTAAATACTGTATCCTGACGGATTCTTAGCGCAAGATGTTCAATAGCTACCGCAAATAAGAGGGGGGACAAGGGACATCCCTGCCTGGTCCCTCTATAGAGTTTAAACGTTGACGACAAGGAGCCGTTAATCATAATATTAGCCGATGGGGATTTATACAGTATATTGATCCAGCTAATGAATGCAGGGCCGAAGCCAAAGTTCCTGAGAATCTGTATTAAGTAGGGCCATTCTACAGAGTCGAATGCCTTGGCTGTGTCCAGCGCAGCCAAGGCCCATTGTCTGAATATCCGAGCTGAGCAATAACCTGCGCCCTTCTTATATTACTGGAAGTGGAGCGACCGGGAATAAAACCAGATTGGTTTTCGTGTATTATGGATGATATCACCTTGTTCAACCTGTTCGCCAAGACTTTAGTCAGTATCTTATAGTCCAGGTTGAGCAGCGATATAGGCCGATATGAGCTACATTCCAGAGGGTCCTTATCAGTTTTTAAAAGAACCACAATGGAAGCCTCATACAATGATTCTGGGAGCGCACCAGCCTCAAAAGATGTTTTATACATTCGTAGCAACTGCGGACCCAGAATATCCATATAGGTTGAATAGACTTCCAACGGTATCCCGTCGGGTCCGGGGGCTTTCCCCAAATTTAAACCTTTGATTGCATCCGACACTTCCTGCAACGTAATCTCTTCATCTAACAACTCCCTATCTATGGCGGACAGTTGTGGATGAGAGACCTCCTGCGTATAATTCTCCAGGACAGAATCAAAGTGCTGAGATGTGGAACTGTATAGGTCTTGATAAAATTCCCCAAAACGATCTAAAATTCCCTCGGGGTCATTAATAACCACCCCACCGCAGTCCGCTATGCGTAATATTGGAGGGGCCATATTATTCCTGCGCACCACCTGCGCTAGAACCTTACCCACTCTACTACCCTGCTCAAAGGTCTGTTGCTGCAAAAATAACATCCTACGGTCACCTTTTTCCTTCAGATGAGACATATATTGCCTGCCCTTCAGCATCCAATTTACCCTGTTTGCCTCTGTAGGGCTAGTAACATACATAAGTTCTGCGTTCTTGCACTGGGCGCTCAGGTCCTCCTCTGAGAGGCGGGAAGCCCTCTTAATATATGATATGGAAGATCTGAGGCAGCCACGCAAAAAGGCCTTTAAGGTCTCCCACAGTAAGGCCGGGTCAGTGTCAGGCGAGTTAATTGTCAGAAACGTTTGGAGTTGGTCAGGTACCCGGTCATTTGAAGACATTAATGATAACCAGAATGGGTGAATGCGCTGCTTAGGGGTTCGTGTGATGGCATCAGGGTTAGCAATTGAGGCAGCTATAGGTGCATGATCCGATGGGCCTTGGGGTCTATAATGTATATCGTTTACTGCCATATATGTGCTAGAGTTTCCCAGGAGATAGTCAATTCTGGATAGGGCTCCCCTAGAAGGGGTGAAGCAAGAATACTCAATCCGTTCCGGGTACCTCTCCCTCCATATATCAATCCATCCCAGCTCCGATAAAAATCGTGCCAAAACAGTGTTAGAGGACCGACGGTCAGAGCCAGCGGATGGATAGCTAAACCTGTCCTTCGATTCCTCCAGCGGCAGGTTGAGGTCTCCCATGCCCAAAATTCTGGCCAGTGGGTATTGTGCGGCAAACCCTGCCGCCGTCTGAAGCAACGAGAGGTTAGCAGGAGGGGGGTTATACATGTTCAATATTACATATGGTACTCCATTGACATGGGCGTATACAAATACATATTTCCCTTCAGGGTCAACACTTGTGTGATGCGGTTCCCAGCGAACCGTTCGATGTACTAGTAAGGAGACCCCTTTAGAGTATGAGTTACCATAAGCACTCTCCACCCACTGCGCCCAGGGCTTCTTGACTCTTCCCCCGGTTTCCGCAGTTAGATGGGTTTCTTGCAGCCCTAGGATATGCGGAGCATAACCTCTGACATGTGAGAAAACTGCCATTCGCTTCCTGGGGCCCCCCATACCCCTCACATTCCATGACATTACTTTAAGATCCGCCATAATAAGGTACTGTTTACATAATAGGCATAGGTACAGAGCCTCTGGGGTGTATAATGGAAGAGAAAGTACTTAATAGCATAGACGTAATTTGCTTGACTGCTACACATTTCAGTAGGAACATTTAACAAGAGAGTAACTCTCAACATCCCAAACCTTGGGTTAACTAATAAAACATATACATAACCAAAGTAGTGAATGGCCATGTGCGCGGGGGACCTGCACAGTGTAAGAAGATGGAATACCAGTGCAGGTTAAGCAGCTGGCTCCCGCAATAGCAGTGACACTCGCAAGTTACAGAAAGATGGTCAAAGTAAACTGCAAGGATGTTAGCCTCAGTGTCCCAGAGTCCACACATATATGTAGTGTTATACTTTACCAGACCGCGAATCAAGATAAACAAAAGAGCGGCTGACTCAGAATGTCCATTCAGGGTGCTGTACCCCCTTTTTATCCTGGTGAGAAGGACCACGTTGCTAGAAATGTTACTTGGGAGGAGAACTGCGGGGCCTCCTTAACAGCCAATCCTCCGCTTCTGCAGGGTTGGAGAAGAATAGTGACCTGTCGCCGTCCACGACCCGCAAACGTGCAGGATACGCCATTGAATACTTGAGGTTAAGATCTCTAAGCCGGCGCTTGATGGAAACAAAGGTAGCACGCCTCTTCTGCAGGTCGGCAGAGAAATCCGGGTACAGGGACACATTTGCTGACCCCAACTTGATGTTTTGAGTGATCCTAGCTTGCGCTAGTATGAGATCTCTGTCGCGCCAGTTTAACATGCGGGCTAGGAGAGGTCTGGGGGGGGCGCCGGGCGGAAGTGGTCTGGCTGGAACACGATGGGCTCTTTCCACCGTGTATGCGGGCGAAAAAGCCGCGTTGGGGAACACCGACTTAAACCACCCCTCCAAAAAGGTCGCTGGGTCTGAGCCCTCCGCCCGCTCCGGCATACCAATGATGCGCACGTTGTTGCGCCGTGCCCGATTTTCCAAATCATCACATTTTTGTCGACAAAGTTCCACCGACGCCTCCACAGCGGCTAGTCTTGCCGGTAGTGGACCAGTCTGGTCTTCCAAGTCTGACACCCGAGTCTCTGTAAGTTTGACCCTCTCCCGCAGCTGTTGGACATCATGGCAGAGAAGGCCCAAGTCCACTCTCACCTCATCAATCTTCCCGGTAAGAGAGGCCTGACACCCGGTGATGGCCGCCATCAGTTGTTGGTGCGATGTTTGCAGCGTGAGCTCCGGTTCAGCCTCAGATTCAGCGTCAGGAGGTAGGTGCTGTGCCGCCTGGCCTCTGGTGCTGGTTGCACGTGTCGGTGATGGGGCGGCAGCGCCATGTTGAGATTCCTGTCTGGCATATTCTTTAAGGCGCTCTGCCGCCATCTGAGCCTTACTGGGACTCATAATTCCACTCCGGTACTCTCGGGGACCCAGGGACACCTCTTAGGTCAGCAACAAGTGATCGTGTAGTTCAGGATGGCTCAGGATTGATGTTGGGAGCCGGAGCTGCTTTCAAATGCGTCCAGCCATAACGGCAGTTGGCCACGCCCCCCCATAGAGTAATGTTTAATACCACATTAAGGAAATATTCTGCACTAGAATGCTTCTTGGGAAGAACATCTATGCAATATGGAATTTATTGAGACTTTATTGGAGTACAGTATAGGCCCAAAAGACTTCTCAGGAAGTCTTTGGTCCTATACTGGACAGCACTATACTGGACAGCACTCGTCACTGCAGCACTGTAATGACGACAGCTGACACTACAATGTTGACGGTGCAGTGAAATTTCAGCACTGACTTCCAGCAATGGAGCTACAAGGAACAGTTGTTCGGCGAGGTGTCGAACCCCCACCTAGCCGATAATGATGGCCCATACTGAGGATAAGCCATTGTGTAAAAAAAAAGCTGAGTAAACCCTTCAATACAGACATAATTACTTGTTACGTATTAGAATTAATAATAATGAATGTCAACCTTGTATGGCAAATTCATTTAATAATTTGTAAATATAAAGTATAAAGACTTAAATAAATTAGTAGTGAAATTATAATAGCTAAAAATACTGTACTTTAATAACAGGGGCGTACACACATCTCACATCAACCTCCCCTACCCCCCCCCCCCCCCCACCCACATTCCAAATTAGATTTCTTTAAAAATGAACAATTTTTTTAGAGGAGTATTTAAATAAATAAAAAAAAATTGTGCATCACCTCACCCACTTCTTTATCTGACTTCTACGTTAGGAAAAGTTCAACATAAATGATATTTTGGCCGCTCATACCTTGCTATTTTGGGCAGGTACAGGCATCTTCTAGCTCACCCTGTGTCTCTTAATTGAACCTCACCTCCTCTGCAGTACTGCAAAGGTTAATTCCCTCCTTTGCTTTGCAGCTAGACTGCTTCTAATTTGCTGAATAACTCCTCCTATAGCACTGTGCTTCTGATTTCCTTGCCTGAACAATTAGGTTCCTAGCATGCCAGTTCTTTGCTCTCTGTTGTCTGCCTGTTTACTTACCTCTGCCTGTTTTCTGCATTCTGAACCAACGCTGTCTGACTTGAGCAGTGCCGGTTTACTCTTGTGGCCCTCTGGTGCTAGCCCTGACCTCAGACTAGTTTCAACTGTTTGGTTGACACAGTGGTTTCACACCTACTGCCGTAACAATAAATATGGCGCTCATTCTGAACACTATATTTCTCAGGATTGGTGCATAGCAAATGCAGTGCCAATATTCAAAAAGGGTCCAAAAACAGAGCCTAGAAACTATAGGCCGGTAAGTTTACTATCCGTCGTGGTTTTCTAAGAGATGCTATCTTGGAGCACCTCAATGAAAATAAGCAAAAAACGCCATATCAGCATGGCTTCATGAGGGATTAGTCATGTGAAACTAATTAGTTTCTATGAGGAGGTAAGTTCTAGACTTGACAGCGGCGAATCAATGGATGTCGTATATCTGGACTTCTCCAAAGCATTTGACACTGTACCACTGTACCACATAAACAGTTAGTATATAAAATGGGAATGCTCGGACTGGGAGAAAATGTCTGTATGTGGGTAAGTAACTGGCTGAGTGACAGAAAACAGAGGGTGGTTATTAATGGGTTACTGTCACTAGTGGGGTACCTCAGGGGTCAGTACTGGGCCCTATCCTCTTCAATATGTTTATTAATAATCTTGTAGAAGGCTTGCACAGTAAAATATCAGTTTTTGCAAATGACACTAAACTGTGTAAAGTAATTAACACGGAAGAGGACAGTATACTGCTACAGAGGGATCTGGATAGATTGGAGGCTTGGGCAGAGAAGTGGCAGATGAGGTTTAACACTGACAAATGTAAGGCTATGCACATGGGAAGGAATAATGCAAGTCACCCGTACATACTAAATGGTAAAACACTGGGTAACACTGACATGGAAAAAGACCTAGAAACAGCAGGACCTTTAGTGAAGGACCTTTAGTGAACAGCAAACTGAGCTGTAAAAACCACTGTCAGACAGCTGCTGCCAAGGCCAATAAGATAATGGGTTGCATCAAAAGTGGCATAGATGCCTGTGATGAGAACATAATCCTACCACTTTACAAATCACTACTCAGACCACACATGGAATACTGTGTACAGTTCTGGTCTTCTGTAAACAAGGCCGACATAGCAGAGCTGGAGAGGGTTCAGAGGAGGGCAACTAAAATAATAACTGGAATGAGGGAACTACAATACCCTGAAAGACTATCAAAATTAGGGTTATTCACTTTTGAAAGAAGATGACTAAGGGGAGATTTAATTACTATGTATAAATATATCCGGGGTCTGCACAGAGATCTCTCCCATCATCTATTTATCCCCAGGACCGTGACTGTGACGAGGGGACATCCTCTGCATCTGGAGGAAAGAAAGTTTCTACACAAACATAGAAGAGGATTCTTTATGGTAAGAGCAGTGAGACTATGGAACTCTCTGCCTGAGGAGGTGGTGATGGTGAGTACAATAAAGGAATTCAAGAGGGGCCTGGATGTATTTCTGGAGTGTAATAATATTACAGGCTATAGCTACTAGAGAGGGGGTCGTTGATCCAGGGAACAATTCTGATTGCCTGATTGGAGTCGGGAAGGAATTTTTTTCCCCTTAAGTGGGGAAAATTGGCTTCTACCTCACAGGGGATTTTTTTGCCTTCCTCTGGATCAACTTGCAGGATATCAGACCGAACTGGATGGACAGATGTGTTTTTTCAGCCTTATATACTATGTTACTATGTTACTAATACAATTCCGCCATACAGCTGTAAATCACTGCTTCCCTGCATATAATAATATAGTACAAAACTGGCTGCCAGTAGGCACCACTAGGCAGAGCTCAATGCTTAGGAATTTATAGTTACCACTGCACACAATGAAAGCTATAAGCTCTCTATGCACTCAGCTACCCCTAGTGGCAGCTGAAGGATAATGCTGTAAATCCATGTCAGGCACCGCACTTGGCCCAACCCTTTTCCCAGACCTCACAGCAGTCACGTGGTCGGCCTTCACAATAGGTATGCCACTGGTTACTAACAAAGTGGGGTATTGTAGGAGACATTTAGGACAGTTATTGCTTTATGCAATGTATAAACTATGGCACCTAATATACTGTATATGTATTTCTTTAGTGGTATGCTGTAAGTAATGAGAACCTAAACTGGTTCCTCAAAGGAAAAAAATAAACTGTTTATAATTCCCAAAGTAAACTGCCCCATTTTAAATGCACTTCACTTGCATTCTCTTTCCTGAACTGACAAACTAAAGTGTCTGTTGTCTTAGCAGTTCTAGTTCTATTGGGAACATATTGCATAGGCAATATTCATTTTTGCGATATTTTTAAAATTTTGTTGCATAATATTCGCAATAAATTCGCGAATTCTGGAATTCGTGATCTCCAGTCATTATTTTCACGATTGCTCAAATCGGCACTAATGATGCACAGATTTTTTGCGCAATACGTGCAACTTCACGTTTTTTTAGGTCGGAGTAGATATTACTGATTGGTGCACAAAGTATTGATGTGAACTTGTGACATCACAGCACTATGTATGTAGCATGTATGTATGGACACCAGAACCTATCACACTACCTAACACCCTGCACTGGAACCTATTAGCTACAATATATCACTATCTAACCTACACTGGCTATCTCCCACTATCTATATTATATATATAAGCTAACTAACTATCTAATATAATTGGATAAGGAATAGGATCCAGATGAAAGCACTGCAATGTCACTGCTCTTTCTCTCAGAACTGCAAAAAACTGTAGAAAATGGCTGCTGGGGAGGTTTTTATATAGTAAAGGGGTAGGCAACTTTCCTATTGGTTGCTAGGGATGTTTCTAAGCTCTGACAAAGACATTGCAGCCTTCTCATTGGCCCACAAGCAAGAAGGGAGGTTACTGATGAAAAAAAATCTAGAATATTCGCGATTACGAATTTATAGCACTGTATTCTACATCTACGCAAATTCTCGAAGTGCCGATATTCGCGATAAAAATTAGCGATTAGAATATTCAACATCAATTCAATATCAAATCTAACGACCAATAGCACATGATTTCACTATCGGCAAAGAAACAGCTCATAGGAGCTTCCCTAAGACTATAAAGTCAGTTTAATAACTAATGATAAATCTCTCTATGAGGAACCTAAATGGAGCTAAAGGTGTGTGTATTAAAAGGATTTTTATGAGATGTTAATATTGATGGCCTATCCTCAGGATAGGTCATCATCAATATCTGACTGGTGAGGGTTGGACCACCACCAATCCGTTGTTTCAATAGGCCATGGGACTCCAGTGATCTCTGCAGCCTCTTCCTAAGCCAGTGATGTCACATCCATCCATCACATGGCCTATGTGCAGCTCTATCTTATTCAAGTGCATGTGCCTGGGTTGCAATTACAACCACTGCTACTAAACAATGAACAACGTTGCGCTTGGTATACTGTGAGTAAGCCGTGGGACTCACTGAAGCACCGCAGCCTCTTCAAACAGCTGAGCATTGGTGAGGCCGGGTGTCGGAACAGTTCGGAACCTCATCAATCAGATATTGATGACCTATCCAGAGCATAGATCATCAATATTTTCCTCTCAGGACACCTAGGGAGCAGAGATGAGCGAACTTTAAAAAAAAGTCCGGTGTTCGGCGTTCGGGTTGTGGTAAGTCGCGCATCCCGTTATGGATTCCACTATAGCGGCATATGGAATCCATAAGGGGCGGCACAGGATCAAATCCAGTGCTGAGCCACGCCCCCTGCACTGATCACATGACAGTGACGTCACCCCAGGTCCTTCGGCTGTTCAACAGTTCGGGTTGGTGGCAGCCGCCCCTTATGGATTCCATATGCCGCTATAGTGGAATCCATAACGGGATGCGTGACTTACCACAACCCGAACGCCGAACACCGGACTTTTTTTTAAAGTTCGCTTATCTCTCCTAGGAAGTGATTACATTTCATGGGTAACCCTACTACAAATTGATTTCATGGAAGCCACTACTAGTATAAAAATGCAAAATTCATTCTGTTAGAGTTAGGCTAGTTTCACACCTCCGTTTAACTGATCCAGCAGCCTGTCTTAGCAGAGAACAGCCTGCTGGAGTTCACCTTATCTGGCCAACTGCCATTCACTCCCGGAACCCGTTGACTATTATGGGATCCAGAGGGTATCTGGTCAGATTCTGGCATGAGTTCTGGGTTTTGGCTGGTCAAAAACCGTCAATAGGGTCTGGTGGTTAACAGCTGTTAAATGCATGTGCAAATGACCGTCCAAGAGCAATGGGGCCGTTGCCATCACATCTAGAGGCTCTGCTCTCTCGGCAACTGCCGCGTCCTCACTACTTTAATTTACAGGGCTAGGTGTGATCACATTTACACCGCCTATCCCTGTCATTCAAAATGCAGAGGGCACGGCAGTTTCAGAGAATGCTGAGCCTCTAGGTGTAATGCCAACGCCCTCATTGCTCCTAGAGGCTCATTTGAATATATTAAAACTTCATTTTTCTTAGCAATGCAGGCACATATGAACATGGCACCAACACAGATGCTTTCAGCTGAATAGTGCGCATGTAACAGGTCAGCCAGTTTCATAGGTACAAATCTGCTGACAGGTGCCCTTTAATAAGTGAAAAATATTACAAAAAATATTTATTTGTATATTAACCCAAAGAAAGTCATCCAATAAAGACACGATTAAGAAATTCTAAAGAAGGACCATGCTCCGAACAGAAGAAAATAAATTTACCCTAATGTCATTTTTTCTAGCACCATCCATTGACTAAAGCCATTTTAAACAAAACACCACAAAAAAAACGTAGAAATTACTGACTGATGATCGAGAAAATCTGCACATCAGGAATTCTTATATATTCATACTCAATCATTTCTATCATTTTAATAACATTTATCCCATTTTTTAAACTCTTCGGCATGAAGCATACTGCATGTATTCTTTTCCAGAACTGCTATTCAACATATACACAATGCAGTTTTGAGTGAGACCAACGGCTTCGTCTGACCCTATCCTATCTAAAATCTTCAATTATTTCTACTTTGCAAATCCTTCCTAAAGCAATCTCCAAAATGTGGTAAACCTTAAGTTCAAGTGGGAAATGATGTGACAAGAAAAAAAATGGTTCTGTATTCTCTTGTTGTTTCACAGGTGACATATCGGGGCAGGGTAAACTACGACCTCTAATCCCATGGTAGTTTGTCAGGGGATTCACAAAGAAAATCAATTAGATAAAAGATGAGAAGAAATGCTATTACAAAGACACAGTCTCACGTTATGTCCTGTGCTGTGCAAGGGAATAATAGACATCACTATTAACCCATTATCAAAGGCTATATTTACATGGAGCTTTTTCATTACTCTAAAAATCAGTATTGTCTGTTCGTAATGATGAGGGGTGAAGGCAATGATTAAAGGGAATGTATTACATATACCATATTTTTTATGTTTTATAAGACGCACTTTTGTCTCCTCAAATGTGGGGAAGAAATTGCAGTGCATCTTATGAAGTGAATATTAAAGAGCACTACAGTAGTCCTGGGGAGCGGTGAATGTAGCACTGCTAGCAGCACTGGTTTTATTCACCGCTCCTTGGTCTCAGGCTGCTGTGCTGTGGCCTGACGGTATCAGTGTCAGAACGTAGCGCATAAGCCTGCACTATAATCTGATGCTGTGCAACGTCAGGTCACAGTGCAGCGCAGCAGGGCGAACAAGCTGGATCTCACAAGTGATGGTGTCGTTAGCAGGAAAGTTATGTTTTCATGATTTTTCTCTGATCTGAGGTCTGATGATGACCAGGGGTCTGATGAAGATTGTGGGTCTGATCAGAGGTCTGATGAAAAATATTCTTTTTCTCCTCCTTTTTCTTCTAGGTGTGTCTTGTGGTACAAAAATATGTTTGTTACAGTTTTTTTTTTTGTTTTTTTATAATGAAACCATAGAGTGAAACCTATTCTCCTTTTTTATTCCATTTCCGTACATGAATAAAGGGGCAGCCATGTTGCCTCAGTTGTTGTTACAGCATTTAGAGAGATTTTTTACAACAGCAACATGAACCATAAACACAATAGATTGGAAGGGACCTTATTGACTTCTATAAGAGAATGTTCTAATCATGCTCTGTTACCTGTGCAGAGGTCCCTATACAGTCTAAATATTTAAAGAAAGCAGAAAGGGACAAACCCTGTGTTGTGCACTCCAATTTTCTTAGCTTAAGCCATGCCTCTAACCACAATCAATTTCTCTCTGTACACGCCCAGTCCTGCTGAGTCACCTGAAGGGTACATGCCCACACTTCAATGTAATTTACATGTTTTTCCAGACATCATTTTGTGTGGTTTTCACTGCATTTTCGTGCCAAAATCCACATATGTTACTTGTGGATTTTGTCACGGTGTGTGACACGGATTTGCCCCAGATCTCACTCTTGGTATTGTAAAGGGTGAAATCTGCACTGAAAATCTGTACCAACAATTGACATGCTACAGATTTCAAAATTCACACCACCGGTCAATTACCGCACTGAAAATTTCTTCACTGTGTTTTGAAAATCTCATCTACATAGTTGGTACTATTTTACGCTGTGTAGTTTCAGCACAGAAAATCAATGCGTAATATGCACTGTGTGTATATACCCTAAAGCTCCCACTCAGTCTTAGTGCCCATATTTGTGTAACACACAGTAATGGTGCTCATTTGTGCCCCGCACGCTTTGATTAGGCACTTTTGGTGAAAGACACAGTAATATCTCCCCACACAGTGATGATGCTTTGTGTCTCCATTGAGTACTGATATCTCCTTAATGCCCACCACACAGCAAAAATGCCACACAGCCATTAGTTATCCCCCTTTGTGCCACCACATAGAAAGAATCTTCCCCTACTGCCCCCACATCATAGGTATGCCCCCACACAGTGATGTTCCCTTGGTGCTTCCACACAAATTAAGGGTGCCCCCTCAGGAAAGTGACACATACTTTGTGTCCCAACACACAGAGAATGCCCCTTTAGTATCCTTCACACAGAAGTAAAGCCCTTTAGTGCCCCTTACAATAGTGATGCTCCCTTAGAGCATCCTCCATGCAGTGGTGATGCCCCGGTAGTTTTATAACTAATAAAAGTAATACTCACCTAGCGCTCTTTCCACAATGAAGAGAGCATGTTATTCAGCAAGACTCCCTCAGCATAATAATGTCACTGCATCACTCTTGCCTGCAGTAAGAATGACAGGATGAACAGTGCAGGAGGAACCTATCAGCTTCCTGCTTCACTATTGTATTTAACTATATCTATATCTGCAGAATATGTGCCTAACTTCCTGAGACAGTGACCAAAATATGGGACAGTTGGCGAATCCTCTATTATCTACAGATAGGAAGGTACCTGGCAAGAAAATTACCAATCTAGCCAGTATTGTCATTAGAAAGCTGGTGTCAGTGTTCAATTTTTACCAAATACATTATATGCAAGTCATTTTCAGTAGCCAAGGATGTATGAGATACCTCCTGGCTAATAATGGCTATATCTCAGGCTGTATTGCAGCTAGAGATATGAGCCTTGTTTTGAAGCTAAGAATCTAAGCTTTCAATCAAGACTAGAATCACTTTGCTAGCCACTACATATTCCTGTGCTATTTTGTTCCATATTTTAAAGAAATCTACAATGGAGGCTCGTGATGGAGCTGATGCAAACAAAGCCCAACCTGGACTCCTGTGCATTGTTATCAACCTAGCTCATCAATCATAGAGCATAATTGCACTCTAACTGTGACATATGCATTCTTTTTTCCAGAAAAAAGGAAATAAATGAGCGCTTACACATCTTATCTTCCCTCTGTGCCTAATCAGGCAGTTTTAATGATGTCTTGACCCAGACGTTGAGGATGCCCTCACACATGGAGGAATTTTTTTCCAGAAAGACTTCTCCAGTTATCCAATGGGGCTGAAAATTGTCTATCCTTGTGCTGTGTTCTGCTGGAATTTATGTAAATGTTATGTCGTAGATTTTATGCATGAGAATCTCTCCATTCAATTCAATGAGAAATTGATTCTGTAGTACAAAACACTGTGGAAAATTCCATGCAGATTTAGTTGCTAATTTTTCCGCAGTGTTTTCCATTGCAGAATCAATTTTCCATTTAAATGGACAGGTTCTCACACAGGAAACCTGCAACAAAATCTGCACGACAATTCACACAAAAAAAAAATATTCCCAATTTTGTAAAAATCTGCACCTGCAGATTTTCTGGTGTCACATGTGCACCCAAACTGGTCTGGATCAAAGCGACAGATTAGCCAAACACACCTTACATTTTACACTTTTGTAGCGTAAAACATATGGACCGCTTCTTTAGCTATATACATTACAAGCTACAGTAATTGTGATAATGATTATTACTAGGGAGAAAAATGAAAAAATAAAAATAAAAAAATAAAAATATATATATATATATATATATATACACATCAGGAAAAAGAAGGACAGCACTCCAATGTGGTAAAAAACAGTGAATTTAATCACCCATGTGGTACAAATAACGCGACGTTTCGGCTCAGCAATAGAGCCTTTTTCAAGCCAGACTTGAAAAAGGCTCTATTGCTGAGCCGAAACGTCACGTTTTTTGTACCACATGGGTGATTAAATTCACTGTTTTTTACCACATGGGAGTGCTGTCCTTCTTTTTCCTGATGCGTATTGGGTAAGAAGCTTATGTCCTTTGGACGTAGCACCCGCGGTTGAAAGGTTTCCACCGACTTTACTTCAGTGCCACCATTTTTCTCTGTATATCTATATATATATATACACAATAGTTCTGACAGATGGAAAAGTTTTCCATCAGTCAGAAACTACATTTTTCCTCATTAACTGTTACCATAAACAATCGTTTTACAAAACCAATCCATATGATAAAGCAGAGCATAGGACTGCACAGTTCAGGGGCAGCACTAAAATAGGTGTAGGGGATGTATTTTTCCTGTTTTTTTTATTCTTTGCTTCCCCAAATGATCTCATTCAATTAGACTTGTTCTCACATCAATGTCTTCATTTTTTTGCTGCATTTGAATGCTTTATAGCTACATTGGATATAAAAATTTATACAAATTTTTTTTTATTTAAAAGAAAATGCTGCAAAAGTCTAAATATTAACAAGCCAAGGGTGCCAAATAATACCCTGTGTTAAGCTTTGCCCCTTAGTACAGACCCTTTTTTTACCTGTGTAAACTTGGCCAGTACTTTTTGTTAGGAAAAGTAGTAACCCTATGTGCAGTATATGGCCTCTTGCACACGGGCGTCATGTTTGACGCCCGGATAAGATGCGGGTGCGTTGCGGGAATCGCCGCGATTTTTCCGCGCGTGTGCTAACGTTTGTAGTGCGTTGAGCACGCGCGTGAAAAAATCCGCATGCTTGGTACCCAGACCCGAAGTCAGACTTCATCACTTAAGTCTGGTTTCGGGATGAGTATTCTGTATGTGTAATTATTTTCCTTTATAACATAGTTATAAGGGAAAATAATCGCATTCTAATTACAGAATGCAATGTTCCCCGGGCTTTAAAGGGTTAAAAATAATAAAGAGTTAACTTACCTTCTCCCATTATGCGCGCAGAGCCCCAGAACGTCGTCTCTCTTGATAGTTTGGCTGCTTGAGGACCTGTGGTGGCGTCACAGGGTCACATGGTCCAATCATAGAAGCATTTGAGTGGACCATGTGACCCATGTGATCCTGTGACATCACGGCAGGTCCTTCATCGAACAACAGATGTTCGATGAAGGACCTGCCGTGATGTCTCAGGATCACATGGGTCACATGGTCCACTCAAATGCTTCTATGATTGGACCATGTGACCCTGTGACGTCACCACAGGTCCTCAAGCAGCCAAACTATCAAGAGAGACGACGTTCTGAGGCTCTGCGTACAATGGGAGAAGGTAAGTTAACTCTTATTATTTTCAACCCTTTAAAGCCCGAGGACATTGCATTCTGTAATTAGAATGCGTTATTTTCCCTTATAACTATGTTATAAAGAAAATAATAACGATCAGGTCCCCATCCCGATCGTATCCTAGCAACCATGCGGGAAAATCGCAACGCATCCGCACATGATTGCGGATGATTGCGATTTTCCCGCATCCCCATTCACTTCTATGGGGCCTGCGTTGCGTGAAAATCGCAGAATATAGAACATGCTGCGATTTTCACGCAACGCAAAAGTGATGCGTGAAAATCACCGCTCATGTGCACAGCCCCATAGAACTGAATGGGTCAGGATTCAGTGCGGGTGCAATGCGTCCTCCTCACGCATTGCACCCGCGCGGAAAACTCGCCCGTGTGAAAGGGGCCTATAGGTGTGTTATCTTTCATTATAATCCTGCCAGTGATGATAATGAGATGACTGCTGAATAGTTATCTCTACATAACAGGAAGTATCACCATATGATTAGGCCTAATAGCCAGTGTGAAAATGAAAAATGAGATTAGATTACCAAACATTTAAAAAATATAGATTGAATTAAAACCTTGATTCAAACAGTAGGTCATTTTATAATGACACATTAGGAGAATGGCAAAAAGAATAAAGTAGACCTTAGAGATCCCCGGTTATTACCCGCTGTAGTATAGTATAGTAATCACCCTGAAAGGCACAGCCCTGCTCTGGAACCTATTCCTGTAAATGCCGTGGTATGGTATGCTAATGCTTACCACAGCATAACGCCTCTTGCACACGAATGTATGGCTTTTTCAGTGTTTTGCGGGCCGCTTTTACCGGATCCATTTTTCAGTTTTTTGCTTCCGTTGTGTTTCCGTTTCGGTTCCGTTTTTCTGTAGCGTTTTTCCATATGGCATATACAGTATACAGTAATTACATAGACAAAATTGGGCTGGGCTTAAAATTTTCAATAGATGGTTCCGCAAAAAAACGGAATGGATACGGAAGACATACGGAACACAAAAAAAATGGCCCGTACACTCGCAAAAAAAACGTTCGTGTGCAAGAGGCCTAACTAATAGTTTAAGTAAGACCCTTGAGTCACCTCAGCATACAGTATGTATATTACTCTCTGCAAATTTTTATGATGGTCTCCTTAAGAGCGATAACAGAGGAAATGTGTCAAAACCGATTTGGGGCAAGTATCAGTATATTCAAACACTATTGGAGCAGGGCTTTACCAGGACATTTACAGGAATAGGTTTCAGATAGGACTACTTCTGGGTAATTACTCAACATTGACATCTATGAAAGTTAAGAAATGAGCCAAGAAAGCAGCGCAAGCGAGTTCGATTTTACTAGACTTCTTGTGGAAGATGTGAGCTACCAAACCATAGTTTTTGCTGAGCAGTTGAGAAATTCTTGAGACGGTCTAGCACGGAGCAGTCAAAGGAACTTGAGATGCAGGGTTTTAGAGCAGGGCATTTAAGGTTAAGTAAGAGACAGCTGGGGTTGTCACATAAACAATCTCTCTTAGCACAAAACAGGCTTGAGGCATATTTTGCTTTGAATTAATGCCATGTGTACATTACTAGGCAAACGTAATATTCTTGTCATATTATATTGTTTACATACTGTTCCGGATAGTAGGATATTGCTAGGGCCATTATGTTTCACAATTACTGTTTATTATACTGGACGTATTGCATGCTATTGGGCTTTTATTATACATTATGATATGAAGCTGTTGCAATAGCAATATATAAATGTATACCCACACTGTATACCCGTAATGTACTGTATATAGTAAGCACATTGCACTTCCTATATTCTATGAATGGGTACTAACAGCAGTTTTGTAAGACAGGTGCTGCCAATCCTTGCACATATTTAAAAATGGTACATTTGTTCCAGATTTCTACAATGAAGGAAGGTTTACAAAAAGCCATATATATGGGACAGCAAAATCTATGCTAATTTAAGTGCATTCTGCAGATTTTTTAATTTGCATAGTAAAAAGGGAAGTTTCTGATATATATAAATGTCCACCTGCAATGGATTTGTGTCCAAAGTACTACTGCCTTACTATACTAGTAGTAGATGAAGTCAAGGTTCTGTAGGTTCAAAGCAAGAAGAAGGCCAAATACTACTCAATACCATGAGCTGCCATTCTATATGGTGAAAGTCAAGGAATCAATGGACAACATTCTTTCTAGTATTACAAAACTGTATATTGAATATGGTGAAATTTTATCATTTATATTCTCAAGTCTGTAAAAAAAGAATAAGACAGCATATGAAAGCTTGAGAGTGTTTTTTGAAAAAAAAAATCTTGCTTTTTGAAATGTTATTTCCTATGTTTTTGCAGCTTTTTTTTCTACAAATAGCATTTCCTTTTCCCATAAACACATTACCACTAGCCTATCTCACTTCATTTACGAGACAAATAGAACAATGCTAGCTAAAGGTGGATATATGCATTAGATACAAGTTGGATGATTGTTGAACAGTAGTTGAACAACATTGGTTTCGTAGACATAGCCATACACATTTTTTAAGACGTTTGCCATGCGGGATCAGGTTATTATGATACCAATTAAGTGTAGTTTATTTTATTTTTTTTCACTTTTTAATCAATTATAAATGAATGGATATGGAAAAAGACAATTTATTTTATTTTTATTTACATTTTTTTTTTACACTTTTTGAAGATCCAGTGGGGCTGACTGCTCTACAGTGCACTGCAATAGTCATATATTGAAATGCACTGTACTGTCAGTTTTACACTGAAACTAAGCCTGATCAGACCCTCAGAGTCTGTCAGGCTTAGATACATGCCAAGCCTGGATGCCTTTCTAAGGCATCTGGTTGCCATGGTAGCCATCGCAGCACAGTGGCCCAATAGGAGAGAGAGGAAGCCCCCTCTCTCTGTTAACAATATGGATGTCGTGGTTAGCTAATGACCGTGGCTTGAGCTTCCAGGCTTCTTACCAGCATCCTCTGTGGCTAATGAGGATGCTGGCAATTGAATTCAATGCCCTAGGTCTCGCTGAAGAGACTAAGGGCATTGTAGCTGCCATTCTTATTTTGGCTAACATAAGAAATGAGCAATTCTTAGCTAAAAAATTGGATTTTGTAGGCTCAAATATAAGCTTCAAAACAGTAAAAAAAATGTATTAAAAAATAAAAAAATATCTAAAAGTTTAAATCATCCCCCTTTCCGTAAAATAAAAAAGAAAAACATAATTAACAAAAAATATAAACATCATGGGTATTACCGCGACCACAAATGCCAATACTATTAAAATATAAATATACCAAAAAATTGTCAAAATAGCCAACTTGCTATTTTTTCATTGCTTCTCTTACCCAAAAAAATGCAATAAAATGATCACAAAGTCACACACACTTCAAAATGGTATAAAAAAATAAAAAATTGTCCTACAAAAAAGGGGCCACCACACAGCTCCGTAGATCTAACTATAAAAAAGTTATGGGGGTCAGAATATGGTCATGTAAGCTCCATACAGTATTAGAATGTATTGGCTTTGCGAAGTTTCGTGAGACTTCGGGCAATAACTTTATAAATAATTTGTACTGTAAAAAAACATTTCCCGAACTCGGGTTTAGTTCCAAGTGGTCCGTGCAGTATTGGAATGAAGTTTTATGCAAATCGACTTCAGATTTTTTTACAGCTTCTCACTACATTGTATGCCATATTAAATGGTGGCACTAGAAAGTACAACTTGTCCTGCAAAAAAAAGCCCTCATACAGCTATGTGAATGGAAAAATAAAAAAGTTATGGCTCAAGTAAGATAGGAAAGAAAAATGAAAACGGTATCTTAAGGGTTAAACGGTGATCAGTGCCAGCATTGATGTCGGCTGACACGCTGCTGATAGCGGTGGCTCCATTCCTGAGATGCTACCATCACAGCCGCATGGGGGGTTGGGGTGCCACACAGAGGGCAGAAGGGGCATCTGGGCCACATTTAGTAGCATAGGGAACATCAGGGGCCCTGTGTTACTAAATGTCCGATTGCTTCAAATTACATGCAATCTGGATGTACAGCTACGTCCAAATGTGGGAAGGGGTTAAACATGGCCAGCTTCTTTTCAAACAATGATGGTCTATCATCGGCTGACTATAACGATCATTCACTGTTAAGTTTCACTGATAAACTTTAGTTTTGATTGAAATCACACATCAACTTTGGATTCAACTTGTATGACCTTGACAGTTGATTCGTCCACCCGCAAAGTAATTGGATCAACAGCAAGCACGCAGTAAGCAGTTCAGGACACACAAATGCTCAATCGCTGATAGGTTGAGTACAAGAACATTCAGTACAGTTCATTCAACACTCACAGAGTCAGTGTCACATACTTAGCTGCTTCATAACATGCTCCCCTGTGTAGCAGCCTCTGCTTTACCTGTCAACAGCCTCCCCTCGGCTATTTTACTCTGGTTATACCGCGCCCAGAGCACCCCCTGTCCAGAGTTCAATCTGTAGCCCAACCAGTCTCAGCTGCAACATATCCAATATGGTACCTCTGCTCACAGTGACTCTCAGTTTCTCCTGTGGCTCATGAGCTGGTCTTTTGGCATGGACCTGATCTAAACCCTCAGAATATGTGCAAGAACTACATGGGTACATGCCTGGCTACACTGTAGAGAAAAAAAATGGTGCCTTATATGTAGATTCAGCATCTCGAACGTTAGAAGCTACAGGTCTAGCCATGTGACCACAGGTCCTTCAACAGTAGCCATCATTATTTACAGTTCACAATTGCTCCGCACACCTGACAAGTGAGTAATGGATTGTAATGACATGTTCAGCAACAGGAATTTAAGTTAAAAAGTAAATGGCATAGTGATAAATACTAAATATTCTGAAATACATAAATTACAGTAAAAGAGAACCCCAAATCATAGTCTCTCATCCAGTTAAATAACTTAAAAACAGTGAGTAAAAATTATCACAAAAACAGAAAATATAACCTAGGAATAAATCAGCAGCAGTGGTTAATAAGACATGTACACTGCTAGCACAAAACTTATTACTGTAAAATCATCTGATCCCAGACTACACACCAGACGCCTATTTATACAGTAGGTAGCAGAGGTCGCAATATCACCAGTACAAGCATCATAAATACCTGTATATGCAATTTTACTCTCTACAAAAAGTCTCATGCAGGGCTGGACTGGGAATTTAAAGTGAAGTTGGTGGGACCACTACTTAGAGGGGCAGTACAGTGTGCTACACATTGATATTTGATTCTGCAGCAGAACAAAATATCAAAGTACAGTACAATATACTTCCCCTGCAGAACATCTCAGGTTGGTATTAGATTGTCCACTGAGCATTGACCTATCGAGAATTGTGGTGTCTTTGGCCAGTCCATCTCTGCTCTCACGGATAGAAATATTTCTATTTCTAACTGTCTTTTGTCTGGATTGCTGTTTCAGCACAGCCTGTAAGGTCCATTCAGCCATTGGCACCTGTTCTATTAAAGTCCCATTCACACGACTGTATTTTTGGTCTGCATCTGATCTGCCTTTTTTGCAGATAGGATGCAAACCCATTGATTTCAATGGATCCCCCACTGTGCCCCATCCGTATCCGTATGTCCATTCCGTAGCCACGCAAAAAAGACAGAAAATGCCCTATACTTCTCTATTTTGCTGACAAGGATAGGCATTGTTATAATGGATCTACAAAAAAAATGGATGCAGCATGGATGTCATCCGTATTTGTTGCGTATCCGTGTTTTGCAGACCGCAAAACACATATAGTCATGTAAATGAACCCTAATCCTTGTGTGGAAAGCAGGAACTGAACAGTCCTCACAGGTTGTGCTACAGCAGTGCTCTGAATTGCGGCAGGAGCCCAGCACTGGATGAAGCCAGGCTCCAGCTCTAGCACCTGGAACTGGAGATAACTTTGGCCCTGGCCGCTTAACTCCCTAAATGCTGCAGTCAATAGCGAGAAGACTCCTTCTACGACTATCGGCCATGGCAGCTGGAGGCCTAGCAAAGGTCCCCAGGACTGCTATGACTGTATGTCTATTAGAATGCCTGTCACACAGTGATAGACTGTAATGTACTGGTATACCAAAGGTATACCATTGCATTATAAAAATAACGTCCCCTAGTGGGACTAAAAAATAATAGCTACTGATAATAATAAAGTTTATTTAAAAAAAAAAACACACACACTCAAATATATCACACTGTGCTTACCTGAATCCATATAATAAATATGTTATGTAAACCTCCCCGTGAACAATGTTAAAAAATACAAAAGGTAAGCAATTGTTTTTTTCCTATTCATCCCCACCCAAAAAAAATAATCAATGTTAATCAAAATATCCCATGTACCCCAAAAAATTGTACCAATAAACTACATTTGTTTCTACAAAAACCAAGCCCTCATATGGCTACAACAACGGAAAAATGAGCTCTTGGAATGTGGCAATATAATGAGATGCCCTATGATAGTGTCAAAGTGGTAAAATAAATACATAAAACTATACATATTGATCCTGATCCACAGAATAACAGTAACATGCTAGTTATGCCACATCCCAAAAAAGGAATTAAAAGTTAATAAGTTATATGAACCCCAGAATGGTGTCACTAAAAAACAAGCTGTCATTCCAGTACATCAACAGAAAAATAAAAAAGTTATGGCCAGAAAAAAAAAACAGCCACCCAGCATCTCATTTCATACTACTCCTTGGCTGAAAATACTTCTCGAAAATGCTAAGGGAAGTATTTTTACTCTTTAGGAACACATGTAGTGTGACCTCTGGCAGCTAGCTTGTTAAAATCCAAATGCCAGTTTATTAACATAAACAAAATAAATCAATTTTTTTGTGGAATTCTGGTAACAGTAATAGTATTTAAAAGTATCCTTAAAATGTATAACCTCATTCATAGTTGAAGTCAACAACATTTTTATTTATTTATTAGGTTGCAGCTATAAGTATGCCATCTATTAAGGACTCTTTCGCATGACCGCGTGTCCCCTGTGGCCGTATTGCGGCCCGCATGCGGCGGGTCCGCAATACACGGGGCACCGGCCTTGTGCATTCCGCATCACAGAATGTGTCCGCAAATCCAGAGATGCGGAACGGAACGACGGAACTTGTTCGATCTTTTTGCGGAACGGACGGATCGCGGACCCAATTCAAATGCGGCTGGCCCACGGTCGGTGCCCGTGCATTGCGGACAGCAATTTGCGATCCGCAGCACGGCCACGGGGGACACATGTGAAAAAGGCCTTAACGGAAAGGCCCCTTATAACCTTAGAGTATCTAGAGAACATCTAGAATTGGCAGAAGATTCTAAAGCTATACAGTTGTAGAAAAATGGGATGCTGGTGTTTGATTATCACTTTTTAGCAAATAGGAACATTTAAAAATATTATGTTATTGCAGTGCTATCCCATTAACTTCTACCGTATGCATCTGAGTTGTAATAGCAGATATAACACTTTGACAAGTGTGGAACTTTATCTGCAAGAAAGCAGCCATGCTTTCTCCATCTATAAAACCCCTTTAAATTCTTCTTCCTTTTTTTTTTCATTACCCTTGGTATAATAAAAAAGATCACAATATTGAAATCTGCAAAGAATTATAAGTACAGTAAATGCATAAATATTTTTTACAATCTGCTGATTATTTTTTTTTTCATTCAGTTCTCCAAAGCCAGGTGTGATTTAGTTTTAATTAGATCAAACCATTGGATAAAATAAAAACTGGATGAATCCCCCCTTATTTAATAGGTGCACATGCCCATGTCCTGCATGCATATTTAATGTTCTCAATTCATCTATAAGGGCAGTCAACAGTAAATTAACAGTATTTCTAAAAATGACAAGTTGTGGGGTTTTATTCTGTCTGTTCATAACTGTAACTAATGAAATAAAGCCCAAACTCCACAGGAAACCAATTTATTAACCCTGCTGAAATAGTTCCTTTCAATCCAACTCATGTGTGGTAATCATTTCAGTATGCTGCAAATGCATGATCATGACTGAGCAATCACCGCAGATATCATCAGTCAGCCATAACGTTAAAACATTAAACATTAAAACACGAATAATGTTGATTACTTCGTTACAGTGGCACCTGTCAACGGTTAGGATATTTAAGGCAGCAAGTGAACAGTCACTTCTTAAAGTGAATGTGTTGAAAGCAGGAAAAATGGGTAAATGTAAAGATCTGAGTAATTTTGACAAGGGTCATATTGTAATGGTCAGAGCATCTAAAAAAGTGTGTGATTCTGCCAATTGAGTAGTTATTACCTACCAAATACAGTCCAAGGAAGGGCAACTGATTAACTAGCAACAGGGTCATGAATGCCCATGGCTCATTGATGAACATAGTGCGTGAAGGCTAGCACATCTGTACTGTAGTACAAATTGTAGTACAAATCGCTGAGAAAATAATGTTGGCTATGATACAAAAACAGTCATTGCATCACAGCTTTTCAGAGTTTGTCACTGCTAAAAGCAACTACAATGAGGACTGGAAAATGGTACAATGGAAAAAGATGGTCTGGTCTGGTAATGTGTGTTTTAGTGATGGCACCAGGATGCACCATGGGAAGAAGGCAAGTGGGTGGAAGTTATGTGATGCTCTGGGCACAGTTCTGCTAGGAAACCTTGGATGTGCATGTTTCCACCTAGTAAAACATTGCAGGCCAAGTATACCCCTTCATTGAAGCACTATTCCCAAATGGCAGTGGTCTATTTCAACACAAAAATTACTCAGGAATTATTTGAGGAACATGACAAAGTTCAACTCATTGTCTTGGCTTTTAAATTCCCAAGATCTCTATCCAGCACATATGTGCTAGAAAAACAAGCCAGATCCTTGGAGGCCCTATCTTACAACCTACAGGACTTAAAGGATCTCCTGCTAACATCTTGGTGCCACAGGATATCTTAAAATTGCTTTTGGAGACCATGCCTCAATGGATCTGAACTGTTTTAGAAGTATGAAGGAGACCTTCAGAATATTAGGCAAGTAGTTTTCATTTTATGTCTGGTAGGTGTATAAAGCAGGATAATGTAGAGGTTAAAGGCAATAAGTGTCTTAAATGACGTCAGGCTTCCTAAAAACTACAATAGCATTTATCTAGCTCATATAACGTATTACACAGTATACCTCAGTATCATCCATGTAGATTTTCACTTAAAGATGATAGTTAATAGGGTGAAGTGATTGACAATACTAGAGTGAATATATTCTTAGAAATGTAATCTTCACAATACAAACAGAACTGATAAGTGTATATGCGTCTTTGTTAGTCAAAGCAAATCTAGCCCAGGCTGAACATGGCTTGCCTCCTGAAATAATGCTATAAATGTTTGCCCTGTCAAGAAAACATCTAAAAATAAGGAAACAGCATGGATAAAATATAGAAAATATGGTATAATTAACTGAAATAAGCAAAATGTTTGTGTATTTCAGAATTTTAATGAAGAAAATAAGAGAATGAAACAGGAGAATATGGCAGGCCATGATAAGTTTTAAATCAGGACCATGGACAGTGAAAAAGTTACAGATACGCACAACATTTACAAAGCATTATCAACTCATTCAAGTATATTAAATACTGTAATGTCATTTACAGGTCAGTAAATTCTATTTTATGTAGTATACTGTAATTAAGAAATATGTACATTGCCAAGTAAAGATAAAACCTTATGGTGGCATACATTTGATAGAATATGGGGACCATGTTCAGTTGTATGGTGCTCCCACAAGGCACCATGTTCCCCTTTAGAGTAGTGCTTTTTAGGGAGGTGTACCACTATAATATGACACATTTGCAGACCCTCATAATAAATCAGATGGATACAGAGGTACAGTATTGACCTATGTCCAGCTTTTTCTGGTAATGGGCCAACCATGCAACCTCTAGAGAAAGTCTGCTAGAGCCAGTAATAGACAAAAGACACCTTTCTACTCCATGGCACCATTTCTACCCTATTCTACTCTACAAGCCTGTACTTGGGTTTGGTAACAGGTATTTTGTTTTCCACTGTGGACATAGTACCTCTCAATGTAGCTGGTGTGTAGCTGGTGTAGCTAGAAGTGTAGTGACAATTCTTTGTGACCATTCACTAGCCAGCAGGGTTCTCACATGAGTTTCATGGCACCAGCTTGGAAACCCCTTGTATGTGGTAACAAAAAGTACTATTTTCAACTTAGGACTAGTGGAAAAAAAAGAAAAAAAAACAGAGTAGAGTCGCGTAAAGTTGTGTCATTTGCAGTAGAAAAAGGGCTAAAGTCGTACGGAGCTTACTTAAAGCCACTGACAGTATAGACTGCCAAGTGTCACAGTGGTGAGACCCCTATCAATTGGACAAATTCATCAGACATCATGTATTATGTCATGTGAAATATTACATCACAGCTTTTCATTATGACTCAAAACTTTCAGTTATTTTATAATAATTGCAGCACATATACTTGTGCCCTGCACACGTATTGTGTGCTTCCTCCTGCACATGTATTGTATGCTTTCTCCAGTGCCCGCATTGTGTGCTTCCCCCTATGCATATATTGTGTGCTTCCTCCAGTGCATTTATTGTGTGCTTCCTCCAGTGCATGTATTATGTGCTCCCCCCTATGCATATATTGTGTGCTTCCTCCAGTGCATATATTGTGCGCTACCACTATGCATGTATTGTGTGCTTCCTCCAGTGCATGTATTGTGCTCTTCCCCTATGCATGTATTGTGTGCTTTATCCAGTGCATGTATTGTGTGCTTCCTCAAGTGCATGTATTGTGTGCTTCCTCCAGTGCATGCATTGTGTGCTTCCCCATGCATATATTGTGTGCTTTCTCCAGTGCATGCATTGTGTGCTTCCTCCAGTGCATGTATTGTGTGCTTCTTCCAGTGCATGTATTGTGTGCTTCCCCCATGCATATATTGTGTGCTTCCTCCTGTGCATGTATTGTGCGCTTCCCCTATGCATGTATTGTGTGCTTCTCCAGTGCATGTATTGTGTACTTCCCTTATGCATGTAGTGTGTGCTTCCTCCAGTGCATGAATTGTGTGCTTCCTCCAGTGCATATATTGTGCGCTTCCCCTATGCATCTATTGTGTGCTTCTCCAGTGCATGTATTGTGCGCTTCCCCTATGCATGTATTGTGTACTTCCTCCAGTGCATGTATTGTGTGCTCCCTTTAGTGCATGTATTGTGTGCTTTCTCCAGTGTATGTATTGTGTACTTCCCTTATGCATGTAGTGTGTGCTTCCTCCAGTGCATGTATTGTGTGCTTCCTCCAGTGCATGTATTGTGTGCTTCCTCCAGTGCATGTATTGTGTGCTTCCTCCAGTGCATATATTGTGCGCTTCCCCTATGCATCTATTGTGTGCTTCTCCAGTGCATGTATTGTGTGCTTCCCCTATGCATGTATTGTGTGCTTCCTCCAGTGCATGTATTGTGTGCTTTCTCCAGTGTATGTATTGTGTGCTTCCTCCAGTGTATGTATTGTGTGCTTCCTCCAGTGCATGTATTGTGTGCTTCCTCCAGTGCATGTATTGTGTGCTTTCCCCTATGCATATATTGTGCGCTTCCCCTATGCATATAGTGTGTGCTTCCTCCAGTGCATGTATTGTGTGCTTTCCCCTATGCATGTAGTGTGTGCTTCCTCCAGTGCATGTATTGTGTGCTTTCCCCTATGCATATATTGTGCGCTTCCCCTATGCATATAGTGTGTGCTTCCTCCAGTGCATGTATTGTATGCTTCCCCCTATGCATATATTGTGTTTCCTCTTGCACATTTATTGTGTGATTTCTACTGAAATTGTATTCTGTGTTTCCTCCAGGGCATGTACGGTATTGTGTGACACCTCCTATACATGTATTGTGTGCTTCCTCCAGTGCATGTATTGTGTGCTTTCTCCAGTCCATGTATTGTGTGCTTCCTCCAGTACATGTATTGTGTGCTTTCCCATGCATATATGGTGTGCTTCCTCCAGTGCATGTATTGTGTGCTTCCCCCTATGCATGTAGTGTGTGCTTCCTCCAGTGCATGCATTGTGTGCTTCCCCCTATGCATGTATTGTGTGCTTCCTCTTGCACATTTATTGTGTGCTTTCTATTGCCCACATATTATGTGCTTTCTGTTATGCATGTATTGTTTGCTTTCTCCCGCACAAGTATTGTGTGCTTTCTTCTGTGCATACATTGTATGCTTTCTACTGTGCTTGTGTTAAATGATTCTTGCTGCACTTGTATTGTATGCTTACTCCTGTGTATGTATTGTGTGATTCCTCCTGCACATGTATTGTGTCCTTCCTCCTGTGTATGTATTGTGTGCTTTCTCCTGTGTATGTATTGTGTGCTTCCTTCTGTTCACGTATTTTGCATATGCATTGTATACTTCCTCCTGTGCCTGTATGAGGTTATTCTTACTGTGCATGTACTATGTGCTTCCTCCTGGATATGTATACTTCCTCCTGTACCTGTATGAGGTTATTCTTACTGTTCCCGTACTATGTGCTTCCTCCTGCATATGCATTGTACAATTCCTTCTGTTCCTTTATGAGGTTATTTTTACTGTGCATGTACTATGTGCTTCCTCCTGCATATGCGTTGTATACTTCCTCCTGTGCCTGTATGAGGTTATTCTTACTGTGCATGTACTACTCTGCATGTATACTTCCTCCTGTGCATGTTGATCTTTATACTAGTCCCTAGATCAGCCTTTTATATTACAATGATAAACCTCCATAAGGTCTATAAAACAGAAGACACTTCTTCCTGAAGGTATGTTTTATTACATAGCTTTTATAGAGCCTCTGAGGAGAGAACATTTAGCTGTAATCCCATTTCCTTTGTTAAATATGTATTTTATCAACATCCCTAGTCAATTTTCTGTATTCAGCGCCGCCATAGCAGATCGGAGAAGCTCCAAATGCCTTATGGTGATGAAAACATTCCCAGGCAAATCCAAGGTAGGGAGAGAATAAGCAACTGAGAAACTGAGATCAGAAATAAGAACATAATCTAGATTTTGAATTTCTATTTATTCCAGTCATTTTATAATTGTAATATGTCTGTGCCAGACACAACTGATGACATTTTTGTGCGCTATGTTCACCAGAAAAATGATACAAGCAAGGTTTTTCTGTCCGGCGAAAGGGAGACCTCAGGTGTTACAACTGATGTGCCAGATACCAGAATAATCCCACAGAAAACAAAGGAATCAGTTCTTATATCAGCTTGTGAAGCAGAAACGTCAGAGGGAAACTACAACAGATGGTCGGACATATGGGATGTCAAAACTTAACCAGATCAAGATATATATATATACTCTCACCAGTCCACCAGAATATATAATATATATATATATATATATATATATATAGTGAGACAGTGACTGGAAAAGTAGTAGAAAATCTTTATATTTCGCCTAGGTTTCTTTCATATACAATGTACTAGGCTACAGGAAGTGGATATCTCAACTAGGAAAGCTGGTTGAGATATCAGAAATTCAGGAAAGATGGGTTGCCTTAGCAAAACATTGTTTGCTGAGGACTTTGGTTAAGGGTGTTGTCGGGCCTGGATTTTTATGGAATGATGAGCAGGTTGGTAGTGGGGCTCCTCACTCCCTTCCTGTCCAGAACAGGTTTCCTATATCACTCTCAGCCAGGTGATGGAGCTCAGCTCATTTTTGGGCTATAAAGGTCTGCACTATGAGCATGGGGGGGACTGGTTGAATAGACTGTCTTTCACCCTTAGGCCTCTTGCACATGAACGTTTTTTTTTTTTCCGTTTACGTTCCAGTTTTTGCGTTCCGTATACGGACCGTATACGAAACCATTCATTTTAATGGATCCGCAATAAAAACGGAAGGTACTCCGTATGCCTTCCGTTTCTGTATTTCCATTTTTTCCTTCCATTCAAAGATAGAACATGTCCTATTATTGTCCACATAACAGACAAGAATAGTACTGTTCTATCAGGGGCCAGCTGTTCCGTTCCGCAAAAAACGGAATGCACACGGACGTCATCTGTATTTTTAACGGATCAGTTTTTTGCGGACCGCAAAATACTGAAAAAGCCATATGGTCGTGTGCAAGAGGCCCAGTTGAAGTAAGCTAAATCGACAAAAAGGACACTGTAATTTTACTATGAGTTGTGTTGTGTGGCTGGTAGTATGCCGCCCATATAGAAAGGATGATCTTGTGTTTAGTTAGTGCTCAGCCGAACAGGAATTTATTTTGTGTTTTTGCCTGAATGTAAAGGCCTTATATTTTTGCTTGTGGATAAAAATAAAGAAATAAGAAATAAAGAATGGCCTAGGTGCAGCTCAGCCCCATTTAAGTGAATGGGGCTGAGCTACAATACCAAGCTCAGTCGCTATACAATGTATGGCGCTGTGCTTGGTGAACTGCGAGAAGTCCACAGCACTCACAGGAGCATCGGTGCCTTCCCAAACAGCTGATCGGCACGGGGCCCGGGTGTGTAGAAGTAGCAAAAGTAACAGAAAATGCCAGAAAGTTGCAAATTTTGGTACAAATCAGGACTTGACGCAAAAGATTAAACTTTTGTTAACTATTTTTCTCACATAAAAGCTTAATACATTCCCACCATAGTGCCCACATATTAGCATAGGCCGAGATGTACTATTAGATCAATGACTGCTGCATTACTGTGGATCCTGTGACTCACACTGTCATGAGGGAAGTGGACAATCACTGTTAAGGGTTAAGAGGACACTCTAGCCATCATTATGGGTGAATCATTCAAGGATGAATTTACACTTAGTCTGTTCTGTCTCCATGTGGCAATATTAGTAGGTTGGTTGCGCTTTCTTGCAAGGTTTCAAGGTCATGTTTTTGTTCTTTTTTTCCTTATATGAATATTGCTGCAACAGGGGACAGATCTAGCAGAGGCCAAGTGTTCAAAGTATGTGGATTTAGGGAGTTTTCTCGTGATCCATGGCTGATGTTCCATCGCTCCAAAATGATTGGACAGCCCTGCCCCGCTCCATTAGCACAGTGGGAGATCTTGAACAATAAGTTGCAACAGCAACTATAATGAAATGCATTATGTTAAAGGGATTCTGTCACCTGGAAATTCAATATTAAACAAAACATAGGTCCTTACAGCTCTTCATACCTTCTTTCCATAATTGTTCTTTACACTTGGATCTGGCTTTCTATCTTCATAAAAATCCTCTTTTCATTCAAAAAGTGCCCAGGAACGTCTTCCATCCTGTGCGCAGGCCACCGTCCCCGATAGAACCCAGGCCCGCCCTCTCTCCGCTCATACAATATGTCCCCAGCATTGCGAATGCCGTCAAGCTCCGCCCCCTGGCTACGTCACTAGTAGCTGATAGCCCCGCCCACTGCTTCCCTTCAGCTTAACTAACAGCCACCGAGCCGGCTCCTTCGCTCTTCCTGTTTAACAAAGCGCATGCCCAATGAAACACTTGAGGCTGATGCGCTCAGTTAAACTAGGAAGAGTGCAGGAAGCCGGCTCGTGCTAGTGAAGCTGAAGGGAAGGAGTGGGCGGGGTTATCAGCTACTAGTGACGTAGCCGGGGGCGGGGCATAATGGCATTCGCAATGCTGGGGACATATTGTATGAGCAGAGAGAGTGGCGGGCCTGGGCTCTTTCGGGGGGGTGGGCCTGGGCACTGGATAGAAGGCGTTCCTGGGCACTTTTTGAATGAAAATAACGCCCCTCTGGGCACTTTCAGGTGTCATTAGCATAAAGATAAAAGAGGATTTTTATGAAGATAGAAAGCCAGATCCAAGTGTAAAGAACACCTTCGGAAAGAAGGTATGAAGAGCTATAAGGACCTATGTTTGGTTTAATATTGATTTTCTAGGTGACAGATTCCCTTTATAGGGGGTGTCCCACGAAAATTATTCGACAGTTTTCAAACCAGCATCTGAATCTGAATATTTTTGTAGTTGCATGTGATTAAAAATTTAGTATAGCCATTGAGTCATTCAATAAAATGTATCTGTATATCGCCACCTGCTGTTTGTTTTTTCTTATTTCTTTGTCCAACTCACTGAGATGGCCGCACATGCTCAGTTGCATCCTTCAACTGCCATCTGAGCTTTGATAGGGAGAACATGGACACACCCCCTTGGCTGGAGCAGAGAGACACTCCCCTTCAGCTGCCAGCTTGATATAAATCTAACAGAGCAACTTGAGCAATGAACGGAGAGATCTCTGGATCCATGTAAAGTATAGGACTGGTTCTGGATTTGTTAGAAAGAGAATATCATGTATTCACTTTTTACATTAATCATAGGATAAGCCCTTTAAGCTTACAGTATCTTTGTTTTCTCTATATACCGTACATTCATCCTAATTCCTTTAACAACCTTGTTGGTCCAAGTCCTTAACTACTCCCACTTGAATTACAACTGTAATCTTTCCATATAATTCGGATTAATTCTTTCTCTTCTGCTCTCATGTTTTATCACCTTCTAATTCTATGTTGCCAGGGTGAAATGACCCATGTAATCCTATTAAAAACAGATAAATCCAATCTTTACTTTTATTTGATTGTCTGTTTCCTCCTTTACAGGGTATATCTTGCACTTTCCATAAACAGAGCACAGGATACCTACTTCCTATTATACTATGATTTACTAACAGCACATGGCAAACCACCGGATGAAGTTTCCATAACTGAGAGATGGAAGACAAAATTAGGCACTAATTTATTATAATGAATCCAAAATAATTCAGCACAGAATCTTTAGATACTAAAATAAATGGAAAGTATTGTCCCACTTTAAAGGTAAACCAGAACTGTTCTATAGAAAAATGTAAAGGACCATATAAACATCCATGGTATATCCACAGGATATGTTATAAATGCTTGATAGGTGCTGGTCCTCTGGGTCCCTTTCCAATCAGGAGACTGAGGGTCTCCATAAGGCTACATGCACACGACCGTTGGTGTTTTGCGGTCCGCAAATCGCGGATCCGCAAAACACGGAAGCTGTTCCGCGTTCCGTTCCGCATTTTGCGGAACGGAACGCGGCCCATTATAGAAATGCCTATTCTTGTCCGCAAAACGGACAAGAATAGGACATGCTATATTTTTTTTGCGGGGGTACGGAATGGAGCAACGGATGCGGACATCACACGGAGTGCTGTCCGCATCTTTTGCGGCCCCATTGAAATGAATGGGTCCGCGGCCGAGCCACGAAATATGCGGCTCGGACGCGGACCCGAACAACGGCCGTGTGCATGAGGCCTAAAGCCTACTCTCAGTTTTTTTTATCCATGCTATTGCTATTGGCTGCACCCCGTCGCCGGGTGTTTTAATCTGAGCGAGGAGGGGGCGGGGTTTGTGTTAGCCGTGCAGGGATCCAGAGCAACGCGAGTGCCAGGGAGCAGGTAAGTATAATCCATACAAGGGGCCCGGGCATTGGGGGGATATTATAGATATCGGATAACCCCAGAGGGGTTCTCCAGGAATTAAAAAAATGAAAATATGTAAATATTACTGTATTATAAATATATTCCCAAATACCTTTCATTAGTTATAATGGCTAATTTTGTCAGGGGAGCAATGATTAGGAGAAACAAAATGGCCATTGTCCTATTAGTACACACAAAACCTGTCCTAATTACACAGGAAGACAAGTTACTTCACAACACTGAGCTTAAGAGCTGCCTCATCCTCCTGTCCTACTTGTCAGGGATTATTATCCTAAATACAGTTTAATATGATCTTTAGCTGAATCTTTGTGGGAATGGAGGTCAAGAGGAGACATGCAGTACAGAGAGGACGGACAGGACAGACTGTGGTAATGTGGAGCTGTGGTAATGGAGACCGCATACAAGTGCTTCAGCTCAAATACCACATTTGCTCATGAACTCCATTCCTACAGAGATTTAGCTAAAGATCATATCATCTGTATTCAGAATCATAATCCCTGACAAGTAGGAGAGGAGGATGAGGCAGCTCTTTACCTCAGTGTTGTGAAGTAACTTCTCTTCCTATGTGATTAGGACAGATTTGGTTTGTACTAATAGGATAGTGGCCATTTAATTTCTCCTAATGATTGCTCCCTAGACAAAACAAGCCATTATAATTAATGAAAGGTATTTGGGAATATATTTATCGAGAAGTAATATTTAAGTATTTTCAATTTTTTAATTCCCAAAGGACCCCTTTAATGCTTCTTGTTTGGTTCTTCTTGTTAGCTTCTTGTCAAGTCTTGTAATATGGATATCATATTGTTCGAATTACCAGAGATTTCCATGTTCAAATTGGCATGCATATTTGAATGGGTTTCTAAGGTTAGGTTATTAATATCGGATTGTTGAGGGTCTGACACCCTGCACCCCACCGATCAGCTGCTCCCTCAGCCTCCTGCGCCAAAACTAGCTCTTGACCATAGCAGAAAACACAGCTCCTTTCAAGGTGTAGTGGCCATGCCAGATTACTGCAGCTCAGCTCCCCCTGAAATGAATGGGAACTAAGCTACAGTAACCTGATGTGACCACTAGACTTTGAACGGAACTGTGCTTCTTACTCCATTCAAAGTGCTAGTTTAAGCACTAGAGGCTGCAAGAAACAGCTGATCAAGAGGGTGCAGGGTGTCGGATTCCCCATGATTGGATATTGATAAACTATACTGAGGATAGATAATCAATATCAGGAGCCTCAAAAATCCATTTAATAGATGAATTGTGTATTTTTCTAACTTCACTTACAGAGTAACTGGCACATCCAGGCAAATGTTGTCCCCTCCTGGTTAATACTTTGTTACTTTTGCAAAATTTGCAATGACAGCATAATCTGATGCTTTTATTTTTATATCTTTGCCTCTTGTAAGGAAGATTAATTGTCATTTTACACTGCGAGGTTTTTGCTCATAACATTAGTTGAGAGGTAATGTTTCAAAGAAGCACATAAGAGCAGAGGGCCTTGAGACAGTGTTACCAGCAATATGTGAAAGCCTTAAATTTAGAAGACATACAGCATCCAATGTTACAATGTAACTTGAAGGTGAGGATGGATCAGAACTTCATTGTAATGACAGAACTGCCTCCAGTTCAAAAAAGCAATTATGATATGCTAGATATCCGAAGAACGTGATGCCAAAGGGGTCACTGATCCTGGCTATGGCAATAATTGCAATGGTAAAATTCACTGAAGGGATATTACTGTCAAAAGAATGAAATAAGTGAGCAATTGTAAATCAGAAATATTATGTACAAGGGCTCCAATAAACATTGATGGAATGCACTAAGTTCAATGTATGCTTGCAACAAATTAATTGTTTTTGGAGGACAAAAGGCTCAAGAATTTAAGAGCAACCAGTGTCTCAAGGATATCACAAGGAATGAATGCTAATCACAATGGTAAATACCAGGCTATTCTAAAGCCTCTTGTACATGAACGTGTGCGCCTGTGCATGAGCACCGACCGTGGGGCACCTGCAGCGGATCAAGTGAATGGGTCCGCGATATGCCTGTCCCGCAAAAAAGATAGGACATGTTCTATCTTTTTGCAGGACGGAAGTACGGAACAGAACACCACGGAAGCACTCCGTAGTGCTTCCGTAGTGTTCCGTTCCGTCATTCCGTTCCGTACCATTCCACATCTCAAGGTGTAGCTTACAGAGGACCTGTCACCTCTCCTGACACGTTAGTTTTAGTAGCTACTTGCATTTCCCATGTAATAACAATTCAGGAGCATCTATTCTAATAACCCCTTCAAAAAAAAATAGAACATGTCCTATTCTTGTGCATTTTGACGTCAGGAATAGGTATTTGTAACATAGTGTGGGACCTGCGGAAAGGGAAAATGCAGGATTCCTGCATTTTCCCTTTCCGCAGGCAGGATGCACACAGCAGGTATCCATCTATTGTGGATCCGCAAAAATTGAAATGGTCGTGAGCAGGAGACCTATATAACTATAGTGAGAGCTGTCCTAAGAATTTTTTTTCACGTGTTAAAGCAAAGACCACAGATGAGATTTCTTGTATCTGGCCACAAGCAGAAAATGTATTGCAGAAACCTTAGCTTCACGGAATTAAACTGAATAATTGGAAAAATTATTCCATAATTGAAAGTCGGCACATGATTATTACCAGCTCAGCTACACAGAATTTTACCTTTAATCTACATACACCTTTGCAACTCTGCAATGAACGCTACAATTAAATGCATCAATCTTCGCTAATAACAAAGAGCTGCCCAGAACATCTGAGAATGGCAATTCATGTAGCCACAGCCCTACACACATCATGCAAGGAAAATAAATAGAAAAAAAACAAAATAATTTAATTCCTTTCAATTCTCCTTTTGAACGTTCAATAAAAAATTCATGAAAATAAAAAAAGGATGATTAGCTGTCAGAAATTCCCCATTTTATTTCTATATCTGCAATGTGAATGAGAAGTATAGAAGACGAGGAGCATATTTAATAGGACTTCAGCTACTGTGCTAGAACAAATTAAAAGCCCTGCAGCATCCAATAATTCTATATATGATCACTGCAAGAGTACATCCCCCAGGATGCTATAGACTATTATAGACACTAAATCAAAAAATAAATTAGGGGATCTTGAATTACAAATAAATCTCGTGCAAAAATGCAGCCAGATTTTTATGAAGGTAAGGCCTCATGCACACGGCCGTTGTTCGGGTCCGCGTCCGAGCCGCATATTTCGCGGCTCGGCCGCGGACCCATTCATTTCAATGGGGCCGCAAAAGATGCGGACAGCACTCCGTGTGCTGTCCGCATCTGTTGCTCCGTTCCGTGCCCCCGCAAAAAAAATATAGCATGTCCTATTCTTGTCCGTTTTGCGGACAAGAATAGGCATTTCTATAATGGGCCGCGTTCCGTAAAATGCGGAACGGAACGCGGAACAGCTTCCGTGTTTTGCGGATCCGCGATTTGCGGACCGCAAAACACCAACGGTCGTGTGCATGTAGCCTAAGGGTCCCTGCACACATGGAATGCGATAAAGTGAATGTGTTTTTGTTGTTGTTGTTGTTTGTAGTGATGAGCAGCATAGATATTATTCATTTTCGTGATATTCCGCAAATTTTTGGCCTAATATTCGCTATTAATTAGCAAATTCTAGATTTCATGATCTCCAGTCAATATTTTCTTGATTGCGAAAATCGGCAATGTAATATGCGCGTATACAGGCGTGGCTCACTTTTGCTACATTTTTCAAGCTGCTAGACACTAATCCCTACCACAGCACAGTAATTCCTATCACACTACCTAACACCCTGCACTGGAACACTACAGCTACACTATATCACTATCTAACCTACACTGACTATCTCCTACTAACTTTTATATATATGAGCTAACTAACTAATGTAATTTGATAAAGGATACAGATGACTCAGTAAAGCACAGAGCACAGCAAGACACTGCTCTCTCTCTCTCTCTCTCTCTCTCTCTCTCAGAACTGCAAAAAACAGCAGAAAATGGCTGCTGGGGAGGTTCCTTATATAGTAAGGGGTAGGCCACTTTCCTATTGGTTGCTAGGGATTTTGCTAAGCTCTGACAAAGATATTGCAGCCTTCTCATTGGCCCACAAGCAAGAAGCAGGGAGGGTACTGATGAAAAAAATCTAGAATATTCGCGATTACAAATATATAGCACTATATTCTAGATTTTTGCGAATTCTCTAAGTGCCGATATTCGTGATAAAAATTTGCGATTAGAATAATTGTGATCAACACTGCATTTTGGTAAAGTTTTTTGGGGTGTATTATGCAAACACCTATAGAGAAGGAGCTGTTAAACCACTTGGAAAAACGGCAAAATAAGCCAGTGAAACAAAAAAAAAAAAGACTAATTACAAAAAATGGCTGTAGCAATGTGCTACAATGTGCTGGATAGGCATTCAGTTAACACCTGGAGCTGGTTTTATTACTGCAAAAAAAAAAAACACACACATACACACCAAAAAATGCAGTTGTAAAAAACAGCAATAAAAATGCAAAAGTCCAGAAAAACGCAGGCAAAAAAGAAGTTTTGGTTACCATAAATTATGCCTCAGGTTTTTTTGTACAGGTTAGATATTGGTTAAGGTCCTATAGAAACACTGGGGAAATGAAATGTGGAATCTGGTTGCTATGGGCAACTAAGCAATTTAAACAAATATTAGGTAGCTCATAAAACTTAACTTTTAATCAAATCTATTTAAATAAGGCCCATAGTAATGTGATTAATATAAAAGGACAACACTCTCTGCCGGAATGTCAGTTGCAGACCGCAGAGGATAAATTGAGGACCCCTCTAGGGATAGCCAAAAATGTGGGATAGAGGAGAAACAGAGAGCAGAAGGACACAATACTGGGTCTCTTGCCCTGTTGATCTCTATTGCTAACTCTGCAGGGTCTCACTACACATCCCTGAAGAGTCCCTAAAATCAATATGGACTGCCCAGCTTCGTCTAAAGAGATGTAAAAAGAGAGAGTCCTCAAACACCTCAAAAAGACGCTAGTAGTCACAAATCGCACTTTTCCTCCTGAGAACAGCCTGTGTTTGCAATGTCTCACTAAGTTATATCATGAAGGCACTAGCACAATTGCTGCTGTCAGTAGAGAGTACAATGAGAACACTTGACCAATAGACCAATAGACTGGTAAATGTGCACTAAAACATTTAAAACATGTCTAACCTGGTGTTCCGGTGTCAGGAGGAATTCACACAGGTCAACACGTACATAGAGGAATATATCAAGCATATGTTGATGCTCAAAACGACGTTCCAACGCGTTTCATCGGCGTCTGCCAATTCATTAGGGGACTGATATCTTTGGTAACCAAATAATGCCAAGATGTTGTTATGGCACTATTACACGCTCATGGGTCAGATTGATGAACATATTCTACACCCAGGAAAAGTGAAAAGGTGCATATAAATGCTAACAAAACATAAGGATGCTACCAAAGCATATCATCCACATTTAATACTAGTCAAATCACCAGCGATATATGCGTGGATAATACTGGCAAAGTTCTGACCAGCACTTCAATGATAACGGAAGACCGCTCAAGCAAGAGGATACTCATCTAAATGTCAATGCGTGTAAATCAGAGAGATGTCGTGCGGATGTTCTCCATGGCATCCTGCATGTGGCAGAGGCGGTTGGAGTATGCTGTCGGTTTGTTTAAAATACCGCGCTCATCCACAGCATTCACGCCCCCGTTACGTCACGTGACCTGGTCACATGTGGCGTCACATGCTCACCGGCGGGTCACGTGATCAGACGTTTCTCAAAGATACTGGCAGTATGGTGGAGCCCTTGAGATTATACTTCCGCCTTTATGCTGACGTCACTGGTGGGCGGATCGCTAGCGAGGTCGGGGACCATGCTCATGGGACATGTATTGGGGTTTGGAGGCTGTAGATGATACCAGCTTGGAACAGGAAGGACAACTGCTCTCAGGAAATACACATTCAGATATTTATGGATCGATGAAGGCACCAAATAACATTTGGTCATTTAGGCCATCAGGAAATACAGTTTTAAGTTGGAAAATCCACCATGTTTCTCGTTGTAGGACCCTCTTGTCCCAATCCCCTCCACGTACTGGTCTTGGAACCACTTCAATCCCTACAAATTTCATCTTGGTACAGTCACCATTGTGTGCAGTGATGATGTGTTGGGCCAAGGATATGTCCCTATTATTCCTGATGTCACCCAAATGTTCACCCACTCTTCGCCATAGTTCACGGGTGGTTTTACCTATATATTCTAGGCCACACTCACAATTGGCCTTATAGATTACCTAACCATAGCAAAACCTTATAGATTACCCCCTTTGTGCGGCAATTTACAAAGTTCCTGATCTGATATGTTTTACCCGTGACATTGCTACTAAAAGAGCGTCCTTGGGCAATGTGTGGACATGCCACACAGCCACTACAGCGATAACATCCAGATGGACGGCTCAGCCAGGTCCCAGTTTTTCTTTCTTGATTGCTGAAGTGGCTGTGCACCAATCGGTCCCGTAGGCTCAGACCTCTACGGTATGTGATCTGGACCCCCTCCGCAATCACCTTTTTAATGTCAGGGTCTAGTTGAAGTTTGCCCCAATGTTTACTTAGGACATCCCTTACTTCTCCAGACGCACCATCAAATGTCCCTATGAGGCGTATGATGTCATCATCCCTCTCTTTGGGTGTCGGGTGTAGTAATACCATGAGGTTACTCTCACATGCCCTCTTAAAGGCTAACCTAAGGACTGAATCAGGATAGCCCCTCTCTCGAAATCTCTTTCTTAGGTCATTAGCCTGTTGCTTGAAATCTGCACTCGTGGAGCAGTTCCTCCTGATTTTCAGGTATTGTCCCACTGGAATCCCTCTTTTTAGGGGGTGTGGATGGTGGATGGTCCAATGTAGTAGGGAGTTTGTGGATGTAGGCTTTCTAAATGTTCTTGTCTGGATCACCCCCTTTAGGCCTCTGGAGATTACAATATCCAAAAATGCAAGAGCTTCAGTTCTAAAGTCAAATATAAATTTCATATTGATATTATTGATGTTCAAAGCTCGCACAAACTCCACAAAGCCCTTCTCTTCGCCTTTCTAGATTACAAATATGTCTTCAATAAATCTTGCCCATGTAACTCTTTTTGTGATGTGTTTGATGGGTGTGTCTCCAAACACCATATTCCTTTCCCACCAGCCCAGGAACAAATTTGCATACGATGGGGCACAGGAACTCCCCATCGCAGTGCTCATGAGCTGGTGGTATAGGGTCCCATCAAACAAAAAGTAGTTACATGTCAGTGTAAGTTCTAGCAGGCGCAGGACACACACATTATGTGCCTGATATTGTCGGCCTCTTGTGTTGAGAAATGTCTCTACTGCTTTCAATCCCAACTTGTGTGGGATAGAAGAGTACAGTGCCTCCACATCTATGGAGGCCAAAGAGGCATGCTCCTCTAGGGAGACACCCTCTAGACGACCCAAGAGATCGCTAGTATCTCTTAGATATGAAGGTAGAGACTTCACGAATGGTGCCAGAATGTGATCCAGATAAATCCCCACATTCTGTGTCAGGCTATTTATTCCCGACACAATGGAGCGTCCTTTAGGAGGTATCCCCCCCTTATGAATTTTGGGCAAAGTATAGAAGGTGGGGATAGTAGGATATTTCTTGTATAGAAAATCAAACTCCTCTTCTGAGATTAAATTGTTACCCTTTGCCTCCCGTAAGATAATCAGAAGTTCTTTCTGAAACTGGGGGGTCGGATCACTATTGAGTTTCTCATACGTCTCTTTGTCCTTCAGAAGGTTCAGGCATATCTTTTTGTAATCTACAGTATCCATCAATATGATGTTCCCCCCTTTGTCAAAGGGTTTGATGGTTATGCTTTTGTTATTCTCAAGATCTAACAGGGCTTTGTATTCAGATTTCATGCAGTTGAAATCGTATTGTACAGATGACAGATTCTCAAGATCATGACACACCTGATTTACAAAAACATCTATACAAGTGGGATCTTCGGTGGGTGGCATTTTAATGCTTCTAGTTTTCAAGGTAGTGAAGGGACCTTTCCCCTCATCTGGAATATTTTTACTCAAGCTGAATAGAAGGTGGACATCTTGCAGTATATCTGGCGGTATGCCCAATTCTTTGCTCTCAAGCTTATTCACCAATGCAAAATGCTTCCGCCATCTAAGTTTATGGACAAATAGATGAATATCTTTTACCCAGTTAAAGAGATTAAAGGTTGAGGTGGGTACGAACGAAAGACCCTTACTAAGGATACACATTTCTGATTCTTGCAATTCTTGGCTGAAGAGATTCACTATTTGGTTAAATTGGTCTGAGACCTGTTTATGTGTGGGGGGGATCTTTGAAATGTCCAAGTGCGGAGATGGTATGGGGCCACTAAAAAATCTTGTTCCCCCTTCTGTTGTCTATTTCTATCTCCTCGTCCTCTATTACCTCGTCCTCTCTGTCGTCCTTTCCCCCTACCTCTATTGTAGCGTCCGCCTTCTTTCTCGTTTTCGGAGATATCTGTATCACTAGATGAAATGTCAGTGTCCTGTCGTCTGATTTGTGTTGTTCCCCTATCTACCGTAGCGTACCATCTCCGATTTTCTCTAAAGTCTTGGCGATCCCTATTAAATTGGCGATGTTTTCGTTCTTTAAGATGATATTGAAATTTCTCTAGAGTATTTTTGAGTTAAAGTTCTTTATTGCTGAACTCTACTTCCTGTTTAAATTTCTGTGTAAGTTCAATTTGCTGCCTTAATTTCTCTTCTAAGACTATGAGATTTGTCTTCTCCTGTTTGACAAGTAGAAGCACAAAGCGCAATGAGCTTTTAGTTGCCTCTTGCTCCCATTTGCTCATTAATGTTGCTGTTCTGCATCTACCTGCTGGCGTTAAGGAGATCCTCAAACCACTTGGGACTATCTTATTTTTTAGATAGTTTTCTAGGGATTGTACTTCCCACCAAGAGGTGACTTGCTCTTTATAGACCTTGGTAAGATCTTTAAATGTTGCCTTAAATGACGGTACGTATTTTTTTAGTTACTGATTTTTGTTCACAACTGTGGTTAGAAATCCTGCCATACTCTGTGAGCTCATAAACAAATATACTTGGTACCTGGTTATGTATATTTGTTTATGGGCAACTAAACCAGTTTTCCATTGCATCAGTTTTGATAACTGTCCTCCATTTTGGTTTTGTTTTCATTTGTAGTGTTGGCAATATACAATCTCATTTTATTACCAGATGCAAATGATATTCTTGACCTTTCTTATATATTCACTCAGCGTAGTGATAGTTCTGTAAATATAGGACAATCCGAGCTGTGATTTCTGTCTTAATCAAAAAAAAACTACTAGTTTTTTTTTTTTTTATGAAAATTTTTATTATGTCCCAAAGAAGAGAATTGTACAAAAAGATACATTTAATATATGCATCACATCAGTTGCAAAAAGAAATATATGCATCACATCAGATAGGTTTACATTGACATAGAATGTTGCTCGTGGGACATAAGGATTTTACAATATATAACAATCTGAACTGGTATCAAACTGCTAATAACTGGTTCAGGGCGGAAAAAGATAAGAAAATGAAAAAAAGAACAAAAACAGAACTGTGCAGAAAGGAAAAGGAGAAGAAAGAGAGTGAAGAGAGGAAAGGGAGAGTCGGTCACAAGGAAAGGTAAAAGGATGGGGGGGGGAACTACTAGTTTTGATTAATACCTTTTTGGATATTTGGGTGGATGTTTTATGTGTCCGTTAGACATATACATTAGAAAAAAAAAGGATACAAAAACACAGCGCACCACATTCTTGTATCCTGGAGACAGTGGCATACATAGAGAAGTAAGGGCCCCATAGCAGGGATCAAACCAGGCCCCCCACATAGGACAGAAGGGTTTCTGTTTCAATGACCCTTGGGCCTTTTTTTTCATTGCCTTATTTGCTAAAAGTTGTTCCTTTAGAGGGTAGAGTCCTGACCAAGTTTTCACCCTCAGTAGAAGAGGAGATAATCCCAACTGGGCCCCCTCTTGCCCTGGGCCCCATAGCAGTCACATGGTCTGCCACTATGGTAGTTACTCCCCTACCTGCAGAGTCCAGTAAAAAGAAAGATACGTTTTCTTTGGTTTTTTTTTACAATGGTAAAAAAATATTGTAAACTTTTTTTTACAGTGAAACTCCATGGTGAACAGTTGCCACTTTATAGCATCATATAAATCTAGCAGTGCAATTAATGGGGAGATCTCTGAATCCATGTGAGATACAGGGCTGGTTCTAGCTTTGTTAGAAAGAGATTGTCATGTAGTAGATTATGTCTGATTTTGATTTTTTACATAGGTCATGGGATAATGTTAAGCCAGTACTCTTTGCTCTGCACTGATGGGGGGAAATCACCCCAAAACAGCTGTCTGCAGATGAGGTGCTGGCTTATTTAATATCCATGTCATGTCTCAAGGCCAATTTAAAGGGTCGAACATTGACTTATATGATTGCTGCCTTACCTCTGGTGGCATTAAAGGCAGAGCTTGTTAAGAGCTTTCTTCCCAGATTTCCAGAGCAGCATGTGTGGCAGGCGCAGCACAAGGAAGTGCCTTATGCGCTGTGGCATTTTTTTTTTTTGTGGCAACTTTTTATTCCAAACAAACTGTCAGTTACTCGGGTTTAATTCTTCTAGCACCGTTCTATGGAAACAGTAGACTTAAAGAGCACACCAAATGCTTAAGATAACTTCTTTATTAACCTTAACTTTTCTTCATATATAACACTGCCACCTCTGTAGCAGATAATCCATGTACAAAACACATGTTGAATAAAGCAATAAAGCACAAAATGGTGTTTCAACTGTTCAATCTTGTCTTTCAACAAAAATGGTGGATATATTTCTCTCTTCAGTATCTGTACTCTTACTTTAAGTTATTTAAGCACTTTATGATCTCTCTGAGAGGTATATCTGAGGTTTAACCAATAGTTTTACTTGCTCAACTTGGTTTGCAATTTTCTCTATACAATTGCTTTGAGCGGTTTGTTCTATATAATTTCAGATTGTACTTAGTTTGTTTGAACTATTCGCAGATTGAATGCTTTTATGCAGTTTGGTTGCAATTTGATGGAGCTGTAAGCAAACACACACAACTGGTTCAGTATACAGCTCTAACCACAATACTAACATATTTCATGAGTAAGGACCGTAATGTTTTTTAAGGTCTGAAATGCATTGTTCGTTGAGTCTTTTCCTGTTCTGAAGATTTTAACCTGATGGAATAAATTTGCAACTTTTAAGAAGCTGGATTTTCCTGTTTTCTCATTTGAAGTTCCACAGTCCAGTCCAGACTGCATCCGTGCTTCTTTGCTAGTCACTACAGGTGAGAGCTGCTTCTGTTGGTTTGTCCGTAACAATAGGAACATATCATAACTGTTCTAAATACCAATTTTGGCCTCTTTACTTCCATAAAACTGATTATATATAACTGTTATATTACATCCAAAAACATGAAGTCACTGTAAATAACTCTCTTTTGTCTTTAACATATAAACATATGAACTGTATTAAGTTTATTGGCAAGTCTTGCTGTATACACATATAAACTATATTAGAAACCTAGGACAGGTCTTAGCTGGCCAGCTACAGCATGTATGGCCTATAAGTCTCCTCACCTAATAAGGCACTCTCCCCAAGGAGAGATAGTACCCCCCAATTCCCAATCTCATATACACTATAGATAATCACAAAACTACTAAGACACAGGTCTTAGTTATTGAGTTCAGGTGCTTCATTCAGTCCCAATATCATAAATGTATAAAATCCAGCCTCTAGCCATACTGTCTGCCTTCACGAACATTTGTGAAAGAGTGGTTCATTCTAAAGAGTTCATTGAATTCCAGTGTGGTCCTGTCATAGGATTACACCATTGCTTCAAGTAAGGTTGTGTTTTTTTTTCACATATATCAACTATGAGTGTATTATTTCAAAGTGAAAGCATTTAGGAACCCGAGCAACTCAGCCACAAAGTGGCAGACTACATAAAGTTACAGAGCGGGGTTATTGAGTGCTGAGGTCCAGAATGAATAAAAGTCCCCAACGCTCTGCTGACCCAATAACTGCTGAATTCAAAATCTCCTCTGCTGTTAACATCAGCACGACAACTGTGTGTCAGGTGCTTCATGGCATCGGTTTCCATGGCCAAGCAGCGACATATAAGCCTTTTATCACCAAGTACAATGCCAGTGTCAGATAGAGTCATGTAAAGCTTGCCAAGACTCTGGAGCTGTGGAAATGTAATGTGGAGTGATGAACCACAATTTTCTATCTGGCAATCTGATGGACAAGACCTTTGTTTGGTGAATTCCAGAAGAACGTTACCTGCCTGACTGCATTCTGCCTGCTGTAGCTTGGTGGAGTAGAGATAATGCTATGGAGTAATTTTTCAGGGGTGGGCCTAGGCCCCTTAGTCCCAGTGAAAGGAAATCTTCGGCATACCAAGACATTTTGGACAATCATATGCTTCCAACTTTGTGCTAACAGTTTAGGAAAGGCCCTTTTCTGTTCGAGCATGACTATGCCCCAGAGCACAAAGCAAGGTCCATAACAGAATGGTTGTGTGAGTTTGGCATGGAAGAAATATACTGGCCTCCACCGAGCCCTGATCTCAACTCCATCGAACACCTTTGGGATGAACTAGAATGAAGACTGTGGGCCAGGCCCTCTTGTCCAATATCAGTTTGGTTGGGTGAGTTTGGCATGAAAGAAATGTACTGGTCTGCACAGAGCCGTGACCTCAACTCCATCGAACACCTTTGGGATGAACTAGAATGGAGACTGTGGGCCAGGCCCTCTCGTTCAATATCCGTTTCTGAAATCACAAATGCTCTTCTGGTTGAATGGACAAAAATCCCCATAGACACTTCAAAATCTTGTAGAAAGATTTATTACTTTATCTGCATATTAATGCCTATGGATTTAGAATGGGGCGTCATAACACCTTCTCTGTGTATAATGTGTAGGTGTCCGAATACCAACATTTGCACATAGTATATCAGCCATTAGTTGCTATATAGCAACTTGCTCATATCACAACTTTATATCTATCTACTGTAACATGTCAGAATTGTCATTCTTCAGTGGGATCTCACAGTGTTCAGACTGAACATTTACTGGCATATTATGGTGGAAACATGAATATTCCATGTTAAGCACGACAAGAGTAATATGATCAACAATTCATTATTTCAGGAACATGAGATAAAAATTCACAGTCAGGATCATACTAAAATGAGTAGGCATTCACCTTTTTATCATTAACACTTAGAATTGAGCTCATGATGGGAAAAGCACTGCTAAAAATACCAAGCTAAAGCGAAGTTCACACCAATCATCAGAAGTGTTCTGAAATAGAAAAGATTCTTATCGCACAGCAACTAATCACCTACACCCAAACATAAAACAGCAAAGCTCCTGGAGATGCATAAACCCACTTGATATGCACCTCATACATCAAACAGCCACAGGATTCATGGACTCCATGCACTGTGCTGGATTCTAATAATCCCTAATGTCAATCCAAATGCCAGCGCTTATTGTAAGAATAACCAGCTTTACTACACTTGTACAAATCCTAATTAGAAGGTCTGTCAGAAATCTATCATGTTAATATGAGATGAGCATTATACCCACACTGAAGATGCATGCTCACTTAGCCTTCATTCTTTATTCCATCAAAATATATTCATATTATGCAGACAGAATAAGAATGCATTCCCTGCAGTAGGAAATATAACCTTTCTATTCAGCGGTAAGGGAGGAAACCTCCTAAATACCAAATAACCCCCCCGCTAATCAACAGGTCGATCTCATTTACTGTAGATATATGTATAATAATATAATTTGATCTCTTTGTCAGAAAAAGATCTAATCCTTAATTGGCCACTAACTTTTCAAAAGAACTTTGCATAATTCAATAGTACAAATAAATATATAAGAAAACGTATATCTTACACATTATCAGTGTTCCCCCCTCCCTTTCCTAAACTACAGGGTGTATTATATGGGAAAATTTGTGTAATACTGACGTTGATTGCCCAATGAACAAGCAAATGAGTTCGTTCATCGAGAAATCCAGAGCTTTTGGCATGCTGAAATATCAGGATTTGCTGGTGGCAGATCATACTGTCTAATTTACAAACTGCGGCCAGCAGTACAGCATAGGGACGAGCTATGGCATAGTGATCGCTCCTCCCTATACTGAGGAGAAGATTGCTGCATGTAATAGCAGCGTTCTGCTCCACTATTGAGCCAGGAAGGAACCCTCCTGACAATTGTCTGCCTTATCAGGGTGTCCAATACATCCTCAAAATGCCATTCACACCTGCCCATTTAAGATATGTTTATGGGGGGCCTCCCAACAGCAGATGTAACAGATAAGGAGACAAGTATATGAGGGGATCAGGACTGAATATGAATATAGCTGACGTACGCTATCTTATGTGTATAACACAATATTCGCATTAACTCCAAATTCTTTGATAAATCTGTCTTGGGAGATAAGACAGACTGAGGGTTGAGATTACAAGCTCCCAAAGAAGTATATGGAAATGGGAGGGGTTAAATATAGTGAAAGAGACATAGTACAGAGGCTGTTGCAGCAAATTGTGAGTGTCATATCTCACCCCCAAGTTCTTTATTCACATCAGTACTGTTCAGTACTCAACTATAATGTTCTATATGGTGCTGTTGATGCTTCTTTCTGAGAGAGTTCGGAGCAGAATCTGCTGTCTCATTGCGTATTCTATGGGCAGACATGGTAAAAGCTAAGCTCTACCCACTAACTAAGAACTAAAAACTGGAGACAGAGTGGGGGGAGGGGGGGGGGTCTGGGCATCCTAGAAAATGCAGAATGTAATGTATCATATAATGGTCATGACAACCACCTGAACAATAATAGGAAGAGATTAGTTGGCTCCAGCTGAACTTCAGCTCCTTAGATTTCAAATTCTGAATTAGAAGAGCACACTTGCCAAATTCGGGTATTCTACCACCATGCCTCAGTTAGCTGGTAATCTTTTGCATCCTTTTTAATATGTGCACCCTGACTGCTTTCCAATATAATATACTGGATAGCAGCCAAAAATATTCATGCAGGGAAATATTTTAATATGTTAATTTAAATGCCTTAAGCCTCCAGCTGCATTACATATGCATATATTATAATATATGAAAACCTTGACTTATTAGGGCATCCACATATCAAACCACATTTGACAAAGCATAGAAATATAGGATTGCAATATTTTTTATTTATTTTTACAGTATAGGGTTGAATCAATTGAATAGTACTGTATTGCTTCTTGGATCTTTTATCATACTACTGTATCAATGATACCAGTGTCAGACTGAGGTTCCTTGGGCCCAGCAGAGGAAATTAATCTGAGGGCCTAACCTACAGATTTAGGGCCCATTCACACGTCCGTAACTTGGGTCCAGATCCGTTCCGCAATTTTGCAGAACAGGTGCGGACCTATTCATTTTCAAAGGGGTTGGAATGGATGCGGACAGTACACTATGTGCTGTCCGCATCCGCATTTTCAAATCTGCACTTCCGGATCCGCAATTCCGTTCCCGAAAAGAAAACAGAATATGTCCTATTCTTGTCCGCAACTGCAGACAAGAAAAGACATTTTCTATTATAGTGTCGACGATGTGCGGTCCACGAAATGTGGATGGCACAATCTAAGTAAGCATTTTAATCTAATAAAGAGATTTCTCCTCTACCAAGTAGTAAATTATGGCTGCAGATTTAGAAGGATTTTGTTATAGAGGTTGTGTTTTGTTAAAATATTGGCTTCACTGTGGTCCTGTGAGATGGGGAAACAGCTCTCATTGTTGAACACTTTGTGTGAATTAAAATAAATGTTCTGGACTGACGATCTGCTGTTTGGCCACAAGATGCTGCTTTTTCCTAGACTCAGCTGACTGACTGTATATACATATTTCCATATTAAAGAGAGGTGGTGTTGCCAGGCTGAAGGAGAAAGAGGAAGTCGCCATATTGGAAAGACACAGAGACACAGAGAGGAGTGAATCAATTCACATCCAATCGTGGGATCAACATTTTGCTACCACAGCTGCAGTCAAGTTAAGCTGATCGCTGTTCTGGACCCAGATTCTGCCCAGGGGACAGAGGACTTCTACCAGGAGTGCTGATGAGAGCTAAGGAACAAACTACCTGCTCTGCAGTACCGCATTTTTGTTAAATAGACTGCTTGTTTGGTTCGGAGTCATCAGTGGAGACAGAGCAGACCCGGGTGGGTAAGATTATGCACGCACCTTATTGCAATATTGGCACCTAGAGACTAGACCAGGCCTGTAGTTAGCTAGCTAGGGTCTCTGTTTAGTGTGTCAGGCCAAAAAGTTTTCTCTGCTGTTCATAAAAGGACTCTATAATAAAAAGAGACATTGCACAGTTGAGAGCTGATAGACCTCCCATCGGCTCAATCCAGCTCAGCGTTTTGCGCAGGAGTAATACGCATGCACGGCAGTTACGGACCAGTTACGGGAGGGTGAATATTGTAGTTTATTATAAGATTGGGAACTTTTGTGTTGCACCGCAGGCCAGCCAGTATCATACACCCACATAATCGTTTGTGTCATTTCTAGTATAATAACAGGTAGGGTGTGGCTGTTTTAGTTGTGCCTGCCAGTAGGCAAACTAGTGCAATTCTTTCTGGCATCCATTGCAGGGCGCCGTGCTGTGCAGCACAAGGGTCTTGGCCTGCCGGCTGAGTGTATGTAAATCCATTTTATGTTCCCAGAAGTTGTGGTTTGCGTTCAGTGTCATATTACAGTAAAAAGTCTGTTTTGCAAAAGCTGGTGTCAGAGTTGCTTTTCTCGTTCTTGACTTTGCTGTATCCTGGGGAGCCCACCGCGGTACATGGCTTACAGCCCCATACCCCGCTTCTGACATGACATAGCCACAGGTTGTCCGAGGAAAACTTTACATTTGATTAGCAGTCGTACATTTTCACTGTGATGTGGAGGAAAAATAGTGTCACTAATGAATTGCTTCATTATGGTTAAAGGGGTTTTGAAGGTTCAGAATATTGATGGCTTATCCTCAGCAGAGGTCATCGCTATCAAATAAGTGGAAAATGACTATTGGTACTGATCAGCTTATTGAAAAGGGTGCAGCATTTTTTGTAAGCACACTGTGGCCTCTCATTGCTCACATCGGTCTGCCTACCTGCATGCTGTATATTCAGTATCAGAGGTGCAAGAAATTGCAGTTTTCTCCTATTCAAGTGAAAGAGGTGAATCTCCAACACCATGGAGGCAGCTCCACAGACCCATTTAAACAATTAAAAAGGATGCAGTGTTTGCCTGAGTGCTGTGGCCTCTTCATCAACTGATTGGTGAGGTTGCTGAGAGTAGGATCCCCACTGACCTGATATTATTGTTAATATTCTGATCCTGAAAAAACAATTTAAAGGGGTTCTCCAGGAATTAAGAAAATGAAAATACTTAAATATTACTTTATTATAAATATATTCCCAAATACCTTTCATTATTTATAATGGCTCATTTTGTCTCTGGAGCAATCATCAGGGAAAACAAAATGGCCACTGTCCCATTAGTTCACACAAAACCTGTCCTGATCACACATGAGGACAAGTTCCTTTACAACACTGAGGTAAAGAGCTGCCTCATCCTTCTCTCTACTTGTCGGAAATGATGATCCTGAATACAGATGATAAGAACTTTAGCTGAATCTCTGTGGAATTTAGTTCATGAGGAGACATGAAGTACAGAGAGGACGGACAGGGCAGGCTGTGGTAATGTGTTGCTGTGGTAATGGAAACTGCATACAAGTGCTGCTGCTCATTAGCCACGCCTCACCCTCCTCTCATGTCTCCTCATCGTCTCCATTCCCACAGAGATTCACCTGTATTCAGGATTATGATTCCTGACAAGCAGAGCAGAGGGGAGGATGAGGCAAATCCTTACCTCAGTGTTCGGAAGTAACTTGTCCTCCTGTGTGATTAGGACAGGTTTTGTGTGTACTGATAGGATGGCAGCAATTTTATTTCTCCTAATAATTGCTCCCCAGACAAAACAAGCCATTCTAAATAATAAAAGGTATTTGTGAATATATAAAATAATATTTAAGTATTTTTATTTTTTAATTTCTGAAGAACCCCTTTAAGGAATTTCTGTTAATTATCTTTTTATCTCACAGGCAGCACCAGGGACACCTACAGCCTCAACCTTGTGCAAAATCACAACTACTTAAATATGGGGGATAGAGATAATGAACTTATAGTATCATCAACCAATCACATACTCCTCTCCTTATCACATTGTTACTTTTCTGCAGATCTGCAAATCCAACAGTAATAATGTATGGAAATATGCAACCATATGAATAGATGCTTTATTGGGCATCAATATGGTACTCTCTGAACTATCTAATACAAATAGGGTTGGACTGGCCCGCTGAGGATCCTCCAGAGGTCCCTGACTTTCATCCCATTGTGGCCTCAAAGGTCTAGGTGAACTAAAAAAAACTTGGATCTTCTATTGTAGCCAATCACCTGCTACTAGGGTCTGTTTCTTTAAAAAAATATATATAATTTTATTGATTATATAGGAGTTGGGCCCCAAGAATAACTTCCTCAGGTGGACCCAAGGAACCCCAGGCAGACACTGACTACAAATGGTATCCATATTCTATTTCAGGGGAATAATGACATTCAGAATTACTAGTATGTATTGATATATAGCATTTGAAATTATTTGAATACAAATGCAGTGTAAAAACGTTTTGTTCTTTTAAATTGACTAAAAAACTTGTGTCGTCTTCCAAATATATTGGCCATATTGTCTATGACAGGGATGCTTAACCTCAGCATGCCCTAGTAGCTGTAGTTTTGCAAAAGCTGGAGGACTGCAGGTTGGGCATCCCTGGTATATGACATATCTTCACTGGTTAAGAGTTATAGACAGGTACAGAAGTTACAAATGACTGTTCTATACACATGGGCTTCCCGCCAGGTATGGAATATTTGTCTAAAGTAGATTTACTCAATGACAATTACAAGCAAAAAATAAATTTGAGTTAACTATTATTATTCAGATGAGATTCACTGCAAGGTTCCCAGAACTTCCTTACAAAACATGAGATTAGTACATCACTGTCACATTTTAATGGTAGGATTCATGACAGAAATAAAGATTATATCACATACTGAGCTTTTGAAGACTAATTTTAACTCTGCTTTGTCCTTCAGTGCAGTAAGAACGTGTTTATGTGAAAATCAAGGGAAAGACTGAAAATTGTATTTTTCGCTTAATGTGACAAACTCAGTTAGAGAAATATTTCCTGTAAAGTCGTAAGGTTGCATATAGCAAGTGCTGAAAGATGTCACAGTTAATCATATACTGTATTAGGAATATAATCTGGATTAGTAGATCTATATCCCCACTCATCCACTGTTAGTGCATTGTTATTCATCTACCTTGCATATACGTTAAAAATTATTCCTTGAACATGGGAGCAAAATTGACTTTCTAATGAGCAAAGCTCTTGAGGAGACAAATAGGTTTCATGAATAATAAAACTACACTCATCACAAGGAACTAAAAAATGGCAAAGCGGAAAGAATAACTCATCTATTACACATTTCATTCCTACTGCCTCCAGGTTCATGAGCACCTCCTTTGATGACTGGGCAAATGAGGCTACAACCTTTTGGTTATACAAATTGTCCTCATGCAATGGGCCGCCTTCCCCAAGGGCCCTTTATATCGCGTCCCAGGTGTAGAAAATGTTGAGTGGTATAGTGCGCCCTATCTATTTCTTTATGTGTCACGGTGCTCCTACCTGGATACAGCTGAACCCCAGACTTTGGCTCCGAGGCAATAAAAAGGGGAATACTTGAGTCCAGACCTTGAGATAAAGTTCAACAGCAGCTTTACTTTGAATAAACCTTTCTTCCAACAGCTTACAGGCTTTGTCTTGGTTCCAGCAGGCTTTAGCATTAAAATGTTCACCACTGACCTATGGCCACAGGGCAGGGGACCACATGGCATCATGCGCTATAGATAAGTGAAAAAGCATTGCAGGTCCTGCCACCTCCTACTCCTCGCCCCTGACCAATGGCCATTGGGCAGGGGAGGGGATCTGTAGAGATGAGTAAAAGAGCATGCAGGACCTGTGGTGGCCACTGCAGGTCCTGCAATGCTTTTTCACTTATCTATAGCGCATGATGTCATGTGGTCCCCTCCCCTGCCCTGTGGCCATAGGTCAGTGGCGAAGATTGGGAGGTGGCCACCACAGGTCCCGCATGCTCTTCCACTCTTTTCTATGGAATTAATTGCAAAAGGTGATAGGATGCCATACCTGTAAATTAGGATTCGGGCTATTTATAACCCCCTTATTGGCCACTAGCCTAATTTCTGCCCTAAACCCCTGAAGAAGCCAGAGATCTGGCGAAACATGTCGGGGGGCAGTTGCAGTTTTTAGCAATTGTTGGTCACCCTAATGCAGTTTTAGGTAGTTCTGTGGTAGGACACCTTCTTGAGTACTGCAGCGTTAGATGAGGCCAGCTGAGGCATCACGTTTATTTGATTATAGGTCACAGTGTTCGGTGTGTGTTGTTGCATGAATGTGAATCGACAGCTACTGACGTAGTGTCGGACAAGTGTGCAGGTCATTAATGTCCAATCAATATTATGCCACTACACAACCCCTGTAACAATAGTTGACCATTAAAGTCTGTCTCTTCTCTGAAGAAGTTTTTTTTCATTGAACACTATTTTGTTTTGTAGGGTAGATAGCAATACAAAGTAATGCCCAGTCAGGCCTTTAGAAGACTAGACCACTCCCTGAGATGCTCTAGTGCTGTCTTCTAATGGTTAAAACCTAGGTTAACGACTGGGGCTTCCTCAAGTGTGAACATCCCACCACCCTCTGATGGTACAGGGGAGGTTATTATGATGTTTGCAACATTTTCATATGTGTGCAATTTTCAATTTTTGTCACAAAGGGGCATACCTTTGCATAAGACTGGCATAAGAAACAACAGTCTTAATAAAGTGTTTCTTTGACAGTAGGCTTCTTTGAACATTTACACACATAACCTAACCTTTACAAGCTACATAATACAATAAATATCTATTTGTCTTCCTGTATGTAGGTGTCTATATATATATATATATATATATATATATACACACTAGTAATAAAGAAGACTGCAGTACTTCAAATACTACCCAAAGACCTCTATTCGAGGGTGAAAGACTGTACAATATTTGGTCATTATTTTGAGTGCTAGAATCTTCTTTTCTGCAGTTGCATGGACTAGCTGTGGACTGCAATCCTCTCTAGTTCTTTTTTTTGCTACAATGGTACTGCTTATTTTTTGGATTATGTATATATATATATATATATATATATATAAAAAGTAAGGCAGCACTTCTCAGTCAGCAGTAAAGCGGGTGCCAGCGGTAACCCCTTGATTCAGGGTAGTAGACAAATCACGAAAGTCCACAGCACTCCTTAAAAGTGAAAAATTTGCTTTTATTCACACATGTAGTACAGCAACGTTTCGGTTCTCTCTCAGAACCTTTCACAAGCCAAGAAAAAAATATATATCAAAATGTATTCACACATGTGAAGAAGGCGATGTTTCGGTCCCCCCACGGAACCCTCTTCAAGCCAAGTGTACACTTGCCTTAAAGAGGGTTCCATGAGGGGACCGAAACGTTGCCTTTTTCACGTGTGAATAAATTTTGATATATTTCTTTCACTTACTTCGGAGTGCTGCGCATTTTCTGGAATATTTATGTGCCCTGGTTCGGGGGTAAAAGCTTGCACCGCTAATCGTGGTTTTGGTGTGCTGCCTTATTTTTCCTTTTATATATATATATATTAAGATAGCAATATTGTACATGAGCGCCTCTTCAGTCTTTAAAGAGGCCCTGTCACCTTTCCTGACGACTGTTGTAGTAACTACTTGCGTTCCCCATGTAAGAACCATTCTGCAGCATCTATTCTTATGGCTCTAAGTGTGCCATTCCTTTCTTATTTCCTTTACAGATGATTGTTACCAGTTGGTGGTGTGTCCTTGTACAATCAGACACCAGCAGCAATTTTGGGTTTTTCTTTTTCAGTTCAGCAGTATTATACCATTGAAGATTAAATCTAAAATATGGTCCTTCTGTAGCTGTGAGCACAGAGAGATAAAACTCCTATATGCATAAGGATCCCATTGTTATTTTACTGCTGCTGTAAGCAAAATAGGTTATCTGCTACTATAATAGTATATGTAGAAATTAGGATAACAGTATGACAACTCTAGTGTTCTCCTGGTAAGCCTAGATGAAGATGCCCACACAGGAGCATTACACTTTTCAGTGTAATGGGTGATGCTCTAATTTTGTCACTTATCCCCCTTCCCTCTCTGACCACAGTGAATGGTCTAACTGAGAAAGTCAAGCGAGGATGTTTGCAGAGCTAAAAATCCAAAGAAAGGAGGAAGATAAGAGCTAGGGCTGGAAACAGAATACATGAGTGACTTCAAAAATTATGTCCAGAAAATCATCCACTTGTTTTTTTGTAGAAAGGTCACATATAGGTTGTTAATATGGGATAAAAAGTGTTAATGGTATTGTCCCTTTAAAGACCTTCCTAGTGCAGAACCCTTGCAGATGGGAAATTTGCTTATGTGAATAATAGTAAATGCTGTATCTCGCTGTATGCCAGCAGTTCTGGATGAATAGATAGCCAGAGGGCAAACCACAAATACCACACTCATTCGAAGATGGCACAGGAGCACATAAACAGCTTATTCTCTGGATTCTGACATGGATGACACACAGATGACAAGATATCTACTGGACAAGTAATCAATATCCTGTCAGATTTCCAGTGTGCCGCTTTTCCAGACGTCGAAGGGCAGCAGAAGCAGAGACTACAGTCCATTCAGAACGACAGGTATGAGATGTGATGAACTCCGTTATACAGTGGGTGTAAAAGGGCAGGGTGTCTGACTGGAATCTAACGATAGTCAAAAGGTTAAGGGCACAGGACAGAAATGCATGAAAAATTAGGCCTCCTGCAATCTATCACTTCACCTAGACCTTGACAGATTGGCACAATCTGCCGCGCCTAGTTTTAGAAAAATACACTGTATCTGCAGGGGTGTAGCTAGCCTTTTTGCTGCCTGAGGTGAAAACTGAAATGACGCCGCCTCCCCCCCCATGCAAAATTCTCAACCTAACCCCTTCCCTCCAGCCTTAGGGTCCATTCACACATCCGTGTGTGTTTTGCGGATCCGCGGATCCGCAAAACACGGACACCGACTATGTGCACTCAGCATTTTGCGGACCGTACATCACCGGCACTCTCATAGAAAATGCCTTTTCTTGTCCGCAATTGTGAACAAGAATAGGACATGTTCTATTTTTTGGCGGAACAGAAGTGCGGATCCGCAATTCCAGATCCAGGCGGGACATAGTGTGTCCCCATAGAAATGAATGGGTCCGCAATTCCGTTCCGCAAAATGCGGAACAGAATTGCAGACGTGTGAGTGGACCCTAACTATTAAAGGCATACCTGGAAAACATTACATATAGTGCTACAAAACATACTGGTTAATATAACGATACAGTTGGATATGCAGAGATGAACGCTTCCACAATGAAAGCTCTCATTGCCCAAGACCTTTCCGCTGCCCTCCACTTGTCCCTACCTGGTGCTGCCTTAGGCAATCGCCTCGTCTGGTTGCTGATCTCTGGTATAGAGTCAGAGAAAAGGGCTTATCCCTGGACCAGATTTCTCATCCAGCCTGAACCCTGTGATAAATCTGGCAGAGGTCTAGTCAGCCTGGCTAAGCTCTATTCAGTTTTACAGCATGCAGGTCCCACCAAGGTTTCCCCGATCGTCCAACAAATTTTTATTGTTTATAACCAGAAATGTGAAACTAAGTTCTATTAAGTTCTGAAAAGACAAAATAATTGATTCCACAATTCATGTACAATAATTGATTTAGGAAGAAATGAAAAATAAGAACAATGCTGTTAAGATGAAAATAATTTCATTTCCCTTGGTTATTATAACAACTCCCATCAAGGGATTATTAACTGTGCTAGTGACTTGTCATATACAGTAAAGTGGAACTCCTACCTCTCCCGTTTTAGCAAATACTTGCATTTCTGACAAAACAGCAACACGGCTGGATCATCTGTTCTTAGAACTCTGCATTGTGCTGTTCCTGGTCAAATCTAGCTGTCAACTTATTCACAAAATTCTAGGAGTAATAACAGAGGAACAGTACAATGCCGAGCTCTAAGAAAATATGCTCCAGAAATGTTGTTTTAGCAAAAGGGATGCATTAGGAGTGGTCCCACATACCTTCTAAGAGAAATCTGAACACGAGTGAGAAACCTACACATTTACTGTACCCATAGGCCTCACAGTGGGAACTAGTATGTGTCCATGTAAGGCCATCAGGCTGTGAAGTGGAAAACTGCCTCCTCATAGGGTTTTGTTTTAGTGTGCGTATAAGCACCTTTTCTAGTAAAATGATCACTGGCAAATCATGTAAGGACAAGATACTCGACCAAAGCTATGAGCTAGTGCAGGTCTCACCCCTGATAGCCACACTGGTGCCAGAGTAGGCTGAGGTAAGGAGCAGCATGGTCATGTATGGAGGAAGTATGGCTGTGGAGCAAGTGCACTGAGCAACTAAACAAGGCTACTACCACTACTGAGGGCATTTCGGCCTCTGACAAAAAAAATCTGCATTAGTATCCCCACATGTCCCTGGCTCCCTAGTAGATCCCATAAACAGGTTTGGTAGATAGATATAAGACAGACAGGTAGAAGAGAGAAATAAATAGACAGACATACAGACAGACTGGTAGTGTCACACATTTACCTATCCAGGACCCAGCGGCAAGCTCTCCAGCGCGGGGAAAGACGAGCTGCTGAGCCACGCCCCCTGGTGACGCGAAAGCATCTACCCTGGGTTCAGACCTGAGCGTTCTAAAAACGCGCGTTTTACGCGCGTTTTTGTCGCGCGTATTTCAGCGCGTTTTTGCAAATAGGAAACGCGCGTAAAACGCGCGTTCTTGTGATTGACTACTGTGGTGTCAATCACAAAACGCGCGTCAAACGCCCCAAAAGAAGCTCAAGTACTTGTTTATGCGTTGGGCGTTTTACAGCGCGTTCAAACGCGCTGTAAAACGCTCAAGTGTGAACCACTCCCATAGGGATGCATTGGTTTTAATCTGTTGAGCGTTTTACAGCGCGTTTGAACGCGCTGTAAAACGCTCAGGTGTGAACCCAGGGTCAGCAGCAGGATGCAATGCTCTGTTTCTCCCCACAGCGGGCACGTGCTGAAGGAAACTAGCAGTGGACTGATTGCTCAGCTACTATATTACTGTGTGCTCAGGGGAGGATTGGCCATAGACTCTACAGGGGAATTTCCTGGTGGGCTAATGCCGAGGGGGTCACTCAAGCCCTCTTGATGGCTGCAGGCCAGGTACACAATGATCTGATGCTTAACGGCCACAGGTGCCTCCCTGAACTAAATTGTATTCCTGTCCTCAAGGTGGTCATACAGTTAAATACAGTATTGTGTGCTGTCCTGTGGTATTTGGTTCTGCAGGGGCGGTATTCTGTACTGCACTACAGTATTGGAGGCCCTGGCTACTTTGGTTGATCCCGCCTACTTGTTTTGGCCTGTCAGTTTTAACCCACCTATAACATGGGCCACTTTTTTTTTCCAGGGCCACTTTAAGTTCCCAATCTGCCCCTGTGCTGTGTTCTGACTAATGGAGTGTTGAGTCATGGCCTATTAGGTTCTGATCCTGGGACTCGCTGCTCTATTTTAACCTCTTCCTGACCAAATACTATTGACAGTGAGAGTTTTTCACTCCCTAGTTGCGGGCTCCCAGTTCTGGTCTGTGTGTGTTTGGATTGCTTATTGGATTGACCTCGGCTTGCCTTTGACTACATTCTGTCTCGTGATTTGGTACTGTGCTTCCCGTCTGGTTCTGACTTCGGCTTGGCTATTCTGACAACCCTATATCATCTGATTTGGTGCTGCATTATCCATCCGGGTCCAACCCATTCCTGTACAACTTCGTCTTTGTGTAGTTTCATCTCTGTATGTGTCAGTCCTGCACCTGGCAGAGTAGGGAACGTTGTCCAGTTGCAGACTTGCCACCTAGAGCTTGCACTGCAAGTAGGCAGGTAAAGCGGGTTGGGTTCCAGTTAGGGCTCACTGTCTGTGTGTTCCTGTCTACTGTGCTCACAGATAGATAGACAGATAAGTAGATAGATAGATAGATAGATAGATAGATAGACACACAAATATATAGAAACACAGATTGCAGAGAGAAATAGATAAAAAGAGATAGATATTATACAGACAGATGTATACTCTATTTATACACTTACATAGAGCAGTATCTGTATGGAATAATATGCCATAGGTGTATTATCACACCGTTGAGCTGGCAATTTGTAGGAAAATTTTCTTCCTCCATTTCATTACTATGCAAATCTGTCAAAAGATGCTAAAGTACTTATGATGTTGTACACTGCTATTGGCTTTTTGTGAAATTATTATTCTTGACAACTTCGGAATGTATTTGTCCACAGAAACACGAGTGATCTTTGATGTCCAGCACAGAGACGAATGAAATGCTACAGACTGTCTCTCAGTCAGACAGAAGCTGCAGGCGCTGCAAAGGAGCCAGAAGAACAAGAACAATAGCATTAATTATTTTCTTCATTATTCAACCCTCTAAGTAAAGAGCAGTTTAGGACATGATGAATGAAAAAACTGTTGTACATCAATACGACAAGGAAACCTGATCAACGTAAGATCTATTAATATGTAACGGAAGGAGGGAGGGGGTGGATATGAGTGACAGCCTTCACCTGGGGTTGTTTATCTACTACTAGGATAATTAGTGAAGTCTGATTCCCTGGTCAAATTATTAATAGCCGGGGACATTTTCTATTTTGCACGTACTTGCTGTTTGTATGCATCAAATTATGTCACATAATTTACAGCTTAAACAAGGCCCATATACTTATTTAGCACATTTATACTTCAGTTACAAGAGTTCTGTCTTAAAGGAGCAGGGTACCCTTGAGATCTGCCTTGTAAGGACCCAGGGACCCTTGTGATCTGCCATGTAAGAAGCCCGAACCCCCAGTGATCTGCCTTGTAAGGAGCCCAAACCCCCTGCGATCTGTCTTGTAAGGAGCCAAATACCCTTGTGATCTGTGTTGTAAGGAGCCAGGTACCCTTGTGATCTGTCTTGTAAGGAGCCAGGTACCCTTGAGATCTGCCTTGTAAGGAGCCAGGTACTCTTGTGATCTGCCATGTAAGAAGCCAGGTACCCATGTGATATTTCTTATAAGGAGCTGGTACCCTTGTGATCTGCCTTGTAAGGAGCCCAAACCCCCTGTGATCTGCCTTGTAAGGAGCCAGGTACCTTTGTGATCTGCCTTGTAAGGACCCAGGTACCCTTGTGATCTGCCTTATAAGGAGCCGGGTACCCTTGTGATTTGCCTTGTAAGGACCCAGGTACCCTTGTGATCTGCTTTATAGGAAGGCAGTGCCCTTGTGATCTACCTTGTAAGGGGCCCGAACCCCCTGTGATCTGCTTGTAAGGAGCCAAGTACCCTTGAGATCGACCTTGCAAGAAGCCAGGTACCCTTGTGATCTGCTGTGTAAGGAGCCAGGTACTCTTGTGATCTGCCTTGTAAGAATCCGGTACCCTTGTGATCTGCCTGGTAAGGAGCAAGGTACCCTTGTGATTAGCCTTGTAAGGAGCCAGGTATCCCTGTGATCTGCCCTGTGATCTGCCTTGCAAGGAGCCAGGTACCCTTGTGATCTGTCTTGTAAGGAGCCAGGTACCCTTGAGATCTGCCTTGTAAGGAGCCCGGTAACCTTGAGATCTGCCTTGTAAGGAGCCAGGTACTCTTGTGATCTGCCATGTAAGAAGCCAGGTACCCATGTGATCTTTCTTATAAGGAGCTGGTACCCTTGTGATCTGCCTTGTAAGGAGCCCAAACCCCCTGTGATCTGCCTTGTAAGGAGCCAGGTACCCTTGTGATTTGCCTTGTAAGGAGCCAGGTACCCTTGTGATCTGCCTTGTAAGGAGCCAGAACCCCCTGTGATCTGCCTTGTAAGGAGCCAGGTACCCTTGTGATCTGCCCTGTATTGAGCTAGGTACAGTGTGATGTGTCTTGTAAGGAGCCAGGTACTCTTGTGATCTGCCTTTTAAAGACCCAAGTACCCTACCCTTGTGATCTGTTTTATAAGGAGCCAGAACCCCCTGTAATCTGCCTTGTAAGATGATTGAACCACTTGTGATCTGCTTTGTAAGGAGCCAGGTACCCTTGTGATCTGCCTTGTATCTATTGTGTTGCCATTCACTTGCAGATAATGGGATAAGGGATAGGAACACAGGACATGTTGAATTTCAATACGTCCAATCCTTTGTCCTTAAAATAGAAGAGCTGCTGGCAGAGGGGTCTGACAGCAGCTTATTCCTTTCTCCTCATTGACTAAACCAAGCATACAAGTGTATGAGAGAGGTTGGGAGGAACAGCTATCAGATAAATGTGTGTATGCCGACAGCTATTGGAGGTACATGACCATCTTTAAAAAGTTGCTGAATTTTTAATATACAATTTATAGGCTTTATTTCTTGAAACCAAAACATTCCTTTCAGAGGGTCAAAAACAGACACCCTGTAGCCAAGCTAAGTTTTGAGGGTATACTTCTAACAAATTTGTTAACACCCTTGTGGAACTGGAAATATATGTGTTAAAAAGTAGTCTTATATGCCAGAAAATATACTGTATACTAAATCTTCTGATTGCCCCAGACCCACTCTTGGCATCGGATAGCTGTCAGACACTCTTGTCTGACAGTTATCTGATGCCATGACAAGGTCCAGTTGTGTGCTATTATATTTGATAGGAAACCAAAACAATAACATAACTGGCCGGTGACAATCTACTGTCATCTCCAAACCAATGTATAAAATATAAAAGTAAAAATGTTCTCTGTTAAATTGTTTTTGTCTTCTATATTGGAGCTGCTAATCTCCGTGTGAAGTGGGTTCCGTTCACATTAGCCGTCAGTTTCTATATAAAGGCGATCACTCTTCGACAAAGGCATTCGAAGGTAGTCAGACTATTACAGTCTTTTTAGATGCAACCAAACATCAGAGTATCCAACAAGGATAACCTTTTCCAAAACGATCCTTCTGTGGAAGTTGGAGGTTTGCGCACATAGTGAAGTACCACCAAAAATAAAATACGATCATAAAAAGATTTATTATACTCACAAAGGAGGTATGACAACAAGCATTGAAATAAAGTGCATCCAACCACATAGATCTGCCCGACCTAGATTTCGCCTTTCGCTTCTTCAGCTGATGATTGGTTGCATCTAAAAAGACTGTAATAGTTCGATTACTTTCGGATGCCTTTGTCGAATTCGGCAGCTCGATCTCCAAACCAATGTAGTTCAGCTTTATCTTCAGTGAGAATTTTATGGTTTCATTTAGAATTCAATTTAGATAACAGTCCTAGTCAATTCATATCTCTTTGTACTAATCCGATCTGTAATTAATTATTATACTGCCCTTGAAAGCAATTCGCTAGTGGTTTGTATTCAATTTTACTCCATTCATACAGTATGAAGACATTTCTAAAGAGGACCTTCAAAGCAGAAAGCACTGTGTACCTGTGTTAGTCAACAGTACACAGAGGACAATGCTGAGATCTCTTCCCTGCCATGACATTAGGATCTCTACCAGCATTCTGATTAACGGCATACATACTATAGAGACAGACCATGGCATTAGCTCTGGGTCCACAACATGTTGGAGGCTTTCCTTTTGCATTTTTTTAAAGGGAATGTGTCACATTTTTTGTTTTATTTTTTACTGATTATAACTAGAGATGAGCAAATTTTTTGAAAATTAAATTCGTCGGTTCGCCAAATTTTTGGGAAAAAATTTGGTTTGATCCTAATTTATTTGCAGCGACTTTCATAAAAAACGGCTATTTCCTGGCTGCAGAGAGCCTTTATAGTGGTGTAGAACACTGTGCCTTGCAGTAACACACATAGGGAGCCTGCTTTGGTAGTGAAATAATATTGTGAGTCAGTATGACATGCAGATGATAGGCGTTACTCTTAGAATCACTGAACACCACTTATTTGGGCAGTCACGAGGCCAAAACGGACCAAATAACTCAAGTATGAACTCAGCCTTACAGGTCGATGTTAGTGTAAAGAAGAAGTGCACTCCTTTTACACCGTCAGCAGCTGATTCCACATAGATGTCTACAGAACCTGTTCTATTAAATGCTTATAGAGCCCCCAACACAGTGGAGAGGGTGTCAGCAGTAAGTTTGTGTTGACGTCACTGATTATTTTGCCCTTCCTCTGATCCGTCAGAACAATAACCCCCAAAAAACGGATCCTGTCTGTTGAGCATCCGCCTTTACTCAGTCAGCATTTGGTCAGTAATCCATCAGTATTGCTTATGCCAAAAAAAACGGGAGTGGATCCAAAATAGAGATGCCAAACTGCTGACTCCCGGCCACGCTAGCGACTTGCTGGCTCCGCCGCAGGATCATGGGCAAGCTGCCACCCTCTTCTCCCGATGATGATGAAGCACCTTCGTCACCCGACTCCCAAGTGCGATCAGCTACATCATCATCATCGAGTTCTGTCTTCACGTCACTGATGTCCTCCTCAACCATCTCTGGGACAGGAGCCTGACCGCTTGCAACACCAGCTCCCACGCCACTCTCCTCATCACTACTTGCCCACCTAGTGGAGAAATCTGCGGATGTCTCCTCCATATCTTGGCTTGCCAGTAGCTGCTGACTGTCTTCTAGTAGATCGTCCTCACTGTATAGTGGAGCTGAACCCACAGCATACAATACTTCTCTGGCTGAGGGAACAGAAAAGAACAAAGGCCGGTTGAGAACAGGTGAGGGCACAGGGCCTTCTACTGGGCCATGCCAACTAAGGGTTGTGTCTGACTAACCCACTGACTCTCGGCTGGGGGTGTCTGATGTCACTTGCAACGAAGTTGAAGATCAAGTCAACCATTGAAGAACCGCTGGGTTTCTGGTCACGACACGACCGCAAGCTGACACTGGGCGATCAAGCCTCTCCAAGTGACCCCTGCTGCCACACAACCTTACTCTGCTGCGACTTCTGCCTGCACCAGTAACATTTTGGCCTCTGCCACTCCCCTGTGCAGGGCCTGGCACTTCTCTGTAGATCTAGAGAGATATACAGCAGCCATAAGGACCATAGGCACATTAGACAGAAGGTGGTCATTGACTTCCATATGGGAGTTTTCTAAATATGCTCTGCGGCCTGTGCAGAGGTCAGAAGGGTGTAGATAAGCTCTTTCCATAACCTACTGTGAATGGTAGCCCATGTGATATCTATATATAGATGTTATCTATCATTGTAATCCTGCCTGTGATGATAATGAGATGACTTCTAAAAGGTTTCTAAGGACCAGAAGGTGTCATCATATTTTTAAAGGGATATCTCATGATGAATAGAAAATCAGATATCATATAGTATGTGACAGTCTCTTTCTAATAAACTTGGAACCATCCCTGTACATTACATGGATCCAGAGATCTCCCCATTCATTGTTCCAATTGCTCTGCTAGATTTATTTCAAGCTGGCAGCTTAGGGAGAGTGCACTTTATCAGGGAGAGTGTTTTTTCTTCTATAGCTGGTGGAGAGTGAAGAATGGAACTGAGCATGTGCTTCCATTTCAGTGAGGAGGACAGAAAAATTAGAAACAGGGCAAACAGCAGGTGGCGCTGTACAGATAGATTTCATTAAATAACTAAGTATGCAGTTACAAAAGTATTCAGATCCAGGCGTTGGTTTGAACATTTTTCATGGAATAACCAGTTTAAACCTAGTGGCCAGTGTGAAAACTGCAGGACTTTAGTGTTCTTTTTTTTTAAACATAGTGACATAAAAAATTTAAAATTATATCATCTTTAAAAATTCATTCTTGAAAATGTGATTTAAGCAATAGGTAGTTTTCTGATGACACATTCCCTTTAATAACTGATAAGCACCTATGTAAGGATCCCGCTCTACAGGTCCTACAAACACAAGGTTGTTGGGAATTAACCCAAGGTTCACCGAAATAAAAACAAGTCGACCTGGTTGGTGGTATGGTGATGTTAAGCAGCCCTACAATGATATTTGCTATGCCCCTGGTTTGGATCACAAGAGAAAACATCTAATTGGCATTCCTACAAAACTTACATGTTGAACTAAACTGTTTTTTTTAGTTAATGGATGATAATAAAGGTAATAGAAATCAGGGAAGATGGAAAAGTAGCATATGTAATAGCATCTAAACATATCAGGTTTAAGAAAAATGCTGCAAACGTAGTAGAGCTGCCTAGTATCTATCATTGAGGCTGATTATTAATACTCCATCTATCCATTAGAACATATGCCTGAAATACATACAATATGAAGCCAATATTTAGAAAGGTAAAGCACTTTTTTGATTAGAAAAAAGATCATCATGGTAGCTTAGAACAAGAAAACCTCACAGCAGCTCACATAGCAGACAATTCATTATCATGGCTCTCAGTACCGAGTAATGAAGCCAATGCACATGAGTGAATCTTTTTAAAGGTCAAGAAATTCTAATTAGGATACTAGTACAAATCCGCTATGCTTTTAAAGATGATCGTGCTTTACAGCGTTTCTCAACCTGGGGTATGTGTACACTAAGGGTACATGGTACCGTCATAGCCAGGAATGGTTCTTTGCTGGTTGCTAGGGCCTCTCAAGATTCAGCTGTATAGCCATCCTCAGGACGGTGATACAATTGAATACTAGGTAAAACATGCAATGCAACAGCACTCTGCAGTGTATGTTTTACCTTGTGTTTTCAGCCATAGCAACGTGAACCTGCGCATTTGGATGTGCTGACTGACCCCCTTTTTTCTTTGCAGTTTGTACTAGAGGAGTGGCTGGCTCTTCAGTATTGCACTCCTGACCAGCCTGTCTGCCCCATAGGCTGATTTTAATTAGTGTGAGTATAAAGCTTAGCCTGCTCTCCCTCACTAACTGTAAGCCTGTGGCACCAGGAGAAGTATAGGGTGGACTTTAATTGCATTCGTTGGTAGCCATCTGGCATTGCATTAATTGCATTCATTTGGTTTGCAGAGTGCTGTTGCATTGTATGTTTTACCTTGTGTTTTCAGCCATAGCAACGTGAACCTGCGCATTGGGAGGTGCTGACTGACCCCCTTTTTTCTTTGCAGTTTGTACCAGAGGAGTGGCTGGCTCTTCAGTATTGCACTCCTGACCAGCCTGTCTGCCCCATAGGCTGATTTTAATTAGTGTGAGTATAAAGCTTAGCCTGCTCTCCCTCGCTCACTGTAAGCCTGTGGCACCAGGAGAGGTATAGGGTGGACTTTAATTGCATTCGTTGGTAGACATCTGGCATTGCATTAATTGCATTTGTTTGGTTTGCAAAGTGCTGTTGCATTGTATGTTTTACCTTGTGTTTTCAGCCATAGCAACATACACCTGCGCATTGGGATGTGCTGACTGACCCCCTTTTGTTCTTTGCAGTTTGTACAACTAAATGCTGCTGCGGGACACTGGAGTGATGTCTCCATCATCATTGCGGAAGAGGCTTGTGTCTTGCACCACATCTCTGACAGCGGTGTCCAGGTAAGTACTGTATTTTTGTTTGTTATTTTTTTTTTGCAGCATGCTGTTGGGTCACTATAGGGTTGGTCATTAATAGAACTGGCGGCACTATAAGAGGACATCCTTTTTCTACTGGTGCCACTATAAGCGGGCTTCTTTTTCTACTGGTAGCACTATAAGATGGCATCTTTTTCTACTAGGGGCACTATAAAGAGTCAATTTCTCTATTAGCAGCACCATAAGGGGCATTAGTACTGTTGGGGGAATTTTATTCTACTGGTGGCTCTATAAGGGGACATCAGTACTACTGGGAGCACTGTAAAGGGGTATTTTTTTCTACTGGCACACATTACAGGGCCTTTATTACAATGGGGAACTATAGTCGAGCATTATTACTTCTGGGCCATACTATGGTAGATTGAATTACTACTGAGGGACATTAGTAGTACTGGTGGCACTATAGGAGGGCATATTTACTACTGGGACACACTGGGGGCTTTTATACTACTGGGGGAATTATGGTGGGCTTTATAACTAATGAAAAGCACTATGGTGGGCTAAAAAACTACTGGGGGCACTTTGGTGGGCTTTCTTTATACTGGGGCACTATAAGACGTTAGTATCACTAGGGGCATGATTACTATTATGAGCACTATAAGGGCATTATTACGTGCAATGGAGAACATTTACTATTTGGGGCACTATTACTACTAAGGGCAATCTTGGAGAGAATTATTACTAATGGTGGGCTTTTTGGGAGCACTATTACTATGGGGGCACTCAGGCACAGTATCAGCTTAGCACAATTATTTTTGGGGGACACTAGGTTTATGGCACTATTGCTGTCAGAGGCACTATTTGCTGGGTGAAATTTTTTTGAGTCACTGTATGTCAATAATTATTGGAGGAGGCACTATCTTTGTGGTACTAGTATTTTCAGGGGACCATCTGTTTCTGCTGTTTAGTATTGGGGAGCATAACGGGCACGAGTTGGGGGTGGCAGGATGGGGTGTTGCGAAGGCAGGGAGAATGAAAGAAAAGTAGGTACCTAAATTATCTGTGTGTTAAACTCTGTAGAGACAAGATATGGCTGAAAAATCATGATGGCGGTCTGGTCCCAATATAGAAGATGAGGAAAAAGAACATATTTAACAGAGGAGATGTCACTGGATGTAAAAGGTTTGTGGTGCTGTATTCTCCTGTATGTTTGGTAGGGCAGACTGTAATTAAAAAAGTAATAGTCATCCATCATGGGTGATAATGTAGTGTCTATCATTTTGACAGAAAGATCAGTGTTGCGTGCTGTGTTTTTCTGTCAAATCTGAAGGAACTGCTGTCAGAGGCTTAGAACAGAGTATATGACCGCGGCATGAAAATAGCCTTATTTTGTTAACATTTATCATTGTCGCTTACTCAACACAAACTTCTTGTCCCTAGGGGGTAACAGGCGTGAAATGGTTGAGAACTACTATTTTACAGCATCTTTATCAATCAGATTTTTATCACTAATTACAGAAGTTGAAAAAATATATCAGGCTATTTAGTGTATATTACAAATGTAAAAAGTATTTGTTAATATCCTACTTTTAGGCCTCATGCATACGAGCGTTTTTTTATGCTGTCCGCAAAAAAGGGTTCCGTTTTTCAGTGATCCGTGTCTGTTTTTGCCTTTCTGTTGTGTTTCCGTGTGTCTTCAGTTTTTTTTAGCGGACATGACCCAAAAGATTTTACCAAAAGACAGGCTGACAATTTTTGCCAAGTGCCTGCCAAGGGATCCGCAAAAAAAACGGACGCGGAACACGGATGGCCATCCGCATTTTTTCACGGTCCCATTGACTTGAATGGGTCCATGAACCGTTTTTCACGGACAAGAATAGGACAGGTTATATTTTTTTGACGAGTTACAGTGAGCAAAAAATCCTAAAATATAACTTTTATTGATATATATAAATAAAACCGGTCCTAAGGACCTAAAGATGTGAACAACCACCTAGCAACCAAATTTTTGAAAAAAGGAACAGGAGGGATACAAACTGCTTTCCCCTATACTGGCCCTAATGGTTACTCAGCCCGAGGGCACCCCTTAATGGTAGGAGCCCCTCGTCCTCGTGCCTAGGGCTAGCCTGTCCTTAGATGTCCCTTACACTATATTCCCTCTTGGCCTGTATAATAACAGCCTAAATATTTTTCTGAGACCCGACGCGTTTCCCCCTCAAGATATAGTGAGGGTTCATCAGGGGTCAGGAGACATGTAATACAGGGAACCAACAACTTAGATAAAATAAAATAAATGCTAATCGTGTGACTGGTACCAAACAAAGATATAACAGTACCTTGGAGTCAGCGCAAGTCTACCATCCAGCTTATGGGTATGGAATTAATTACTTACGACCTCTGACGGCGATATATCCACAATGGCGTGGAGCAGATGGTGGCTCAAACATATGGTGTACTTCCCCAATTTAAATAGCCCACACTTGGTTACTCCTCCTTAGTGAATGATTTTCATAGGCTGGGAGTTGTATCAGTCAAATAAAGGGTCGCCCCCTAATCACACCCCTCCGTACCGGCCAATGATAAAAGCAACTTTAATCAGTTGCTGATCCAATGGAGAGAAGGTATACTCCCTGTGACATCATGCATCGGATGTGATGTAAAAAAGGGGGGGGGCCTAAATAACCCGATCTTATTGTCACCGCGACTACCGGAAGTGATGTAACGCTGTCATGGTAATGCATCCGGATTGCGTTCCAAGGTGAAACCAGGGTGAACCGCAAGACGGGTTTGATAGTACAACCCGACCTTGCTGTCATCACGCAAATCGGAAGTGATGCATCGCTATACTAGCGATGCATCCGGATTGCGTTCCAAGGTGAACCGCATAGCGGAATTGACAATAAGGACCTTGAGAGGGACATATAAAAAAAAAAATATTTAGGCTGTTATTATACAGGCCAAGAGGGAATATAGTGTAAGGGACATCTAAGGACAGGCTAGCCCTAGGCACGAGGACGAGGGGCTCCTACCATTAAGGGGTGCCCTCGGGCTGAGTAACCATTAGGGCCAGTATAGGGGAAAGCAGTTTGTATCCCTCCTGTTCCTTTTTTCAAAAATTTGGTTGCTAGGTGGTTGTTCACATCTTTAGGTCCTTAGGACCGGTTTTATTTATATATATCAATAAAAGTTATATTTTAGGATTTTTTGCTCACTGTGACTTGTAATTATAACCCGCAAAATCCCCGATAATCATTTCTTCAGTAATATTGATATATTTTTTTGACGGACTGGAATCACGGACCACGGACGCGGAGGACAAACGGTGCATTTGCAGAGTTTTCCACGGACCCATTGAAAGCCAATGGGTCCGCAGAAAATCACGAAAAACGGAGCAACGGACACGGAATCAAACAACGGTCGTGTGCATGAGGCCTTATACTGAGAAAAATAGTTTGACGTTACAAGTCAAAGCCTGAGGCTGCACTCCCGAGAGAATCTGACCGCACCACTGACTATTTCTTTTTGGTGCAAGAATGTCATGTAGAGCAATCACCACAATGTAACACTAATTTCTAAATATCTAGACCTGGATCTGTTTATGATCTCATTCACAATGTGATTTTAAAAAAAAAATTCTACTGCACCTATTCTGTGTGAATTAAACCTGTACATGGAGAGATCAATATATTTGGGCATTTGGCCATTCTACTGCCGGAGCGCTGCCTCCAAACACGTGGAGGGAGTGCGCTGCTGTAATGTTCTAAACCACGCTACACATTGCCAGCTAGCTTAGGGCTCCTGATGAAAATTAGTGAAACGCGTTGAGCCTAGGATGATGCACTGTAGTTGAGGCATGTAGTGTATAGTTCACACAGCAGGGACAACTTAGTTGGCGCTTGTAACTCAGTGGTATAGTCTTGCTGCACAGAATTTGGCATGAGAGCTAGTCATACAGAGATATTGTTCAATAAACATGGCCAATTAGGCACTATCGATTGGGACCTGTTGCACAATGGCATAAGGTCCAGTATCTTCAAGAGAGGGGCAACATTGGTGTTCAGTGTATAGGTGGGCAGCCATTACCATTTTGGGCTAAGACCACCGAGCTACAGATTGTATGCCCGGTACTGAAGACACCGTGTGATCCCACAACAGTGCTTGAGGATATAAGACTGTTTGGTCTTTATAACAAAATTTCCCCTTTTCCCCCCTGAATATTGCTTTGTTGTTTTAAATAATCAAACCCAATAAAGTCTTTATTATTTTCCCATACAATTATTTGCTTGATTCATAAACAGGGTGACGCATACCTGAGGTTTTGGCCCCTTTTTACCAACAGTAGTAAAATTACTCCTGGAAAGTGAGCCCAAAGAGAAGCTTCCTCCAGGAGACTCCATTCCAAAAACTGAAAAGCTGCCAGTGAGTTACTTCAAGAGGTATTCCAATTTTGGACACTGGGGGCATATCGCTAGGCTGTACCCAGGGGACTAGGAACTTAAAGTGGCACTGGAAAAAATACTAAAAGTGTCCCTGTTTTGTAGTTGGGTCCAAATTGATGGCAGGGCCAGCAATACTATATTGTGGCACATTATCCCGCTGGGGTAATATAACTAAGGGGTATCAGGATACATTATTATACAGGGGTAATGTAACTTGGGAGGGATATTACACACTATATAGGGGTAATATAGCTTACATTACCCCAGTATAACCCCATTACCCCAGTATAATGTCCCCTGATAGCTGTCCTCCATTATATTACCCCAGTATAATGTCCCCCGATAGCTGTCCTCTATTATATTACCCCTGTATAATAATGTACCCTGATACCCTCAGTTATATTACCCCCTGTATAATGTCCCCTGATAGCCCTTCTCAGTTATATTACCCCTGTATAACTGATACCCTTCAGTTATATAATATAACTGAGGGGTATCTGGGTAAATTATACAGGGTGGGGTAATATAACTATGGGGTATGAGGGTACATTATTATACAGGGGTAATTTAACTGAGAAGGGCTATCAGGGGACATTATACAGGGGTGATATAAGTTTTATGACCCCTGTATAATGTCCCCTGATAGCCCTTCTCAGTTATATTACCCCCTGTTACCTCTTGTACAGTGTCCGAAGAGGAAGAACCAAAAAACCATACTGCCCAAGGGACGGCATGTTCTTAGACCTAGTCCCCCAGCCAAAGTGTTGAAGTGTCGTCTGAGATCTCCAAGGTCCAAGCCAAGTAATTGTAAGTTTTTATGTGGAGTATGTTTATGGTATACACACTTAGCATCACACAATATACAGTATATCTCTACACTTTGTAGGGGTTATACTGTATATTGTACTGCATGGCGCAGGGGTTATATTGTCTGGCATGGTGTGACCTCTGTACATTTAATGTACAGTATACATTATAATCCTTGCACTATGCCGTACAATATACAGTATAATCCATACACCATGCCGTACAATATACGATATAGTTCATACACCATGCTGGACAGCATATATTATAATCCTGTACATCCTGCATATACTGTACAGCATGGTGTATGAACTATATCGTATATTGTACGGCATGGTGTATGGATTATACTGTATATTGTACGGCATAGTGCAAGGATTATAATGTATACTGTACATTAAATGTATAGAGGTCACACCATGCCGGACAACATAACCCCTGCGCCATGCAGTACAATATACAGTATAACCCATTATTTATATACACTTATTTAGGTTTTTTTAGTAGTATTATTAACTGGTGAAAATTATTAGTGCCCCCAATTTTTTACTGTGTATCTTCTGTGCCCCCCCTATATATTGATCCTAGAGTCGCCACTGCTGCGCCTGCCGGGCTGCCGGCCGTGCTGGAGGACAGAGGGAGTAGTGAGCACTTGGCACTGACTTACATGCTCCCTCCCCGCTCCGCCTCCTGGCTCGGCCGCTCCGCTGCTCTGGTCTCTGCTCAGTCGCTTGTCTGACTGACTGCGTACAGCGCGCACTTTCACCTGACGCGCTGCACACAGTCAGGTCACATGTACGCCCTCTGGAGACCAGGAGCAGCGCGGGCAGCAGCAGGCAGCAGCACAGCACTGTGTCACAACCCAGCCCAGGCCCCAGCAGGGATAGAGAGTGAGAGTCTGCCCTGAAGTGAAGTAAGATAGTTCATATTTAAGAATATTCTTTTCCGTCTGATCTGAGGTCTGATGTGGTTCTGGATGGGGTAAAATTACAAGGCACGCCCCGGGGGGGGGGGGGGTGAACTTGGGCAGCTCAGCCTCTGTTGGTGGTGGGCCTTGTCCCAGCCCTGCCGTGTAATAGCCATTACCACTCCTTTCATGCCTGCTTCCCCTCCAGGTACCATCTTTCATTTTTTTGAGCTACTTTGGAAAATGAAAGGTGGAATCTGGTTGCTATGCCAACTAGACCAGTTTTCCTGTACACCAGTTTTGATTAATCTCTCTCTAAGTGTATATTTTGCTGTAAATGCAAGTGATATCTCAGCATACAAATTTTCACTTTCTTTATGTACATTAGCTGGTCTTTTTCTAATTTTTTTACTGGTTGCTCTTCTCTAAGCCTTCTGAGATTATTTTAATGAGCCACAACCATTCCCAGTCCAAAGAAAACCACGTTTTAGCACATATAACTTTGATATATGTAACTAAATAAATCCTGAGGCGGACTGTTTAATGAATCTATGGGAGATTAAGTCTGATAAATACATTTTAGAAGTAGAATAAGCAATGATATTAAAATGTCTTTCAACCTTTAACGGTCTACTCCTTTCCTACTGCATCATATTTTCACTGCACAGAAAAGATTATCTTTTTCTCAAATTAATTCTGTCACCAATTTTTTTTTTCTAGAAATATCTAATAAATGTGGTCATCATTGTGCACATTTTTGTCCTACCACTGCTCCAATTAATTTCAATGATCTGCACCACTTGAGAAATCATAAAAAAATACAAACCATGGTTCCGACGAAGGAGAGCCAAGCAGGGTAAAAATTATGACATTATATTCCTTTTTCAGATTTTTTATTTACATTTTTTATGAAGAAGGTCAAAGATGCATCCACAGCCCAACCTCCTTCTGAGAAATCTTGCACCTTTTCAAAGAGTCTGTATATTTATGGCAGGGGGCATACAAGCTTCCCTGTCTGCCTCCGTTGAGTTAATAGAATGCACGCCAATTACAGGTCAGGTGGAACAAAGTGGAGCTAATGGTGCTGCTGTGAAAAAGTCTCAGTGGAATAGAGCAAATATACAGTATACAACCAAGAATACTATGGTTCAAGGAGAAACGCACATTTCTATCTATACTCGGTTAAGAATAAACTATACTGCATTTGTGGTTGACAAAAATACATTAAAATACAGGCCAGAGTATTACCCTCAAGAGAAGGAATGTTCAAGGCAGATAATCAATGTTAGATTAAAGAGGCAGGAGATGTTACTGTTTCTGAAAGTAAAGTACAAACTACCGCAAGTAGGACATTCATTGCACGTTATTTCGGTTTCACTAATACGGTCATGGATCTTGTCATTCTAATCGTAGGTGTTCTACAGCATATGAGATACCAGATAAGATTCCACTCATGATTTGTTGGTGGAGCGGTAATTTAGGCTTCATTTAGGCGTCATACATAGGCCAAATCCATATGCACGGATGCTGTACATCAGACAGAGACCCTCCGGTCCTACATTTTGTTGTCCTAGGTACTCCATGCAGGTATATAAAATGAATAATGTGCAAATATACCCAGAAGGAGGGAATGCAAATGAGCTCTTGGCAAGCTCTGCCTCTGATGTTACCAGATATAAGGTAGCTATCCTATAGGTCAATGTCCGACCTTTTAAACAGGCCTTTAGACATGACTTGGATAATAATTAAACCAGCAACTTATCTGCAGACAGTTGTTTCAGGGTGATTGCCCCCCATCAGTGCAGGAAGTACTGACTTAACTGGGTGAGAGGCCTATTTAGGATTCGGGGAATACTATATCTCTTTATTGAGCCAGCCCCTCATCTTTGCATTTGTATGGTCTTTCCAGGATTCCAGAGGAGTGTTGCCTGGCCTATAAGACTAATCATGCAGTTTAGGCACTCTCCATAAAGAGATTAAGCCAGTTCTCTCTGCACTGATGAGCGGCAATCACTACAAAACAGCTGTTTGAAAATGAGGTGCTGGCTTAATTATTATCCAAGTCATGTCTCAAGGCTGAACATTGACTTATAGGATAGCTACCTTACATCTAGTGGCATTAGACCCAGCCTCTACATAACTTAGGCGCATCCACCGCCAGCGCCTAACAGCCTTAAATCTAACTGGCGTATGTGGGGTGGAAGGGGAAGAAGTCACAGATTCGGCCGCAAATCCTCTTTGCAACTGAATCTGCAACAGATATTCACCGAAAAATGGTGTATATCTATTAATAAGTGTCTCCCTTAGTCTTTTAGGGTATGGATACATGTATGAAGCTGATACTCTGTCCACATGCAGTGCCCAATAGACCCATGGTTTTACAGGTGAAACTGAGATTTTATCCCCAAAATAGTTTGGCCATTGGAATACTAAATCACAATGAACAGTCAGATGCATTCCTAGAATAAATGTATGTACAATATGGTCAGTGGTCTAGTTTATGAAAGATACAAAGACGTTAATTTAAATAGATCATAGTTATATAAGCAGACCATACACATTAAATAAATCCCAACTGGCCAATGGGAGCTTCTCAACTCTGCCCCGACAGCAGATGTTGAAGTAGATAAGGATCGGGCAGTTTGATTTCAATTGGTAATAAGTACCAAAATAAACACAGACACATACACAGTGTCTATATTCCATTCAATCTGTACTCCATATACATTATTACAGTAACTCAATGACAAGCAGCACTGTTCTGCCTCTGCCACCTTGTTGATCTGAACTCTGGGAGCTTGTGAGAGGATAGTTGTTAGGCAGGCTGAATCACAAGAGCAGTAATTGATAGCACATTTCTACACATCGACTAGCTAAACAAAAGAGATTACTTTTTGAAGCCTTGCAAGGAAGCAACAGCGATGGATTAATGAGCTAGTGCATACTGCGGTCTCCAAAGACAGCAGTGCCATGGATCAATTGCAGTGAAGCCTGTATCCTCATTATCAACATGGTCTGTCACTTAAGGCAATAATATAAAGAACATATTGTACTCCTAGTGTAATAGGCAAGTGGGAACACAGTTGCAAAAAGTGAAGTAGTTTCATCATTTATTGGCATAGTAGAATATAGGATCAAAATTTAACACAAACTGTCCATTTTTAGCTGCTTGAATTCATTCCCATGACATATCTGGATGGGGGGGGGGTTGCTTAGGACCCCACCCCCACAAGACGAATGTGAGTTATTGATTTACTGCAGGGGCTCTAGTGAGAAGCTTTTAGGCAAGGATTCTGAAAGGTAGCTTTCATACAATAGTACAAAATAAAATTTTGTGCGTGTGGTGTCTATAACATGCTGAGAATTTACAGTATTCTCTTTTCCTACTAAACCAAAACCTACAGCAGCAAAAAGGAAAAAAAACAGCTGAATGTAGATAGAGCTTTTTATCACCATCACCCCGCCATGTGCCGTCAATGTCTTGCTATATTGAGAGGGAATGTTTTGGAAAAATTAGCTTGATAATGAGGACAGCTCATAATGGAGTTCTGCCAATTTATCGGATCCCTTATCATAAGAGATAATATCTAAATTTTTCTCATTCAAAAACAGAAATAACTGACCTGGATCCATGCCCATAAAAATGATGGAAATGCCAATTAGCTGCCCACTCACAATGTTTCTTGTAACACGTGGTGTTAACAGTCTACTATCCCTGTGTCAGATGCATACAGAAGGGCAAAGCCCCAGGGCAAAACCCACACAAGATTGGGAATAGCAATCAAACATTCTGGATGGACTTGAAATCCGAATCCCAAAACTGCTGAGACGCTGTAAAGGTGCCCATACACATTCCAATAGCCAAACGTCTATGTGTTTCCGGTGGGAAGAGAAGAGAAGCTAGATGCTTCTGGTGACGGCTTACTGTATGTCCCTGGAGAGCAAAGGGATTGGAGGTTTATATATTTAACATGCCAGATCCTTTTCGCCCCCTGACATTATTTGTCAGGAACAGTTTGAAGCTTTGCATACACCTTAGATTGTTGGCCACAGGATCGGGGATTGTTCTGTATCCACAGGATAGGGGATAACTATTAGATCAATGGGGGTTTGACCACTGGGACTCCCACTAATCACAAGAATGGGGGCCCCATACCCGGTAGGGCTCCTGGAAAATGAATGGAGCAGCTAGCCAAGCATACACCATGCCATTTCATTTCATTCTCTATAGTACTGTTGGAAATATTTATGATCTGTGGGGGTTCAAATGGACAGCCCCCCACCAATCAGAAAGATATCCACCTATCATGCAGATAGGGGACAATTTAATATAACCAGAATGACCTTAAATGGTTGATATAAACAAAGACTATTCTTCAATGAAGGAGTGAGAACCCTCAATTTCAACTCTATTGAGTAACTGACTTAAACTTCACTTCAATGGTTTCCTATAGGCTTCAATGACGCTTACTTGTGTATGATACTTCCAAGTACAACCCTTGATCATATAAACAAGAGAATCTTGGCAAAAGGGAACTATTATTATCTGTACCTCAACTTCAAATTTTTAGCTTATAAATCCAAGCGATCATCTCCACGTCTTACATTTTTAAAGTACACTAAAGGTCTTATGCGAATATTAGAAATCCATTTAATATAGAAAAATCTCAAGGCCATGAACCACATTAGCAATATGTTCCACCAGCAAATACATAGAACTAATGATTGGTGGACTGAAGAAGACAGCTGTATCTGCATTTTGTCGATTTATGATGTGTAACATACTTTCTCATCACAGATCTAGATTATTTAAGATCCCTCTTCTCTGTTAAAAAAAATAAATAAAATCACAGTAAAGTATGCAAATGACCTTGCTTGCAGATGGAAGCTCAATTCTACAATGGTAAATTATTCCCCCCGGCCACATCAGCATCTTCCATTTGAATGAGGCTTAATATTATCCCCTAGAGAATGAAGGTACTTATTAATGCAATGTACAATATGCTGTGTCAACAAGTAAATCACCATTTGCTTCTTATGGCTAAGCATGGCGTAAAGCTAGAGAAACATAATGTAGCACAAATCCTACATACTGACTATAACACATTATAACTGTCACACTTCGGTGTGGGAGGGAAACACTGCACCGAGCATAGGAGGAAAGGGGAAAATAGGGAATCAGGCCTGAGAACTAGGGAAGGAAGATGGACACCTCCTAGTGAAAACTCTAACCAAAATCCTGACTGACTACCAGTATGAAAGGTTGGTGAGTTTATACACAGGAATATCTAGAGTCCTATCTAGCCCTATAGGATCCTGGTACTAATGGCAGGGACGAGACTACCTGTTCCTCCAAAAGGAAGGACGGACAGGAGTCTACTTCAGGCCTAATACAAATAATTGATAAATGCAACACACAAAACCCAAACAAAATACAAAAGAGAAAGGAAAAACTTAACTCTAAAGATGCTATGGAAGCACCAGGAACTCAGATGAGATCCAACCACAAACAATCCACAGGCACAGAAGCTATAAACCACACAGCATAGTGGAAGAATCAACTATAAATAAGGAAGGTTCAATGACCACATAAGCAACACCTGAAGGGAAGAGGTGTGGCCATTACCAGACACAACACAGACACCTATTGATCCACAAGGAAAACCTGTCAGAGCAAACCACGTGTTGCCAGTCTCACAGATCTCCTGCCACTCACTGTCGCCGGGACGTCCGCATGTCTCGGTACATCAGTAACAATAACATATCCTGAACCTTGTGATTAGAGTAGATTTTCTTATATCTTTGGTGTTTTTCTTAACATTTCTATGTGTTGACTTTATGGAAGAAATGAAATAATCAGCTTCTTGTGCAATGTACCCAGCAGAACCTGAGTTTATTTTCCGCACCTCATCTTCCACAGTGAAGACAGCAGTGATGCCACCCTTGAGTTGCAATGATGCAAAGAATAATCATCTTACGGTCTCAGGGGCCACCTCATAAATAATTTAGTACTGTTGAGGACTGGATGAGATCATATAATAATGTGATGATCTTTCTGAACCTGTGTTGGAAAAAAAATAATAGAAATATGTGGTGCTTTTTTACTAATAAATACACTTCTCCAAAACTGCCATTTGATTTCACTAAGATACATTTTTATTCTTTTGAAATAACCTAGAAGAAGGGCATCAGTCTAGAAGCGTCTGCTCATATCAAACAAAAGACGTACAGTGCCTTAATTTCTGTATTAGCAAATCCCTCATGGATACTAGATAAGTGGTTTGCCATCTAAATCCTCTGGTTTTACATGAAGGATAATGCATGTAAGAATAATAAACAGGATTTTTGAAGCATTGTTCAGTTTGACATAGGTTGATACATAGCCACAGAGAGGAGAATATGAAATAGGTTTTTTGTATTGCACAGGCACATGCTACAGCAATGAAGTGAACAGTGTACATGGGATATGTAAAAATAAATGAACAACCCATGGGCCTTGCAGAACACTTCAATCATTGTGGACGTATGCAGGAGGCATGGAACAGAGATCAAAGCCTCTTTATAACACACTATTTCCCCAGTAGGTAGGGATCTGTTGAGCTACAGTGTACAATTCTTGTTGCTGTGCAGAAAGAATAATATTAATTTATGAGTCTTGGGATAAAACATATATTATATAACATTCAGTGTTGGGTTTACACATTATCATTATGACTATGATCAAAAAATATTAAACATATGCATGCTGACTATTTGGTCAAATTACTACCTGATCTGGTCACCATAACTGGTACCATAGTAAGGAGAAAGTTATGTTATCTGATTACCATAACTGGTACCATAGTAAGGAGTAAATTGTATTATCTGATCACATCACCATAACTGGTACCATAGTAAGGAGTAAGTTACGTTATCTGATTTCATCACCATAACTGGTACCATAGTAAGGAGTGAATTATGTTGTCTGATCACTATAACTGGTACAATAGCATGGAGTAAATTATATTATCTGATCCGATCACCAATAACTGATCCCATAGTAAGGAGTAAAGTATGCTATCTGGTCCCCATAACTGGTACCATAGTAATGAGTAAATTGTATTATCTGATCTGATCACCATAACTGGTACCATAGTAAGGAGTAAATTGTATTATCTGATCTAATCACCATAACCGGTACCATAGTAAGGAGTAAATTGTATTATCTGATCTAATCACCATAACTGGTACCATAGTAAGGAGTAAATTGTATTATCTGATCTGATCACCATAACCGGTACCATAGTAAGGAGTAAATTGTATTATCTGATCTAATCACTATAACTGGTACAATAGCATGGAGTAAATTATATTATCTGATCTGATCACCATAACTGGTACCATAGTTAGGAGTAAAGTATGCTATCTGATCTAATCACTATAACTGGTACCATAGTAAGGAGTAAATTGTATTATCTGATCTGATCACCATAACTGGTACCATAGTTAGGAGTAAATTGTATTATCTGATCTAATCACTATAACTGGTACCATAGTAAGGAGTAAATTGTATTATCTGATCTGATCACCATAACCGGTACCATAGTAAGGAGTAAATTGTATTATCTGATCTGATCACTATAACTGGTACCATAGTTAGGAGTAAATTGTATTATCTGATCTAATCACTATAACTGGTACCATAGTAAGGAGTAAATTGTATTATCTGATCTAATCACTATAACTGGTACCATAGTAAGGAGTAAATTGTATTATCTGATCTGATCACTATAACTGGTACCATAGTTAGGAGTAAATTGTATTATCTGATCTGATCACCTATAACTGATACAATAGTGAGGAGTACACTGTATTATCTTATCTGATCACCAATAACTGATACCATAGTAAAGAGTAAATTGTATTATCTGATCTGATCTAGCTGGTACCATAGTAAGGAGTAAATTATGTTAACTAATGAGTTACAGTAGAAAAGACAAGAATAAATCAAAGTAACAAGACCATGGTGGTACCATAGTAGGGAAAAATGGTATTACTTAATCAGATCACCAGAACTGTTACCATAGTAAGATGTTTATTGTGTTATCTGATCCAATCACCATAACTGGTACCGTAGTAAGATGGAAATTGTGTTACCTGGTCAACATAGCTGGTTCCATGGTAAGATGTAAATTTTGTTATCTGATCAGATCACCATAACTAGTACCATAGTAACATAGTAAGGAGTAAATTGTGTTACCGGATCTACTCACTATAACTTTTACTATGCTGGCAGCCTGTGTCCACGGCTTCACTCGCTATGTGTCTGTCTGTCTGACATGTGTATGTGTGAACAGGAGCTTATCACAGTGTATCTCACCCCAGGTTCAGCACTGCAGGGGTTACACCCTTTTTTCTCCTTGCACCATGTGTTGATATCAATTTGCTGACTAATTAGTTCATAAGCTCCCCTATAAATATCTGCTTGTCTCTATTACTCTTTGACTGATCATTACAGGTCCTGCTAGTCTGCTTTACCTGACAGTTCTCCCTGGACTCTGACCTCAGCCTGTTCCTGATCACCAGCTAGTCTGATTCCTCTGGTGTCTCTGATCCCTGTGGATCAGCAGGCTATCACTACTGGGTGATTGGCACAGTGGATCCATAGCTACAGATCATGATAACTGCTTCCATAGTGTGGAGTAAATTGTGTTATATTATCTGATTACCATAACTGGTACCAATATAAGGTATAAATCATGAGTGGAAGAAAAACCTAAAGCTATGGAATATCAGATCTACTAGATATTTTGACGTTATATTCCCATCCTAGTGCAATAAGAGTTTGATCAGCAATATGATTTGGGGGAATCTTAACATGTAAATCTGATCCATGTTAGGAATGCTGATAGCTGGTATATACTATACTGTAGATGCTGGAACCTGGCTATTGATTTTATTCCTTTACACTCCTACGCTGAAATGATGTCAGACATTTTGCATCAAGTGAAGATTATGTCCCCCTGGATTATTTATTTTAAATCATTTTACAAAATTTCTTAATGAAATATAAAACAAGCAATAAACTACAGTATGTACATCAATCAACAATAAATTATCTCTAAAAATATTGACAGGTGTGTTAAGAAATGTAGTGAAATAAATAATCTAGGGGTACATGATTTTCACTTGATCTGACATTTCCTCATATTGATTCCCCTGTATTATAGGTTCTATATATTTATAGGTTATAAAGTATATTATGTTATAATTTTTTCATTTCACACTAAAATAATCTAATCATGTCAAGTATACATTGTTCTGGCCTAAAAAGGTTGTATCATCAAGACAAACCCCTTCTGAATAGAATCTGATGTGATAATCAGCTGATCACCATTCTTGCCAGAAGTTTCCCCTATAGTGACTGCTACCATGTCCGGACCTACCAGGCAGATTTCCTGTAGGCTGGTCTGTCAAGAGGCCATCTGGTATGATTAAACAGGAGCTCTAGTAGTGATGCATGCCCTGGTAGTGCAGTTCTAATGTTAGAAGGACTGAAGATGATGTCATCACAGGTACTTCACCTAGTGAAAGTATGGAGGGCAACTACATAAGAGACAATCTTCCTCCACTTCCAGTGTTAATGCCCCTGCCAGTCTTTGAGGGGTGAGAAGCTAAAAGGTAGACAATGCTGCTTCCAGCAGGGAAGTAGTGGTTAAGGAGATATTGCTGCTGCCAGTTGGGGAGAAGAGGGTAGAGGTACAATACTGATTTCAGTTGGGGGGGGGGGGTGAGAGTGGTCATGGGACAAGGTTGCTGCTAGTGGGGGAATGGGTAGTTAGGGGACAATGTTATGCCAGTGGGGGAGGAGTGGTTATTTGACACTGTAAGAGGAGGTATTTTATGCTGCACTGTGGTCTTTATCTGGCGATGCTTGGGTGGTATCTTGCCTGGAAGCACATCTCCCCATGTAAATATGGAATGTACTGGGAACTTAGTGTAAAGTGTGTGGGGGACATGCAATCCTATTAACAAACTTTCATCCACCACAAACTTTCCATGGAAAAGACCCTTACAGAGTAGTTATATGTTGTGACGGAGGCCCACCTGCAAGAAGTTTATGTACCATAAAGGACAATCATTGTCTTCATGGTACTACCCTTTTAACCTATTTCATATTTCTCTTTGTAAAGATTTGATAAGGAATTGAGAAAGAGAGAGAAGACAGAATATGAGATGAGAGCGCATGTCGGTCTATTTACAGGTGGAAAATACATAAACTTTATGGAAAGTCATTAGACCAATAACTGGTATACTCCCTGGCATCTTTCAACATCAATTTAGCTGCTTGGATTATAATAAGACTGTCAAAGAAACATTTAATTGTTATGACTATGTGAGACAGGAAATAACGCTTCTGAGCAGCACAAAATGTGGTATACATTAAAGCTGAGCGCCTGACACTGCCAAATAGGACTTATTAATCATGAAGGAATTAATGAAAAGAATGGCTATGATTATGGTTATTATGATGATAGAAAACAGGTGCATGATCAGGGGAAGGAACTCCTTAACACACTACATGGTAAAAATCTGAGTGTTATACAAGTCAGTTATATTTTCACATTGATGAAAGCAGTTTTTTTATACGGTTATTTCGGAAATATCTACCAAATACAACAACCTGATTTATGCGCTACCTAATTACTGTATATTCCTTTAGTTGAGAACAGAGGCCTATTCAAAAGCTCTCAACATGCCACAATGACCTGAAACGCAGGTTATGATACATGTCAGTGTGGTAATGCAAGATTAAAGTGGTTTGTCCAGCCTTCACCACGGTTGGAGTCAATCTGCTCTGTCTAAAGAGAGAAAGGCACTTATCCACTCACAGGTGGTCCATTCCAACATTGAAGGTCTTGTCTCTGGTGCTTCGGGGCCCCTATGGACTGAAAATTTGGCTTTATGTTCTTTGTCATGTGCACCGCTGCAGCCACTCACTGGCCTCGGAGGTAATAGATGCCTTCACTGAAAATACATGACTATTTTAAGATAATAAGACACAGGTCCATCAAGTTCAGCCTTCCTTCAATTATACAACATGAATTGTTAGATTCATTATAACCCTCAATGCCGTTTGCTATTAGGTAAGCATCTAGCCCTTTTTTAAATATTGACATGGAATCTGCTAATATTACCTATTGGTTCAGGGCATTCCATAGTTTAACTACTGTAACTGTAAAGAATCCTTCTCTGTACTGATGTCTATATTGCCTTCCCTCCATACACTACCTGGTCCTTTGTAAAGTCCTTGGAATTAATTCATCATGTGCAAGTTCTTTAACCTGACCACAATGTATATATACATGCAAATAAGATCACCCCTAAGGTGCCTTTTTATTAAACTGAACAAGCCTTTCAGTATACGTAAGAAAGACCTTCCATATAATAATCTGATATTCCATGTCTCAACCCTTTCTACCATAGGTCTCCTATATCCTTTATAGTATATGAAGCTCAGAACGGAATCAAAAATTCAGGATATGGCCTCACAAAGGATTTACAGAGGTCATTCGGACCGTGGGTTGTTATCTATGTTTTTATACACTTTAAAATCTTATTTGCTTCACTGTCAGGTCAGGTGCTGCCTGACATTGCTTAGCTTACTTGTCACCAGAATACCCAAGTCTTTCTCTTGTTCTGTTGTCCCCAGCTTTATCTTATGTGTTTTCCGCAATAGAATTACTGTGGTCTAGGTGCACTACTTTACATTTATCAACATTAAAATTCATCTGCCACATTCTTGCCCATGCTGCCAGCTTATTTAGGTCTTTCTGTACTATTTGACAATCCAGTTGGGATTTTAGTATCCTATTAGGAAGTGTGATTATCCTTATTTACAATACTATTTCTGAAGAATATCTTTTAGTTGTTGTCCACATTTGTGCTGGAGGCTCCGTTCAGGCCCTCTTTTGTGGATTTCACCAAAAGAAGTGGAAGAAAAGGTCCTTCATGTAGGTCTTTTTTGTTTGCTGAAAAAGGAGACTCCTGAACAGACTCCAAAAGTCAATGGGAATTATTTGACTTAGTACGGGTCAGTAATGTGCCGGCTTAAATTATTTCCCTATAACGGAACAGAACAACGGAAATCAATAGCGGTGGTGTGAAAGAGGCCTAAGGCAGGTAATGTCTTGTGCAGCGAGTCTGGTGATCTCAGGGTAAACACTGCATCATCAAGCTTGCTAATAGGCCAAACAAGCAAACGTCAATCAGCCCTCTTATCAGCTTAGAATCCATGGTCTTTCATGTGAAACATCTATAAACTGTGTAAAGATTTTCCAGTCATTCTAATGAAGCCAACTAATGGCAAGCTAAGTATATGAGAGAAAACAAATACCACACACACTCCGTAGTCCGGATAATTAGCAGGCAGGAATTTGTGACCATCTATCTCCATTGTACTATTGTGCTTGTCGTCCACACTGAACGTTATCTGGGGTGATAGTTCCACATTTATTATTTTGGCTGTGCCTCTGGCAAAACTTGAGCTAAAAACTGGTGCACATGCCTTGTATTACATTTATTAAGTGTTTTAAAACTTTTTTGCTTTGTTTGACAGGGGGACGTGTCCTGTCAAGAAGAGGGTGTGAGATAGAAATGTTTTTGGCACAAAATTCGGCACTAGAATTATCAGAGTGGTTGATGCTTGATGATAAATGTAGACTATCTAGTCTTTTTAGTTTTGTCTATGCCCCCGTCATCAGATGCTCCATAGGTAATAATTAGCACATGCATCTTTAAAAATTTTGCAAATTTGTGCAGATCCGTGTGCCAGAAATGAAAACTATACCAAGAAGGAAGCTGGTGTAGTTTTCAGGTATAATGTATGCCCCATTCCTGGTGTGGATAACAAATGCACTAGGCCAGCTATGCCCAGCCCCACACTGCCCATTCTCCCCCTCATTTGGAAAAGAGGTGAGCAAGGCCAAAAATCCCCAAAAAAGGTAGAAACATTTTTGCAAGCAGAGTGTGCAACAAATTTTATGACCTTCTAATGCCAGTTTCTGGTGACCAGCAAATGAGACATGTTCCCCTTATTTTACACAGTCTAAAAATTAGACAGAATTAGTAAATCTGCCCCAGAGCAGAATTTGAGCATAAATAGGCCCATCTAGAGAATAGCTAATCAGATGGGGATTTTTTTATGCTGAGCTATGTATCATTTAGCAGGTTAAAATGGGTGAATATATTTTTAGTTCTCCAGAATGACTGCTGTACATCAACAGAGAAGAAATAGGAGTGTCGAGAGGAAAAAGGTGCACCAAGTTGTTATGGCAACTAAACTGAGTCTGGGACATAAAGCACAGGCTTCCACCGATGCTTTACAATTGCATTTCAAATTGAACAAGCATATTAGCCATAAATCCTCTCAAAGCAAAACGGTCTCTGCTTTTGGGAGAAAATGAACTCAGAGATAAGCCGGCATATATATATTTAAAGGGGAAGCAGGTTTACAGCGTCTGTTTATTCAGACCCTAAAATTAATCTAAAAATATGACACAAGATATAAATGTATGCACCTTTTTATCGATGGGGCACCAGCATGTAGGCATTCATTGGTATTCACTAAAGAGTAGCATCAGCTTCATTGAAGTGATCCTGTGAGACCATAGGAAAAGTAAATTGTGAAAGCCATTTGTAGAAATGTATCTACGTAAAAATACGATGCTAGTTATCGTTACAGTGCACCCATCATGACAATTTTTTTTTTCATTTAAGAAGCAGCTCGTAGGATAGCATTTTCCTAATATACTTGATATTGACTATGACTATGGTGCTCGATTTTTATTTCTCCACAAATATATGTTTAAAGGGAACCCATCATCAACTTCATATTGCCCTCACTCATGGAAGCATAAAGTATTTACAGACCAGGGGCTTAACTACCATAGCGGCTGATTATGTGGCTGCTATGGGGCCCAGGGCAAGAGGGGTCCCAGTTGGGATCATCTACTCTTCTACTGGTGGTGAAAACTTGGTCAAGACTCAACCCTCTAAAGAAACAACTTTTAGCAAACGAGGCAGTGGGGAAAAATGGCCCAAGGGTCATTGAAAGGGGTTTAGGTGGAAACCCTTCTGTTCTGTGTGGGGGGCCTGGTTTGATCCCTTACTTCCTTACTTCTCTATGTACACAACTGTTAAAGACAAGCCGATTTCAGCAGGGGGTTAATCATGAGCTAAAAGTAAGTGGTTGCAGAGAACCAACTTTATAATCACCTCAGCCTGGGCCCGGAAAAGAGTGATGGCTCCCTGTGAAGAGTCATGAATATTCATCCGATCTCGCTCTTCCCGCCTACCTGCTGATGATTGGCAGGTCCATCCAAGGGAGAAAATAAAGGAGAAGACTGGCAATCATCAGAAGGTGGGAGGGGAGAACAGCATCTCATGAATAATCATGACTCTTCTCAATCAGCCATGACTGTTTTCCAGGTCTGGGCTGCTGGATGATTATAATGCTGGTTCTCGGTAACCACTCACTTTTAGTTCATGAACAAAACAACAAGGCTTCTGAGGGTGCGCAGCTTCCTACCGCTGTTGTGACTGTGAACTGTATGAACACATCCATATCCTATGGTATTTTCAAATATCCTGTTTGGTTTATGTAGAGTTAGTACAGCCACCATAGGTGTTTTGGATAGATTTTTGCTAAGAAGCAGATCACTTACTATGGTCTGGCTATAACATTTGTAAGTCATCTCCATATGAATTGTATCTGAGGAAGGAGTGGGACCCATTTCGAAAACACTTTTCTACATTTTTAATTTTGTTTTATACTTTTTATTTTTTACTAAATATTCTTTATTTGTACAGCACCCATGAAACCTGCTTTATCCTTGCAGTCTTATCATGTTACAAGGGAGCCCACCTGGGATTGACCTGCAGGACGGTGCAGCAACTCACATGCATTTACCAGTGTTGTGTCTGTCTCAGCACAACCTTTTGCAGTGAGGAAATTTGCCTTACTATGTTGACTGAAGTATTGGGATAACTGCACTATGGAGTGCCTTTGGTGCTTCTTTTTCTTTGTATTTTAGTTCATGAATGACACACTGAGGAAATCAGAGTGTCTGTCACCATGTTATGCTGTCCTTACTAAGGGCAGCATAAAGTTGATGACAAATTTGCCGTAAAATTTCTGCAACTAAAAATCAGCTCTATTCATTTGAATGGGGTTTGCAGTAATCCATGTGCTTGCCATCAAAATAACCCTATTGAAATGAACGGAACTGATCTGCAGTTGCCGAAATTTTCTGTAATAAAGTTTGCAGTGTGAGAAGGCTTTCAAAAGGGGTGACAGAAGAGAAGTTCTTCCACTAAAGTGGACATAAAACAGGCAATATATAGACTTATTACTAGTATATTTTAATAAAGGACCGGGTAGGTCCATATAAGTGAATAAAATTATCAACTGTGTAAAATATATAATCAAAAGAACAAAATGAATCTATTATACACCTAACTGTTTTGCCCGAGCTCAGCTTGGGCAGAATGGGAAAGGTGGGGGAGCTGCTTTAGCTGCTCATATCTCCTGATTGGTAGCAGCTACAGACATGGTCTTGTTTAAAAGGTGGCATTCCAGGCTTTCATGCAAGACCAAAATTACAGCATTAGCACAACAGAAGCAGCAGATATAACTGTTAGAAATTGAGTCAAGAATAGAGGTGGTAAAATCTGCTTTTACTTTCAGTTGCACTCACTGCATCCCAATTTCTAACAGAGATATCATCCCATGTACTGAAAATAATGTTGTGACTCTGGTATGGTTTGAAAGCTTGGAATGTAAGTTTCCAAACAATACAAAGCCCATATCTCTATTTGCCTAGTCAGTGATATGAGCAGCTAAAAGTACTATTACATGAGCAGATATCATACAGATCACATTAAATGATCAAAGATGTAGCGTCTCGTTAACAACGAAAATTTCACTTATTATATACATAGATAATAGTTTGTACTGGCGGTCATTACTTGTTCACTTCTAAATCATTCATTGTTATTATATGAAAAGATTCTCGGTCAAAAGGCATGTCTGAAATCGGCCTATTAACGAGGAGTGATACATTTTTAGCATACTGAAAGATCCCGATGGACAAAAAATGATCGATTTGTCGGTCGTCTTTGAATGGTTCATACTTGTTACATCACACGATTCTCGTTCATTTTCGCTCGCATGCGTGAGAATCTGTATGATATTCGCTCTGTGTAATAGGGCCTCAAAGCAGCCACCCACCCCCTACCCCTCCCCTACAGTCTAGGGGGGGGGAGCAGTTAGGGAGCTGACAGGCTGTAGGAGGAGAGAAAAAATGATAATAAATGTATAGAAATTTGTCTTTATCATCATTGTAGTGAACCACATAATAAAGTTATGTTATTTATTAACGCAGTAAATAATTTTCACAAAGTAATATTAAAATTGCTATTTTTTTATCTTTCCCCCTAAAACTAAAATATTAAAAGTTATTTTATACACTACATATACCACAAAATGGTTTCTGAAAAACTACAACTAATCTCACAAAATAAAAAAAATTTAGAAGAAAAAATTTAAAAGTTATGACTACTGTACTAAATTTGATTATGTCACTAAGGGGTTAAAAATGCTATTTTGTCCCCTGAGTTGTGCGAAAACAAGATTTACTTCAGACACATATTAAAAACCTAGAACAAACACAGAACCAGAGATAGGTGCACACTGCCGTCATACCAAACCCTCACACTGATGTTAAAAAATGAGCTCAAAGTAAGTGGTTGCTGAGAACCAGCATCATAATCATTGCAGCTCAGGCCTTGAAAAGTTCTCTCCTAGAGAGAATGGGAGAAAACTAGGTAGAAGACTGTCAGTCATCAGCAGATGGGCAGGAAGAGCAGGAATTCATGAATAACCAGGACTCTTCTCAGGTGGCCATGACTCTTTTCCAGGCCCGGTCTGCAATGATTGTGATGTTGGTTCTCGGCAACCACTTACTTTTAACTTATAAATGACAGACCGCTGAAATCAACTCACCTGTCTCTACTTTATGCTGCCATTAGTATGGACAGCTTAACGTTGATGACAGGTTCCCTTTAAGGCAAAGGCTGACTGGACACATTGGATATAGGGCATAAATGGATAACTCCATCTCCTTTTGGATACAATGGTCATACACATTTAGCACAACCACATCTACCGCCAGAAGAAAGCCATGCATATACGAAATGTATCCTAATAATTTGGACGACAACAGGAAGTCTGCATTTAATTACAAAAGAGACCAGCTAATTAGTCTGTTTAATTTGCTACTGTCTCTCACACCAGCAAATTACAAATTAGCACACCAGTGGCCCCTTCTTTACATCTGGTTGCTTGTTGCCCAGCAAAATACGGCTGACAAGATGAAGGGCAAGATGCACATTAATTCTAATTTCTCGATTCTTAAAACACCGGTAAACACTGAATGATGTCTACAAAACTGTAAACTACTAAAGCTGCACTTTTCAATACACTGAGATGTCATTAATTATGCTTTATAAAATGCTTTGATGGCCTAGTTTTCTGCATATAAAATAGAACAGAATGCTTCCCCATAATGCACACTTTAGGAAAATACAGTTACACAATTTAATTAGATTAGATTACATTTAATGTTTAATTTTTGTGGAATAATTAAATAACCATTACTGAAAACTTACCAACTTTTATTTTATGTTGTACCTTTCATTCCTCTACTATTCCCGCTAGGAATGAACTGCTAGCAGTTTGCAATGAAAGTCCAGATGAGCGTTACCAATTTGGGGGGGGGGGGGTGTCCTTGCACCGTCTGACACTATTCAGTCAGTACTGCCAGTGTTAGCCTGTGCAAGGACACACCACCAACTGTAACAAAAAAAAAAAACATCTGGACAGTCAATGCGAATTGCTAGTAATTCATTTATAACTTCTAGCAGGATTAATAAAGGAATGGCACATCATACAATCATAAGGGTAGATGTTCATGAATTATTATACTTTGGGAATGCAAGTAATTACTACAACATACATGTTAGGAGAGGTTACAGGTCCTCTTAAAATGACCCTTCATCCTTCGAGTTACCTGATCATCTCTTCCTCACTGGTGGTTCAGTAATCTGTACTTTACCTTGTCGTACAGGAAATCAGCTATGCATGTACTGACTTCCCGGAGAGCTTGTAATCTACTTTTACAGACAGCAGCCAATCTGAGGAGGCAGAACTACAGGGGGGAGGGAGCAGCAGTCTGAACCAATGAAGAGATAGGAGGTGTGTCTCAGACTACCTAATACTTCCTGTAGACATTGCAGCTATGCTGTAGTCACAGATCACAGCTTTGCCCTAATGAAGCTGAGCGAATAAGCAGCCAAGAAATAAGATCTGTGGAAAATAACAGGTAATTATTCTTTATTGATTCTAAATTAAATTAAATTTTTTGATGAATGGACATTCACTTTAAGGTTCTTGAATTGAATGGCACAGGAAGCTAAAATATGGGGAGCCCTAATCATATGGCCACAATCGAGGTGCATGTTAGCGTCCATATTATACCAGCATCATGGGAGTTCATGGTGATCCACATCCAATTTCATAGGGAGGTCTGGGTATTGTGGCTGTAATATTGACAGTAAAATTAGTCTGCGTTAAAGCTGTCTGACACAGGCCTAATACAGTATTAACGCTGTAGCGTGGCTACAGATATTGAACACTGACGTCTAGGCAAGGTGGCAGTGCAAATTTTTACTACTGAGTATAATGATGCCAAATCCACTGATTCAGGGTACGGCCACATACAGGGTAAATGGTGTGCTGTGAATCGCATGCAGAAAATCCACAGCGTTTACAGAATCAGAGAAGTTGATGAGATTTCAGACGTCTTACCCACACGCTGCAGGAAAAAAATGCCACAGCATAACTAACTTGTTCTGCGGCTTTTCAATCTGCAGCTTGTCAATTTATGCTGTGGGTTTTACCAGCGGCTTTCAATCTTTGCAATCAAAAAGTTAAAAGCAACGGAATATATACATTATGATTAATATATATATATATATATATATATATATATATATATATATATTGTAAGAGGGTGCAAGGTGTTGTATTTGATAGCAGGTACGTGTCACCGAGGTTGCTGGCCTCGGTGAGGTAAGAGCCGGGGTTTTTGGTCTGCAGCAGCTAGTGCTGCTCTGTTAAATAGCATGGCTGCAAAGCCGATCCGGGCCGGCTCTTACTGGGAGCAGCTAAAGAGTAGGGTGGGTGGCTGCTCCCCACGGTCCAGTCCATGTTTTGGGCTGGGTATATAACGCAGCCAGCAGCTGTGTCTGAGGGTGTGATTATCCTGGAGCCTGCAAACAGGGCTGAGGAATTCTCTGTCCTGGAGGAAGGAGCTCAGCAAGGTGGTGTTTCCCTGCGATCTGAAGGTGGAATCGCCTGCGGCTGAGCCGACTGCTAGGTGTGAACCCGCACCTAAACCACCCAAGGTGACTGGACCCTGTGTTGGCCTGTTTTTGTTTTGCCACAGTATTTCCGTTGTGTGTGAACTGTCACCAAGAGACTGCTTTTCATTTGTGGCGTGCAAGTGTGAATAAAACACTGTTTGATGCACCATCTGGACTCCTTGTTTTGCCTCTAAACTGCACCCGCACCGCTGTCTACCAGAGCGACTCCCCACATTTGGTGTCGGATGCGGGCATGCGCAGTGAGGCTGGCGTGAACGCCGAACTTTGTTTGCTGAGCAAAAGTGTATGTCCTATATTAGGCCGGCAAAGTTGCAGCCTGTGATTTCTGGCAACATGGAGGCTGCTGTGAAAGCCCTCATAGAGGCTAACGTGCAGCAGCGGGAGACCAACCAGTTATTGCTGCAACATGTGATGGCATTACAGGCGGCAGGAGCGTCCCACCACGCCCATGATGCCCGGAAAGCGGTCCGTGCGGCGATCCCAAAGATGACCCCCGCAGACGACGTGGAGACATACCTAGCCGTCTTTGAGAAGGTCGCCGTGAGGGAAAAGTTACCCCGTGACCAGTGGGCCGAGGTGGTTGCTCCGCTCCTGGCAGCCGGACCCCAGCAAGTTTTTTTCGATTTGGCAGATGTCCAGGCAGCTGACTACCCGACCGTGAAAGGTGAGATTCTAGCAAGACTGGGGGTGAATGTTTTGGTCCGGGCCCAGCGGGTGCATCAGTGGGAATTTAACCCGGCTGAACCCGCCAGACCACAATACTATGACCTGCTACATCGGTTGCAAAAATGGCTGCAGCCAGACATACTGACTCCCACTGCTATGCTCGACCGTCTGTTAGCAGATGTATTCTGGAGGTCTTTGCCATACCCTCTCCAGCACTGGATCGGCCAGGTATCCCCCACCAATGCCCTTGAGATGGTCGACCTGGTGGAGCGATATGAGGCCACCAGAAACCTGCAGGGGGTTCTTTTGGGAGGAGGCCAGTCAAACCCCGGAAACCTCCACCCCAGTCCCGGCGGCCGGCCAAACCCGCCCGGGATGTACCCCTTGCAGATCCCTCCCCAGTAGTCTGCTGGCGGTGTCACGAGCCTGGCCACGTAAGGGCCGACTGTCCACAGTGGGGGAACCCATGGAGATTAATTATGGGTACCGGGCTTCCATGTATGCCCGGAGACTGTGTGCGACCGGCACCCCGAGACAATAGACAATCGACATCTGTGCCAGGTGCAAATCGGGGATAACCTGGCAGTGGCGCTGTTGGACTCAGGGAGCCTGGTAACCCTGGTAAGTGCTGCCCTGGTACAGCCCCCCAGTATACGGGCCGGAAAGTTGGTGTGGTGTGTATACACGGAGACTTAAAGGACTATCCCACGGCTGTAATGTCTCTGTCCACGGCGGCCGGCACCTGGACTTGTGAAGTGGCGATCTCCACAAAGCTGCCCTATGAACTAATAATTGGGAGAGACTTCCCTGGTTTTCCGTCACTGTGGCCTGAGATGAAAGTGACTAATAGCCCTGAGACAGGGGTAACCCTAGCAGAGTGGCCTGATACCCCTGGAAGGCCAGAACCCTGGGAGCCCGAGTCTGAAGGGCCAGCGGTAGGGGTGACCACTGCTGCAGCGGTAGTGGGGAGACAACCCCACTGAGTGTAATGGTGGGAGACACGGAGGACTTGCCACCGGGCCTGAGTTGGCAGACCTCAATGTCTCCGGGAAAATTTTGGGACCGCACAACACCGGGACCAAACCCTAACCAGGGCCTGGGAGAATGTGCTGGAAATTGATGGTAAACCCCAGAAACCAGGGGCTGAATTAATGTTCCCACGATTTATTGTTCTGCAGGATATGTTGTATCGGGTGAACCAAATCCGAGGTGAACCTGTTGAACAGTTGGTGGTGCCCACAGCGTATCGCAAGCTTGTCATGGAGCTTGCCCACCAACATGTTCTTGGGGGACACCTGGGGTGGCAGAAAACCCAGGACCGCATACTGCAGCGGTTTTATTGGCCCAGTGTGTTCAAGGAGGTAGAGAATTATTGTAAGTCCTGTCCGACCTGTCAGATAACTAGCCCCCAGCCACATTTCCGTAGTCCTCTGGTACCTCTGCCAATTATTGAAGTACCGTTCGAGCGAATCGCTATGGATTTAATTGGGCCTGTACCAAAGTCTGCCAGGGGCCACCAACACATTCTGGTAGTTCTCGACTATGCCACTCGGTATCCCGAGGCGGTGCCTCTGCGACATACCTCAGCTAAGCTCATTGCCAAAGAGTTAATGGAGATGTTTTCCCGTGTGGGCCTGCCAAAAGAGGTTCTGACAGACCAAGGGACCCCTTTTATGTCCAAAGTAATGAGGGAACTGTGTAAATTGTTGCGTATAAAGCAGTTACGGACGTCCGTTTACCATCCGCAAACAGACGGTCTTGTTGAGAGGTTTAACCAAACTCTAAAAAATATGTTAAAGAGGGTGGTGTCTAGAGATGGGAAGGACTGGGACCTGCTTCTGCCCTATCTCATGTTCGCAGTGCGAGAGGTACCCCAGGCCTCTACTGGGTTCTCGCCTTCGAACTGCTTTATGGCAGACACCCTCGGGGCCTGTTGGATATCGCCAAGGAAGCATGGGAACAACAGCCTGTCCCCCACAAAAGTGTCATTGAGTATGTCACCCAGATGCAGGAACGGATAGAAAGGGTGTTGCCGCTGGTCCGGGAGCATATGGAGGCAGCACAACAAGCCCAGAGTAGGGTGTATAATCGTCAGGCTCGGGTACGGGGCTTCAATCCGGGAGATCGAGTGTTGGTTCTGGTACCCACCCTTGACAGCAAATTCCTAGCTAGGTGGCAGGGCCCCTATGAGGTGATCGAGAAGGTAGGGAAGTAAATTACAAAGTACACCAGCCAGGCGGCGCAAGCCGGAGCAGGTGTACCACGTGAATTTACTTAAGCCGTGGAAAGATAGGGACACGGCCGACGACCACAGCCCCCGGCCAGGGCTTCTAGGTGAAAAGGGTCCAGCCCCACAGTTCGAGGCCTGTGAAGCAGTAACCACGGTAAAATTGCAGACAGCCTGTCTTCCAAACAAGTTCAGGAAGTCAGGAGTTCATCAGTCGGAACACGGATGTGTTCTCGGACCTCCCTGGCCGCACGTCTCTCATCCAACATGACATCGCCACTGAGCCTCAGGCCAAGATCCGGTTAAAACCATACCGGGTACCCGAGGCTCGGCGACGGGCCATCGCGGAGGAAGTGCAAGTAATGTTGAAGCTCGATGTCATTGAGGAGTCGAAAAGTGAGTGGGCCAGTCCCATAGTCCTGATACCTAAGCCGGATGGGACGTTGCGGTTCTGCAACGATTTTCGCAAATTAAATGAAGTGTCCAAGTTTGACGCGTATCCCATGCCCCGAGTAGACGAGCTGGTTGAAAGTTTAGGGCAAGCCCGTTATTTTTCTGTGCTGGACCTCACTAAAGGGTACTGGCAGGTACCCTTAACGGAGTCGGCTAAGGAAAAACCGCATTTGTTACCCCGCAGGGCCTGTATCACTACAAGGTGTTACCCTTTGGCCTGCATGGCGCCCCGCCACTTTCCAAAGGTTAATGGACATAGTGCTGCGACCACATCGTCGGTACGCCTCGGCCTACTTAGATGATGTAGTCATCCACAGCACCGACTGGGAAAGCCATTTACCCAAGGTGCAGGCGGTAGTGGATGCCCTGAGGAAAGCCGGACTGACCGCTAACCCAAAGAAGTGCTCCATAGGGTTAGAGGAGACAAAATATCTGGGATATGTAATTGGGCGGGAGTCATCAAACCTCAGGTAACCAAGGTAGAGGCCATTCGTAACTGGCCCCGACCGGTCACCACCAGGCAGGTAAAGTCGTTCCTGGGGATTGTAGGTTACTACATGAGGTTTGTGCCCCACTTTGCCACAATAGCAGCGCCGTTGACAGACCTGTTGAAGGGGCGAAAGTCTGGGAGGGTTAGCTGGAGTGAAAAGGCGGAGGAGGCTTCGCCGCGTTGAAGTCGGCCCTGTGTGGGTCCCCGGTTTTGGTGACACCCGACTTCAACAAGGAGTTTGTCGTACAGACCGACGCCTCGGAGGTAGGCCTCGGTGCGGTACTGTCTCAGGAGGTCAACGGGGAAGAACATCCCGTTGTCTTCCTGAGCCGTAAGCTCAATCCCGCCGAGTCCAGATATAGTATAGTGGAGAGGGAGTGCCTGGCTATCAAGTGGGCACTCGAATCTCTCCGCTACTACTTGTTAGGGAGGAGGTTCTGTCTGGTGACCGACCATTCCCCCTCAAATGGATGAGTCAGGCCAAGGAGAGGAATGCTCGGGTCACCAGGTGGTTCCTATCTCTTCAGAATTTCAAATTCTCCGTGGAACACAGGGCAGGCCGCTTGCAGGGCAACGCAGATGCCCTGTCCCGCGTCCACTGCCTCACGTGTGTTCACCCCTCAGGGTTGAACAAAGGGGGTGTGTAAGAGGGTGCAAGGTGTTGTATTTGATAGCAGGTACGTGTCACCGAGGTTGCTGGCCTCGGTGAGGTAAGAGCCGGGGTTTTTGGTCTGCAGCAGCTAGTGCTGCTCTGTTAAATAGCATGGCTGCAAAGCCGATCCGGGCCGGCTCTTACTGGGAGCAGCTAAAGAGTAGGGTGGGTGGCTGCTCCCCACGGTCCAGTCCATGTTTTGGGCTGGGTATATAACGCAGCCAGCAGCTGTGTCTGAGGGTGTGATTATCCTGGAGCCTGCAAACAGGGCTGAGGAATTCTCTGTCCTGGAGGAAGGAGCTCAGCAAGGTGGTGTTTCCCTGCGATCTGAAGGTGGAATCGCCTGCGGCTGAGCCGACTGCTAGGTGTGAACCCGCACCTAAACCACCCAAGGTGACTGGACCCTGTGTTGGCCTGTTTTTGTTTTGCCACAGTATTTCCGTTGTGTGTGAACTGTCACCAAGAGACTGCTTTTCATTTGTGGCGTGCAAGTGTGAATAAAACACTGTTTGATGCACCATCTGGACTCCTTGTTTTGCCTCTAAACTGCACCCGCACCGCTGTCTACCAGAGCGACTCCCCACATTATATATAGTAAAAGTAATTCCACAGCACTTCCTTAGTAATGAAAAAAGTTGCTACTTTATTTACCGGGTGAAAAGCGACATTTCGGTGCACCCAATGGCACCTTTCTCAAGCAAGGTGCCATTGGGTGCACCAAAATGTCGCTTTTTACCCGGTAAATAAAGTAGCAACTTTTTTCATTACTAAGAAAGTGCTGTGGAATAACTTTTACTATATTTTTGTGGACATAGGGGACTGTCCATACAGCCATTGGCACTCCAGTTTTTTCAGTTTTGAACCTGCTGTGCGATCTACTGCATTTGTTCTATATATATATAGCTCGGGATGGGATAAGCCAATCCCTGGATATCAAAATAGAAAAAAATAGAGCAGCACTCCACATTACAATGAAAAAAGAAGAAATTTAATCACCCATAGTGCAGCGACGTTTCGGTCCCTGACTGGAACTTTTCTCAAGCTTGAGAAAGGTTCCTGTCAGGTACCGAAACGTTGCTGCACTATGGGTGATTACATTTCTTCTTTTTTCATTGTAATGTGGAGTGCTGCTCTATTTTTTTTTATATTTTTATACATATACCGTATATATATATTGATCACCTATTCACAGGATATGTATTACTGTACTCTCTTACAGACATCTTGCATGAGACATAATAGTCTATAACACTAGATGAGTGTCAGTTCCATGGTACACATACATTGACCACCCGTAGATTGCACAGCCTGACTAAATGCGTTTCCCCCACACCATGACAGAACATTCCTATTTTACCTGGTAGGGAGTTAACAGAAAGCAAATATCAGCACTTCTCAGCTGCTGTGTAAAATACAGCAATAGAAACAAATGGATTTTGTCAGCCTTGGCTTCCTACCTCATATTTGGTAATATGCCACAAAGAACAGGTGGCTTCTGATTCAGTAACACATGTGTGAGGGTTGTGCAGAATGGAGAAACAAAGAAAGCAATTTATAAGAAAATAGAATTATTTTTTGTAGGACATGACTAACACGTTAATGTATTTTTTAAAGTTGTAGATTTCTGACAAGTTATTTGCAAGATAGGTGGGTTGTGGTGCTAGCAATTTGGCAAGAACCATCACCTCAATAATGAAGTGCTAATATGGTTGGATGACAATTGAGTAACAAAGGGAATTATTCGTAAGAGCTTGATGGAACTTGTATACATTTAAGGCCTAGGGTTAAATGCATACTTTCAGGATTTATGTGCGGAGAAATCCGCAGGTGGTTGCAGGGAAATCCTTGTGGACAATTGGCATCAGTTGGTGCAGATTTACATGCGGATTTGGTGCAGATTTTCCACATGCAGATTTTACTCTGCCCCTTAAAAGTGAATGGAGAAAACCTAGTTAGGAAACATAAAATAAATTGACAAGCTGCGGGTTTTAAAATCCACACCACAGGTCAAAATCCGCAAGGAAAAACCTGCATTGTATACATGACAATTTTAATTTCTCATAAAATACAATGTGCATGACCTACAGTGCGGATTTTTCACAGGGCAGGACAAAGGCAGTTCCGGTGACGAAAAGGACACTGATGGGCGGGCTTTAATGCTGCCCTAGCCTGTAAAACGGCTAGGGCAGAGCTAAAACCGGCTCATTAGAGCTGGTGATTTCACCGAACACCCTGCTTGACAGAAGCCTCTCTGCCGCAGTGTGTTATAGTAAATAAAAGAGCCCTTGTCCTGCGCGATCCTGCGCAGGGCAAGGGAGAGCATCAGAGCATGAACTGCTCCGATGCTAACATCAGGGCGCTGCCTTGGTGAAATTATGGGTATGTCCAGGTTCAGCTCTGAACCCGGAAAACCCCTTTAAGTAAATATTTTACCAGAATCAGTAAATGTGAGAAAATAGAAAAGTCATACTTACCACTCCTTCTCTGCTGCTTCCAGCATCACACTCTGGTCCTGTAGCACTGATTGTATCTTCCAGGCTGCAGCAGTGATGTTCTGTACACATAGGTCCCCATGCAGCCAATCCCTGGCCTCGGCAGTGTACAGCACATGACTGCTGGGACCAGTGATTGGCTGCAACAGTGGCATGGTGATCATGGGACACCAACGATGCAGTCAGGAAAGCAAACACCAGAAGGAGGAATCAGAGGGAAACACAGGAAAAGGGCTCATTCACATTGTTCGGCCGTGCCAGTATTGCGGCCAACAAACAGCAGGTCTGCAATATGTGGGCACTCGCTGTGTGCTCCCCTCATCACCATTTACTTGAATGGGTCTGCAATCTAGAAGGTCGGTGCAGAACGGAGGCACGGAACCCCATCAAAGCACTATCGGGTGCTTCCGTGGTGTTTCTGTCCATGCCTCAGCACCGCGAAAAAAATAAAACATGTTCTATTTTTTTTTTTGTCGGGATGCAGACGGTTAACGGACCCATTCAAGTTGAACGGGTCTGGATCTGTCGCAGCAGCCACACGGATGTTGCCAGTGCATTGGAGCCAACTATGTACGAAATGGCTAAACAACGGCACAGAGCATGCCTAAAAAACTCTTCCATAGAAGTTAATAGGATCAGCTCCTGCCCATTGTGTCTATGGCCCATGTAGCTCTTTTTAAAAGACAGCAGGTCTTAACATATTTTAGGCCTAGTGGCCAGTGTGAAAATTGCAGGAATATATAATTTTTTTTTAGAAAACAATATAGATAGTAACATGAAAAAACACAGGATCCATCATTCACCTTATCTTCTCCCTCCTGACCTCGGCACAGGTCACAGAGCATGCCTAGAAAACTCTCCTATAGAGGTCAATAGGATCCCCTCCAGACCATTGCGTCTATGGCCCATGGTGGCTGCTGTAAAGTATATCTATAAAGGATATTAAAAACACCTCAGGCAAAATGTCATCCCCCATATGTTTAGGAAACATAATAAAAATATCTGCGACAAGAAAATAATAACTGTTTAGAAAAATTGCATATGTATCACTATCTGGTTTTAACTTGCAGAAAAAATACAGGCGACACATTCCCTTTAAGTGTTTGTTATTGGCGTGGTTTTAAATGACATGCTGACTTTACAATAAATCACTACATTTATAGCAATACCAAATGTATACATTGTTTATATTGTTTTACTACTAGGTTCAACGACATAAAAATTCTAGGCAAAAAAACATTTGTGTCTCGTTAACGGTTTTATTTTTTTACAGCAATGTGGGGGGAAAGGCATTTTGTTTTTTGTCATTCATTTTTTATTTTGTATGCCATTTATTTTTTATGTTTCTAAGACATTTTATCAAAGCTTTTTGCACATACAGTATTTTTTTTAGTCCCTCTAGTTTACATGACCAGGTGGACTGCATTACTACTATATTGCAGTGTATTTTATACTGACAAGAAGCTTATTAGGCCTTACCTCAGACAAGGTGTAATAGGCTTCTCTACATGGCAGACGTGAAGGCCATTTTTAGGCTCCCGGCTGCCATGACAACTCATTGCCAACCCAACACAATTGATGTGCAGGGGAATTGATGTATTCATAGAGGAAACCCCCTTCCTCTGCTAATGTTCCTATTGACTGATGGAGATAACTCTGATCGCAGCAGTTGTCCATCTGCATGTACCAGTTTTATTCCTGCTACTGTGCAATTCCATATACATCACATATACATCTGCCACAGAGTGCAAGATAACTCTTGCTCAAGCTGGACTGAAACTAGGCGACTGATATTGGAGTGCTGCCTTATCCTTTGCTTTTCAGATCTTGCTCATGGTAGATATATACTATTCGTCACAGACTTTTTTACTTCAAAAGCCTAGTCTGAAGCAGTAGCTTTCACATATAAAAGATAAAAAGCCTGTTTTCATTAAGGACTTACATTTCCCTACCCTCGTATGCATGAGAGACTGTTTTTTATATCTGGATGTACTAGAGACTGTTTAATACTTGGATGTAAATGTTACCAGGAGCAACGTTCAGTAAAAGTCATAAGTTGGATTGCACCATCCTTGTCTCAGTTTCCAATTCCTCAACTACTACTACTATAAATGGTTGCACCACCACAAAAGGTACTGGCGTCACAAAAATCAGGGACCTTGCCATAGGCACATTAATACAGACCACCAAGAGAACCTCGAACCACCATCTGACCTGTGTCCCTTATCAGAGCGGGCCCCAGAGAATCCATGTGCTGTTCTACTCATCACTTATGCAAGCCTGCCCAGGGATGACATAACGTGAGTAACCAGAACTGTGTTTTCCCTCAGACTACCTAATTGCTCACACCGTGACCTCACATATAATTCCCCTATAGGTCTGGCTCACTGCAAAACTATGACTCCCAGCATGCCAGAATTCTGAGAAAAGCCAAGCAAGTGTACATCTTGAGGGTTGTAGTTTTACCACAGCTGGAGTACTGGAGGTTAACCATCACACCCTTATGTCAGCCACCGGATGTACTGCTGTTAATTGCTGCTGAATCTGGTAACTACTGACAGGGGTAAGCCACAGAAGCCGTTTAGCTGTCGATCAACTAGAGTGGAGGTAGGGTACATTACAGCAGGTAGATATTTTTAGATCAGTTAAATCAGACGTTTACTTTAAATGGTCACTAACTTTTCACACAATTTTGCTTAAATCAACAGTACAAGCAATAATAAAAATGAACTCTGAGATATGTTTTATCAGTGAGAAATTTCCAGCAAACCCTCCTCCTTGCTAATTGTTTTTCACTTTGAAAAATGCTCTTTTCCCCTCATCCAGGGCTGGATCATCTATGCAGTATCATATTACACATGTCAAAGCAAGTCTTTGGGGACGGAGAAGTGAGAAGAAACTGAGTTAAGCAAGACCACTCAGCTACATAGGAAGCTAAAGGAAGTTATCCAAGACTGAACAACCCGTCCCCCACACACAATTCCAGGACCTGCGATACTGACAATACTTACCTGTTCCCCAATCACGATTGCCCTACATCAGTCTTTGCATCTTCCCCGCATGCAGATAACAACATCCGTCAATTCAGCCAATAGCAGGCCGCAGCGGTGGCTTACTCCCCTTGTGTCACAAGTGCTTCATTCACAAAAATGCAGGTCAGTACTTCTCTGTAATGTCTTCCATTATACTGGGGCTTCTTCTGAGTGACTGTGAGATGGTTAAGAAGGAGACTTTCCTCTACTTTCTGTCTGCAGGGGATAGCAGCTAGTCTCTAACCCCCATGTCTGAGAGAGCTGTAAAGCAGATATTCAGCAAGCACAGAGGAAAACGGCTACAAAATGGCAGAAGTGTTACTCCTCATGTACACACACTGCACTATTGATCAATGCAAACATTGTTGAACGCTCAGTGCCTCTTTAAGCTCAAATTAGAGCCAATTTAAAGGATATTTCTACCCAAAAGTAAAAATTGGGTATATGAGTAAATCAGATATCTGAACAATAGCAAAGGTTCGTCATTAATGTTTTACAGTTTTTTTTTTAGTTTTTCTTTATTCACCTCCAAACTTTACATAATATGTTTTCATCACCTGACAACCCTCAGTTTCTTATGATCTGCTCTCAGAATGATATTTCTTCTAAACTATAGGAAGCCACAAGAAAGCAAGCAGCAACAATATTGATATTATGATATCAGGTAAGAATTCACATGGGAATTGCTACTTTTCTCCAGAATTTCCCTTTATACAATGTATGGCTAATAAATTAGGATTTGCATAGACAGCTTTTTGAACACCTGCCCATGTATCTACTGGTAAGTGATCAGACATCTATTGTCTGCTGTCTATTCACAGAATACAGTCTCCCACAGACCGCAACCTATATTCTTCAGACAGGTCTGCATGGTAGACACTAGCTAAAGCTCTGGAACTTATCAGAGAACAATATTAAAGGGGTTGTGTCACTTCAGCAAATAACATTTATTATGTAGAGAACGCTAATACAAGGCACTTACTAATGTATTGTGATTGTCCATATTGCTTTCTTTGCTGGCTGGATTCATTTTTCCATTACTTTATACACTGCTGGTTTTACTGTTCCAACATGCAAACCATTAGTGGTGGCTGTGCTTGCACACTATAGAAAAAAGCTCTAGCCTATGTGAGCTCCCACGGTCCTGACCACCAGAGAGGCCGGCACTTTTTCCAAAAGTGTGCAAGCACGGCCACTGCAGATGGATTGCAGGGTGGTCGTAACCATGGAAACGAGCAGTGTATAATTTGATAAAAAAATGAATCCAGCCAGCAAAGGAAGCAATGTGGACAATCACAATACATTAGTAAGTGGCTTGTATTAACTTCTTCTACATAATAAATGCCTTTTGCTGAAGTGAAACAACCCCTTTAATTTTAAATAACGTGGAAGCTGCAACTTCTTTAAAAGTAAATGACAAAATGTCTGGAAAAATGGGATTAAGAATGGAATACACTGGAATTTTAGGACAATTCTAAATTGTACCATGGAACGCAGGCCTAAAGTATACCGTATGATGAGGTCACTCCTAGGTTTTTAATATCAGCACTATATTAAGGTATTGATATTTATGCAAACATCACAAGAGGAAATTGCCTTTCACTGCTTGTAATCTTGCAAAGTTCAAATTGTCATAAATGTGCTTTTTTACAGGAAAATAGTAACACATTGAAGGAAAACAGTTTGCAGTGTAACATGCAATTACATCTGTAATGAAGGCTGAGGACTTCAAAGCAATTAGCTACACCTTTCATACTTCTAGTCTAGAGGTAGATTTGCTGCATGCAAATTAGCAAAGCAGAAAAAAGCAGTTATCCTGTGAATGCTATAATCAAGCCAGATACTGCAAAATGTACTTTATACTGAAATCTGAAAATGCAAAGATCTTATAGAACTGCAAAAATAAAATGTGGCTGGCAGTAATGCTATAGCAAAAACCACATGGGTAAGCAGTACAGCGTGTGAAGGGAGGTTCTCTATTGTTACAGCGCTGGGACTTTACTGCACTGCCTGACATTGATTTCTCCAGGTAATAGAACAATAGATGCATTTCAATCCATCTTGATAACACTGGAAACAATGAGCTACCTCAGTAACCACGGTAACCAGTCTTTTTACATCCAGCATTGGTAATGATATCACTGCCACAGTGTGGCTTGCATTTTACAAGGGGAAGAGTAAAATGTGGAAATACAGCTTTTAGTTTATATTTTGAATATATGCAGCTTTTCCAAAAATTACCTATATTGGTACTGTGATGAATTTAACACCATATATTCATAGGTTTTGTCTATAAAACGATGCTTCTTAACATACAGGTTTTAGGGTAAATTCAAGGTCGGCAATAACGTCAGGTCAAATATTGTTACTAAAAAGATCTTTAGCAATTTATATTTAAGGCTCTCAAAATACAACAAACCCACACCTTAAAAGGAATTATTATATTACATAATTTAACTTGGGGGGAGGCAATAAATTTTGGTATAATATATATATAAATATATATATATATATATATATATATAAAATGTCCACAGACTATCAAAGCCATGCCTCCCAACAGGTTTATGCAACTGTACTCCAAATGGAGGGTTTTGGGACAGCTCTTTAGTGGACGAGGTGTGGCTTAAAATGCTCTAATGAAGGGATTCAAATTTTGCAAGGTCCAATGGATATCCATGACATATACCACAAAAAACTCGAAAGCTATTTTTTTTATATGCGTTCACAAAGTGAGATCCCTATATAAGAATATTTAGCCAACTGGCTTTCACAAAGTACTGTATGAAGGCAGACTGTATGCAGCCCGTCATCTACCACCAACCTCAATAATGTTTTGGGGTAGCTGTATAGACAAGAATCCATATAACTATATTCTAGAGTCTAGTTAAAAGTCTATGCAAAAGAAAAGAGTCTTATAAAACTAAAGGGGAACCAAATAAAAATGTTATACACACTAGTGAAAGAGATGTTCAACCAACACATATAAAGGGGATTCTATTGGGTTCACATACTAATGCTTATGTGGTACATGTTAAAACATTTGTAGAGGCCAACAACCACGCATCTACATTGCTTTAACCCATAAGTCTATTACATACTGCTATGTCTATATTCTATTTTTATTTTTGCCCAAACTACATTTTTCGGTTTATTTACACCAGAAAACTGAAGTGACGTTGAAAGTCTGTCTAGATGTCTTGTCTGAAGCTGTGTGAGAACATGCCACTTGAACATAATGACTGACTCACAAAACAGAGTCAGACTGGGTTGAAATAACAAACAATCTTTGCTCACCTTACCGATCCTCTGGGGCTACTGTTTGTCTGCTGCTCCGATCCCATCTCCTTTCCACTTCCTGATCTTGAGCTAGAGAAGAGGAAGTGAAGAGTAGCTGGGACAGGAGCAGCAATCCAACAGTAAAGACTTTGATATTTTACCATACTGCAACCCCATTTTTAGTTAAAACTACTGCAGCGGAATGCCAGTTTAATGTGTACGTGCAGAAGAGGAAACAAAGGAAAGGGTTCTGGGTAAAAATAGAGAGATTTAATGGACTGTTGCTGAATGTGGTGCAGCATGCAAGACAGACTGAACACTGCTGGTATCTTCTGAAAATCACTCCATTTCTGTTTGGGTGCTGTAAAAACCTTGTAGGGAAAATCAGCACTTACATGAAGTTTCCATGGCAGAAATAAATGATTGCAGTGGGTTTGAGACAATATGTAAACAGTTATCTAAAAAGGGGTAAACTAAGGCATTTTAGTCACATCCGACACCCAAATACACTCATCAGATACTTAGATATTTATCAGAAGTTATACTTTTAATCCAGTTACATGCACAAGACCTTACATGCTTTATTACTTTACTTTCATATCTTTAAACTAAGTGATTTCTTGCAGATTAAGCTATGTAGTTATACTTGTGGCAATCACATTTTAGTTTATGAGCGTAATAATACACTTGCCACTTTAGTAAAGTGAGTAAAAATATAATGTTCATGATATTTATCTACATTTGCCATGACTGGGATGCTAACTTTTTAAAGCTCCCAACTCTTTGTGTAATAGAAAAGTTCCTTTTACAAGATTTACAGAACCATTAAGGAAAAATATTTTGCTTTTATTTGGAGATTTCTACATTGGTCTGTAAAGCTGGCAAAACACATGAGATAACTATCAACCAGACACTCATTTGGTTAACAGTTACCACTCCTGATTCTTTCATAGATATGCATCTATATACAGTGAATAGGGAACGAGGAGAAAGCTACTACCAGATACCTCTGACAGTGGCTTATCAGAGAACAAAAGTATTGGGCAGTTAAAATCCAATATGCTAGAGCCTTATCTCCCCCAACATTGGCCATCGAGGAACAGTCAGGAGGACACCATGCACATTAGACGGTTGGCTAAATCAGCATGTTCAGCCAAAATAGTTCTAATGTTTATGACCAGCTAAAGGGTGGATACAAATTTGACACATCTTGTTTTAGAAATTTCTATGACTTACAATATATTTCAATTATCTGAATGTAAATGTTTTGATGGTAACCACATGGATTTCTGCAAGTTACATTCAAATCGATGGAATAGTCCCAGAAATCAGAAATTAATTATAGTATTTCCAGGATTAGTAAAAATGGTCTTTCTTTCAAAAACAGCAACCCACCTATCCAAGGATTATGTCTTGTATTGTAACTCAACTCTATTTAACTAAATTGTCACAATACTGCACACAACTTATGGACAAAATGAAATAGACAGATCAGCACCATATCAAAATCAACTTGGAAATTAGATTTAGAGCTTCAAATAACCAGACTCAAAGGTTAGCAGACCAACCATATTACAAAGGATCATGCAGCAATCCAATAGCTTCCAGCCAAGTGCATAATTTATTCCCCCACCGTTTACAGCTCAACATTTCAGCTCCACAGTGGAGGCCTGAAAATGGCTCCACTGATGAGTTGAAGCAATGGGTGAATGTCCTATACTTGGCTGGAAGATACTGGAGTACTGCTTTATTCCTTACTACTGTGGTTCAACCTCTGGATAGGTGTGATGCTATATTTTTTTTTAAAGCCATGTTTTTCTTATCATTTAAGTGTCTCTATGCTTGCAGTTCCTTTTTTAGCATCCTGTAACGATCCTGCAGCAATGTTGTCTTCCAATTAGATGCTGAAAAATATCTTCCACTTCCAAGACTGCAAGTGGAAAAAAAAGTCTAAATAAGGACGTGAATCTTTGAAATGTGTTAAAATGAAAAAAGGTACCTTCTTGGGGATTCACTATAAATAGATCCTGGACAAGAAGTTCCATAATGTAGCTCTGAAGCAGTAAAACCGGCAAAGGCTACATGGCTCTCTGAACAAAAATATGTGAAAACAATGTGATATCTCTCTATTTACAACATAATAAAGATTAAGTCCGTCCCGAGCAAAAAACTTTACAGTAGAGCTTACCCCTGTTCTGTTCCTTTATCAATGCTAACATCAGCGGTCTGCCAAGGTTCTATGTTATAACTACTTGTCCCAGCCTTGCTTCATGGGTACAAATAATCACCCAAGGTCCAACACGGAGATCTGTTTTCTCTATAGCAATGATGATTTCTAAATTTGCTAACAGGATTGGCAAGGATTGCAAAAATCCTGGAAAAAATCAAATGACTACAGTTGGGCAATATAGGTTCAGGGTGAGCTTCCATTACCAGTATTAAGGATGTGCTTTTCATTACCATCACACTACTAGCTGCCTAGGGTAGGGTTAGTGACTTTATAAATACAACATCTGGATAGGAACACTTTAAAATTTTGCCTCCCTGGCAAAACATTTTTATCCATTTAGATTACTACTTAAAAAAAATAAAAACCTTTAGAAACAAATTGTTTGTGTCACTATTTTCTGATACTCATGACCGCAGCATCTGAGAGGTTAAATGACTGGGATCAGAGTTATCTCAGATCTTGGTCACTGATGGAGGGTGTAAGATGTATTACACAACAGGCACCCGCTGTGTATGGAGTGGGCTTAGCTTCTGAGCCCACTCCATACACCCCTTACACTCAAATGAGGTACATATATGTGATTTTGCATTAAGGAGCAAAACTCATATGTGTAAACCCACACCAATGGCAACAATATTGATTCTTGACCTGCATTTCCAGAAATAATTATAAGAGTTCCTTCACACAATGTTTTGTCCCCAGTGTTTTTTGGGCCAAAGAACGCTTCAAAGAAACGCCTCAAAAATGCCTGACTTTTGCATGATTTTTTAAAGGAAATTAAGTGCCACTGTAATGTTGCATCCTTTGTAAAGCTGAATGGGACAAAAGCAGTAATAAAAAAGATGCATGCTGCAATAAGTGACAAAAACACCATTGACATAAACAACACATCTCAAGGGTGAAAAAACTATAAGAAGCCTGGTTGTCCAGCATTTATTATTTCCCATGTATCATCTGGAACGAACATTTTTTTTGCCTAAAAAAAGCTGCAAAAAAACATGCAAAACCCCTGAAAAAATAGCAAGAAACCTACAGTATGTGTGACACAAGTGTAACTAAGAAATGGCTGAAAACTTCAGTAAAGAGAGCAGCATTTACACTGACAAAGATGGCATGTCCATTGTTCAGGTCCTTCTCAGTGGTAGCAATGACACACAATCAAACCATTGTGGTTTCACTTGTATGAATTAGCTTTCATACTTCATATTGCTAAAATGTTCCAATGTGTGTATCCATTTTCAGTTCATCAAAAATTCATGGAAACCTGTGTACTTGTAATGACAGAAGTATGGCAGAAAGCTAAAAGATATAACAGCAGGTCTGTGTGTCGCTGGTCTCCATGGTAACAACATGCAAAATGAAGTACTTACGGATGTCAAGCGTTTTACTGTAATCCGGAGGCTGACATCAATACTAAATTCATCATCAAGACACGGGTTCCTACCTTTTTAGTAGGTCAACGAACGAACCCTAATTAGCAGACAAATTAAGCATGAAATGAAATAAGTCATATAAAAAAGTTTATGTGGGCCTACATGATCTGTCTTATCTAACAGGATAAATCATTGTGAAAAGTAGATGTTCACAATTGTCATTAATTTTTAGCCTGGTAACGAACGTTAAAATAAAACAAAACTATTGCAGATTAAATTCTAAAATCTGGGGCAGTACAGCCCACCTAAAGCATTAAATGCAGGCTAGTGTGCAATAGTTAATCAGAGGTATGTCGATAAGTATTCCCCTCAATCCTATTACTTCCCATAAGGTGTAACGATACACTAACAGTGTGTCAGCCAGGTAGTTTTCCACACTGGTATACACCTCAGCTACGTATCAGTTGCTACAAAGAGCAGCAATCACAACCAGACGTGCTAGTAAAGAGCCCAGTCTATACCAGTGAGGTTTTAGGCAGTAAGTCAGCGCTCTGTATTGTGTTTTACAGCAGCGCTCACTTAGTAATAGTGCTACTGACGTTAGGTTCCGATATTTGCCCTACACACTATCACCCTGCCTGTGGAATACTATCTACTAGATGATGGTTCACCATGTCCACTCAGCATGTGAACCTAATAGCTGCTCAATGCGTTTCTACTGAGGGGGTAATTCCCCTGTGTCATCAGGAGCAGATCTTAATAATGGCCGCAAAGACAGAAAGTGCTATCCGCCGCTGGTGTTGTGTGGACAGCATGTATCCGGCACTGGAATGGCCATTCGCGCCTGCTTCAACTGCGAGCTTAAGTGCCCCGTCCCATGGGTGTGAGCTTGTGGCAGCCGGAAAATCCGAAGTGTGGGCGGATTAATCACCCCCCCGTCACTGTATCAGATAACAGCCGGGGGAAGCGCTGGAGTAGCGCTGAGTCGCAAGTAAGCAGGGAAAATTAAAAGGCGGCCGTATATATATACTCTGCAATTACACATTGGTACGTGAATTGAGGGCAGGCTTAGAGATGGTGAATACAACAAGAGAAAAAAAAAAATTTACCCAATGACATCTGTTCAAGTGCCGATGGTAGAGCTCTTACATCACAGTAATTATGATGTCAGTGATGGTCAGTTATGACACATATAAGGCCATGGACATGGGACATGTTGGAAAGATGGTGTACCCAAGGAGCTTCATATCACCGTGCTCATTAGAAGTGAACATTGATGCTAAAACGTCCCATTTACCAGGGGCTTTACATCCAGCTCCATATAGGTGAGTAAGTCCCTGCTGTTCAAATAGGGATATATAAAACACATGGACCAGGGCCTTACGTAGACCCTCTAAGGTCACTCACACCCAGAACGTGACCATTAAATAAAACATGCAAACGAAATCGCGTCATTCAGTCCCTTAGGGCACATGGTATCCAAATTGAATATGCACTGTGCCTTTTGCGCAAAGGGTTATGTCAATGTCCCCTCCCCGTGGAGATCTCTTGACACTCTCTATGCCCTGGAACCTGTCCTCTTTCGTGTTACCATCATGCTTGTCACCAATATGTCGTGCGATTGGGGTGTCTTTTCCTTTTCTGATGTCAGACAGATGCGCACCAATCTTTCATCTCAACTCACGTTTGGTCTTCCCCACATATTGTATGCCACATTGGCAGGTCAACAGGTAGATAATGCCCATGGTCTTACAGTTAATGAAGGATTTGATGGAATACTCCTTCTGAGTTGTTGAGCTCACAAAGGAGGACCTCCTCAAAGTGGAGGCGCATGCCACACATGACCTACATAGATAGGTACCGTTTACGGTTCTATGAATCCATGTTGTTTGAGCCGGACTGTGGTACAGGCTGTGCACCAATTGATCACGTAAATTCCAACTCAGTCGGAAAGTTATCTTGGGATGGTCTGATATACTGTAAGATCACGTACTTGTCGGTTGGCTTTGTCATATGTCCCTATAATTCTCAGCTCATTGTCCTGTTGTCTGTCAGTTTTAGGGTGTAATAATTGCGTACGATTTAAACTCCGAAAGTGGTGGTAAGACTGTTCGATAATGTCTTGCGGATAACCCCATTTAGTAAACCGAGTTCTCAGATCCTGGGCTGCTTTTCTACTCTCCCATCGCAACAGATTGTTTGTAGCAGTCTTTTTGCGAAACATATTTCTAACAATCTGCCCCCCACTATCCAAAGAAATAGACAGATCTAGGAATGTGATGCATGCGGCAATAATATCAGAGGTGAAAAACAAGCCCAGTTGATTGTTATTCAGTATTGTCACAAAATCCATGAACAATTCTTTGCTCCTGATCCATAATAGGAACACATCGTCTATGTACCTGATTCATAACGGTATCAGTGACGAAAAATTGTCCATGGATTCGTTAAAGACAACTTCCCTTTCCCACCACCCCAGGTAGATATTGGCATAAGTCGGGCAGATGGACTCCCGATTGCCACTCCCCTGAGCTGGTGGAATATCTGCCGATCAAAAAGGAAGACAGATATGAAGAAAGAAAGGCAGATATAGCTCGACATCCTGTATCATGGGGTATTGAGCTATACAAGGCCTCAACATCGAGGCTAGCCAGCCATGTACCACTATCGCAGTGTATACCCTCCAATCTATTGAGAACGCCCATGGTGTCTCTGGCATATGAAGGCAGATTGGTCACAAAAGGCCTCGGCACCATATCAATATATGTGTTGATATTAGCTGCGAGGCTGCCTATGCCTGAGACAATTGGACGACCCTTCAGTGGTAGCCCTTCTTTTTGTAGTTTGGACAAGCTATAGAACGTTGCCAGTATAGGGAACTCTGGCAGAAGGTACTCCAGTTCATTCTTACTGGGTAATTTTTTTTTTCTTTCTTTTGTTTTATTCACCCTCTCTGAGCCTGCCCTCAATTCGTGTTCCAATGTGTAATTGCAGAGTATATGTATAAGGTCGCCATTTAATTTTCCCCTGCTTACCTGTGAGCGCTACTCCAGCGCTTCCCCCGGCTGTTATCTGATACAGTGACTAGCCGGCCTCTGGGGGTGGAGTGATTAACCTGACCACACTCCGGATTGGCAAGCTGCCACAAGCTCACACCCAGGGGATGGGGCACTTAAGCCCGCAGTTGAAGCGGGCACGTATGGCCATTCCAGTGCCGGATACTTGCTGTCCACACAACATCAGCAGCGGATGGCACTTTCTGTCTTTGCAGCCATTATTAAGATCTGCTCCTGGTGGCACAGGAGAATTACCCCCTCAGTAGAAACGCGTTGAGCAGCTATTAGGTTCACATGCTGAATGGACATGGTGAATCATCATGTAGTAGATAGTTTTCCACAGGCAGGGTGATAGTGTGTAGGGCAAATATCGGAACCTAACGTCAGTAACACTATTACTAAGTGAGCGCTGCTGTAAAACACAATACAGAACGCTGACTTACTGCCTAAAACCTCACTGGTATAGACTGGGCTCTTTACTAGCACGTCTGGTTGTGATTGCTGCTCTTTGTAGCAACTGATACGTAGCTGAGGTTTATACCAGTGTGGAAAACTACCTGGCTGACACACTGTTAGTGTATCGTTACACCTTATGGGAAGTAATAGGATTGAGGGGAATACTTATCGACATACCTCTGATTAACTATTGCACCATAGCCTGCATTTGATGCTTTAGGTGGGCTGTACTGCCCCAGATTTTATTATTTAATCTGCAATAAAGTTAGTTGTTTTTTTTTTTTTAACATTCGTTACCTACATGATCTGTCACCTACCTATTCTATAAAAATACATGCCCTAATGCAGGACCTACCAAAGCTCTAGCAAACAACTCTTTGCTAGGGATACACAGCTTTCCCGGATTCCTTACATCTCACCCAGCTCTCCCTGGAAGAGATATATACTACCTGGAGCCTAGTACACATACAGTATGAGAGAAATCTTGGGAAATATAAAAGGCCATAAGAAAGAAAGATGTGTTTCATCCGAAACTCATAGCTTTATTATGTTTCTTGTATTGCATGGTGATGTTTTTATGCGCTTGAAATAAAGATTTGTAGTTTTAACCACAAGTACTATAGAATTTGTCCAGGATTTACAGCATAAAGGGTGGACTGAACTGACACAGCCAAGCCTGGGTTCCTCCAGAGCACAGTGGAGATCCAAGAGGTGCAGTACTGCTGTAAAAGGGTGAGCAAATACACGTCTATTCAATTCTTTTACTTTACCAGAAATATAAAAATCCCGATCACTTTTCCTGTCTCTGTCTAACAACTTCTAAAGAAGTTCTAAAGCCTAGCACGTTTGTGACTTTTGTAAGATTATAGCTTTTGTATACAAAAGCTTGAAATAAAAACTGTTTCCTGCTGAATAGATTGTGAGGCAGATCAAGAACTGTTCATTCGATCATGACAAAAAAAATCCATTGAATTCTACAAGAGATTGATTCTTTGATAAAGAACAGAATTTTGTGAGGCCTCCTCGAGGAATTGAGCTTTACAAGTAACAGCTTTTAATCAACACCCTATAATAAGAAAAAATATCTACCAAAACATTGGAGGTGGGCATGTAGATATGGCCCTTCAAATGGAATTAAAACACAGTAAAACAAAGGGTTTTAAAGACCTTTACAAAATACTCAGCTTGGGAAAACCATATGGGGTTTTCAACTGTACATTACTCTGGATAGAAAATTTTAACAAATCGGTCCTCTAAAACGATACCATTAAAATGTGAGCTATAAATGGCATAAATAACTTGATGTTTGAATATACTGATTAACTATACCATTGAAACCACTGAAAGGTGAAGTGAAAATGGAACCTGACAAGTGGTGGGATAGACACTAGTGGAAAATGAAAGAAAGAACACTTGGCAAACTAAGGGTCCATTCACATGTCCGCATTATGGGTCCGCATCCGTTGCACAATTTTGCGGAACGGGTGCGGACCCATTCATTTTTAATGGGGCCACAAAAGATGTGGACAGCACACAGTGTGCTGTCCGCATCTGCACTTCCGTTCCGCGGCCCCGCAAAAAAATAGATCATGTCCTATTCTTGTCCACAGCCATGGACAAGAAAAGGCATTTCTATTATATTGCCAGCTATGTGTGGTCCGCAAAATGCGGAACACAGATGGCCAGTGTCCGTGTTTTGCAGACCACAAAACACTTGCGGACATGTGAATGGACCCTTAATGCAATTGAACATAGTCAGTGATCACACAGCCAAGCTGAAGGACCCTTTATTTTGACTTCTGCAGCAGGGTGTATGTTGAGATCACATTAGTACTGGGTGGCATCTCCCCTTGCTATGTTACAGTCTACCACTCTTGTATGGTGACGGTCATACCGATGCTGGATAACATCCTGTGGTAGGTCATTCCAATCTATTTCAGCTTGGACCCATAGTTCAGACAAGGTGGTTGTTGGCTGCTGTGCATGTTGCCCCATACAGCTCCAGACATTCTGGAGCTGCTTGATACCCTGAAGAGCTCATTGTGTATTGCAGACAGTTTGTGGGAATACCACACGGAAATGGCCATGATAGCTTATGCACACCACGACATTTGGTGTTGGTCTTGCGTGTCTCTGCACTATTTATGATGGCAGTAGGCATTCTCCAGGCCTCCTGCGAACCCTGATGGGCCCATCAGTGGCAAACAATAGTGTTCAGTCATAAATGCAGATTCTGCTTTGGTACTAATGGTTGCATCAGAGTTCACAGGAGGTCTGGAATGCGCTTGCAGCCATCATACATAGTGTGGAGACACAGAGGTGTCGTGGCTCATGTATATGGGTACATATCTGTTCCAACTTATCATCTAGGCCTGTGTTCACATCAGTGTCGGAGGCTCCATTAGGAGTATCTGCTGCAGATTCCACTGCAGAACAAAATAGCGCAACACTCTGTACTATGTTGTCTGGTAGAAAGCCCGGCTCCCTGACTGAAACCTGACAGACTCTATTATAGTCAATGGGGTCCTTCAAGTGTAGTTTGTGGCCATTGTTGTCAATAAAAAAAACTATTCCTAACATAGATATACATATAACATATTCTGTGTCAGAATCATGCAGTTTAATACAGAAAAGCAACATGATTGTATACACAATTTTACACTGTATCAAGATTAGGCATGAGGACAGTGATCTGTCTCTATAGGGCCCAGAAATTTAAGATGGAAGCCCTGGCCCTATAGATAAACCACTATCCACTGAGTGTACTGAAACTTTCTATCACGGCCAGAAACATTGTCAACAGTTTGAGCTATAATAGTTCTGTGGGATCGGACCAGATGGGCTAGCTTTCATATCTCACATGCTTTAATGACCCTTGGACACCCATGACCCGGTCACTGGGTGTAATACTGGGTAGGTAGTTTTAGGGTGCGATTGTGGTTCCTGTCCTAGTAAACAGGTGTCCTGGCAATCGGCCTAGATTGTTACCCATGACATTTTTAAAATTCAGATTGCAACCATGTAAAGTGGTGGTAGTAAGTTAAATGATACATGTGAAAGGACACTTGAATGGCAGGTATGTTTTGCACATTTTGCATACATGTTTTCATTTTCAGTGTATTATGTTATGTATTACCGGTATGTAATGTTACTAATTAAAAAGTGATTTCCAGGTTTTGTTTCTGTCAGAAAATAAGACAACAATGGCTTGTATGGCTTTATTTAATGTAGAGAGAGAGTTGGTTCTTAATATTGTATGGAATATTCTAATTTGATAGTGTAATCTGTGGTTAAGAAAAAATGCAATACAGTGATTTAATGAGGGCATGGCAAGCATACATTAGAAAAAGTCATTATCTGACCTAAGGCATCAAGCCAAGACATTATATTAACCTGATTCTAATAAGCCGTTAGTTTTTCTTCATTATAAATGGACTACCTCACTCCCACAGCCTATAGCTACTCCTCAGGTTCCTGAGGCTCTCCATTTCTTTGTCCAGAGGTTGCCTGGAGCGCACACCGGAAAACTAGATTAGATCCTTGGGAAATTCTTCCCATTGTGTTACCAATTTATCAAGTGTAGAATAAGCAGCACAGTACATACATAACGCCATCTGCCCTACCATTTTAGGGCTTCACTACCTGGTGCCATAATTTGACTGTTAATAATACATTTGACTGAAATTATGATTAAAGACGTATTCCTGTTTTAATTACTACAGTTATTTATGTAGCGAATCATTTTCTATTATACATCTATTTTTTCTCACAGACCTTTATTATATTCATACAGTAGCCTGTCCCTAAAGTAAGAAAATGGTACAGGCGAAATGGAGAACATGGTGTCAGTCAGGTGAGCCGTCATGTACCCTGGCTTTCAGTTAACTGCCCAGGTATCTAACAGATGAATAGTTATGTATTGGGGTGCAATGTACAGTATATACAGCGTTACTACTAGAGATGAGTGAATCAAATCCCTGAATTATAGGATAAATTCGATTCGCCTCAAAGGCAAATTTCTTCTTGCTTCGTCTAAGTGAATCAATTTAACCTGAAATAGTATATAAAAAACAAAAAAATTCATTCTTGCCCCCTCCATTTGCCAGCCTTCATCTTGATTGAAGATCTCGGCCGAAATCCCATGCGTGGTGATGTATGATGTCACCACATCAGCCAGCGTGATGATGTAGTCTTGTAATGTGCGAGATTTCGCGACAGATCTTCAAGCAAGATGGCCCGTCACGAGCAAATGGACGTGGTAAGTTTGATTTAAAAAAAAAATATGTTAATTTCACACTGTTTTTACACTCAGATGCCACGATCATTTATGAACGCAGCATCTGAGGGGTACAATGACGGGGGGGCGGTGCAATCGCAGCTCCCTGTCAATTCACCTACTACTTACAAAAAAATGCGCTTCGTGACGAACTAATTCGTCACAAAGCAAATTGTTTGGTAAAATTCGGCGAATCAGCCAAATAAACTTTTGAAAAATTCACTCATCTCTAGTTACTACCTGCAGCAGCACTTCATCATGTCTGTCAGTGTCTATGCTGAAACAGATCTGTGCATTTGTTTTTTTAACAGTAAACTTTATTAACAACATCACCTAGAGAAAAGGCAGCCATTTTACTACATCACCTAGCGACAGGCAGCCATGTAAATACACACAGTAATGTAGTTCCTGTAATAACCACAATAAATAACCATATTATTCCAAGACTAGTCCTATTTAATTATTGCATGGATGACCCAGCCAGCACATGTATGTCTTCTAAAACTGTTGCTTACTGGATGTCAGAAATGCATGATGTGTAGTGTGTCACATGACTGATGCCATGTTTCAGTTAGGCCATGGATGCATTACACAGGACTGATACATGGGCTATACCATTCTACTACATATAGGGGTCGACAGCCTGATATCAGAAAGGTGTGTATGCAGAATGTTAACCACTTCCTGGCCGTCCATTGACTATAAACGTCCTTGGGTGGTCGGTTTATCTTTAAATGGACGTTCTGGAATGTACATTAAGAGATTGCAGCTGCACGCTAATTGTGCAGCTGTCGAGCAGGGGGCTCGCTGTCAGTGACAGCAGTGCACCCAAGAGAGAAGGCGGGGACTGTTCCTGGGTGTCCCTCCCTGCCTTCTAGATCACTGTATACACAGCACTATGCCGCCTCCTGTCCCGGCCCGGTGGTCATGTGATCGCCAGGGCCGGATGAGAGCAGGAGCTGTCGGGTCTTCCATAGACCTCGATCAGCCCTGGACTGAGGCTGTACAGCACTGTATTATGCTGTACAGCCTCTCTGGGGGTTGTATTTCCCCTGTAACTGGGGCTACTATGTCAGTACCAGTTACAGGAGAAATCAATAGTGAAAAAAAAAACATGAAGTTAAATGTCCCCCAGAGGTCTTGTATGACCCTATGGGGACACAAAGTGAAAAAAAAGTATTTAAAAAAAATATATATTTCACATTTAAAAATATATATTTTTTTATTTTTTTTTCTAAAAAAGTTTTTATTGTGTAAAACGTAAAAAAAATTATAGATTTGATATCACTGCATCTGTAATGACTGGATCTATAAAAATATCACATGATCTACCCCATCAAGGGAACAGTGTAAAAAGAAAATAGAAAACTGACACCAAACTGCTTTTTGTGACTTTACCTCCCAAAAATGAGATAAAAATCAACCAGAAAGCCAAATGTACCCCAAAATGGTGCCAACTAAAAAAACTACAGCTTGTCTCGCACAAAATAAGCCCTCACGCAGCTCATTCAACAAAAAATAAAAAAAGTTATTGCTCTTAAAAACCATAACAGAAAATTTCATGTTAGAAAATCCAAATGCCACTCCTTCCCTTCTGAGCCCTGGCGTATCCCCAAATAACAGTTTACGACCACAATTGGGGTGTTACTGTATTCAGGAAAAGTGGGTAACAAATTGGGGGGATATTCTCATGTTATCTTTTGTGAAAAAGAAAGTTTGGGCCTAAAGCACCATTTTCTTGTAAAAAAATGTTATTTTTTATTTTTACATCCAAGTATTAAAAATTCTATGAAACAGCTGTTGAGTGAAGTGCTCGCTACACACCTTAAAAATTCCTTGGGTGGTGTAGTTTACAAAATGTGGTCACTTTTGGGGGTTTTCACTGTGGGGTTACCTCAGGGCCTCTTCAAATACAACATGGTGCCCACAGACCTTTCCAGCAAAATCTGCCCTCCTAGAACCATATGCCGCTCCTTGCCTTCTGTGCCCTGTTGTGTGCCCAAACAGCGGTATACGACCACATATGGGGTGTTTCTGCAAACTGTAGAATCAAGGTAATACATATTAAGGCTTGTTTTTTTGTTAACCCTTGATGTGTTCCAGGAAAAAATTGATTTAAAAAATCTGCAAAAAAAGTGACATTTTGAAATTTCACCTCTATTTTGCTTTAATCCCTGTGGAATACCTAAAGGGTTAACAACATTTCTAAAACCAGTTTTGAGTATTTTGAGGGGTGTCATTTCTAAAATGGGGTCATTTATGGGTTGGTTCTATTATGTAAGCCCCACAAAGTGACTTCAGAACTGAACTGGTCCTTAAAAAAGTTGACTGCAAATTTTCTTAAAAATTTCAAAAATTGCTTCTAAGATTCTAAACCTTCTAGCATCCTAAAAAAATTAAATTACATTACTAAAATGATGCCTACATAAAGTAGACATATGGGGAATGTTAATTAATAAATGTTTTATGAGGCATCCCTATCTGTCTTAAAAGCAGAGATTCAAATTTAGAAAACAGTGAATTTTTTCACAGTATAAATAAAGGTAAAACATATTGACTCAAATTTACGATTAACATGAAGTTCAATGTGTCACGAGAAAACAATCTCTGAATGGCTGGATAAGTAAAAGTGTTCCACAGTTATTACCACATAAAGTGACACATGTCAGATTTTCAAAGTTAGGCCTGGTCTGGAAGTGGTTAAATGCAGGTATTTTAGAACTGTATCCTGTCCTATTATATAAACAAACAATATAAAAAATAAAAAAATAAAAACTGGATTACCCCTGTAAGGTATTTATGATTGGCACCAAATTGCAGAAAATGCAATTAAACAGAAAATCAGCTATTCACTTGAAACACAATGAGGAAATTCTGATGACATGAAATTGGCTTCTGAATTCTCTATTTTTAGAAATGTAAGTTACGGTACATTATCTGATATAAAATACAGAAGAGACTGCAACATAATAAACTTTTTCGGCCAAATCTGCAGAGAAGCAGAAAGGTATAAAGGAGTGGGATAAGTACCATGCACATTTCATAGTCCTGAGGAAATGTTAGTGTAATGTCAGAGATATCCTATTTGCTATAATACATGTATGGTTTGTCCTCGCTTTTCACAGGAAATGTGCTCAATCTTCACTAAGCTAGCATGACACAAGCATCACCATGTGAGTCTAGACACTATTAAAAGCACAGAAAAAAATTGTCTCTGCGTGTAGGATTTGGCAGAGACAGCTGATGCTACCCCGAGGAGAAGATAACCAAAGTATTCCCGATGATCTAATGACCAGTATGATGAGGGGGTAGTTTTATGATGGAATACATAATACAAGCAAAGTGAATTCATGTCAGAACAGGTTATATATTTCAGAGTTCTTGCTTCCAAGTCCCCCACAGTGACAGCCAGAGCAGTGCCAGAGCGCCCCAATGAACAGAATAAGCCAAAGTGAGACTGCCCCCCAAGCAGTGACAGCCAGAGCAGTGCCAAAGCGCCCCAATGAACAAAACAAGCCAGAGTGAGACTGCCCCCCACAAGCAGTGACAGCCAGAGCAGTGCGAGAGTGCCCCAATAAACAGAACAAGCCAGAGTGAGACTTCCACCCCACAAGCAGTGACAGCCAGAGCAGTGCGAGAGTGCCCCAATAAACAGAACAAGCCAGAGTGAGACTGCCCCCCCCACAAGCAGTGACAGCCAAAGCAGTGCCAGAGCGCCCCAATGAACAGAACAAGCCAGCACAAGACTGTGCCCCACAAGCAGTGACAGCCAGAGCAGTGCCAGAGCGCCCCAATGAACAGAACAAGCCAGAGTAAGACTGCCCCCCCCCACAAGCGGTGACAGCCAGAGCAGTGCCAAAGCGCCCCAATGAACAGAAGAAGCCAGCACAAGACTGTCCCCCGCAAGCAGTGACAGCCAGAGCAATGCCAGAGCGTCCCAATGAACAGAACAAGCCAGAGTGAGACTGCTCCCCACAAGCAGTGACAGCCAGAGCAGTGCGAGAGTGCCCCAATGAACAGAACAAGCCAGAGTGAGACTGCTCCCCACAAGCAGTGACAGCCAGAGCAGTGCGAGACTGCCCCAATGAACAGAACAAGCCAGCACAAGACTGTGCCCCACAAGCAGTGACAGCCAGAGCAGTGCCAGAGCGCCCTAATGAACAGAACAAGCCAGAGTGAGACTTCCCCCCCCACAAGCCGTGACAGCCAGAGCAGTGTGAGAACGCCCCAATGAACAGAACAAGCCAGAGTGAGACTGCCCCCCCCCCACAAGCAGTGACAGCCAGAGCAGTGCCAGAGCGCTCCAATGAACAGAACAAGCCAGAGTAAGACTGCCCCCCAAGTAGTGACAACCAGAGCTGTGCGAGAGCGCCCCAATGAACAGAACAAGCCTGCACAAGACTTATCCCCGCAAGCAGTGACAACCAGGGCAGTTCCAGAGCGCCCCAAAGAACAGAACAAGCCAGAGTAAGACTGCCCCCCAAGCAGAGACAGCCAGAGCAGTGCGAGAGCGCCCCAATGAACAGAACAAGCCAGCACAAGACTGCCCCACACAAGCAGTGACAACCAGAGCAGTTCCAGAGTGCTCCAATGAACAGAACAAGCCAGAGTGAGACTGCCCCCCCCCCCCACAAGCAGTGACAGCCAGAGCAGTGCCAGTGCGCCCCAATGAACAGAACAAGCCAGAACGAGACTGCCCCCCACAAGCAGTGACAGCCAGAATGACCTTGCCTTACAGGTAGTGACAACCAGAGCAGTGCCAGAGTGCCCCAATGAACAGAACAAGCCAGAGTAAGACTGTCCCTTCACAAGCAGTGACAGCCAGAGCAGTGCCAGAGCGCCCCAATGAACAGAAGAAGCCAGAGTGAGACTGTCCCCCCGAAAGCAGTGACAGCCAGAATGACCTTGCCTCACAGGTAGTGACAACCAGAGCAGTGTCAGAGGAGTGCCCCAATAAACAAATTGAGGAAGAATGAGACTGCCCCCACAAGCAGTGGAAGCCAAAGCAGTGCCAGAGTGCCCCAATGAACGGAACAAGCTAGAACTTAATTTCCCCCAAAAGTACAATAGAACTACAAGTAACAGCACACTGCTCTATCAAATGCACAAAGATATAAGCAAACACTGAATGCAAAATAAACTGCTTGGTTGCTGTACTCACTGTTAGAAAAAATAGAAGCTCTTTGCGCATATTATTGATCAAAAATATGTTGAGTCCCTCTACCGACGACAAGGTGGCTTCCAAAAGACGGGGCCTACTCTAAGACATGCCTCTCCTGGGCTAGCAGCCTACAAACATTGTGTACCGCAAAACAGTCTACATTCGTGTGCATGAGGCCTAATGAGGATGTTCATTATACTTGTGGATTCTGCACAGAAAGCGACAGGATAGCTCCTCTGAATTACAATAGGGTTAATCCTCGCTCAGATCCACATCACAGAAATCCGAGTGGACCGAACACCCTTTAAGGGAAAATGCATGTTGGATTTGCCATAGACAAATGCTCAATGTGTGAAATTCAGCTAAGAGAGTAAAGGGATTGCCCGGTTCCAGGATGAAACAGGACTGCGGATACAGATCCTGCGCTGCCACTCCAGTTCTCCCGGCCAGGAACTATATACCCTGCTGCAGCGGTCACACCACATCAAAAACAATGGACCACTGCAGTCAATCACTTGCCTCTTCGGGTACACTGCTGAGGCCATTGATTGGCTGCAGTGGTCACATAATGTTGACATGATGTCACTAAGGCAGCCGTCCAAATAGAACACATTTGACAGGTAAGTACTTACCATTCTTTATTGCTGGTTGATTCTGAGGGTTGCCTAGTTTTCCTAGAACCTAGATCTTAAAACCAGACAACCCATTTATTGAAATATGTCACATAATTTTATGTGCTCTTCTCCATAGAGACTAGATATGATTGAACGTTCACTAAGCTACTGGATTTTTCTAAGTTACTTGCCTAAGAGTACCTGCACACATTGCGGATATAATGCGGAAAACCGGCAGCAATGTAATACCAGCAAAGTGTATGAGATTAGACAAATCTTATGTACAATATGCTTTTCTTAGTGTGGAAATTAACCTGCTGTGCAGATTTACAAATCTACAGCGTGTCAATTTTTTGTGCTATTTTTGGTTCGGATTTCACGCTTTTCGAAAACTCATCAAAACTGCAGGTAATGCAAACAGTTTTTGGTTTGGCTCTGATGTGGAACCGCACAGAGATCTACACAAAAAAATCTCAGATTTTCTGTTTTTAAGGGCTCTTGCACACCAATTTGCGGTCCCCAATGCACGGGCATTCTCCGTGCGGCGGCCAGGACAGATCCAGACCCATTCAACTTGCAGAGGCACGGCCAGAAACAGCAGGGAAGCACTCCGTAGTGCTTCCGATCCGTGCTTCCGTTCAGCATCTCTGTGATTGCGGATCCATTATGAATGGGCACACAACGGCCGTGTGCATGAGCCCTAAAGGGGCTGTTCACACAAGGGATTTTGAAAACGCGCTGAAAAAAAATCTTTATTTTTTGCACGGTTTTTGACATATTTTTAATGCATTTTTTTTACACTTCTTTTTTTAACCAATGGGTCTTCACCGTCTTCAGTACAAAGCTGAATTTTCAGCTCAAGGTTTTTGCCGCAGATCCATGCCAAAAAACGCACAAAATAACGCACGGACTTCCATGGAGAAGCTGACATGCTTCCTATTAATTTCAATAGGAGGTTCAGGTCCTGCTTCCCATTCAAAGCCTCCACCCAGCAGTGTGTTATTGTAAACAGAAGAGCCCTTGCCCTGCGCGATCCAGCATGACATGGTCCGATGCTAACATCGGGGTGGGGGGGGGGCTGCCTGGCTCAAAATACGGGTATGTCCAGGCTCAGATCTGAACCCTGACAACCCCTTTAACACACAGAAGATGAATGGAAATTAAATTTTAGTGGCAGAAATTTTCTGCGACAAAATCTGCGGTGTGTGAAGGCTACCTAAGGGTGGTTTGCTATGAAAAATATCAATTATAATTAGAAAGAAACATGTTAAAAATTCAAGGTTAATTAATTGGTTCTGTCATTAAGTGAAGGACAAAAACCACAATGTATTGCCATGGTAACCTAACCATGAAAAATAGACGCTCCATCTCTTCATTGCTGGGATACATTGCCAGCAGCCCCCATGATAAACACTTGTAGGGGCCAAGGACGGACAGGAGGGTCAATATGTCATTTCTGCATAAATCAATGTGTGTGTCCAATAATAAGTGGCATACGGAAAAGAAAATGAAAAGGACTTCCCCAGCATAAGGCCTCATTCACATTTCCGTTTTTCCGTTTTCACGGGTTTGGTCTGTTTTTCACTGACCACTGACAGGAGATGCTCTGGAAATGAATATTCAGCTGACTAGTGCAAATGGAATACAGATAAGGATCCATTCACATGACCATAAGTCTTAGTGCCCATATAGTAGACTGCAAACAGCATGTCCACAATATACGGGCATCGGTCATGTGCACTACGAGCTGCAGACCCATTGACTGGGTCCGCAATCCGCAAGATATGGCAAAAGATAGGACATGTCCTATCTTTTGCGGAGAGGAAGTACGGATCCGAAGCCCACAGAAACACTATAGAGGGCTTACGTGGGTTTCAGTTGTGTGCCTCCACATTGCAAAAGATAGGATATGTCCTATCTTTTGCCATATCTTGTAGACCCATACAAGTCAATGGGTCCGCACTGTAGTATGGGATTCAAGCACCGGTGCCCGTACATTGTGGACCAGCATTTGCAGTTTGCAGGACGGGCATGGAGCCCTTATTTTCATGTGAATGGACCCTAAAACAATGAGGTAAAAAGACACACATATCAAACATGGATCCTTCATGAATGAAACATGGATGGATTTTTTCACGGATGTCAAACGGACACGGAAATATGAATGAGGCCTAAAAATCTGCTTCAGTTTCATAAGTCATGAATGTCTGAACAGTGGGGGTATAAATCCTGGGGGGAAAAAATGTGATATTACTGAAGTAAGTACATCACCAGATGCCAGATGTTACATGAGGGCCAATAGGAAATTATACAGCCCCCTATAAACACAGATTTTTTCTTTTGTCGCATTTTCTTCTTTACCCCAGTATGCTTTGGGTGTGGCATTTTTCAGACATTTTCACATAGACTTTTCTATTAAAAAAAAGTCTGAAAAACACCACCAAAAAGAAAACAACAACACAATTTAATGGGATTATTTTACATGCCCAATAAAATGTAGTGTGTCCTTAAGCCGTCTCTGAAAATAAAGCTGAAAGTACCAAGACTCTTTAATTCTATCATGCAAGACCCACTTTAAACCTATAAAAGGTTGCAAATATGATGCCTCAAAACATGGGATAGGTTACCAAGGAGTATGGACGGGTTTATTTGTAGTCTGTTACCATAGAAACACAGGAGGAAATTTATGAAACAGTTGGAAAAAAAACTGTCTTTGTTGCCCATAGCAATCAATCAAAGCACAGCTTTCATTTCTTATTAAAAAATGGGCACCAAACACAGTTTTTCTTTTAGACAGGTTCATAAATATGCCCTATAGTTATGTAGAGGAGCTGCAGGCACAAAACAATAGGAGATCTTTAATTAACACTATGTGCAGAATTGTATTATGTTTAATCTTGTGAACACTGAGACAATAAAAATGGTTGCAAAAGTGAACTTTTTGTGACACTAATAAGACATTTTAGCAAAATCAGACAGAGCAGTCCAGTTACTGCATCTCAACTCCCATTCAAGTGAATAGCAGCTGGTTTGCAGTACCCCAGCACGGCCTAGTGGACAGGTGTCATTCACTTCATTGTTTCCGGTTGCCGAAAACAGCTGATTGGCAGGGGTGCACGTGCTGGACCCCCACCAATATCCTACAGACAGAAGAAAAACCTTAAAGGGGCCATATCGATGATTAGAGAAACATGGATGCTTTCATCCACGTAATATGCGGTATTGTAGCTCTTCCGCATTGACTCCAATGAAGCTGAGCTGCGATACCAATCCAAACCATGGACAGAGGCGGTGCTGTTTTTGGAAGAAAGCAGCCATGTTTTTAGAATATTCTAGAATGGCCAGGAAAGTAATTAGACACTTGTGATAATTGCCTCTAAAAAATAAGAACTGGAATCTGAGCATCTTGTTTTTCAAGTGCAATTGTTTTGACAAAACTCCCAAAATTATGTCAATCACTGCTTAATTTTGCCTAGAAAATGTATAAACACTGTAAACAAAGTGATACCGGTATTTTCCCTATTTTCGTTAAATTAAAGAGGTTCTCTGCTTTGGACAAACTTTACTTGTGTAAAGGGTGCCTTGATAACAAGCTGATCACAACGTGCTGTGAACCCAAAGAGCTAGCGGTCATTGGTGGCGAAACCTAGCAGTAAGTGTTCAATTTCCCTGCAGCGCCACCACAGGGGACATTAAGCATTACACAGCGTCCATTCATACCAATGAGTAGTCTGCTGGAGAGAACAAGTCCACCAGAACCAGAGACGCTCTCTACTCTGGCCATCAGAGAAGGGTCCTGAACAGAAGACCCAACTATTAACTCAGCATTCTCTAATATGACCTATAGCAAAGGGTTTTCTAAAGCAGAGCGCCCCTTTGAGGCCACCTCCTGGATGGTACAGTTAGCTGTCCTGATGATACTGCCTCCCTCCATTTCACAGCACAGGTCCATGGGTGGATGTTTTATTAAGAAATCAAAATCCAGAATAAAGCAAAATCCATTAAAATTGCAAGTTCTTATGCTTGGCTACATTTCATTTTATCTCGTATTATTTTACCCAAATATTATACACATCCTGCTACATCATGAACACAACATCAGCAATGAATACAAGTTAATTACATGTTGACTCCATGACCCATGGGGGTCTCATTCATAAAGAAAGCCAAGGATCACTCCCGAGGGTCCAACAATGCCATCATCAGGTATGGATTAGGAAAATATGTAGGAATTAACATTTTCTAACCCCATGCTTTGTCTCTGAGAACTAAACAATAGCATAAGAAGAATCTGAAGCCTGATGTCACAAAATAGACCCTGCTGGATCATACCTGTGTGAGTATACCCGGTATACAGTCACCACAACAAAATGCCATTCATTCTTGATGAACAATAGTCCCAAAATGACTCTTCTAACACAGGGGGAGTTTCTACCATCTTACAACTGCTAGTTAAATTAGAGGAAGGTGTGAATATTCCCTTTGTTAGCTTCTTCAGTACAATGGGAGGAGAATTCTCTCCAACCATGGTTAGTGAAGCTGAATAAAATAAAGGCATGCCATGGTGGTGGCACCTAAAGATCATGAGGAACATACAATAACATCTCAAGTAGCACTGCACAGATCTCTTCCTAGGAAACTCTCCATATGCCCACATCATCAGAAGCTGGCAGGAACTGTGGTGCATGTGTGATGATTAATTACTAATGTTCCCTGGTAGATCAATAGCAAGCTGGTGTAGAAGCAGCAATGGCAGCAGAGGGAATGGGGCTCCAGAAGCCACACATCCAGCATGTGCAGACACTGACATAGCATCACATGCTTTGTAGTCAGCCAGCTATAGCACTTAGTGGTCCAGATCTCCTTGGAGGATGCATGACAGTGCTACCACATTACAGCATGGCATGCAGCCCCCCTTACACACATGTGCAGCACCACACACCCACCCACCACTTCCACACACCATTTCATTGCTGGACACATCGTTCCCTCGTCTGGAGGACACAGTTTACAAAAGCCCCACCAAAATCCAGGAAGGCATGACATGAAAGGAAGCACAAATTGCAAAAAGCCCCACCAAAATCCAGGAAGGCATGGCATGAAACAAAGCACCAAAAAGGAACAGAAAAAAAGAGGTACCTGACAGATGCCATTCCAGGTGCTGGTAATCCCAGGTTGGTCCAGTGCAAACCCCCTTTTTAGCAGGTTACTATGGAAATGCTCTTCCAGATGGGAAAGGCTGAGCCCTGCATCCCCTTCACCTAGTGACAGGCACAGTGATGGAGCAGCCTGGCTGCCACTACTTGTCTCTGCCTTCCCCTGGCCCTGGGGGACACAGCTTGCAGATCAGATCCTCACCGTGCCAGGGGCTGGAAGCAAGATGCCATCCTCACACCAGTCTGGGCTGAGAGCTCTGCAGCGAGTGGCAGGCAGGCAGGCAGGCTCTGCACACAGCAGCACTGGAGGATGCACACAGCCTGGCCAGCAAAGGGGAGACGAATCAATGGGTTTAACTCCTTCTCTGCCGCACCTATTCCCAGAATCAGCACCCCCCCACTCGTGTGCTGTTATGATGGGTCACAACAGCTGCAAGATAGGAACAGCTGAAAGCAGGAGCTGAGCGGGAGCAGGGCAGCTGGCCATTATTATAACCTCCCTGTCTAGTGCTTGGAGGGCATCCAGCAAGCCAGAGGTTAATACCAGCAGGTGGATCATTAATCTTACATGTTATGGGAAATAAAATGAACATTTACAAACAGGGTGACCATAGGAATGACGGGGAATAGAGAGAATGATAGATTCTGTGCACAAGCGCAATAAACGTAGAATTACGGATATTACTGATAACAGCAAGCTATAGGGCTCATGCAGGTCGGATGCGGACTCATTCACTTCAGTGGGGCCCAAAAGATGCAGACAGCCCACGGAGTATGCGTTCCGTTGCGCCCAGAAAAAATAGAACATGTCCTATTATTCTTGTCTGTTTTACGGACAAGGATAGGACTCTTCTATAGAGGGCAGAACAAACACGGTCGGTATCAGTGTTTTCCGGATCCGCAATTTGCGGATCCGCAATCCGCAATTTTCGTGTACATGAGCTCTTATACTGTTTTTACACTAGATTGGGTGAAAATCGAGATGGATTGGTGTCACAGTGAGATGCCTAAGGCTACCTGCACACGTTGAGGATTACATGTGGTTTTTCTGTGCAGTAATACAGCATCAGCAACGTGAATGAGATTTGCTAAACCTCACATACACATCTCATGTACACATTGCATATTGCAGTGCGTGTGGATTTTAAAATCTGCAACGTGTCAACTGTTTTTGTGGTTCTGCACCTTCTGTAAAGTAGTTTTCCTCATAGACTTCAACGGGGTTGTTAAGATAAACAGTAAAATATCCATGTGGTGCATCTTTTTTCTGTGAGTTATGTGTTTATATATTTTCATCCGCACATGTTTTATTTTGTGTAGGATGTTTGTGTGGTGCTTGTGGTTCGCGCCGGCATCCTCCATTGTATGCAATTTTTGCTGGGGATAGCCGTTCGCTGCGAACCACATGCGGAGGAACTGCCCACCCAGTTAGAAACACGCCACAGTGTTTGGGGTTTGGAGCAGTCCCACCCATTTAGGCCACGTTTATTTCTGTGATTCTTGTTTTATATGTATTGAATGTGCCATTGCATATGGCTGGTAAACATTCTGTTGCACCTGGAAGCCGGTGTCACATGGTCTGTTGTAGGTGTAGCTTGCGGCCTCATTTGTTCCCCATTGCATTGTTGGTCCTGCAGTGCAGGTGAGTGGGATGGGGCTGTAGGCTGCTTAATACCTGTTCAGACCTTGTTCACACACCATAGGTAGTCTAGTGGTAGGACCCCATGTCATGCTGAGATACCGTGTAGTGGTGCCTAAAGGGGCTCCGATATGTTCCTGATTGGAAATATTGGCGAATCTCTCAGCTTTTAACACCAGAGTGAGGGATTAGCCAGTGTTGTCAGTTGCTTATCCATGTGGTGCATCTTTTTTCTGTGAGTTAAACAGTAAAATACACAACAAAAAACACACAACAATAGGGTGGATTTATGTGCAGTTTTTCTTGCATTTTCATGCTGTTTTGATGTGGATTTTCTGCAAACAAATCTGCAGCAGGTGGTATGTTCAGACAGACGTGTTCAGACAGAGGATTTTCTCCGCAACAAAATCGGGCGCATATCCCGACACACTGTGCTGTGGCTTTTTATGCCAGTCTTAGTTTCCTTCTCTGCGCTGCCATGAGATCCATCTAATTTATGATGAGACGTGTGCCTCGCATCTGTGGCAGTCCAGGTGCAAATGTAAGTAAATTTGCCCCGACACGGCCCCTGTTATCACGTCACAACATCACGTACATCGCAGGTCCTTCGGCGGGTCTTTTTCAATGAGGAGAGAAGAGACTGAAGCAGCACGAGCAAGTGGATGAGGTGAGTTTTTTTTTTTTGTCAAACTAAAAATAATAGCTGGGGGCGACTATGGGGGCATTATTTACACCATGGGGAAATTAGTTAGGCTGGGGGCCTATATTGGGGGCATTATTAAAGCTTGGGGCAGTAAAAAAAAATCTGTAGAAAACGTGGTGTGGTGTTTAACAAGCAGGATATGCTCAACCCATATGCAGTTGCGCATGTATATAGGGGAGCACATCCTGCACTTGTAGTCCGTTGCTGTGGGCAATCAACAGCAAAAAATGCATACAATGGAAGATGCCAGCAACGGACTACAAGTACCACAATAACCATCCTACATACGATAACAATAATGTGGATGTGGAGAACAATCAAAAACATAACCATAGCAAAGGCAGGTGCACTCTGCCGCAATGGTTATGTTTTTGATTGTTCTCCACATCCACATTATTGTTATCGTATGTAGGATGGTTATTGTGGTACTTGTAGTCCGTTGCTGGCATCTTCCATTGTATGCATTTTTTGCTGTTGATTGCACCTAGCAACGGACTACAAGTGCAGGATGTGCTCCCATATAGACATGCACAACTGCATATGGGTTGAGCATATCCTGCTTGTTAAACACCACACCACGTTTTCTAATGGATTGTATAATATGTTTGGAGGTGTATAAACTCCGATTTAAATGTGCCTGCTTTTCATCTACAGGCCACATTCAGGTGCACTTGGTAGGCTCTGGGCCATATCAGTCGGTCTCGGGTGGGGCTCACAGGCACCTCCCACCTCCCATTGCAAGCATGGTTACATGCTGGAGGTCACTGGTGAGCTGTTTGTGAGTCAGGCCTTACACTCCCGTAATGCCCAACGGCCCCTGGTATCGCCCATACGGCACAGGTAGGTTGAGTGGTAGGGCCTCGGGCTACTTGAGAGACCTTGATGTGGTGTCCGAGCTTAAGACATGTCCTCCTAGTAGGATATGTCCAACTAACCTCTCAATTTTAACATCAGTGTGAGGGTTTAGTATTGCCGCAGAGTGCACCTGCCTTTGCTATGGTTATGTAAAAAAAAAATAACTACATGATGAGGGACATTATTTAAGCTGGGGGCACTATGGGGGACATTAGGGGCACCATGAGGGTCATGAAAAACGTATGCAAAACGGACATTAAAAATGGACATATGGTCAGAAAATGGATGCATACACTGATGCAAAATGGCAATGAAAAACTGTGTCCAGTGTGTCCGTTTTTAACGGACTTTTTTTTACTGTTGGGTTTATGTAGTCTTACGGTACATCAGGCGATTATCGGGCAGATCATCATTGACAAGTGTTCGTAGGAATGCTCGTTAGCAATGAATCTCCCTGTGTAATTGTACCGCCAATTACCTGATGAACTAGCAAATGCTCCTCCACTGACAAGCAAGTGATTGACGTTCATGACCATTTTTTTAGTCAGCATGAGATCCGCATTTTTTGCAGGTTGGATGTGGACCCATTTACTTCAATGGGGCCGCAAGAGATGTGGACCACATCTGTATGTCCATTCCACGGCACCCACAAAGAAATAGAACATGTCCTTTTATTGTTCTTATTACAGACAAGGATAGCACTGTTCTACTATGTGCCAGATGTTCCATTCCGCATAACGTCCGGCCAAATGCGGAACACACACGGCCAGTATCCCTGTTTTGCGGATTCGTAATTTGCGGACTGCAAAAACTGCTACAGCCATGTTCAAGAGCCCTTATACTGAGGATAGGTCTACTCCTGGAAAGAAAACTTTTAATAAGGTGGCGTTTTTTGTTGTTCTAGATTCTTTTTATAAAACACAGCACACTGTAGCTTTTGATGTATTTTCGGGTGTTTTCACATCATCTTCTCTATAGGGGAAAAACAACATGAAGAAAACACTATTGGGCAAACAGAAAAAATGCAACAAAAAACACAGATGCCCCTGGCTGGAGTAGCTTTTCACCAACCGTTTCCAGGTTTAAATGTTGTTAATTTCAGCTTCCGACAATACCCCACCACACCATTGACATTGGTGTTATTATTGGTATTATGAACACAGCACAAAAATGCCTGTGCACTAAAAAATTGCCACACAGGCATTCAAAAAGTCACAAAAAGGGGTAAATGCAACATTTTTACTCCAAAAACTGGCAAAAAATCAACCATATAACCTGCAGCAGAAATTTGAAGCTGCGCCACAGATTTGCATCGGTACATGTCATGCACCCACACATGGATTTATTCCCATTAACTGTCACTAGTTGTGGCTTTCGCATTGGAAGCCCAAGACACCTTCTGATGTCCTTCAACTGGCCATCACTGCCTCCATGAACAGAGCTGGCAAATCCAAGAGCAGGGCTGAATAAGCAGGAAATGGTGCTGCCATCTTGTCATAAGAGGAACCTGTGAATTAGCGGACTTGCAACTAAAAAGATTAAGAGGAGGGTAACTGAAAACTGTTCTATTTGTTCCCTTTGAATATGTGTTTTTTTCTTAAAGCACAACTGTCAACTGGCTGACCTGCTGCATATGCACTTGACAGCTGAAGGCATCTGTGTTGGTCCCATGTTTATATGTGTCCACATTGCAGAGAAAAATTATGTTTTAATATATGCAAATGAACCTTTAGGAGCAACGGGGGTGTTGTCGTTACACCTAGAGGCTTTGCTCTCTTTGCAACTGCTGTGACCTCTGAACTATGATTGACAGAGCCAGGCGTCATGACATTTTCACATTGCCAATCAAAGTACAGAGGGCGCAGCAGTTGCTGTAATACCCCAGAGTGGTAATATTTTGGTGAATTTTCTTTAAAAGAGCTATTTAAGGAAGTCAACCCCTGTTCTTATTGGCTGTTAGAGGATGTGTATATCATAGAGGGAGGGTCCCAAATGAAGAGCTGCTCTATGAGAGCAGCTACCGTTCTGACAGAATCATGCCGTCTTTGCCTTACATGACTGATTAGTCATGTGAAAGGCACCATGTAATACTACATTTCCCCTGCAGCAGATGATGTGACAACCTCTTCAATACATTGGTCACACTGCTTCTGTGCTGGGTTCAAACTTTTTTGGTGGGAGGTGGAGTTTGCCTAACTGACTTCTATCTACTGTAAAAGTAAAGCTGAGTTATTCAGCCCAGTAAAGACAAAAATATAGATCTGTAAATTTAGGTCAATGTTAATGGATTGAAAAACAAATAGAAAATTGATGCACTTTGCACATTAGTTGTCCAATCTGATGTCCTCTGACCTTGATGTTAAAATATTGGATTCGTTAATGGATCAATGTTTTCTTTTAAGGGACCAAAAAGCAAAGCATTCTGAATTTTTGTTACCAAAAGATCTGTCTTCATACTAAACATTAGGCAACTATTTCAACTTCATGGACAAGAATGTGATGTGTAGAATATTTGTCCTGTAAAGTGGCCGTCTGCCTTTTAACACCATGTTGATTTTTGATTTAACATTGGAGCTCTGATTTACTGCAGTGGCTGGGTTTAGGGTGGCCCACAATGCTACGCTGAGTCCCCCGGACACTGTCGAGGTGTCACCACGTGTTGCTGCTCTGCGGAAGAGATGGTAAGGCATGGTGCACCCCAATGGGAAATAAGTCCAGAGAGTCAGGGTCTGCAGTTAACCAGTGTGCTTCTTTACTGGAGGAAATGTGGTTCAAAACAATACAGGCAAGGCATAGAGCTGGCTTCTCCAGTTTCCTCCCAGGCAGAAGAAGGGTTTGGTGCTGAGGAAAGGCCTGAGCTAGCTGTCCCTCTCTCTTTTCAGAAGGCTGGTACAAGGGTCAAAGGCTGGTAATCTGGGGTCTGTGGCAGCGTTTCCCTGTCTCAGCACAAACAATTACAAAGTTACCACTCCCATCTGGTATAGACTTACATTAGAACATTAGTGATACTCAAAGGCAATATCACAGCAGTTTTTCCAGACAGAAACAAGTTTCCAGACATAACAACCAGGGCCGTCTTTAATATTGATTGGACCCTGGACAAGAATTTACTTGGGCCCCTTGGATCCCGCCCTCCCACACCCTAGCATGCAATCACGCCCTCCACCAAAACACACACAACCTCATCAATACAATGCACAGGGATGCGCAGTGTGTGAGTATATTATAGCCAACCCCCTGCTTTCCCATAGGGAAGCATTGGGAGGCTATTGCGCATGCATGGCTTCATAGAGATGCTTTGAATGCAATGCAGGAGTGTTTAGCGTGAATGCCAGTGTTGCATGTTGTGCAACACTGGACTAGAAGGCACCTCTAGTGGTCATCTGATGAGTGGCCACTAGAGGTGTTCCTAAGCAGTAATGTAAATACTGCCTTTTTTTCTGAAAAGGCAGTGTTTACATTAAAAAGCTAGCAGAGACATGCTATAGACACCAGAACTACTACGTTTAGCTGTTGTGGTTCTGGTTTCTATAGTGTCCCTTAATATAGAGGGGAAAAAAAGAATCAGCACAAAAGTATCAAATAAAACGGCTCTATCAATATTCTAAAAATTAAAAACGCACAACTTATGACACAAATATATAGTATTTTGCAGATTCCTTTTTTTTTTTTTACAATGTGCAGATAGTACTGTACTACTAACCCCCCCCCCCCCACACACACACACACATACACTTCTTCAACCACCCAGCACCCATACTCACATAAAACAAGTAATATATATAATATAGATTACAGTGAATTACTGAATTACTGTAAATACTTATAGTTCTGAAGACTCGAGCAGGCTCAAGATCAGTGCTCAGTGCTCTGGTCAGCTGGGCTTAGGGCTGGAAGTGGGCACCGTTCTGCAGTTCAGGAAGGAGATTGGGGCTCAGCTTACCCTAGCGTTGCAGTGCCTCCATGTGACGTCACGGCGCGCGGCGTACGCAAAGGGCAGGGGAGTTCGGGAGGAGGAGCATGGAAGTAAGTCCTTCACTATCTGAACCATGCTGCACACATAGTGAAGCATAGGATTGGGACACGGAGCCGGCGGAATGGAGGCAAGATATCTTACGACTCTGATGTCATTGAATTTGTGGACAGTGGCTAGCGGCAGTGGCGTAACGTGGGTTGCCAGCACCTGGGGAAAGCTAAGTATTGCGCCCAGCCAACATGTGACCACACCCCTTTTTTACAGATAATGTAGTAGATATCACTTGCAGTCATACTTAACACCACAGATAACATAGTGGTAACTCTTTGAGTACAGATAATGCAGTAGATAGGTGTGAGACCCCAGAATTCAGAACATGCACAGTGTGACCTGGAGTCTGGGGCCAGGCTCTTACAGTGTGGGCCAAATTCTATATCCCCCCCCCCCCCCCCCCCCCATCAATACAGAACATATAGGGTAATACAGCGCCCCATACCTCTTACATCCAGTGATGTCTCCTTTGATGTAGATGTTCTCTTTCCTCGTCTTCTCCTTACAGACCTTTAGACCAGACCACCATTTTTCAGCCATTTCTCATCTCTGCAGTTTGACCAAAAAAATGTTAGTTTACTACTTTACCATGATCTTCTGGACAAATCATCCTACCACCCCCAATACTGTGCCGCTTTGTCCTCAATATTATACTGCAGAAACCGATAAACCCCCTGATAATACTAGTACAACACAGATAATGCCCCCTTCAATAATTATTGGCACACATTGCCCTAAAATAACTGCGCCCAGCAAATAGTGCCCCTGACACTAATAGTGTGGAAGTGGGCAGCATTCCCCCGCAAGGATGCATAGACGTGGAGGAGGTAGTGGAGGTAGTCAGAGGAGGTAGTGTACATTTTGATCAAAAAGTAATAAGCCACTTGCCGCGCCAAATCCGCCTCTATGAGTGGTTCTAACGCTAAATCCTACCTGTTATGGGCCATGACAGCCACATAAAATCCAGGGAGTGCGGGCCCCAGCATGCATGCTAGGATCCACCGTGCTTATTAACTCTTTTTGGTGCCATAACAGCCTCCATTAAATCCAGGGACGCAGGTACCAACATGTATGCTGAGACCACTGTGTACTCTTCCTGGAACCAGAGTGCTGGTTGCAGAGTGCTGTTGCATTTCTGTGTTTGTATGCCAGTATAATGGGCATCAGGGATAATGCAGTGCTATGAAGAGACTTTATAGTGCACATATGACACCTCCGTAGTAAAACGCCAACTTACTGGTGTCCATTATTATCACTAGTTGTTGGGCGCGGTGGCAGCTGTTCAGCTCGTAACCTCCGTAGTTCTACTCATAGTGTTATACCTGGGCTGACATTTTTTACACCATTATATGGCACATCAAATAGGTTTCAATGATGCGTAGTTTGTTTTTTTATTTTTGGACAGAAAATGAGTGGGGCAATATGCACATGGCATTAGGTTATTGAGGTGAGGTGCACGTATGATGATATTTTATGACTCTAGTGCAATTGGTGATGCGTGCCCTCAGGAACCTAACAAGCAGCGGTGGTGGAGAGAACCTAAAAGTAAAAGGTAGCGGACAACCAGTGACGGGGGGCCCCCAATGCCAGTATTTGTGTTGTTTTTTTGTGAGGCATTGTGGGTTTGCCAATCGTGGCCCTTCATCAAGACATACAAAATGAAAAGTAAAATCTTTCTTGTATACATAGTAGGAACTCACTCCTATTGGCTTATTAGCATCAGCTGAAGTATAAAAGGAGATTGTTTTGGCTAACTGAGGCAAGGAGATCAATCTGAATAAATACAAACCAGAGGCAAGGAGACCAATCTGAGTGAATACGAACCAGAGGCAAGGAGACCAATCTAAGTGAATACAAAACAGTAACACAAAATGTAATAAAGATTATCTGTATTGCAAGGCTTAATCATGTTTTTTATTAAGGCAACAGACATTAGCAATTAAAAACCTAAGCCTGGAGGACATAACGGGCCACAGACATGAGTAATTAAAACATAAGCCTGAATAAGACATTGGTAATTAAAAACGTAAGCCTGAAATGTAACGGCAACAAACATTAGTGAATAAAAACGTGAACCTGAAGAACATGACAGTCAACAGACATAAGTGATGAAAAAATGTAAAAACCTGGCAACAGGCATTAGCAAATAAAACTTAGACAAGGAGACCAATCTGAGTGAATACAAACCAGAGGCAATGAGACCAATCTGAGTGAATACAAACCAGAGGCAAGGAGACCAATCTGAGACATTAATAATTAAGAACGTAAGCCTGAAAAACGTAACAGGCAACAGACTTTTGAGTTAAAAAACGTGATGGGCACGGGCAACAGATGCTGCTGAGCCGCTGAGTGAGCTGCCTCGAAAAGCTTGCGAAGAAAACAAGGCTAATTAGCCCAAAGAACGTACCTGACAAGCTGAGGCAGCGGACTCTGAGGCAATGCCTCCTGTCTGCTAGCGAAGTCGAATTCAGGCCAGCCGTGAAGGGACAGCTGCGGCCCAGATGTACTTACCAGCCCTAGCGCATGCATTTCTGTGGTGGCAGCGGGCGAGAAGAACGTAGCTCCGCTGAGGCTCTGTACTGCAATGAAAGACTCCCACCAAAGGAGGATGCGAACTTTTACTACGATGACGACACCCGGAAGCACCTGAGAACACACGCCTGTGGGTGAGGCAATGCCTCGTTTATGAAGTGCATCCGCCCCTCCCACAAATACAGGCTGACTCATCAGCCTTAACTATTTAATAAGAAATATAATAAGCATTTCTAAAATCATACAAATCCATAATCTATATTGTGAAACCTTACAGTATTTGCACTTTTTTTCACTACTAATTGCATAATGTTACAAGGACCAAGGGGGGCATTTGTCAATGCACGTCACAATCTATGGCACACACCATATTTGCACCATAATTTGCAACCTCGTGCTTCTCAACACTTTTTTAAAGTGATTAGAAAAGGAGTGGAGTTTGGCGGGAAGAGTGGGACCTACTGCAATAGAAGTTCACAGCACTGCAGTTTATAATGTAATTAATTCATGTTTTATTTTATATGATATTCCATAATAATCTGAAATGTGCCACTTAATCCCAAACAATCGGACGTTTCAGTCTTATAATAACTTTCATCATCGTTGGATTTTTGTGGCTCAATAACAGGAGATCCAGGGAAAGCCAGGATCATAGGTTGGATTTACTATAACTCCCACCAGAAACTAGTGTAAATTATAGCTCAAGTCTACACCATCCCTTAACTTGTGTACATATTACAGTTTCTGGCACATGGGTGCCAGAGATATGACTAATTTATTAAGAGGCATTGGCCTCTTCAAAAATTATGCACATTTTACTCTAGCGCTCAGGGGACAAAGGCTGGCGTATGAAAATGGCTTGATAAATGTCACCCCAAGAGCTTTGACTGCACTAGTCATTATAAAAGACTTCATGCACATGGCCATGTCCGTATTTTGGGCCACATGCAACAGATCTGCAAAATACAGATACCGACTTTGTGCAATGAACATTTTTTTCACTCCCATCAATAGAAAGGAATATTCTTGTCCATACTGACTGGAATATGACATGTTCTATAATTTGTGGAATGGCCACACAGATCCACAAGAATAGGGAGGCGTGCAAGGTCCCATAGAAATGAATGGGTCAGTGTGCTGTCTGCAAAAAAATGCAGATAGCACACATATTAAAAATATGGTTGTGTGAATTAGGCTTAGTGGTGGAGTCATACATACACTACTCACAAAAAGTTAGGGATATTCAGCTTTTAGGTAAAATGTATGGAAAATGTAAAAAGTTAACGCAACAGTGATATTATATTGTGAAAGTAGGTCATTTAAGTAGAAGCATGCAATGGTGATTTCCTCATCTCAAACAATTTATTGCATCAAAAGCCAACAACAGTGGTGGTTATACCCCCACAAAAAATGTCAATGTCTCAAAAACTTGTCATGTGGCCTTGAGCATCAATTACAGCTTGATAGCGATGTCTCATGCTGTTCACAAGTTGACTTACTGTCTGCTGAGGCATGACATCCCACTCTTCTTGAAGCGTGGCCCTTAGGTCATAAGGTTCTGGGGTACAGAGTTACGAGCCTCTACATGGTGACTCAGCTGATCCTCTAGGTTTTCAATGGGATTCAGGTCTGGAGAAAGTTCAGGCCACTCCACTCCAGCAGCAGTTCCCTAATGAAGATGAAATTAGGCCTGTGTTGTTCATGCAGAGGCCCAATGACTGAATTAATTATGTTATTCAAACAGTATGGGCTTGTCACTATACCATTCACAATGTGTAGGGCAGTTCTGTATTGACTAGTTACAGCTGCCCTCACTGTAACATCACCACCAACAAAAGCTCGTCTGGTGACAACAATAAGCACTCTCCTTGATGTCTCCAACATTAAGGTGTTTCTGCTTAGCCTGAATCGACTTTCATCAGTGAACAGCACTGAGGCCCACTGGTCTCTCCTCCAATGTTGATTTCTGGCCCATGCAAAACAATGACGCCTGTGCCTAGTGGTGTGGTCAGGTACCCTTAACCTCTTAAGGACACAGGGCGTACAGGTACGCCCCAATGTCCGAGTCCTTAAGGACACAGTGCGTACATGTACGCCCTGTGTTTAAACTGCTACTGCACCCGATGTGGGCGCGGTAGCAACATGGTTCCTGCTGATGTACATCAACAGGAACCATGTTCTAATGCCGAGGGGGGTCATGTGACCCCCCCCGTATCGGCGATCGCTGCAAACCGCAGGTCAATTCAGACCTGCGGTTTGCAGCGGTTTTAGCGATCTCTGATCCCCGCGGTCTGTGACCGCGGGGATCAGAGAGTTGACTGCCCCAAAGTTAAAAATTTTAACCCCCCCCTGCAGCCCCCAATCTTGTTATGGCGGCGGGGGTGCGGTGCGCAATAGCGATCCCCCGCCCGCCTCCCTTGTAATAATTCCCTGGTGTCTAGTGGTTCTATCAGAGTGCCAGCACATTGCTGGCACTCTGATAGAAAAACAGCTGGCATCTGTGCTGCAGATGCCAGCCGTTTAACCCCTTCCTTACCGTATGGAAGGTGTTAACGGGGAGGGAGCTCCCTCCCTCTCCCATCGGGGGGCTGCTGTGCCTATGCAGCCCCCCAGGATGGGATCGCAGAGGGAGGGAGCTCCTCCTCCTTATCCATCACCCACTGCTCTCTAATGGCAGTGGGTGATGGTTACCATGGCAGCAGGACGCTTTCAGAAGCGTCCTGCTTGCCATGGTATAGTAACTCTGGTCAGACTTCTGCTAAAAGCAGAAGTCTGACCAGACTGTGAAAAGTAAAATACAGTGCAGTACACTATATAGTGTACTGTACTGTATTATATAGACACCAGATCCACTGGATCTACAAGAACCAAGTGGGTCTGGGTCCAAAAAAAATGTAAAAAAGTGAAAAAAAGTAAAAATAAAAAAACACAAATCACTGAATAAAAACGTCCGTAAGAATCTGCTCTATAAAAATATCACATGACCTAACCCCTCAAGTAAACACTGTAAAAAAAAAAAAAAAAAAATTTGTCAAAAAGCCATTTTTTTGTCACCTTACATCACAAAAAGTGTAATAGCAAGCGATCAAAAAGTCATATGACCCCCCAAATAGTGCCAATCTAACCGCCACCTCATCCCGCAAAAATTATACCCAACCTGAGACGATCGCCTAAAAACTAAAAAAAATATGGCTCTCAGACTATGGAGACACTAAAACATGTTTTTTGTTTCAAAAGGATATTATTGTGTAACACCAAAATAAATAAAAAAAGTATACATATTGGGTATCGTCGCGTTCAGTAACGACCTGCTCTATAAAAATATAACATGACCTAACCCTCAGGTGAATGCTGTAAACATAAAAATAAAAACGTTGTAAAAAGTAATTTTTTGTCACCTTACATCACAAATAGTGTAATAGCAAGTGATCAAAAAGTCATATGCACCCCAAGATAGTACCATTCAAACCGCCATCTCATCCCGCAAAAAATGAGCCCCTACATAGGACAATCGCAAAAAAAAATAAAAAAGACTATGGCTTTCAGAATGTGGAGACACTAAAAATCATTTTTCAAAAATGCTTTATTATGTAAAACTGAAACAAAAACCCCCAAAAAGTAGTCATATTTGGTATTGTCGCGTCAGTAACAACCTGCTCTATAGAAATAGCACACAATCGAACCTGTCAGTTCAACGATGTAAATAACAAAAAATACAAAACTGTCCCAAAACAGCTATTTTTTTGCAAATTATGCATTTTAATCCATTTTTACAGTAACAAAGCAAGGGTTAACAGCCAAACAAAACTCAATATTTATTGCCCTGATTCTGTAGTTTGCAGAAACACCCCATATGTGGTTGTAAACTGCTGTATGGCCAAACGGCAGGGCACAGAAGGAAGGGAACGCCATATGGTTTTTGGAAGGCGGATTTTGCTGGACTGTTTTTTTTGAGACTATGTCCCATTTGAAGCCCCCCATCGATGCACTATTTTAGGTTAAATATGATTTTTGGTTGCTCTATATTACACTTTTTTTGAGGCAAGGTAACAAAAAATTGAAATTCTGAAATTTCATCTCCATTTGCCAATAACTCTTGTGGAACACCTAAAGGGTTAACAAAGTTTATAAAACTAGTTTTGAATACATTGAGGGGTGTAGTTTCTTAGATAGAGTCACTTTTATGGAGTTTCTATTCTAGGGGTGCATCGGGGGGCTTGAAATAGGACATGGTGTCAAAAATCCAGTCCAGCAAAATCCGCCTTCCAAAAACCATATGGCGTTCCCTTCCTTCTATGCCCTGCCTTGTGCCCGTACAGCAGTTTACGCCCACATATGGGGTGTTTCTGCAAACTACAGAATCGGGGCAATAAATATTGAGTTTTGTTTGGCTGTTAACCCTTGCTTTGTTACTGGAAAAAATGGATTAAAATGGAAAATTTTCCAAAAAATCGAAATTCAGAAATTTTATCTTTATTTGCCATTAACTCTTGTGGAAAACCTAAAGGGTTAATGACGTTTGTAAAATCAGTTTTGAGTACCTTCAGGGGTGTAGTTTCTAGAATGGGGTCATTTCTGGGTGGTTTCTATTATGTAAGCCTCGCAAAGTGACTTCAGACCTGAACTGGTCCCTAAAAAATGGGTTTTTGAAAATTTCTGAAAAATGTCAAGATTTGCTTCTAAACTTCTAAGCCTTGTAACGTCCCCAAAAATGAAATAGCATTCCCAAAATGATCGATACATGAAGTAGACATATGGGGAATGTAAATCAATAACTTTTTTTGGCAGTATTACTATGTATTATAGAAGTAGAGTAATTGAAACTTGGAAAATTGCAAATTTTTCAAAATTTTTGGTAAATTTGGTATTTTTTTATAAATAAAAATGAAATTTTTCGACTTCATTTTACCACTGTCATGAAGTACAATATGTGACGAAAAAATAATCTCAGAATGGCCTGGATAAGAAAAAGCGTTTTAAAGTTATCACCACATAAAGTGACACTGGTCAGATTTGCAAAAAATGGCCTGGTCCTTAAGGTGAAATAGGGCCGTGTCCTTAAGGGGTTAAATGTTTTTGAATGTCTGACTTGGGTGGCTCTCACCTCCTTTAAATGTACCTGGAGTTGTGTGGCATTCATCATCTGGTTCCGCAGGGCATTGTAAACAATGAAGCGGTCATCAGTGTGGGATGTGGCCAAGGACATCCACTTCTATGCCTTTCTGTGACTCATCCAGTCTCTCTGTATCTCTGTTGCCACCTGCTGATGACACTCTGTCACACTCTAAGCTCAGTGGTCACTTCCGTCTGAGAACATTCTGCTTGCTCTTGATCAATTGTTAGGTGTCGTCTTGGTCTCATGATGTCAAACTGTGAACAGCATGAGGAGAACTATTTAAACACCAATTCTACAGTATCTCACAAAAGTGAGTCCACCCCTCACATTTTTATAAATATTTTATTATATCTTTTCCTTGGACAACACTGAAGATTTGACACTTTGATACAAAGTAAAGTAGTCAGTGTATAGCTTGTATAACAGTGTAAATTTGGTGTGCCCTCAAAATAACTCAACACACAGCCATTAATATCTAGACCACTGGCAACAAAAGTGAGTACACCCCTAAGTGAAAATGGCCAAATTGTGCCAAATTAGCCATTTTCTCTCCCCAGTGTCATGTGACTCATTAGTGTTATAAGGTCTCAGATGTGAATGGGGAGCAGATGTGCTAAATTTGGTGTTATCGTTCTCACACTCTCTCATATTGGTCACTGGAAGTTCAACATGGCACCTCATGGCAAAGAACTCTCTGAGGATCTGAAAAAAGAGAATTGTTGCTCTACAAGAAGATTGCCAACACCCTAAAACTAAGCTGCAGCACGGTAGCCAAGACTATACAACGGTTTAACAAGACAGGTTCCATTCAGAACAGGCCTTGCCATGGTCAACCAAAGAAGATGAGTGCACGTGCTCAGCGTCATATCCAGAGATTGTCTTTTCAAAATAGACATATTAGTGCTGCCAGAATTGCTGCAGAGGTTAAAGGGGTGGGGGGGTCAGACTGTCAGTGCTCAGACCATACGCCAAACACTCAAGAAAAAATAATCCAGTTTCCAGGATGGTAGTGAAAATTCGTAGTAATCTTTATTGGATAGGTGCAGAATAAAATCCAGCATGTACATCTACACGTTTCGGATAATCAAGTCCTGATTTTTACTCATGCGCCACACACTGCATTAAATTGGTCTGCATGGCTGTGATCACAGAATGAAACCTCTTCTAAAGATGAAAGCCCACAAACAGTTTGCTGAAGACAAGCAGACTAAGGACATGGATTACTGGAACCATGTCTGTGGTCTGATGAGACCAAGAAAAAAATTATTTGGTTCAGATGGTGTCAAGCGTGTGTGGTGGCAACCAGGTGAGAAGTACAAAGACAAGTGTGTCTTGCCCACAGTCAAGCATAGTGGCGGGAGTGTCAAGGTTTGGGGCTGCATGAATGCTGCCGGCTGTGGGGAGCTACAGTTCAATGGGGGAACCATGAATGTCAACATGTACTGTGACATACTGAAGCAGAACTTGATCCCTTCCCTTCGGAAACTTGGCTGCAGGGCAGTATTCCAACATGATAAAGACCCCAAACTCACCTCCAAGACGACCACTGCCTTGCTAAAGAAACTGAGGGTAAAGTTGCTGGACTGGCCAAGCATGTCTCCAGACCTAAACCCTATTGAGAATCTGTGGGCATCCTCAAACGGAAGGTGGAGGAGCACAAGGTCTCTAACATCCACGAGCTCTGTGATGTCGTCATGGAGGAGTGGAAGAGGATTTCAGAGGCAACCTAAGAAGCTCTAGTGAACTCCATGCCCAAGAGAGTTAAGGCAGTGCTTGAAGCTAATGGTGGCCCCACAAAATATTCACATTTGGGCACAATTTGGCCATTTTCATTTAGGGTTGTACTTAGAGATGAGCGAACACCTGGATGTTCGGGTTCGAGAGGTTCGGCCGAACTTCCGGAAAATGTCCGTGTTCGTGATCCGAACTCAACCCGAACTTCATCCCGAACCCGAACCCCATAGAAGTCAATGGGGACCTGAACTTTTGGGTACTAAAAAGGCTGTAAAAGACACCCAGAGGGATAATATACCGCAATAAACGCATTGCGATTACAACTTTGAGCTAACGATCACCATGGGAACGCCTCCTCCAGTAGAATGTACTGTCGGATCTGAGAATTAAGTTGAAATCGCAATGCGATTCTTATATATTTGCTTAATCACATTGCGATTTCAACTTAGCATTGCTAAATAATTCCATCCATATCGTTAACTTACTGAGTCAGTAAGTTAACGAATATGGATGGAATTATTTAGCAATGCTAAGTTGAAACGGCAATGCGATTAAGCAGATATATAATATTCGCATTGCAATTTCAACTTAATTCTCACATCCGACAGTACATTCTACTGGAGGAGGCGTTCCCATGGTGATCGGTAGCTCAAAGTTGTAATCGCAATGCGATTAAGCAAATACATAAGAATCGCATTGCGATTCCAACTTTTTAGTACTCAACTTTTAAAATCGTACATCACTTTAAGTTCCAAAGTTGCAATCGCGTTCGAATAGAACTTAAAGCTGTCTCTTAGTCAGTTTTAGTATTGGTGTTCTGTAATAGAAGTTACATTCGTACGCGAATATAACTTAGAGCAATACAGTCAACTTTACACTGTTAGTTTTATTATCGCGATAATACAACTATTCAAGAATCGATATGCGTGCGTCTGTACGTGTGTGCGTTACCTCGGACACTATTCTATTTTGCCAGCCACAGCTGAAACCACTGATTTATGGTATTGCTATTTTGGCAATTGAATTTAACCCCAGAAAATAATCTATCCTTTGCCAGACAGCAGACAGTATTATACTTGTCTAACCAAAGCTGGAACACCAGATTTAGGGGATTGGTATTTGGGCAATTGTATTTAACCCCTTAATAAAATATAGAAATTTCTTTCCTGAGTTTCTAGGGGTGACAATTAGCACAGCCAAGCCCCTGATGTAGGATATAGCAAAAAAAAAAAACTAGTATTGATGGATTGATGGACTTGGTGGCAGCTTCTTCTGGCGCACCACAAGTCACAAAATGGCCGCCGATCAACCCAGAAAATAAGTGACAGAAAAACGCTCTGTACAGCCTAAAAACCAGCGAGCAAGTAACTAGCAGAAGTTCAATGATTCTCAGCTGTAAATTGATCCGTTCATTAGGTGCTGTTGCTGACTTTAACCTGCCTAATCTCGCCCTGACAGAAGCTGCGTCCTCTCCCTACACTAATCAGAGCAGTGTGACGTGCGGCGCTACGTGACTCCAGCTTAAATAGAGGCTGGGTCACATGCTGCACTTGGCCAATCACAGCCATGCCATTAGTAGGCATGGCTGTGATGGGCTCTTAGGGCAAGAAGTAAAACGCTAGCTGATTGGCTGCTGTGCAGCCCTTCAGAAAGCGGGAAGTAATCGACGAACACCGAACCCGAACCCGAACTTTTTTGAAAATGTCCGGGTTCGGGTCCGGGTCCCGGACACCCCAAAATTCGGTACGAACCCGAACTATTCTCGAACTGTTCGCTCAACACTAGTTGTACTCACTTATTTATAGTTATTTTGAGGGCACACCAAATTTACACTGTTATACATGCTGTACACTGACTACTTTACATTATATCAAAGTCTCAGATCGTCAGTGTTGTCCCATGAAAAGTTATAATAAAATATTTCCAAAAATGTAAGGGGTGTACTCACTTTTGTGAGATACTGTAACCGAACCAGGAAATGTATTGGGCAATTCATGAATCAAACACCTGTTGTGAATTTTGCCGTTTTGCTAAAGTTTAGAGAAGGTCACATTAAGTTCACTTGTAAAGGTTACAGTCCATTTTAGGTTTATCCTGAAATTTTACCCACTACTCACAAGCCACTACTTTTTGAGAGTAGTGTATGTTTGTAGTGGTGTTTTTTAGCACTTCTGCCTTTTTTGTAGCATTTTTTGGATGAGTAGTTCTTGGTGACTTTTTCTGAAAAAATAAAAATAAAAAAAAACACCAGCTCCAGATGTTAGCTGAAAGTTTATGGGAAATATGAAATGAAGGACACACACGGGTTTTCTTCCTACAATGGCATTTTGCCATCTTTTCTGTAGCAATAAAGAGGCTGAAAAATATACTTTCCACCCATTTGTTTTGAAAAGAAACACCACTAAAAGCAGAAAAAAAAGCAGATTGAAAAAAAAATGCTATTATATTTTATTGAATTTTTATAGCAGTTAAAAAAGCCAAAACAAGTTTGTGTGTGAAAGAAGACAAATCCGGCGATGTTTGATTGGTGACAGGCAGAATGTGGTGTAATTATTTTTCCTCTGGATATCAGCAAACAAACTGTTGTCATAAAGTACTCAGTCAAGAAGAGTCCGTGGTATTCTTTATCCAGATTTATTTCCGTTGTTTTACATTTTAAGGGTTATCTAAGAAATTACTTGTTCCAGCAATAAATGACAAAAATGCCCCAATAAATCAGCATGAATGTGTTCACAAAGATGAGATGGATGCCTGCTGTTTAATGCTAAAATATTATCAGGATTTATCATATTTACAATATATGTATAACAAATAAATTCCATTAAGATGGAAAGTTTTATTTAGTTATTTACAATGTGAACAGCTTGCTAATGTGAGCAATCTGTGAGGAAACCACTGCAGATATGGGTAATGAAAACAGTTTTATTCCGAAGTTTTGAACAAAGCGACTTCGGATGAAGCATCCAAAGCTCATTTCGCTCAATACTAATATTAATCCTGAAAAACCCTATCTGCACAGGAGGCAGGGAAACACACATGCACAGTGAGCCCTGACTTAACCCAACACACTTTTATTGCCTAATTGCAGTGCAAGCCCTAAGCGTTAAGCCTGCAACTGGTCGACGTTCCATGTATGGTGACAGCCAGACACAGAGTACAACCACACAGAGAATGGTCATGCAGTAAAGCCGGGAGAACAATACGGTACTAAATCGGAGGTTGGTGGGTAGTCAAAATAACCAAGCCAAAGTCAGAACCAGAGGGGTATCACAGAATCACAAGACAGAGGGAGGTCAATATAACAAGCAATCTAAACATGCACAGACAGAACCAGGAGCACAGCAAGGGAGATAAACCTATAACTGGAAGCAGGTGCTTTAAATAGAGCACCGAGTCCCTGAATCAGAACCTGATAGGTCCAGGGACTCGGCACCCCATTAGACCAGAACACAATTAAGTCTGCCATAGGCAGGCTGAACAGTCACTCGGCCCGCCTAACCACAGACACCACCAAACACCAATATTCACTAAATCTCTCCCAGCGTGTGCGCTACGGGGAGGAACACAGTGAGTGCTCCGTTACTACAGACATACCTGTTTCACCAGAGGGCGTGGTCTAGAGAGCGCGTCATGCCGGACATGGACTAGCAGCACTTCTGCCACGACGCGGTCATGCCCAAGCACCAGAATGCGGCACCAGAAGTTGGTGACAAACCCCTTTACGTCCTGCTTTTCTGTCCATGTGCTACTTAGAATGAACATGCATAGCACAAGGAGGCATTAAAAAAAATGGTACAACTCACACATCAGTTTTTTACACATAAACACTTGATATGTGCGGAGAAACGCACCATTCTTGTACAATTTCCATGCAAGACCAGACACAGATTCACCAGATTTACCTGGATGCCATATGGGTATCAACATACCTGCCCTTACGTCTATGTTTTTACAGATGTAAATCAGAACAGCTAGTGAAAACCTGAACAGGTATATTGTCTCTACAGGTTGTGTAATGTTAGCAAAAAAGGACAGGACGTAAAGACCTGCTGTCCCAGGTGCCAAGGTATGTGGTGGTGTCAAGCAGAAACTGAAAGGGGCTTAGTTTTTATTTTTGCTATGGGATCCTCATGTTCTATGTATGCCACCATCTCTCATAGTGACTAGTACAGGCAAGATAAAGGGAAAAAAATATTCTTTTCAGTGGGAATCATGTAAAATAGTTTGCTAGGATAACAGAGGGTCAGTTATTGGTTGAGATCTAATTCATAGTGACATAGTTTATAAGGCTGAAAAAAGACATCTGTCCATCCAGTTCAGCCTGTTACTGCAAGTTGATCCAGAGAAAGGCAAAAAAAACTGTAAGGTAGAAGTAAATTTTCCTCATTTTCAGGGGAATAAATGTCTTACCGACTCTAAATGGGCAATCAGAATAAATACCTGGATCAACGACCCATCTCTAGTAGCTATAGCCTGTAATTTTATTATACTCCAGAAATACATCCAGGCCCCTCTTGAACTCTTTTAGTGAACTCACCATCACCACCTCCTCAGGCAGAGAGTTCCATAGTCTCACTGCTCTTACCGTAAAGAATCCTCTTCTATGTCTGTGTACAAACCTTCTTTCCTCCAGACGCAGAGGATGTCCCCTCGTCACAGTCACAGTCCTGGGGATAAATAGATGATGGGAGTGATCTCTGTACTGACCCCTGATATATTTATACATAGTTATTAGATCTCCCCTCAGTCGTCTTTTTTCTAAAGTGAATAACCCTAATTTTGATAATCTTTCAGGGTACTGTAGTTGCCCCATTCCAGTTATTACTTTAGTTGCCCTTCTCTGAACCCTCTGCAGCTCTGCTATGTCTGTCTTGTTTACAGGAGCCTAGAACTGTACACAGTACTCCATGTGTGGTCTGACTAGTGATTTGTAAAGTGGTAGGACTATGTTCTCATCACGGGCATCTATGCCCCTTTTGATGCAATGCATTATCTTATTGGCCTTGGCAGTAGCTGCCTGACACTGGTTTCTACAACTTAGTTTGCTGTTTATTAAAATTCCTAAGTCCGTTTCCATGTTAGTGTTATCCAGTGTTACACCATTTAGTATGTACGGGTGACTTGCATTATTCCTTCCCATGTGCACAACCTTACATTTGTCAGTGTTAGGGTACTTTCACACTTGCGTTATTCTTTTCCGGCATAGAGTTCCGTCAAAAGGGCTCTATGCCGGAAAAGAACTGATCAGGCATATCCCCATGTATTCTGAATGGATAGAAATCCGTTCAGTTTGCATCAGTATGCCTTCCGTTCAGTCACTGTCAGGCATTTTGGCCAGACATAATACCGCAGCATGCTGCGGTATTATGTCCGTCCAAAAGGCCTGATCAGTCGCCGGAATGCCAGATCCGGCATTAATTTACATTGACTTGCATTAGTGCAAGTGAAAAAGACTGCAAAACGGATCCGTCCATCCGCATGACAAGCGGAGAGACGGATCCGTTCTTGCAATGCATTTGTAGACGGATCCGCACCCGGATCCGTCTACAAATGCAGTCAGTTGTCACACTGAACGGCGGATCCGGCTGGCAGCTCCGACAACGTAACTGCCTGCCAGATCACACAATATCGCTAGTGTGAAAGTACCCTTAAACCTCATCTGCCACTTCTCTGCTATGACTTTTGATATTTGTATTTGACACATTAGGCAACTTGACAGAGTGAACCCATGGTATTGCTTTAGAATCCTATATCACATAGTCATGTTCTTCAACACTATATAACCATAATCCATTATTAAAAATATCCATAATTGATAGAGTGGATCCATTTTGTTCTGCTTTTGTAAAAGATCCTAATGAATCCCATTGACTTATAATGGGTCTATCAGGTTTTTTATTTTTAACCAGGCAAAATAGCATATTTTTAACAAGGCCAGAATAGCAAAGTAGACTGGATTAATAGAACTTAAAGAGGTTTTGCCATCTCATGATTTGTGATATATCGCTAGGATATGCCACAGATGTAAGATAGCTGCATGTTCCACTTCTGGGACCCGCTCTTATCTCTAGAACCAGGCCCCCGAAATGTAGGCAGAGCAGGAGCGCAAGTGAGGCCACCTTCTGATCAGTGCTATGGAAGAAAAAAATAGCTGTGTGCTGATTCAGCAATTTCCATCAGTCCCATGGCAGTAAATGGAGGGGTGACTGCTATCGAGCGTCTTGCTCTCTATTCACTGCTTTAGGACTTCTGAAGATATGTTCGGGAGTTCCATTGCAGTAAATGGAGAGGATAGTGCTCACGCGTGTTGTTCTCTTCTTCAATTCAATAGCCCCGTTCTGGAGATATATATAACGTCATCAGATCCTTTCACCTTTTCAAATTTTGTTATGTTGTGGCCTTGTGCTAAAATTTAAAAAATTCAAGCAATTCCCCATCAATCTGCACCATAATGAGAAAGTGAAAACAAAATTTTTCAGTGTCATATTTGTTCCCAAAGCTTTTGAACGAATCTGTTTTTCACCTCATTTACCTCAAGTCCAGGTACCATTCCAAAAATTAAACATGTGTCTAGGCCCTTTTACAATGAAGAATGTGACCTTTTATGCAAGAATATCCAATAGTAGCTGATCTTTACCTTGGCTTTTCGAGTACAAATAATAAAATATTTGACCATGATTACTATGTAAATGTATACTCTTGGTCTTCACTGTGTAGGTAACGTGTAAGGATACTTGTCATTAGAGGGTAAACAAATGGAAATTGAATTTCCTGTACTCATTACGTTGATGCTATCATGTTGTAGTTTAATGGATGCTCACTGGAAGGAGGAGTAGAAAATGATTTATATTCATACAAGTCTCAGATCTAGAGAGAGGATGTTCTGCATCAGTTGAGTTTGGCAGCATGTGCTGTACATGGTATAGGTGAAATAACAAGTCCTCCAGCAGGCAAGAGGAACTTCTCAACCCTAAGAAATATTTTATCAGGCCTGTCTCATTCACCAGTTTATACGCCTGTTTTAAGAGTAGAAAAAGGTTCTAAATGTAAGACAGCTAGGAAGCTGACTTACATTTAGAACTGGCACTGGATGCGTCAAAGTTGTGGAGAGGCCTGCGCCTCATTATAGCTTCAGCGGATCCAGCGCCGGCTATAGGCCTTTATTAAGACCAGTGTCAAAAACATTGGTCTTAATAAATGTGACCCATCGCGTTTTGGCAACTAATTGAATATAATAATTTATACTTATATATGAGTTGGTGAAGCATATGTGTCCTCTGTAACATAAACTCTGTTAAGGCATATGTAGTTCACCCAATCATGACTCTCTTCTATGAGCTGAAGTGAAAAGGTTCTAACAAAGAGCAGCAGCCACTCTTTCAGTCTTGGCCCATTTTTGTATTACGTGGTTGGCTATTCCTTTGGATATACTGGATTCCTGGGTGAAAATGACAATGCCTGTAACAGCTGATCCATGAGCCAGACTCACAATAATCTCCTGATTGCAGCTGTATCTATAGAAGGGATATTCTTCATGGCACAATGCATTTAAATAAACCCTAAAAATGTGAAATTATTCAACTGTTAGAACTGTCCAGCAAACACACATCCACTGCCAGACATGATACTAGGTATCCAGATCATCAAGAGCTGCCAAACTTACCTTATTACACCTCTATCACTACAGGGGCCCTGCCTACAGAGAAATAGTGATGAGCGGCAGGGGCAATATTTGAATTCATGATATTTCACGAATATGTGGTAGAATATTCATCATATATTCGCAAATATTCGTATTCGAGATTATCCTCTTGATTGCGAAAAATCGGCAATGTAAAAATCGCATAATGCGAATTCGTAACGCGAAATACAGGCGTGGGTCACTTTGGCTACATTTTTCAAGCTGCTAGAAGTTTCCTGAGTTTAACCTGAGACTGGAGAAAATGGTTGTCACGGCAGAACATTACAATAGCTTTATATGCAGATACAGTGCTCCTATATATTCGCAATTGCGCAAATTAGAATATTGCATGCAACTTCACATTTTAGACTACATATTACTGATTGGTGCACTAAGTATTGTTGTGAACTTGACATTGCTGCCTTCTCATTGGCCCACAAGGAAGAAGCAGGGAGGAATCATGTGTTCAGATTGAAAAAAATGACGAATATTCAAAATTACGAATATGTAGCACTATATTCTAAATATTTGCGAATTCTCGAAGTTGCGATATTAACAATTAAAATTCGCTATTCGAGTATTCATGCTCAAGACTACAGAGGAATAGCAGCCCCGATAAAGTGTTATGGAATCCTACCTGGCATTTACCAGGTAGCTGCTAACAGGCGGGGTGAACAGGGTGAGAACTAGAGGGGAAAGAAAACCAAACCAAATCAGTAACTTTGATCCACACCTGAGACAAGCCAGGTCAAGGCCAAGAGTGACAACTAGCATAATAACAAAAAGCAAGAGAGTAGTCAGGATGACCGTTGAGGTTATACACAGTAGCAAATACAGTTCAAGGTAGAAGGCAAGGATCTCACAATCAGTCCAAAATGGGTCAGTTTTGCCCTTAATGCATTCTGAATGGATAAGGATCCGCTCAGAATGAATCAGTTTGGCTCCGTTCCACAAACGGAAACCAAAACGAGAATGTGAAAGTAGCCTTACTTGGTCATGTGATTGCTGTTACTCCATTTTATTCAGCTTGTTGCAGCATTGAGAGCTTAGTTGGAATCCTGTGTTTGGCAGACATTAGTTTCTGGCTACTGTTATCTGTTGTATCATGGCTGACGATTCGGAGGAACTTTTTCTCTTGTGCTGGCTGCTTTCTCGGCAACAGGAACAGCAGCCAACTATGCTGAACATGGAACCAAGGAGGAGGAGGCATTGGGTTCACCTAATTGTCTCTCAGCGGTGCAGGAAGGGTCACTTCCACACGCTTTACATGGATCTGCTACATGGATCTGCTAAATTTCATGAGTATTGTCTTATGTCTGTGAACAGCTTTGACTTTTTGTTAGCGACTCTGCGCCCTGGCCTCACATACCGGGACACAAATATGAGGCGCTGCATTTCTTCTGAGGAACGGCTCATCGTGACGTTCAGGTATGTATTTTTTAAATTATTTTCTTTTTGGTGAATGTGCAAACTATTAAATCTTACTATTTTTGCTATTTGTAATATGTGTGATAGTGTAGCTACAATGTGATAATGTGCATATTTAGATTTGGTGTGTATTTTTGGTGTTAGAGTATTTCTGTGTAGCAGTACTTTTTTTATTTTTTTATTTTTTCAAATTTTTGGCAACTGGGAATCCATTTGCATCTCTGCATTTTGAGTTCCTTCTAGGAGTCTCAACTATTTCTCGTCAAACCTGTGCTTTGATTTGGCAGCAACTCCAGGAAACAGTGATGCCAGAGCCCAATGCAGAACATTGGATCCAAATTGCTGAGGGTTTTTATGTCGATGCGGAGTTTCCAAACTGCATTGGGGCACTGGATGGCAAACACATAAGCCGCCTCACTCCAGACTCCACGTTATTTATCAGTCGCCAGGACTACTGTATGAACGACGTAATTCCACTGTTTCATGTCCTGAAACAGATGCTGGTAAATCTTGCTGGTCAGGGGACTGGAGACATGGCGCTTAGATCTCACGGCCACATAAGCCCTGTGGGGGCTGAACTGGAAGAGGACATTGGAGCACAAGCAATGTGTAGAAATATGGATGATTTTGACACACAGGTCACAGGACAGGAGAAGCAGGCGGAGGAGCAAGAGAGAGATGAGGAAGATGAGGTAGATGGCCCAGGCACACCGTGGGAGTATGCAGTGGAGATGGAGGCAGGGAGTCGCTCCGAGTCACTTGCGCAAATGACCCGATGCATGCTCACTTGCTTGCGTAGTGACAGTCGAATTGCCACTATTCAGCAGAGAAATGACTACTGGCTCTCCACCATGTTAGACCCTCGCTATCGGTCCAAAATGGGGGCCTTTTTTACACCCGCTAAGAGGAAGGAAAAACTGAACTACTATAGAGACATCCTATGTAATCAGTTGGCCGCTGCCGATCTGCGCCATCGTCCATCCTCTCTCAGGTCTGACCGAGGGGGCCCTCTGCGCTCACGTTTCACTGCCATGGCTGCTGGCGAGGGGTGGCAGGAGCAGTACCAGCTCCATCAGCAGCAGCCTGAGTCTACAGTCGCTGAAGAAACTACTCACCAGCAGCTAGACTTAGAGCAGAACCTGAACCAGCAGGTGGTGGCATACTTTGAGTGCACCCTGCCACCCCAAGATCCGCTGGTCTACTGGACAGCCGAAATGGATTTGTGGCCTCAACTGGCCAAGTTTGCCCTGGAAAAGCTGTCCTGCCCAGCCAGTAGTGTGGCATCAGAGCGGGTGTTTAGTGCGGAGGGGGCCATAGTTACCCCAAGGAGAACTCGCCCGTCCACCCTAAATGTGGAGAGACTGACCTTTGCCAAGATGAATCAGGCGTGGATAAACCAGGATTTCCACCCACCAAGCTCTGAGGGTGCATTGCCATGGCAGATTGTAAAGTGATCTGGACTCTGGTCATCATAGTTTTTTTTATTTTGGTAGGGGGGTAATATGCAGATAGTGTAGGGACTCACAAGACAAATAGGACCCTTGACGTGGGCTGGGGTTAACTGTAGGCAAAACCTAAAAACATCTGTCTGTGTTAATTCATGTTTTGCGCACAAAAACCCTCTAATACCTCTTTAATTATATCTTTAGGACCTATTTAATGTTTGATTATGTGCCCACCTGTTTGTATAGGTTTTAACAACATTTTTTGTTTCTTTAGGCATGCAGGACACTTCAAGACGCTGTCCAAGGTCCCTGCTTTGGAGGTTATCCCAGCACTTAGAACATTTTGGAAATCATTTGGCATATTGTTTTGCTTACAGTTCGGGAATAGTTAAATGACAATAAAAACCAGACACATAAAGAATAAGTAATTTATTCAGTATGTAAAAGCTTGCATATATAAAAATTAGAATATTAAACTCAAAAATAGCATATAGCACTTATATAAGGTCAGCATATATAAGAATAGCACTTCAGCAGAAATAACACTTACTTCACCGTCAAGCAGTCAATGATTATGACGCATCAGCATAAGCTTCAGGGAGTCTCCCATGTCCAATGTGACGGGAATCTTCAACTAGACAAGCGTCCTTATCCAGTGAATCAGATTTGTGCACACTTGACCAAGGAAACCTCCCAAGGCTATATACCAGTTCTCGTTACACAACCATGACTTGCATCCCAAATGCCCACCGTGGGCACCTGGGAGGCGTTGTCAGGAAACAAGCCATCCATCCAGTCAGGAGGGGCCAACTCCCGTCTCATTGTCTGATAACCAACATTCCAATAAACATTGCAACATCAACCATTTGCATCTCACTACTCCCCAACATTCCATTAAGCATTGCAACAGCATCTCTATTAATATTATTCTAAAATATACTTATAATACAAGAGAGACTCCATTTTAGAATCCCATTCACGTTGCATTACATTTCCACCCTTGGAGTCTCTCATGGAACATTATAAGTCCCATTGGCAACATTAACCTTTTGTCTTTCTGTGTTTTTTGGTATCATGGCACAAAAGGATGGAATGCATTGTATGCAACAACATATACCTACCAATATTGCAATGATGGTAAATATCACTCCAATAATGTATCTTATCTGTCCTGTATCAGGCAGCCAACTGAAATGCCAATCCCACCACCCTTGGTTTACATCTTGTTTGATGTGTTTTACCATGTCTTCTAATTGACCTATTTTATTTTTAATGCTATCTGAATGATCTGATAAATTGAAACAACACATTCCAGCAAAAGTAGCACATTCTATACCATGTTACAATAATAAGTAATCAATAGTAGCTCTATTTTGTAAAATTGCTTTTTTATATGATTGTATATCTAACAATATATCTTGTAATATTGTACTAGTAACATTAATTTGTTTTACCATAAAGCAAGCTAGTTTAGCTATAGTCCTGTGGTTATATATTGATAATGCCGGTACACCTACAATAGATGCCCCTAAACTTATATATTCAGCTCGCGATAGCAAATTTACATTATAATCACAATCTTCAGGTAATTGAACAGTAGCCTCTCTTTTCTGCCTATTCTTTATAGCAGATGTCAAAGGCACCATGGCTAATGTTAGCCGAGCTATTGTACAAGGTCCGTTTGTGATATTAGCTGGTATGTATGTGTAACTAGAGTTTCCACACGCTAATACCCATCCTAAAGGGCAAAGGTACATGTTTATCTAAGGAAGGTACTATCTTTGTTATATTACATTGCATATTTTCTTACAACTATTCACCTTCCTATTACAGATGGAAGGTTTACTTTGATTCTGTATTTTCGCTTGTATACAAGATGACAGTAGTTTTTCATCACATGTAAAGCTATAACAGACTTTTGCAGCAGCAACGAGTCCAGTAATGATTCTTATCATATTCTCCTGCAAATATTCATAAGTAGAACAATTAAGGCATGCATATATAATATCTTTTTCTGTTAGATCAGTATCATTTAGTTGGATACGCAACAATTGTGTCCATATATCAATGGGGGTAGGTATTGCGACCAAACAAGTTTCCAAAATATTTGATGCAGACATAGTTGTCCGAAGGCAAAAATCTGTCAGGTTCAGACTCTTGGCTAGAAACAGCCACAAGTTCTCTTTTGTTTTCCATAAAGTCTCTTCTGCTCGAAGCCCCACTTTCATGGCTCCCTGGTTGTTCCATATCCATATAACAGCCAGTAAAAAACTCACGGTTGGCAATAGCAGCTGAGGAAGCAGCTGAGGAAAATAAAGAAAAACATTAGTCTCGTAAATATACATTCCCCAACGGGGTAAAATTGTATCCTTCCTGTCCTGGTTTCATGGTAATCACCACATTGTCTGGACCTTTTGCTATTATCTCCGCTGAAACAGGAGGACCTGTATTTTCTTTAAGCCATATCTTGGCTCCTTCAGTGTGCCCAAGGCCTTGGGCACCATGAACAGTTAATTGGGAGAGAGCATTACCCTTGATAGCAGTGATATGCACATATTGTAACACCACTAGCTGAGCAATTCTATCTCCTGGCTGTATTATCAAAGTTTCTGTTCCTGCATTATGTAGAATCACCTTAATCTCCCCTTGATAATCAGGATCAATGACTCCCCCATTTACCTGTATCCCCCTAAGGCTTAGACTTGATCTTCTCAAAATCAATCCAAAATAATTAGGGGGAAAGCTTAATCCCAATCCTGTGGACAATATCTTTGTATCTCCAGGTTGTAACACCTCATCAATGATGCAATATAGATCTAATCCTACTGATTGAGGTGTAGCTTGTACTGGTTGCCGTGCTCCTGGATTTATCTCCCAGTACACCACTGTCTCTTCATGTAAACCTGTTTTGAGGGGCATTACTTTCAAATTTGGAGTCAACATCCGCATTAAAGGAGTTTCTTGCTCTGCAATGGGCCTATTATTCAGAATATTAAGTGCTTCTCCTAATTTATCTTTCCATAAACCCCACTTTCCGTCTGTCAATTTGTTTAATTAGTACACACCAAAAAATGGCGCTGGGCAAGCGCCTATCACCGGACCGCCCACTTAAATAGAACACCAAAAAATTCATCCGGAATAAACAAAATAATCTTTATTAGTATATTCATATATATAAAATCATGATGACAACATAAAAATAGCAGTAAACTAGAGCTGGTGGTATAAAAAGCACCAGAGGGATATCAGGAGAAAAATGTGCAAATGATGTGCAAATAACAGCGTATAATATCAGATAATCGACCTATATAAGGAAACACATAATCAAATATAAAGTGCCTAGTGCGACATAAGTAAAAGGATGATCTCCAAAGAGGTCAGACTACCTGGTGTGAACAAGTAACAATCTCCTGCGTCCCCAACCCGACGTACGTTTCACCAAGAGCGGCTTCTTCAAGGGTATAAAGTTTATTCCGGATGAATTTTTTGGTGTTCAATTTGTTTAATTGTTGTTTTAGTAGGCCATTCATGCGCTCAATGAGGCCTGCCGCTTGGGGATAATATGGGATATGGAATATCCATTCCACATTGTGCCCTGCTGCAAAATTGTTAATCAAGTCATTTTTAAAATGAGACCCATTATCTGACTGTATTTGAATTGGTAAACCATAATGCATAATCATCATCTCAAGTAGTCTTACTGTAGCTTGAGCGTTTGCTTTTTTGCAGGGATGTGCAATCATCACTCCAGAGTATGTATTTATAGCAGTACACGCATATTTACATCCTCTGGAGGGCGTCATTGGTCCTATAAAATCAATTTGCCAAATTTGGCCTGGAAGTTTTCCTCTATGTATCTGTCCTTTTACCATATGTGGTATAGGCCTGTTTTTGCTGTGTTGACATACCGGACACTGGCCTATTATTGTTTTTATGGTTTCTAACCTGAGGGGGACACCTCGGCTTTGTCCCCATTGGAACGTGGCCTTTTCCCCCAAATGACCACTCTTTTGATGGGCCCATTTAGCCAATCCCAACTCCTGGGAGCCTTGATCTTCTTCCACAGTGAGACTTGTGATCTTTGATTGCTCATCCGCAATGTTATTGTACAATCTGTCAAGAGTATCACAGTTAGTATGTGCATCCACATGAAATACTGTTATGATTTTGTTTTGTACAATTTCCCAAATTTGCTGCCATAATTCAGCCCCCCATAACTCCTTGTTTCCAATTTTCCACCCATGCTCTTTCCAGGTGGGCATCCATGTGGTTAATCCATTAGCCACAGCCCATGAATCTGTATATATATGAATTTCATCTGCCTCTTGTGTTCGAAATACTTGATAAACAGCATATAACTCGGCATACTGACTACTTTTTCCTGCTCTCTCTGCAATTACCCACTTGGCATCAAATGGTCTATAAGCCACTGACTTCCACATTCTCACAGATCCTTTGTATTTGGCTGATCCGTCAGTAAACCCAGCATATTGCTTTTGTTTGTCTGTCAATTGGTTATAAGGAACTCCCCATGTTACTGGTGATTCCATCCTAACCTTTTCAGGTGGCACCTGTACTCCTACTTGAGGAGCTTTGGCCACTTTTTCATGTAGGACAGCAACTCCTTTAGGTCCTGTTTTTGCCCTGTCCTGTATGTTCCATTTCCACTTGATTATTAAAGTCTCCTGAGCATGTCCTATTCTATGAGTTTTTGGGGAACTTTGTACCCATGTCATTATAGGTATCTCTGGCCTCAATACCACTTCTTTACCTACAGTGGTAGCTTCAGTGTCCACTAAAGCCCAATAACATGCAAGCAATTGCTTTTCAAATGGAGTGTATTGTTGAGCAGCCTCTGGTAATTTTCTTGACCAAAATCCTAGTGGTACTGATTTTCCATCTTGTTTTTGCTATAAACTCCATATAGCATATCTGTCTTCACATGATACATAGAGTTGCATGGGACCATCTTTCACAGGCCATAAATCAATAGCCTGTTGAATTGCTTCTTTAGCTAAGTCAAAAGCCTTTGACTGTTCCTCGCCCCAGCTAAACTCAAATTTTTTCCTAGTTACCTTGTATAGGGGCGCTAATATCTGTCCCAGGTGTGGTATATGTTGTCTCCAAAACCCAAACAACCCTATGAACTGTTGAGTTTGTTGTTTGGTTTTTGGCTGAGCAAACTGCAAAATTTTCTGTTTAGCTTTTTCAGTAATCTCTCTATGTCCTTTGTTCCAATTAATTCCGAGGAATTTTACATTTTGGCTGGGACCTTGAATCTTTTCAGGATTTATCTCCCATCCTTTCTCTCTCATGTGTTCAATCAGGCTGGCTAGAGCCTGCTCCACCTCCCCCTCACTTTGTCCTTGTAACATTATGTCATCTATGTAGTGTGAAACTAACATATCAGGGTGTACCTCGTTGTACTTCCAATCATCTAGGTGTTCTGCCACTATTCGATGACATATGGTGGAAGGCGTGTAAATGTATACTGCCTTCCTTCCCAGGTAAAAGCAAATTGGTTCCATGCTTCCGGATCAATAGGGATAGTGAAAAAAGCGTTAGCCAGATCAATCACTGCATACCACATCCCGGTGTGAGCCTGAATATTCTCAACTATAGTCACAGTATCCGGTACAGCTGCTGCCAAGGGAGGGGTATTTTTATTTAACTCCCTATAGTCCACCGTCATCCGCCAAGAACCATCCGATTTCTTAACGGGCCATACCGGATTATTCCATTCAGTAGTAGTAGGGATTATTACCCCTGCTTGCACATATTCTCTAATAGTAGCACTAATTTCTTGTGTCCCTCCTGGTATCCGATATTGTTTCATTTGCACTACCTTAGAGCTTCTGGGGATCAATACCGGGGGCATTTTTAGTTTCTGCATCTATTATAAAGGATTTCACACCAAATGAGTATCTTCCATCGGGCAATTGCAATTGTAATCCTTTCAAAATATCAATCCCTATGATATATTCTGGTATTGGCACTATTAGCACGCTATACTGTTTAGAGGGGAGATTTCCTATTTTCATCCAGATTTTAGTCTTTTTCCCTTCTACTTGGGTTCCCCCTAACCCCATGACAATTACCCTCTGTCCCGGATGTTTGTTTGGGTTCCCGTAAATCAATGAAGCCTCTGCCCCCGTGTCTATTAAAGCGGACAATCTTTGAGTATTTTTATGTTTCCATTGTATTTCAATTGGTACATGGGGTCGGGCGTCTACACGGCGAGCATGGCTAACCTGTCAATCTTCAATTTTCCCTCTCCAGGCTTTCAGATGCAGCAGGAGAATGCTGTTTTTTGTGCTCTATTAACAGAGATTTCACTTCTTTAAATAAATCTGCGTACTCTGTTGTAAAAAGGGCGGGGGGGGAGTGGCCTTATGGTACTCATTTTTCTGGAACTTCTCGTCCTGTTCATTTTTTATTTCCACTGCTCTAGCATTCTTCACCTTCTTTTGATACATTTGATACATTTCTGACGTTGTTATCCCGTCTATCTCTTTTGCGTCCACCCCTGCTTTAAGTAAAGCTCTGAACATCTCTGTTCGAGATACTCTATCTTTCCCATCTGTCCTTTCCTTTTTAACAAAAGGAGGTTTAGTATAAGCAGTTTTATTCTTTTGTATTTCTCCTGTCCAATCTCCTAGATCACTTAATTCTCGTACTGCTTGTATGACTTCCTCACATCTCTTTCCCACCTGATTAATCAACAAAGTCATCATCACTGATTTGTAAGCAGGTGGAGCAGTTCTTATCAGTCTATTTCTCATACTGGTAGAAATATTCTCATCAAGGTATGATTCGGGGGTGGCAACTGCTAAAGTCAATTTCATGGCTATTTCCATTATTCTTTGTATGTATTCTTTTAATGAATGCCACATATTAATATTTTTAGGCCAGTCAGCGGGAGTGGGGTATCTTAAAGTAGCCCCCGCTGTTACCACAGTTAACAATGAGGACTCGTGTTGTACAGTAGCCCAATCTCTTATAAATCCCTGCACACTTGGCTCATGACAGATAGAAAGGAATTTTAAAACATCTGCATGATCTACCATGACGGTGTGCACACCGTCATTCACTATTCTCACAAACCACGACAACAATTTTTCCCCTGATTTCTGAGAATATCTACTAAGGCTATCCCCTATCTCCTGTGTAGTATAATCATTCAATATAGCAGTTGTAGTCAGGTCTGTCACCTGACCCTGATCATCATATCTCCTTTTAGCTTCCCTTCGAGTAACTGGCTTTGCTGTTAGTTTTGGAGGATCTATGAAGGGATCAGGTGGATCCTCCCAATCATAATGGGGTTCATCTTCACTAGTTGATGAGAATCCTGAAGCATCCACATCTCCAGGATCCCAATCTACCCCAGCACTTGCCACAGCTAAAGCAACTCGTTTCTTATTCAATCTTCCTCTCCTTTTCTCATATTTGTACTGGGCTACCCGACATGCAGCTTTTTCTGCTATGTTTTTATACTGAACCATCTTATCAGCCAGCAGCTGCTGTTGACATTTATGCAAACTTTCTTGTGCTCCTATCATAGCTATTTGCTGTTCCAATTCCGCTACTTTAGTTTTCAGAGCACTATTCTGTTGATCCATAAATCTATATGCGCTCAACTACAACCAACCCTTTCTACAGAGGGATTTGTACTCATCTCCTTTCTGCATAGTTATTCTAGACAAACATTTAGAAACATCTGCTGGTGAATAATCATGCAGCTGTCCATCCCAATTTTCTCCAAGTCCAGTACCTTTTCCCCACTCTTTACCTAGGACAGAATATGGAGCCTGCTCCCATCCTGGAATAACATCACTAGCTATGGGGAGAGCTTCAGCTTGTTTTCTCTTAAAAAAAACTGGTCATTGTCACAAACTATCCCACTTCTGACGCCAAAAATGTTTTGCTTACAGTTCGGGAATAGTTAAATGACAATAAAAACCAGACACATAAAGAATAAGTAATTTATTCAGTATGTAAAAGCTTGCATATATAAAAATTAGAATATTAAACTCAAAAATAGCATATAGCACTTATATAAGGTCAGCATATATAAAAACAGCACTTCAGCAGAAATAACACTTACTTCACGCAGTCAATGATTATGACACATCGGCATAAGCTTCAGGGAGTCTCCCGAGTCCGATGTAACGGGAATCTTCAACTAGACAAGCGTCCTCATCCAGTGAATCAGATTCGTGCACACTTGACCAAGGAAACCTCCCAAGGCTATATACCAGTTCTCGTTACACAACCATGACTTGCATCCCACATGCCCACCGTGGGCACCTGGGAGGTGTTGTCAGTAAACAAGCCATCCATCCAGTCAGGAGGGGCCAACTCCCGCCAGGATGTTTGGCTCTTGATATGAACCGCGTCTCATTGTCTGATAACCAACATTCCAATAAACATTGCAACATCAACCATTTGCATCTCACTACTCCACAACAGTCCATTAAGCATTGCAACAGCATCTCTATTAATATTATTCTAAAATATACTTATAATACAAGAGAGACTCCATTTTAGAATCCCATTCACGTTGCATTACACATATGTATGGTTGTCTTAAAGTATATACACACCCTAGTTGTAATTAATAAAGTAAAGTAATCTAAACTATGTGTATTATTTTTTTAATCTTTGCATTTCAATAATAAAGTAAATGGTGATATTGTTTGAATGTTATCACATATTTAATAAAGGGCCAGATATTTTAGTTGACATAATTTTATATATGATAAATGAAAAGTAAAAAACATCACTCAGCCACTATTAAAAAAAAAATAAAAAAATAAAAGCTACTTATAAGCCCATAAGATCCCTGATGAAAGGTCCAGGCCCACGTGCAGGAAGGGCAGCCACATTACTTGGGTGATGGTATGGCATTCTGGGGCCTTAAAATGTGGCCGGGAGCCATATTCATGCTCCTGGGAGTATAGGGGCTGCGAGTATGAGCTGGTCCGAGCATGTGGTGACAACATGCTGGGCCCGGGTTGCGGTTTTGCTGACAACAATAAAGCCCGCTGCTTCATGTTATGGACAGTCCGCACCAGCTCCATAAAATCCATAGGTGAATCCATTATTGTGGCAACGGAAGCCATAATGGTCACATAAATGGGCTTTTTTTCAAGCAAATATAGCCCACTTAACATTTTCTCTTCCTTCCCTTCATTCCTTCTCTGGCTCAAATACTCGAGCACCTGAGTATCAATCAGGGCTCGAGTGTTTGAGGCAGAAACAGGAATGTCTCCAGCCCCCCTTATCTGTCGTGGCTGTCTCCTTGGTCTTTCTGGGCTGGATGGAAGAGCAGCAGCTCCCTCCAAAGAAGATGACTCCTCCTGCCTCTCAGGACGAACCAGGTGCTCCACACTTTCTGCCTCTTCCTCCACAGGATGAGGGGATTCCAGGGGACCAGCAGCTTGCTCTTCCTTGGTAGAGCTTCTCGCTTACCCCCTTGTTCCTCCAGGCTGTCAACGGTGCTGTGAATTAGATATCATTTTGATTAAACAATGTGTCTAAAGGGTATGACCAAAACACATTTAATGACCCACACTGGAACACAGGGGTCCAGCAGTCTTTTCAAATATTGATGAACTATTTTGAGTATTGTTTGTCAATATTAAAAGGCTGGAGAAGCTCTTAATAATGTGGTTCTTTGAGTTCCGAAATGGCACCTCAAATAAACCCTTCATATCTTATGTAGTCTAAGTAAGTACATTATTGCTTAATGTCTTGGTCCATTGTTCCCATTAGCCATGTGCTGCATTAGAGAGTGCAGAGTCTGTTTCAGTACTAGCAGGGATGTACTGTCCTTGTCCACACTATGGTAGACACAGACTTCCGCCTAGCAATGTTGATGAGCTGTTGACGGGACCTACACAGATGGATGTTACTTATCTCTCTCCTCAACTGTTTCAGATGTCACCCCTTTGTGCAGGTCATGTCAGGAGAAACAATGCTAAATGGAAGTCTTCTTCTAGCAAGGTCTGGACAAGGGCAGTATATTACCGGCTGCGAACAAATTGTACCAGGCATGTGCAATCCAGGCCAACGGAGAGCATTGCATAAAAAATTACTTCTATGCTGTTATCATTCATACAAAATAAAAGCCAAAATCAAGCTTTTATTTGCATGTATAGAATTATAACAACCACTAAATACATTTGGTACTCACGGCCTAAGATCCAGCAAAGGTCGCAAAAACTGTAGATGTTTGGTATATAGATAGGGCTTGTGTCTAAGCCCCCCATCACCACTGTGTCCCTGTGACATGACCAGTTCCCCCCGAAATTGGTCTCGGCATGATTGCCAGCAGGTCTTCACTTGTTGCACTGTAGAAATATAACATAACCATTCTAAATGTATATGTTCACACACAGTATAAATGCACATTTGTACAAATGGTTAAACAAAATGTATACATGAAAAAACATTTTTTATGTTGATACCATATACAGTAACGTGTACTGTACTAAAATTGTGTTAGTGCTATACACATGTTTTTTACTAATTAGTTGGGGCATATACATTCAATGGCCCTCTAGGCAAACATTTAAATCTATTTGATTCTAAAGGGGTTGGGTCACCACAGCAGATACCATTTATAATGTGGAAAACATTCATACAAGCCCTTTAATAATATATTTTTATTACCCACATTTCTTCCTACGCTGGCTGGCTTCATTTTAAAAAGAAACCTGTCACCTCAAAAACACATATTAAACCACCAGCATTACCTTACAGTAGCCCACATTGTGTTCCTAATCTTGTGTTTTATTCCCCATTTATGGCTGCATACTTTATAAAAGGCAGTTTGAATCTTCATCAGTGCTATCTTCTGAGCCAGCTTAAAGTCAAGGGGCAGCGGCCTTCTTGCTTCAAGTCTTTAATTTGATTGACATAATGCTGTGAGGCATCGCACTATTCTTGCGCATGCGCAGTTCGCTCCCTCTTACAGCGAGAACCCGGCTCCGGCTCCCATACTCACCCGGCTGCAATTGTCTTGCTGCGCATGCGCCGTATATTGCAATCGTGCGTGTGCATGCACCCGCCCGCCTGTCGATTCTTGGCCTCAGCGTCAGTAAGGTTCCCTTTATAATCACTTCCTACACTTCTCGTTTCCATGGTTACGAACACCCTGAAATCCAGCTGCAGTGACCGTGCTTGTACAGTACAGGAAAAAGAGCAGGACTATCCCAGCTCCAGTAGTCCCAGCCACCAGAGAGGGAGGCACTTTTTCCTATACTGTGCAAGCATGGCCACCGCTGCAGGATAGCAGAGTTGTTGTAACCGGGGAAACGTGCCAGTGCTCAAACAGTTGCAAAACATTATATAGATAGGTTAAAATACAGGGATGGACAATATGCGCTCTACAGCTATTTCAAAACTACAACTCCCAGCATGTCCAGACTTAATAAAGCGATCAGCCTACAGCAGGGCATGGTGGGAATTGTAGTTTCACTACAGCTGGAGAGCCACAGGTGGCCATCCCTGATGTAATATATCAATGTATAGTGTTGTTGAAGGTGAAAAGGAATATAACTATTTTGGAACATAATTTCTGGAACATAATTGGGCCTAACATTTCTACAGCATGGATCCGCAAAATACGGATGTGTTCCGTATGCATTCTGTATTTTTTGCGGACCCATTGACTTGAATGGAGCCACGGAACATTATTTGCAGGCAATAATACATGTTCTATTCTTTTGTGGGATGGAAATACAGAAACGGAATGAAGACAGATTGACTTTCGTTTTTTCTGCAGACCCATTGAAATGAATGGTTCCCTATACGGTCCACAAAAAAAAGGAATGGACACGGAAATAAAATACGGCCTTAGTCTGTTCAACATTTAAAATCTACAGTATACTGCCTCTTCAGCAAACATTCAGTGAGAATTTCCTATTCATATTTCTTAATGTTGTGATAATTTACTGCTGTCCTTTTGGTATATTTTGTCTATTCAGCTGAGCAGCTTTCTCTGTCACGGGGAAAATATAGCAAATTATGTCATGTCTACGGTAACCGCTCGTAGGATCCCTTGATGCAGTGTGACTGCATGTGTAAGAAAATCATATGAGGTGTTTCTGAATAGCTGGAAAAAAACAATAAAGATCATTTCTTTTGTTAGAGCCTTGCGTCTCCTGGAGCTTCCCTGCTGTGACTGTCTTCTTCCATCAGGATGCTGAAGGCTAGAGAGGATGGCGGGTCTCAGACACGATTAGACCACTAGAAAAGGCAGAGATTGAACAGATGTGCAGAATATAAGGAGATGCACAGGAGGATGCTGTGCATTACTACAAATGTCAGGCCAACATAACAGGATCATTTCAGATTTCTGTCTGGAAACTTGGAATAGAGCCGCACTGCATTAATGAAACAGACACATTTAATTTGGTTTACTGAAAATGTTCGTTTCCTCTAGTACACTGGTTACTGTATTCTCAGATTTTCAGACTTGTGGGTTTGATAGACTGTCTTCAAAAAGCAGCAGACTTCACAAACTTGACATAACATTACCCCTTAAAACATTTGTTCTAGTAATATGAAATGCAAACATCAGATGTGAAGATTAGTGATGAGCGGCAGGGGCAATATTCGAATTTGCGATGTTTTGAAAATATTTGGTAGAATATTCGTCATATATTCGCGAATTTGCTATTATTTTCTAGATTGCGAAAACCGGCAATGTAATGTGCGCGTAATGCGCGTGCAATACAGTCGTGGGTCACTATTGCTACATTTTTCAAACTGCTCGAAGTTTCCTGAGACTAGGGAAAATGGTTGGCACGGCAGAACATAACAATAGCCTTATATGCAGAAAGAGTGCTTCAATATATTCGTGATTGTGCAAATCAGCAATAATGATGCGAATATTTTGGCGCAATACCTGCAACTTCACATTTTAACAGGTCTGACTACATATTAGTGATTGGTGCACTAAGTATTGTTGTGAACTTGTGACATCACAGCACTATGTATGTATGTATGTATGGAAAGCAGAACCTAACTACACTATATCACTATCTAACCTACACTGACTATCTCCCACTAACTATCTGTATTATATATATAAACTAACTAACTAACTAATGTAATGTGACAAATGGATATGACAGAGCACAGCAATAACACTGCTGTCTCTCTCAGAACTGTAATAAACTGTAGAAAATGGCTGTGGGGAGGTTCTTATATAGTAAAGGGGTAGGCAACTTTCCTTTTGGTTGCTGGGATGTTGCTAAGCTCAGACAAAGACTTTGCAGCCTTCTCATTGGGCCACAAGTAAAAGGAGGTTACTGATGATAAAAATGTAGAATATTCGAAAATACGAATATATATCACTATTCTAAGTATTCACGAATTCTAGAAGTTGCGATATTCGCAATTCAAATATTCACGCCCAACACTAGTGAAGATATTTGGGAATAACAGCAAAGAATATTGTAAAAGATGTAAGAGAAGGTAATTCCTATTTAATGACTTATATTCATAGCATTAATCACCGCTAGTCATAAAATCTAGACACCTATTCACCTTTCTGGTCATAATTCTATAGCATAAAAACAGAAAAGATATTAATGTTTTATATAAATTAATGAATTCTATATTTCTTTAGAATTGCCTGAACAATAGCTTTTCCATAAACTATAGCAGCTGCACACAACAGTGATGACTTTGTGATTTTAAAGGAAATGTGTCACCAAAAATTTTATCTGCCAGTTAAAATCAGATGTTTTTATTTATTCTATTTCCTAGGCATGATTATGGGGCGGTCATCTTGCCTGAGTTGTTCTTATGGGCATATAGAAAACATTAAAAAATGCTTTACAGCAGCCCCATGGGCCATAGACACAATGGGGACCCTATTGAGCTTCTATGGGATAGTTTTCTAGGCATGCTCTGTGACCTGTGCAGAGGACATTGTACAAGGAAAGAATAGATAAGCTTTGACAATCACCTATTGTGAATGGTGGATCCTGTCTTATCTATACACAGAGGTAATATATCCTTATCATTACAGGCAGGATTAGAATGAGTTAACTGCAGTGATCTGTACAAACCAAGAAGTGGTGCCAATTATTAGACACAGTGGCCAGGGAAAAACTGTAGGATTTTATCTTTTTGTAAAAATATATGGAGTACATGGAAAATTAAAAACAACATCAACAATTCTTTAAAAATATGTTAAAATTAAAAAGTGATTTAAACAGCAGATCCTTTTCTGATGACACATTCCCTTTAAAGAGATTTTCCTGGGTAATAATATTGACCATTGGGGAGTCCGACATCCGGCACTGCCACCAATCAGCTGTTATCTGCAGCTGCTACCACTGAGAATGGAGCTGGAAGCCCTCTTCATGTAGCTGTGCTTCCAGCTCAGTTCTTAGTAGCAGTTCTGGCGCTGGCAGCAGCAGTGAACAGCTGATCAGTGGGGTGACAGGGGTTAGACCCCCATTGATCTGGTATTGATAACATATCCTGAACATAGGTCGACAATATTGTTAGCCTTGAAAAAAATTTGCTCTTGTATTTTTCCCATACCACATGCAGTTATATGATGTTTTTAGTAGCAGTTTTAGCAATACAAATGCTTGCATGCTGTTTTTGTTCAGCCATTTTTCCCCTTATAGACAAAGAGATGAAAAAATGCCAAAAGTCTTAATTTTTATGTTTAAAAAAATTAAAAAACACTAGTAGGCATAAACAACTTGTCTGTCCTGCTAATTATATTTGCCATAGGCTTTTTACCAACATCTGAAGCTGGCATTTTTGACAAAACTATGCCAAAAACTAGATGTGCAAAAAGCCACTAAAACTGTGAAAGTTCAGAAAAACACTATAAATTAGATTCAGCCTAACGATGTTTTCACAAACAGCATTTTTTGAAAAATGCCACTGTAGTTTTTGATGCAGTATTTTGAGCCAAAGCAGATCCAACACGTAAGAAAAGTGTAAGTCCTTCCCATATACTTTAGTTCCCATTCCTTTGGAATCCACTCCTCCCTTTGGCTCAAAATCTCCACCAAAAACTGAACCAAAAAGGATCATACAAACTGCAGGGGTTGAGTCATCACTTACTGATTTGAGGTCTTTACTGATTTGAGGTCTGTCTATCCGGACCAGCACTGTTTTTAGAATGAAGGTAAGCACTACTGCCGTTTCTAAAGGACCCTTTGCACAACTTACGAACGCTTGTTATTGATGATCTATCTTGTTATTGATGGCCCAACCACAGGTTTATAGATCTATTATGCTGTGAGTTCACGTCAGTTAAAACCACAATCGGGCCAAGTCATACATCCACATACGGATACAAAATGAGACGGTATTAGACTTACGTGTACCTGGCCTCAGTGTGGGTGGCCAGGATTGCTGTATACAGGAGAAAACACAAATTGGCCATGATGGGCATTGTGCATTTTAGGTTCCATGAGAAGTCATTGAGGTCAGTCAGGGGTCCATTATGTGATGGATCCAGCATTTCTGTCATCTTCATTTTTTGTTCCTATGATGGAACTATTCTATAATTAGAAATTAGAATGAAATTACTCTATAGGCTGAAGCTTCAAGACTTGTAGCTGCTAAATTATTAATTCTAACATTTAAATATACAGTATTATAATTTACAGTAAAGGAATGAAAAAATTGAAGTCACATGCTTTACTACTACAAAAAGATCTATTAGTAGATGGGATTATTTTACAAAAACAGCACAATTATAAATCATTCAAAAGGGGAGAATATCATGTGGTTACCCGGCTCTGTCTAGACCTCCAGGAGTACAATCGAAACCGGAATACTGTTTTATATGGAAAGTCAAATTAAAAAACAAAACAATAAAAATGTGTATAATTAAAACCTGATTTAAATATCTTTAAAGCAGCCCCATGGTCCATAGACGCAATGGTCTGGAGGACGTCACTGACTTCTATGGGAAAGTTTTCTAGACATGCTCTGTGACCTGTGTAGAGGTCATTGTACAAGGAAGGAAAGAAGAGATAAGATATTGTGAATGATGGATCCTGTTCTATCTGTACACTGAAGTGATATCATTACAGACAGGATTAGAATGAGTTAACTGCAGTAAAGTGATCTGTACAAACCAAGAAGTGGCGCCAATTATTAGACCTAGTGGCCAGCGCAAAAACTGCAGGATTTTTTGGTTTTAGTTTAAATATAAAAAGTGACATGAAAAATTAAAAATAACATCATTAAAAATAATTTCAAAATATGTTAAACATAAAAATGACTTAAACAGCAGGCCATTTTCTGATGAAACATTCCCTTTAAGTTCCTTTTAGGCATGAAGCAAAATTGTCCAATTAAATGTGAAATAAAGAACAAATGGCTAATGCTTTAGTCAATTTCATGTAAATTTGAACATTTTGTAATCCGGATTTAATGTATTCATCTTCAACTGTTTATTCAAAAAGACTAATTATTGCACTTTATCTAAATTTGTAAATGAAAATGTGTAACGAGTGCTGCAAAACACAGACAAGTCTCATTGGGATCTACACTAGGATTTTTCCTAGAATTCACTTTACTATCTGACTAATTACATAGACCTCAGAATTCCCATCTTCTCCATAAAACAGATGAGGAATGTCCATCATTAGGCCTTGCCAGATTGCACCACTGCAGGAAGAAGCTGGAAGAAGCAATTTTCTTCTTTACTCTAAAATAGTAACATAGAGTGATGGAGTAATTTATATTTAATGACAAAAGACTACTCTTACGTAATTTCTTCAGATGAGAACTTTAATAATTTTCACCTTTTGACCTCTGAAAGTACCAACCTAAAGGTTATGGATAGAGATGAGCGAATCGAAGCTGACGAAATGGAATTCGACCGAATTTAAAGAAAAATTTGATTTGCACCAAATGCAAATTTCCTCGCGATTTGTGGTAAGGAATTGCATTTTTTCCTACAATGGCTGATACATGTGTGAGGACATGGGGCAAAGAACTCTGGAAAGGTGGGTTCACACATACTGACATGCATGCAGCCAATCAGCAACCAGCCAGCCCTGTGATGTCACAGCCCTATAAATACGGTGGCCATCTTAGATTCTGCCATTCACGAGCGTGCTTAGTGCAAGGAGAAACGTGTCTGCAGGCGCTAGGGACAGTGATAGGAAAGATTTGATTGTGGTGAAAAAAAATATTCACAAGTGCAGATTACTCAAGGTGTAGGGAAAGGATAGGGAGGAATCATTCCACCAGCATTTGTGTTAAACAGGGTTCAATCGAGGAGGTGACAGCCTGGGTAATAGGAACAATCCAATTACACCTTGCTGCACTGACTGGGGATCCAAATTGCCATTATACAGCTTTGTAATTCCAGCAAACCTGTCTTATTAGGGTGCAAGTGCTGTTTGATACAGGCATTAGCAGGGTTTATTACAAGGAAATATTTATATGTTTTATTTGCCCTTGTGCGGTGCACTTATATGTTCTAAAGCATTTTTTGGTTTGTATTAGGGGGTAAAAAGTGCTTAAAGCCGTTGTTTGGTGAAGGGCGAAAATTACAGCCCTTTTTGTCGTGTATTAGTAGCAAAAGTAAAATATATTTGCCGCTCAGCGGTGCAGTTACCTGTTTTAAAGCTCTTTTCTCTGTGTATTGGTGAAAAAGAAAAAAAATATTTGCCGATCAGCGGTGCAGTTATCTGTTCTAAAGCCCTTTTTTGCATGTATTAGTGGAAAAAGGAAAAAAATATTTGCCGCTCAGCGGTGCAGTTATTTGTTTTAAAGCCCTTTTTTCCATGTATTAGTGGAAAAAGAAAAAATATCTTTGCTGCTCAGCGGTGCAGTGATATATGTATGCTGTGTATTAGTAGCGAAATAAAAATATTTTCGCCATCCAGCGTTGCACTGATCTGTTGAAAAGCCTTTTGTGGAAAAGTGGAAAAAACATTGGGCCTAATTGCCATTCTGTGGTGTGGTGATATCTTCTGAAGTCCTTTTTGTAGTGTATTAGTGTAGAAATAAAAATATATTCGCCGTCCAGCATTGCATTTATCTATTGAAAAGCCTTTTGTGTAAAAGTAGAAAAAAATTACAATTGACATTCTGCGGGGCGGTAATATATTCTGAAGTTCTGTTTGCCGTGTATTAGTGGCGAAATAAAATATATTCGCCGTCCAGCATTGCAAATATCTGTTGAAAAGCCTGTTGTGTAAAAGTAGAAAAAAAGTTGGGCCTAGTTACCGTTCTGCAGTGCAGTGATATATTCTGAAGCCCAGTTTGCCGTGTATTAGTGGCAAAATGAAAATATATTCTCCATTCAGCGTTGCCTTTTGTGTAAAAGTTGAAAAATATTTTGGCCTAATTGCTGTTCTGCGGTGCAGTGATATATTCTAAAACCTAGTCTGCCATGTATTAGTAGCGAAGTAAAAAATATTTGATCTAACATTTGATTATTTGATCTAACAGTATGTCAGACAGAGAAGTGCCAGGCCCTGCACAGTGGAGTGGCAGAGGCGTAAATGTTTCTGCCGCAGGCAGAGGTCGCAGCAGAGTAAGGGGCCGTGGCAGCAAGAGTTACTTCAAGAGGCCTGACCTCCCAGTGTCAGGTAGCAGTCGTGTTGTGACTAAAAACCCAGTGGTTCTTGAATGGTTGACTCGATCTTCGACTTCGTCGCAAGTGACAAGCCAAGAGTCAGACACAACCCTTAGTTGGCATGGCCCAGGAGCAGGCCCTGTGCCCTCCCTTTCCTCAACCTGCCTCTGTCCTTTCCTCCACTAGGCGGGCAAGTAGTTATGAGGAGAGTGGCATGGGAGCTTGTATTGCGAGAGGTCAGACTCCTGACCCAGAGACGATTGGGGACGACATCAGTGACGTGCAGACGGTACTCGATGATGATGATGTAGCTGATCGCACTTGGGAGTCGGGTGACGAAGGAGCCTCATTTTTTTCTTTATATAATAGTGTAATATTATAAAATCTGTTGTCTCAATAATAAATCTGCAGTATGGGGGCCCCGTGTGGCTTCCACATGCTTTCAATATAATCCTTCAGCGAGTGAATAGATGCCGGATGACCGGGACGCTCCATGACCTCTCCAGGAGCTGCTATTGGGAGCAGCGGTTCATTACTGAGACATCCGTATAGTGTGGGGGAATCCGAAGACCCTCTCTATCTCCGTGCACCACAGGATGTCCTTCTTCCCATCCATGATGACTGGGAGCTTGTGATGTTTTCCTGACGAAGAGATCAGGGGCTGGTAGTTATGGTTTGAATCTTGATGAACTTCGCAACTCTTCCGGGCTCCAAGCAATCTTGAAGCTTTGTCTTTTCATTAGAGTTAGATGGGAATAGCTCACTCTTGGTGTCTATGGGCAAGGTGCTCAGGTCTATAAGCTGTATCACCCCTACAGAGAAACAAGGTAAATAATATTCAAAAATTAGACCGGCACTCTATATGTGTGTAAGTCCATAGATCACTTATTGGCCATCGTTGTCATGAAAAATATATATAAAAATTTATTACAAAGTAATTCATAAATACAATAAAATACAATAGACTTGCAAATAGCTATACTGTCAGGTGTAATTGACTGATACACATGACACAATTAAAAATAAAAATAAAATTAAGAATAAGAATGACCTTATTATTATAAGGGTATCACGGGGTTGTGGATATCAATACCTATAATGGTGTCTAGTTGTATCTGATGCAGCACGTCCGTGGTTTATCAACTAGTCAGGGTTAGACTAGATGCGATGCGATGGAAAAGACTGCAACCTATACACCTGTAACCACTCAGAGAGTTGATTTGTATTCACACTAAGGCCCTATTCACACATCCGCAATGTAGTCGCATGTATTCCGCAATTTTGCGGAATACATGCGACTCATTGACTGTGAATGGGGCCGGGAAATGCGAGAGACACACTGTGCTCTCCGCATCAGCTTAGCGGAGCGCCGCGATTCTCGGTCCGCGGCTCTGCAAAAAATAGAGCATGTCCTATTCTTGTCCGCAATTGCGGACAAGAAGAGCATTTCTATGGAGTTCGGGCAATGTCGGTCGCAAAATGCGGAATGCACATTGCCGTGTGTCCGTGTTTTGCGGATCCGCGGCTCCGTGGATCCACAAAATACTAGCGGATGTGTGAATAAGGCCTAAGGCCCTATTCACACATCCGTTGTGTTTTGCGGATCCACGGAGCCGCGGATCCGCAAAACACGGACACACCGGCAATGTGCATTCCGCATTTTGCGACCGCACATTGCCCGACTCCATAGAAAATGCTCTTCTTGTCCGCAAATGCGGACAAGAATAGGACATGCTCTACTTTTTGCGGAGCCGCGGACCGATAATCGGCGGCGCGCTCGTAGGCCGATGCGGAGAGCACAGTGTGTGCTCTCATCTTCCGGCCCCATTCACAGTCAATGAGTCCGCATGTATTCCGCAAAATTGCGAATACATGCGGACTACATTGCGGATGTGTGAATAAGGCCTAATACTGTCAGTATTGGAACAAGTGAGTGAAAATCCACTTTTATAAGGTATTAGTTGTACATATAACTTTCAGGTCTGCATTCCATCTCATTCATTAATAGTCTTTGGATCAGAATCACCAGTATTGGCTTATTGGCCCAAAACGCATATATCTGTCTTTCAGAGATTGTTATAAGTCTCACATACAGCCCCTTTTGTTGGTATAAATCTCTTTGGGCTAATCTCAGTTTTCTGAGTGTCCAATCCAGTATAAATCTCTTTGGGCTAAACTCAGTCAGGTATATTGCTGATGGAGAACAAATGCTGGCAAACAGGAGCGTGAATGACGGTTGGAGTTTTTTCAGTAAGTTAGCAGTCTTTGACTCCCATATCCGCCGTGATGTTAATGTTTAAAGGTAAAAGCTTCTTACCTAATGTTGTCCGGGCTTTGCTGTATATACTTACAGACCATGAGTATCACCGTGTGGTGCACTTTAGTATAGAGCTTATCCTGTCGCCAGCGATGGTCTCGAATACCGGCGTCACCTGACTTGCGTCCAAGTCTCGCGGGATTTGTATACGCTGGTTCTTGTACGCTTAGCAAATTTGTACAATGGAGCGCTCCAATATTTGAAAAATGTCCGGTATTGATAGATGGTCTAAGGGAGGCATGTCCAAACTCCGGCCCTCCAGATGTTGCAAAACTACAACTCCCATGATTCCTGGACAACCTACAGCTATCAACCTACAGAAGAGCATGATGGGAGTTGTAGTTCTGCAACACCTGGAGGGCCAGAGTTTGGACATGCCTGGTCTAAGGTCTCTTACATCTTATCTTTCATTGGGAGAGTATAGCTTTCACACCAGACGCGTTTCGGGAATTTCTATTCCCTTTCTCAGTGGTAGCTAACCTCCCATTTCTTGTTCTCCTTTTTATAGGCTGTTTCAGTTCTTTCAAAAATCTGGTTTGGACTTTTATTGGCAAATACTGGCTATTGGGTTTTCTCATGTGTTTTTTGTGCGGTTTTCTTGCGGTTTTCTGGGTACTCCTGCGTTTTTTTCATATTATGTTCAACATAATATCTACTATCTATTCTATAAAGGAAACAATTATATATCATTGCTAACTGTCTCTAAAATCCTGAAATATTTCATTTTAACGATAATGGTCAAATGTCATGAGCCTTGGATATCTTATACTATTGATAGTATCTAAGCCAAATTCACATGTATTTGTTCTTCTTTATTTTGCTGTGACTTGTTATGAGATGTTGCGGGGTGGATGCCGGCCTGCGAGGGAGAGTCATAGTGCTGATAAACAGCCAGACATATGACTCTCCATTGCTTGGACGGCATCCAACCCAAGAGATCTACAGGAACCCAAAGATTTCAAGTTCTGCATTGAGGCCCATCGGAATCAAACTTCCGAAATCAAAGATGTATCTTGTCTCGGCTCTCGACATTCTCTCTATATGTCTTCCCCCCCGCCAATGTATGTCTACTTTTTGTATTGCAGAGAATGTCATACCTTTTGGGTCCTGATTGTGGCTTTCTTTGAAATGTTTAGATATTGTTTAGAATGTTTCATATATCCATTTCTTATGTTAGTCAGGTGAGCAATTCTCTTTTTTAGTGGTCTTTTGGTTCTACCAATGTACTGTTTTCCACAGGGACATTGGATTACATAAATTACACTAGAAGTGTCGCAATTTAGGAAATTCTCGATAGTTACTGAAAATGAATTCTGAGTAGATACTATTTCCGTTGTCCTCTCAGGGAATTTTGTTACTCTACAGCCCTGACATTTCCCACATCGAAAAAACCCTTTTAAATCTATCCCGTTCTGTACTGTGAGGGGATTAGTTAGTTTATTTTTAATAGAAGGCGCTACTTTTAGGCCCAGATTAGGGGCTTTGGTATATGTGATTTTGGGTAATGTTGGCGCTAGGGGTCCAATTATTTTATCTTATATCTATATATCTATTATTTTACTTATATCTATAAGTATTTTCTTATAATTTTTCAACTTGTTTGTATTGAGTAGTGTATGGTAAAATTATCCTGAATTCATTTCCTTCCTCTTTTTCTGTTGTTCAATTTTTGGTATAAGGAGGGAGTCCCTTGATAACTTTTGCTTTTAATAGGGCTTTATCGATAGTATCTACTGGATATTCTTTTTCTATAAATCTATCTCTTAATTTTGATGCTTCATCCTGGAATTGTGTATCTTCGGTACAATTCCTCTTTAAAAGACGGAATTGTCCGAAGGGAACGTTCATCAGCCAATTTGGTAAATGGCAGCTAGAATAAAATATATAGCCATTCTTTGTGGTTGGTTTTGAAAGGTTTTACATATATATTTGTTTTCTTTCTTTACAATTAATAAATCTAAAAATTCAGTTTCTGTTTGGTTGATGTTCGCAGTGAATGTCAAATTATATATATTATCATTCAATTTTGAGATGAATGATCGTAAAGTGTCTTCATTACCCTCCAGATCAGTATGACATCGTCAATATAGCGCCGCCAGAGCACGAGGCTGCCCCCTCATGGGATCAATACTGGAGTTTTTCCCACTGGGCTAAAAATAAATTTGCATAACTGGGGGCAAACCTGGTGCCCATGGCGGGGCCATTTATCTGGAGATAATATTCATCCTCAAAGAAAAATAATTATGCTCTAATATATGTTTAACCCCTTCTATTATATATTCAATTTGTTCTGGTTTTAAGTCCCCATTTTCTTGTAATTGTATTTTCAAAGCTGTTGTTTCTTGACTGTGATTTATTACAGTGTAGAGTGATTTAATATCCAGAGTCACTAGAATCCATTCTTGATCTACTGTCAATTCTTCTAGGATTTTTATGATTTGTGTAGTGTCCCTGACTAGTTGATAAACCACGGACGTGCTGCATCAGATACACCTAGACACCATTATAGGTATTGATATCCACAACCCTGTGGTACCCTTATAATAATAAGGTCATTCTTATTCTTAATTGTATCTTTATTTTTAATTGTGTCATGTGTATCAGTCAATTACACCTGACAGTATAGCTATTTGCAAGTCTATTGTATTTTATTGTATTTATGAATTACTTTGTAATAAATTTTTATATATATTTTCATGACAACGATGGCCAATAAGTGATCTATGGACTTACACACATATAGAGTGCCGGTCTAATTTTTGAATATTATTTGTCTTTTCATTGTCTGTAGCTACTAGAGGCCTGTTCATGCTAGGCAGGTTCCTCCAGAAGCATCTGGCTCGTTGAGTAGCGGATACCACACTTCCATCAATCTTGACAGGATTTTTCTCCAGGTGGAGAGAAATAGTTTTTGGAATGCTTTCTCCATCGCAACCACGTCGTCGAATAAACAGAAGACTGGTCGATTCTCTTCTGTCTTAGGCAAGACTTATTTTTAATTAAATTTATTAAATATTAAATTGAACCAAAACTTGATTAAAATTATGAGAAAGTAAACTTAAATTCACCAGTATATTATCCAAATTTTCTAGGGAAATTCCCGGACAATCAATTTGCCAAGCCTTTTGTGCCGGAGAACCTGTATTATTAAATCGTGTTTTAAGCAACACTTTATGATGTTGAGAAATTTTAACCTTCTGTCCCATATTCCCTATAAATGAATAGACGAAGCAGCCACTCTGTGGCCTCCTCATGCTGCTGCCACCTCCGCAATTTCTCGTCGTCTTACTATTCTATGGCCTGCTAATGGTGCTGCCACCTCCGCAATTTCTTGTCGTCTTTCCACTCTGTGGCCTCCTGATGCTGCTGCCACCTCCACAATCTCTCGTCGTCGAGCCACTCTGTGGCCTCCTCATGCTGCTGACACTTCCGCAATCTCTCATTGTCGTGCCACTCTGTGGCCTCCTGATGCTGCTTTCACCTCCACAATCTGTCATTGTGCCACTCTGTGGCGACCTCATGCTGCCGCCACCTCCAGACTGTCATTGGGCCACTCTGTGGAATCCTCATGCTGCTTCCACCTCACCACTATGTCATAGGGCCACTCTGTGGACTTCTCATGCTGTTCCCACCCTCCCCACTTCATGACTGGGCCACTATTTTGCCTTTTTGGCTTGGCTGACATCATCTTTTATTTGACCCTTTCTCTGATCTGTCAGAAGGAAGGAAAAATGAGACACACAATGGATCCTCTCTGTGTAACAGCTGTAAGGCCTGTATGGTCCCATCAGAATTGTCTTGTGGTTTGGTAGCCAAAAGCAGGAGTGGGTACAAAACACAGAAGACATGCAAATATTCGGTTTATGTGTCATCTCTGTTTTGGATCCACTCCTCTTTTTTTGCCAATAGCAATACTGATGGATTACTGACCAAATGCTGATCGATAGTTTTGGCCCCATGACTGCCCAAATAAGTGAAGTGTGCAGTGATTCTAAGAGCGACGCCTGTCATCTGCATGTCATACGGACTCACAGTATTATTTCACTATCAAAGCAGATTCCCTATACGTGTTACTGCAAGGCACAGTGTTCTACACCACTATAAAGGCTGTCAGCAGCCAGGAAATAGCCATTTTATAACGTAATATGCCGCAAATATATTCGGATCGAACCAAAATTTTTCCGAAGAATTTGGCGAACCGGCAAATTGAATTTTTGAAAAATTCGCTTGCCTCTAGTTATGGACATCTTCAGAGCCATTTTTTACTATTGGTTTACATTTATTTCAGGTTACAAAACATTATTGTAGTACTTTTTATTTAAACTTCAGACTGGCTCATTCTCCACCCCCTCTCGATAAATTTGTAGTTCAGCGGAGGTCAGAAAGGGGATGAAGACTGTCCCACAAAACAGCCAGTCTGAAAAACTTATCACAGAACAGCTTTTTTCAGATGGTATGTACTGTTAAATATAGAGGCTGCGAAAGACAAACGTTGCAAAATATTTTATATAAACCTAATATGTTTGAAGGCCGATTTATTGACCTGTATTTGTGGGAGGGGCGTAAGTAGTACATTTATACCAGGCAGGCGCCTCCCTTGGGTGTGTCGATGGTGCTGTGTAGTTGTGTGCAGTCTGAGCCACCTGTTGCAGCACATGGGCTGAATCTGCACCTTCCATACCCAGTCAGCGTCCAGGATCCCAGTTGAGGTCATTCCGGTCGGGTGAAGGTTTGCGGCAAGCTTGTGCAGCATCGTCCCGTTACAGTCCGGCTGGCGATGTGTCGGCTCCTTTGGTGAGGAGGAGCAGCATTGCACCGGAGCGATCTGCCTGGCAGCCCACGTTTGGCCCCTACCTGGCAGCACGGTTAGTCCGGCCAGCGGTGTGTCGGCTGCTTTGGTGAGGAGGAGCAGCACTGCACCGGAGCGATTCTGCCTGGCACCCCACGTTTGGCGCCCACACGGCAGTACGGTTAGACAGCAGGGGTCAGCGTGACTACATCTCATTTTCTCACGCCTGAAGCCCAGCGCGCCCATCGGCAGCACGTTTAGGCAGCAGGGGTCAGCGTGACTCCGTCCCGTTTTTCTCGCACGGTTTCTATGTCTTGCATAGGTCACCTTGCTTAGTTTGTCTGTGTATATCTGTATGTCTTTCTTGTCTGCTTTCACTTCACTGCTCACCAGCAAACCTCTCTCGCTATCCGCTATTATTTCTGCAGACAGACTAAAGCCTTGTTCACACTGACATCCAGCATTATCCCCTTACTTGCATTATAGAGGGTGAGGTTCAGGCAGCTGACTAATCCAGGTGGAGCAGAGTTGCTATTTACAAAGTGTTATTGTTTTTTGTTTTTTTAGTATAAATGCTATTTTACGAATATGTATATTAAGTAGACAGTAAGCTCCTCTGTGTTGAGGTATCTTTCACTTGTCTTGTTTCATTTGTTTTGGAAATGTAAAATGTGTGTGTGCCACTTTAAGGTTGTGAACCTGAGTTTGTGTACTTAATAAGCACCTGTGCAAGGTGCTGGGGATCCATCTTCAGTTCAGAGTGTTAGCTGGACATTGGGGAAGATACTTGCTACAAAGGTAATTTCAGAGACCCATGTGGACCTTTTATTTTGTTATTTTGACTCGTTTTGTTGCTTTATTTGTGCTAAAAATAGATAGGAGCGTGGCTTTCGCCGAGAACAGAGTTTAGTTTGTTTTTACGGCGTATACACCCACATCTCTTCTGGGCGCATGTGCTGATGGTGGCAACATTTGCATGTACTCGCCTATAGCAGCATGGTGTGTTGCAGGTGGTTTATATTACTGCATGCCTCGTGTTAGTGTCTGCATGCTACCACAGTGAGGATTGTCTTTACGTGTCATTTGTTGCTTTTCAGGTCACGTCACAGCTCACTATTCTCAGTTGGTGTGGTCAGTTACATCTTTTTGCTAAGGTAGCAGGACGGGGAAAAAAAAAAAAAAGTCACATCATGGGTGGACTTCCCATTAGGCTTTGCTACTTAAAGTTTTATTTTTTAGGTTGTTATAGGTTCAGAAGGTTGGGTAAGTCACTTTTTCATCAGTTTGCGGTCTCACAACATCAGACCTGACCCGTCACTCAGGCCTCGGCAGTTTCAACTATTTCGTTGGTTCTGATGCCTGCAGGCCTCACGTCAGTGTCGGCATACTACCACAGCCAGGATCATTCATTGCATGTCATTTTTGTTTTTCAGGTCACGTCACAGCTCGCCATTCTCAGTTGGTGTGGTCAATTACATATTTTGCTTAGGTAGCAGGAAAAAAAAAAAAGGGGCACTTAAAAAAAGGGGCATTTAAAAAACCAAACAAAATAAAACTACAGCTATAATTAAATGGAAAATTGAGAATATATAAAACTTTATCAGCTTACAAAGTCGCTACTTGACGTTTCTTCAAAGACTGCTATAGGTTCAGAGTGTTGGGTATGTCACGTTTCATCAGTTTGCGGTATCGCAACGTCAAACCGAACACGTCGCTCAGGTCACGGCGGTTTCAACTATTTTGTTTTTTTGATGCTTCCGCTGGCACTGGTTTTGTTGCCATTTCTTGGCCCCCAATATAATCATTTTCTTTCCGACTTTCCATTCAGGTTGCCCGGTTCGTGTCTTTCAGCAATTACTGGCAACAGTAACAGACCAAGGCCTTGCGAGTACTCTGTTGCGGTTCCCACGGCCCACTCGCCACTGGCGTTGGCGCGAGTATTCGCAAGGCGAGTTTAATCTCGAATATCGTGATTTTGAGATTTGCGAATATGTCGAATACTTGACCCCATATTCACAATTACGTATATTCGCTCTTGAGATGGATAGTGAGTGATAGAGAAACTGTATCTTGAAATAAAAAAATAAAAATTCAGACAATTTCCCCAACCTTAGTTGCTTCTTTTACAGTTTCCACTATTCCTGTCAGATTAAACACTTAATAGGTAAAACTGTCCTGCCAATGTTCGTCACTTGAATAATAGCAATAATATATTCGCGGTTTGTATTCCCTTACCTACCTAGCGTTAACAGGTCGTGTCAGACTCCAGTAAGCTGAATGTATTGTGGAAATCCGTATATGTCTTTTCGCGCCCTTCTATTCACTCAAATGACTCCCGCCATTTCAAGATTTCTATACGTGTAGAGCTGTTTAAACATTATTAATAACGGACAGTTTTTATGCGCACATGAATATAATTTATAAGAATTAATCGCAAGTCATGATATTGGATATGAAATAACGAATATTGCTAAATCGAGAATGTACGACAAATGTGATGCGGGTCGTTCGTCGGATGTCGCGAGGTCGCATGTGGGTCTTGCGCTCATCACTACTCGTCACCTCTCGTCACTACTCGTCGTGCGGCATGTCTGTATGCCGGTGTCCAATTTAGGGTTGAAACCGACAGCTATCGGGCCTTTCCTTCTGATGAGATGCGGCATATGCTGCCTCTAGGTACGAACCTTCCGACCCACATTATCCGGGAGCTAGGTCAGTGGCGCTCTGCATGTTCATTAGGTTCATACCTCAATCTAGTCGAGAGATATTCTTGCATTCCAGAGGTTGGTCATGTTAGTGTTGTTGCTGGCACTGGTTCCATTGCCATTTTTGGCCCCCAATATTATCATTCTCTTTTCGACATTCCTTTCAGGGTGCCCGGCTTCGTGTCTTTTAGCAATTTCTGGCAGCAGTAACAGACCAAGACCCTGAGAGTACTCTGTTGCGGTGCTCAGGGCACCACTCACCACCTCTCAGTTATGCGGCATGTCCGTATGCCGGTGTCCAATTTTAGGGTTGAAACCGACAGCTATCGGGCCTTTCCTTCAGATTAGGTGCAGCATGTGCTGCCTCTGGGAACAAAAGTTCTGGCCCATGTTATCCGGAAATTAGGTGCTCTGCATGTTCAATAGGTTCATACCTCAGCCTAGTCGAGAGATGTTCTTGCATTCCAGAGGTTGGTCATGTTAGTGTTGTTGCTACGTACTATTGTGTATCAGTTAAGTTGTTGGTTTTTTGCCCCCTTCAGGCATTCCTCCTACGCGGTTATGGCACAACTCAAGCCTCTTAGTTTAGTTAGGTAGGCAGGTAGACGGTTACGTGTCATGTAGCCCCGACCACAAGTTAGAAGGCCGATTTATTGGCCTGTATTTGTAGGAGGGGCGTAAGTAGTACAATTATACCAGGCAGGCGCCTCCCTTGGGTGTGTCGACGGTGCTGCGTACCCTCCCAACCCGCCCTTCTTTTTCATAAACACCTTGCAGGGTATGGCCCCCTTCAGGCATTCCTCCTACACAGCGGTTATGGCACATCTCAAGCCGCTTAGCTTAGTTAGGTAGGCAGGTAGACGGTTACATGTCATGTAGCCCCGACCACAAAAATAGGTTATACTTGTCAAAAATGTTTCAAAGGGGTCCACATGGCTTCCTTCATACAAAGTTCTTTTGAGCTGTTAAAAATTACCATTATATCCACATCCTTTTACAGCAATTTTTCTGTTTCATTTTTGACATGGGCTGTTTTGTCCTTTTGTTTTCCTATAGAGAAGTCTATGGGAAAATACCTGTAAAAAAGTGTAGAGTTTTGTTCCTTTTTAAGTTTTGTGGAGGGTGTGCATGATCATTCACTGGAATCATGTTCGAAGATATAGATGGATATTTTTCTATTTAATGCGTACAGTATATTGCATCTGTAAATATACTCTCCCATATCTTGAATGGAGTCTGATCTGCAAATACTGGAAAACAGCACATGGTAGAAAAAAAGGGGCTATGTGAATGAGCCCTTTTGTCAAGTGCAAGGCTTGAGGAAGCGATGCGTGATTTTCTGTTTGATCTTCTTAGAATACATTTTCATGCAGTATTCCCCCATGCCCTGCATAATACAGTGTACCTGCCCAGACCTCACTGATCCCCTGCCACCATTCCAATGGCGTCCAGGTTCCACTGCATTCCTCTTCCTGCTGACATCCCGACACAGCAGGAAATGGATAAGAATGTGCTCAGCCATTTTCTGCTGTGTCAGGAATTCAGCATGAAGTGGATCGCAGCAGGAACCCAGGCACTGTTGCAACAGAAGAAGTGCAGGATAAGCTCTTTTATATTTGAAACTATGTAAAAGCTTGCATATATAAAAATTAGAATATTAAACTCAAAAATAGCATATAGCACTTATATAAGGTCAGCATATATAAAAACAGCACTTCAGCAGAAATAACACTTACTTCACGCAGTCAATGATTATGACACATCGGCATAAGCTTCAGGAGTCTCCCGAGTCCGATGTAACGGGAATCTTCAACTAGACAAGCGTCCTCATCCAGTGAATCAGATTCGTGCACACTTGACCAAGGAAACCTCCCAAGGCTATATACCAGTTCTCGTTACACAACCATGACTTGCATCCCACATGCCCACCGTGGGCACCTGGGAGGTGTTGTCAGGAAACAAGCCATCCATCCAGTCAGGAGGGGCCAACTCCCGCCAGGATGTTTGGCTCTTGATATGAACCGCGTCTCATTGTCTGATAACCAACATTCCAATAAACATTGCAACATCAACCATTTGCATCTCACTACTCCACAACAGTCCATTAAGCATTGCAACAGCATCTCTATTAATATTATTCTAAAATATACTTATAATACAAGAGAGACTCCATTTTAGAATCCCATTCACGTTGCATTACACATATGTATGGTTGTCTTAAAGTATATACACACCCTAGTTGTAATTAATAAAGTAAAGTAATCTAAACTATGTGTATTATTTTTTTAATCTTTGCATTTCAATAATAAAGTAAATGGTGATATTGTTTGAATGTTATCACATATTTAATAAAGGGCCAGATATTTTAGTTGACATAATTTTATATATGATAAATGAAAAGTAAAAAACATCACTCAGCCACTATTAAAAAAATAAAAAATAAAAGCTACTTATAAGCCCATAAGATCCCTGATGAAAGGTCCAGGCCCACGTGCAGGAAGGGCAGCCACATTACTTGGGTGATGGTATGGCATTCTGGGGCCTTAAATGTGGCCGGAGCCATATTCATGCTCCTGGGAGTATAGGGGCTGCGAGTATGAGCTGGTCCGAGCATGTGGTGACAACATGCTGGGCCCAGGTTGCGGTTTTGCTGACAACAATAAAGCCCGCTGCTTCATGTTATGGACAGTCCGCACCAGCTCCATAAAATCCATAGGTGAATCCATTATTGTGGCAACGGAAGCCATAATGGTCACATAAATGGGCTTTTTTTCAAGCAAATATAGCCCACTTAACATTTTCTCTTCCTTCCCTTCATTCCTTCTCTGGCTCAAATACTCGAGCACCTGAGTATCAATCAGGGCTCGAGTGTTTGAGGCAGAAACAGGAATGTCTCCAGCCCCCCTTATCTGTCGTGGCTGTCTCCTTGGTCTTTCTGGGCTGGATGGAAGAGCAGCAGCTCCCTCCAAAGAAGATGACTCCTCCTGCCTCTCAGGACGAACCAGGTGCTCCACACTTTCTGCCTCTTCCTCCACAGGATGAGGGGATTCCAGGGGACCAGCAGCTTGCTCTTCCTTGGTAGAGCTTCTCGCTTTACCCCCTTGTTCCTCCAGGCTGTCAACGGTGCTGTGAATTAGATATCATTTTGATTAAACAATGTGTCTAAAGGGTATGACCAAAACACATTTAATGACCCACACTGGAACACAGGGGTCCAGCAGTCTTTTCAAATATTGATGAACTATTTTGAGTATTGTTTGTCAATATTAAAAGGCTGGAGAAGCTCTTAATAATGTGGTTCTTTGAGTTCCAAATGGCACCTCAAATAAACCCTTCATATCTTATGTAGTCTAAGTAAGTACATTATTGCTTAATGTCTTGGTCCATTGTTCCCATTAGCCATGTGCTGCATTAGAGAGTGCAGAGTCTGTTTCAGTACTAGCAGGGATGTACTGTCCTTGTCCACACTATGGTAGACACAGACTTCCGCCTAGCAATGTTGATGAGCTGTTGACGGACCTACACAGATGGATGTTACTTATCTCTCTCCTCAACTGTTTCAGATGTCACCCTTTGTGCAGGTCATGTCAGGAGAAACAATGCTAAATGGAAGTCTTCTTCTAGCAAGGTCTGGACAAGGGCAGTATATTACCGAGCTGCGAACAAATTGTACCAGGCATGTGCAATCCAGGCCAACGGAGAGCATTGCATAAAAATTACTTCTATGCTGTTATCATTCATACAAAATAAAAGCCAAAATCAAGCTTTTATTTGCATGTATAGAATTATAACAACCACTAAATACATTTGGTACTCACGGCCTAAGATCCAGCAAAGGTCGCAAAAACTGTAGATGTTTGGTATATAGATAGGGCTTGTGTCTAAGCCCCCATCACCACTGTGTCCCTGTGACATGACCAGTTCCCCCGAAATTGGTCTCGGCATGATTGCCAGCAGGTCTTCACTTGTTGCACTGTAGAAATATAACATAACCATTCTAAATGTATATGTTCACACACAGTATAAATGCACATTTGTACAAATGGTTAAACAAAATGTATACATGAAAAACATTTTTATGTTGATACCATATACAGTAACGTGTACTGTACTAAAATTGTGTTAGTGCTATACACATGTTTTTTACTAATTAGTTGGGGCATATACATTCAATGGCCCTCTAGGCAAACATTTAAATCTATTTGATTCTAAAGGGGTTGGGTCACCACAGCAGATACCATTTATAATGTGGAAAACATTCATACAAGCCCTTTAATAATATATTTTTATTACCCACATTTCTTCCTACGCTGGCTGGCTTCATTTTAAAAAGAAACCTGTCACCTCAAAAACACATATTAAACCACCAGCATTACCTTACAGTAGCCCACATTGTGTTCCTAATCTTGTGTTTTATTCCCCCATTTATGGCTGCATACTTTATAAAAAGGCAGTTTGAATCTTCATCAGTGCTATCTTCTGAGCCAGCTTAAAGTCAAGGGGGCAGCGGCCTTCTTGCTTCAAGTCTTTAATTTGATTGACATAATGCTGTGAGGCATCGCACTATTCTTGCGCATGCGCAGTTCGCTCCCTCTTACAGCGAGAACCCGGCTCCGGCTCCCATACTCACCCGGCTGCAATTGTCTTGCTGCGCATGCGCCGTATATTGCAATCGTGCGTGTGCATGCACCCGCCCGCCTGTCGATTCTTGGCCTCAGCGTCAGTAAGGTTCCCTTTATAATCACTTCCTACACTTCTCGTTTCCATGGTTACGAACACCCTGAAATCCAGCTGCAGTGACCGTGCTTGTACAGTACAGGAAAAAGAGCAGGACTATCCCAGCTCCAGTAGTCCCAGCCACCAGAGAGGGAGGCACTTTTTCCTATACTGTGCAAGCATGGCCACCGCTGCAGGATAGCAGAGTTGTTGTAACCGGGGAAACGTGCCAGTGCTCAAACAGTTGCAAAACATTATATAGATAGGTTAGAAATACAGGGATGGACAATATGCGCTCTACAGCTATTTCAAAACTACAACTCCCAGCATGTCCAGACTTAATAAAGCGATCAGCCTACAGCAGGGCATGGTGGGAATTGTAGTTTCACTACAGCTGAGAGCCACAGGTGGCCATCCCTGATGTAATATATCAATGTATAGTGTTGTTGAAGGTGAAAAGGAATATAACTATTTTGGAACATAATTTCTGGAACATAATTGGGCCTAACATTTCTACAGCATGGATCCGCAAAATACGGATGTGTTCCGTATGCATTCTGTATTTTTTGCGGACCCATTGACTTGAATGGAGCCACGGAACATTATTTGCAGGCAATAATACATGTTCTATTCTTTTGTGGGATGGAAATACAGAAACGGAATGAAGACAGATTGACTTTCGTTTTTTCTGCAGACCCATTGAAATGAATGGTTCCCTATACGGTCCACAAAAAAAAGGAATGGACACGGAAATAAAATACGGCCTTAGTCTGTTCAACATTTAAAATCTACAGTATACTGCCTCTTCAGCAAACATTCAGTGAGAATTTCCTATTCATATTTCTTAATGTTGTGATAATTTACTGCTGTCCTTTTGGTATATTTTGTCTATTCAGCTGAGCAGCTTTCTCTGTCACGGGGGAAAATATAGCAAATTATGTCATGTCTACGGTAACCGCTCGCAGGATCCTTGATGCAGTGTGACTGCATGTGTAAGAAAATCATATGAGGTGTTTCTGAATAGCTGGAAAAAAACAATAAAGATCATTTCTTTTGTTAGAGCCTTGCGTCTCCTGGAGCTTCCCTGCTGTGACTGTCTTCTTCCATCAGGATGCTGAAGGCTAGAGAGGATGGCGGGTCTCAGACACGATTAGACCACTAGAAAAGGCAGAGATTGAACAGATGTGCAGAATATAAGGAGATGCACAGGAGGATGCTGTGCATTACTACAAATGTCAGGCCAACATAACAGGATCATTTCAGATTTCTGTCTGGAAACTTGGAATAGAGCCGCACTGCATTAATGAAACAGACACATTTAATTTGGTTTACTGAAAATGTTCGTTTCCTCTAGTACACTGGTTACTGTATTCTCAGATTTTTCAGACTTGTGGGTTTGATAGACTGTCTTCAAAAAGCAGCAGACTTCACAAACTTGACATAACATTACCCCCTTAAAACATTTGTTCTAGTAATATGAAATGCAAACATCAGATGTGAAGATTAGTGATGAGCGGCAGGGGCAATATTCGAATTTGCGATGTTTTGAAAATATTTGGTAGAATATTCGTCATATATTCGCGAATTTGCTATTATTTTCTAGATTGCGAAAACCGGCAATGTAATGTGCGCGTAATGCGCGTGCAATACAGTCGTGGGTCACTATTGCTACATTTTTCAAACTGCTCGAAGTTTCCTGAGACTAGGGAAAATGGTTGGCACGGCAGAACATAACAATAGCCTTATATGCAGAAAGAGTGCTTCAATATATTCGTGATTGTGCAAATCAGCAATAATGATGCGAATATTTTGGCGCAATACCTGCAACTTCACATTTTAACAGGTCTGACTACATATTAGTGATTGGTGCACTAAGTATTGTTGTGAACTTGTGACATCACAGCACTATGTATGTATGTATGTATGGAAAGCAGAACCTAACTACACTATATCACTATCTAACCTACACTGACTATCTCCCACTAACTATCTGTATTATATATATAAACTAACTAACTAACTAATGTAATGTGACAAATGGATATGACAGAGCACAGCAATAACACTGCTGTCTCTCTCAGAACTGTAATAAACTGTAGAAAATGGCTGTGGGGAGGTTCTTATATAGTAAAGGGGTAGGCAACTTTCCTTTTGGTTGCTGGGATGTTGCTAAGCTCAGACAAAGACTTTGCAGCCTTCTCATTGGGCCACAAGTAAAAAGGAGGTTACTGATGATAAAAATGTAGAATATTCGAAAATACGAATATATATCACTATTCTAAGTATTCACGAATTCTAGAAGTTGCGATATTCGCAATTCAAATATTCACGCCCAACACTAGTGAAGATATTTGGGAATAACAGCAAAGAATATTGTAAAAGATGTAAGAGAAGGTAATTCCTATTTAATGACTTATATTCATAGCATTAATCACCGCTAGTCATAAAATCTAGACACCTATTCACCTTTCTGGTCATAATTCTATAGCATAAAAACAGAAAAGATATTAATGTTTTATATAAATTAATGAATTCTATATTTCTTTAGAATTGCCTGAACAATAGCTTTTCCATAAACTATAGCAGCTGCACACAACAGTGATGACTTTGTGATTTTAAAGGAAATGTGTCACCAAAAATTTTATCTGCCAGTTAAAATCAGATGTTTTTATTTATTCTATTTCCTAGGCATGATTATGGGGCGGTCATCTTGCCTGAGTTGTTCTTATGGGCATATAGAAAACATTAAAAAATGCTTTACAGCAGCCCCATGGGCCATAGACACAATGGGGACCCTATTGACTTCTATGGGATAGTTTTCTAGGCATGCTCTGTGACCTGTGCAGAGGACATTGTACAAGGAAAGAATAGATAAGCTTTGACAATCACCTATTGTGAATGGTGGATCCTGTCTTATCTATACACAGAGGTAATATATCCTTATCATTACAGGCAGGATTAGAATGAGTTAACTGCAGTGATCTGTACAAACCAAGAAGTGGTGCCAATTATTAGACACAGTGGCCAGGGAAAAACTGTAGGATTTTATCTTTTTGTAAAAATATATGGAGTACATGGAAAATTAAAAACAACATCAACAATTCTTTAAAAATATGTTAAAATTAAAAAGTGATTTAAACAGCAGATCCTTTTCTGATGACACATTCCCTTTAAAGAGATTTTCCTGGGTAATAATATTGACCATTGGGGAGTCCGACATCCGGCACTGCCACCAATCAGCTGTTATCTGCAGCTGCTACCACTGAGAATGGAGCTGGAAGCCCTCTTCATGTAGCTGTGCTTCCAGCTCAGTTCTTAGTAGCAGTTCTGGCGCTGGCAGCAGCAGTGAACAGCTGATCAGTGGGGTGACAGGGGTTAGACCCCCATTGATCTGGTATTGATAACATATCCTGAACATAGGTCGACAATATTGTTAGCCTTGAAAAAAATTTGCTCTTGTATTTTTCCCATACCACATGCAGTTATATGATGTTTTTAGTAGCAGTTTTAGCAATACAAATGCTTGCATGCTGTTTTTGTTCAGCCATTTTTCCCCTTATAGACAAAGAGATGAAAAAATGCCAAAAGTCTTAATTTTTATGTTTAAAAAAATTAAAAAACACTAGTAGGCATAAACAACTTGTCTGTCCTGCTAATTATATTTGCCATAGGCTTTTTACCAACATCTGAAGCTGGCATTTTTGACAAAACTATGCCAAAAACTAGATGTGCAAAAAGCCACTAAAACTGTGAAAGTTCAGAAAAACACTATAAATTAGATTCAGCCTAACGATGTTTTCACAAACAGCATTTTTTGAAAAATGCCACTGTAGTTTTTGATGCAGTATTTTGAGCCAAAGCAGATCCAACACGTAAGAAAAGTGTAAGTCCTTCCCATATACTTTAGTTCCCATTCCTTTGGAATCCACTCCTCCCTTTGGCTCAAAATCTCCACCAAAAACTGAACCAAAAAGGATCATACAAACTGCAGGGGTTGAGTCATCACTTACTGATTTGAGGTCTTTACTGATTTGAGGTCTGTCTATCCGGACCAGCACTGTTTTTAGAATGAAGGTAAGCACTACTGCCGTTTCTAAAGGACCCTTTGCACAACTTACGAACGCTTGTTATTGATGATCTATCTTGTTATTGATGGCCCAACCACAGGTTTATAGATCTATTATGCTGTGAGTTCACGTCAGTTAAAACCACAATCGGGCCAAGTCATACATCCACATACGGATACAAAATGAGACGGTATTAGACTTACGTGTACCTGGCCTCAGTGTGGGTGGCCAGGATTGCTGTATACAGGAGAAAACACAAATTGGCCATGATGGGCATTGTGCATTTTAGGTTCCATGAGAAGTCATTGAGGTCAGTCAGGGGTCCATTATGTGATGGATCCAGCATTTCTGTCATCTTCATTTTTTGTTCCTATGATGGAACTATTCTATAATTAGAAATTAGAATGAAATTACTCTATAGGCTGAAGCTTCAAGACTTGTAGCTGCTAAATTATTAATTCTAACATTTAAATATACAGTATTATAATTTACAGTAAAGGAATGAAAAAATTGAAGTCACATGCTTTACTACTACAAAAAGATCTATTAGTAGATGGGATTATTTTACAAAAACAGCACAATTATAAATCATTCAAAAGGGGAGAATATCATGTGGTTACCCGGCTCTGTCTAGACCTCCAGGAGTACAATCGAAACCGGAATACTGTTTTATATGGAAAGTCAAATTAAAAAACAAAACAATAAAAATGTGTATAATTAAAACCTGATTTAAATATCTTTAAAGCAGCCCCATGGTCCATAGACGCAATGGTCTGGAGGACGTCACTGACTTCTATGGGAAAGTTTTCTAGACATGCTCTGTGACCTGTGTAGAGGTCATTGTACAAGGAAGGAAAGAAGAGATAAGATATTGTGAATGATGGATCCTGTTCTATCTGTACACTGAAGTGATATCATTACAGACAGGATTAGAATGAGTTAACTGCAGTAAAGTGATCTGTACAAACCAAGAAGTGGCGCCAATTATTAGACCTAGTGGCCAGCGCAAAAACTGCAGGATTTTTTGGTTTTAGTTTAAATATAAAAAGTGACATGAAAAATTAAAAATAACATCATTAAAAATAATTTCAAAATATGTTAAACATAAAAATGACTTAAACAGCAGGCCATTTTCTGATGAAACATTCCCTTTAAGTTCCTTTTAGGCATGAAGCAAAATTGTCCAATTAAATGTGAAATAAAGAACAAATGGCTAATGCTTTAGTCAATTTCATGTAAATTTGAACATTTTGTAATCCGGATTTAATGTATTCATCTTCAACTGTTTATTCAAAAAGACTAATTATTGCACTTTATCTAAATTTGTAAATGAAAATGTGTAACGAGTGCTGCAAAACACAGACAAGTCTCATTGGGATCTACACTAGGATTTTTCCTAGAATTCACTTTACTATCTGACTAATTACATAGACCTCAGAATTCCCATCTTCTCCATAAAACAGATGAGGAATGTCCATCATTAGGCCTTGCCAGATTGCACCACTGCAGGAAGAAGCTGGAAGAAGCAATTTTCTTCTTTACTCTAAAATAGTAACATAGAGTGATGGAGTAATTTATATTTAATGACAAAAGACTACTCTTACGTAATTTCTTCAGATGAGAACTTTAATAATTTTCACCTTTTGACCTCTGAAAGTACCAACCTAAAGGTTATGGATAGAGATGAGCGAATCGAAGCTGACGAAATGGAATTCGACCGAATTTAAAGAAAAATTTGATTTGCACCAAATGCAAATTTCCTCGCGATTTGTGGTAAGGAATTGCATTTTTTCCTACAATGGCTGATACATGTGTGAGGACATGGGGCAAAGAACTCTGGAAAGGTGGGTTCACACATACTGACATGCATGCAGCCAATCAGCAACCAGCCAGCCCTGTGATGTCACAGCCCTATAAATACGGTGGCCATCTTAGATTCTGCCATTCACGAGCGTGCTTAGTGCAAGGAGAAACGTGTCTGCAGGCGCTAGGGACAGTGATAGGAAAGATTTGATTGTGGTGAAAAAATATTCACAAGTGCAGATTACTCAAGGTGTAGGGAAAGGATAGGGAGGAATCATTCCACCAGCATTTGTGTTAAACAGGGTTCAATCGAGGAGGTGACAGCCTGGGTAATAGGAACAATCCAATTACACCTTGCTGCACTGACTGGGGATCCAAATTGCCATTATACAGCTTTGTAATTCCAGCAAACCTGTCTTATTAGGGTGCAAGTGCTGTTTGATACAGGCATTAGCAGGGTTTATTACAAGGAAATATTTATATGTTTTATTTGCCCTTATGCGGTGCACTTATATGTTCTAAAGCATTTTTGGTTTGTATTAGGGGTAAAAAGTGCTTAAAGCCGTTGTTTGGTGAAGGGCGAAAATTACAGCCCTTTTTGTCGTGTATTAGTAGCAAAAGTAAAATATATTTGCCGCTCAGCGGTGCAGTTACCTGTTTTAAAGCTCTTTTCTCTGTGTATTGGTGAAAAGAAAAAAATATTTGCCGATCAGCGGTGCAGTTATCTGTTCTAAAGCCCTTTTTGCATGTATTAGTGGAAAAAGGAAAAAATATTTGCCGCTCAGCGGTGCAGTTATTTGTTTTAAAGCCCTTTTTCCATGTATTAGTGGAAAAAGAAAATATCTTTGCTGCTCAGCGGTGCAGTGATATATGTATGCTGTGTATTAGTAGCGAAATAAAAATATTTTCGCCATCCAGCGTTGCACTGATCTGTTGAAAAGCCTTTTGTGGAAAAGTGGAAAAAACATTGGGCCTAATTGCCATTCTGTGGTGTGGTGATATCTTCTGAAGTCCTTTTTGTAGTGTATTAGTGTAGAAATAAAAATATATTCGCCGTCCAGCATTGCATTTATCTATTGAAAAGCCTTTTGTGTAAAAGTAGAAAAAAATTACAATTGACATTCTGCGGGCGGTAATATATTCTGAAGTTCTGTTTGCCGTGTATTAGTGGCGAAATAAAATATATTCGCCGTCCAGCATTGCAAATATCTGTTGAAAAGCCTGTTGTGTAAAAGTAGAAAAAAAGTTGGGCCTAGTTACCGTTCTGCAGTGCAGTGATATATTCTGAAGCCCAGTTTGCCGTGTATTAGTGGCAAAATGAAAATATATTCTCCATTCAGCGTTGCCTTTTGTGTAAAAGTTGAAAAATATTTTGGCCTAATTGCTGTTCTGCGGTGCAGTGATATATTCTAAAACCTAGTCTGCCATGTATTAGTAGCGAAGTAAAAAATATTTGATCTAACATTTGATTATTTGATCTAACAGTATGTCAGACAGAGAAGTGCCAGGCCCTGCACAGTGGAGTGGCAGAGGCGTAAATGTTTCTGCCGCAGGCAGAGGTCGCAGCAGAGTAAGGGGCCGTGGCAGCAAGAGTTACTTCAAGAGGCCTGACCTCCCAGTGTCAGGTAGCAGTCGTGTTGTGACTAAAAACCCAGTGGTTCTTGAATGGTTGACTCGATCTTCGACTTCGTCGCAAGTGACAAGCCAAGAGTCAGACACAACCCTTAGTTGGCATGGCCCAGGAGCAGGCCCTGTGCCCTCCCTTTCCTCAACCTGCCTCTGTCCTTTCCTCCACTAGGCGGGCAAGTAGTTATGAGGAGAGTGGCATGGGAGCTTGTATTGCGAGAGGTCAGACTCCTGACCCAGAGACGATTGGGGACGACATCAGTGACGTGCAGACGGTACTCGATGATGATGATGTAGCTGATCGCACTTGGGAGTCGGGTGACGAAGGAGCCTCATTTTTTTCTTTATATAATAGTGTAATATTATAAAATCTGTTGTCTCAATAATAAATCTGCAGTATGGGGGCCCCGTGTGGCTTCCACATGCTTTCAATATAATCCTTCAGCGAGTGAATAGATGCCGGATGACCGGGACGCTCCATGACCTCTCCAGGAGCTGCTATTGGGAGCAGCGGTTCATTACTGAGACATCCGTATAGTGTGGGGGAATCCGAAGACCCTCTCTATCTCCGTGCACCACAGGATGTCCTTCTTCCCATCCATGATGACTGGGAGCTTGTGATGTTTTCCTGACGAAGAGATCAGGGGCTGGTAGTTATGGTTTGAATCTTGATGAACTTCGCAACTCTTCCGGGCTCCAAGCAATCTTGAAGCTTTGTCTTTTCATTAGAGTTAGATGGGAATAGCTCACTCTTGGTGTCTATGGGCAAGGTGCTCAGGTCTATAAGCTGTATCACCCCTACAGAGAAACAAGGTAAATAATATTCAAAAATTAGACCGGCACTCTATATGTGTGTAAGTCCATAGATCACTTATTGGCCATCGTTGTCATGAAAAATATATATAAAAATTTATTACAAAGTAATTCATAAATACAATAAAATACAATAGACTTGCAAATAGCTATACTGTCAGGTGTAATTGACTGATACACATGACACAATTAAAAATAAAAATAAAATTAAGAATAAGAATGACCTTATTATTATAAGGGTATCACGGGGTTGTGGATATCAATACCTATAATGGTGTCTAGTTGTATCTGATGCAGCACGTCCGTGGTTTATCAACTAGTCAGGGTTAGACTAGATGCGATGCGATGGAAAAGACTGCAACCTATACACCTGTAACCACTCAGAGAGTTGATTTGTATTCACACTAAGGCCCTATTCACACATCCGCAATGTAGTCGCATGTATTCCGCAATTTTGCGGAATACATGCGACTCATTGACTGTGAATGGGGCCGGGAAATGCGAGAGACACACTGTGCTCTCCGCATCAGCTTAGCGGAGCGCCGCGATTCTCGGTCCGCGGCTCTGCAAAAAATAGAGCATGTCCTATTCTTGTCCGCAATTGCGGACAAGAAGAGCATTTCTATGGAGTTCGGGCAATGTCGGTCGCAAAATGCGGAATGCACATTGCCGGTGTGTCCGTGTTTTGCGGATCCGCGGCTCCGTGGATCCGCAAAATACTAGCGGATGTGTGAATAAGGCCTAAGGCCCTATTCACACATCCGTTGTGTTTTGCGGATCCACGGAGCCGCGGATCCGCAAAACACGGACACACCGGCAATGTGCATTCCGCATTTTGCGGACCGCACTGCCCGACTCCATAGAAAATGCTCTTCTTGTCCGCAAATGCGGACAAGAATAGGACATGCTCTACTTTTTGCGGAGCCGCGGACCGATAATCGGCGGCGCGCTCCTAGGATCGATGCGGAGAGCACAGTGTGTGCTCTCATCTTCCGGCCCCATTCACAGTCAATGAGTCGCATGTATTCCGCAAAATTGCGAATACATGCGGACTACATTGCGGATGTGTGAATAAGGCCTAATACTGTCAGTATTGGAACAAGTGAGTGAAAATCCACTTTTATAAGGTATTAGTTGTACATATAACTTTCAGGTCTGCATTCCATCTCATTCATTAATAGTCTTTGGATCAGAATCACCAGTATTGGCTTATTGGCCCAAAACGCATATATCTGTCTTTCAGAGATTGTTATAAGTCTCACATACAGCCCCTTTTGTTGGTATAAATCTCTTTGGGCTAATCTCAGTTTTCTGAGTGTCCAATCCAGTATAAATCTCTTTGGGCTAAACTCAGTCAGGTATATTGCTGATGGAGAACAAATGCTGGCAAACAGGAGCGTGAATGACGGTTGGAGTTTTTTCAGTAAGTTAGCAGTCTTTGACTCCCATATCCGCCGTGATGTTAATGTTTAAAGGTAAAAGCTTCTTACCTAATGTTGTCCGGGCTTTGCTGTATATACTTACAGACCATGAGTATCACCGTGTGGTGCACTTTAGTATAGAGCTTATCCTGTCGCCAGCGATGGTCTCGAATACCGGCGTCACCTGACTTGCGTCCAAGTCTCGCGGGATTTGTATACGCTGGTTCTTGTACGCTTAGCAAATTTGTACAATGGAGCGCTCCAATATTTGAAAAATGTCCCGGTATTGATAGATGGTCTAAGGGAGGCATGTCCAAACTCCGGCCCTCCAGATGTTGCAAAACTACAACTCCCATGATTCCTGGACAACCTACAGCTATCAACCTACAGAAGAGCATGATGGGAGTTGTAGTTCTGCAACACCTGGAGGGCCAGAGTTTGGACATGCCTGGTCTAAGGTCTCTTACATCTTATCTTTCATTGGGAGAGTATAGCTTTCACACCAGACGCGTTTCGGGAATTTCTATTCCCTTTCTCAGTGGTAGCTAACCTCCCATTTCTTGTTCTCCTTTTTATAGGCTGTTTCAGTTCTTTCAAAAATCTGGTTTGGACTTTTATTGGCAAATACTGGCTATTGGGTTTTCTCATGTGTTTTTTGTGCGGTTTTCTTGCGGTTTTCTGGGTACTCCTGCGTTTTTTCATATTATGTTCAACATAATATCTACTATCTATTCTATAAAGGAAACAATTATATATCATTGCTAACTGTCTCTAAAATCCTGAAATATTTCATTTTAACGATAATGGTCAAATGTCATGAGCCTTGGATATCTTATACTATTGATAGTATCTAAGCCAAATTCACATGTATTTGTTCTTCTTTATTTTGCTGTGACTTGTTATGAGATGTTGCGGGGTGGATGCCGGCCTGCGAGGAGAGTCATAGTGCTGATAAACAGCCAGACATATGACTCTCCATTGCTTGGACGGCATCCAACCCAAGAGATCTACAGGAACCCAAAGATTTCAAGTTCTGCATTGAGGCCCATCGGAATCAAACTTCCGAAATCAAAGATGTATCTTGTCTCGGCTCTCGACATTCTCTCTATATGTCTTCCCCCGCCAATGTATGTCTACTTTTGTATTGCAGAGAATGTCATACCTTTTGGGTCCTGATTGTGGCTTTCTTTGAAATGTTTAGATATTGTTTAGAATGTTTCATATATCCATTTCTTATGTTAGTCAGGGTGAGCAATTCTCTTTTTAGTGGTCTTTTGGTTCTACCAATGTACTGTTTTCCACAGGGACATTGGATTACATAAATTACACTAGAAGTGTCGCAATTTAGGAAATTCTCGATAGTTACTGAAAATGAATTCTGAGTAGATACTATTTCCGTTGTCCTCTCAGGGAATTTTGTTACTCTACAGCCCTGACATTTCCCACATCGAAAAAACCCTTTTAAATCTATCCCGTTCTGTACTGTGAGGGGATTAGTTAGTTTATTTTTAATAGAAGGCGCTACTTTTAGGCCCAGATTAGGGGCTTTGGTATATGTGATTTTGGGTAATGTTGGCGCTAGGGGTCCAATTATTTTATCTTATATCTATATATCTATTATTTTACTTATATCTATAAGTATTTTCTTATAATTTTTCAACTTGTTTGTATTGAGTAGTGTATGGTAAAATTATCCTGAATTCATTTCCTTCCTCTTTTTCTGTTGTTCAATTTTTGGTATAAGGAGGGAGTCCCTTGATAACTTTTGCTTTTAATAGGGCTTTATCGATAGTATCTACTGGATATTCTTTTTCTATAAATCTATCTCTTAATTTTGATGCTTCATCCTGGAATTGTGTATCTTCGGTACAATTCCTCTTTAAAAGACGGAATTGTCCGAAGGGAACGTTCATCAGCCAATTTGGTAAATGGCAGCTAGAATAAAATATATAGCCATTCTTTGTGGTTGGTTTTGAAAGGTTTTACATATATATTTGTTTTCTTTCTTTACAATTAATAAATCTAAAAATTCAGTTTCTGTTTGGTTGATGTTCGCAGTGAATGTCAAATTATATATATTATCATTCAATTTTGAGATGAATGATCGTAAAGTGTCTTCATTACCCTCCAGATCAGTATGACATCGTCAATATAGCGCCGCCAGAGCACGAGGCTGCCCCCTCATGGGATCAATACTGGAGTTTTTCCCACTGGGCTAAAAATAAATTTGCATAACTGGGGGCAAACCTGGTGCCCATGGCGGGGCCATTTATCTGGAGATAATATTCATCCTCAAAGAAAAATAATTATGCTCTAATATATGTTTAACCCCTTCTATTATATATTCAATTTGTTCTGGTTTTAAGTCCCCATTTTCTTGTAATTGTATTTTCAAAGCTGTTGTTTCTTGACTGTGATTTATTACAGTGTAGAGTGATTTAATATCCAGAGTCACTAGAATCCATTCTTGATCTACTGTCAATTCTTCTAGGATTTTTATGATTTGTGTAGTGTCCCTGACTAGTTGATAAACCACGGACGTGCTGCATCAGATACACCTAGACACCATTATAGGTATTGATATCCACAACCCTGTGGTACCCTTATAATAATAAGGTCATTCTTATTCTTAATTGTATCTTTATTTTTAATTGTGTCATGTGTATCAGTCAATTACACCTGACAGTATAGCTATTTGCAAGTCTATTGTATTTTATTGTATTTATGAATTACTTTGTAATAAATTTTTATATATATTTTTCATGACAACGATGGCCAATAAGTGATCTATGGACTTACACACATATAGAGTGCCGGTCTAATTTTTGAATATTATTTGTCTTTTCATTGTCTGTAGCTACTAGAGGCCTGTTCATGCTAGGCAGGTTCCTCCAGAAGCATCTGGCTCGTTGAGTAGCGGATACCACACTTCCATCAATCTTGACAGGATTTTTCTCCAGGTGGAGAGAAATAGTTTTTTGGAATGCTTTCTCCATCGCAACCACGTCGTCGAATAAACAGAAGACTGGCCGATTCTCTTCTGTCTTAGGCAAGACTTATTTTTTTTAATTAAATTTATTAAATATTAAATTGAACCAAAACTTGATTAAAATTATGAGAAAGTAAACTTAAATTCACCAGTATATTATCCAAATTTTCTAGGGAAATTCCCGGACAATCAATTTGCCAAGCCTTTTGTGCCGGAGAACCTGTATTATTAAATCGTGTTTTAAGCAACACTTTATGATGTTGAGAAATTTTAACCTTCTGTCCCATATTCCCTATAAATGAATAGACGAAGCAGCCACTCTGTGGCCTCCTCATGCTGCTGCCACCTCCGCAATTTCTCGTCGTCTTACTATTCTATGGCCTGCTAATGGTGCTGCCACCTCCGCAATTTCTTGTCGTCTTTCCACTCTGTGGCCTCCTGATGCTGCTGCCACCTCCACAATCTCTCGTCGTCGAGCCACTCTGTGGCCTCCTCATGCTGCTGACACTTCCGCAATCTCTCATTGTCGTGCCACTCTGTGGCCTCCTGATGCTGCTTTCACCTCCACAATCTGTCATTGTGCCACTCTGTGGCGACCTCATGCTGCCGCCACCTCCAGACTGTCATTGGGCCACTCTGTGGAATCCTCATGCTGCTTCCACCTCACCACTATGTCATAGGGCCACTCTGTGGACTTCTCATGCTGTTCCCACCCTCCCCACTTCATGACTGGGCCACTATTTTGCCTTTTTGGCTTGGCTGACATCATCTTTTATTTGACCCTTTCTCTGATCTGTCAGAAGGAAGGAAAAATGAGACACACAATGGATCCTCTCTGTGTAACAGCTGTAAGGCCTGTATGGTCCCATCAGAATTGTCTTGTGGTTTGGTAGCCAAAAGCAGGAGTGGGTACAAAACACAGAAGACATGCAAATATTCGGTTTATGTGTCATCTCTGTTTTGGATCCACTCCTCTTTTTTTTTGCCAATAGCAATACTGATGGATTACTGACCAAATGCTGATCGATAGTTTTGGCCCCATGACTGCCCAAATAAGTGAAGTGTGCAGTGATTCTAAGAGCGACGCCTGTCATCTGCATGTCATACGGACTCACAGTATTATTTCACTATCAAAGCAGATTCCCTATACGTGTTACTGCAAGGCACAGTGTTCTACACCACTATAAAGGCTGTCAGCAGCCAGGAAATAGCCATTTTATAACGTAATATGCCGCAAATATATTCGGATCGAACCAAAATTTTTCCGAAGAATTTAGCGAACCGGCAAATTGAATTTTTGAAAAAATTCGCTTGCCTCTAGTTATGGACATCTTCAGAGCCATTTTTTACTATTGGTTTACATTTATTTCAGGTTACAAAACATTATTGTAGTACTTTTTATTTAAACTTCAGACTGGCTCATTCTCCACCCCCTCTCGATAAATTTGTAGTTCAGCGGAGGTCAGAAAGGGGATGAAGACTGTCCCACAAAACAGCCAGTCTGAAAAACTTATCACAGAACAGCTTTTTCAGATGGTATGTACTGTTAAATATAGAGGCTGCGAAAGACAAACGTTGCAAAATATTTTATATAAACCTAATATGTTTGAAGGCCGATTTATTGACCTGTATTTGTGGGAGGGGCGTAAGTAGTACATTTATAACAGGCAGGCGCCTCCCTTGGGTGTGTCGATGGTGCTGTGTAGTTGTGTGCAGTCTGAGCCACCTGTTGCAGCACATGGGCTGAATCTGCACCTTCCATACCCAGTCAGCGTCCAGGATCCCAGTTGAGGTCATTCCGGTCGGGTGAAGGTTTGCGGCAAGCTTGTGCAGCATCGTCCCGTTACAGTCCGGCTGGCGATGTGTCGGCTCCTTTGGTGAGGAGGAGCAGCATTGCACCGGAGCGATCTGCCTGGCAGCCCACGTTTGGCCCCTACCTGGCAGCACGGTTAGTCCGGCCAGCGGTGTGTCGGCTGCTTTGGTGAGGAGGAGCAGCACTGCACCGGAGCGATTCTGCCTGGCACCCCCACGTTTGGCGCCCACACGGCAGTACGGTTAGACAGCAGGGGTCAGCGTGACTACATCTCATTTTCTCACGCCTGGAAGCCCACGCTTGGCGCCCATGCGGCAGCACGTTTAGGCAGCAGGGGTCAGCGTGACTCCGTCCCGTTTTTCTTGCACTTTTTTATGTCTTGCATAGGCCACCTTGCTTAGTTTGTCTGTGTATATCTGTATGTCTTTCTGTATGTCACTTCACTGCTCACCAGCAAACCTCTCTCGCTATCCGCTATTATTTCTGCAGACAGACTAAAGCCTTGTTCACACTGACATGCAGCATTATCCCCTTACTTGCATTATAGAGGGTGAGGTTCAGGCAGCTGACTAATCCAGGTGGAGCAGAGTTGCCATTTACAAAGTGTTATTGTTTTTTTTTTTTGTTTTTTTTTTTTTGTATAAATGCTATTTTACGAAATATGTATTAAAGTAGACAGTAAGCTACTCTGTGTTGAGGCATTTTCCCTTGTCTTGTTTCATTTGTTTTGGAAATGTAAAATGTGTGTGTGCCACTTTAAGGTTGTGAACCCGAGTTTGTGTACTTAATAAGCACCTGTGCAAGGTGCTGGGGATCCATCTTCAGTTCAGAGTATTAGCTGGACACTGGGGGAGCTACTTGCTACAAAGGTAATTGCAGAGACCCATGTGGACCTTTTATTTTGTTATTTTGCCTCGTTTTATTGCTTTATTTGTGCTAAAAATAGATAGGAGCGTGGCTTTCGCCGAGAACCGAGTTTAGTTTGGTTTTACGGCGTATACACCCACATCTCTTCTGGGCGCATGTGCTGATGGTGGCAACATTGGCATGTACTCGCCTATAGCAGCGTGGTGTGTTGCAGGTGGTTTATATTACTGCAGGCCTCGTGTTAGTGTCAGCATACTACCACCGTGAGGATTGTCTTTTGTTTGCTACGTGTCATTTGTTTCTTTTTTTAGGTCACGTCACAGCTCACTATTCTCAGTTGGTTTGGTCAATTACATCTTTTTGCTAAGGTAGCAGGACGGAAAAAAATAAAAATCACATCATGGGTGGATTTCCCATTAGGTTGCGGGCTTTGCTACTTGATGTTTTATTTTTTAGGTTGCTATAGGTTCAGAAGGTTGGGTAAGTCACTTTATCAGTTTGCGGTTTCACAATATCAGACCTGACCCGTCACTCAGGCCTCGGCAGTTTCAACCATTTCGTTGGTTCTGATGCCTGCATGCCTCATGTCAGTGTCGGCATACTACCACAGCCAGGATCATTCATTGCATGTCATTTTTGCTTTTCAAGTCACGTCACAGCTTGCCATTCTCAGTTGGTGTGGTCAATTACATCTTTTGCTAAGGTATCAGAAAAAAAAAAGGGGGCGTTTAAAAAAAAAAATACAACTAAAATTAAACGGAAAATTTAGAATATATAAAACTTTATCAGCTTACAAACTCGACTCGCTGCTTGACGTTTCTTCAAAGACTGCTATAGGTTCAGAGTGTTGGGTAAGTCACGTTTCATCAGTTTGCGGTATCGCAAAGTCAAACCGAACACGTCGCTCAGGTCACAGCAGTTTCAACTATTTTGTTTTTCTCATGCTTTTGCTGGCACTGGTATTGTTGCCATTTCTTGGCCCGCAATATATTAATTTTCTTTCTGACTTTCCATTCAGGGTGCCCGGTTCATGTCTTTCAGCAATTACTGGCAGCAGTAACAGACCAAGGCCTTGCGAGTACTGTGTTGCGGTTCCCACAGCCCACTCGCCACTGGCGTTGGGCGCGAGTATTCGCAAGGCGAGTTTGATCTCGAATATTGTGATTTCGAGATTTGAGAATGTGTCGAATACTTGAACCCATATTACGTATATTCGCTCTTGAGATGGATAGTGAGTGATAGGGAAACTGTATCTTGAAGTAAAAAAAATAATAATAATTCAGACATAATTTCCCCAACCTTAGTTGCTTCTTTACAGTTTCTGTTCCTGTCAGAGTAAAGACTTAATAGGTAAAACTGTCCTGCCAATGTTCGTCACTTGAATAATCGCATTAATATATTCGCGTTTTGTATTCCCTTACCTACCTAGCGTTAACAGGTCGTGTCAGACTCCAGTATGCTGAATGTATTGTGGAAATCCGTATATGTCTTTTCGCGCCCTTCCATTCACTCAAATGACTCCCGCCATTTTAAGCTTTCTATACGTGTAAAGCTGTTTAAACATTATTAATAAAGAACAGTTTTTATGCGCACATGAATATAACTTAAAAGAATATATCGCAAGTCATGATATTGGATGCGAAATAACGTGAGAATGCGAAATAACATAAGAATATGATGCGGGTACTTCGTTGGATGTCGCGAGGTCGCATGTGGGTCTTGCGCTCATCACTACTCAACACCTCTCAGTCATGTGGCAGGTCCGTATGCCAGTGTCCAATTTAGGGTTGAAAACGACAGCTATCGGGCCTTTCCTTCAGGTTAATGCTGCCTCTAGGTATGAAAGTTCCAGCCCATATTATCCGGAAGCTAGGTCAGTGGCGCTCTGCATGTTTATTAGGTTCATACCTCAATCTAGTTGAGAAATGTTCTTGCATTCCAGAGGTTGGCTATGTTGGTGTTGTTGCTGGCACTGGTTCCGTTGCCATTTTTGGCCCCCAATATAATCATTCTCTTTCCGACATTCCTTTCAGGGTGCCCGGCTTCGTGTCTTTCAGCAATTACTGGCAGCAGTAACAGACCAAGACCTTGAGAGTACTCTGTTGCGGTGCTCACGGCACCACTCACCACCTCTCAGTTATGCAGCATGTCCGTATGCCGGTGTCCAATTTTAGGGTTGAAACCGACAGCTATCGGGCCTTTCCTTCAGGTCAGGTGCAGCATGTGCTGCCTCTGGGAGCAAAAGCTCTGGCCCATGTTATCTGAAAATTAGGGGCTCTGCATGTTCAATAGGTTTATACCTCAGCCTAGTCGAGATGTTCTTGTATTCCAGAGGTTGGTCATGTTAGTGTTGTTGCTACGTACTATTGTGTATTTAGTTGTTGGTTTTTGGCCCCTCTCAGGCATTCCTCCTACGCAGCGGTTATGGCACAACTCAAGCCGCTTAGCTTAGTTAGGTAGGTAGGTACACGGTTACGTGTCATGTAGCCCCGACCACAAGTTTGAAGGCCGATTTATTGGCCTGTATTTGTGGGAGGGGTGTAAGTAGTACATTTATACCAGGCAGGCGCCTCCCTTGGGTGTGTCGACGGTGCTGCGTACCCTCCCAACCCGCCCATCTTTTCATAAACACCTTGCAGGGTATGACCCCTTCAGGCATTCCTCCTACGCAGCAGTTATCGCACAACTCAAGCCGCTTAGCTTAGTTAGGTAGGCAGGTAGACGGTTACATGTCATGTAGCCCCGACCACAAAAATAGGTTATACTTGTCAAAAATGTTTCAAAGGGGTCCACATGGCTTCCTTCATACAAAGTTCTTTTTGAGCTGTTAAAAATTACCATTATATCCACATCCTTTTTACAGCAATTTTTCTGTTTCATTTTTGACATGGGCTGTTTTTGTCCTTTTTGTTTTCCTATAGAGAAGTCTATGGGAAAATACCTGTAAAAAAAGTGTAGAGTTTTGTTCCTTTTTTAAGTTTTGTGGAGGGTGTGCATGATCATTCACTGGAATCATGTTCCGAAGATATAGATGGATATTTTTCTATTTAATGCGTACAGTATATTGCATCTGTAAATATACTCTCCCATATCTTGAATGGAGTCTGATCTGCAAATACTGGAAAACAGCACATGGTAGAAAAAAAGGGGCTATGTGAATGAGCCCTTTTGTCAAGTGCAAGGCTTGAGGAAGCGATGCGTGATTTTCTGTTTGATCTTCTTAGAATACATTTTTCATGCAGTATTCCCCCATGCCCTGCATAATACAGTGTACCTGCCCAGACCTCACTGATCCCCTGCCACCATTCCAATGACGTCCAGGTTCCACTGCATTCCTCTTCCTGCTGACATCCCGACACAGCAGGAAATGGATAAGAATGTGCTCAGCCATTTTCTGCTGTGTCAGGAATTCAGCATGAAGTGGATCGCAGCAGGAACCCAGGCACTGTTGCAACAGAAGAAGTGCAGGATAAGCTCTTTTATATTTGAAACTATTTGCAGCCCATGGTAATTTTTTTTACACAGTCAGAATACACCTTTAAAGAGGACCTTTCATGGGTCCAGGCATTATTAAATAAGTAACAGGTTATGTAGGACATAGAGCAGGGATCTAATAGCACTTACTATTTTTTCTGGGCGCCGCTCCATTAACCCACTGTGCCCCTGTTGAATTCTCCCACCTGGTATGTAGCGTGGTCCAATCACAAAGGAGAGCGTCATAGCCAGGCAGAAAAAAAAACTCACCTTCTCTCTGGCTGTGATGCTCTCCTTTGTGATTAGACCACGCTACAGCCAGAAAGAAGGAGACACCCATTGAGAAACAGGGCAGTCTCCTCCTCCCTGTACCGATGCTATTCATTACCATACCAGGTGGGAGAATTAAACAGGGGCACAGCAGGTGAACGGAGCGGCGCCCAGAAAAAATAGTAAGCACTCATAGATCCCTACTTTATGCCCTACATAACCTGCTACTTATTTCATAATGTCTGTACCCAATGTAACGCCTCAGAGTGGCATTACTACCTTTTACACCTCTACTGTCTTTTATGGTTGATTCAATGTCATCATGTGTATTTATTCCAGGGTCAAAAATTATGCATTCCTCATTTCCTTGCAATTGTTATGTTAACATATACTGTGCCTGGTTTACCTTTAAGGGGTAGGAAGAAGGCCGTTGTCCCTGCTGGACGAGGCTTGCAAAAGTCAGTCTAGAGTACGCCCTGCAAGGGGAAGGCTGTGTTCCAGCCAACAGAGTCCTGTTTGCTCTGCTGGACCAGGAGGTCAAGGCTGCAAGCCTCCAAAGCCAGAAAGAAAGTTCCCTGGTTAAAGATAAAGATAGAGCCAGATTACCGAAAGTTAAGTACAGCAGCAAAGGAAAAGTTTCTATTTAATTCTGATAGCACAACCTGCTGGTATCCAAGAAAGATTGTTTCCTGATGTAAGTTTATTTATGTAATGCTGTTTCAACTTCAGCACAAATCCTTTGACTATTCACCCTATTTGCACTGCTTCGGATGACAACGCCTGGGGTCCAGGATATCCAGGTAGGAGCACTGTGACACATGCACAGCCACATCTAAAGGGACATTATAGGCTACCCTTACACCACTCTAGCATTCCTACATCTGGGTACTATCATCACCATCTACTTAGGGGGACTTCTTTCCTCGTTGCTGAAATGCAACTGGCGTCACGACAAAAAAAAATCTTTTATTCAAAATGGACCCCCGACGTGTGTCCAGTCCGCTGCACCATTTGGTGTCACAAACACTTTGAACTTTGAACTTTACTAAAAGTCTCCTAAAGCGTAATTTTAGTTATTTTGCAGTAGAGATTTTTTATGTGGTGCATGAGGGAAGCACAAATATCTGTGAATATATATACTGGAGAGTGAATCTGGAGCGCACATCCTCAAAACTATGCTTTTGATATAACGACTGTCTCAGCATAATTACGTGGCATATCTGCCCAATTTGTAATACATAGTATGCTGTGCATAAGAGGCATTAGTATACAGTTTGATCAAAGAGCATAGGCCCACTAACCGCGACAAGGAAGCCTCTACAAGTGGGAAACTACTCTAACCTATAATGGCGCAGCCGTGCGCGGCGACCACCGGCGCCCCAGCACCGCACCAGCAGCAGACGGCGGGACCCAGAAGCCACACAGCGACCCCACTGTGCAGCAAAGCCTCCTTGGCCCTGGGCCCCACCACCCCACCAGCACAGCACTGAGGCAGCAATGGCAGACACGCAGTACTGCACCATGTGAATGAGTGCAAAGAGTTCACCCAGTCACAACCCCCAGGAAATGCTGTGACTGGGTGAACTCTTTGCACTCGTTCAAATTTTTTTTTCTTTCAGTAGTCTCCATATTCTGACCCATATAAATTTTGATGACTTTTTATTTACTTTTTTAGTGCGAACAGAAGAAAATTACGAATCGACCATTTTGACTTTATTTTCCAGTTCACCGTTTTCCGTATAAGCTTAAATTTTTTATAATTTAATAGAAGGGGCATTGGGATTCCTATGATGTGTATTTTTTTTATTTTTATGTTTTTGTTCATTTTGGAGAAAGAGGGGTGCCTCTTTGCAAACATTTGCTTGTGTGTCAGCTGAACGGTTTGGTGTTCCTACGAACGTTTCTTCCTGATTACTGGCCTGCATAAAAGGCTCTTAATTCAATATGGACACAGCAGATTTTTTTAACTTAGATGGTGACCCTATCACCCACTGGACAAAACTGACTGACTTGCTTGCTGCCACCTTTAAATTGAAATTCTGCGGCTCAGCTGAATTTTATTTGCAAGGTTATTAGACACATTTGTTTGTCAATACAGTCAGTCATAAGATCACATTAATATTAAATGTTCTTCATTAAATTGCTAAATTATACCATAATGTTCATGCTATTTGGCTATAATTGATAATGAGATGCTAATCCCGTCTCATGTTTCATTTATATAGTATAAATTAGCATTTTGTAATTATAATTACATGTAATTGTTTTTCTCCGCTATGTTATTTGTTATTTTGCATTAAATTTAATTTAATTGGTAACAATAAAGGTGGGATGTATGACTAGGAGGCAAAAAGTTTAAAATTTAACCCAGTTACCAAAGATGACAACTACAAAGAGTACTGACGATAATACAGTGCCTGCCATATGGTTACATGTAACAGTTTATTCCCTTGAACATATCTAACATACATAAAATTGAAAGCTGAGTCTCTCATGTAAAATGCTGTTACTAGTTCATTTCTTTAAAGTGGTTTTCCAGGTGTTCAATATTGATGACTTATTTTCTAGATAAATCATCAATATTAGATCAGCAGAGGTCTGATGCCAGGGGATCAGCTGTTTGAAGAGGCCACAGCGCTCACCAAAGCTTACCAAGCACAGCGCCATCCAATGTATAGTGGCTGTGCTTGGTATTGCAGCTCAGGCCCATTCACTTCAATAGGACTGAGCTGTGCCTAGGCACTTTGACTGATTAATGTGACATCATTGGCCTAGGAAGAGCTGTGCCGTTTTCTTCAAACAGCTGATTGGCAGACCCCCGCTGATCAGATATTGATGACCTATCCTTCAGCCAACTTAAATATAGAGTGTCTTGCAGAACTAGGGTCCTGGCTTCAAATCGTATTTAGGGACATGTCTACATTGAGTTTGTGTGGGTTTCTCCTACATTCCAAAAACATTCTGATCGGTTAATTAATGTCCTATTAAGCCTACATGCACACGGCAGTGGTTTTTTGCGGCCTCGGTTCCGTTTTTTTTGCGGATCCGATGGTTTCCCATTCATTTCTATGGATCCGTTAAAAATGCGGATGCCTCTTCCGTTGCCTGTCCGTGTCCGCTCTCCGCATTTCGCGTCTGCAAAAAAAATATGGCATGTCCTATCCGTTTGTCATCCGCATCCGTTTTTTTTGCGGATGGTTGCTTGGAAACCAGGGCATTTGTACAGGTACTTTAAGAAACTGTTTCAAGCCATCCGTTTTTTTGGCGGATCCGCTAAAAAAACGGAAGACACACGGAAACACAACCTACAAAATTTGCGGACACACGGAACGGATGTGGATGTGAAAAAAAAAGGAAGACGGATCCGCGATTTGCGGACAGCAAAAAACAACTGTCGTGTGCATGTAGCCTAAAAAAAAACTATGCCTAGGATAGTAAACTTGTATGTAACCAATGACAATTCTATAATCTTTGTAGAATGTCATTATTATTATTCTTTTATTTATTTTAATTGTAACGACATATTTTGCAGTTCAGTACAATGACTAGAAGAAAACCACAAGCATGGGAGGAACATAAAACTCCACGTAGATGTTGTCCTTAAATTCAAAACCCAGGATCTCAGTGCTGCCCAGTAACAAAATCAACCACTCTGCTCAGCACTATTTAAGCAATGAAAATAAAGAAATGGTAAAATGTCATTATGACCAGGACATTATACTCACCGAGAGCAACACATATTTTACTAAACTATTGGTCCCCTTAGCCATGGCTCAAGCCTGTACTGCAGAATTAAGTGTAAGTAGAGTGGATGCAATGTAAATGACAAACGTGGATCTGTGCCTGTTCTGTGTAGATACAGGAAAAGCCAGACCCATCTTTCCTGGTGGACCTAAGAAACCCAAAATTAACACTGACGGTAAGAACTGTCCATAATGAATCTAATGAGTTTTAATAGATGTTTCCCATCTATTTGTCATTTATGTCACCAACACACCCTACACCACCATGCATGGGAAACTTTATAAATCATTTTGGGTTTTTTCTCCCACTAATACTTTTTGTAACTGCTCCCAGCTCTGAACAAGAGATGAAGATCAAAGCAGTTCTGTTAAAGGGGTTATCCAATATCACAAACAGCCCCCTCATGTGCCGGGCCCCTCAAAGGGAATATGCTTACCTCGCTCCCCGCTCCCTGTGCCGCTCCTGGTCCCCGCACCACCACTGCTGCTGCTCTTCCATGTACATGGATGAAAACATGCTAGGGGTGATGCTAGTGATGCTAGGGGTGATGCTAGGGAGGCCCGTCCCATCCCCGCCTGCCATTAGCTGCTCCCCCCTCCGACACCGGATGTTTTCATCCATGAACATGGAAGAGCAGCAGCAGTGGTGCTGGGACCAGAAGCGCCGAAAGGAGCGAGAAGAGAGGTAAGTATATAACCTGTGAGGGGCCCGGCACATGGGGGGGGGGCTGTTTGCGATATTGAATAACCCCTTTAACGCAGAATACGGTTTTCTAAACCAGACAACCTCTTTACTGTAATGTTCTGTATTGTGATAAAACCAACTTTAACATACAGCAAATTAGACTGTATGGAAAACATAGGTAACATGCAGCAAATTAGACTGTATGGAAAACGTAGGGAGGTAGTAAATAAAGTATTTACTTGGTAAGGGGCACCCATAAAAAACAGTGAAAAGGTAAATGCGCTATATCTTATAGTATCCTGATAGACAGTTGGTGCCACTTGTAAGACAGATTTGAAAAATTTAATAGCTGTTATATGTCTTAAAGGGGGTTGCCACTTTCTGGTTATTGTTGACCAATGTGTTTGTAAGATGATTATTAGTGTTGATCGTGAATATTCTAATCGTGAATTTTTTTTTGCGAATATTGGCACTTCGAGAATTCGCGAATATATAGAATATAGTGCTATATCTTCATAATCGCGAATATTCTAGATTTTTTTTCATCAGTACCCATGATCCCTCTCTGCTTTTTGCTTGTGGGCCAATGCGAAGGCTGCACTATCTTTGACTTTAAGAGTAGTGTTCATCGTGAACTTTCGTATTGCAAATTTTTTTATTGCAAATTTTTATCGCAAATTTTCCGATTGACAATTTTTGCAATCAAGAAAATAATGACTGGAGATCATGAATTCTCAAATTCGCAAATATATTATGAATATTCACCCAAATATTTGGCAAATATCGCAAATTCAAATATTGCGCCTGCCGCCTATCATTAGTGATTATATGAAATGTTGTGCTATTTTCTATATTTCATAAGGTGCGCCCCATTGTTTACAAAGTCTTTTGTGGTGTCCATAAGATGGCCGCTCGTGGAACGTCATGTGACCAGGGAGATCACCTCCAAGTGATGCTTCCTCCATTCAAATACACTGCACCTGCCATCTGCACTTGTTCTGTTGAGAGTTCAGTACAATGCAGTATGTTTAAATGGAGGAGACATCGCATGGAGGTGATTTGTCTGGTCACATGACCCTCCGTTAGCAGCCATTTTAGAGACAGGACCTCTGTGTGGACAGCAGAAAAGACTTTGCAAACAAGAAAGGACAACTTATGAAATATAGAAAAATAATTTCAACAAAGGCTATATTATATGCCTACCGCATATTAATTGCTTCAGCCCTTTAGAATGTATGCAGATTGTGCAGAAAAAAATTTATTCTATTTTCACCAAAAAGAAACATTAAATATTAACACCCATAAGCAAGGGTATACTATTCTCACCTTCAAATATTTATTGAATACATTTTTTTACGAAAATGTATTTTACAATAATAATAATGACGATAAACTAGGATAAATACAACTATAAACTAGTAGTATTACTTGTAGTAGTAGTAGTAATAATAGTTTTGGTTCATAGCGCATTTGTGTCTGCATATAATTGCTAAAAATTACTGTCTGTTTTAGCTAAGAATATTCTGTCTATATTAGAAGAATTTTTAATAGGGCTAAATACGGCTAATCTTTTCATTTGCATCTACTGGCTGTAATTGAGCATTACATTATAATAATTTGAATATGTCAAACCATTCCCAGTATGTCTCTGCTAGAGCAGAATCTAGAGTGATGGGACTAGTTAGAAGTGAATGGCAGGCGGAGGTACAATGAAGAATTTTGGAATATGTAAAATACAGAACATAGCTCTCTGACTTTTTTTCTGTGCACAAAATGTCTTCTACTGGAAAATACTGAACATTGGATAGCTTTCATGCCATTGTACTGGGAGCCAGCTGTCAAAGCTGCTTTGGGATTACAGAAAAACAGAAAAAGATCAAATTTATTTTGAGGAGGATATAAACAGTATTTAAATAAATAGATTTCCCATCCTTGGATCGATCTCTTTAAATACAGTGATTCAAATTTATTTGATGAAAAGGAACTGAATTGCTGTCAGACCCTTCAGAATGTATAGTGCAAAACATCTGTGGAGACCTGATCCCCGCAGCCAATTTTTCCATAACTAATCCATGTCTGAAGTCAACATGCCAAAGGAATACTCCAACTGAAAGGCTCAGAGAATGCCTTCCATCCCGTGAAATCATCTTTCTCTGGATAAAAGCATAGAAATTCTTTTAACAGTGCCCTGCTAGTAAGATGATCCGACCCCTTAGTAGCGCATCTATGCTCGTCGGGATTGTAAGGATCACACAGATCCATGTTTTGTGTTTGGACAGTTTTGATTTTGAACTTATACACCCCATAAACGAAAGAGCATAACTGAATTTACAATCATAGTCAAGAATTTATTTGTGTGGATCCAAATGAAGTCACCATTGGCAGACTTAAGATGATTATACACGAGATAACTGTTGTCCGGCCGATGGCTACCTCCCATAGATATGAATGTGTTACATTGGTGGCCCATTCCCACTGCTGCTCAGCTCTCCCGGGCTGGCATGGGCACTGCTCCACTTACCCTGTGTCCGTCGTCGCAGTTCCAGCGCTCTGGCAGCTGGCACAGGCGCCTGTCTCTTGTGTGTCTATTAGGGATATTCATCATTGAATCTCACATTATTCGGCAGTACTACAAGGGTTAAAAACCTCCTCCGGCTCTGTGCCCAGCTGTTAGGCTGTGCTAGTCAGCCTCTGCTACATATTCTGTGCTGTTTCTCTCACTCTTTAAAGCTAACCTGTCACCAGGAAATTCACTGATAAACCAGGCATGCTGCCTTGTAGGGGCTAGTTTGTTCATGGGGTGTTTGATAAACAATTATTAAAATGAATGAATGATGTAATAAACCACGCCCCTTTTACATCTGAAGAAGTGAATAGGGGAGTGGCTACAGCTCTGAATAGAAAAAACGCTGGACTCATATCAACTACTGGACTCAAATCAGCTAATTAGCATATGGATTAAATGTACTATTTCTCCACAATAAAGCAACAGATCGCCAAGTGAAAGGTATCATTATATTCAGCAGAGTGAGCCCTACAAGCCAGCATGTTGTTTGTCCATATACCAACTTCTGCCTTATTTCTGGATTCCTACCTTCTGCTGCCTGACCTGACCTGTGCCTGATCACAGTACTGACCCTGAGCTGCCTGCCCTGACCTTGGGGCTTACAGGAACTCTGCCCATCCTGATCTTGGCCTATAAGCTTACTACAGTTTTGCCTTTGTGCTCTGCACCAGTGTCTCTGACCCCCCATGGGTCAACTTTCATCCACACCAGCACTACTTCAGGAGGTACCAGCAGGAAGGCTCCCCTGCAGCGAAGTCTAGTTCTATGTATAGGAGTTAAAGGATGAATAGCAGGGGACTGCCAGAATAACACTCTTAGGTTTAACCCAAAGTCAAACTGGTTGGTTGACACAGTAGTTCCACACCCACTGATCGTTAAAGCATGCTCAGAATAGTCAACCATGCATATGTAGTGAATGGGATTTCACTGCCAGACACCTCTGGCAGTGGCTTATCTTCTGATAAGAAAAGTATTGGGAGTTTGAAATCCAACATGCCCGATCCTTATCACAGAATGCCTCATCCACATTAGATAGGTGTCCAACCAAAATCGGTGACAAAAAATGTAATGTGTATGGCCAGTTTAATTCCTTATTCACACGTCAGTATATTGGTCAGTGATTTCCATCAGTGATTGTGAGCCAAAGGCAAGTGCGGCTCTAAACACAGAACAGGTGCAGATCTTTACCTTATACCTGATGTCTGTGGAGGCTCCAATTTGGGTTTTGGCTCACAATCACTGATGGAAATCACTGACCATAACCCTCAGTTCACACTTGCGCGTTTTACAGCGCGTTCCTACGCGCTGTAAAACGCTCAACAGGAGAAAACTCATGTTTCCCTATGGGCATGGTTCTCACCTGAGCGTTTTACAGCGCGTTTGAACGCGCTGTAAAACGCCCTACGCTCAAAGAAGTTCTTGAGCTTCTTTGGGGCATTTTGTTGCGCATTTGCACCCATAGACTTCAATGGGAATGCGCGTAAAACGCCCGTTTAACACGCGTTAAAGTGTGGATATGCCTTTTTTAATTGGTTTCCAGAGTCACAAACGCGCGTATGATGCGCGTTTCCTATTTGCAAAAACACGCTGTAATACACGCGACAAAAACGCACGTAAAACGCGCGTCTCAGAAACGCTCAGGTGTGAACCCAGGGTAACACTGACGAGTGAATGAGGCATAAGACACTTAAAGGGAACCTGTCACCTGAAACAGCGGTCCTAAACCGCCGGCAGGACCTTCAAGAGTACAGCAGTGGGATTCTGAGCACATATATCTTACTAAATTCCGATGCGGCAGTAGTAAGAAAATCGATCTTTAAACCCCGGCTGGCACGACTCTCTGCCCAGGCTTGAAGTCAAGGGGGCAGCGGCCTTCTTGCTTCAAGTCGCGGTGACCACGCCCCCCTCCCGGACCCTTCTCAGAACAGCCAGCTGTCATTCACACTGGGGCGAGTAGAATTAAAGAGGTTGTCTAGGAATACAAACTGATTTTTAATAAATATAAAAAAATTGGGGCGAGTAGACTGGGGCGAGTAGAATTAAAGAGGTTGTCTGGGAATACAAACTGATTTTCAATAAATATTAAAAAATTTTAATAAATATTATTACTGTTTAGTAGTTTTTAGGCATTTTTACTTTCCAGCTTTTCTTTTATGGTACAAGAAAAAGCTGAAAAGTAATGGTGGGTTCACATCACGTTGCAAGCCTTCTGTCAAAAGTTTACGCCAGGAGGATTCCTGACATATACCTTTGACGGAAGGCTGTAATGTATCCCACAGTATAAGCATACAGTGGGATACGTTCAGTTCAGTCTACCCCATATAAATGAATGGGAGCAGGGGCTGCGCGTGCGTGGTGTGCTCCCATTCACTTCTATGGAAGCAACGGGGAGCAGTGCTTGGTGGCGGACAGTGCTCCGGGGTCCTCCAGCCACAGCTCTTCCCACTCCCAGAGCTGGGACCTGCACTTATCAGACAATGGGGGCATATCCTAGCGACATGCCCCCATTGTATGTGATGGGAATACCCCTTTAACCCTTTCCCCAGGCAGTTTTGCAGCTCTCATAAGCTGCAGAATTGCCTTCAAGCTCTCGCCCCTTCTGTCAGCTGCAAATTTCTACTCCCTCCCTTTGCAAACACTGCCAGACATGGCAGAGGGAGTCTAAGAGTCATAATAGATGTTCAGATCAGCAGTAGTATAGATCAGTCTTCTGCACAGCCCTGCCAGCAGGAAATAGCAGGCAGCTCCTCTCCTTGCCGTCAGGGCTGTACCGCGTGCTCCCTCTGTTCTCTGCCTTGGGAGATCCTTTGACAAATGTCCATACAGTATATGTGCAGTGACGTCCAGTGGCGTAAATAGAGAAATAAGGGACCCATAGCAACGATCAAACCAGGCTCCCCACACAGAACAGAAGGGTTTCCACCTAAACCCCTTTCAATGACCCTGGGGCCATTTTATCCACTGCCTCATTTGCTAAAAGTTGTTCCTTTAGATGGTTGAGTGATGACCAAGTTTTCACCCCCAATAGAAGAGGGATGATCCCAACTGGGCCCCCTCTTGCCCTGGGCACCATAGCAGTCGCATGGTCTGCCGCTATGGTAGTTACGCCCCTGGTGATGTCATAGGATACCTATTAACTATTACAGCCTCCGATAAAAGGATCCCTTTTTTTACAGGACACTGTAGGATGGAAAAACGCAGTCTCAGGGCCGTTTCTACACAGGGCGCATCACTAAGGACAGAAGAGGGGGGCACCGTCAGCAGGGTCCAGCGCCGGAGGGGGGCCCTTTATGTCCGGAGGCAGCAGGAGTGGAGATAAGTACTTCCTCTGTGTAAGCGTTCATCTCCATATTCATCTGTATCGCCGTCCTCAGGACAGCGATACAGATGAATTGTGCAGAGGAGCAGGGGAGAGGCGTCTCCCTTGCCCAGTCCTCTGATAGGCTACAGGCACTAAGCCTGTAGCCTATCAGTTGCCGGCACAGGCGGCGCGATGACGTCATCGCGCCGCCTGAATCGTACAGCGCGGGACACAGGCCGGAAGAGGCCTGCATCGCATCACTGACAGCAGCATGAGGTAAGTATATGAGTTTATTGTTTTTATTTATAGTATACTGTGGCAAGAAGCGGGGTGGGGGCCCTATATACTGGTACAATATGAAGGGGTACTATTGAGAAGAGGGGAAGCACTATGGGGCCCTATATACTGCCACAATATGGGGGGGTACTATGGAGAAGAGTGGAAGCACTATGGGGGCCCTTTATACAGGCACAATATGGGGGGCACTATAGAGAAGAGGGGAAGCACTATGGGGGCCTTTATACTGCTAAAATATGGGGGGCACTATGGAGAAGAGGGTGAAGCACTATGGGGACCACTATGAAGAAGAGGGGAAGCACTATGGGGGCCCTATATACTGCCACAATATGGGGGTCCACTATGAAGAAGAGGGGAAGCACTATGGGGCCCTATATACTGCTACAATATGGGGGGCACTATGGAGAAGAGGGGAAGCACTATGGGGGCCCTTTATACTGCCAAAATATGGGGGGCACTATGGAGAAGAGGGGGAAGAACTATGGGGACCACTATGGAGAAGAGGGAAACACTATGGGGGCCCTATATACTGCCACAATATGGGAGGGCCACTATGGAGAAGAGGGGAAGCACTATGGGGGCCCTATATACTGCCACATTATGGGGGGTATACTATGGAGAAGAGGGGAAGCACTATGGGGCCCTATATACTGCTACAATATGGGGGGGGACTATGGAGAAGAGGGGACGCACTATGGGGGCCCTATATACTGCCACATTATGGGGGGGAATACTATGGAGAAGAGGGGAAGCACTATGGGGGCCCTATATACAGGCACAATATGGGGGGCACTATAGAGAAGAGGGGAAGCACTATGGGGGCCCTTTATACTGCCAAAATATGGGGGGCACTATGGAGAAGAGGGGGAAGCACTATGGGGACCACTATGGAGAAGAGGTGAAGCACTATGGGGCCCTATATACTGCTACAATATGGGGGGGCACTATGGAGAAGAGGGGACGCACTATGGGGCCCTATATACTGCCACAATTTGGGGGGCACTATGGAGAAGAGGGGAAGCACTGTGGGGGCCCTATATACTGCTACAATATGGGGGCACTATGGAGAAGTGAGGAAGCACTGTGGGTGCCCAATATACTGGCACAATATGAGGGGGTACTATGGAAAAGAGGGGAAAGCACCATGGGGGCCATATATACTGGCACATTATGGGGGCACTATGGAGAAGAGTGGAAGGAGCACTATGGGGACATCTACTAGGGGCCCTATGTACTGACACACATTATTGGGGGGCTCTATGGAGAAGTGGGGGGAAAGGAGCACTATGGGGCATCTACTGGGGGCCCTATATACTGGCACTCCTGGGGGGCTCTATGGAGAAGTGGGGGGGTAAAGGAGCACTATGGGGGCATTTACTGGGGGCCCTATGCGTGCCCTTTACTGGCACGCATTATGGGGGTGCCGTATGGAGAAGTGGGGGAAAATTGCACTATGGGGGCATTATATAGGGGCATTTAATACTAGCACCCATTTTGGTGACACTATGGGAAAGGGGGGAGAGGAACATTATGGGGGCATCTATGTGGGGCAGTCTATAGGGGCATTTTATACTGGCACATTATGGAGGAAACTATGCGGACGGGCAGGAGCACTATGGGGCATCTTCTGGGGTCACTATATAGGAGTATTTTATACTGGCACAAATTAAAGGGGCACTATGGGCACCTAAGCTCAACTGGGGGCACTAAGTGTTTTTTGTAGTGGCACACAGTACGGGTCATTGGAACACATGAGGGCACTCTGGGGACATTAACTCTACTGGGGGCACTAAGAGATGTTTTTATTTTATTTTTTTACTGACACTCAGCAAGGCATTTTTTATACTGGCGCACATTATAAGGGGGTGTTTTTCTACTGTCACACATTATAAAGAGAATTATTACTACATGGGCATTATGGTGGGCTTTATTACAACTGGGGGACTATGGGAGCATTATTACTTCTGTGACACAATTATTGTATGGGGCACTGTAGGAGCACTACTACTACTAAGTGCATTCTGGCACAGAATTATTACTATAGTTGTGATTTTGGGGAGCACTATTACTGTGGGGGCACCCTGGCACAGTATTAGCTTAGCACAGTTATTTTTGGGGGACATTATGGATACACTATTGGTGTCAAGGACACTCTGTCCTGGGTGCAGTTTTTTTTTTTTAGAGCATTGTGTTCCAGTCTTCTATGCTATTTCATGCTGGGTTTTTTTGCAGTACACTGAATACTAGCCAGACAAAGGGGAAATAAGTTTATTCTTTTCTCCTCCGACTGACTAATGAAACCCTATGGACACATTTAGCATGTACATCTGGAGTGATCTTGACGTACACGCTAAACGTAGAGTAAAAACGTGATGTGAACCCACCTTAAGAGTTACCTTTTTCTGTTAATTTTACTAAAAGAAAATAATGGGGGAAAAACATTACAATAACTGTATTTTTGTAACATAGTTACAATTCATTATCACAAAACAGTATTTGGTTACCCGGTAATCACCATAACCCATACTATATAGTAAACACAATATTTATGATTGGTAAATTGTAAATAAATGGCGCAATTGTTTTTTTCCCTTTATTTAACCCATAATAAAAGCTGACAGATATTAAAATCTTACCTATATGCATAGCAAAATGATAAAAAGTTGTGTCTGTTATGGCTATGAATGTGAGACAACAGGGACACGGTTTGCCTGTATGGAGTGCTGAAATTCCTGATGGCAGTCATGGGTCCCAGGGTTGGATTGCAATGAACACACTTTGATAACTTGAAAAGTCTTCCAACCCTATCTGTGTGGACAACATTACAAAGAAAACCAGATTGAATCATCTATCTGTTTCAGTATCCATCTCTTGGGATATAAATATACATGGGTATTCATCTGGTGCCCTCTTTGCTTCTTTACCTTGACCCTTTCAGTGTTTGATCTGATTTATGCTCTGACCAGTGGAGCTTTGAGTTTAGCAGCTTGAAGATATAGATGCTAAATGAGCACCAATGACTCATAGTGACATTCACAATCATGCAGTTGAATCTAAAGTTGTCCTAATCTTTTCCCGGATTTATGATCTCATGCATGGTAATCTGAATTATTTGAAACAACTACAGTTTTAATTGTGCCCTAAAGGCTACATGCACACGACCGTTGCCTGCCTCCGCGTCCTCTCCTCCTTGAAATTTTGCGTCCGTCAAAGAAAACGGATGACGGACGTTTTTTTTTGACGGATCCGATTTTTATGGCAGATCCATTGTAAAAATGCCTATCCTTGTCCGCAAACGTGAAAAAAATAGGACATGCACTATTTTTTTGACGGAATGAAAACACGGATCACGGATGCGGAACAAAAACGGTTGACCATCCGCATTTTTTAAAGGACCCATTGAAATGAATGGGGAAGCATCCTATCCGTGAAAAAAAACGGAACGGACGCGGAATCAAACAACGGTCGTGTGCATGGGGCCAAAAACACATCTTTTTAGACAGGCCTACCACATTCAAAACAACTGAAAGCTGGCATGAAGCAGTATGTGCACAACCCAAGATGCAGTTGTGCATATATATATATATATACAGGGGAGCAGATCCTGCACTTGTGGCCCGTTGCTAATGACGATCCCCAGCAAAAATGCATATGGTGGAGGATGCCCGCAGCGGACCACAAGTACCACAATAGACAACCTACACAAGATGGCAATTGTGTGGATGTGATAAACAATATAACAATGTAGCAATAACAAATGACAAGACAGGTGCACACTGCGGTCTTACTAAGCCCTCAAACTAAAAAGAGATTGGTCAACATATCCTGCAGTGGAGGACATGTCTAAGCCCGAGCACCACTCCAAGGTTTCTCAAGTAGCTCGGGACCTAACACTCACCTACCTGTGTCGTATTGGCAATACTAGGGGCCAGTGGGCAATATATATATATACAGCCTGCTTCATGCCAGCTTTCAGTTGTTTTGTATATATAATTTTTTGGAGGTGTATAAACTCCTATGTAAATGTAGCCTGTTTTCCATCCACAGGCTACATTTAGGTGCACTTGTGAGGCCTGAGCCATATCAGCCAGTCTTGGGTGGGGCTCACAGCCTTCTCCCTCCTCCCATTGCAGGCATAGCTACATGCTGGAGGTAACTGGGGAGTTTTCTGCGAGTCGGCCTAAACATTCCTGTAATTGAGCCCACTGGCACCTGGTATTGCCCATATGGCACAGGTAGGTGAGTGTTAGGTCCCGAGCTACTTGAGAAACCTTGGCATGGTGCTCGGGCTTAGACATGTCCTCCACAGCAGGATATGTTAACCAATCTCTCAATTTTAACATCAGTTTGAGGGCTAATTAAGACCGCAATGTGTACATGTCTTGTCATTTGTTAGGCCTACCACATTCCCTAATCTAATTCTGCTACGCTTACCCTCCATATTTTAAATCTTCTCTGTTTACCCCCTTTTTAAGTATAGCCAAACAGTCAGGTTTATGCAGACGGTTTTGGGAGCCAAAACAAAGAGTGATTTCAAGACAAAGTAGAAGTTGTATCTGTCCTTTTTACTTTCTCTTCTTTTATGATTCACTCCTGATTTTGGCTTCCAATACTGCATCAGGAAACCTGACCGTGTGGCTATACCCTTACATTGTGCATTTTACGGGCAATAGATGTGGATCCACTGTGCCAACCAAGAGCTTTGACTTTGGGCTAGTCCCAGAGGCATTATTCTGGTGGTATCCTGGTTTTCAGCTTTTAACCCCTATACAGGGATCTGGCCATCAAGTCTCTAGCTCTTGGAATAGTCCGGGTGTTTGGCTGCTGACTCACAGCGAGAAAAAGACATCTGTGTGTGGCACAGACAGAGGTACAGTTAGTGCAAATCCATGAAACAATCCGAAAGTCAAGGATGGTGGCACAAGATCAGGATCCAGGAATTATAGATCAGTACATAGGCAGACACACTAATTATAGCGCTTATACAGGCTCCAGTATGCTAGAGAGACCTAGAGAAATCTGTAGAGACCAAATTGCAAAGGCAAGGATGTGAGGTCAGCAACATAGCTACACAGAAGCTGATAGCTAGAGAACATTAGTGATCAAACAGCATTATGAAAAGCAAGGAACACACCAGACAGGTTAGGGATAAAGTTATGGAGACGTGTAAAGCAGGATTAGGTTATAAAAAAAATCCCAAGCTCTAAATATCTCATGGAGCACTGTTTAATCCATCACCGAAGATGGAAGGAAAATGGCACAACTGCAAACCTACCAAGACATGGTTGTTCACCTAAACTGACAGCCGAGGCAAGGAGAGCACTAATTAGAGAAGCATCCAAGAGGTTTATGGTTACTCTGGAGGACCTGCATAGATCCACAGCTCAGGTGGGAAAATCTGTCTACAGGACAACTATTAGTCGTTTACTCCACAAATCTGACTTTTATGGAAGAGTGGCAGGAAGAAAGTTATTTTTAAAAGCAAGCCATAATAAATTAGGAGTTTGCCATGTTGGGGACATGCAAGCATGTGAAAGAAGGCAAACTTTTTGGCTTAAATCCAAAAACGGAAAACTAACATATTCCAGGTTAACTCAAATCTGATATAAGTTTGGCGACTCAAGGTACTTAAATAGTTAACTACAATAAAGATGTCGCTAAAAAGTAACTTTTATTAAGTATGCTTTAATAACTTATGTGCGGAAATTAATCTTATAAGACAAAAATTGTCCAGTCCCTCAACTATCAGAGGTACTGCACCAAGGGGGCCAGCCAGCCAGCGTATCAGCACTGCTATCCCCCTAGGGACGAACAATAAGGTGGGTAGAAGAGGAATAAATGAACTCTTCTTTTAGTTACATGTATCTGCGCGTAGCTAACAGAAGAATCCCTAGGGGGATAGCAGTGCCGATACGCTGGCTGGCTACCCCCCTTGGTGCAGTACCTGTGATAGTTGAGGGACTGGACAATTTTTGACTTATAAGATTAATTTCCGCACATAAGTTTTTAAAGCATACTTAATAAAAGTTACTTTTTTAGCGACATCTTTATTGTAGTTAACATATTCCAGGCCTAAATCCCATTGAGAATTTGTGGCAAGACTTAAAAATTGGTTTTAACACATGCTCTCCATTCTGCGTGACTGACTGCAAAGTAGAATGGACAAAGATTCCAGCCTCTAGATGTGCAAAGCTGGTAGAGACGTACCCCAAAAGACTTGCAGCTGTAATTGCAGCAAAAGATGGTCCTATAAAGTATTGACTCAGGGAGGCTGAATTTAAATGCACGCCGCACTTTCCAGATTTTTATTTATTCATAATTCTGAAAACCATGTATCATTTTCACTTCACACATGTCACTAACCAGCAGGTGTGAACCCACTGTGTCATGTGTTCTACCTTCTCTAAGGGCGTTGTCTAAGTGAACCCCTTGATCTTCACATTACCCCTGATGGTGGGGAAAGACTTTACCGAGGGGAACATTAGGTCGCTACTTCTTGAGGAGGATAGGCACACAAGGCAGCTGGTCCAGGCAGACCAGGAAGTACCTGAGAAAGGTACCAGAGGTACAGGCGTTGTCAGCAGGCTAAGTCATAACCAGGAGCAACAGTGCAGGACTGAAGGATGAGGCAGAGGCGAAGTCAGACAGGCAATAGGTAAGGGCAGGCAGCACAGGTACAGGTCAGGCAATCCGAGTTGGCAACAGAGAGTCAAGGCAAGCAGGCAGGGATCAAACAGGTAGTAGAGTCAGTAGCACAAGCGGATATCAGGAACCTTAGCAGGACACAAGGATCTTGATACTGAGGCATCTGGAAAGGGGGCTGAGCCACTTATATATGTGCAGGAGGGCTAGGATTGGTCAGCGAGGTCATATGACCTAACCCATAAGGCACAGGAAGTGACACACACTGGCCCTTAATGAAGTGCTGCAGGAAACAAACAGCAAGCATGCTGTGGCCAGGGCTGAGAGGAAACTGTGGAGTGGATCCCAGAACAACAGTACCTACACAGACAGAGCCTAGGACTGCAGCGGTGAATGGGAAGCACTGGCAGCAGATCACCGCTGAAAACGGCACCCAGGACCGTGTCGGTAAGCAGCGGAACAGTGACACACAGCAGCCGCTGTTACAACACATACTTGCTACTTTGTGTTGGTCTATCACATAAAATCCCAATAAAATACATTTAAGTTTGTGGGTGTAATGTGAAAAAATGTTGAAAAGTTCAAGGTGTATGAATAAGTTTCCAAGCACTGTACTGTTATTACATAAGGACCTTCAGTTATAACTGTCTATCCCTGAATGGATTAATGACAAAACATCTGACAAAACAAAATCTTCCCACAAAACCATCAAGAATAATCTTGCTATTTCAGTATTTCAATTCCCACATAATTTTCTATTAAACATTACTGAGCTCCATGATAAGTATATATCTTATTAATGTGAGAATCAAACAATTAGGGCCATGTAGCTGACTTCGTTGCTCAACCAATAACATTATTTTGCAACAAAACATTGGGAAATTAAAGCCAACACTTGCTTGTTTGTTTGACCATCATATGAAACCTGACTGATAGACTGCCAATCCTATGGCTGGTATATTGCTTTGTGTAGGAGCCTTGTAGTCAATGATTTAAAAGGAGAAGTCATGCGTTATCAGAAGGCCTTTTTTAATTGCAAAGAAAAAGGGGGTCAGTCAGCACATTCCAATGCGCAGGTGCACATTGCCATGGCTAAAAACACAAAGAAAAAAACACAATGCAACAGCACTTTGCAGATACAAATATACAGTACAATAATGCCATAATTATAGAAAATATTCTGGTGCTAATGCTACGCTTATTTTGTAAATTTGAGATTATTGGCAAATACATTTTGTACAAAATTATTTGGGCCCGTCTGCCACATGTCAAGGTGATTTCTGTAAGACTGGAACCTAACACTAAATGCTACCTGTTATGTGCCATAAGGCCACAATAAAATTCAGGAAGTGCAGGTTCCACATGCATGCTGGGTCCAGTCTGCTTTTTATCATTTTTGGTGCCAAAATGGCATTATTGTACTTTATTTGGTTTGCAGAGTGCGGTTGCATTGTGTTTTTTTCTTTGTAGGCCTTTTTTAATGCACTATATTCTGATGCATTACTTTTCATATATGTTGGCTCCAATAGGTTTTCCAAATTACCCAATTCACTATATCACAGCAGTTTCCAGGATGGCACTATAATTAATGGGACCACATGTTTGTGTAGGCTGATACATTTGCATTGGACAAATGGCTCTGTACATTGAGGCCTTACGCTGTAAATGACTAAATTACATCTCACTGTCTAAGTCATTATATTTTTTAAATCAGCAACGAGAAATTGACATAACCCACCAGGCATTACCAATATTAGAACTATGTCATTTTTCGAAATATAATATATTGCCTAGCTGATATAAAATCATTTCAGTACAAAGCAAAAGCTGATTTATTCCTGTAACCAACTGATCTATTCAAAGGCAATTTTCACTTCAATACTCCGATGTCTAGACCCTAATCCAAGCAAGACTATGGTTCATTAAACATCCCTTATTATTGCAGTATGAAGCAAAAATCTAATAATGAATTTGAAAACATGCTTAGCAACACTGATGCTCGGCATAAATATCCTCTTGTTCTTTCCATTACTAATATTTTCAGTGCTATAGTTATTTAGTTATGTACTATAGTTATTAGTGTGGTTTCTATGGAGAAGGATACGCATGTCCTAATGGAGTTCATTTTTGCTGTCACTTAACCACGCCACGGCTTCATCAACTATAACTATAGGAATGGTGATCACTGAAAAGTATATGGGGTAATATACAGTAGATGTTTCTATAAAACATGCCTTATGTAATTACAATGCCTTTAATAATATTCTTATAACACTATATTAATTGTAAATGATATACAATATATAAAACATGGTATTACTGTGCTTCTTTGGAACAAAATTAGTCATCTTGTGAAAATGTCATCTTCCTAAGCTTGCTATACTTCTGATTGTTTTTTAAAGTGAATCTCCACCACTGAACATCAGTTTTTGGTATCTAAATAGGTCCTCAATTTTGTGATCATTAGTTTCTTAATATCTTTATAGCTATTGCAGCTCTTTTTTCTGTTACAGAGCTCCAAATCCCCTCCAAGGCTTACATTTAAAACATAACATGCAGACTTCCTGTCACCACCACTAGAGGGAGCTTATGAGCCATGCGCATACTGTAATGTCCAACTCAATTGTAAAGCAAAACTCTAAAGTTCCTATTAGCAGGGCTAGAGGCAGCCAGAATATTTTTTACATCTATGCTTAGTTGGGGGAATAGGAGCTTTTATTATAATGATATTTATACTGGTATTTATATTCTATTTTAAATGATTTTTTTATGCAACTGACCACAAAAATGTAAAAAGCTATCACAAACCAAACAATTAGGGGAGATTTATCAGGACCTGCATTTTCTATCCCAGTCTGGATAACTCCTGCGCTGTTGAAGGATGTACTGAATTTATGATGAGGCACATGCCATTTCATAAATAAAGCATATCCTCTAGCAGTCCATACATCTAGATTTGAAATGCTATGAGTGGGTGTAGATTTCAATCATCATTTACTCCAATCATGATGATAAATCAGTCTGTTTTACACCAGTTTTCTGACAAATGGGGGTTGATGACTCTCCCCCTTTGTGTTTAGAGATATTTATACTTTCCTATAGACTAGGGGTACACAACCTGTGGCCAGTAATGCAGCCATAGCTGTTCCTGTGTTATGCCTAGTTCGTACCATAATTAGTATTCTCTTTCGTGCCCCACACTAAGCATAAGACAATGTATACATTTTGCCCTAAATGCACCTTTTAAAGACTATTCTGATCTTAAATATGTATGACATTTATGAGCAGAGAAATACTCTAATGTTTCTGTAACTTATATACTACACTACTATGGAGATAGTTGTACAGATGCATAGCTGTCACATCTTCTCTCTGGAGAGCTGAACAGTGATGTACAGTGCCATGAAATTAGGGGACTTTGAAATAATAAATATTAATATTGACAATGTGCTAGTTGTCTAATTTCAGAAAACATATGGGTAAGGCCCCATTCACACGTCTGCAATGTTCGTCCGCACCCGTTCCGCAAATTTGCGGAACGGGTGCGGACCCATTCATTTTGAATGGGGACGTGATGGATGCAGAGAGCACATGTCCTATTGTCCTATTCTTGCCCGCAATTGCGGACAAGTATAGGCATCTCTATGGGACTGGCGGCAAGGTGTGTTGCGGATCCGCAATTTGTGGATCCGCAACACACTACGGACGTGTGAATGGGGCCTAATAGTGGGTCAGTATGTTTTTTTTTCTAATTTTGGTTTTATTTGTACATGTCAAAACTGTGAAAATTATCCTAGCAACCATATGTGCAAAATGTCTAAACACCCCTGGTGGTGAAGGTGATAAAGCAATTCTAAACAATGATTGGATGAATCTGGCATTGTTGTCCACCACTCTCCTGTTGGATTTCTGGGTTCTACTAATCTTCAAGAAAAAAAATCAACAGGCTAAAAGCACCACATCTAAAGTGGTAACAAAAAACTGTAAAAACTGTACAAAACACAACAGACACATCCTGTGTAAACAACTTAGAGCACATTCACATTGTGCAATGCTGCAATGGCGCGAAGACACAACACAATTTCACAAATAAACAAAGCAAGACATGCTCTTTAACCGAGGCATCGACTAAAGTACCCAGGCTCGTACTGGCCCACCGGGATGCCGGTGAAATGCCTGGAGGGCCCCTTGCATGTCTGCTTACACTACAGCCAGAACAACCAGAAGGGCAGTTACTATACTGTCACAGGCGCCTGGATGTTATCAGGTGGTGGACTGCAGCACTAGCACACATATTTTACTTTGAGGAAAGGAACAGCACAGTACTTGCAGGGCTTGTTCCTTTCTCCAAAGTAAAAATTCACGGGACCCCATATCAACAGACAGCTCCCCCCCCCCCCCCGCCCCCCCACCTATGCAGTGTGAGATTCCATCCTGTGTGAGGAGGGGGCGGAGCCAGAGGATCCAAGGCAGCAGCAGCAGGAGATAATGGAGACGCTGCTCTGACCTCCTGTGTTACTGTGCCTCATAAAGTTCTCTCACTGGTCCCACTACTCCACACAGCAGCACTGGGGTAAGTTACTGTGGGAGGGAAGTTAGGGGAGTCCTGAAGCTGCTGCCCCTGCACATCTGTCTCCCTGTTGTTCCAGCCCCTCACAGACCTCTGGCCACCAACTAACTCACCTATACTTTATACATAGCTAAGGGTACTTTCACACTAGCGTTGGTGCGGATCCGTCTGTTTATTTGTACAGACGGATCCGCACCTCTAATGCAAACGTTTGTATCCGTTCAGAACGGATCCGTTTGCATTAGCTTTAAATAAAAATGACAAAGTCCAAAACGGATCCGTTTTGACTTACATTAAAAGTCAATGGGGAACGGATCCGTTTTCAAATGCACCATATTGTGTCACTGACAACGGATCCGTCCCCATTGACTTACATTGTAAAAAAAAACGGATCCGTTAGGCTCCGCCTCTTCAGACGGACACCAAAATGCTGCATGCTGCGTTTTGGTGTCCGCCTCCAAAACGGAATAGAGGCGGAACGGAGCCTAACTGATGCATTCTAAACGGATCCTTATCCATTCAGAATGCATTGGGGCTTAACTGATCCGTTTTGGACCGTTTGTGAGAGCCCTGAAACGGATCTCACAAACGGAATCCAAAACGCTAGTGTGAAAGTACCCTAAGAAGTTATGTCTCCCAGTGATCCCCCCTTCCCTTTCATCAGTGGCATTTCACATTATCCCAGCCACTCACTCCCCACATATAATATAATGTCTCTGTAGGTTATATCAGCACTGGAGTGTTATAAGAGGAGCAGCTGATATTAGTCACATTTGGTGTAATGTCTCTGGAGGTTATATCAGAGCTGGAGCATTAAAGGAGGAGCAGCTGATATCAGCACATATGATGTGATGTCTCTGGAGGTTATATCAGGGCTGGAGCGTTATAAGAGGAGTGGCTGATATCAGTCACATATGATATAATGTCTCTCAAAGTTATATCAGAGCTGGAGCATTATAAGAGGAGCAGCTGATATCAGCACATATGATGTGATGTCTCTAGAGGTTATATCAGTGCTGGAGCGTTATAAGAGGAGTGGCTGATATCAGTCACATATGATGTAATGTCTCTGGAGGTTATATCAGCACTGTAGCATTATAAGAGGAGCGGCTGATATCCATCACATATGATGTAATGTCTCTGGAGGTTATATCAGCACTGGAGCGTTATAAGAGGAGCTGCTGATATCAGTCACATTATTACAGTACAGAATCATTATAGGAGGAGCAGCTGATATCAGTCACATATTATGTAATGTCTCTGGATGTTATATTGGTGCTGGAGCGTTATAAGAGGAGCGGCTGATATCAGTCACATATGATGTAATGTCTCTAGAGGTTATATCAATCTTTGAGCGTTATAAGAGGAGCGGCTGATATCAGTCACATATGATGTAATGTCTCCGGAGGTTATATCAGTACTGGAGCGTTATCAGAGGAGAAGCTGAGGTTTTAAGTCAGCTGTCTAAAATTAATACAAATAAATCACAGGGGCCTGATGGGATACACCCAAAGCTATTAAAAGAGCTTAGAGGTGTACTAGCAAAACCATTAACAGATTTATTTAACCAATCACTGGTAACAGGTGTCGTCCCAGAAGATTGGAAATTAGCAAACGTTGTGCCAATTCACAAGAAAGTTAGTAGAGAGGAATCGGGCAACTATAGGCTAGTAAGCCTGACATCAATAGTGGGGAAATTATTGGAAACCATACTCAAGGAGAGGATTGTGGAACATCCAAAAACCCATGGGTTGATTGATAAAAAACAGCATGGGTTTACTTCAGGGAGATCATGTCAAACTAATCTTATTGACTTTTTTGATTAGGTGACTAAAATAATAGATGGCGGAGGTGCAGTAGACATCGCTTATCTGGACTTTAGTAAGGCTTTTGATACTGTCCCACATAGAAGGCTTATCAATAAACTGCAGTCTTTGAGCTTGAGCTCACATATTGTTGAATGGATTAGGCAGTGGCTGAAGGACAGAAAACAGAGGGTTGTAGACAATGGAGTATATTCAGACCATGGTATTGTTACCAGTGGGGGTACCTCAGGGATCTGTTCTGGGACCCATATTGTTTAATATCTTTATCAGCGAAATTGCAGAAGGCCTCAATGGTAAGGGGTGTCTTTTTGCTGATGGCACAAAGATTTGTTGATGTTCCTGGAGGGATACACCAAATGGAAAAGGATTTAGGAAAAATAGAGGAATGGTCAAAAATCTGGCAACTAAAATTTAATGTCGATAAGTGCAAGATAATGCACCTTGGGCATAAAAACCCAAGAGCAGAATATAAAATCAGTGATACAGTACTAACCTCAGTATCTGAGGAAAGGGATTTAGGGGTCATTATATCAGACGACCTAAAGGTGGGCAGACAATGTCATAGAGCAGCAGGTAATGCCAGCAGAATGCTTGGGTGTATAGGGAGAGGCATTAACAGTAGAAAGAGGGAGGTGCTCGTGCCGCTCTACAGAGCACTAGTGAGACCTCATTTGGTGTATTGTGTGCAGTACTGGAGACCATATCTGCAGAAGGATATTGAAACTTTGGAGAGAGTTCAGAGAAGAGCTACTAAACTAGTACATGGATTGCAGGACAAAACTTACCAGGAAAGGTTAAAGGACCTTAACATGTATAGCTTGGAAGTAAGAAGAGACAGAGGGGATATGATGGAAACTTTTAAATACATAAAGGGAATCATCACGGTAAAAGAGGAGAGAATATTTAAAAGAAGAAAAACTGCTACAAGAGGACATAGTTTTAAATTAGAGGGGCAAAGGTTTAAAAGTAATATCAGGAAGAATTACTTTACTGAGAGAGTAGTGGACGCATGGAATAGCCTTCCTGCAGAAGTGGTAGCTGCAAATACAGTGAAGGAGTTTAAGCATGCATGGGATAGGCATAAGGCCATCCTTCATATAAGATAGGGCCTGGGGCTATTCATAGTATTCAGTATATTGGGCAGACTAGATGGGCCAAATGGTTCTTATCTGCCGACACATTCTATGTTTCTATGTTTCTATGATATCATTCACATATGACTGTGGATAGGTCATCAGTATCTGATCGGTGGGGTCTGACACCCGGCACCACTGCTGATCAGCTGTTTGAGAAGGCACTGGTGCTCCTGTGAGCGCTGTGCTGCTTTTCCTAGGCCATGTGATGTCACGTTCATTGATCACGTAACCTCAGCCCCATAGAAGTGAAAGATGCCGAGCGTGATACCAAGCACAGCCGCTATACAAGAGATGGCGCTGAGCTTGGTGAGCTGTGAGAAGGCCGTGGCGCTACTGCCATCACTTGAATAAACTTATCCTTTGAAATATGCCAGGAAACATTTCCTTCACTTTGGATATTGTTTAGGCTGGAGGACTGGGTGCTTCATCTGGGACATCGAATGTCCATGTGTGAGCGCTGTCCAAACTACTAACTGTAAATAACAGACACAGTTATTAACTAAAGCTAGTTTCACACTAGCAGCACGGACCTCCGCTAGTGAACGGCGGGTGAACAGCCTGTCAGATCCGTCCTGCCACTAGTGAACGTGTGCCCCCTGACTGCCGCTCCAGCTCCATTGACTATAATGGGCCGGGCGGAGTTCCGGTGGAGGCATGGCAGCGCCCACCGAGAGGCTGCTGGAATAAAACAAGGACATGTCGTACTTTTATTCTGGCAGCCTCTCGGCGTGTGCTGCCATGCCTCTGCCGGAACTCCACCCAGCCCCCATTATAGTGAATGGAGCCAGAGCAGTAGTCCGGGGGCACACGTTCACTAGGACGGATCCACCAGGCTGTTCAGCCGCCGGGACAGCCTGCCATAGGTCCGTGCCGCTAGTGTGAAAATACCCTAAATAAGCTGCTTAAAGAGGACCTTTCATTAGGATACTAAATATAAACTAAGTATGCCAACATGTAGAGTGGCGCCCAGGGATCTTCCTGCACTTACTATTATCCCTGGTGCCGCTCCGTTCTCCCGCTATGTCCTCCGGTATCTTCAGAAATTCGGCTCAACTGGGAGGAGTCTGCCCTTTTTATCCTGGGCGTCTCTACATGTCAGCATACTCAGTTTATATTTTTTATCCTAATGAAAGGTCCTCTTTATTGAGGAATAATTTGATATAGAGCAGTGCACAATACTGTTCTGTTTAGCATACTGTATTGTGTGCTAAAATGCAAATATTCATGTGCGTGAGACTGAAAAATGAACAAGTAATAACTCTAGCTTTAGGCCCCTTTCACACAAGCGAGTTTTCCGCACGGGTGCAATGCAAGACGTGAACGCATGGCATCCGCACTGAATCCTGACCCATTCATTTCAATGGGTCTGTGTACATGAGCGTTTTTTTTCACGCATCACTTGTGCGTTGCGTGAAAATCGCAGCATGTTCTATATTCTGCGTTTTTCACGCAGCCCTAGTCCCATAGAAGTGAATAGGGCTGCGTGAAAAACGCATTGCATCAGCAAGCAAGTGCAGGTGCGTTGCGTTTTTCACTGATGGTTGCTAGGCGATGTTGTTTGTAAACCTTCAGTTTTTTATCACGCGCGTGAAAAACGCATCAAAACGCATTGCACCCGCGCGGAAAAAAACTGAACAACTGAACGCAATCGCAGGCAAAACTGAATGGCTTTGCCTATGAAATCGCACAGTTTTCACTGAACGCATCCGCAACGAATCCGGACCTAATCCGGACACGCTCGTGTGAAAGGGGCCTTAGGGTGGGCCCCCAAAATCAATTCCACTGGTGGGCCCCAGGCACCCCAATTTGACACTGGAAGTACCCGAAGTCGCTACTGTGAACAATAAGCTGCCCCCTAACACCAAAGATTGTGTGATCATCACATACAATTGTCTAATTACCCGTAAGTGATCATGTGATTAGAAATCCAGCACTCTTCATATGCAAGTGTTGGAATGCAAACTCCATGAACAGCCCTTTGAATGGCCCTTGACTGCGAGCTCACAATGCTGTTCAGTGTGTGGCGAAGCACCCATGTGCACTCTGTATCTTATACATGCACTATATGAGAGAGGACCTCTTTATCAACATGACAGGTCCCCTTTAAAAACCTTATGACTTGTTCAAGTAACATCTAGCCAATTTATTTCTTCAAAGTCCCAGCATGATATGGCAGAAAAATGCCAAATGTGATCTTGACCTTATTCTGTCACCATGGGCATAAAATATAACACTGAAGTTGTGGTGAAGTTGAAGTTGTTTTCCATTTTTAAGATATACAGGAATCTGTCTTTGGTACAAAGAGTGTTAACATGACGTATATTTCTAGACACACCATTCCTCCATCTTCCATGGTCATTGTCTGGAGATGCAGATGTTATTTGTGCATATAATCATCTCGGTAAATAGATTATGAAGTCAGGCGATTCGATGCTGGCATGCTAGATTCCATTGGAAATGGAGAGTCGTGAGCCAATTTCACAGGGGAAGAACAGGAGCATGTTAGAGGGGAAACTCATTTGCAAGAATCTGCAGAGGCATCTCATCATCCACTTGCATGAGAGTTTTGGCATAAAAATAATGTTCTAGCAATGTTGTGATATTTCCTGTCTGAAGACTTTTTTCCCCCTTCAAAGCTTCTGAGACTGATCATGCCAATGTCGGAACATATTGCACAATCAATCACCCAGAGAGGTAAAGACATTCTGTACAAAATTTATCTGAGATAAAACGATTATATCCCATATACTTAAGACTGTCAAAATGATTTGCCATTTATATTTTTTCTATTTGTACTCCTTTGATAATAGACTTCCATACTCAGTCCTCTCAGGATTCCTGTAACAGTAATTTATAGGAGGAAATGGTTTAGAAAGCAATGAGTGGCACAAGTATGTTTGAGGAACAAGAGCTTTATTTTCAGAAATGAGCTTCATCTGTACGAAATATAATGGAGTTGACCTTGAAGTATCCCTTTTTAATAATGTTACCATATAAAAGAAATAGACATCTTTGTTTGTGGTTGCACTGCTTCAGCAAATGTGCACTGACCGAGTGAAAGAAAATCCATATCTCAAGGTCATAAAATGTTCCTCTTCTTCTACAGATATTCTTCAAGTCGGCATCTTCCTTATGTCATAGTCAGTAAACCTCTTCTCTTTTCATAGGTTTGTCAATAAAAGGAACATTTTCAGTTTTTTCTTTGTTGTTTTTTGTACACAAGTTCATTCTCATTCTCGTCTTTAAAACTGGACGTTTTCTTTTTTTAATGAGAGGCAAATCCCTCATATCAACCATTTACATCACTGCAGCTTTCTCTTCTGCACCAGACAGCTGAAATCTCAATGGTTGTTAGGGGACCAACTCAACTCTTCCTTCTGTATTAGTCAGAAAGAAGCCCCTAGGGCCTAATTAATGAAATCTAGCATTAAAAAAGATTATGTGTTGACTACAGCAGCTAAAAGTACTCGTTTCATGGTATGACCAAGCCCAGGATAATTACATCTGAAATCTGACTGGTTGGTTGCTATGGGCAAACCATCCACATTTACTGTCCACTAGACAACTGGAAAACTGAATAGTTGGTGGCCTCAGACATATTCAACATCAGACCTAAAATTATTCAATGTGTTCTAAATCAGCGTTCAGCGATCAGTACCACAAACACTCATTGGCCATACTCACCTATACTATACTTTAGGTGTGTATTAGGCTATATTCACATCACATTTCTCGCATCTGCTTAGTGGATCAATTTACCGTATTTTTCGCCCTATAAGACGCACCGGCCCATAAGACGCACCTAGGTTTTTGGGGAGGAAAATAAGAAAAAAAATTTTTTTAACCAAAAGGTGTGCTTTTGGTGGTTTTGGAACTAATGGTGGTCTGTGGATGGCACTATTACTGGGGATCTGTGGATGTCACTGTTATGGGGGGGGATCTGTGAAGGACACTGTTATGGGGGATCTGTGGATGACACACTGTTATGGGGGATCTGGGGATGACACACTGTTATGGGGGATCTGGGGATGACGCACTGTTATGGGGGATCTGTGGATGACGCACTGTTATGGGGGATCTGGGGATGACGCACTGTTATGGGGGATCTGTGGATGACGCACTGTTATGGGGGATCTGTGGATGACGCACTGTTATGGGGGATCTGTGGATGACGCACTGTTATGGGGGATCTGTGGATGACGCACTGTTATGGGTGGGATCTGTGAAGGATACTGTTATGGGTGGGATCTGTGAAGGATACTGTTATGGGTGGGATCTGTGAAGGATACTGTTACAGCCCCCTGTAACAGTATCCTTCACAGATCCCCCATAACAGGGCTGGCACTGTTATGGGGCATCTGTGGATGGCACTGTATGGGGGCATCTGTGGATGGCACTGTATGGGGGCATCTGTGGATGGCATTGTTATGGGGGATCTGTGGATGGCATTGTTATGGGGGATCTGTGGATGGCACTGTTATATATGTGTGTCATCCACAGACCGTCCCCACCCCATAACAGTGCCATCCACAGATCCCCATCCCATAACAGTGCCATCCTCAGACCCCTCCCCATAAAACTGAGTGAGCTGGGAGGGACTGGGAGGAGGAGCTGGGGCCGGCAATTGTGGAGGGGCCGGTGCAGTGACTGTACTCCGCCCCCTGCACTATAGAAATACAAAATATTTAATTAAATTAAAGTCCTGTCTATGCCTCCACCCTAATATTACCGACATGGCAGCTTGTTGAGCAGGCAGTCGGGCCGGCGCGTCACCACTGACGTCACGTGCCTGCGCCGCCTACTTCATTCATAAAGCAGGCGGCGCAGGCACGTGACGTCAGTGAGTGACGCGCCGGCCGCCCGGACTGCCTGCTTTCAACAAGCTGCCATGTGTCGGTAATATTAGGGTGGGGGCATAGACAGGAACTTTTAATCGGATTACATATTTCATTTTTCAATAGTGCAGCACTGGAGCGGGGGGCGGGGCGGAGTACAGTCACTGCACCGGCCCCTCCGCAATTGCCGGCCCCCAGCTCCTCCTCCCAGTCCCTCCCCGCGCGCGCGTACATCGCAGCTGGCGATGTAAAAATTACAGCATTCGCCCCATAAGACGCAGGGGCACTTTTCCCCCATTTTTGGGGGAAAAAAAGTGCGTCTTATGGGGCGAAAAATACGGTAATAAATATGCTAAAAACCTATACCAAAAGATTTCAACAGGAAGGCATCCATTTTCATTCATTGTACATAGACTTTAATGTTAAAAAATATATATTTGCCATGGTCCCTTTTTTTGGCAAAAACGTGGTAGACTCTGTCTACTCTATATAAAATGTATGCAAATGGATCACCTTTGTATGCAAATGTTTTTAGAATATCTTTTAGGGCTCAAGCACACGGCCAAGTGCATGTCACCATTCATTTTTTAACTTCTGCAGAAATGTCCTATCCTTTTTTGCAAAATGGACAAGAATAGGACAAGTTCTATATTCTTAGGAGGTCCGCAGAACGGACGTGTGGATGTGGACAGCACACATTGGATGGGTCCGCATATGGCCCCCAAAAAATGCAGATTGGATGAGGATACAAGAATACAGCCATGTGCATGAGCCCTTAAAGGATCTGCTGAACGGATGATAGAAACGTGATGTGAATATGCCCTAATAATTTTCAAATAAAATGGCAGCAAATGGACTAAATAAAATGAACACATATGCACATGACCACTGGGGTAAAGCCCCCCCCCCCCCACCACCACCACCACCATCACCACCATCACGATAAATGGCAGGAATGTTTTTTGCTTTGTAAAGATGGGATTTCTGCCCTTCACATCACCGTTCAGTCTTTCCGTTCTCCTGCTCCGCTTAGAAGCAGGAGAATGGAAAGGGCGGATTCGGCACATAACTGAGCCGAACGGAGCCTAAGGACCCGATAGGCTATAATGGGGTCTGTTAGGTGTCCGCTCAGAAGAAGATTCTTGAAGCGGAGACAAAAGTCCTGCATGCACTACTTTTGTCTCCGCTCCAAAATCATCTTCTGAGTGGAAACCTAACGGACCCCATTATAGTCTATGGGGTCCTTAGGCTCAGTTTGGCTCAGTTATGTGCCGAATCCGTTCTTTCTGTTCACCTGCTCCTAAACGGAGCAGGAGAACGGAAAGGCTGAACGGTGATGTGAACGAAGCCTAACATAAATACAAGTTTAGCATGACATTCAGATACTGATTAGTTGGATATAAGTTTGTGGGAAAGGAAAGTCACCTTTATAATATGGAACAATGGAGGACTTATCAAGACTGGCTTTTAATACTCCATGTGGCACTCTATGTGCCAGAAACTTATGTCTGCACCATCCAGGAGCTGGCATAGATTTGAGTTGTACCTTACACCAGTTTCTTGTCAAGTTATAGTAAATAAGCCTGGCAGTGGGAAGTCCCACCACTTACACTAAGCCCAATGTCTTTTCTGCCCCTTCAGAAAAGTGTAGAGAAGCTGTAAAAGTCCAAAATTATGCTGCAAATATGATGTGCACCATAATTTGGGAAGTTTTAACACCGCGTAAAAGCGTTAGTGCCACGAACCAGCAGGTGTGAACCCACTGTGCCACGTGTCCTACCTACTCTAAGGGCGTGTCTAACAGGTGCCACCAGAGTTGCTCCCAGTTGAATTTTGAATTTGATGGCAGGAGACATGGGCAGCAGATCAAGTATGGCAGTTGTAACCAGGTAAAGTACTGGAGGGGGTTTATATCTCATTCAGATTGCTCAAAAGAGTAAGATAAAAGGAGATACAGAAAGGCTCTATGGTTTCAGCAAAGTATAGTTTGCTGCAGCTGGTTTATTTAGACTTTGTTTATGGCCTGGATTATTTTTTGAATGGTAGGTAGGATTTGTTGATTGATCTACCATTCCACTCTACTCCAGTACAGCTATTCTCCCTAGCCTGAGAGTTTCCCAAGTGGAGTCAGTGGGATTGTTACTGGGGAATAAATAGAGGCCTCAGTGCCTCAGTCTGAGTCAGAGCCTTGAAGCTGGTAGACCTGTCTCCTTTGAAAAGTCTAATCTGCATTGGTTTGCACCTAGATGAGGTAGAAACCAATGTTTAGTTGGCGCCCAGATGGGCCAGGACTTTGATTTAATGTTTGTGTTATTTGTTGTTGTTCCTGGATGCCTTGTTTTGTGCTGATACAAAGTAAACTGAACTTCTGGATAATAGGAATAGCTCACTCTTGTGTATCTCTGGAATAGGTGCTCAGGTCTATATGCTGATTTACCCTTACAGAAATGATCACTTAAAATAAACCAATAGTAGACCGGCACTCTAACTGTGTGTCTTTATACAGATTGCTTATAGGTCCATTAATATGTTATAAAATCATTAAAATATAATTAAAAAAACACTGAGGAAGGGAAAAGAGGTCCCCGAAATGCATCTGGCATGTCAGCGATACCCTCCCAGTGATCTACAATATATAATATTCAAGAAGATGCCTCTGAGGAGAAAGTACTATCGAATTATATCAGATAATGTTGTAAAAATTGGACCGCTCCAATCATTGCAAGTCGACTTTATCTGAATCAGAGATCGCAAATCCCGCAAGACCTCATCGCGAGCCAGGTGACGCCGGCGTCCGAATCAGCGGAGTGTGCCGGGATCACACAGCGAGACAAAAAGAGATTCACTGCCTGACCTTTTGGGTATGTAAGTACTGATACATCAGCCTAAACATTCAAAGGTAAGAGCGATCTACCCATCTGAAAATTGATATTGACGCTGATACAAAACTCGTGGACACTCGGTCAATCGAGCCCGGACCTTCATACATGTGACGTATATACATTACCAATCAATATCGGGTATACTGTCTGGACTTATACAAAGGTGACCAGCAGAGCAAGGCCCGACATATAAACCAAGGAATATAATTGTTGCGATACAACCATTTACAATCCCATCAATAGGGAATGAGATTCAAACAATCCATTTGATTTACATTGTCACCAAGGACAATTTCAGATATATCTAAAGATTGAGACTGATACGACCATTTCTATGTGTATTCAGCTATAGGATCAAGAGATCATTGATATAGATGTATTCAGCGTTATATGTACTCAGCTATAGGACGAATACGTGTGATGGCATTGTGATTTTATTTTTATACACTTGCATTTATCTGTGGTTTTTTCATTACATTTTAATGATTTTATAACATATTTATGGACCTATAAGTAATCTGTATATAGACACACAGTTAGAGTGCCGGTCTACTATTGGTTTATTTTAAGTGATCACAAAGTAAACTGAGTTTTACTGAGGCCTTTTAAGACTGCTGAAGCCAGTGACATCTGTCATCGCCAGCCCTGTACACACACAGATCCCTACACAGTACTATTGCCAAGGCAACCTTAGGGTACATCCACACGTGACAGATTTATTGCTGATTTTTTCTACATTCAATCCATAGTTCCTCAAAGGAAATTTTGCAAAAGAAACTGATGTACTGAGGACTGAGAAATATGCACCGCAGGTCAATTTCCACTTGGAAAATTGAAACAGCACATGAATGAGATTTCTACAAATCTCATTCACTTTGCTGGCATGGTAATGCACTGTGGATTCTCCATCCACAAATCTATATGGAAAATCCTGCAGCAAATCTATTACATGTGGATGCGACCTATGGTTTAATAAATCTATACTGGAAAGCTCCCATAATTGCCTCAACAGCTGTAAAACCTGATTTATTGCATCTCCTGCTTCTACCAGGAGAATCTCTGGAGGTACACTTTAAAATGTAGAAACACTTTTTGCCCCCCTGGATGTAGAGAAACTACATACAACTCATTGATCATATTACTAGGACATGGGCAATGGGAATATAAAGATAGTTTAATGTACTACGAATAGGTTGATGTATATATTTTATCCACAGGGTTGTAACAGTTGCTTACACTTTAGTTGTGAACTTTAATTCCAAAGTGGAAACATTGCTTGCATTAAGGTGAATTTAATATGCAACATACATGTATGTATGTATGTAAGGGTACTTTCACACTAGCGTTGGTGCGGATCCGTCTGTTTATTTGTACAGACGGATCCGCACCTCTAATGCAAACGTTTCTATCCGTTCAGAACGGATCCGTTTGCATTAGCTTTAAAGAAAAATGACAAAGTCCAAAACGGATCCGTTTTGACTTACATTGAAAGTCAATGGGGAACGGATCCGTTTTCAAATGCACCATATTGTGTCACTGACAACGGATCCGTCCCCATTGACTTACATTGTAAAAAAAAACGGATCCGTTAGGCTCCGCCTCTTCAGACGGACACCAAAATGCTGCATGCTGCGTTTTGGTGTCCGCCTCCAAAACGGAATAGAGGCGGAACGGAGCCTAACTGATGCATTCTGAACGGATCCTTATCCATTCAGAATGCATTGGGGCTGAACTGATCCGTTTTGGACCGTTTGTGAGAGCCCTGAAACGGATCTCACAAACGGAATCCAAAACGCTAGTGTGAAAGTACCCTAACATGCAACACCCTGATGCAAATTAAACAATGAAGGCAACCAGAAGTAAGACATTTACAAAGCATAAGATAATTTTTTTTATATGAACCTGTATGACAATACTGATTCTGGCAACAGGGCACTCTCCCTCCAATTAACAGGGAGACCAGCTACAAAAACACTGCGGAGCCTCACCACAGCAATCCGAAGTGCAAAGCTCCCTAGGAAACAAGAATATGCAAAATAAATGTGGAGCCCCATTTATGGGTCTACAACACAATGAAAGCCAGATATCCCTCAAAGGAAGGAAAACCGAGCAAAGGGGTGTCTCCATTACAAAGATCACCAAATCCACCATATTAAGTGGCCCCTATGTCAAGATCCCGCTCTTTTACAAGCTTTAAGAATGTGACGGGGAAAACCTAAGCCAGTTATCCATCCACAGACAGCTGTTTCGGGGTGTTGCCCCTCATAAGTGTGGAGTAGGATTCTGGCTAACCGGGAGCAATGCCTCGGAGACTACTCAAACAAAATAATAGCTGATCTCAGGGAGACCAGCCACAAAAAAACTGCGGAGCCCCACTTAAGAGTCTCAACAAAGCAATCCGAAGTGCAAAGCTCCCTGGGAAACAGGAATATGCAAAATAAATGTGGAGCCCCATTTATGGGTCTACAACACAATGAAAGCCAGATATCCCTCAAAGGAAGGAAAACCGAGCAAAGGGGTGTCTCCATTACACCCCTTTTGCTCGGTTTTCCTTCCTTTGAGGGATATTTGGCTTTCATTGTGTTGTAGACCCATAAATGGGGCTCCACATTTATTTTGCATATTCCAATTAACAGGGTATTCCAGTTTCATGATATGGATGACCTATCCACAGGTCATCAATATGACGAAACCAGAATAGTCCTTTACTTGCATTAACCATAAACGAACTGGCAGAGAATGGGTACAAAAATAAAAAGGAAATATGGAGGAAAAGTGTAAGGGTCATTTATAGTCCATAGCTTGCTAAAACTTTGATTAGGCAGAATAGGCCATGTATGACCGCCATCATCTCTTTACTCAAGGTTGACATATTTTATGTTCACATATACATACCTTTCAGCAACCATTCATGAAGCTACCAACCTACTATAAACAAATGAGAGCTGAAACTTGATCACTATGAGACAAACCCTATGTCAGGGCTGGCCAACCTGTGGCTCTCCATCTGTTGTAAAACTACAATTCCCACCATGCTCTGATGTAGGCTGATAGCTGTAGGCTGTCTGGGCATGCTGGGATTTGTTATTTTGCAACAGCTGGAGACCTGCAGTTTGCCCATCCCTGCTCTATGTAGTACTAGTCCCTATACTTTTCTCTTAAAAGGGTTTGCAGGATTTTACCATTGATGGCCTATCCTCAGCATAGGCCATCAATATCTGATTGGTGAGGGTCCAACACCCTGCACCTCCAACGATCAGCTGTTACAAGGAAAATCAAGTGCCAGAAGTTTGTGCCAGAACCACACAGTGCCATACACTTTGTAGTGGACATAGCTGGTTACTGCAGCACTGCTCCCATTGAAGTGAATGGAAGCAGTACTGCGCTAATCCTCCTCGATAATTTACATATTGGCTGGAGCTGTGGAGTTTTTGGAACCGACTACCATCAGCAGAGCTACTTGAAACGGCTGATTAGCTGAGGTCCTGTAAAGTCTCCTTGTTGAACATTTCTTAAAGTAGAACAAAAAAGTCATCTCAGACTTGGGTTTAGTTCCACTTGAATAAATTAGGATGATATTATAAACATTAGTCAGAGATAACTATGTCATTTGCATGAAGACACTACCATGCATGGTTAACTGTGGATGATTTATTCTGCTTAAAACTAACATTCATCAGTTAATGCATGACATTAAAGTACTATGAAGTTTTGGTAAAGACTCATCTTCCACTTGTAGGTCATGTAAAAGTCTCTTCATCCTTAAGGCGTTTATTGGCATTTTCATCATTAGGCACATCAAATTCTTTTTTAGAAAAGGAGTATATTAAAAAAGGAGGAGTAAAATAATTAACTTGAATGCAAATTCACATAATCACATTAAAATGCACTCAATAAAATTAACTTTTGATGCATGCATTAAGTATGTGTTGGCTGGATTAATAATTAATGAAATTCTTTGCAATTGAATTCTAGTTAATTCACTAATAACAGGCAAGTCTTCAAAGGTCCATTTATATTAGATGGAATGTGGTAATGTAATTACATAGTGAATACTTGCTAAAATTGCCAAGTCAAAGATGTGACATATATATAACACTACTGAAAAGGAACAGTGGCGCATAATAATACCAGGGGACAAACTACTGTCACCCTTAGAGGTAGTTATGGAAGCACTCTACTTTTCCGGGTTATTTATCATTATGTTATTTACCTATAGGAGGTCTTTTGGCTACTGCAGCACACCGTAGCTGCAGGAGTGACGTCACAAGCCGGCTCCAGAGTGCGCGCGCGATTCCTCACCACAAGCAGCCCAGCGCCACCGGCCGGGGCGCGGGCAGCGAAAAATCCTAAGTTTGAAAAATCTCTTAGTTTGAACAGCACAGCCGTACATAGGCAGCGAACACTAACCGCATCGAGGACTGCATGGATCCACAGACACCGCTGATAATCAGGTATTACAGCTGTGTTATATAGGTTGAAACAGTCGCGGTGATATAGTGGCGAGTGATACCTGTTCATATATAGGTTTGGTGGTGTTACGGTCTCAGCGCTTAATCTGGTAGTCATATTGGCGCGGTATACATGTTTCATTATTTGGTTTTCCTTCAAGTGCAGTGGGTTGTGCGGTCCACTGAGTTATACTGCAGCCTGAGTAATAAGTGAAGTAGAGGGTGCGCTTCAGTGTATGTTATTGGTGTTACGTTTATTTACCTATATGTAGGCATCTATAGAGTCTCTGACTGAGAGGAAGGCTTTAGACTAAAGTCAACGTACTTCTTCACCTTACATTCTCCTCATCCTCCTCCACCATAACATTCTCACACAATCACTTCAATGCACCACAGGATATGAATATCTATCTATCTATCATTACCTATATCATCTACTGATACCTATATATTATCTATATGTATTTGTTTAGCTTTTCTATTTCTCCTATCTGTCTACCTACTGTTATGTTAGTGGCCTGTGCTCGCTGCTACCCAGCTCTCCTGTGTGGGCACAGCCTCTACCACATACCCCCAGTGCACCTAGTGAAGTCCTTGGTGGTGACATCTGTCAATGGGATCGCATCTTTGGAATCCATACAGTACATCACCATGCCCATTGAGCTAAAGGTGGGAATACTTTATACAGAAAAGATCTACTTTTATGCCCAGCCTGTGTCCACTAGTCCTCTTCTGGGACTGTCCTGACTTCTTCTGCACTGTTCTGTCCTAGACTGAAACTCAGGTCAGATTATATATTGAGGTTATTCATATATCAACGGACCATGCACTAAAGATCCCAAATAGTCAGTTGCATGCGGGAATCTTCAAATTTCCACACAGGTTAGTTAAAGGTTCCCCCGGGTAGATCCTCTCTCAGGTAACTCTTATGGGACAGCCAAAATAGCACCAATAGTGAAGTATTGCAGCACCTCTATATATTAGCGCACACAGATAATACTCACGAGATTTAACTTGTTAACTGGGCATGTCTTAAAAGCAGAGGCAGTTCACACACTCTCCAGATCCACCCGCATTTATTGCTGCGGCTATAATCAAAGTGCTCCAATAGTGAGGTATCGCTTATACCTTATAAAAGCTTTTTTATTTATATACTTACAAACATATGTATAAAAAGCGCATATCATAAAACACAGTCATCCAGCCCAAACCGGGTTTCGCACTGTGATGCTTCGTCAGGGGCGTCTCACCCTAATACACCTGAAGCTCCTTAAGTAGTCACCACTTCCTCTATTCACTCCCAAGTAACCCCGTCATTACTACTATCCTAATACAGCGCCAATACGTTACAGAAATTACATATATTTCCCTCCGTAGGTTTTTTCAATCCATCAACCCATCATACCCTATTTCATTCAAACCTCACTCACTTTTCAACCCACTTTACAGTAATACGGCTGACCCAGGTACGATTCCATTCATAAATCCTGGGTATAACGTCATCTTGAATGGAATAGTACCTGGGTCAGCCGTATTACTGTAAAGTGGGTTGAAAAGTGAGTGAGGTTTGTATCGGCTACATCGGACTGAATCACATCACTGTGAAAAATAAATATCCTCTTCTGGTGATTCTAGGACTCTTTGATAGTCGCAGTGGAACCTTCTTTATGTCTGCGTGGTAGTCACAATCAGACCTTTGACCGAAAACATGTATCGTCCTTTCTAGGTACCGAACTTTAGGGTTATTGGTACCCGGACCTGAACCCAAACATTTCCATAAAAGTTCGGGTTCAGTGTTCGGCGATTTCTTGGAGCTTTTTGAAAGGCTGCAGGGCAGCCAGTCAACAAGCGTTTCACTTGTCTGCCCTTAAAAGCCATCACAGCCATGCCTACTAATGGCATGACTGTGATTGGCCAAGTGCAGCATGTGACCCAGCCTCTATATAGGCTGGAGTCATGTAGCGCCGCACATCACTCTGCTCTTCTCAGTGTAGGGATAGGATGCTGCTACGGCTGTGAGGGAGAGATTAGGGAAGAATTCTGGTGTACTTGGTGTTGTGCAATCTTCAAACTACAGCGATTATTGAGGGTGCTATGCTACATTTTTGTTTAGCCCTGAGCCCAGTAACACTGAAAAATAACTTTTAATCCATCTGCTAGTTCGGTGGGTGGCAGCGGCCATTTTTGCAAGTGCAGTGCACTTGCAACTGCATGTGAACTGCATGTGTGCCAGGGACATTACTTTAGTTCTGTTCTGGTAGATTAGTGGAGGACAAATTCCCTTTTTTGGCCAGTCTAGTACCCCTGCTGCCTGCAGTGCACACCTGTCAGTGAAAATTATTCAATTATATTAGACTGTCACATATTTTTGTGACCTAAAGTGATTTTTAATCTGTCTGCCACAGTCACTGCATATCTGACAGTCCAATAAAACCTGCAGTTACCTTGCTGCTAGAGATGACCGAACTTTAAAAAAAAGTTCGGCGTTCGGGTTGTGGTAATCGCCGCATCCCGTTATGGATTCTACTACCGGGATCAAATCCAGTGCTGAGCCACGCTCCCTGCACTGATCACATGACGGTGACGTCACCCCAGGTCCTTCGGCTGTTCAACAGTTCGGGTTGGTGGAAGCCGCCCCTTATGGATTCCATATGCCGCGACAGTCCGCGGTAGTAGAATCCATAACGGAATGCGGCGATTACCACAACCCGAACGCCGAACTTTTTTTTAAAGTTCGCTCTTCTCTACTAGCTGCTATAAAAAAGCACACTTTTTTGCCACATAGTAAATTTACAGACTATGCTGCATTTCTGACAGTCCATTTAAACCGTTACATACTGCAATTACATTGCTGCTATAAAAAAAACACAGTTTTTGTACTAGATAGGAAATTTTCTGTCCTACACTGCATTTATGATATTCCAATAAAGCTGTAACATACTGCATTTTTTTTGTTGTTTGCAAAAAAACACAGTTTGTGTGCTAGATAGCACATAAGCGGCCTACGCTGCATTTCTGATATTGCAATAAAACCGTAACATACTGCATTTACATAGTTGTTTGCAAAAAACACAGTTTTTGTGCTAGATAGGACATTGGAATCCTACGCTGTATTTCTGATATTCCAATAAAACCGTAACATACTGCATTTACATAGTTGTTTGCAAAAAACACAGTTTTTGTGCTAGATAGAACATTAGTGCCCTACGCTATATTTCTGATATTCCAATAAAACCGTAACATACTGCATTTACATAGTTGTTTGCAAAAAAACACAGTTTTTGAGCTAGATAGCACATTTGGATCCTACGCTGCATTCCTGATAGGAAATTTTCTGTCCTACACTGCATTTATGATATTCCAATAAAGCTGTAACATACTGCATTTTTTTTTGTTGTTTGCAAAAAAACACAGTTTGTGTGCTAGATAGCACATAAGTGGCCTACGCTGCATTTCTGATATTGCAATAAAACCGTAACATACTGCATTTACATAGTTGTTTGCAAAAAAACACAGTTTTTGAGCTAGATAGCACATTTGGATCCTACGCTGCATTTCTGACAGTCCAATTACGCCGCTAACTTCTGCTGTTACATTGTTGGTTGGAAAATTCACATTTTTTGTGATAGTGAAGTAATTGTATTGAATTGCTCCGTTACACTGTTGTGTGACAAACAAATGTATTCTGTTTATGACACCGGCACTGCCTTACTGTTAGCGAACTTAATTGTTGACTATTGGCAGTTAAATTGTCACCTGAGATAAACCATCTTTTAGTTTGTGGGTGAATGCAAATAATGAGGAGAACGTCAATTAAGGGACATGGCCCTGGTCGTGGTGCTGCTAGTGTTGGTGGAGCTCCTGTTGCAGGGAGAGGGCGTGGTCGATCTGTGCCAGCTACACGCCCAAATGAAACACTTTCCTCAGGTGCGCGTAGAAGACAGAGCCTTCAGTGTTATTTAGTAGGCCTGAATGCCGCTCTACAAATGGTGAGGCCAGAACAAGTACAGTCGCTAGTAGATTGGGTTGCTGACAGTGCCTCCAGTACCTTCACATTGTCTCCCTCCCGGTCCACTGCTGAAAGCTTAGAGTTGGCACCTGCAGGCCATGGGCATCTATCTAGCACCTCACCCCCTTGCAAATCAGCCAAGCAGTCTGAGCCCAAGTCATGCAGCAGTCTCTTATGCTTTTTGATAAGTCTGCTGGCAGGTTTTCCCAGGGCCATCCACCTAGCCCTGCCCCAGAAGCGGAAGAGATTGAGTGCACCGATGCCCAACCACTTATGTTTGAGGATGAGGACATGGGAATACCACCGCAGCACGTCTTTGATGATGACAAAACACAGGGGCCAACTGCTGCAGCTTTCTGCAGTGTGCAAACTGACAAGGAGGGCAGGGGTGAAGACTAGGTGGAAGATGAAGCGGAGAACGATGAGGTCCTAGACCCCACATGGAATCAAGGTCATGCGAGTGACCTATGCAGTTCGTAGGGAGAGGCGGTGTTCGCACAGAACCACCAGCACAGAAAAAGAGGAGCAGGGTGCAAAAGCAGAGCGGCCGTCCCTTAGACAGTATGCCTGCTACTTCCCACCGCACCCAGGGACCAAGCACAACAAAGCCAGCTCCAAGGAGTTCCCTGGCGTGGCAGTTCTTCAGACAATGTGAAGACGACACAAGTGGTTTGCACGTTTTGCAATCAGAGCCTGAAGTGAGGCATAAACGTTCTAAACCTGAGCACAACCTGCATGACCAGGCATCTAAGTGCAAAGCACGAGCTGCAGTGGACTAAAAACCTCCAAAACCAAGTGAGGTCTCAGGCTCCTCCTGCTCCCTCTTCTGCTGCAGTCTCGGCCTCTTCTTCCACCTCTGGAGTGACAGTGGCACCGGCCACCCCGCAAACAGAGGATGTGTCAGCAACGCCATCACGTCTGTCACCTTCAACAAGCAGCATCACAATGACCCATGGCAGCGTTCAGATGACCATCTTCCAAACAACTGGGTAAATGCATTGGCGGCTGGGCCTGAGGCGGATAGCTGTTTGGCACATATCCTTCCGCCACCGAGGATTGCAGGGCATTTCTCTTTGCCTCCTGTTGCCTCCTACTCCTACTCCTCTTCCTCCTCTAACACCTCCTCATCTGGTCAGCGTTTCACCTTCACAACCAACTTCAGCACAGCCATGGGAAACGACTGCTGGGAGTTTTGAAACTCATCTGTTTGGGGGACAAACCCCATACCGCGCAGGAGCTGTGGACGGGCATGGAACAACAGACCGATGAGTGGTTGGTGCCACTGAGCCTCAAGCCCGGCCTGGTGGTGCGCGATAATGAGTGAAAAATCATAGCAGCTCTGGGCCTAGACGGTTTGATCAACATCGCTTGCCTGGCGCATGTGCTGAATTTGGTGGTGCAGAAATTCCTGAAAAACTACCCCGATATGTCAGAGCTGCTGCAGAAAGTGCGGGCCGTCTATGCGCGCTTTCGGCGTTCTCACCCTGCTGCTTGCCTTTCTGCGCTTCAGCGTAACTTCGGCCTTCCCACTCAACGCCTCATGTGCAACGTGCCCACAAGATGGAACTCCACCTTGCACATGCTGGATAGACTGTGCGAGCAGCTGCAGGCGATAGTGGAGTTTCAGCTGCAGCACACACGGGTGAGTCGCTCTGCATTACAGCACCACTTCCCACTGAGTGGGCCTCCATGCGAGACCTGTGTGCCTTGTTGTGCTGTTTCGACTACTCCATCAACATGGCCAGTGCTGATGACGCCGTTCTCAGTGTTACTATCCCACTTCTCTGTCTACTTGAAAAAACGCTTCGGCCGATGATGGAAGAGGATGTGGCACAGGATGAAGAGAAGGAGGAAACGGGATTATTTCCATGGCTATCAGGCCAGTCATTCACAAGTGGCTCAGAGGGTGGGTTCCTGCACTAACATAGATCAGGTATACAATTGTCCAGCCAGGGCACAGTTCTGGAGGATGAGGAGGGGGGGGAGCATGAGGAGGAACCGTGTTCACAGCAGGGTGGCACCCAAAGCAGCTCAGGGCCATCACTGCAGCGTGGCTGGGGGGATACAGAGGACACAGACGATACACGTCCCACAGAGGACAGCTTGTTGTTGCCTCTGGGCAGCCTGGCACACATCAGCAACTACATGCTGCAGTGCCTGCACAACGACCGCCGAGTTGCCCACATTCCAACTTGTACTGATTACTGGGTGGCCACCCTGCTGACTCCCAGTTACCAGGACAACGTGCTGTCCTTAATTCACTAACTGGAGCGTGATCGGAAGATGCGCAACTACAAGCGCACGCTGGTAGATGCCCTGCTGATGGCATTCCCACCTGACAGCAGCGGCTCAGTGGAAGCACAAGGCTAAGGCAGAGGAGAGGAAGAGGTCGCCAACGCAGCCGGGGCACCACCAGCACCTCAGAAGGCGGGATTAGCATGGCCGAAATGTGGAAAAGCTTTGACACCACGCCACAACAACCAACACCACCAGCTGATATGCAACGTCTTAGCAGGAGGCAGCATTTCAGCAACATGGTGGAACAGTACGTAGGCACATGCCTACACGTACTGACTGATGCGTCTGCCCCATTCAACTTCTGGCTTACCCTTTACGCCTTGGAGGTGCTGGCCTGTCCTGCAGCCAGTGTATTGTCTGAACGTGTATTTAGCATGGCAGGGGGCGTTATCACAGACAAGCGCAGCCGCCTGTCCACAGCCAATGTGGACAAGCTCACATTTTTTGAAATAAACCAGGCATGGATCCCACAGGACTTGTCCGTACCTTGTGCAGAATAGACATGTATACCGGCCTCACACAGCCATTGTTGTACTCCAGCGCACTTTCTCTTTGTTTCTTTTTATATATTCCACAATGTTTTTTGATCTACCCAAATTAAATAATAATAGAAAAAAAAAGTGTTGGCTACCTCCTCCTCCACCACCGCCGCGTCCACCTATACTGCCACGCCCACCGCCTCCTCAACCTCCTACTCCATATGGACCTCCTCCTCCTAGTTCAAGATTATTATTATTATTATTATTTTTAATTTTTATTTATTTTATTTTAAGTAATTTCCCTATCCACATTTGTTTGCAGGGCACTTATCATGCTCTTACCCACATTTTTCTGCCTTTTTCAGCCCTCTATCCCTTTCCATGACTCTATAAAAGCCATTTTATTGCCCCAAAGTTCGGGTCCCCATTGACTTCAATGGGGTTCGGGGTCAAGTTCGGGTCAAGTTCGGCTCCCAAACTCGAACTTTGCAACGAAGTTCGGCCAAACACAGCGAACCCGAAATTCCAGGTGTTCGCTCAACTCTCCTTTCTCAAGTATTTGAGAGGAAAAAGACTATATGCAAGATTCAAAAATCGGTTGAGCGTGCCTTGAGTGGGGCCAGAGAATGCCAAAAAAACATTCCCCAGAACATAACAGTTTTGTTCTCTGATGTTTCTTGCCTTACATGCTAATCAGGTGACTTCCAATTTAGATACTCCCACGAAAATGTAAGCCTTTTCTGCCAACGCAACTTTGTTAGCAGAGGTGCAGTGACCATCCATCTACTATGGAGCCCCACACTAAGTAGGGTTCACTGAACTGATGTTTTAGACACATGTGTGGTAGCCTCTTGGTTCGTTTTGAGGATGAACTGCTCCACTGTAGTGTGTCGGTCCGACCTGGCACACCTTCTTAGCCAATGTTTACCTCACATCAATGGCATGTACTTCTCCGCCGTTTCTATGTCGCTTATTCACAATTGTGCGATTTGTCCATTCACGATACACTTTTACCACAGCAGCACGCAAACAGTTCATAAACTGAGCAGTTTCAGAAATACTGTACTGCCACTCTCGGCCCGAAAGCGAATAATCATCCATTTTAACAACTCTGATAAATCACCCATTTTACTGATTACAGCAATGAGGGATATGTGTGCATACAGCCTATCGCACTACCTATATACCCACCAAGCCAGCTTACCACATGACTTCAATCATGAGCTACGCGTTGCCAACTTCGAAAGTAGGAAGTGGTCATAATATTGTAACTTGACTGTGTAAGTAGGCACCTCACTTCATTTTTACTTTTGAGGTCTTGAAACAAACCCAGATTGGAACAAGTTGCATCTTCCTTCCTCCTTGTATGTCCCTAAGGCTGGGTTCACACGGGCGAGTTTTCCGTGCGAGTGCAATGCGTGAGGTGAATGCATTGCACCCGCACTGAATCCGGACTCATTTATTTCAATGGGGCTGTGCAGATGAGTGGTGATTTTCCCGCATCGCTTTTGCATTGCGTGAAAATCGCAGCATGCTCTATATTCTGCGTTTTTCACGCAAAGCAGGCCCCATAGAAATGAATGGGTCTGGGTGAAAATCCCAAGCATCCGCAAGCAAGTGCGGATGCGGTGCGATTTTCACGCAGGGTTGCTAGGAGATAAACGTCTATTCACTGTATTATTTTCCCTTATAACATGGTTATAAGGGAAAATAATAGCATTCTTAATACAGAATGCTTAGTAAAATGTGGGTTGAGTGGGGTTAAAAAAACAAAAACAAATTAAACTCAACTCTTCCACTTGTTTGCGCCGCCTGGCTGGTCTTCTGCCTTTGGTTGAGGATCTGGGAGGCAAAGGACCTTTGGTGACGTCACTGCGCTCGTCACAAGGTCCATCACATGGCCCATCACCATGGTGATGGACCATGTGACGAACGCATTGACGTCACCAAAGGTCCTTTGCCTCCCAGGTCCTCAACCAAAGGCAGAAGACCAGCCGGGCTGCGCGAACAAGTGGAAGAGGTGAGTTTAATTTGCTTTTGTTTTTTTTTTAGCCCCCCTCAACCCACATTTTACTAAGCATTATGTATTAAGAATGCTATTATTTTTCCTTAAAACCGTGTCATAAGGGAAAATTATACAACCAACACTACAACTAACCCTAACCCGAACTTCATTGAAAAAAATCTGGTCTGGGTACCACATTCAGTTTTGTCTCACGCGCGTGCAAAACGCATTGCACTCGGCGGAAAAATATGAACCACGCAATGCAATCGCAGTCAAAACTGACTGAAATTGCGTGTGCACTCACATGATTTCCCTGCCACGCACCCGCCTCCTATCCGGCCCCAATATATCACGCCCGTGTGAACCCAGCCTAACTCTTTTAATGTGCCTCTCCTCAAGCCGGTTGTCTTCAATCAGTATTCCAGACGGTCTGCTCCTGCAGCCTCTCTGGTCAGCTCTGATGGTGTGCATGTCCCTTTCGGAGAAATTTAACTGCAGCTGTCCAAGCCAAAATTTCACAGCAAAGCCCACAGCTTGTGCGGCCTCTTAACCCCTTGGCAACCTTAGGTGTACATGTATGGCAGAAGTCATCACTTGAAAGATAGCCGTCAGGTTTCAGTTGTTTCAAACAGCAAAGGCCCGGGGAGAATGTCTATGATCAGCCATAAGGCCGATCATAGACATTTATCCTTTCAGGTGCCAAGGGTCAATTTTGACTGTAGAATCTGAGTAGTGAAGATGCGGCAGCCATGGGAGCCCGCAACAGCGTTCCCCAGCTGAGATCAGTGAAGCTGTGATATGTCCATGACAGCACAAAGCCTCAAGCAGGATCAGATACCTATTACTGGCATATTCACATACAGGCCTGCAGGTGGCAGTACTGTATTGGAGTATAGTGAGGGTTTTCTGTGAAAGATAAATACGCATCACAGAATAAAATTGGCATTTGATGATTGCTAGCTATAGTTACCTAGGGTGACTTTAAAAAAAAAAGTTAACATTTTTTAAAAGAATATTCAAATCACCTCCTTTTCCCAAAATCAAAATAAACAAACAATTAAAAAAACATATTAGGCATTGCCATGTGCAAAATGCCCATACTATTAAAATATAAAAATATTTTGCCCTTACAATTTTTTTAGTCACTTCACCTCCCAAAAGAATTCAATAAAAAGTAATCAATGTTGGAAATTGGCCGCAGCAACACAAAACTTCTTGAGACAACTTCTTCTTGAGAAGATTCTTTCATTTATTCTGAGACAAGAGCAGCAAGACAGCATTGAAATGAATATAAAAGTCAGGCCGAATACGGTATGATGTAGATGATAGTACTTTATACTTCATGATAGTTAATTGGCCAAAAGTTTTCTAATACGTATGATAATAAATATCTAATGTATCTTTAACCTTTGAACCATCGTTCTCTGATTCCATTATGCTTCAAAATGTTTGTTTGCCATAAACTAAAGAAGCTGTATCTAAAAGAAGCTATGGAGGACATAAATATGTCACTAAGACTCCATATTTCCATAACTAGCTAGTCCTAAACAGAAAACATATTTATTAATTGATCACCTAAGGACCTCTATTTTCTTAGCAACAGAACATCAGTATTCAAGGTGACTCCGTAGCTAAGCTAAAGACCCACCTACCCTTGGTGAATGGTTCATCGAGTTCACTAGAGTTTGTGATTTTGAAAAAAAGAGATGGAATTCTGTCCACAAACCTGAGAAATTCTTCAAGATTTGGAAGAAATGGCTGCACCTCTTGGAAAAAGAACAGATCTTTCCGCTAATATAATGTTTTTGAGCATTAAATACAATGTCTGGACTGTAGCTCACATATTGAACTGCTAGTCTTTACCCTACCCCAATTCCCTATAACCCCCCTACCCCTCTTTTCTACACCTGACTTGTAATTGTTATGTTATGTACCTGTGTACATTCTAGTATTCTGCTATATGTACTAGGATTCTTGGATATATGCTTTCGTATGATAAGTTTTTCTTATTTGTTTTATATATCTGGAATGATGTAATTCAATTTTGATTACTTTTCTTTTCAATTATGAGCTATCTTTTTAAGATAGACATATACTGTATTAAATACAAATAAACATATAATTTACAGAAATATAAGATGTCTGACTAAGTCTGACTAAGACAACATGGCTGACCATCAGCTCTAATCCTGATTCTCCAGTATTGTGTTTTCAGTATTAAAACACAAGAAAAAACTATACAAGTGTGGTATTGTTGTAATCGTGTGAAGGTAACAGACAGACACATAGGGATCAACACAAAAAAAAAAAAATGATAAAACTGTGACAGGATTGCGTTTTTTTCTTCAGTTAAGAGTTAATTATTCCTGGAAAACGCATTTAATTTGTATCAAAATTAAAGAAACTTTAATTCACATTACGAATGACTTCATAATGAATCATGTATGGAGCGGGCGTAATGATTGGAAATTGCGATCACGCGCCCCCCCTTCATTCAACCCTTCAGATGCTGCTTTCAACGCTGATTACTGCATCTGAGAGTCACATACAGCCTATCAAGGGGTTAAAACAAAAAATACATACTCACCTCATGCATTTGATGGCGGAGAGGCTGTCGCAGCCATCTTGATTGAAGAAAGTGAGCCTATTATTATTAGCTGAATAAAAAGTCAGCCATCTCTATGTAAAATAAGGGTTTATTCATAATGCATAATAAGCATGAGCTACTAACTAAAGTGTCTGTTTGCAATAATGATCCCAACTAATCAGATGATCTATAATCTGAAAATGAGTTAGCAGTGCTGTCTTCTTTTCTGCATACCCTATATACATTACTATTTGCAAACATTTCCATAATCAGCTCCCTCTGTTGGCCACTTACTATATTGCATGGTAAGTTATCAAATTCCTTTTCATATTCTATCACCAAATGCAATGTTTTATATTCCATAATTAAATGTATGATTCCTACACTTTGAAATGGCCAGAGGCACATTTACTCTCAATGTTGTACACATCATAGAACCAGTCAATAGTAAATATGGACATATAGGGACACTGAATTGTCTATTTCTCCACAATGTAGATCATACATTACACATGCAGGCAGATATATTAGTGTAGCGCTGTCAATTTTCTGCTGTTAATATATTGAAACATATGGTGTTCAGGCAGAACACTATATTAATGAAGCACTAATAAAGCCTTCATTTAACAGTATGTAAAAGATGCTTTAAAGTAAATGAATTTTACCTATATAAAGAACACTTTATTGGTACTGTAATGTAGGCAAGCACAGGTTTTTATGACTTACATGTTTCATTCCAGAGCAGCATGCAACTGCTCCCCATTGACATGAATAGTCAATTACAAAATGATACAAATAAAACAAATATGAGTGAATTGAATGTTACTTATATTTGTGGCACTCTAGGAAAATGAAGAGCATGCTATTACCGGTCCCATGATAAAGACAACAGGGGTCATTTATCATTAGTGATGAGCGATATTTCACGAATATTCTATTGAATATTCGTCATATATTCGTCAAAATGGAATATTTGTCATTATTCTATTTATCACAAATAATATGCGATTTAATTATTCATGTATTGCGAATTGAACTTTGAACGGGGAATAAAGGCAACTTTCCTATTGGTTGGCTATCTAGAATTAACGAGTATAACAAATATAGCGCTATATTCTTTATCTTCGTTAATTCTTTCAAGCCAACCAATAGGAAAGTTATACCCCGTTCAAAGTTTCATTCGCAGTACGTGAATATTACGTAATGTAATATTCGTGTACTGCGAGTGGAACTTTGAACGGAGTATAACTTTCCTATTAGATGGCTTGCTAGAATTAACGAAGATAGAGAACATAGCGCTATATTCTCTATCATCGTTAAAGGTATCTTGGGTTCAGATTGAAAAAAGAAAAAAGAAATATTCGTTTTTTAAGAATATATAGCACTAGATTATAAATATTTGCGAATTAGCGAAGTGCCATTATTAAATGCCAATACTAAAAAAATTGCTATTTTTGCAACACTATTTATCATAGCTCTAGGCTGCAAATTTAGACAGGGAGTGGGTATGAGGAGACGGGCTGCAGGCAGGACCTCCACAGCCCGACTCATTTAAGATCATGTGCGCCAGAAAAATATATTATGCCAGAAATCTACTCCTGACGGAAATATATATTTTTTCTGGTGCATGCACGGCAAAGGATGTTAAAAATTTATTAAGAGGCATGCGCCCCTTAATACATTGGTCAGATCTTCCTCCACTAGGGCTGTCAATAAAACTGGCGTGCGAGACACTGGTCATTAGTAAATGACCCCCAACAGTGGTAGCGTAACAGTGTGTGCAAAGTAAAAACCATCATACTAAAATATTGGTTAATGTTACAATACTATGCACGCTGTTTAGGGTACTTTCACACTAGCGTTATTTAGTACTTTCACACAAACGGAATTTATGACAAAACAAGCCTCATCTTAAATTATATGCCTCCTTCGGTTCTCCGTGCACAAAACTGAAATCTATGGCAACTTGATGCTGCTGTAGATTTTAGCCTTTATTTAAGTCAGTTTTGGGAAAAAATAATGATGAATGAGCTAAAGGCGATGATCCCACCCACACCCACATTTCCTTTGTGTAAGCCTGGTGAGGAAGGCGTAAAATGGCAGTTGTGACTAACAAAGTCACCATGGCATAGAAAAGGTCACTAAACCGGTGTTTTGAAACATTTTTATGCCAAAAACACTTGTAGGGGGCATAATAAATTTCCCCCATACTTTTTTGGTTGCCAGCTTGCAGGAGGAGTAAATGTGAAATGTCTACATGTTCCCACACAGAGCCTGATACTGATGTATTGGAGGGTTTTGGGGCACTGAGTGCTATGCCACAACACTAAGAGGAGGGAGCAGAAAAGGCCATTAAAGATCAGAATTTGAGTATAGGGCCGAGAGGTGCCTGCTGAAGGTACACTTAATCAGTTGACCCAAGAACAGACACTATGAAATGTGCAAACGGGCTGCAGGCAGCAGTACAGACGTGAAAAGCCTGAGTGAAGCTTTGAAATGGGCTGAGGGGAACTGTCATTAACGCTGGGCTGAAGCCAGAGGCTGGGAGACCTGAAGTACCTGAGTGGTGCTGAACAGCAAGGCCTGGCTGTAGCTCACAGTAAACAAGCCATTGAGAAACTTTGTAAGCCACTGCTGTGATGGCATGAGATGCAGAAGACCTAGCCCAGAGTTGGAGTGACCAGCTGTTAGTGAAAGATTGGCTGCCCTGTGGCCTATGAATGGCCTGCAGACCTAAGTTGGGACAAGTGGGTGGACTGGTGAGTCTGGGTCAGTAATATTCCAAGTGTGCTACTAGAAGACAAGTACAATAACCCTTTGTAATCCCTTTTCCAAAGTGAAGGTCCAAATGTTGCAATTGTGCTGCCGCCATTACTGTTGTCACAAGTTATTCTCAGTGGTTCCTTAAAGAGATGCTATCTCTTTGAGACAAGGAATTGAAATATGGTAGCCTCCTGGTGGCTTAGGACCGTACTCTTGTGTATACAGAGTGGTTTTCAATGTGCACGCCACACAGTTGCATCTGTGGGTAGTCAGACAACTGTGAAAGCTGGTAGCATAGAGATTACGAGGACTCACACAAGCAGAGTGCAGCATCCAAGTGACTAGTTCAATCCCTGCGAATAGCATGTAGGAAGGGCAGGCTTTGGCAAGGAGTGTTCTCCCAGAGACACAGCAGGATGTACAAGAGCTGACAGTCACTTTGGCTCAACCCAGCTCTGGGGGAACCTCAGGCATACCGTGAGGTCCCCAGCCACGGTGAAGGCCCACATAGAGATTACCATGAAACTTTCTTTCATCTGCCTGCTGACAAGTGTTGCGCATTGCACATATAATGAATACTGTAAACTTGATTAGATCTGGAAACCAAGAAATGGTAAATTTTTTGACCTGCTCATTTAGTAAATAACAGTGTGATTGTTTCTGATGGATTCTATAAAGAACATTCATTCAGTTTTTTTATGAATTGCAAATTTAAAAAAGAAATAGCTGGTTATGAAATGAATGGCAAAATGACATGATATGCTATGACAATATTGTCAGCTTGTATATGAGGCATGATGCTGAGAAGGCTTGCTGAGATTAGTTAGTACAAGAGACAAAAACGCCCAAGTAAAGCTAGGAGCAAAAATTGCTGTCACTGAAATACTTATTTTCCTCACTCACCACACCGTAATCTAACGTGATTGCTAAGCCTGTGTTAGTTATAGGAGGGCCAGGCCTAGGATGATATGTAGGATTTCCATTTACAATTAATTTACACAGCAAGGCTTATTATGTAAAAATTGATGGTATATACAGATTTAACGTGAATCATACAGTTAAAAAGAGACCCAGCTGTCAGTGACTCCCGACAACAGTGATCACATTATATATTTAACAGATATAATGGACCAAATTTACTAAAAATGGCATATCTTTTTGATTAACTTTTTACTCACCTAAATCTATAGTGCCCTGTCTGCTCACAGGCAAACCATGCCCACCCACAGTGAACAATGGGAGAATACATGGTGCGCTGGCTGACTACATGGTGCGCCCTCCCACAGTGACCAATGGGAGACTACATGGTGCGTTGCCTGCTGACAGGCAAACCATGACCACCTACAGTGACCAACTGAAGACTACATGGTGCCCTAGAGGCTCACAGGCAAACCATGCCCACCCACAGTGACCAATGGGAGACTACACTGTGAGCTGGCTGCTGCCCCTTTAGTGTCTGCTGCCCCTTCAGTGCCCTCCTTACAAAAGTGCTGTGCCCTTTCACAGTAGTGCTGCCCCAGCCCTCCCAGGACAGTGGGACAACAGTCAAAATCTGGGACTGTTCAGCCGGATCTGGGATGGTCGGAGGTTTGCATAATGTGTGCAAATGAAATCATATGGTATGTGGTCAGAGCCATTATTTGCAAAATATTTTGTGGTACTGAAAATGCTTTCTCCTCCAACAAAGACAGGTAATGGTACTCTTCATATACGATTTAATACACAGACTTTTTTTTCAAGCAGAGTTCTATGTAAGATATATCTTTCAACTCATAAGTAAGGCATTCCTCCAATTCAAGAAAAAAAATCTAATTAGCTGGGGAATGAACAGAACTTTTACCTAATTCTCTTCTTTTCATCTTTTTAGCTCCAGATTCACTGATTCCTGGGCTCCTCGTCTGCCACCCAAGATGGCCGCACTGCTTCTCAGACTACCTGATAACCATAACCACTTCCTGCTTGTCCACCCCTGCTCTTGGATTGCCAAGCACTACTCACATGAGTGGTGCTGACCAGTCCAAGGACAGCAGAAAGTGGCTTGGGTTACCAAAGGCAGCCAGCAGAGTGAGAAGTAATGAAAGCATCTTGGGTGGGAGAAGAGGAGACTCGGAATTGGTGGATCTGCAGCTGAAAAGATCAAAAGAAGGGCACCAGGTAAGTGATCTGTTCATTCAATAGTGTAATTACATAGAGCACATAACTGCTATGAAATATTTTCCTAACAGCACCATGAGTCCTTAGTTAGCATGGCCATATTTCCTAAACCTTTACATACACACATTTTATTTATTTGGTGTTGCTTATATAAACTCAAAAAATAAGCATTTATATACATCCCAGTACATACTTAGGTCCATAAACATATATCACATATATATGCAGCATCCCAGGGGTAGTGTTTGTAAAATGGGAGCAGTAGTTGAAGTCAGTGCTCACAGTGGCTGGACTTTCCTCCACCAATCCTCTTTCACTCCTGGGGCTGGCATAGTGACAAGGGTCGCACCTCAGATGTTAAAAGTAGTAGTTCCCCAAAGGGCACACTCCATGTGGAGTATTCTGGCTTAGTGTCCTTGGGGGTCAGGTGAAAATAATAGGTAGGAAACTTAGTTAAAGGGGCAGAAATAACGTATAGTCTTTACTGAGTAAAAAAAATGCATAACACATCAAAAGAGTCAATGGATGCACATAGTCTTGGCAAAGCAGTTTCTAACAGTCTTCTTGCTGAGCTGAAGCAGGGTCTTCTCATGTCCTCTGAGATAAAATTGCTCAAATTACAATTGCTGAGGGGTGCACAAAAATTTCCAATATTTTCTCCAATTTCTGTCAGCGAGGTGCAAGTTCACAATCAGCAATGAAAACTGCAGACAAATGATAGGGTGACCAGAAGCCAAAACCCAGTCAAAGATATGAGGCCCGTGGCCAATATGTGTTCTACTCTCAGAGTATCCACAGCACAATCTTTTAGCTGCACACAGCCACATCAGACTCACTCCACTGACAGACTAGACTAGACTCAGAACAGTAGACATGGAGAGGTAAGTCTATCTCAGCTTTAGCTCCCCCATCCTTCTAGAAAAACACCCCAGAGGTTTTAATAGGAACCTGCTTCAGCCTCAGCAATACACATTTATGGTCCATTCACACGTCCGCAATTCCGTTCCGCATTTTGCGGAACGGAATTGCGGACCCATTAGTTTTAATGGGGACAGACGATGTCCCGGCCAGATCCGCAATTACGGATCCGCACTTCCGGGTCCGCAATGGCGTTCCCGAAAAAATAGAACATGTCCTATTCTTGTCCGCAAGTGCCGGCGATGTGCGGTCCGCAAAATGCGGAACGCACATTGCCGGTTTCCGTGTTTTGCAGATCCGTGGATCCGCAAAACACACACGGACGTGTGAATGGACCCTAAAAGTTACAGTATAGCATTTCTCTGTAAACAAAAGTTAAACTATGTAAAACAGCATAAAACAATAGAAACATTTTGACATACAAATTAGCCACTACTAGTGTCCTAGTGGGACACTACATATACATACCTTGAAATGTCAACCTATGGCATCTTCTAGTTACTCAGGCCTCTTAAATATAGCCATGATCTTGTGACAGCATTTTATACTGTCTACTCAGTGGCGTACATACAGGGGTCGCAGTTGCGACCGGGCCCGGCACTCCAGGGGGCCCGGCCGCCTGTGGACCCACCCCCCAGGCCAGCAGGCTACCCTAAATCATGTACTCACATGTAATGGAGCGCTCTGATGGGGCCCAGCACAAAGTACAGAGCGCTCCATTACATGTATAATGTGGAGGGGGGGGGGGTGCGCGCACTCACACACCCGGCCGGCATTTCTTTTCTGTAGTTAAGCAGGGAAACCTCTTTCCTCCCTGCTTCACGATCTTCACAGCTCAGGAGCTCCCCCTGCTGGCCCCAGATCGCACTGCTGGCTGTGGGAGGAGATCTGAAGACCCGGGAATCTGCCTTCAGCACAGCCAGCACCGAGATGAGTGAGGGAGCCTGTCATCAGGGAAGAAGGAAAGTATGTTTTTTTTTTTTTTTTCTAAGGCTGCAGACTGGGGGCAAAGGGCAAGAGGGGGGGCATAACTAATTTGAGGGGGCACCTAATCAGGCATTACTGTGAGGGGGGGGGGCACATATGAAGGCATAACTATGAGGAATGAGGGGGCTCATATGAAAGCATAACTACTGTGAGGGGGCACATATGAAAGCATAGCTACTGTGAGGGGGCACATATGTGGGCATATCTAATTTGAGGGACACATAATGTGGCATAACTACTGTGAGGGGGCACATATCTGGGCATAAATATTTTGAAGGGGCACATAATCTGGCATAACCATTCTGAGGGGGCACATATCTGGGCATATCTACTTTGAGGGGGGACATAACTGGGCATAAATACTGTGAAGGGGCACATATTCTGGTCATTACTACTGTGAGGGGGCATATATTTGGCATTACTACTGTGAGGGGGCACATATCTGGGCATATTACTGTGAGGGGACACATAATCTGGCATTACTACTGTGAGGGGGCACATATTTGGCATTACTACTGTGAGGGGGCACATATTCTGGGCATTACTACTGTAAGGGAGCACATATCTGGGCATATTACTGTGAGGAGACACATAATCTGGCATTACTACAGTGAGAGGGGAACATATTTGGCATTACTACTGTGAGGGGGCACATATCTGGGCATATTACTGTGAGGGGACACATATTCTGGTCATTACTACTGTGAGGGGGCACATATTTGGCATTACTACTGTGAGGGGACACATAACTGGGCATAACTACTGTGAGGGGGCACATATCTGAGTATACCTACTGTTACAGGAACAAAGGTGGGCATTAGTACTGTGAGGGGTCTCAAAGTGGGCATTAGTACTGTGTGGTAGCACTAGATTACCCTGCTATATATTGGCATGGCTCAGTCTTACCGGCCAGCACAGCGCCCCCTGCTGGTGATTTTGCAGGGGCTGTCTCCATCCCTTCCTTATGTGATTATTCTTTTTTCTCACCACAGGGACCTTGTTCTGGATCCAGCGGACATCACGCCGACGCCAGCGACACCCTGGATGAGGTAGGACCAGATTCTATTAGTTAGGACTGGGTGAGTGTAGCCGTGCATTGGGGTTAGGGCTCTTTAACATCCTGTACGGGTAATCTGCTGCGTGAATGAGTGCCAAGCCCCGCTCCGAACAGCAGAGACACGGAGCACTAACAGGATTGATAATGCTCCGTGCATTTCTGTGATCTTTTTACTACAAAATCACAGTGAGATAAAGTTGTCACCGTGATTTTGTAGTTAAAAGATTACAGAGAGGCACGGAGCATTATCAATCCTGTTAGTGCTCTGTGTCTCTGCTGTCTGGAGCGGGGCTTGGCACTCTTTCACGCAGCGGATTAGCCGCACGGAAATGGCAATTGATAGGTTACATTTTTGTAATATACTTTATTTAGCCAAAATAATTTTAGTAGTAAACTGGGGCTGAAATGGCCATTAGCAGTGCTCTCAGAAAAAAGGGGGGGGGCGACGGGGAGGGGGAGGGGGCCCCATGGATCAGTTTTGCACCGGGGCCCCATGGATTGTGTGTACGCCACTGTGTCTACTTGTTGTCTGCCTAAAACGATAGCTGTCAATCTGCATATATTATAATATGCAACCTTTACTGAATACAGGGAATACGTGAGTTTAATTTACTAGATGTGGAACATTTTGTTTTCAGTTGTAAGTAAATATCAGATTTCTTATGCTTCAAGTTATTTCCTATGTGTATCTCTTGGAGCCAGTCAAAGCCCAGCTGGCCTGACAACATATTTCAGCAACGGAATTTAGACCCTTTACTCAGTACTTAGTTGAAGACCCTTTAGCAGTGATTACAGCCTCCAGTCTTCTTGAGTATGATGCCACAAGATTTGCATAGCTGGATTTGGGGATTTTCTACCACTTTTTTCTGCAGATCCTCTTAAGCTTTGTCAGGTTGGATGGGGACCACCATTTTCAGGTCTCTCCAGAGATGTTCAATTGGGTTCAGGGGTCTGGGTGGTCTACTAAACCCAGAGTTGTTCCTAAGCGACTCCGATTTTGTCTTGGCTGTGAGCTTAGGGTAATTTTCTTGTTGGAAGGTAAACATTTGGCCTAGTCTAAGGTCCAGGGCACTCTTCATCAGGTTTTCATTAAGAATATCTCTGTACTTTGCTCCATTCAACTTTCTCCCAACTCTGACCAGTCTCCCTGTCCCAGCTTCTGAAAAACACCCCACAGCATGATGCTACCACCAGGGCTGCACTGTAGGGATGGTATTAGGCAGTGCCTATTTTCCTCCAAACATGATATTTAGGATTGAGGTAAAAAAAAGTTCAATCTTGGTTTCATCAGACCAGAGAATCTCGTTTCTCACAGTCTGAGAGTCCTTTAGGTGCTTTTATGTAAACTTTCACATGTCTTTTACTAAGGAGAGGCTTATTTCTGGACACTGTGTCATAAATCCCAGATTGGTGGAATGCTGCAGTTATGCTTGACCTCCCGGAAGTTTCTCCCATCCTGCAAAGGATCTTTGGAGCCCAGCCACAGTAACCAATGGATTCTTTGTCACCTCTCTTACCAAGGCCCTTTTCCCCCAATTACTTTTTTTGGTGGAGTACCAGTTCTACGAAGAATCCTGGAAGTTCCAAACTTCTTTGATATAATAATAATGGAGGTTACTATGCTCTTGGGAATTTTCAGTGCAGTAGAACTTTTTTTGTACCCCTCTCCAGATCTGTGTCTCCACACAATCCTGTCTCAGATCTGTAGAGGCAGTTCTTTCCTTCTCGTGGCTTGGATTTTTGCTCTGATATGCATTGTGAGCTATCAGACCTTATATAGACGGGGGGTGACTTTTCAAATCATCTCAACTCCAATCAAATCCAGTCAAATCAACTGAATTTACCACAGGTAGGCTCCACTCCAATCAAGAGAAATGGGAGGCCCCCAGAGCTAAATTTTGAGAGTCATAGTTCTGAATACTCATATCTAGGCAAAATTTTACCTTTTTAATAAATTTGCTAACTTTTCTAAAATGTTTTTACTTTGTCATTATGGATACTGAGTGTAGAATGATGGGGAAAACTTGCTTCTTTTTTTTTTTAGCACAAGGCAGCAAAACAAAATGTGAAAAAAATGAAAGGGTCTGAAGACTTTCTGAATGCATGGAAGGCCTGCATTAAACATTCATACAGAAGCACTTTGCTCCCAGGCTGGGAGCAGTATGAGAAGATCCATTTCAACATGCTCATCATTTGCATGTAACTGAACAATAAGATCAGTGCTATGGAGAAATCCCCCATGGTCAGTTAAACCATTTTCAGCTTCATCTTTACATTTATCCTCAATGTCTCACAGGCCAATAATCTTACTGGAGCACAAGGCTGATCCTTCTAACATTGGATTTCTGCAGTTAATATTATTATCTGTCTGCAGAAGACATATTTGCTTTCACATTGTATACAAAATACACATAGGAATTCATGGTAAGGTTTAAAAGAATTGTGGCACCTGTATAGTTTCTTCACCAATTAAAACCAGATAGCGACACATATCTTTATTTTCCATTCTCTCTGATTGTATATTTTTTATTTTATTTCCTGAACATAATGATTGGGGCTGCCATCTTCCCAGAGCTGTTATCAACTACATTTAGAGATAAGGTTTACAGGAGCCACTATTGACAATGGTCTGGAGGGGAACTCATTGACTTCTATGAAAGAGTTTAATAATCATGCTCTGTGACCTAAGCAGAGGTCATTGTGCAGGGAGGGGAATGACAGAATATAAGATGTAAAGGTGTTCTTGTAATTCTACCTGTGATAATAATGAGATGGCTACTAAAAAGTGATCTGTATAGACCAGGGAGTGTTACCTATTATTAGACTTAGTGGCCAGTGCCAAAACTGAAAGATTTTAGTTATTTTATTTTGTTTTAAATATAGACAGTAATATAGAAAGTGTAAAAATCATCATGCTACAGTTTTCATGTAGTGGCCATGATGTGGAGGCAGCATGAACGAGCAAAAATGATGAAATGATGGGGTGAAATGATCTGAGGTGCGGACACCTCAATCATCGTTCCCGGGCAGCAGATCATGCTCTCTAAACAGCACTCTGTTGTCCAGGAACAATGATTTGGTATGGGGATTAGAGATAGCAGCAGCCATTGCTTGCCCTCATACTCTGAAAGTGATTGCTGCATGTAAAGGCAGCTCTTCACCTCCAATTAATGAGCAGCCAATTGTCAGGAAGAAATATTTCCTTTCCGACAATCTGTTGCTCCTTGCAGCATCTAAATGCCCCATTAGACAGGGTGTCTAATGATGCACCAAAACTATCACAGGAACTCAGGCTGGATGATAAATTTGATGCACGATTAAAACACTTTTGTCTACCTTTACAGAATACCATCTATTGGTTGGCATACAATAGAATCTTTTCCCAAAATTTTGGTGCAGCAGTCAATATCCCGTTTCCCAACAAAGGATCCTTTCCCGCTAAACTACACCATCTTGGTCGGCTAGGTACAATAGATTTTTCTAAAAGTTGATGTGCCGAAGTATGATAAAAATTTACCACATTTGAACCAAATTTTGACACATTTTACAACAAGGTGTAAGCGCAATCACATTAATAAATGCGGGTCATCGACATTGGTATTTTGCACCTGTTGAAACAGCAGCATCAGGGTAATTTGCCCAATATCACCTTGAATAATGTAGAACAGCAGGCGTGAAACCGTGTCTGTTCTGTAAGCTTATTATTTAGACAGACAGCATAGTAAATGCACTTAGCAGGAGCATGATACATTTGGAAAATGTCACATAGAATAAAGTGATGTCCCAGACAGGGCGAGTTTCACAGCAGGAGGACTGCAGCCTTGAATCAGAATTAGTGTAATGAATACTACTTCTTCCTAAATTTCACTTTCAAGAAAGTCATTCCAAGTATACAGAATATAGTTTACTTCATTAGGCCTGACCTGCGCTTAAGTGATTTATTATATTCAATCTTCAGTCAATGTTCTAAAATGAATTATTTAGATATTGTTTGTACCAAAGAGAAAAGAAAGAATATTACTTGAACCTGTAGTTTTTAACCCCTGCAAGACCGGGTGATTTTCAGTTTTTTTTACTTCTAGCCTTCCCAAAGCCATAACTTTTTTATTTTACCATTCACATAGCCGTATGAGGACTCGTTTCTTGCTAGACAAGTTTTACTTTCTAATGGCACAATTTATGGTTGCATACAATGTAGTGAGAAGCGGGGAAAAAATTGCAAATGAGGTGGAATAATTTAAAAAAAAAAAAAATTCCGCCACAGATTTATGGGCTTTGATTTTACAGCATTGGGTTGGAACCCCACCAATTACAGTGCCTTGCAAAAGTATTCACCCCCCTTGACTTTTTTCGTGTTTTGTTACATTACAGCCTTAACCTCTTAAGGACACAGGACATACCCGCTCCTGCTTCATGCGGGCAGCTTAGCCGCGGGTGTCCGCATGGTTCTTGTAGCAGACACCCGCGGCTAATGTCCGTGACCAGTAGCAATGACGATCGCGGACATTTAACCCCTCAGATTCCGTTGTTAATCCTGACCACGGCATCTGAGCGTGCACAAACCGAAAGTTTTACTTTCGGTTAGCGCTCCGGCTCCCCCGTGTGGCGATCGGAGCAGCCGGAGCGCGCTTGTAGTAGCCTGGGTCTCTATGAATGAAACCCAGGCTGCTCTGTAGTATTTCCTATGGAGCCTTGCCTGTAATAGGCTTCATAGGAAATATGCGATTTTTTTCATACATTCCAATGCTATTGCATTGGAATGTATGATAATCGCAATCAAATGATTTTAAGTTATAGTTCCCTATGGGAACTATATAAAAGTGTAAAAAAAAAAGTTGAAAATTTTTTTTTTTTTAAAACAAAAGTTCCAATCACCCCCCTTTTGCTAAAATAAAAATAAAAAAATTAAAAAAATACACATCATGGGTGTCGCAATGTGCGAAAACGCCCATACTATAAAAATATTTTAAAAAATATTCCCCATACGTCAAACAGCAAAACGGAAAAAAGCGTCCAAATGGTGGATTCACCATTTTTGGTTGGTTCATTTTCTACAAAAAATTACATATCACAAAAGGTGATCAAAAAGTCACACACACCCCAGAATGGTATTAATAAAAAGATAAGATTATGACGCAAAAAATGAGACCCCATACAGGTCTGTACATATAATTGCAAAAACGTTAGAGGGGTCAAAACATGGTGACAAAAAGTAAAACTGATTTTTTTCCCACTTTTGAATTTTTTTTTCACTATCAAAACGCAAGAAAACCTATACATATAGGGTATCGCCGGATCTGTACTGACCTGTAGAGTAAAATTAACTGGTCAGTTTTATCACACATCAAACGTCGGAAATTAAAAAACCCGCAAAACTCTGGTGGAATTGCTTTTTTTTTGCAATTTCACCGCATTTGGAATTTTTTTACCGCTTCCCACTACATCATATGCAATATTAAATGATGTCGTTGGAAAGTACAACTTGTCCTGCAAAAAACAAGCCCTCATATGGCTATGTGAACTGAAAAATAAAAAAGTTATGGCTCTGGTAAGGCAGGGAGCGCAAAACGAAAACGCAAAAAAAAAAAAACTCCAGTCATTAAGGGGTTAAGTTCAATGTTTTGTTAATCTGAATTTTATGTGATGGATCAGAACAAAATAGTCTAATTAAGCATATTAAGTTTGACTTATTAAGTTTACTTAATATGCTGATTGTGAGCTTGGTGTTTATGTATATCCTACAGCATGGATCACTGACCGCTGGGCGTGGCGACCCGTCCGTGTGCTAATCCAATTGTTTGATGGCAATATTATGGCACTGATTGTAAGTGATTTGACTAAAGGATATGTGGGATGCCTGATCCTTTATGGCCCCTTTCACACGGGCGAGTTTTCCGCGCGGGTGCAATGCGTGAGGAGGACGCATTGCACCCGCACTGAATCCGGACCCATTCATTTCTATGGGGCTGTGCACATGAGAGGTGATTTTCACGCATCACTTCTGCGTTGCGTGAAAATCGCAGCATGTTCTATATTCTGCGTTTTTCACGCAACGCAGGCCCCATAGAAGTGAATGGGGCTGCGGGAAAATCGCAAGCATCCGCAAGCAAGTGCGGATGCGTTGCGATTTTCCCACATTGTTGTTTAGCAACGGGACCCAATCTCTATTATTTCCTCTTATAACATGGTTATAAGGGGAAATAATAGCATTCTTAATAAAGAATGCATTGTTAAATGATGAGGAAGGGGTTAAAAATAATAAAAGTAAACTTACCTTAGCCACTTGATCGCGTAGTCGCGATCTGTCCTCTCTTTCCCTGCAGCATCTATGAGCTACAGGACCTGTGATGACGTCACATCACATGGTCCAATCACATGGTCCATCACCATGGTAAGATGGACCATGTGATTGGACCATGTGATGTGACGTCATCACAGGTCCTTTAGATCATAGATGCTGCAGGGAAAGAGAGGACAGATCGCGACTACGCGATCAAGTGGCTAAGGTAAGTTAACTTTTATTATTTTTAACCCCTTCCACTTCATTTAACAATGCATTCTTTATTAAGAATGCTATTATTTCCCCTTATAACTATGTTATAAGGGGAAATAATCAATTCTCCAGTAGACCCGAAACCGGACTTCAGTGATGAATTCCGGCTTCGGGTTGGGTACCAAACATGGCGTTTTTTCTCACGCGCGTGCAAAACGTGTTGCAAACGTTTGCACCCGCGCGGGAAAAATGCGCATTTTCCTGCAACGCACCCGCCTCTTATCCGTGAAAGAGGCCAATAGGGTATGTTGCCCTGATATTTGTATGTTTATCTGTTTTCTCTAGGCATTGTGAATGACCACACTATCTGACAACGTGCCAGCCAGGTTTTGGATACCACTCCTCCTGTCTGATCCAGGTGTAACTATACACCGGTCTACATTGGCGTTACACTATTGGTGTTATTATACACCTGGTGCATAAACTGATGGAACTATGTGCCTTTACCTCCTGAACCATTGGTGTCTATGATCACATATTTATGTTTTGAGCATGGTATAAGGGCCTTATCTTGTGATTATACCTTGTCTGTCCTAGCGACATCTAATGAGATTAGCCTCCTGGTGAACCCTCGTTATTTGAGGGAGAAACACGACGAGGCGTGAGGCGTAATATATTTTTCTCAATATTATATGAGTTGACAAAATAGGCTGCCACCACTTTGGGTGTGGATATTGTACTGTAAAATGGGCCATTAATTTAACCATTCATTTTTAATCATCATCCGTCCCTGGAACATACCCCATGTACCTGCCTGAGGTGTTTTGAGGCTTGTAGGCAGGGTGATCGTAGGACTTATCAGGAAGGTTCGAGGACAGGGAGTCTCCCCCTTCAGGAGACGTCCCTGGGCTGACTAGCCTAGGATCACAATAGGGATAAGCTCTAGTCCCCTGACCAATCGATAACCCTCTTGTTTACATTTTGCCCAGACACGGATAGAACCCCAGTGCATATTTGGTGGTTCAGTGTGTGGGTATGGGCCTTGGAGAGATCATCATAATATATTGTTTTTTGTACTGAGAGTCCTAATTATAACGATCGGTGGGGGCTTGCTTTTTCCCTCCGTTTTATGGTGAAATATTAAAGGTTATGTTTTAAGGGATTTATTTAGCTTTGCTGGAATTTGTTTATATTTGTTTATCCCTGCTATTATTGCATCAGGTTTGAGCTGGAAATAGCATTAATCAGAGAGGCAGCACAGAGACCTAAGGTAACCCTGGAGGAGCTGCAGAGTTCCTCAGCAGTGACTGGAGTATCTGTACATAGGACGACAATAAGCCCTACGCTCCATAGAGTTGGGCTTTATGGCAGAGTGTCCAGAAGAAAGCCATTACTTTCATCTAAAAACAAAAAGGCACATTGTGAGTTTGCAAAAATGCATGTGGAAGACTCCCAAAATGTATGGAGGAAGCTGCTCTGGTCTGAGGAGATTAAAATTGAACTATTCAGCTATCAAAGAAAACAATGTGTCTGGTGCAAACCCATCACATCACCCAAAGAACACCATCTCCACAGTGAAACATGGTGGTGGCAGCAACGTTCTGTGGGGATGTTATCAGCAGCCGGAACTGTGAAACTGGTCAGAGTTGAGGGAAAGATAGATGGTGCTAAATACAGGGATACTCTTGAGCAAAACCTGTAACCTGATTTGAGGCTAGTACGGAGGTTCACCTTCCAGCAGGACAATGACCCAAACACCCTGCTAAAGCAACACTTGAGTGGTTTAAGGGGAAACATGTAAATGTGTTGGAATGGCCCGAGTCAAAGCCCAGATCTCAATCCAATAGAAAATCTGTGGTCAGACTTAAAGATTGCAGTTCACAAGCACAAACCATCCAACTTGAAGGAGTTGGAGCAGTTTTTCAAGGAGGAATGGGCAAAAATCTCAGTGATAGGATGTGGCAAGCTCATAGAGATTTATCCAAAGCAACTTGGAGCTGTGATTACTGCAAAAGGTGGCTCTACAAAATATTGACTGGGAGTAAATAGTTATGCACATTGACTTTTTCTGCTATTTTGTCCTATTTGTTGTTTGCTTCACAATAATAAAAAAAAAAACATCTTCAAAGTTGTGAGCATGTTCTGTAAATTAAATGATGCAAAGTCTCAAACAATCCATGTTAATTCCAGGTTGTGAGGCACCAAAACACGAAAAAAGTCAAGGGGGTGAATACTTTTGCAAGGCACTGTATAACCTATGGCTAATTGGAAACTCAGATTGGCCCTGGAAAAAAAAATACTTTTGCACAATAAAAATATATTTGTATTGCCACATTCCAAGACCCATAACTTTTTTATTTTTCTTTCTATGGAGATGTGTGAGGGCTGGATTTTTGAAGGATGACTTGCAGTTTTCATTGTTACGATTTTTGGGAACATGGTGTTTTTGTATCACTTTTTTTAACAGAAAATCTGGTAGTGTTTTGTTTTGTTTTTTAATAGTGTTCACTGTATGGGATAAATTACATAATAATTGTATAGTTCAGGTTCTTCCAGATTCAACATTTTTTCAATGTAAAAAGGTATGTGTTTAACTTGGCATTTTTTTTAAATAAAACTTTATTTAATTTTTATTTTTAGCAATTATTAATCCCACAACATATTATTAATCCCACAATTTACCCATGACACGATCTAAAAGGCATAAACTGAGGGAAGGTCTGGGGGGCCTTCATTAGGCCCCAGGCTGCCATTTTAAGACATTCGCACTTCAGAATTGCATTTGCGGCTGTACACATGGGTAACTGAGGGAGCCCCCTTTCTCTGAAACCACTTAGATGCCACGGTTGCTACTGGCCATAGCAGCTAAAGGTTAAAGAGCTGGTATTATTACCAATATGGGCCCTTAGACCAGGAGCCTAGCTGTCATTCGAAGGCTCAGCTACTGCTGTTCTTTGCACAGGAGACCCATGTTGTGGATGTCGCCTTCCGGCACCTGTCTAATTTTGTTTATAATGTTGGTTTTATATAAAAAATGGATTCAATAAAGACATATTTTTATATATAACATATGCGATCTAGTACATATTTATGGTATTGTAATTGCTTGGTACTATAGGCATTATTTACAAGTGTTATGAGTGCGTATTTAGAGCACCATATTGGCTACTAGTGGTTGTTTTGTATATACAGACTAGGTCGCCATAAAAAAGTGGCAGCAGCCTAGGCCCAATATCCTCTATATAATATATAGAAAATATATGATTTCTTTCTAATATACTTTTTAATATATTCTAATATACTATTTTTTATTTTTTACCCTTTTCATGCAAACTAGGCACCTGAACTTCAGGTGCCTATAGCGCTTTGAAATCCGTACATTAGTACCCTGCTGACAGCGGTGTATAGAAGTAGAGATTTCACTGTGGGGCTGCAGTGAGCATTCTACAGGCAGGAGAACACCTCACTGTTCCTACCTGTGCCCACCCCACTAAAACCTGGCATAGTACATCTATACCAGTCATAAGAAAAACGGAGCTGGCACAGACGGGATCAGCCATGTGTGCTCGTGCCTATACATTGCTCACTGCAGCCCCACAGTGGAATCTGTACTCCCATATACTGCTGACACGTCAGCGGTGTACTAGTGTATTGATTTCAAAATGGTTAAAAAAAAGGGCAAAAGGTTAAAAAGAATAATGAAGTATATTAGGAAAATTCTTTTTTTGACATTTAGAATAGGTTTTAATAAAGCACTGTGTATTTGAAAGTTTAGGTACGCTTTAAATGATCAATATACTACTCTGTGTTTTATTTGTTATAAACATGAGGCTCTGATACAAAGTTTTACAAATCTTAAAGGGAGTCTATCACCACTATAGGACCATATACAGCGCCTACATTGTCCTGTAGCACACCTATACATCAATGTGATGGTACCTTTGTTATTTTCTTTAGACAGCCAGAAGCAGGAAAAACTATGTTTAATTCATATGCAAATGAGCCCCCGCAAGTGCCCAGGGTCGGCGTTAAGTGTGTAGGAGCCCAGGCCGCTCTGCCTTCTTTCATGGTTACTCCTCCCCAGCCTCTGCCTTTGCCCGCCCCTTCTATTCCCTTGCATCATCCCTAGGTCAGGCTGAGATCCCGTGCCAGCGAACTGCTCCGCCGGGCTGGGGCATGCACACTAGTTGAATCGATGCCGTGCTGAATCGATGCCGTGCCCACAATGGTTTCCCCAACTTATAACTGCACAAATAGAACAGGTTGGGATTTGAAGGGGTATTCCCATCACGCCGTTTCATACTTACCTGCTACCGGCGTGCTGTCCACTTCCTGGTTTCGGCAGGGGGCAGGCTCCATCTTGGACTGAACATGCACGCCACCGCGCATGCGTCCTCGTGACTTCTTCCTGGCAAGTATACTATACTGGCCAGGAAGAAGTCACCATAGCGCATGCGCGGCGTTGGCCCGGCCAGGAGAAAAGAAAAAGTCGTCTGCGCTAGCGCGGCGACCGTGATTCCGGAGAAGAGCAGTGGTCGTAACCAGGGGAGACGGAAGACAACAGTCAGGTAAGTATATCTTCTTTTTCTTCTAAGGGGTGGGAATTAGTTAATTAAATATATTTAGAAAAATGATCACTGTTAAATCATTAACAGATTTAACAGTGATCATTAAGATGGGAATACCCCTTTAGCAAATACACTATACGACTGAAATCTAATAAATGTTAATTATATGAAACGTTTGCAGCTAATTGTGATGCTTAAATGTGCCATAGGATAGAACCTGTATGCCTCCATATCCAATTGTATCTCATCTTGTATCCAGGCTAGAGGCAGCCCAAAAGGTACTAGAGCCTCCTTTTTATTGTACAGTTTTTTTCAATAACACATTCTTTTTCTCTAATATTGCAATCACTTACATATATCATTGATACATTTATACATATACATTTTCATTCAATTCCAACTCCTTCTTGGTTGTCACTTAGCCTCAGCCTTAGGCATACTTATAATTAGACCACTGAAACCAATGTCTGCAAGCTTTGCCCTGGTTAACTGTGACCTCTATATCTATGAGGACTGTCACATAATATTACATAGAATAATGTAGAGACTAGGGAGAAAATCATGTCTTATGTCACTGCAAAATGTAATTTTCAGAAATAATGTTAGTATAACGCCACCTACTGTTTCTACAGAGCAACATTTCTGTGTCCAACTCAATAAAAGTGCTCCTTATGTATACTTCTCAGAGGCAACGCTGAGCAACTGATAACAGAATGAAGCTGTAATTGTACTTGATCAGAATTTGCTCCGAGAAGCAGAGAAGATACCACAGCTTCAGAAGCAGCTACCTCACCATGGGAGCTACTCAAACAATGTAGCACAACAAGCTTCTCTGTTTCCACAACTCCTAAGATACCGAAGACAGTGTCGTTTACAGTGCCCCTCTATTTGTGTAGCAACTATTCACTGCAATGGTAGTCACAGAAAAAGCAGAGTGTAGCCAGCCTGGCCATTTCTGTACCTGTGGCCACCCCCAACTGGTGCTTACTCTGGTTATTCCCAACTGGGCCATAAAAGGCTGAGATGGGAATAAACCTCTAACCTCTGTCATTTAAGATCATCTCCCAATAAAAAAAGAAAAAATAATCTATACACAGAGGTGGATTGGCATATTAAAGTGGCCTTGGAAAAAGCCTAAAAGTGGACCAACCAAATTGACAGAAAGTGGGGTAACTCAATTAGGCAAGACCAACCAGTGACGGATTGGGGTACCTAGGGTCCATCAGTAAAATGAATTCTGGGAGTCAACTGTACAGCTACATGCAAATATGACCTGGCCCCATTTGCAGATCCCTAAAATTGTGTCAAACACATTTTTTTCAGTAGTTGCTTGCTGTGTAGCTGTCCTGGAGACCCTTCCTCTTTGCTTAGAAGTCATCTCAGCCACATAATCCATCTATAATAATAAACTAGATAGGTTGTTAAATTATCTACCCAGATTTTTTAAATGATCACATAGGCTGGTTGAAATGCTGTACAGAGAATATATGCATGTAGTGCAGTCAGTGTACTGTGCCATGTGGCACTTGTGTAGGGGCTAGGGGCACTAGGGACCACCCAACTGAATCAGGGGCTGACCGATGGATTCACCTGTTCCACTGTGGACCATTCTGAGCCTGGGGACAACACAAGTAGGCAGGTCAGCCTTACCATCTACAGTGCCTGCATTCCTGTACACTGCCTGAGAGGCCACAAGCCTAGTGGCCTGTGTCCTATGAGGGTGAATGGCAAGGCAGGAAGCCATATGCTCCTGTTCCCGCCCCAGTATTCCACTGTATCACTGTCATAATAATGGAGATTCAGTTGAATTGAAGAGGGCACCTGTGGTACCTGGCTGGGGACATAAGTACCTGATGCTCCCATCGTTTATTATCTCTGGGAGTGTGAGATTGTTACGTACCCCATGAGGTCTCAGGTGGCCCCCTGGACATCACCCCACCAGGCTATTTCCCTGTAGGGCAAGGTTTAGCAGCCTCTGGCACTCCAGCTGTTGGGAAATAACAAATCCCAGCATGCTCCATTCATTTCTGTGGTCCTTCTGAGTACATGAGAACACAAGCTGTAATATTTTAACAGAGCAGCAGTTATCATTTTCCAGCCCCTCGGGCTGCTAGGTCATCAATACAGGACTGCCGACAAAGGTTACGCTGCAGTCGTACCTCTCCTTTAACTGTGCACGTTGGCCTGTAGACTGGATGAAGGTCACCATGAGTGAATGTAAAGCTGAATCAGATACAGTTCTCTGCCGGGATGCTAAGTAGCAAGGCATTGCTTTTTCATTTTTGAATGGCATCTGTCAGCAGATTTCCACCTATGATACTGGCTGACCTATTGTATGTGCACTTGACAGCTGAAGGTATCTGTGTTGGTCCCATGTTCATATGTGCCCGCATTGCTGAGAGACTTTTAATATATGCAAATGAACCTCTAGGAGCAACAGGGGCCAATCAAAGTGGAGGGGGCATGGAAGTTGGAAGAGAGAGCAGAGCCTCTAGATGTAACGGCAATGCTCCACTGCACCTAGAGGCTCATTTGCATATATTAAAGCTTCATCCGTATTTTGTAGATCTGCAATTTGCGGACCGCAAAATGGATACACTGTGGATTCCCCATATGTGGCTTTAACTAACACCGGTTTTGTAGCTGTGATCATCACAAAACTGCAGAAATAATACATCACTTATCTGAAATCTTGTAAAAAAAAATGATTCAGTTTTTCTAAAACCTCCTGCATTTTTATTGCCATTTCATGATTAATAAAAGTTTAAAAACCTGCACATATAAAATCACCTTTTCGCATACGGTTGTCCATTAAAACCTTCAGTGTATATATATGGCGTTTACATGGAAGAACTATAAATATTTCCATTATAGTTTTTTGTGTTAGGCCATGTTCACACAATCAGTATTTAGTCAGTATTTTTCATCAGTAAGTGGTGTGGTAAGGTGCAAGGTGTCATATGCGATGGCAGGTACGTGTCACCGAGGTTGCTGGCCTCGGTGAGGTGAGAGCCGGGTTTTTGTCTGCAGCAGCTAGTGCTGTTTTGACTCTTTTAAATAGCATGGCTGCAAAGCCGATCCTGGCCGGCTCTTACTGGGAGCAGCTAAAGAGTAGGGTGGGTGGCTGCTCCCCACGGTCCAGTCCGAGTTTTGGGCTGGGTATAAAACACAGCCATCAGCTGTGTCTGGTGATTATCCTGGAGCCTGCTAACAGGGCTGAGGAGTTCTCTGTGCTGGAGGACGGAGCTCAGCAAGGTGGTGTTTCCTGCAACCTGAAGGAGGAATCGCCTGCGGCTGAACCGACTGCTAGGTGTGAACCCGCACTTAAACCACCCAAGGTGACTGGACCCTGTGTTGGCCTGTTTTTGGTTTTGCCACATGATTTCTGTTGTGTGTGAACTGTCACCAAGAGACTGTTTTCATTTCTGGTGTGCAAGTGTGAATAAAACACTGTTTGATGCACAATCTGGACTCCTTGTTTTGCCTCTAAACTGCACCCGCACCGCTGTCTACCAGAGCGACTCCCCACATTTGGTGTCGGATGCGGGCATGCGCAGTGAGGCTGGCGTGAACGCCGAACTTTGTTTTTGCTGAGCAAAAGTGAATGTCCTATATTAAGCCGGCAAAGTTGCAGCCTGTGATCCCCGACAAAATGGAGGCGGCTGTGAAAGCCCTCATAGAGGCTAACGTGCAGCAGCGGGAGACCAACCAGCTACTGCTACAGCACGTGATGGCGTTGCAAGCGGCAGGAGCGTCCCACCGCGCCCACGATGCCCGGAAAGCTGTCCGTGCCGCGATCCCTAAGATGACCCCTCGGATGATGTTGAGACCTATCTGGCGGTGTTCGAGAAGGTGGCCGTGAGGGAGAAATTACCCCGAGAACAGTGGGCAGAGGTCGCCGCTCCGTTCCTGGCGTCTGGACCCCAGCAAGTTTTTTTGATTTGGCAGACGACCAGGCTGCTGATTATTCCACGGTGAAGGGGGAGATCCTGGCCAGACTGGGGGTAAATGTGTTGGTCCGGGCTCAGCGTGTCCACCAGTGGGACTTTAACGTGGCTGAACCCGCCAGGCCGCAGTACTATGAGTTGCTGCACAGGTTGCAAAAATGGCTGCAGCCTGAGGTTCTGAGTCCGACTGCTATGCTGGACCGGCTGCTGGCTGACATGTTTTGGAGGGCCTTGCCTTACCCCCTTCAACACTGGATCGGCCAGGTATCCCCACCAATGCCCTTGAGATGGTCGACCTGGTGGAACGATATGAGGCCACCAGAAACCTGCAGGGGGTTCTTTTGGGAGGGGGCCAGTCAAACCCCGCAAATCTCCACCCCAGTCCCGGCGGCCGGCCAAACCCGCCCGGGAGGTACCTCTTGCAGATCCGTCCCCAGTGGTCTGCTGGCAGTGTCGGGAGCCTGGACACATAAGGGCCAACTGTCCACAGTGGGGGAACCCATGGAGACTAATTATGGGTACCGGGCTTCCATGTATGCCCGGAGACTGTGTGCGACCGGCATCCCCGAGACAATGGACAGTCGTCATCTGTGCCAGGTGCAAGTCGGGATAACCTGGCAGTGGCGCTGTTGGACTCAGGGAGCCTGGTAACCCTGGTAAGTGCTGCCCTGGTACAGCCCACCCAGTATACGGGCCGGAAAGTTGGGGTGGTGTGCATACACGGAGACTTAAAGGACTATCCCACTGCTGAAATGTCTCTGTCCACGGCGGCCGGCACCTGGACTTGTGAAGTGGCGATCTCCGCCAAACTACCGTATGAACTAATAATTGGGAGAGACTTCCTGGTTTTCCGTCACTATGGCCTGAGGTGAAAGTGACTAATAGCCCTGAGACAGGGGTAACCCTAGCAGAGTGGCCTGGTTCCTGTGGGAGGCCAGAGCCCTGGGAGCCCGAGTCCGAAGGGCCTGCGGTAGGGGTGACCACCACTTCTGTGATAGAGGGGAGACACCCCCACTGAGTGTAATGGTGGGAGACATGGAGGACTTGCCACCAGGTCCTGAGTTGGCAGACCTCCACGTCTCCGGAGATAATTTTGGGACCGCCCAACACCGGGACCAAACCCTCACCAGGGCCTGGGAGAATGTGCTGGAAATTGATGGTAAACCCCAGAAACCAGGGGCTGAATTAATGTTCCCACGATTTATTGTTCTGCAGGATATGTTGTATCGGGTGAACCAAATCCGAGGTGAACCTGTTGAACAGTTGGTGGTGCCCACAGCGTATCGCAAGCTTGTCATGGAGCTTGCCCACCAACATGTTCTTGGGGGACACCTGGGGTGGCAGAAAACCCAGGACCGCATACTGCAGCGGTTTTATTGGCCCGGTGTGTTCAAGGAGGTAGAAGATTATTGTAAGTCCTGTCCAACCTGTCAGATAACTAGCCCCCAGCCACATTTCCGTAGTCCTCTGGTACCTCTGCCAATTATTGAAGTACCGCTTGAGCGAGTCGCTATGGATTTAATTGGGCCTGTACCAAAGTCTGCCAGGGGCCACCAACACATTCTGGTAGTTCTCGACTATGCCACTCGGTATCCGGAGGCGGTGCCTCTGCGACATACCTCAGCTAGGCTCATTGCCAAAGAGTTAATGGAGATGTTTTCCCGTGTGGGCCTGCCTAAAGAGGTTCTGACAGACCAAGGGACCCCTTTATGTCCAAAGTAATGAGGGAACTGTGTAAATTGTTGCGTATAAAGCAGTTACGGACGTCCGTTTACCATCCGCAAACAGACGGTCTTGTGGAGAGGTTTAACCAAACTCTAAAAAATATGTTAAAGAGGGTGGTGTCTAGAGATGGGAAGGACTGGGATCTGCTTCTGCCCTATCTCATGTTCGCAGTGCGAGAGGTGCCCCAGGCCTCTACTGGGTTCTCGCCCTTCGAACTGCTTTATGGCAGACACCCTCGGGCCTGTTAGATATCGCCAAGGAAGCATGGGAACAACAGCCTGTCCCCCACAAAAGTGTCATTGAGTATGTCGCCCAGATGCAGGAACGGATGGAAAGGGTGTTGCCCTTGGTCCGGGAGCATATGGAGGCAGCGCAACAAGCCCAGAGTAGGGTGTACAATCGTCAGGCTCGGGTACGGGACTTCAATCCGGGAGATCGGGTTTTGGTTCTGGTACCCACCCTTGACAGCAAATTCCTAGCTAGGTGGCAGGGCCCCTATGAGGTGATCGAGAGTAGGGGAAGTAAATTACAAAGTACACCAGCCAGGGCGGCGCAAGCCGGAGCAGGTGTACCACGTGAATTTACTTAAGCCGTGGAAAGATAGGGACTCGGCCGACGACCCCAGCCCCCGGCCAGGGCTACTAGGTGAAAAGGGTCCAGCCCCACAGTTCGAGGCCTGTGAAGCCGTAACCACGGTAAAAATTGCAGACAGCCTGTCTTCCAAACAAGTTCAGGAAGTCAGGGAGTTTCTCAGTCGGAACACGGATGTGTTCTCGGACCTCCCTGGCCGCACGTCTCTCATCCGACATGACATCGTCACTGAGCCTCAGGACAAGGTCCGGTTAAAACCATACCGGGTACCCGAGGCTCGGCGGCGGGCCATCGCGGAGGAAGTGCAGTTAATGTTGAAGCTCGATGTCATTGAGGAGTCGAAAAGTGAGTGGGCCAGTCCCATAGTCCTAATACCTAAGCCGGATGGGACGTTGCGGTTCTGCAACGACTTTCGCAAGTTAAATGAAGTATCCAAGTTTGACGCGTATCCCATGCCCCGAGTAGACGAGCTTGTTGAAAGTTTAGGACAAGCCCGTTATTTTTCTGTGCTGGACCTCACTAAAGGGTACTGGCAGGTACCCTTAACGGAGTCGGCTAAGGAAAAACCGCATTTGTTACCCCGCAGGGCCTGTATCACTACAAGGTGTTACCCTTTGGCCTGCATGGCGCCCCGCCACTTTCCAAAGGTTAATGGACATAGTGCTGCGACCACATCGTCGGTACGCCTCGGCCTACTTAGATGATGTAGTCATCCACAGCACCGACTGGGAAAGCCATTTACCCAAGGTGCAGGCGGTAGTGGATGCCCTGAGGAAAGCCGGACTGACCGCTAACCCAAAGAAGTGCTCCATAGGGTTAGAGGAGACAAAATATCTGGGATATGTAATTGGGCGGGGAGTTATCAAACCTCAGGTAACTAAGGTAGAGGCCATTCGTAACTGGCCTCGAACGGTCACCACCAGGCAGGTAAAGTCGTTCCTGGGGATTGTAGGTTACTACATGAGGTTTGTGCCCCACTTTGCCACAATAGCAGCGCCATTGACAGACCTGTTGAAGGGGCGAAAGTCTGGGAGGGTTAGCTGGAGTGAGAAGGCGGAGGAGGCTTTCTCCGCGTTGAAGTCGGCCCTGTGTGGGTCCCCGGTTTTGGTGACACCCGACTTCAACAAGGAGTTTGTCGTACAGACCGACGCCTCGGAGGTAGGCCTCGGTGCGGTACTGTCTCAGGAGGTCAACGGGGAAGAACATCCCGTTGTCTTCCTGAGCCGTAAGCTCAGTCCCGCCGAGTCCAGATATAGTATAGTGGAGAGGGAGTGCCTGGCTATCAAGTGGGCACTCGAATCTCTCCGCTACTACCTGTTAGGGAGGAGGTTCCGTCTGGTGACCGACCATTCCCCCTCAAATGGATGAGTCAGGCCAAGGAGAGGAATGCTCGGGTCACCAGGTGGTTCCTATCTCTTCAAAATTTCAAGTTTTCCGTGGAACACAGGGCAGGCCGCTTGCAGGGCAACGCAGATGCCCTGTCCCGCGTCCACTGCCTTACGTGTGTTCACCCCTCAGGGTTGAACAAAGGGGGTATGTGGTAAGGTGCAAGGTGTCATATGCAATGGCAGGTACGTGTCACCGAGGTTGCTGGCCTCGGTGAGGTGAGAGCCGGGTTTTTGTCTGCAGCAGCTAGTGCTGTTTTGACTCTTTTAAATAGCATGGCTGCAAAGCCGATCCGGGCCGGCTCTTACTGGGAGCAGCTAAAGAGTAGGGTGGGTGGCTGCTCCCCACGGTCCAGTCCGAGTTTTGGGCTGGGTATAAAACACAGCCATCAGCTGTGTCTGGTGATTATCCTGGAGCCTGCTAACAGGGCTGAGGAGTTCTCTGTGCTGGAGGACGGAGCTCAGCAAGGTGGTGTTTCCCTGCAACCTGAAGGAGGAATCGCCTGCGGCTGAACCGACTACTAGGTGTGAACCCGCACTTAAACCACCCAAGGTGACTGGACCCTGTGTTGGCCTGTTTTTGGTTTTGCCACATTATTTCTGTTGTGTGTGAACTGTCACCAAGAGACTGTTTTCATTTCTGGTGTGCAAGTGTGAATAAAACACTGTTTGATGCACAATCTGGACTCCTTGTTTTGCCTCTAAACTGCACCTGCACCGCTGTCTACCAGAGCGACTCCCCACAGTGGGTACAACACACAGAAGAGGGACAAATCTTACTTTTTCTCTGTTGGGTCAACTCCTAGTTTTGGCTTACAAATACTGATGCAAAATAGTGACCAAACATTGATGTGCGAGAGTGGCCTCACATATGACACATACAAAACTCTGTATGTCTATGTATGAAAATCTGCTAGGCCCCAAGCAGTTACTAAAACAGACATGTCAGAAGAGGTTACAGGTCCTCTTTAATCAGTTTATATCACATATGAAGGCATATTTACTTGTTCCAACGCTGGACCACCAATGAATATAAGTGAGCCACAGCACAGAAACCATTAGAACAGGCTGTCTAACTCCATCAATCAAAGGGGGGGAGGAGTGTACTGAGCACTGAGGGACGTAGCAGTAGTGGTGCTCCAAGAACTTAGCCTGCCCCTTGGTGCTCCAACTGCCTGATCTGCATAAATATAAAAGTATTGATATCTCCACAATGCTGCAAGCTACAGAGAAAAGAAAGATATCATTTTCATCACCATAATGAACCCTACCAGGCAATATAGCTAGTTTAAAAGGGGTTGATGATGCTGACAGAGGCTCTTTAACTTCTTTCCGACCGCCGTACGCAGGATTGCGTCCTGCGGGCGGTCGGTTCATTCCTCCTGGACGCGCGGGCGCGTCATCTCGCGAGACGCGAGATGACGCGCTCTTGAGCCCGATGGAACGCAAATGGAACGCACCGCCGGGCTCAGGAGATGTGTGTCACCAGCCTGCCAGCCAATGATCAGCGCTGGCAGGCTGGTGATTTTCAAAATCACCTATGGAAATAGGTGATTTAAGTTTTATTTATAAATACAGTGGTTTTATAAGGGATCTGTGCCATGTGCTGGGTCCTTTTCATCAGTTGGACCCAGCACAGAGCACAGATCGCAAGTAAGTGCACCAATCACTACACATCAGGCCCTGATCACCCCCCATCACCCTAATTAACCCCTTGATCACCTGTCAATACATAGTGAAAGGGAAAAAAGTGATCAGTGTCACTTTTGTGAACTGTCACTTTTTTTTTTTCACTATAATTGACTGTTAGTCTTAGTTTAGTTTAGGCCCCTTTGTTAGGTAGTTAGCGTTAGCACCCAGCCCACCGCACTGCAGTCACTGATTCGCTGATTAGCGTAGCGCTAATCAGCGTTTGTACTTTTATAGTATCTGTAAGTGATCAGAACTGATCACGGTCAGATCTATAATAGTATTACTGTCACTTTAGTTCGCCCTCCACCCCAAACGCAGTGTTTGCCCGATCAGACTTGATCGGTCGCCCACACCTGCGTTCACCCACGCTCGCCCCGCCGCAGTGACAAACATTATTTTTTTTTTTTATTACTGCACAATCACTTCACAAGCGCTGCGGCGATAAAAAAAATCAGTTTTGATCTTTTTTATCAATCGCAGCGGCTTCTGTACTTCGCTACACTCCCATTTGTAAGACAGGCTTGCTTTTTTTCTTGGGTAGTCTCAGGGAATACCCCCTAAATTTAGTAGCCCAAATGTCAAACAAGGGGTATTCCTCTGAAGAGGCCTACAGGATTCTGACCCAGTCGGATGAGGAATGGGAACCCTCATCTGACGAATCTAGCGGGTCAGAATACGAACCTGTAGAGAGCAGTGGCAGTCTGACCCAAAGTTCGGACGAGGAGGTTGAGGTCCCTGATAGCACCAGGCGTACCCGGCCCCGTGTTGCTAGACCGCAGGTAGCGCAGGATCAGTTTCAAGGGCAGCAGAGTGGGGCTGGCGCTGCCGGATTACGTGGTGAGGCATACACCAGCAGCGCAGCCCGTCCTGGACCTTCTACCAGCACTGCCGTACAACATGGTGAAGTGGCGAGCACCAGAAGGGCAGTTGAAGCTGGTACGGTGGCACGTGCAGTAATTCCCCCGTCGCAGCCACCGCGCAGACAGGCCCGTAGAGCCCCTAGAGTCCCTGAGGTGCTGGCAAATCCTGATTGGCAGCCCCCAACTTCAGCTGCACCAGTAGTTCCCCCTTTCACCGCCCAGTCAGGAGTTCGGGTGGAGACAGCTCAGATAGGATCGGCACTGGGGTTTTTTGAGCTGTTCTTCACTGCGGAGCTCTATGACTTAGTTGTGGCAGAAACAAATCGGTATGCCACTCAATTTATAAACGCCAACCCGGGAAGCTTCTATGCCCAGCCTTTCCGGTGGAAACCAGTCCAAGTTTCCGAATTTAGAACTTTTCTGGGCCTTCTCCTCAACATGGGCATTACAAAAAAACATGAATTGCGGTCATATTGGTCCACGAACCCAATTTATCACATGCCCATGTACTCTGCTGCCATGTCCAGGACACGTTTTGAGACCATCCTGCGTTTCCTGCACTTTAGTGACAACACCACCTCCCGTCCCAGAGGCCACCCAGCTTTTGACCGGCTCCACAAAATTCGGCCCCTCATAGACCTCATAGCCTTTCCGGTGGAAACCAGTCCAAGTTTCCGAATTTAGAACTTTTCTGGGCCTTCTCCTCAACATGGGCATTACAAAAAAGCATGAATTGCGGTCATATTGGTCCACGAACCCAATTTATCACATGCCCATGTACTCTGCTGCCATGTCCAGGACACGTTTTGAGACCATCCTGCGTTTCCTGCACTTTAGTGACAACACCACCTCCCGTCCCAGAGGCCACCCAGCTTTTGACCGGCTCCACAAAATTCGGCCCCTCATAGACCTCATAGCCTTTCCGGTGGAAACCAGTCCAAGTTTCCGAATTTAGAACTTTTCTGGGCCTTCTCCTCAACATGGGCATTACAAAAAAACATGAATTGCGGTCATATTGGTCCACGAACCCAATTCATCACATGCCCGTGTACTCTGCTGCCATGTCCAGGACACGTTTTGAGACCATCCTGCGTTTCCTGCACTTTAGTGACAACACCACCTCCCGTCCCAGAGGCCACCCAGCTTTTGACCGGCTCCACAAAATTCGGCCCCTCATAGACCATTTCAACCAGAAATTTGCAGATTTGTATACCCCCGCACAAAACATCTGCGTAGACGAGTCCCTAATACATTTTACCGGGCGCCTTGGCTTCAAGCAGTACATCCCAAGCAAGCGCGCCCGGTATGGGGTCAAATTGTATAAGCTCTGTGAAAGGGCCACAGGCTATACGCACAAATTTCGGATTTATGAGGGAAAAGATCAGACCCTGGAGCCGGTCGGTTGCCCTGACTACCTGGGGAGCAGTGGGAAGATAGTCTGGGACTTGGTGTCACCCTTATTCGGCAAGGGGTACCATCTTTATGTGGACAACTTTTACACAAGTGTGGCCCTCTTCAAGCATTTGTTCCTAGAACAGATTGGCTGCTGTGGCACCGCGCGACCTAGTCGCCGGGGCTTCCCCCAAAAGCTCCTTACCACTCGACTTGCGAGGGGGCAGAGGGCTGCATTGTGTAACGAAGAACTGCTCGCGGTGAAATGGAGAGACAAGAGTGACGTTTACATGCTCTCCTCCATTCATGCAGACACGACAGTCCAAATTGAACGGGCAACCAGTGTAGTTGAAAAGCCCCTCTCAGTCCACAACTATAACCTCCACATGGGAGGGGTGGACTTCAATGACCAGATGTTGGCCCCGTATTTGATTTCCCGACGCACCAGACGCTGGTATAAAAAGGTGTCTGTATATTTATTTCAATTGGCTGCCTATAATAGTTACGTTCTCTACAGTAAGGCTGGGAGAACAGGATCCTTCCTCAAATTTCAGGAAGAGATCATTTCGGAACTCCTGTATCCAGGAGGTTCCGTGGCCCCATCCACCAGTGTAGTGAGCCGTCTACACGAGCGACACTTCCCCAGTGTTGTTACCGGTACCTCAACCCAACCGCCACCCCGAAAAAAATGTTGTGTCTGTAGCAGGAGTGGAATAAGGCGTGACACCCGTTATTTCTGTCCTGACTGTCCTGACCACCCTGCCCTATGCCTAGGGAGTGTTTCCGGAAGTACCACACTCAGGTACACTTAGGGACCTAGGGACAGCACATCACAGGTAGTTTTTACAATCAGGCTCAAGGGTCTCTCAGGATACTAGGTTTTGAGAGACCCTAACACATAGGGGACGGTGCTGCTGTGCTACTGCAGAAGTGTGAAACGGTAGAAACCTCTCCTTTCACTTGGAATAACGTGTATAGTGTACTTCTCACCATCTCTGTGTGATTTACACTTTACACATTGTCCCATGGGAAAGGAGAGGTTTCTGCTAGGAAAATAAAGAGTGATATGGTTAAAAAAGAAAAAAAATTAAACAGGTAGCAAGAAAAAAAATCTTGAGTTAGTTCAGGTTTTAAAAGTTCCGTTTTTTTTTCATGTTCAGGTTTTATTCATGTTTTATAAAGTTTGTAACGTTCAAGTTATGTGCCTGCTGCCTGTTTTTTCTTCTTTTTTTTTTCCCCCCTAACCACCCTTTATTTTCCAGGTAGACCAACGGACCAACCGATGAAAACGCCGCAGCACTGATGTGAATTCTGAGAGAAGCATTGCGCTGCTGTCAGAAGACACGTGAAGTCGGTGTATGCGGCGCTGCAAGACGAGATTTCTCCTCTGCAGGACAGGTACGTTTGTCCTGGCATATGAGCTGATGAGAGGTGTTGGAGTTCATATGCTTTGGCAAACACTTTGTATCAAAAAATCTGGCAAAGATGTCTTCCTCCACAACGATCGATTGATCGATGTGAATGGAGAAATCACGTTTGCCAGGACATAGGAGCTGAAGTGGGTAAGGATGTTTGGGCGGAGCCCCTATGTCCTGGCAATCGCCAGGCCCCTCTTTTTTTTTTGCATATTTTTTGGCAGAGATTTTTTCATCCACATCGATCGATGCGAATGAGGAAATCTGTGCCGTTCATTTTTTCTTTCAGCCCAGAGGCTGAACGGAAAAAAAAATCTCATTACCCGTATGCTCCATATAAGGAGAATAGCAGAAACTCCTAATGCTGGCCATACATGTAATGATTGCGGAGACCCTCAAATGCCAGAGCAGTACAAAAACCTCACATGTGACCCCATTTTGGAAATAAGACACCCCAAGGTATTCGCTGAGGGGCATATTGAGTCCATGAAAGATTGAATTTTTTGTCACAAGTTAGTGGAAAGGGAGACTTTGTGTGAAAAAAAATAAATAAATAAATTCCGCTAACTTGTGCCAAAAAAAAAAATCTTGTATGAACTCACCATGCCCCTCACAGAATACCTTGGGGTGTCTTTTTTCTAAAATGGGGTCACATTTGGGGTATTTATACTGCCCTGGCATTTTAGGGGCCCTAAAGCGTGAGAAGAAAAATGCGTAAAAATGCCATCCTAACAGGTACTCATTGGAATTGGGGCCCCTTTGTGCATCTTGGCTGCAAAAAAGTGCCACACATGTGGTATCGCCATACTCAGGAGAAGTAGGGCAATGTGTTTTGGGGTGTATTTTTACATATACCCATGCTGGGTGAGAGAAATAGCTCTGTAAATTGACAACTTTGTATAAAAAAATGGAAAAAGTTGTCATTTACAGAGATATTTTTCACACCCAGTATGGGTATATGTAAAAATACACCCCAAAACACATTTCCCTACTTCTGCCGAGTACGGCGATACCACATGTGTGGCACTTTTTTGCAGCCAAGATGTGCAAAGGGGCCCTAAATCCAATGAGTACCTTTAGGATTTCACAGGACATTTCTACTCATTTGGATTCCAAACCGCTTCTCACGCTTTAGGGGCCCCTAAAATGCCAGGGCAGCAAAAATACCCCACAAGTGACCCCATTTTAGAAAGTAGACACCCCAAGGTGTTCTGTGAGGGGTATAGTGAGTTCATGTAAAATTTTATTTTTTGTCACAAGTTAGTGGAATATGAGACTTTGTAAGAAAAAAGAAAAAAAAAACATTTCTGCTAACTTGTGACAAAAAATAAAAACTTCCATGAATTCACTATGCCCATCAGCGAATACCTTAGGGTGTCTACTTTCCGGAATGGGGTCACTTGTGGGGTATTTTTATTGTCCCGGCATTTTAGGGGCCCCTAAAGCGTGAGAAGGAGTTTGGAATCCAAATGCGTAAAATTGCCCTGTGAAATCCTAAAGTTACTCATTGGTTTTAAGGCCCCTTTGCGCATCTTGGCTGCAAAAAAGTGTCACTCATGTGGTATTGCCGTACTCAGGAGAAGTAGGGCAATGACTTTTGGGGTGTATTTTTATATATACCCATACTTTGTGTGATAAATACTGCTGTAAACGACAACTTTTTAAAAACATTTATACAAAGTTGTCAATTTACAGTGATATTTCTCTCGCCCAGCATGGGTATATGTAAAAATACACACCAAAACACATTGCCCTACTTCTCCTGAGTACGGCGATACCACATGTGTGCCACTTTTTTGCAGCCAAGATGCGCAAAGGGGCCCTAATTCCAATGAGTACCTTTAGGATTTCACAGGGCATTTTTACGCATTTGGATTCTCACGCTTTAGGGGCCCCTAAAATGCCAGGGCAGTAAAAATACCCCACAAGTGACCCCATTTTGGAAAGTAGACACCCTAAGGTATTCGCTGATGGGCATAGTGAGTTCATGGAAGTTTTTATTTTTTGTCACAAGTTTGCGGAAAATGAAATTTTTTGAAAAAAAAAAAAAAACATTTCCGCTAACTTGTGACAAAAAATAAAAACTTCCATGAACTTACTATGCCCCTCAGTGAATACCTTAGGGTGTCTACTTTCCGAAATGGGGTCATTTATGGGGTGTTTCTACTGTCTGGGCATTGTAGTACGTCAGGAAACAGGACAGGTGCTCAGAAAGTCAAAGTGCGGAAATTCACTTTTTTGCACCATAGTTTGTAAAAGCTATAACTTTTACCCAAACCAATAAATATACACTTATTGCATTTTTTTTTTATCAAAGACATGTAGAACAATAAATTTTGAGAAAAATTTGTAGAGAAATTTAGTTTTATTTGACACATTTTCAAACAGAAAGTGAAAAATGTCATTTTTTTTGCAAAAATTTCGGTAATTTTTGATTCATAGCAAAAAAAGTAAAAATGTCAGCAGCAATAAAATAGCACCAAACGAAAGCTCTATTAGTGAGAAGAAAAGGAGGTAAAATTCATTTGGGTGGTAAGTTGTATGGCTGAGCAATAAACGGGTAAAGTATGTAGTGCAGAATTGTAAAAAGTGGCCTGCTCATTAAAGGTGTTTAAGCTAGGGGGGCTGAAGTGGTTAATGTGCTATATAAAAGATTATTTTATTTTACGCTCAGCAGCACATTTACATGGGCAGATCATACGGACCAAGTGTTCGTAGTAACCTTTGTTCGTAGTAATCTGCCTGACAATTGTGCCATGTAAACCCATCTTAAGTCACCATGTCTGCAAGTGTGCACAAGTACAGCATTTATTACAATTTAAAGAGATGTTCATAAATTGCTTTAGCAGAGGACATGAAGACATTGCTGTCATCTTTGTCATTTACATTAATCACAAGTAATCTAAGATGCATTTCCTAAATCCTATAAGTAATTTTCACAGGTTTCTTAAGTATCCAATTAACTCTGATAGCTTGGGGTTGTACATGTGCTATATGTGCATGTCAAATGCATTTGTGTGTGTGGAGCACTTAACCACAATAGACATTCTTTCATGGAAATTAGAATAAAATACATTTATGAGGAAGTAATATAAAGCAGTGTCAGGAAGTAACTGCTCAAAACTGTTTATTCTATTATGTGTAATATACTTTACACACAATGCAGATGTTCTTTTATTCATACAGAGTATACAGAAAATAGAAGTTGAAGCCTAAGAGAATTTTCCGCTAATATAAAAAACAATTTTTAACAAATACAAGTTATGGATGAGGACACAAGTTACATACACAGAGAAGTCAATTATAACATCTACATTGTTGTTATCAGAGTAAATAGTCAGAGACAGACTTATTGCATTATGTCATAAAGTATACATACAAGATCAAAAGCTTACATTTTTCAAGTTAAAGGGTCTAGCCTAGAACATTCCATAAAATGATAAAATAGCAAACAATTAAGAGTTATGGCTATGGCTATATTTAAGGACCTACACAACTTAACACAAAGCAATCAAGACATCAGAAAAAAGGTTGTGGCCCATCCATAAGTCTAGTTCTTACTTAAAGTGCCCATGTGCAGTATACTAGACCAGCAGGGGAAACGTCTCTGTGAGGTCACGGTGTGAGTATAGGTAGGCCGAGGGTAAAAAACACAGTTCTTGGTTACTCACAGTTTTGTCATCCCTGGGCAGGCCTACGCAGTTGAGGGGGAGAACAGCACTGGATTCTCCGGGGCACACTCTATTACAGGAGACACCGGCCAGGTGGTGTTTCGAGGTACCCTTGATGGTAACCGGGTTTGGTGTGCTTTGGTGGCTGGGCCCCTGGATTAAGTAAAGTCATGACGCCAGTACCGTTACGGTACAACAATGAGAGTAGTAGTGGAGAAATTGAAGAGTGAGACACCGGTTGCAATCCAACTCACAACTTACTGTCTGCAGGTTCTCAGTAGAAATGGCATCCAAATATAACAGTCTCTTTTGTACACAGAGGTAGTAAACTGTAATCCGAGGTAACAAACTTTTCGTGGCTAGGGATATCACAGGCTTAAGTTCAGTTAAGTTAGTGAGAATATGGCTGACTGGTATCTAGCTCCTTGCCTTATTCTAATCCCGGTAACGGTGGTTTCTGATCCTTCCTTCTACGTAAGTGCAAATAACAGCTGGCCTGGCTGTAAAATATATTGTAGGTGACGGTGCCGGAAGCCAAATCTTCACCTTGGTACAAAGGCACCTAAAAAGCCTAGTATAATGGCTATTGTCCTTCCTTTGTCTTTCTGCAGTTAAAAAGCAATCTTTCACTGTCACCCTGGAAAAATGGACAGTAGAAGAAGGTCTCACCTCAGCCTTGTTCCTTGGCTTATGAGTTGGGACAAGAACACTTGGCTACTCGGGAACGTGAAGCCCGAGAGAGAGCTGAGAGGAGAGGGTCCTCTCTCTTCCCCCTGCTCCTCACTCCACTACAACTCACATCTCTACAACTAATAACTGACTGACTAGGCCTGAACTGTGGTGTATATAGACCATGGTGCTATACCCATCTAGTGGTGGATGTATGTACTGCCACATAAACAGGCTGTTACCAGGGATTTCACAGGATAAGCCAGAGATAAATGTATAAATGGCATGAAATGCAATATGACATAAGATACAACAACTTTGCAGTGCACACGTATACGAGTGGGACGCTGCACATGGACTTTCAATAGCTGTCAGCTGAATGCTCATTTGGCTGACAGCTATATCTCCCATACACATACAGTGGATGACACACTGTTATGGGGGATCTGTGGATAACACTGTTATGTGGCTCTGTGGATGACGCACTGTTATGGGGGATCTGTGGATAACACTGTTATGTGGCTCTGTGGATGATGCACTGTTATGGGGGATCTGTGGATGTCACTGTTATGGGGGATCTGTGGATGACACTGTTATGGGGGATCTGTGGATGACACTGTTATGGGGCTCTATGGATGACGCACTATTATGGGGGATCTGTGGATGACACACTGCTATGGTGGATCTGTGGATGATGCATTGTTATGGGGGATCTTTGGATGACACTGTTATGGGGCTCTGTGGATGACGCACTGTTATGGGGGATCTGTGGATGACACGGTTATGGGGGATCTGTGGATGATGCACTGTTATGTGAGTATCCCCACGTGCATCAGGACTGCTCCACACAGCAAGCAAAATAGAAATTCCTCGTACACCTCACCGTACGTTGGATCAAACCCATCTACTCAGACTTGAAAAAGGGGTCGCAAGAACCCCGAAACGCGTAGTCTTTGCCAATAAAGGGTTTCTTATTTTTGCTTGAGAGGACCCGGTTGTCATTGTGCGCCCTTCTGGTATACACGTCGCCTCTCTCTGGCACGTACTCTTCTGTTATGTGAGGGGGGAGGGGTCTGTGGAGGATGTACTGCTATGGAGGGGGTCTGTGGATGATGCACTGTTATGTGGGGGGGGGATCTGTGGATGATGTACTGTTATGGGGGGATCTGTGGATGATGCACTGTTATGGGGGATGTGTTCTGTGACACATTGGGCCATGAGGGGACCAGCATAAGATGCTATATGTGTGGATGACACACATATAGCATCTTATGCTGGTCCCCCTCATGGCCCTATGTGTCACACCATTACAGTACTTTATTCTTTGTATGTAAAGTCTTTCTTTAATCCTGAAGCAAATCGCTCTCCTTTTGATAAACTAGCCTAATTGCCTGCATCAGTACTCACTTTGAATGCAGCGGTGTGGTATGGCCGGCGCATGACAGATGTCATTCAGTCACGCTCCTCCCACTTCATTAATGAAGCAGGAACAGGAGCGTGACTGACTGAAGTCATGCGCCGGCCGGACCGCATGCTGCATTCATAGTGGGTACTGATGCAGGCAATTAGGCTAGTTTATTAAAAGGAGAGGGATTTCTTCAGGATTAAAGAAAGACTTTACATACAAATAGACTTCTCTGTGCGGGCCCGCCTCCAGTCCCTCCTCCCTCCCTGCATAACTGTAACTGAAGTCAACCATCGTTTTAGAAGGCGCACTGCCATTTTCCCCCCACTTTTGGGGGGGAAAAAGTGCGTCTTATAAAGCGAAAAATATGTTACATAATCATTGCACATAAATACACATCCACAATTATTATTATATGGAGAAGGAAATGTTCTGTCTGTTTACCAAGAAGGCCAATGGTAGGACCACAAAAGCCACTTATCCAAGCCATATAATCTAAATGAAATGTACTTGATTAAAGAAGCACTCCAGGATTTCTTTCTTCTTTGCCTATATAGTGCAGGATAGGCCATTATTAAAGAATAAGGTAGAGCCTCTTGTGTATACCTGTTTTATTTGATGTGTAATTTGTGGGTTGTCAGCTATCTTGATTCCTTCTTCCACTAGATATGGTTTTCCTAATGAATCCTACCTTTCACATCATGCCTGGCTTTGTAGAGACAGCGGGGACAAAGTCTCACCACTAGTGATGAGCGGCAGGGGCAATATTCGAATTTGCAATATTTCACGAATATTTGGTAGAATATTCATCATATATTCGAGAATTCGAGATTATTTTCTTGATTGCGAAAAATCGGCAATGTAATATTAGCATAATGCGAGCGGAATACAGGCGTGGGTCACTATAGCTATATTTTTCAAGCTGCTAGAAGTTTCCTGAGACTGGAGAAAATGGTTGGCACGGCAGAACATTACAATAGTTTTATATACAGTGCTTAAATATATTCGTGATTGCGAAATCGGCACTAATGATGCGAATATTTTGGCACAATACGTGCAACTTCACATTTTAACAGGTCTGACTACATATTAGTGATTGGTGCACTAAGTATTGTTGTGAACTTGTGACATAGACAGCACTATGTATGTATGTATGTATCATACTTACAGCACTATGTATGTAGCATGTATGTATAGACAGCGGAACCTGTACGACTATTTAACCTACACTGACTATCTCCTACTATTTACAGTATATTATATATTGTATCATACATACATTTAACCATATATTTCAAAAGTTTTTTTTTTTTTTATTGAGAAAGGTAATATAAATGATATTTTATTAGTAGTCAAAAGACAAGTTAACTACTTTACACGTGTTGGTTCGTCCTCAGAAATATAATTTTCCTAGTGGCACATAAACCTCCACCTACACCTAGTTTGGGGTCTGCAACTATTACATTTGAGGCAATGTAAGCTGATATACACTAGTTAGGGTATATTAAAAATTAGGCTGCTGTACATCTAATGCAGCTAGATATTCTATCTGACCTGTGTTTTTGGCCCCTTTCCATCCCCTTGCATGGTTTTTGGCAATCAATACTTATTTATCAAAACACCAAATTATTACGATAGTTAAGCCAAGAATCTTGGCGCACATTTACTAATGTGAGTGCACATAGATTTTCAAATAAATTGGTCCTAAATTGGTTCAATTTATTGTGTAATAGGTACTTTATTGTGTTTCATTACAGTATGTATGTGGTTAACCTCCGTAACAACATCTCCCCGACCATCCACCCACACACCCCAAGCCCCCACCGCCAGTACGAGGAAAAAATATCTTGGATGAAACCAGTCCCTGGTGCAATTAACTTTAACCAGTTTTAGAAATTGACCATAGTAGAAAGTGATTGGCTCATTGAGGCCGATTATGGTATCCAAGCCTTGGCCCACCAGTGGATCCTATGGCACTCTTGTGGGTCTGTCCAACCCTGGGGATGCATTACTGCACTTGTAAGCTATGTACCGGGGTGGGCTCCCCAGGATACAGCAAATTCACAAATGAGGAAAACAACTCCACCACCAGCTTTTGCCAAAACAGAACTTTACTTACACATGAATACAACCACAAATGCTGGGAACATACAATAAATTTACATACACCCAGCCCAAAGGCTGAGACCCTTGTGCTGCACAGCATGGTGCTTTCCGATGGATGCAGGAGGAAAGCGTAGTAATTTACCTACTGAAGGGCACTACTTAATTGCCCCACCTTACTTGTTATTTCCCTAAAAAACAAGAATAACTGTATGGGTGTGTGATAGGGGCTAGCCTGCGGTGCAGCACAACAGCTTACAACCTTACAGTGCTCTATAGTATTCCCCCTCCCATAACTGGTGTTGTAGCGGTCCAAAACAGATCAGTTTTTCCCTAATGCATTCTGAATGGAAAAGGATCCGCTCAGAATGCATCAGTTTGCCTCCGTTCAGTCACCATTCCGCTCTGGAGGCGGACACCAAAACACTGCCTGCAGCGTCTTTCTGTCCGCCATGTGGTGTGGAGTAAGACGGATCTGTCCTGACACACAATGTAAGTTAATGGGGATGGATCTGTTTTCTCTGACACAATAGAAAAAGATCCGTCCCCCATTGACTTTCAATGGTGTTCATGACGGATCCGTCATGGCTATAGAAGACATAATACAACCGGATACGATCATGATGGATGCATGCAGTTGCATTATTGTAACGGAAGCGTTTTTGCAGATCCATGATGGATCCGCAAAAAACGCTAATGTGAAAGCAGCCTGGCTTAACTTTGTCAGCTCTCCAGTGTCTTCCTTTGTGTCCCTTTAAGTTATTCAGTCCTTGCAATGAACAGTAGCAACACTTGTGGCCTGAACTAACTACAAGCCTGGTCTCAGTCTCTAGGCGCCAAAACTGTAATGAAGTGCGTGCACAATCTTTCCGACCCGGGTCTGCTCTGCATCCTCTGGTGATTCTGTACAGAACAAATGCCTCTCCAACAAGCATGCGGTCCCGCAGTGTATTGTAGCTTTGCTCCTCAGCTCTTATCAGCGTTCCTGGAAGCAATCCTCATTACTCTGGTCAGGATCCGGGTCTTGGACATGATCAGCTTCACTTAGCTGCAGCTCTGGTCACTGAGGGATGCTTCCACACCCAGCCATCGGATCCTCTGCCGACACAGTTCCTCAGTCTGAGCTCCCTCTAACATGGCTACTACCTTTCTCTTCCGGTTCTGAGTAACTCCACCTCTCATGAATATGGAAATATATGCAGTCTGTAGCTGTGGTTAGGAAACAGCGGCATCTTGTGGGCAAACAGCAGAATGTCAGTCCAGATCATTTAATTTAATCTACACAGTGTTCAGACAAGGAGAGCTGTTTTCCCATCTCACACATTTTCCTAGTCCAGAGGGCCATCCCGTCAGAACTAGGTGTGGTGGCATGTCTGTGCGACAACTGTTATAATACACTGCAGCAGTATTTTCATCTGCACAAAAGCACCTTTTTGGACCATGCCCCTCACCCTATGGATGCGCACCTTTAGGTAACACACATAGTTACACAGAGGTACTCACCTGTTGATGTTCACGGTTGCACACCAAGCTAAAAAATAAGCTGTTATAGCTGCCCCCAGAGAGGTAAACAGCCATGGCCCTTTGTGATGTCATTGTCCTTGGATGATGAAGGAACCAAATGTGACACGCACAGTGTTCTGTCTATGCACATTTTCATGGGGGGGATCCTATATTAAATTTCTAGAAGCTGGTACTGTGTTTTGCACTTTGAAAGGTATGTGGATCCTAGCCCTGTGGAAAATTAGTTGGATTACAACTGTAGAAGACAGTAAGGATACACCCTAGTTTTCACGCACGATTGCTCACAACTGTCCCAGAGCGCTGGGTTGGCTCCTACTTTCAGAAACCTGGACTGGGTAGGGCAGCTGTAGGAGCCCTTGGAAAGTGAGATATCAGCACAGCACATGGATCATACCAATGGGCTCGTTCTCCATCTCTCTGGTCCAAAAATTCATAGAATGTATGGTGTCCCATGGAAGTGAGAGGCAGTGCAAACACTAAACTAATGTAAACCCTGCAACACTGATGGTCAAGAAGCAACAAATAGACATGGTTCCTACTGGCAGTCGCCATTCTGGCTCCCTCCCTTGAAGTGATAAGGGGGTGCACCTTTGTAACCTCCAAGCTGTCAAAAACAGGTGAGGTGGCTCGCCAAAATATGCTGCCACAGTATTCAAATCTACACAAAAGCACCTTTTTGGACCATACCGCTCCTCCTATGGATGCGCACTCTTGGATGACACACACACACACACACACAGACATGATCTCACCTGCTTTTGTGCATGTTTGTATATCTGACTGATGAATTAGGCTATCATGTATTGTCATTGTCCCTGAATGATGAGGGGCCCTATTGTGACACATTTTCATACCTAGAGGCAGCCATTTTTATTTGCCCTTGGACAGACTTGTCAATCCAGTGAATTAGTATTGTTGTAAATGGGTTGGAGTGTAGCAGCAGAAGTCAGCAAGGAGGCACCCTAATCTCAACACATGATTATTCGCAGCTGCACCACAGCACTGGGCTGGATCCTGCTGTCGTAGACCGGGTAGGGCCAGTGCAGCGATCCTGGGGAAGTGTGTGACCAGCACAGCACAAAGATCATACAGATCGGCTTGTTATCCAACTCCCTGACTAAACAAGCCATTAGATATGGTATCCCAGAGAAGCGGGCAGCACAAACACTAAACTGGGGTGAATAGTTTTAGTCTTTATCTGATCCTCATTTTTTGCCGATCTGATGCGGACATATTCATCTCCATGGGTCCGCAAAGATGCGGACAGCACACCTATGTGCTGTCCGCATCTGTTACTCCGTTCTGTAGCCCCGTAAAAAAAATAGAACATGTGCTTTTCTTGTCCGTTTTGCAGACAAGAATAGGACATTTCTGCAGGAGAAAAAAAAATTGTGTCAAGCTCTCGGCCAGTATTGTGTGGATTCAGGCAAAAATTGATATGGTGGCGTGCAGGAGCCCTTATGTGACAACATATGCTTGAATGGCACATGACCATTGAGGTTACAGGAAAAACATTCCCTCCATGAACTTTGAAGAGTAAAGAGACCCCTGAAGAAGGAGGATTATTAACCTCCGAAACGCGTTGGGCCAGTTGTTTTTGTTTTCAATAAACTCCTTTTGACCAGACGCCCGTCTTGTTTGGCTGCCGTTAATTGGATACATCTGATAAGCGACCCTGGCCAGGGGGGTTGAGACACAGGTGTCTTGGGCTTTATCCTGTGTCCACCCCCCTTGTGAAGTGAGTAAGAGTCACCATTGGAGACAAATTATCCTGATTCTCCACCATATTCAGTCTACTGACCACTCACCTGGGTCTCTTCTCCACCTCTCCATCCTCGGAGTTACATAGTCATCACTTTATATTTCTATAACCGAATTACGGATTGCACAATTCCCTTCTTACGGGGATAGGCGCCTCCATTGGTGTATGGAACAATGGATGTCATATCACAACTGCTGGTCCGATTGGGATCAGAAGCCCCGGCTCAAGACCCACAGCACTGGTGCACTTGTCTAGAGCAACCTTTAATGGGTGAATAAAGCATTTTTCTTGGTTTTATAAACTGTCTGCTCCCCTGAAGAATTTCAAAACCCTCAAATACTTTAGTCTAGATCCACATGTGACTAAGCCCTCACCATGCTCCCTTTCCATAGACTTAGAGAGCAGTGTTAAATGCACATTGCGACTTGAAAAGTCACAAATGCTTTACAAAGTCATAAAACCAGTGGATTTGCAATTTTTCTATGCCAAAAACAGGCATCGGGGCAACAATAAAACAGGGCCTGTGTGTGAGGAGGTAGGGGGCACACTTTACCTTAACTGCCTAGGGCATCGATACCTTGTCAGGGCCCTGTACCCAGTCATTTTGCTAAAATCTTGTATTTTGAAAACTCCACTGCATGCCAATAAGTCCTGATATTCTCAACTCACTGACTTGCTGCTGATTCCAGTTGGAAGAAACTGGCAGGGGGTGGGAAGAGCCATGCTCTGATGAATATCAGGACTGTGTTGAAGCTGTTAGGACATAGGGCAGTATAAAATTGGTGACAGATTCCCTGTAAACACTGTTAAAGAAAGCATTAGAGCAATTCAATTCCTAGAAATCGCATCCTAGGCAAAGGGTGAATTAAAATTAAACCCGTGAATGTTATTTTTATGATTTTCGAGGCTACATTCACAATGTGAATTACATATAAATATGCATTCCATTCTGTATTCAAACAGCAATTAAATGCACCTATAGTGTTTAAGAAGCAAAATCCATTACACAAACATCTGTTTATTTCCGATTCTCTTGCCCTTTGTTTGCCTTATACGTCTCCCAGTATGCCAGTTAGTACCTATGTACCTGGACTGCACTTTCAGCATTTATTTTGACTTGATAGGAGATCTTAATAAGTAAACACATATAAAACAGCAACCAGTAGCCCATTCACATATAGTTCTCTCATTCGTAGTCTGATCATCAGATGTGTGTGAGAAATACTGTAATGGCTGGAGGGCAGGCAATTACATTAAAACTAAACAAGTCACATAACATAATAAATGTATGAGGCGTGCAGAAGATATAGACTAGGCACGGAAAATAATGCACTAGAACAACAGATGCAAACATAATATATGGACTAAGCCCTCACTCTAATGATAAAATCTGAGGCTCTCAGCCAATATATTTTGATCAAAAAACATCTGTGCCCACCTACCCAGCGCCACGATGGTCTCAGGTCAGGCAGGTCCTACTCTAAACCTCCCTATGCGCTTCTATTCTGGGAGAAACATTTATGTGCACTTTTGCACCACCTATCTAACAGGCAACCTTGATTAAGGTGGTACATATAGCTGTGTGTGCTCCTCCTCTCATCGGTTGCTGGATACACATAGAGGTGACTAGGAGCAGCACACTATATGTGCAGGGTCTGCTCTCCTGAATATAGATGCCCATACGGCATAGGTAGGTTTAGAGTAGGGCCTACCTGACCTGAGAAGAAAATAAGAAAATCGTCTAAAATTTGGATTCTGCTTCAACCCGAATTTTTAGAAAATTTGGGTCAATTCTATTTGTACCAAATCAATTTGCTCATCTCTGCACAGCAACAATACAAAAACATCAGTATATCTCAACCATCCTTTCCACTTCTTATCTCGTATGCGAAGCTGATATGATGGCACTGCAGAACCTATGCATTCGGAGAACCTATTTTTTGACTGGGTCTTTATCTGTAACTTCTGTTTGCTTGTTATATTGCTACTGTTTCATCAAGCTATCCTTACTTTATACCTGAGATGTATATCAGACGAGCATGTGAATCGATTAAACTGTGCTTCTCACTTACAGTTCCAACAGCTGATATCCAACCTCTTCCAGCTGTACTCAAAAATGAACATAAATGAACCCAATTCAATGGAACTTGACCGTAGGTATAATGCCATCTTCAATGCACCTGGATCAGTGAAAAATATCTATGTCATGGTTAGAGCTCCCTGATGACATTATACAGCACTATCTAATCAAAGCCAGGGCAGCTTTAATATCTTGGGCTCTAAGTCACTTTTGACGGTTGATTCTAAGTTGAAAAGTAGAGCGCTGTATAAAGGTGTTCTCATTGAAACGTCTTATGGACTCTTCAAGAACAAATCAATGATACTTCACTATCTGAATCATGAGCTGCATAATCTGTAAGATGCTTACACTGCAATGTCATTCAGTTGTGGGGTGGAGATGAAAAAGAAGGGGTATATCACAAAAAAAAATCATAAAATGTGACCTTCATTGATTATGCCTCTAAAATGGAAATATTTATGAGCTGTCAAATACCACAGGTTCAATACAATCCAGTAGAGATGACAACATTCAAGGTGTACAAGATAGCTTACTGCACCCTTATTATACACTACTCATCAGATGAAGTCTAGTGACATTTATTCTTCTTCTTTCTCCTTTTCTTTTCTTTTTTTGCCATCTGTTTCTTTTTTATCAATATTATTGCCTATTATATGTTTTCTAATTTTATCATGTATCAAACTACATATCGCTAGAACAATGTTTATCTAAGGCTGCACCCAAGTGACACATCTGATATACTCTGCATTATACTGGGTATTTACATGATACAATGTTTATTTGAACTATACTTGCAATTGAAAAATAATATATCTATATATCTATATATAAAGAAGGACGTATATATGTGTGTGTGTGTGTGTGTGTGTGTGTATGGATGTATGTTCCACGATCACTCAAAAACACAACCATCGAATTCCGAAAAACTTGGTATACACATCCCTTGCTACCTGGAAATAAATCTTGTGGGGTCACAGCTCTCTAGGACGTACCGTTCCTGAGATATTCCCCAAAAATGACCTGCATTAGCCAATCCAAGCCTGCAAGTTTTTCTCTTCATATCCTGACTGCCATACACATGGTCACATGTCCCTTATCAGCCAATAGAAGCTCGCAGGTCCTTAGTCTCCACATACACACAGCTTTACTCCAGGTTTCCATAACAACCCAGCCATTTTTCTTCACTGATGTAGGTCAGCTTTAGGCTAGGGCTAAACGACGACAATAAGTCGCACGACACATAGGGCACAACTACACTGCTACATGTGTCACACCACATTGATGTCGCGCAACAATTTTTATGATGATAGTCTATGGCAGGCATGTCCAAACTCCAACCTTCCAGATGTTGCAAAACTACAACTCCCATCATTCCTGGATAACCTACAGCTATCAACCTACAGAAGAGCAAGATGAGAGTTGTAGTTCTGCAACACCTGGAGGGCCAGAGTTTGGACATGCCTGGTCTATGGTGTTGCACTGCGAAATGTGATATGCTGCGACTGCCATGTGACAGTTGCAGAAAAATCCATCTTGGATGGATTTTTTGCAACTGTCGTGTTGCAGTCGCTGCATGTCACATGTCGCAGTGCGACACCATAGCCTATCATTATAAAAATTGTTGAGACAAAATATCGCGCAACACATGCCCTAGCATTAAAGGGGCAGGGCGCTGGGGAGGTCACTGTTAAAGGGGTGGGCACTGTGGAAGTCACTGTTAAAGAGACGTTCACTGTGGTTGTAACTGTTAAAGGTGTATTCCCATCACGCCGTTTCATACTTACCTGCTACCGGCGCACCGTCCACTTCATGGTTTCGGCAGGGGGCAGGCTTCATCTTGATTGAAGTCTTCTCCCGGCGGGGCCTCGCTCTGGACTGAACGCGCACACCGCCGCACATGCGCCATGGTGACTTCTTCCTGGCAAGTATACTATACTGGCCAGGAAGAAGTCACTATGGCGCATGCGTGGCGTCGGCGTGCACGTTCAGGACTGCGCGTGACCCGGCCAGGAGAAAAGAAGAAGTCTTCTGCTCAAGCGCGGCCACCGCAATTCCAGAGAAGAGTGGTAGCCGTAACCAGGGGAAACGGAAGAAAACAATTAGGTAAGTATAGATCCATTTTCTCCTAATGGATGGGAATTAGTTAATTACATATATTTAAAAAAATTATCACTGTTATCATTAACAGATTAATGGTGATCATTGTGATGGGAATACCCCTTTATAGGGGCAGGCCGCTGTGGAGGTCACTGTTAAAGGGGTGGACATTGTGGAGGTCACTGTTAAGGGGGCAGAGGCCACTATTAAAGGGGAAACTGATGTGGCGGTCATTGTTAAGGCAGCAGGGTACTGTGAGGTCACTGTTAAGGCAGTGGGGTACTGTGAAGGTCACTGTTAAGGGGGCGTGTCCCTGAGGAGGTCACTGTCAAGGGAGTGGGGTGCTGTGAAACTTTAAAGGGGCGGGCTGCTGTGAAGGTAAAAGTTAAGATTATGGGCTGTGGTGGAGGTCCCATTTTAGTGGTGGAGCACTGTGGGGGGGTCAGTGTTAAGGAGTGGGGGACTGTGGAGTCCACTGTTAAAGGGGAGGGGTGCTATAGAGTTCACTGTTATGGGGGATACTGTCAATATCTTTTAACGACTTCCACAAACATTAAATGAAATAGATGGGATGTATTTTGTGCTGCTGGCAGTATTTTGCGATGGACTGTTGTATTTGGCTCTGTTGGGGTGGTATAATGTGCTACAATATGGTATTGCTGGCTCTGCCTTCCATCATTTTGGACCCAACTACAAAATTGGACAACTTTTAGTATTTTTTTTCAGGGCCACTTTAAGTTCCCAGTCCGCCCCTGCTGAGGTCAACATATTCATGGGGATATGTTTTAGATATGTTCATTAGTAAATCAGATGATTACCATTTACAGTTTACATACAGAATTAGATCTCATTCAGAATCCAGGACAAGTGTGGAAACATCTTAGACATTGTACCAGGGCCTATAGACTTCTTTGGAAAATTGTATATCACAGATTTTAACCCAACGGTAACATCCCCCATACATGTACAGAGGAAATCACCACTTTAAAGATCTTTCTGCGCCCCGTAATAGCATTTCCCAGCTGAGATCAAGGACTTACTATAAGAAGGTATTAGCTTGGAGTGTCAAGAAGGCTCCGATAGCCAATACTGGAATATACAAATACAGGCCAGCAGGTGGCAGCACTGAATTGTTATATAGTAAATTGTGTGTTTCTATGATGTCTATATATCCATCACAGAACACAATGGGCAATCTGATGATTACCAGTTATAGTTACCCAGGGTAAGTTAAAAACTAAAAAAGTAAAAAAAGTTTTTAAAAATATTTCAAAAAAATTAAAAGAATATAAAAAAGTTCAAATCCATCATATTATAATAGTATTATAATAGTATGGGTGTTTTTCAACACAGTGATGCCCGTGATGCACACGGTGATACCCGTGATTTTTAAATTGTTTCCGTAATTTTTTCTATTTTGGGGAAATGGAAAAAATAGAAAAAATTACGGAAACAATTTAAAAATCACGGGTATCACCGTGTGCATCACGGGCATCACTGTGTTGAAAAACACCCATACTATTATAATATAACAACATTTATCCCACTTGGCAAATAGCATAACAGAAAAAAAAAATTAAAAAATCTTGTAAAAAAGTGATCACACAGACTTCAAAATGATACCACTGACAAGTACAGATTAGCCCTCACACAGCTCTGTACACATAACTATAAAAAAGTCATAGGGGTCCTAAAATTTTTAATGAATTTTTTTATCTTCAATATACAGAAGACGGAGGACATAGTAGTGGGCAGTCCCGAACGCTGCGTGTGCGTTCCCATCAGACCGGGATAGTGCAGATATTTGCGATAAAAATTCATGATTAGAATATTTGCGATAAAAATTCAGGATTAGAATATTCGCGATCAACACTACTCAGGAGGAAGAGGGCGTGTTTAAGTCTGGAGAAAGCCGATTGGTTGGGGTGAGGCTATGTAGGGGGTCAGCCCCTAGGATACTGTTCATTGCAAAGATATTTGCAATATTGTGTTAGATAGACTGTGATGACTTATTTCAACCACTAGATGGCGCTGTGGCTCTGAGTAAGGGGAAGCTGAAATTCTATGGTTCACAGAGCATGTAAGAGGGGCTAGAAGTTCCCGGGGTTGGAGTCCCAAGTGTGAGGGCCTGGCAGCTGTGAGGCTGGCTGCCATGTCAGGAGCCAAGCTGAGAGACTAATGAAGAGACACGGTCCCTTACTGATGGAGTCCTGAGAAACTGGCTATATATTGGACAGATCAAGATATGCTCTGAAGTGAAGTGCTGCAGCTGTAATCAAGAGAGAGAGAGAAGCAGGCCACGCACTTGAAGGGTTCTATTACTGATCAATTTTGTATGGGCTTTTTTAAAATGATCTATACATTGGTGTGGAGTGGACTTTGGACTGTAGTGTAGCTGTAATGTGTTTATATTGCAGTCCAAGGTCTATATGCGTTAGGAGGCACATTGAGGGAGAAACTATTTTGCTGACATGTAGCTTTGACTCTAAAGATAAGATAACAAATGTGTAGCTCTGTGATTGGATAGCTTAAACATCATGTCATTGGATTACGACTATATACGTCGCATGGAAGCATTAAACAAATTAGAGAGACCTTTGAACTACACCCAATTGTGTCCTGTGTCAATATCTCTCTCCTGGCCAGAAAAGAATCAAATCAAGCTGAATACCGAAGTCTAGTACCAGGGGTACCAATAAGAGGGGAAGAAATGAATATTCCTAACAATCTGGGGGCTCTGTCCGGGATCGAGAAGGTCATCCTCGGGTCTGGTGAGAAGAGACACCAATTTTGTCCTCTGGCCGATTCGAGGGCACTGGCCACGTCTCGGAGTAAGTACAGAGTTTTGTATCCGGGATACATAGACAGACTCAGGGAGTCTGTTCGTTAGTGCTTGGAGCACTACATATAGAATTGTGTCAGGGACACAAGATACAACTCAGGGAGTTGTACACAGCTCAGGGAGCTGTCAAGATAGGTACTCAGGGAGTACCCAGTATTGTGTCAGGGACACAAGATACAACTCAGGGAGTTGTACACAGTTCAGGGAACTGTCAGATAGGTACTCAGGGAGTACCCAGTATTGTGTCAGGGACACATAAGATACAACTCAGGGAGTTGTACACAGTTCAGGGAACTGTCAGATAGGTACTCAGGGAGTACCCAGTATTGTGTCAGGGACACATAAGATACAACTCAGGGAGTTGTACACAGTTCAGGGAACTGTCAAGTTAGGAACTTAGGGAAGTCCAGTAACAAGGAAAGTGTACTTCAGAGGGCTTGATTTCACAGAAGGTTTCTCAGCTTGATTTGATTCTTAATAAGATAATTATAGAAGTTTTGAATGATAAGTTGTTTGATAATTGTAGAAGTTTTGCATGATAAGTTGTTATGTCTAACATAGTTATATGAGGGGAAGTGACAGGCTGGGTGGTAAGTGTACAGCAGACGTCCCAAGACTAACATTCTTGTTTATTTTTTGCTATTACTGTTTTGAATTCTTTTTGTGAGAAAATAAGTTTTGATAATGGGTAGTCAAAAATCTAAGACAGAATGCCCTAAACCAGAACTAGGTGAAACATGTAAATAATATGTTGCCCCAGTCAGTCCTACAAATTATTATCTTGTTAACCCATGGGTAGATAATTTGGCAGGGTGGACAGAGGCAATGGAAGCGGTAGACCCCTTTTCTCAGGGAAGGAGATAATAGCATATATCACATGGACATGGTCAAGGGTCTATGCTTAGGCGACACTGCCACCTGGCCATATTTTGAACCTGACCCTTCATGGGATATGTATTATATGCAGAAAGGAGGAGAACAATGGCTAGAGATAGCTCCTCACTGGTATGACCCCAACATGTGCAAAGGTTTAAAAAGATCAAAAGACGATAGAAAACTACATGAGATACTGACTAAGAAGGAAAATGATAAAAAAACATCAGATGTATCCCCCACCTTCATATGTACATAAAATTAACTGTTTAGCGCTCAGGATTTAATAGCAGCCAGTCACATAATAGCAGGACATGCAGTTGGTAAACAACCCCCACCCCCAATTGTATCGAGATATAATTTAAGGAACAAGGGTTAAGTGGAAAAGGATAGTGAGATAAGGGGACCTGAGACATCCATGCCTTTTTTGACGGTTGGTAATCAACTGATGAAAAAGGCTTTGGACATAGATGACCTTAATAAAATTATTAAACACTGCCCCAAGCCTACTGTGGCTCTGTCTGGCACAGTGGCTTATTTAAAGAAAGCCTGTAAAGGGAGAAATATGCGAAAGAGCAGGAAACTTTCATAGATCAAATGATAGAAACCAAGACTTCCAAATCATGAATAACCGCTGTTATAACTGTGGACAGGAGGGACATTGGGCTAGAAAGTGCACAACACCCAGGAGAGACACGCAGAATCAGGGAACACATAGCCAACAACAGCCCATGACACAAAGGGGACAGAATACAGATAGACAGGGTACGCAGACTCAGCCCAGGTTCCCCATTGATTGGAATCATCAACAACCCTACTGACGGGGCCCGGAGGGAGTCACCCCAGCTTTCACACAGGTCACCACCCACTGGAAAGATACACCGATTATTTTGCTTAAAGTTGCGGGAAGGAAGGTAGGATTCATGGTAGACAGCGGCGCCACCTCCAGTGTGTTTAACAAAGACATGTACAAGGGACCTTTAAGAAAGTCTGACCCCTCTATGGGAATCAACGGGGTATTAACTAAAACATATAAAACGAGTGTCCTCCCAATAGAGACAGTGGACGGTGAATACATTACGGACCATACTTTCAGCATCATACCAGATTGCCCTGTAAGTTTATTAGGAAGGGACTTGTTTGTGAAGTTGGACTTGGGAGTGACAGTAAAAAATGACGGACTAAGTATTCACTCAGCCACCATGCCCATAGTGACCCCGGCTATATGTACTTTTGTTAGTTTACAGGACCACCCTGAGCTAGGAGACATAAACCCTTCACTATGGTCACAGGGCGACTATGACACGGGCCTGATTGATTGCACACCTTATCAAGCCAATCTTAAACCCGGTGCCACACAAGTGTATCAAAAGCAATACCCACTGTCCAAGGAAAAGATTGAGGGTCTACGGCCAATGACAGAAGAATTTCTGAGAAGAAATCCTCGAGGAGGTGATTTCACCTTACTCCACCCCTATCAATCCTGTGAAAAAGGCAGATGGTACTACCCGCTTTGTCCAGGATTTGAGGGCAATCAACAATCTCATTGTGCCCATAGCCTTAGTGGTTCCTGATGTCACAACTCTCCTTTCCTCCATCCCCGCGGAAGCCGTTTGTTTAATAAGAGTACCATTTTGATTTTTCCTTTGAGGGACGTCAACTGACCTGGGGTAGAATGCCACAGGGGTATGCTGATTCACCAGTTGTGTACAGCATTGTCCTCCAAGCCACTTTGAAACCCTGGCACCCCCCCCAAGGTTCCATCCTGATGCAGTATGTTGATAATCTACTGTTGTGCAGCATGTCAGTGGAGGCAAGTGTACATGATGGTATATCCTTGTTGAGATGATTGTCAGAATGTGGTCATAAAGTGTCGTTAAAGAAACTGCAGTGGTGCAAAAAGCAGGTTGAATACTTGGGCTTTGTCCTCACACAGGGGGAAAGAAGAATCAGTCCCGGGAGAATCCAGTCTATTGTGGGTCTGGTCACCCCACACACCAAAAAGGAAATGCTGTCCTTTCTTGGTATGATAAACTACTGTAGACAATGGATCCCCGACTTGTTCTTATTACAGAAATATTTTGAGGCAAGCCACTCTGGAAGAATCCCCAGAGCTAATAAGATGGTCAAAAGGAATGTTGAATGCTTTCGATACTCTGAAATGTTCATTGATGTGTAGCCCAGGATTGGGCCTCCCTGATTATAACCTACCATTCCACATGTCTGCACAACAAAACTGTAAAACCATGGTGGGGGTACTCACTCAAGAACACGGGGGAAAGTTGCGTCCTTGTGCCTTTTTCTCAAAGGTAATGCCTGTCCCTGTACAAGGGATGCCGGCATGTCTATGTACTCTTGCGGCCTGTGCGATGATGGTGGAATTAGCCACACCCTTTACACTGGGACACCACTGACGTAGTGGGACTACCCATGATATAGTGGGACTACTCAGAGGTATTCATACGCAGCACATGTCAGCACAAAGATTGTCAGGTTATGAAGTCCTTTTACTCAGTGATCCATCATTACAGATTAAATATGCCTCACATATGGCAGGACTAGCACCTATACTGAATGCATTACTAGGGCTAAAAGGGACAGAAGACTTTTTACCAGACGAATATGACTGTCTCAAGGTACTAGAATACGAAACCTCCCCCAGACTAGACTTGTCAGTCACCCCCATACCGGGCGCACCAGAAGTGTTTGTAGACGGTTCACATCCACTCGACACCGTCTACTGTGCAGCATATGCAGTAGTGATGCTGCCAGATATTATCCTTGAGTCACGACCCGTTCATGTGCAATCAGCCCAAGCTGCAGAATTAATAGCACTTACAAGAGCATGTCAAATACACAAACCTGTCACAATATACACAGACAGCAGATATGCACACGGGGTTGTGTGGGACCATGGGGTAATCTGGCAACGCAGGGGTTTCACCACAGCTGACGGTAAGAAAATATCACATTCCCAGCTTATAGATAATCTTTTGACCGCCCTCCAGCTTCCCTCACAAATAGCTGTTATACATTGCAAAGCACATACTCGAGGAAAGGACTGGGTTTATCCTGTTTTGCAGAAAAATCCACACACTGGATTGGTCTGCAAAGAGGGGAAACCATGTATACCCCAGCACAGCACTGCACTTTTCATAGCACATTTTTACGGAGTAGAGCACAACAGCATCAAAATTTTCTTGTAGAATGCATGAATCAAACAGTTAAAGACAAACTTAGGAAAGCCACAGCAGGTACTTTTGAGAAATGGAAACAAACCCTACCTATTATATTGACAGAAATAAGAATGACTCCCAATAAGAGGTTAGGACTGTCACCCGTTGAAATCCTCATAGGTAGGCCCTTTCCAACTCCTTGGGCAAGCCACCCCCTAGTGGTACAGGAAGACTGATTAAAGTTCTTAGTGAAACTGAAGAAAAAGTTGCTTGTAAGTCTCCCTCTCTTCCACAGGAACCGACGCACCCGTTCCGAGCTGGAGACATGGTGGTGGTCAGGGTACTACGTAAAGGAAAAGATCCAAAGGAGCTGGCATTCGGACCCCCTACCACGGTGGTAGCAATCACTAGAACGGCGATTCTCACACAGGAGGCTCCGATCTGGATTCATGATAGCAGAGTGAAAAGGATCCCTGAGGTTTCTTCTCCGGTGTCCAACAAAGACAAAGAAGGGAGCTCAGAAGAAGCCTTGCCACAGGCTGAAGATGAAGACCCCACAATATTCTGGGAGATTTGTGTCTGCTGCTGATTATTAATCTTTGTGTTTTCTTGCCAATCGGACTCATTACCACTTGTATTTATCATCCAGAGGAGATGAGTTTATTATGTGGTGCACCAAATAATCATACAGTCTCTAAAGGAGCTCAGGAGCAAGATCCAGTTGTTCCTGGACCCTCATATTCTGAACAGAATAGTATAATCAGGATAGTGAAGGCCCTAAATGCCCTAGATTAAAGATTTACAGAGTTCACGAGACCTTACACAAACATGTGTTGTTACTGTATCCAATGTATACCCTCATTAATTAATACATTTATGAGATGTAGGCGAGTCTCAGATACACCACAAGCTGCATACATTCAGGTACCTCAAGAAACCCTGGGTCTCCAGAGGAGTACCAACAATACTTACAGAAATATTTTGAAAGGAACAAAATGAAAAAACCAAAAATGAAATATGTAGATGGTTTTTAAGAGGGGATTGAAGGGTTCTATTACTGATCAAATTTGTATGGGCTTTTTAAAATGATCTATACATTGGTGTGGAGTGGACTTTGGACTGTAGTGTAGCTGTAATGTGTTTATATTGCAGTCCAAGGTCTATATGCGTTAGGAGGCACATTGAGGGAGAAACTATTTTGCTGACATGTAGCTTTGACTCTAAAGATAAGATAACAAATGTGTAGCTCTGTGATTGGATAGCTTAAACATCATGTCATTGGATTACGACTATATACGTCGCATGGAAGCATTAAACAAATTAGAGAGACCTTTGAACTACACCCAATTGTGTCCTGTGTCAATATCTCTCTCCTGGCCAGAAAAGAATCAAATCAAGCTGAATACCGAAGCCTAGTACCAGGGGTACCAATAAGAGGGGAAGAAATGAATATTCCTAACAGCACTGAGACAAGCAAGTGATCGATTCAGGAGCCAGAGGACACGTGCCACCATGTTCCGGACAAGACAAGCCTCTACCTTGTGGGAAAAGACTACATCACAGACCTCTACTCAGATAGCTCCAGAACTGTGAGTGTGCACCGGTGCTGATCCGTGGTAGGGCATAGAGCAGGTTTCATTAGTCAGAGCGCTGTAGAAAGCACTCCCTTGTTAGCGGGGATCAGACAGGACTATAGAAGAGGAGTGTAGCCTGTCTTTCTATCTTCATGCCTCTGAGAACGCATTTGTTATATTACGCTTCAAATATCCTTCCTGTAACGTTGTGCAAATTTGTTAATACTGTTCTTGCCATTTCCCGATTGTGCCCCTGGTGTATCGGCACAGTACTGTTAATCTTAAGTGCTGGTTGTTATATTTTGTTGTTCAATAAAAACCGGCATTTGTTCAGCCTCCTCGTCTGCTGTACCATATTTGAATCCTGCCTTGCGGTCTCTTCCCCACCAGACCACTACAGCTGCGTCTTCCCGAGATGAGCCAAATGAATACTGGGTAGTTAGGGTAAGGGCATCGACAGCCATCTTGAGAAGATTGTCAGAAAGAATCTTGTGAGGAGCGGTTGCTATGGATGGAATCTTATTAAACAAGTGGTAAATGAACACAATAATTAGTGATTATGGATTATCCCCACAGCAGTAACAACATATGTGAAAATTAAATTTTGAGTGAAAATATGACAGTTATCCTTTAACAACCAATCATATTTCAACTCTCATTTTTTTTTTTAGCTCCTTTGGAAAATGAAATGTGGAATCTGATTGCTATGGGTAACTAAGACAGTTTACCTTTGCACCAGTCTTGATAAATCTCTCCCATATTGTAAAACCATCCTTAGAGCAATCCCCACACACACACACTTTGCCAGACCTTGCGTCATGTGACACATGTTGCTGGAAGCAGCGGGGATTAGTGAAGTACTTTTATTTTATTAACCCACTCTGAGCCTTTTGCAAAATTATTTTCTAGCTGAAGACCTCATTTAAGGGCTACAAAAATATGCCAAGTCAGTTTCCAGAGATCCTACGGATCTGGTTATCAGTGGTAAATTAACTGAAAATTCTCATGAGTGCTGACATACGTCAGTAAGCAAATCATCTTAAGATCATCTTATTTTACATCAGTATTTGCACTGTGAAAACAGGACTGGGTCCACAACACAGGAGAGGCATACATTTTTCCATTATACTTTTTCTCTATAGGTTTTACTTCAGGTTTTGGCGTAAAAATACTGACCGCATGAAAGTGGCCTCGTACTGAAAATCATAGCTGCCAAAATTGTCAAGAATGAAAAAGTAATATAACTATGAGTAAAGATACCGTTGCTTTCTTCCTCAGTGGTATCATAAACAATCCTGATATAAAATGAAGCATGTCTATAATATACAAAGAAAACTAGACAGAAGTTGAAAACCCCCGTAACGCTGGTTAAATGCTGATTCGTTCCACAGTTCTCATCTTTATTGTCCGTAATGCTTTGTCTTGACTTCCACTAAAATGTACACTCATGCCGTTGCCTGGCAACCTTAGCTACACCGCACAATAAGGAGAGAGACAAGGGAGTGACGCTGATCAATGTCAGCTCTACCCTTACTTACCCTTATATTGCATAGCATGATGTCACATGGTGGACAACACAGCAAATGATTCTTCTGAAATGTAACCCGATGGATTCCTGTTAGACATAGGATATTTCGTGTACTAGATAACATCCTTGAAAAAAGGATTTATCCTTCAAAAAAAATAATTAATTTGGCTTTGTTAGTGGGATCTTAAAGGAACTGTGCTCCTTTGGGGGGTCCACTTTTTGCCAGACCTGTGAAGACAAGCCTACTTACCCGCTTCTTGACTCTGTCTCCCCGTTCCTTCTCTCCTTGCCTTTGGCTGCTCCGCTGCGCTCCCTGTAAATAAATATCTGCTTTGATGTCGCTGCAGCCAATTACTTACCTACCTACTCACCTTGTGTCATGTGACTGACATGTCACAAGAGGAGGTCACCTCTGCGGCCGGTGATTGGCTGCAGTGGAGTCAAAACGGATGTTTACTTAAGCCTCATTCACACGTCAGTGCTTCACAGACGTGTGCTGTACGTGTTCTTCACGTCCCCATTCATTTCAATGATTCTATTCAGACATCAGTGTTTTAGCACGGTCCGTGGGTCAGTGATTTTAGCACAGATGCATGCTCTATTTTTTCCGTGTTCATGGATCCATCACGTCCATTATAGTCTATGGGTCCGTGAAAACCATGGATGCAACACGGATGCCATCCGTGTTGCATCCGTGATTCACGGATCATTAAGAAGAGATGATTTGAAAATTATTTTTGAGCTGTTCAGTGAAACACGGACCCAACATGGACAGCTAGCTTCACGGATGAATCACTGACCACCTGCTCTCGGATTTGAGCACGGACGTATGAATGAGGCTTTAAGGGGAGCACAAAGGAGCAGCCGAAGCTAGGAAGAGAAGGTGCGGGGAGCCAGCACAGAATATCGGGTAAGTAGGGCTTCCCTATATAAGTCTGGCTAAGAGGGAGGGTTTGCCAAGAAGCACAACCCCTTTAAAGGATTCTTCCCATATCGGATATGCCATAAATGTATAGCAGATGTAGATCCCACCTATTTTAAGAATGGGGCACATGCACGAAAGGAGGGAACACATTGCACGAAAGGAGGAGAGTAAGTGCACTAAGTTATTTTCAGAATTCCCATAGCAGAGAATGGAGAAAGCAGTGCACACCGCATCCTCTCCATTCTATGGTGCCCATAGACCCAAGGTGACCATAGCTGGAACCCACACTTTTTGGACATCCGCAGGATATGCCATAAAATGCTCAGATAGGAAAAGAAAATATTATGGAGCATTCATGAAACTGTCTATAACAAACTATATTTTTTGCCCCTAGCAACCAATCACAGCACAGTATTAATTTTCTATAATGAACATGAAAAATGAAAGTTGTGTTGTGATTGGCTGCTATGGACAAACAAGGCAATTTTATCGATTCTGTGGAATCATTTTTCTTATGTCTATTACAGGCAGTTTCATAAATCTCCCCCTGTGACTTTTGCTCCTGGGGAACAGTACAGGATGCACAAGTAACAGAAATAAATCCATAAAAAAACATTTTGCTAAATTCCCAGGGGCATTGCCATGTAACACAGAAAATAATAGGAAAGATTTATCAAAGCCGATGTAAAGGAAAAATTGCTTAGTTGCCCATAGCAACCAATCAGTTTTCACCTTTCATTTTTCACAGATCCTTTAGAAAATGAAAGGTGGAATCTGATTGGCTGCTATGGGCAACTAAGCCAGTTTTCCGTTACACCATTTTTGATAAATCTCCCCCGATGAGTTTAAAGGGTTCTGCAAAGTAGAGAAATACTAAAGCACATTTGTCCTCTGTTCGGTGTTCGGCCATGACAAATCCACACACTCATTGATTCACGGAGTGTTAGCAGTTCAATGATATGTGGAAAACGTAAAGGAGTAGAAAAAGCAAAACTGTTTTATGATGTTGAGGTAGGTATCTAGCAGGCGTCAGTTCTCTTCTACAGCCGTCTTCTGGCAAAAATGAACTGTTACGCTTTATTCACTATGTAAAATAATTGTAAATGTTGTACATTTTGACACAGATCTACTCCTGCTGTCTTCATAGTCAGATAAATGTAAAAATTAACAAAATCCAATGCATAACTACTCACTATAATGACAAACTTAGGCCTCTTGCACATGACCATATGGCTTTTTCAGTATTTTGCGGTCCACAAAAAACGGATCCACAAAAAATACGGTTGACGTCCGTGTGCATTCTGTTTTTTGCGGAACGGAACAGCTGGCCCCTGATAGAACAGTACTATCCTTGTCCGTCATGCAGACAATAATAGGACATGTTCTATCTTTGAACGGAATAGAAATACGGAAACGGAAGGCATACGGAGTACCTTCCGTTTAGTTTTTTTGCGGATCCATTGAAATGACGGTCGTGTGCAAGAGGCCTTATCAGAATGGGTTAAAAATAACAAATTATCTTTATTCGCCTCACCAGTCCCCACAATTGCGATTCTGGTGCTGCAGAAAATGGTTTGGAGTGGTCATACAGCCAATCAATTTCCACAGCCGTGACGCACCTCAGTCAGTGATTGGCAGGGCGGGCAGTCCAAGCCATTTTCTGTGTATCGAGACCAGAAAGTGGAGAGCAGCAGTAACCAAAGCAGTGTCAAATTGACAGTGGCATGTGATCGGTGAGTAACAACTATTTGCTATTTTTAACTCTTTCTGTCCAACATTTTAAACATTCCCCTGAAAATACCTTTAACCACTTTTGATGGCTGAAACTAATGTAAGCTATGGTGGGAAGGGCTTGCCCTGCTTGCTGTAGTTGCTACTGGGGGAGCTCCCTTTGAGTTCCATCATAGCTGTACTGTGTATGAAAACCAGCCCTGGAAAAAATTACTTACCAGCCCCATATAACCAAAACATCGTGAGAGTTGGCAGCTCTCCTCCGACCTCCACTTGCCTTGAGCACAGACAGCAATCTCCAGATTAAAGTGCTTTCAACATCCAAAACGAAACTCCAGCTCATCGATGCAAAAGTGGAACTTTTATTAGTGCAATAAAACAGTTTCCATCAAACAGGACAAAGCGACATTGTTACGCGTTTCAGACCTCTGGTATATTCGGGTCCTGAGGAGGGGCAGGGTACAGGTAAATCCTTTCCCCGGTGCACTCACTCCTAGTCTCCCAGTGCTCCCACCCCCTGTTTCCAGCCAGGCTGCGCGCCACCACGACACCTTCTCTGCCGCACAGCCGCTGAGCCGCAGTGACCGAGGGAGATCTCCGAGTGGCAGCACAGGCTGAGACTGCACAGGACACGCAGTGGAAAACCGGGCCGGACCCATCGATCGGCTAAGTGGCCGGGCTGCGGCGTCACGAGTGACTACTTTTTTATAGTAACTTACTATTGTGGCCGAAAGTGCAGGCCGGCCAGTGCACATCTTAAAGCGGCCCCAGGGACGGCGGCCTACCGGGAAATTGCACGGTATCCCGGTAGGCCAGTCCGGCCCTGGCTGTACAGTGTTGGACTGGGATGTCTAGGGCCCACCAGTAAAAATTATTTTAGGGGCTCACCATATCGATACATCCAAATATTACCTGCTCACACATCTGCAAGATGCTACAAGATGATTGATTATGGGATCCCTGCAGCAACTTTGAGAAGGCAGGTCCCTGGGAACGGAGGACACTGGCTGCCCTGCCTCTATACCTATAAGTCAACTCAGCCAATAATATATTGGGTAGTTTCTTAAATATTATACCCAGTTTTTTTATATGAACATAGGCTGGTTGAAGTGCTATACACTGCCTATATGTAATGTAGTATGTCAACTGTGTTATGTGCCACTTGTGCAGGGGGCGGGGGGGCTAGGGGTCCACCTTGCTCAGGGCCCACCGGGGAAGTCACCTGTACCCCTGTGAGCCAGTCTGAGCCTGTAGCTGTATAAATCAGAGTGCAGTAACCCCCCTTAGGGGTGACCTAAACATACCTGCCCTTGCTATAAACTAGCATTTGCTAGAAATTGGGACGTCAGCATTAATGTCCTAAATAATATCGACTCCTTGACAAGCAAATGCTTGTCACAATCCCTTTTTTACTTTGTAAATCAGCAGAATCCTAGCACAGTAGACACATTATGATAACAAATTATGTTGGGAGAATAAGTGTTAAATTACCTGTCTACAGTCCTTATACTAACATGGACGCCTGCACAGCATGTGTACAAATATGATCATGCTACCACATTATTTAATTAGATTTATTTGAATCGAAATGCAACTACATAAAGCAGAGGTGAGTATAAAGCATGCCGTGCGGTACATGGTAAGTCATTTTTTTTTTCGCTCCTATTACTCTACAATAATTAGAATGGTATAAATACGTGTGTCTCTCGTGTGGCTCTGACCTCTTTCCGTGACCCAGTCTTTTGATATAGAGGTCTATCCGGGAGCCTGTATTGAGGAGATGCACAGAGCTTGGAGCCAGCGTTATGTGGATGGTTACCATAACAACAAAGTATCCATTAGACACAATGTTTACTAGATTTAATTACTAAATTTATCACATAAAACGCTTTTGTAAAAATGAAGGACATTGCTCATCAGAATCCCAGCAGCAGTATAGCTGCGATTGTTATTTTATAGGACTTTCCTATAATTCATTCATACAGCCGCTAATTTATGACTGCAGGGTTTGCCCTAGAAGTAGCTCTCCGTATGGATCAGTTCTTCACCGGGACGGAATACTAATTATTTACCTCTTTATCTGCCAGCAGCATCCTCTCAAGCTCTCCCAGACACAGCCAAAGCCATGAGATGAGATGTCTTTATCAGATGAGATGTCTTCTATTGTGTGTGGGACGAACTGCTGGTTTCACTGCCCAAACATAAAATCATTTATAGCAGAATTCATGAGGCCACTCAAATACCCCGATCTGGTCTCCGCTATACAGTGCCTTTGGTTTTTTTCCTGTTTTGGTGCATTATAACTTGAAATTAAAATGGATTCTAATTTAGATTTTAAATGGACTGTGTCATCAGAAAATGATTATTGTGTTGAACATATTTTTAAAGAATTTTTGATGATGTTATTTTTTAATTTTCCATGTCACTATATTTAAAAAACAAAAAGCAGTTTTCGCACTGGCCACTAAGCCTAATAATTGGCGCCACTTCTTGGTCTGTACAGATCACTTTACTGCAGTTACCTGCTTATCTATACTAGTATGTGATGTCATTACAAGCAGGATTAGAATGACAGATAAGCAGGATCCAGCATTCACAATAGGCGATTGTCAGAGCTTATCTCTTCTTTCCTTGTACAATGACCTCAGCACAGGTCACAAAGCATGCCTAGGAAACTCTCCCATACAAGTCAGTCAGGTCCCCCCTGACCATTGTGTCTATGGACCATGGGGCTGATGTAAAGCAATTTTCTTACTGCTTTCTAAATGCTGTTAAGAACAGCTCAGCCAAGATGGCCGCCCCCATAATCAGTGGCTTACATAGAGAAGTAAGGGCCCATAGCAAGGATCAAACCAGGCCCCCACACAGGACAGAAGGGTTTTTGCCTAAACCCCTTTCAATGACCCTTGGGACATTTTTTTCACTGTCTTGTTTGCTAAAAGTTGTTTCTTTAGAGGGTGGAACCCTGACCAACTTTTCACCCCCTGTAGAAGAGAAGATGATCCCAACTGGGCCCCTTCTTGTCCTGGGCCCCATAGCAGTCGCATGGTCTGCAGCTATGGTAGTTACACCCCTGCCCATAATAATGTTCAGAAAATAGAATAAAAAAATCTGTAATCAGAAAATGTAAACAGATTAGATAAACAAGGATGTGTTACTATGTGGTTTTAACTGGCAGATACAATTTTTGATGACACATTTCCTCTAAGTATTGGACCCAACAAAATAATTGTTACAGTGGAATGAAAAATGTACCATATTTAAAAAAATATATACATTTGTAAAAACCCAAAAGTTGTGAGTGGATATTTATTCACTCTCTATAATTCCCTCTGAAACCCAACAAATAAGGTCCGGTCCAACCAATTAAATTCTGAAGTTACATAATAAGTTGAATAAGGTTCCCCTTCCCCTGTGAGCAAAGTGTCACATGAGTCACATAATGTTTATAGGATGGATAAAAAACTGCAGCACTCGGTGTCTTCAGAGTAGTTTGAGAGTCACATGATGTTAGTATATGTACATCTGTTCTGAAAGGACCCTGACTCTCAAACACTTCTAAGCAAGCAACATAAAGACAAAATGAGCTCTCCAAACTCGTCAGAAACAAAATTGTGGAGGTATACCGGTAGATCTTAAAGGGGTTTTCCAGGCTCCTGGTATTGATTACCTCCACCAATCAGCTGCTCCCTGCAACCTCTGGCACTGGAAATTGCATTTTGAACAGAAACATAAGCACAACTCTGTTCAAAGTGTAATGGTCGTCAGTCCCCGTTCAAGTGAATGGTCTGATAGGTCCCTGCAGACTTTCCACTATAGGTGCATTGGAGGAGAGCATTCTCCAATGCATCTACAGTATGTTGGTGTCTCTGTTCTGGGGTTTGAATTCATTTTTGGGGGTCTGGTCTGGGGGGTTAATAGCAAAAGGATATTCCATAAATGGCGGATAAGTGTGGGTCCCACCTCTGGGACCCACTGCTATAAAAAAAAAAAAAAACAGGGCCCCATTCTGAATGGAGAAGACACCATGCACCACTTCCAAAAATAGAAGAGCCAGAGATTTCTATGTACAGCAGAGTCCTGTTCTTGAGATAGGAAGTTCAGATGAGACAACCCTTTTAAATTTAGTGTTCTGGTCTTGGGTCTGATTCATTTTAATCTGGTGTTTGAGTTAATTTTAGGGGTCTGGTCTCGAATCTTAAAGGGGTTGTCCACTTTTTTTCTATTGACGACCTATATTTTTCTATTGATGATCTATTATGATCAATCAGCTGCCTTTTCTTTACTGTATACCTGCTTGCCATCACAACTGGAGCGTTGAGCAGGTATAATTTCATCTCAGCCGTCCCCATTCACTTCAATGGGACAGCTCCTTTTCCCATATAAACTGCAGTGCTCCATATTAAATGTTAATTACATTATTGCAATAGTACAGTAAATATAAAGCAAGAAAACCTGTTATTGTTATTATGTGCTTTTATTTTTATTTCAATGTTGTTGAAAGTGTTCTCCTATGAGCCAGCTATGGGACTCATTAACTCCTTCATATCCAAGGGGCAAGGGTCACAGTTTGTCTTGCTTCTGTGGCTTACTACAGTGGCCAACTTTTGTGTTAGTGGCTGACATTTCAGTACTGCACCACAAATACCTCCTGCACCCAGGTTCATAAATACTCATTGGAAATATTAGTTATTCCTGAAATAATGACAGTATGTGGATGTTTATGGGTCAATTAGCATAATCGTTGCTCACACAAGCCATAACTGGGGAAAAAATACTGTCATAATAAGATCTGTCCGAAGCCGCTAGCCTGTATGATAAGGGCTCATTCACAATTCGGAATCGGTCAATGGATCCTGCACCAATAGTGTGGAATTGAAGAGGAAACCACCTCCCACTGTTGTTAATGGAAGTCTGTTCTGCTAATTTACAGACTGCATAAACCAGGGGCATGCGTGGTTTCTGCGAGGATATCACTGGGAACCGCGTTGGGTGTACTCTTACGTATTAGCTCCATTGAATGGTCCCACTGCATTCAAAATGCAAACCGCAGCAGAAACCTGAAGGTTAGCATCGGGATTCTGCCACTGTTACAATTTCAAAAGATTGACTAATTCTAAAGTAAAGCAGTAAGTAGGTAATTAAGATACATTGGGAATATGATGTAGTCTAATGCTTCACAATCTGTATTAGTACAGATTAGTATAACAATGATATACATTGTTAAAGGGGTCTTGCCATCACATACAATGGGGGGCATATCGCTAGGATATGCCCCCATTGTCTAATAGGTGCGGATCCCACCTCTGGGACCCGCACCTACAATGAGAACAGAGCGCCCTCCATTCATTTCAATAGGGCCACCGAAAATTTCCGTCTGCCCCATAGAAATGAATGGGAGCAGGGGCCGCGCGTACGAGTTGTGTTCCCTTTCACTTGTATAGGAGCAGCGGAGAGCAGCGCTTGGTGGTGGACCGACCCCGGGAAACCCAGGGTCTCCTAGCCACAGCTCTCCCTGCTCCGTTCTCCTTGTAGTTGCGGGTCCCAGAGGTATGCCCCCATTGTCTGTCATGGGAATACCCCTTTAAGGTTTTGCTCACTTGAACTGGCAATCTTTGCAGTCTGCACCTAAAGGACCTATCAGACCTATCTCCTGCTGGGGTGCCTGACATGAGCTTTCAGAGAACAATCCGATTATCTGAGAACACTGGCTCTTGACAGTGATCTAGATATATGGCGTCAAGGAGGAATTTATCATTTATTTTATGCCTGAATTCTAGAGGGGGGAGTAGCAAATTTTGGTGTGGGCCCTTTTATTTAAAAATATTTGGTTTTTGTGATTTTCTCTTACCACTTTTGCATAGAGAGTGGGAGAGCGGGTGCTATACTAAAATCTTTAGCTAGGGCTACATGTCGACATTTTCCGTTAAACTTTTTGTTACCGAAAATTTGTGCAACATTTTTATATTGATAGTCAATGGTATTGCACTGCTACATAAATCCATCCAAGTTGAAGTTTTTTTCCACTGTCATGTCGCATTTGCAACATGTCTCAGTGAGACACCACCAAGGCCGGCCTTTGGGGTGTGCGAGCTGTGCGGCCGCACAGGGCGCCATGGCAACAGGGTGGCCGACACAGCTCGGAGATGCTACAGCCTGGGCCGGACTGCCTGCTGCGGCCCTGGTGACAAGTGGGGGTGGCCGGCAGCAGGGCACAGCAGGAGATAAACGCTTCCATTGCGCTCATCTCCATAGTCATCTGAGGACAGCGATACAGATGTCTGTGCTGCGGCAGAGGAGGGAGAGGCATGTCCCCTCCCTGTTCCTCTGATAGGCCGGAGCCGTACAGCGAGGGACACACGGCGGAAGAGGCCTGCATCGCATCACTGACATGGAGGTAAGTATAAGTGTGTTGTTTTTTTTTGTACAATACTGGCACATGATAAGGGGGGGGCTACTGGCACATAAGGGGGGCTACTGGCACATGATAGGGGGGGCACTCTGGCTACTGGCACATAATATGGGGGGGGCTCTGGCTACTGGCACATAAGGGGGCTACTGGCAAATAAGGGGGGCTACTGGCACATGATAAGGGGGGGCTACTGGCACATGATAGGGGTGGCACTCTGGGTACTGGCACATGATATGGGGGGGGATCTGGCTACTGGCACATGATGGTCGGGGGCTCTTATTACTGGCAGGGGGCCCAATAAAGACGTGGGTTGAAGAAATGAGGGAGAGGCTATACATGCTTAGTGTTGTAAAATGGTTAAATATAGTGTACTGACAACATTGCTCTTGTTTCTACAATACATAAACTGGCTTTGTGGATTATACTATAGTCACTGTCTGGGAATTTGCCAAATTCGCAAAGACCCCCGACAGACAGTGACATTAAAGCTGATCTATATACCCTCACTACTGTGTTTAGGTAAACCAAGGGGGGTTCGGGGGGCGCCACAAGATTAGCTCGCACATGGCGCATGAACACCTAAGGCCAGCCCTGGACACCACTGACTATCATTATAAAAAATCTAGCGCGACACATGTTGCAATGTAGTTGTACTTTTTCATCATGTAGCCCTAGACTTAGGCCTTATTCACACGTCCGCATATATGTCCGCATGTATTCCGCAATTCTGCGGAATACATGCGGATCCATTGACTGTGAATGGGGCACGGAACGATGCAGAGAGCACACACTGTGCTCTCCGCATCAGTTTTTGCGGAGCGCGCCGCCGATCTTATGGCCGCAGCTCCGCAAAAAAGTAGAGCATGTCCTATTCTTGCCCGCAATTGCAGACAAGAATAGACATTTCTATGGGGCTGCCGGCCAGGTGTGTTTATGGATCCGCAATTTGCGGATCCATAAACACTACGGACGTGTGAATAAGGCCTAATTCACACGTCAGTGTTTTGGTCAGTAATTTCCATCAGTGATTGTGAGCCAAAACCAGGATTGGAGCCTCCACAGGCATAAGGGAAAGATCTGTACCTGTTCTGTATTTAGAGCCGCACTTGGCTTTGGCTGAAAATCACTGATGGAAATCACTGATCAAACACTGAAGTGTGAATAAAGCATGGAACTGAAAACTGAATTATCAACTGCAACTTTTGGAAAAAGTCAGAAAAAAGACACAATCTCATATAAAACTAGAGTACATTCTATATCCAAGTGTTTTCTTTAATCCCTTCCAGACACAGCTATTTTTCATTTCTTTCATTTTTGTTTTTTACTCCTGCATTCCAAAAGCCATGACTATTTTCTTTGCTCACGTAGCCATATCAGGGTTTTTTGCAGGACAAGCTGTACGTTCTAACAGCATCATTTAATATTCCATACAATGTAGTGGGAAGCTGGAAAAAAATTCTAAATGTGGTAGAATTGGAATAAGCACTATTTGTTTTATGGGTTTTGGTTTTAAGTCGTTTACTGGGAGCTAAAAATATTAACTGTATTCTGTGGATCAGTACAATTACAGCAATAAAACATTTATATATTTTTTCAAATGTATAAATTCTTTAAACAAAATTGGGAAAAACTTTTGTTCGCCATATCGCCACACCCATGACTTATTTATATTTCCATCTACAGAGCTGTGTAAGGGCTGTTTTTTGCAGCGTGATCTGTAGTTTTATTGACATTATGGGGCAGATTTATCATACCTTCAACCCAGAATTCTGGCTTCAAAGAGTCGCAAAATAGGGTTTTTGTGACTTTTTGCACTCGTGCAAAGATTTTGTGACTTTTTGCAGTTTTACACCACTCACTCCAGTTTTGAAATATGAATAGAAAAGTGGGCATGGTTAACTATGTTAATGAGTTTCACTCCTAAATGATCATTGAGACTTTTTAAAAAAAAGTCATAACTCAAGTAGGTGGTTGGAGTAGGAAAACTGGAGTAGCTTTTCTAGACAAAAGTGTTAGGTTTAGGGCTCATGCAACTGAACGTATTTTTTTTCCGTGTCCGTTCCGTTCTTCTTGCGGAACATATGCGGAGCCATTCATTTCAATGGGTCCGCAAAAAAAAACGAAGTTATTCTGTGTGCATTCTGTTTCCGTATGTCCGTATTTCCGTTCCGCAAAAAAACAGAACATGTCCTATAGTTGTCCGTAATAAGCTCTATTAGTGGCCAGCTGTTTCGTGACGCAAAATACGGAATGCACGTGTGACATCTGTATTTTTTGCGGATCTGTTTTTTGCGGACCTCAAAATTTATACGGTCGTGTGCATGAGCCCTTAAGGATAAGACTAATTTATCAAACAATATGAGACATTTGACAAATGTGGAATAAAGTACTCTGATGTAGGCTGAAGCAAAACTGACTAATATTCCCCTTATGATGAATTCTATGTATGTATGTATGTATCCCCTACGTATGTAAGACTTTTTGATCAATTTTTATTAAAAAATTTTATGGGCAGATGAAGCAACCCAAAACCCAGCAAATTGGTCATTTTCACTGCATGGAATAAACATACAGCAATATGTTTGTTTTTGTTATTTTTATTTATAAAATGGAGAAAAGTGGGTCTTTTAATTTTGCATTCTGTTTTAATTTTTTTATTTTTAGCTTCCCTCAGGGGGGTTGAACATGCTATCATTGGATTGCTTATACCATAGACTGCAAATTTACTGTGTTCCTATTAAGGCCCTGCCATGGCTGCATAGGTACATAGAGATTGAATGGGACTGAGCTGTGCCAAGACCATGTGACTGATGTCACTGGCCTAGGAAGAGGCTTAAGTGCGCTCACAGAGCACTGTGACATCTTCAAACAGTTCATTAACAAGGGTGCCAGTAGCTGGACCCCACTAATCTGATATTGATGACCTATCCTGAGGTAGGCCTGGGCCTTCGGAGAGTAGCTCCTGATTAGTGCGTTTCTTCCTAAGAATGAGACAACACAAGCAGCTAAGTGTATGTGACTATTCATCATTTCATCTGGCAATGGTACCTGTTACTGCTAGGTACAGACACATTATTCATCTTACTGCACAATCTGTGTCTTGGCTCTAATGAGGTGAAATTAGAATAATTCTAAACTTTATTAACAACATAACAGCATCACCTAGAGACAGGCATCCATCTACAACATCACCTAGAGACAGACAGCCATGTAAATACATACAGTAATGTAGGTACTGTAATAACCACACTAAAAATCATTATTTCAACACTAGTTCTATTTAATTATCACATGGATGTGTCTGGTGTGTTGACGCAGCACATGTACAGTTGAAACCAGCAGTTTACATACACTATATAAAAAGACACAAAGACACACATGTTTTTCTGAATATCTGACGTAATCAGAATAAACATTTCCTCTTTTTGGTCAATTAGGATTATCATAATTATTATTATTTGCCAAATGCCAGAATAATGGGGAAAATTGGCTTCTGCCTCACAGGTTTTTTTTGCCTTCCTCTGGATCAACTTGTAGGAAACAGGCCGAACTGGATGGACAAATGTCTTTTTTCGGTCTTATATACTATGTTACTATGAGTGAGAGAGAGAGAGAGAGAGAGAGAATGTTTTAAGGCATTTTTATTACTTTCTGCAAAGTCAAAAGTTTACATACATTTCATTAATATTTGGTACCATTGCCCTTAAACTGTAAGACTTGGGTCAAACGTTTTGGATATCCTTCCACAAGCTTCTCACAATAGTTGATCGGAATTTGGTCCCCTCCTGACAAAACTGGGTAACTGAGCCATGTTTGTTGGTCGCCTTGCTCGCACCTGCCTTTTTAGCTTTGCCCAAACATTTTTAATAGGATTGAGATCAGGGCTTTGTGATGGCCACTCCAAAACATTGACTTTGTTATCCTCAGCCACTTTGTAACCAGTTTGGCAGTATGCTTCAGGTCATTTTCAATTTGGAAGACCCCTTTCCACCCAAATTTTTTACTTTCCGGCTGATATCTTGAGATGTTACTTCAGTATTTCCACATAATCTTCTTTCCTCATGATGCTATCTATTTTGTGAAGTGCACCAGTCCCTCCTGCAGAAAAACAACCCCACAACGTGATGCTGCCACCCCTGTGTTTCACAGTTGGGATAGTATTCTTAGGCTTCCAAGTTTCTCCCTTTTTCCTCCAAACGTAATGATGGTCATTATGCCAAAAATGTTCAATTTTAGTTTCAACAGACCACAGGACATGTCTCCAAAAATGTAGGTCTTTGTTCCTGTGTGCATTTTCAAACATTAATCTGGGTTTTTTATGTATCTTTTGGAGTAATGGCTTCTTCCTGGCAGAGTAGCCTTTAAAACCATGTTGATGCAGTACTCGTTTCGCTGTGGATATTGACACAATCTTACCAGCTTCCGCCATCATCTTTACAAGGTCTTTTGCTTTTGTTCTTGGGTTGACATACACATGTCGGACCAAAGCACGTTCATCTCTGGGACACAGAACCGGTCTCCTTCCTGAGCGGTATCATGGTTGGAAATTCCCATCTTGTTTGTACTTGCGTAAAATTGTTTGTACAGATGAACGAAGCACCTTCAGGTATCCTGAAATTGCACCCAAGGTCAGACTTGTGCAAGTCCACAATTCTCTTCCTGATATCTTGGCTGATTTCTTTAGACTTCCCCATGATGCTGCACAAAGTAGTAGTGTGTTTCAGGTGTGCATTTAAATACATCCACAGGGGTGTCTCTATTTAACTCAGATGTTGCCAACAAACAGAAGCTTCCAAACACATGACATCATCATATGGGCAGTCCAAAATTGTTTAAAGGCATTGTAATCTTAGTGTATGTAAACTTTTAACATTGCAGTTATAAAAATGCCTTAAAACATTCTCTCTCTCGTTATTCTGGCATTTGGCAAATAATAATAATTATGGCAATCCTAACTGACCAAAAACAGGAAAGGTTTATTCTGATTTCATGTCACATATTGAGAAAAACATGCATATGTGTCTTTTTTATAATAGTGTATGTAAACTTCTGTTTTCATTTGTATGTCATGTAACACTGCTGCTTACTGAATGTCAAGGATTATATGACGAGAAGAGCGTCACATGACTGATGCCATGTTTCATTTAGGACCCCATATTGACAGAAAAACACAGAATTATTGACATTTTTGCAGATTTATTAAAAAAGAAAAACTGAAATATCACATGGTCCTAAGTATTCAGACCCTTTGCTGTGACACTCATATATTTAACCTAGGTGTCGTCCTTTTCTTCGGATCATCCTTGAGATGGTTCTACACCTTCATTTGAGTCCAGCTGTGTTTGATAATACAGTTTGGACTTGATAAGGAAAGCCACACGTCTGTCTATATAAGACCTTACAGCTCACAGTACATGTCAGAGCAAATGAGAATCATGAGGTCAAAGGAACTGCCTGAAGAGCTCAGCGACAGAATTGTGGCAAGGCACAGATCTGGCCAGGGTTACTAAAAAATTCCTGCTGCACTTAAGGTTCCTAAGAGCACAGTGGCCTCCATAATACTTAAATGGAAGATGTTTAGGACGACCACAACCCTTCCTAGAGCTGGCCGTCTGGCCAAACTGAGCTATCGGGGGGGAGAAGAGCCTTGGTGAGAGAGGTAAAGAAGAACCCAAAGATCACTGTGGCTGAGCTCCAGAGATGCAGTCGGAAGATGGGAGAAAGTTGTAGAAAGTCAACCATCACTACAGCCCTCCACCAGTCGGGGCTTTATGGCAGAGTGGCCCGACGGAAGCCTCACCTTAGTGCAAGACACATGAAAGCCCTCATGGAGTTTGCTAAAAAAAACACCTGAAGGACTCCAAGATGGTTAGAAATAAGATTCTCTGGTCAGATGAGACCAAGATAGAACTTTTTGGCCTTAATTCTAAGCGGTCTGTGTGGAGAAAACCAGGCACTGCTTATCACCTGTCCAAGACAGTCCCAACAGTGAAGCATGGTGGTGGCAGCATCATGCTGTGGAGGTGTTTTTCAGCTGCAGGGACAGGATGACTGGTTGCAATCGAGGGAAAGATGAATGCAGTCAAGTACAGGGATATCCTGGACGAAAACCTTCTCCAGAGGGCTCAGGATCTCAGACTGGGCCGAAGGTTTACCTTCCAACAAGAAAATGACCCTAAGCACACAGCTAAAATAACGAAGGATTGGCTTCACAACAACTCAGTGACTGTTCTTGAATGGCCCAGCCAGAGCCCTCACTTAAACCCAATTGAGCATCTCTGGAGAGACCTAAAAATGGCTGTCCACCAACTTTTACCATCCAACCTGACAGAACTGGACAGGATCTGCAAGGAGGAGGAATAGCAGAGGATCCCAAATCCAGGTGTAAAAAACTTGTTGCTTCTTTCCCAAAAAGACTCGTGGCTGTATTAGATCTAAAGGGTGCTTCTACTAAATACAGAGCAAAGGACTTGAATACTTAGGACCATGTGATATTTCAGTTTTTCTTTTTTAATAAATCTGCAAAAATGTCAACAATTCTGTGTTTTTCTGTCAATATGGGGTGCTGTTTGTACATTCATGAGGAAAAAAATAAACTTAAAATATTTTAGCAAATGGCTGCAATTTCACAAAGAGTGAAACATTTAAGGGGGTCTGAATACTTTCCGTACCCACTTGTATACCCTTCTACTGTATATGGGGTAAACTGCCTGATATAAAAAAGGTATGTATGCAGAATTCTAAATACATGTATCTTAGAAAATCATATGATTTCCCACTACATAGACAAATAAAGGTAAGCAAATTAAAAAACTGTAATACCCCTTAAAACTTGAATCTTCAGTAAATAATTGATCTTCTGAAAAAATGCCTCATCATTGCTTCCTCCAATGTTACATGGTAGCCTGCTTTGTACCTCACAATTCAACTCCATCAAGGGCACCTCAAACTACCATAAGGCAGGAGAAACCCCAAGACCAGGGTATGCTTAGAGGCAGGGTCGGCTCCAGGTTCATGTGGGCCCTTGGACGATAAATCTCAGTGGGCTCTCATCTGAGTGTTAAAAAACAAAAGCGCGGGCTACTCAGACGTGCCTTCCCCCAGCGGAGATCAGGGAAAGCACCCTGTTCTAAACAAGAGTCGCAGCCTGTACTAGGCTTCCAGGCTCATTGTTAATATATCCTAGTTCAGGCCACTAGGTGTCAGCACTAAACTGTGATATAGTGATTTCTATAGAGAATAATGGAGCAACTTCCATTATTCTATATAAGTTGCAATCTGATGAAAAATAATTTTAAAAAAAGTAAAAAATAAACGTAAAATCACCCCACTTTCCCCAAAATCAAAATGTACAAAAAAAAAACATTATGGGCATTGCCGCATGCAAAAACACCCATACTATTAAAATATATAAAACAGTTAGCCCATATGGTGAAGGATGTAACATAAAAAAATAAAAAAGACTGATTTGCCATTTTTTCATCACTGAATTGAATAAAAAATGATCAAGTCATACACACCCCAAAATGGTATTGTCAAAAAATACAGATTTCCCTCAAATGAGCCCCCACACATCTCCTTAGACATAACTATAAAAAAAGTTATGGGGGTCACGGAGAGCAGGGGTTCTGTTAGGGTTGCCACCTTTCCCAACAAAAAATAATAGTTACACAAATTGAAAAGGTTGGTGTGGCTATTTAAGTTTTTTTTAGCCTCTATTTTTTAAATGATTCTGCTGGGATTTGAACTTACAGCCTTCTACATTAAAGTCAAGAAACTTAACCACTTGGCTATAGAGCTTCATGTTAAACTGCTGTACATATATTATGGATAATAACCTCAGTAATAGTTTCCCACATAACATTCATATATATCAGAAGAATGATTTTATATATTATTTTTTTTAGTAATTACACATTTATTTTGTGCCACGCATTTTTTTACATCTACTAAATACATGAGAAACTACTATGAGGTTTTTCTAGCACAGTTTAGCATTGAGGTCCATAGCTCAGTGGTTAAGGTTCTGGCCTAATGTAAAAGGTTGTGAGTTCAAATCCTGGCAGAAACATTTAAGAAATAGAGGCTAAATTAGACTTAAATACACTGGTTGTCCCCAAGCATACTGACAATGCTTGGGGATACCCCCTTCATGTTCATAGCACTGACTCCATATATGGACATACGCCTTTTTCAGAGTAGGTCCCACTCAAAGTGGCAACCTTGGCGTGGTGAGTGGGCTTATGCCTTTTGATCAAAACATACACTAATGCCTCTTGTACAGCATGCAGTATAGGGGGCTGTACACTTTAATATTGCGCTGAGAAGTGAGTTTAATTAGATCAAAGCATAGCATTATGGATGTGCGATCTAGTTCTCTTTTTTCCCCCCGATATATAAATGTAAATGTATGGCAGCCTGATGCCCTGTAGCTGTTCACCTACTATTTCTGCTGCAGCTTAAACGTGTCTTGCGTATAGTTAGGCATAAGTATTATTGTCCATGAATTTGCATAACTCTGATCCCAGCCTGTGTACTCCTAAGATGGTGTGGTTTATGGAGACCACAGCATCTAAGTGGTTAACAGATTGAGTGAGCTCTACATCTGAGCCCTGCAATGTCATTGGGAGTCCAGTGGCCGTATTTTTACTGCATCATTAAAGTGACAGTAATTTTCAGTAGCCAAGGAGGGATGATACTTCCTATCTACTAATGGCTATAACGTAGCTAGGATATAAGCCAGGTCATGTTTTAAATCTTTATAACTTTTAGAAAATGAGTCGGGAGTTATTACCTGCTGAACTCATTCCCAGTATAAAATTTAACTTATTCCAAGTTAAAGCAGCCAGTGTCACATGAACTTTACAGTTATCATACTGTTTGGTTTTAGAACATTTAATATTATGTAGTGTAAGTTATTAACTGATGAGAAGCAAAACAATATTTGTAAAAATCTATTTTTGGATTAAAAAAAACTTCTATATTTTTTTCCTAATTGGTTGTAACTGGCATATACTGTACATATTGACAAAGTAATGCACATCCACAGAGTAATAACAAAATGAAGACTGGATCATTGAATGTATGAATATTAGACTAACCATAATGTATTATTACACAGTTCTAGATTATCAAATAAACACAAAGTTAAATGGGGTTTTCCAGGTTTTTACAATAACAGTCTATAATAAGTCAAGTAATAATTGGCCTATCCAAAGTATCCCCCATCAACATTAGAGTCCTACAAAACTACTGCAATTTCCAGTCTTGTTGAAATGGAGAGCTTTATGATGCATAGTCCCTGGATGTATGACCATGGTCACCAATCACTGGCCTCAGAGGTGGGCTCCCACCCATACTGATGTGAATGCTAATGCCAATGACTGGCCGCAGTGGATAAATGCCCAAGACTAGACATCACCAATGCCAGGTAGAGGAGAGGATACTATTGTCATGAGCACTGAGGGTATTTGTAAATTCCATTAAGCGGATAGAATTTGAACTGTGCACATCATGAGTGTTGTCCCTCTAACATCACCACTGCCTAATTCTTGCCCAAAATTCAGCTGTGGTTATTGGATGGTTTAACCATAAGAGCCATACACAGGAAAATATGTAATTTTTACTTTAGTCTCAGTATAGTTTAAGTGTAGAGGAACGAGAAATAAATTCCAAATGAATCAAAAACATTTTAAGATGGGCATTATAGAGATTTGTTTTATTGAGACATACTTGCCAGCTTTTTGGCAGAAAAGAAAAGTGGAAACATTGTTTCTGGACAGTGTGTCCCCTTTTACAAGCCATTCCCCTTTCAAGACTGACCCCCTCACAGCGCCTTTGTTCCAGACAATTATTGGGAAGTGCCCAGGAGGCTTCTTCAGTACCCAAAAGATTTTCTGGGACCCAAGACCCAAAGATGTTCTGGGAGTCTGCCCCTTGTCAGGGATATATCTTGGATATTCTGGGAGAGTTGGCAAGTATGCTATTGATACTGTTCAATAACATATTACAACTCCAATTCCAAACAAGTTGGGATTTCAAGAAAAAAACTTCATTTAGAACTTGGCAGGAACGCATCTCAAAAGAGTAGGGACAGGGACTCAAGAGGAGTGGGACCATCCAGCTTGTTAGCAGTGCACAATTCAAAAGCCTGCATTTCTGATGGTAAGAGGTTGCAGTAGTGGGCATATTACACATCTGAAAGGAAACTCTCAAGGCTGAAGAGTATATAGAGGTCTCTTTTGGAGAAAGCCTTGCATATTTCAGCAATACAATGCTAAACCACACAATGCATCCATCACAACAGCATGGCTTCTTAGAAGAAGAGTCTGGGTCCTAAATTGGTCTGCCTGCAGTCCAGACTTTTTAACAATAGAAAATATCATAAAATGAATAGCCAGGACTGTTGAGCAGCTAGATTCCTACATCAGAGAAGTGGGACAATATTCCTCTCCCAAAACTTAAGCAATTGATCTCCTCAAATCCCACACATTTGTAGATTGTAGTTAAAAGAAGAAAATATGCTACACAATGGTAGACATGGACCTGCCCCAACTTTTTTGAGATGCGTTGTTGCCATCTAGTTCTAAATGAGTGAATTTCTTTCATGAAATGGTAAAATGGTGCACTGACCTATTGTGAAGAAAAATATGGGTCTGTGAGATTTGCAAATCATTGTATTCTATTTTTTTTGACATTTATTAACATTATATTCAGCGTCCCAACTTTTGTAGACTTTGAGTTGTATTTGGCGATATTTTTTTCTCCAAAAAAATTAAATTCATAGTTCAGTTATTAGAAACCTGTTTTAAAGCCAGAAGAGTGCCACCTGCTGGTAACATGTAGAATGTTACACTTAAAATTCTCATCTGTGAGAAAAGGTCAATACCGACATACTGCAACGTTCAGTTTTACAATTGCTTCCCAAAACCAAACCAGTCATGAAAAAGGTGAAAAGATTTCTTTTTCAAGTCTTAATGTGTTATTATAACTTTTAATGGATTACAGAGTTTACGACTAGCAATGATGTGTGTATGGTATGTAACACGTATATGTATAGTTATAGAAGTTGTTTCTCATACATGTAAATGGTTTGATAAATATGAAAATAGGTTACATGAAAGCCATTCCCAAAAGATGATAACTTTATAGTTATGGAACTTTGTGATCATGATTAGATCACGAGCTAAGTTTTGAAAAATTAGTTTCGGCCGATTGGTGGAAGTTCACCAAGAAATTTGATTTGTTCCCAATTAATTCCTTATGAATCACTATAAATCAGGTATATTCAAGCCACTCTGCCTAATCATTCTTCCCACCTGGTGGCCCAATCTCAGTGTGAAGGCTTGAAAGGTAATCCTATCCTGACCGCCGACTATAAATTTACGTTGGTGGCTGGACATTTAAAAATGGCTCCTGTTGGCACGTGCAGCAGGCACTATGGCCGCCGAGTGCCATTTGTAGTCCAGATTCATAGGCATTCTTTGTGTCTCTATGAGGCTAAGCATTCTCCACAGAAGCACTGCATGATACAGCATGCAATAACGCATGGCACACAATCTATCTAAAAACCATATACCTCTGGGTGTTTTTTAGAATCAGAGGATGAGGTAGAGTATATACCCACTGCAGGCTGTGGGAGCCACATTGTAGATCCATAGAACACGGATCTATAATTTGCCCATATGCCTGAGCCCTTTCCAAACAACCTTTTTGACAGTGAAATACAATATTTTGTAGCAGCTCAACATTATTTTAGAATAATAGATATAATGACTGCCCACGATGGCCATATCAGCAATTCAGTCTGGGAAACAACTGTAGGTCATGCAGTCTTTTTTTTTTTTAACTCTGTAGTTGTATTTATATATGTATATCACAATATGAAAAAGTCAGCGTAGTCTATGTCTGATCCATCTACTAAGTAGGCTTTACTGTCAAAGCAATTCCCATGTTAGGATTATATAAGATATTGTATAACACAGGATTAGGGTATTCTTCTCCAAGATTTGTCTGGCAGTATACAGTGTATGACTCAATTAGACAATATGGGAATGCCCAAATATTTCTTAGGTTAGTTGCACCCTAGCAGAGGAGATCGAGCAGGGAACAGCCTGCCGGATCGCTCTGCTTTTCAGCATTGACTGAAGTTTGTAAAGCTCCATTCGGCCCCATTTACTGTAATGGGGACCAGAGGAGATCCGGCCGCACTCCAGCAAATATGCAGAGAATCAGCCGGAGGAAAACCGCTACACTGCATATTTGCCGGAATGCAGCCAGATCTTCACCAGTCCCCATTATTGTGAATGGGGCCGGACGAAGCCTTACAAACCTCCAGCAATGCCAGAAGGCACAGAGATCTCCCAGCAGGCTGCTCCCAGCTTTAATCAATACAGGGAACGCCAGGTAATTATGTACCCAGCCAGAGGCCACAGGTGCCCTCCTGGATGACGATACAGTTGAATGCTGCATTGAGACACAGGCTAATTGCTCCTTGCCCCCCCTTTAGGCTAGTTTCACACTAGCAGCAGGACGGATCCAACAGGCTTTTCACCCTACGGAACAGCCTGTCGAATCCGTCCTGCCGCTAGTGAACGTGTGCCCCTGGACTACCGCTCCGGCCCCATTGACTATAATGGGGGCAAGGTGGAGTACCGGCGGAGGCACAGCAGCGCATGGCGAGAGGCTGCCGGAATAAATGTCGGACATGTCGTAGTTTTATTCCGGCAGCCTCTCGCTGTGTGCTGCCGTGCCTCCGTCCCGCCCCATTATAGTCAATGGGGACAGTGCGGTAGTCCGGGGGAACACGTTTATTAACGGCAGGACGGATCCGACAGGCTGTTCCGTCGGGTGAACAGCCTGTCGGATCCATCCTGCCACTAGTGTGAAATAAGTCTTACACTCATAGGACAGTAAACCTGAAGCCTATGAGTCGGTACAACATAATAGGTGGCTATGAAGCAATCATTGTGATCTGCTGCTTTGGGTCTCAGGGAGTGTGATGACATCATCTTGACCACCTGTGCTGGGACACAGGTTCCACATCCTCTCAGGGCACAGGCGAGTTTTAGCTTTTTTTTTTACCTGCCTACTTTGGGACCATAGGGGGCATGTCTAATACTTGGGGAAATAATGGGGACAATTTAGGACATCAAGCTCATAGAAGGTTTGCTTACACAGAGTGATGCAGCAGGTCATTGACTGCTACCATTATTACCTCTCAGGGTGAGCAGGCAGCATTTTTATGGGTTCAGCTCTCCTTGAAAGTAGATGCCCATGAACATAATAGAAACAGGTTTAGAATTATATACCCACCCGCATTGAGGTCACCTTGCTGCAGGTGGATGGGCCCCGATACTTTTTGATCAAAAAATATATCTGCTAAGAACCTCTATTTACATATTAGATGAGGCACTAGTTTGTATATAGATCATACACAGTTACTTTGACGATTGCTGCTATGCCTTACTTTCCCATTGCTGTAAGCATATCTACTACTGGGACATTATTATTGGTGGAGGCACTATAGGGACATTATTATTGGTGGAGGCCCTATAGGGAGAATTAATATTGCTGGGGGCTCTAAAAGGGGTATTAGTATTACTGGGGGCACTATATGGGGCATTATTACTGTGGGCATAATAGGGCAGCATTATTATTGCTGGAGGCACTATATTGGCAATATTAATACTGGGGCAGTATGGGGCATTAATATTACTGGGGGAACAATAGTGGGCATTAATATTGCTGGATGTGCAATAGGGGCACTATTAATACTTGGGGCACTATAGGGCTATATTATTACTGAGGGCATTATAGGGGGCAATATTACTACTGAGGAGACTTATTTCTGCAGTATTGGAGAATACAGCAGTATTGGAGAGCACAGCGAGCTCAGAGTTGGAGTGGCACCAGGATGACGAGTTTGTGCTAAGAAGGTGAGGAAGATGATGGAAAGGTGAGGAAAATAAGATGTCTGTGTGGCAAACTCTGCAGATGCAGAGAGAAAACTTGGCTAAAAAAAAGTTGCCGTGGTGGTCTGGTCTGAATGGAGAGAAGAATGTCTGCTTCAAGGGAGACATCACTGGGTGTAAAAAGTATGTAGTGCTGTATTCTCCTGTATGACCAAACAGAATGCTAGGGCTGACTTGGTGCTGTGGCCCACATCTCACCTCTTCAGCCCCCTCCGCCATATCTTAATTGAAGACAACTGGAGAAAGAAAAGGACAGAATGTGGCAGCTGGTGCGGGCTACCACAAATGGGCTGCTTCTGGAGAGGTACTGTGTACTGCTGGAGCAGGATTCTGTGCTGCTCTGTTGTATTTGGTTCTGCTAGTGCAGTATATTGTACAGCACTTGGTATTTGGTATGTGGTATTGCTAGCTCTGCATACTTGTTTAGACCACACCTACTTGTTTTTGTCAATTTGAAGCCGCCAACATGAGGCCACTTTTTTCCAGGGCCACTTTAAGTTTCCATTGTACCCCGAGACCCAGCAGTTGGACCCTTGACTATTTTATGTATAGATCAAATCACAGGCTGTAAATTAGTGTGGCGCAATCAGCGTTCGTTAAGGGCTCTAGAAGCATCTAAAAGCCAATAATCAGTACCAGATTTACATCTCAGGACCCAGTAGGCACATAATGGCAAAATTCTGATAATACACTTTAAATTTAACCAACACGGCCAACACTCCATAGATAACCAAACTTTCACCAAAGATGGTAATACAACTAAGCAGTCTTCTATTAGTCCATATAGAAGTATTAAATGGAAAGCAATTTATATGAATGAACTATATAATCTATATATATTAGAACTATATATAATGAGAAATAGGCACAATTTCCTGCGGTATAATAGCGCAGAATTCTCAGAAAATAAGGTCCACCTAATAGTACTCAAATTTGATTTAAATGGTCAAAGTCCATATTAGATACTGTAGGGAAGAAATAATGTGAAAACTGAAAATGTAAGTTGATCTTTGAGATAACACATCAGTAAACCATGTACAATAGCAGGGGATTCCAAGCACAGTAAAGGGTTCCAAGATATACATTTATAAAATGGAACCAGGGTCTGGTGCTTGGAGGGGTGAGAAACGGGCAAAGACCACTCTGCCACATAATAAAACACCAGTATTTATAAATGGCACGTGGCAGTTGAGGACCCTGTTGCAGATTTTTCCGTAGGCCCCAGGAGCTTTGAGTTGCCTCTGATGTATCATACTGGTGTGTGTCTGCTCTTACTGAACTACAGTAAACTTCTGATATCCATCGCTCCACATAATTTATAGTCTCTACTATTCTTACCAGGACCTTTTTGATGTATATTACTTTGAGACAATACTACCCCTACAACAACCTGTCTAGAACATATATCTATGACTTGGACTCCAGGTATCAGACTTTTCCGCTTATGTTTTCCACTGTATATCCCTTTGTAATCATGCTATGATTGTAACCCAGTTAGTTTTTTATTACCTGATGGTTTTTCATCTTCTCTGATAGATTATTGAATAGCTTTAGGAAAGGGATAATGTGCACAAAGTAGAACATCACTTATATGGCCATAAATAATTCATAAGTAATGATACTGTCACAACAATGAACACTTGCTGATTACTAACGCTAGCTTTACACGCTGCTATCATGACACTATCTAAAAGTAAAAATGCTTTTGTTGCCCTTAGAAACCAATCTTAACTCAACTTTCATTTCTTATTCTGTTCTTGGAAAATTATCTGGGCTGTGATTGTTCACTATGGGCAACAGATACGGTTTTTCTTTTACTTTTCATAAATCTGCCCAGATGGCTCTCCTACTCAATAAACAACAAGTATGCAAAGAAATATAACTAGATGCTATTTCAATAGGTTCATTAATTATTTGTGAAACAGCTGGTTGACAAGCCCTAAAATCACATAAAATATGATTAAAAACAGAAACAAATGGTGGTGGCCAGGGTTTAAATAATATAAATGAGTATATGAAATAGTGTAAGAGTAAACATGTCCCACATGGATGCTGTACACCCCAATGAGTGAAAAAAGAATGAAATATAGTGTAGACATTAATATCACAAGTGGGAAAGACTTTCAGCAGTCAACAGTAGATGGGACCAACATCTCAGACCCAGCTTTCTCAAGGGCTTTTGAGGAGGTAAGGAGGAAAGAGCATTAAATAGAGACAGAGTAGTATAGGGTGTAGATCTATATTTAATACAATTTCTGCAACATTATGTCGCACGTGTAATCCTGCAACGATGGGCAGAACTTCCAGCTGAGCTACCGCAGATCTACTGTACTGTACTCATATTGTTATGTCACTACAGTACAGTAGACATGCAGTCGGGCAGGGACTTAGCATTGTAACATAAAGTGGTCCTGAAAAAACTAAAAGGGCCCTATGTTGTAGGTGGGCCCAAATTAACAGAAGGTGAGAATAATATAAGTAGGTGGAGTCAACTCAAGAACATGGGGATAGCAATAGCATAGAGGGGCCCACTGCAGCAGTGCACAGTGCAAAAGAAATATCACACGGCAGCACAATTTAGCATCCTAGTTGAAGTTCTACTGGGACAGTATATTGTATTACACTGTGGTATTTGGTTCTGTTATGGAAGTATTTATTGCTGCACTGTAGCATTTGGTTCTGATGGGGCAGTATATTGTGCTGTACTGTGGAATCTGGTTCTGCTGGGGCAGTGAATTATGCTACACTGTGGTATTTGGTTCTCTGCAGAGCCAAACACCAAAGTAGAGCACAATATACTGGCCCAGCAGAAACAAACACAATAATGCAGCACAATCTACTGTCTTGGCAGCACAAAATTATTTTCAAGAAGCTGCCCCCCTTTGGTGACCATGGCCACCTGCCACATTCTGTCTTCCTCCAGTTGTCTTTAATTAAGATATGCAGGAGGGGACTGAGGAGGCGAGACGTGAGCAACTTCAGCGAGCCAGCTCTACCTTTAGCATTCTGCCTTATCATCTATGAGAGTATACAGCACATACTTATTAAATCTAGTGATATCTGCTCTGATGTCGACGTTCTTTCTTCATCTTGAGACCACAATGATGACTTCTTCAGACACATCTTGCCTCTGCTGATTTTGCTACACAGATATGTTAGATTCCTCACCTATTCATCATTCTCTCCACCTTCTTAACACAAACTCCTCATACTGGTATCCCAGCTGTGTCATCCTGCTGCCACCTCCCAGTACGGTGTCAGCTTTGCTCCCAGTGCACCCAAATACCCTACTGAAGAAAAAAATAGTGTCCCAAGTAATAAAATGCCTCCTATACTGCCCCAAGCAATAATATTCCCACTATAGTGTCAGTGGTATTTATAATCCCTCCTCTAGTGCTTCCAGCAATAGTAATAATACCCCCTTCCATTGTGTTCTTAGTAAGAATGATGCCCACCACTAATAATGCCTGCATAAGTGCCTCAGTCCCAAGGACAGCAATACTGTTAAATCTAAAAGGGCACCTGCAGCCACCAACCAGGTACATAAATACCTGGTGCTCCCAGCGTTAATTAACATTATATATTCTGCGGGCAGCCATGCAGGGCGGACCACTGGGCATCACCCACCAGGAATCATACAGGTTGGGTCTATGGCCAGTCTGTCCCTGTTTTTAGTCATTATGTTACTGTATATTCAGGTCAGAAGAGTGGTGTTCAGTCTGGTAAAAGCGGCCATCACATGGAGCATGTTTCCCTGACCGAACACACTTATGTAAAATTAGCTTAACCCCTTAAGGACCCGCGGTGTACATGTACAGCGCAGGTGGACATGACTTAAGGACCAGCGCCATACATGTACGGAGGGCTGATCGGGCGGGTGCAGGAGCTGCGCCCACTCGATCACTGGCAGGGGTCCAGTAGTCACTGATAGCCAGACCCCTGCTGTATGCACCGGCATTGGTGAAAACACAGATGCTAGCGCAATAATCCTCGCACTGCCGGGGTTCGCACGTGAGGGATCCTGCCGGGTCCAGGGTGGCCATCGGGTTCCCACACTGCTATGACTGGGACCTGATGGCAGGGTAATGATCTGCTCTATAAAAACATGACCTAACCCCTCAGGTGAACACTGTAAAAAAAAAAAAAAAAGTGTCAAAAAAGCCATTTTTTGTCACCTTACATCGCAAAAAGTGTAATACTAAGCGATCAAAAAGTCATGTGCACTCTAACATAGTACCAATCAAACAGTCATCTCATACCGAAAAAAAAATGAGCCCTACATAAGGCAATCACCCAAAAAAATAAAATAAACTATGGCTTTCAGATTATGGAGACACTACAAAAAAAAATTCTAAAATGCTTTATTATGTAAAACAGAAACAAACAGCCAAAAAAATTAGTCATATTTGGTATTGTCTTGTTCATAACAACCTGCTCTATAAAAATACCACATGATCTAACCTGTCAGATGAACATTGTAAATAGAAAATAAAAGCGGTGCCAAAACAGCTATTTTTTGTTTACCCACAAAAAGTGTAATATAGAGCAACCAAAAATCATATGTACCCTAAAATAGTACCAAAAAAACTGCCAACTTATCCCGGAGTTTTCAAAATGGGGTCACTTTTTTGGAGTTTCTACTCCAGGGGGGCATCAGGGGGGCTTCAAATGGGACATGGTGTCAAAAAACCAGTCCAGCAAAATCTGCCTTCCAAAAACCACATGGCTTTCCTTTCCTTCTGCGCCCTGCCTTGTGCCCGTACAGCAGTTTACGGCCACATATGGGGTGTTTCTGTAAACTACAGAATCAGGGCAATAAATATTGAGTCTTTTTTGGCTGTTAACCCTTGCTTTGCTACTGGAAAAAAAAGATTAAAATGGAAAATCTGCCAAAGAAGTTTTAAATACTGCGAGGGGTGTAGTTTCTAAAATGGTTCCATTTATGGGTGGGTTCTATTATGTAAGCCTCTTAAAGTTACTTCAGACTGGAACTGGTCCTTAAAAAGTGAGTTTTGGAAATTTTCTGTATATTCTAACGTCCCAAAAAAAGAAAATATAATTTACAAAATGATCCAAACATGAATTAGACATTTTATAAATAGAAATGAAATATTTTGACTCAAATTTACCACTGTCATGAAGTACAATATGTGACGAGGAAACAATCTTAGAATGGCTTGGATAAATAAAAGCGTTTTAAAGTTATCACCACAAAGTGACATGTCAGATTTGACATATCAAAATGGCCTGGTCCTTAAGGTGAAAAATGGTAGGGTCCTGAAGGGGTTTAGCCAGACTCCCCTCTGGCAGCGTGTGATGCTTCTGTGATGCATACTGCCAGAATTAAACAGTAAGTTCTTGCCAGAAATTTATATATATATATATATATATATATATATATATATATATATTTATATAATAGCAGATAAGTGACAAACAGCTAATTTTAATGTGTCTGTCACTACTTTATGCCGCCATCAGCGAGGGCAGCATAAAGGAGGTGACAAGTTTCCTTGGGTTCAGATATTTCTTTATCAAAATATATTTGCTAAGCACCTCATATTTGACTGTCTATTAGATGTGGTATTGATTTATATACAGATCATATACTATACATTTATAGAATGCTGCTATGGCTTGCTTCCCCTTTAATTATGACTATGCGCACCTGCGTATTCATTTTACCTTGCAGGATGTACTGACTGATTCCGTTTCTGTTTTTTGAGTTTGCAGCATGTATCTGGAGGTGTGGCTGCCTCCATGTTGGTTGCCATTGCTCATCCATCCTCTCAAAGCCCGTTTTTAATTAGCGTGACATGTACAGCTGAATCTGCTCTTCCCGCAGACAGGTCAAGGCCTGCTCACCCGGAGAGGTAAAAATAGTAGCAGTCAGTGTTTTTATGGGGTTCTGCTTTCCTGAAATTTAGATGCCCGAAAATCTGGCAACAGCACAGTAACCTTATTATTTATAGGAACCTAACTCTAAACATATCTCTATGCCAGGCATATGTAGTTTTGCAACAGCTGGAGAGCCGCAGTTTGAGTATGCTTGGCATAGAGATATGTTTAGAGCAGGCATGTCCAAACTGCGGCCCTCCAGCTGTTGCAAAACTACAACTCCCAGCATGCCCTAATAGCTGTAGGCTATCCAGGCATGCTGGGAGTTGTAGTTTTGCAACAGCTGGAGGGCCGGAGTTTGGACATGCCTGGTTTAGAGTTAGGTTCCTATAAATAATGAGGTTACTGTGCTGTTGTGGATGGGCACAGATCATTTTTAATTAAAATATATTTGCTAAGCACCTTATATTTGATTGTACAGTGATCACTCAAAATACAATGGCCTCAGGATACAATATTTTCAAAATACAGTGGTCTTTTTTGACTCGTCGTAAGTTGAGACTAGACTCAATATACAATGAAGGATACGTCTATAATGCAAAGAACCTCGAGAACATTCTGGGGTGGCCTGGTGTTTTCAGGTCCTTCTTTCGTATCCAGGAGTTACACATGGATTTTCGGGGTGATAAATTCAAATTTTTTTAAGTTGCATTCCCAAAATGCTTTTTCTTCCCAGTATTATGTAAAACACCCTTTACTATTTAGTGATATGGTCTTTTATGTATTGCAGTCACTGTAGAGTTGCTTTTTTTTCACTTTTGTAGGAGGTGCTAAATCTTAGAATCCTTAGAATCTTAGAATCCTAACAGGCATACAATAGGCCTGTCTTGACAAATGTCCCCTTATGTATGAAAACAATGGGTCCACAAATAAAGTGCGGACAGCACTCGGACAACCACTGTATTTTGCGGATCCCAAAACAGATACAGTCTTGTGCATGGGGCCTTAATGCTTTAGTTCTGCAGCTAAAACTACTATTTACTGAACTGAATTGTTATGTGAAAAATGCAATAGAAATGATTGAAGACAAAAAAAAGCAGCAAAATATGTAAGAAAATTATTACCAGATGAACTGCCCTCTACAGAAATACAAATAATTGCAGAAAATCTAGAAGAATACCGGCATTTACTAAACACTGTATGACATTATCAGCAACATGATTCGTAAATCTCTACAGACAATACCTTGTTACAGCCTGTCAGTTTTTGTCACTGCTTCACACATTCAGAAAAAGCAAGTGCTAAAAGGTTTGTGTGCGATTCTCTGCTTTTTCCACACTTCCTACCCCTCAGCATCCAGTCAGGCGCTGCCATTTAATTGATGTGTCTAAAAATGCATTTGAGTAAAGAGAACAATCAAAAATGTTTTGCCTTTCAAAAAGCTCAGGTTTATCGGGGATTCTGTGAACTTGTAGGGACAGAAGAACATTGGCAGTAAATGTAACATTACATGCTTTTAAATTGGACACAGAGTTTTTATAATTAAATTAAAGGGAATTTCCTAATATAATAAGTGATAGGATATCTTATTTCTAGGATATGCTTTCACATACAAATCATGGGGGGCCAAAAGCCACTGAGGCTTCTTCCCAGGTTTTCTCTGTACCGAGACATCCCCTACCACCCACTCTGCAGGCATATTGACAGATATATTTACTTGATGCACAGCTGAGCCGGAGAAAAGCCAAAGAGCGCAGTGTCCTTATTTTGTGGGACTAGTGTGTTACTCCACCGATCAAAATGTTATGACATATCCTTAGCATATGCTTATGGCAGACACCACTCAGCTTGAGGGACATGGCAATCTGGTGCCCCAAAAGAGCCAATGCGAAACGTGTTCTGCTACTACGGTCTGTATACTGTACACACTATGTATTGAACTAGTTTATGATTACTCTTTGATTTTGCATTGTTATATATTGATCCTAGTGATATGTCACCCTTTGGTGCACAGCTGTTTCCCTGTCTTTCTTTGCTTGTTCTTAATCATATTAAGGCCCCATGCACACGACCGTTGTTTGTTTCCGCGTCCGTTCCGGTTTTTTTCACGGATAGGATGCTTCCCCATTCATTTCAATGGGTCCGTCAAAAAATGCGGATGGTCAACCGTTTTTGTTCCGCATCCGTGATCCGTGTTTTCATTCCGTCAAAAAAATAGTGCATGTCCTATTTTTTTCACGTTTGCGGACAAGGATAGGCATTTTTACAATGGATCTACCCATAAAAATCGGATCCGTCAAAAAAAAGGTCCGTCATACGTTTTTTTTGACGGACGTGGAGGAGCGGACGCGGAGGCAGGCAACGGTCGTGTGCATGTAGCCTAATTGTGTAACTTAATAAAGTTTTTACTGATTTGTATCTAACTGGGGTGTAGTGCGTATGTGGATAGGAGCTGTGTCTATGGCAATCCGGGTAAACATTCTATACATTAGTGACGCAGATGATGGGGTTGTTATTCTAAGAGAACAAGAAAAAATTAAGGCATGTTATAACATTTAGGTACTGGACCTCACTTTGAGAAGACTCTTTGCATCTCTCTGAGGCTGTACCACTGCAGTAGTGCAATAAGGACTTAGGGGTCATTTATCAACCTGGTGTGAAACCCACAGCAACCAATTAGATTCCTCCTTTTATTTTCCAAAGTAGCTCTCCAGAATGAAAGATGGAATCTGACTGGTTGCTATGGGCAACAAAGCCATTTCTACTTTACACCAGTTAGATAAATGACCCCCTTTGTTGTTGCATTGTATCTGGCCCGTGTCCATGCTTTCACTTTGTGATTTACACCCCTGTCTCCATCTTCTGTTTAATCCACCCTACACACATGCTGTTGATGCTTATGTGTATTTGAAGGGTAGGATCTCCTCGTCTCTAGGGGTACTATGTATGGGAGACATCATAACAGCTAGTCTCCAACCACTAGTGGTGAAAAATGCAGAATACATGTCAGATAATTGTCAGCAATAGTGTGTACATACAATGGCTTACTCTAAAAGGTCATCTGAAATGACAGGTGCACTGCAAGTCAGTCTATTTTATGTATGGCCGATCAACTGAAATATCAGAACTGTATTTGTTACTTTTTATTGGGTGTTTGTCCTAATTTCTGTACTATATTTTTGCTTGATGATTTTCATTTTAATGTTACCAATGTATAAGTAGTCTGACATAGTCATGCTATACTACTATACTAGCTATAATAGCCATACTAGCTATTTGTGTACAAAGTATTTGCCAAGTCGTTCAATATTATATTCAATAATATCTCACAAAAGCGAGTACACCCCTGACATTTTTTTTACATATTTTATTAGATCTTTCCATGAGACAACACAGAAGATATGACACTTTAATACAATGTAAAGTAGTCAGTGTACAGCTTGTATAACAGTGTAAATTTGGTGTGCCCTCAAAATAACTCAACACACAGCCATTAATGTCTAAACCACTGGCAACAAAAGTGAATACACCCGTAGGTTGAAAATGGCCAAATTGTGTCCAAAGTGTCAATATTTTGTAAGACCACCATTATTTTCCAGCACTGCCTTAAAAGGGTTAACCGAGACTAACAAATGCTCCCCCATATGCCACAACCCCAACACTGAATCTACTTACCTGGCTCCCCACGTCACTCGTGGTCCCTGCACCACAGCAGCTGCTTCCCCCCGTGCACGGATGAAAACATCTGGTGTCGGGGAGGGAGCAGCCAATGGCAGGCGGCGACGAGCCTCCCTAGCATCGCGGGTGACGCTAGGGAGGCTCGTTCCCGTCCACGCCTGCCATTGGCTGCTCTCTCCCCAACACTGGATCGTTTCATCCGCGCATGCGGAGAAGCAGCTGCAGTGGTGCGGGGAGCCAGGTAAGTAGAGTGTGAGGGGCCCAGCATATAGAGGAGCATTTGTTAGTCTCGGATAACCCTCTTAACTCTCTTAGGCAGGAAGTTCACTAGAGCTTCACAGGTTGCCACTGGAATTCTCTTCCACTCCTCCATGGTGACATCACAGGAGCTGGTGGATGTTAGATATCTTGGCCAGTCCAGCACCTTTACCTTCAGTTTCTTTATCAAGGCAGTGGTCATCCTGGAGGTGTGTTTGGAGTCGTTATCATGTTGGAATCCTGTCCTGTGGCCCAGTTTCTGAAGGGAGAGGATCATGCTCTGCTTCAGTATGTCACAGTATATGTTGGCATTCATGGTTCCCTCAATGAACTGTAGCCCCACAGAGTAGATAGCACTCATAAAACCCCAAACCATGACACTCCCATCACCATGCTTGACTGTAGGCAAGACACACTTGTCTTTGTACTCCTTCCCTGGTTGCCGACACACAAGCTTGACACCATCTGAACCAAATAAGTTTATCTTGGTCTTATCAGACCACAGGACATGGTTCCAGTAATCCATGTGCTTAGTCTGCTTGTCTTCAGCAAACTGTTTGCAGGCTTTCTTGTGCATCATCTTTAGAAGAGGCTTAATTCTGGGACGAAAGCCATGCAGACCAATTTGATGCTGTGTGCCCTGTATGGTCTGAGCACTGACATGCTGACCCCCCCACCCCTTTAACCTCTGCAGCAATGCTTCTTTGGTCGATAATGGAGCAGCATGTTCTGAGTGGAACCTTTCTTGTTAAACCGCTGTATGGTCTTTGCCAACGCCCTGAAACTGAGGTGAAGCACAGTGGCCATCATCTTATAGCCCATCTTTATGTAGAGCAACAATTCTTTTTTTCAGATCCTCAGAGAGTTCTTTGCCATGAGGTGCCATGTTGAACTTCCAGTGACCAGTATAAGAGAGAGTCCTTCCTCCACTGCATAGAAAATAGTCCTTGAGACATAGCAGCAGAGATTCCATTAATAAATAGATTTATTGCAGTTTCCTTTCCGGAAGGGAAGGAAGTCTGGGATGCTTCACTATGCCAGGACTGAGAGATGGAAGGGAGCAGGGAAGCTACAGAGCATGTCAGTCCATCTCAGAATGCAGAAGAAGGTGGCTCAGATGGATAAACAGCAGAGAAAACTGTAATGCATATAAAAATAACTAACAACATTTTTAATGCATGGATATTGCAATAATACTTCATCTAAAATGCCCTTACAATTATGATAAGGTTTAATGAGCACATAGTGTTGGAAACTCCCAGTTTGCTCTGACTTCATACAGTAGTTGATCCTTGTGCATTGGTACAGGACTTCCTGCTGTAAACCCCTGGTATAATGAATTAATAAGTAAGCTGGGCACGGATATGTAAATCTGAATAATAATGTCGGTACTATAGCCATTGTTGTTGTGCTCTTTCTATTAATCGGGAGTTTTGAAGGAACATTTAATGGTCTCATCATTCTAATTATTTGTGTGTCTAGGGCAAGTCATACATTGCGCTCACAATACAACTATGTCCAATGATGCAGATAATAAGATTTTTGTATATTTTCTTGCTCACACAAATCTGTGGTCTTAACCTGCCCAAATGTCACCTTTTTATTTACCGCTATTAAAAGCGCTCCTGAATGTTAGGTAATGCTCTGCTCTTGGTTTCCATGGCAACAAAAGCTGCATCACTGGAAGTCGGGAGCTGCTCTCTGCTGGATTCTGTTAGATTAGCAGTCAGGCAGCATCTATTTCACTTAACCCTTTGACGCATAATCACGTATATGTATGTGATTAGCATTAAGGGGATGTATGGAGCAAGCTCATATACTGAGCTCACTCTATATGGCGAGTGCCAGCTGTATAATACAGGTGGCACCCAGCTGTAATGACTGGAATCGCTTTGCCTTCCAATCAGAGTCCCCTGCTGCAAAATCGCGGGGCTCCAATCAGTTGCCCTGACAGCCTGGGGCCTTGAGAAGCTTCTCCGGCCTGTCATGGCTAACTGTTGAAAAGCCGTGCTTGAGGCACAGCATCTTAGGCAGGCTGTCAGAATCCCGTACACTGCAACAATATTTTTTTGCAGTCTATGGAGCAAGCGATCAGAAGATCACATGTTCAAGTCCTCCGAGGGGACTAAAAGTTAGTGTAAGGCCTTATGCACATGACCGTGTGTGTTTTGCGGATCTGCAAACCTCGGATCTGCAAAACACAGAAGCCGCTTCGTGTGCCTTCCGTAATTTGCGGAATGAATCGGATGGCCCATTATAGAGATGACTATTCTTGTCCGCAAAACGGACAAGAATGGGACATGCTCTATTTTTTTTTGCAGGGCCACGGAACGGAGCAACGGATACGGACAGCACATAGAGTGCTGTCCGCATCTTTTGCGGCCCCATTGAAGTCAATGGGTCCGCGCCCGAGCTGCAATATATGCGGCTCGGACGCGGACCAAATATAAGGTCGTGTGAATGAGATATAAAAAGTAAAAAAAAACATAAAAATAAACAATAAACATAATAGGTGTTGCCTCATCCCAAAATACTTAAATTAAAATATAACATGTTTTTCCTGCGCTGTGAATGCTATAACGGAAAAGAATCAAATCCACTATTTTTTTTGTCCCCCAAAAATTTTTTTATAAACTGATCAAAAAGTCGCACAGATCCCAAAATAGTACCAATACTCGACAAATAATTTTTTCTCCCATTTGCCAATACAAGATATGGTAAATTAAATGGGTGCCATTAAAAAATACAACTTGTCCCGCAAAAAATAAGCCCTCTTACAGGTACGTGAATGTGAAATTTAAAAAGATATGGCTTTAATTTAAAAAAATTTTTTTTTTAAATAAGCCTGGTCCTTAATGGGTTTATTAAGTGGCACAGATGGATTAATAAGAAAAAAATATAAAGTAACACTATTTTATTGATATTAGATTACAGCAGATGTAAGATCTCCGGTCATTGAATGTCAACAAGCTTACAGGGAAATGCTGCCACATGTAATATTTTACTTTGTGTTCAGAAAGCAACTATTTTAAAGTAGTATTCCAGTTTCTGTTTTGTTAATTAATTTCTCTATAGAAAAAGAAATTGATTTTGTTACATACATGTATTTTAAATACTATATTGTAAATACTGCTTGCATAACTTTTTATATCAGGTAGTTGACAGGTTATGTGCACAGTAGAATATGGCCTAACTGATACATGGCATCAGTCATGCAACACCCTTCACATGATGTGATCCCTGACATTCAGTAAGCAACGGTGTTACATGACATACATTTCCTAGGTCAGCACACAGGACACATCCTGACTACTACCCACCCAATATGCTGGGTACAAATTCTTTGAGTTGCTATTTTCTGGTAACCTCACCTACAAAAAAATGTAATAAAAAGTTATAAAAAAAAAGAAATCACTGTACACAAAAATAGCATCAATAGAAACTACAGCTTGTCCCCACAAAAAACAAGCCTTTACTCTGCTCCACTGGTAGAAAAATAAAAAAGCTATGGTTGTCAGAATATGGTGACAAGCAGGAAGACATAACAAAAACTATATGGTATTGTGGTAATTATACTGAATTGCCGAATAAAGTTAACATGTCATTTTTATCGCACCATGAACGCAGAAAAATCGAAGCCAAAAAAAGAGGCAGAATTGTGTTTTTTCCCATTTCCACCCCAAAAATATCTTCTATAGCTTCTCAATACATTATATACAGTAAACCATTAAATAGATATAACTCGCACTGAAAAAAACAAAAAACTTCATATGGATATGTTGACCAAATAAAAACATTTTTTCTTGGTCCTTAAAGGGGTTGTTCACCCTTGGTGACCTTTTTGGCAGACCCAACACCAGCATGGCCAGACCCACAGTGGGCCTTTTACTTACCTTGTCCCCACTACTGGGTTCCAGCTTCTTCCCTCCCCCGACTTCACTGAAGCTTCTGGGTCAACATTTGGTGTGACGTGGGTCACGTGGCCACAGCAAGCAATGACTGTCAACCATGCATTATGTCACATGGTCATGTGGCCAGTCATTGGAGATCCGTAAACCAGTGGCGGAGACCAGGTTACCATGATTCCCACCACGGGCCAGGCCGTGCTGGGGTGTCTGCAGAAAAAGTACCTGGGATGAACACCCCCTTAAAGGTGTTAAATAAGTAAACCAATACACATACAATATGTATCACTGCAATCATAAGGGCCTATAGATTCAAGATTTATACAGTGCATCAAGTAAAAAAATGGAAACAATGCTGGATTAGCTGTTTTTCCCCCATTCAATTCCCCCCCCCCCCAAAAAAAAACAAAAAACTATAAATGTTGGAAATTATATGTACCCTGTAAAAGCGATGACAGTAAAAAAAAGTAAGAATTTTACTGCAAACCAAAACATTCTGAATAATTTTTTTTTCTATTTTAAATATTGGCCCTTGGAATGTGGCAATGAAATCCATCCCCAAGCACTGGTGCGTGTGTTCTGTCCATTGTTACTTTGGTCAGGGTGCATGCGCCCGTTCTTGGGGGATGGATTTTGGGAAAGCCTCAGCAGCATTTTTGACCAAAAAATAAATGCCATTGAAAACAGCAAAATGATGTTATCACTCTGTCACTTATCCTCTAATAGAAGTAAGAATTCCTTGGTCTTATGTGCACTTTCATAGATAAACTCAAAGTGGATTTAAAAAATAAAGTTCAAAGTACTTTTCAGAGTACAGAAGAATAGTAGTGGAAATGTTAGGTCTGTTTTGGCTTTTTAATGCACCCTGTAATATATGGCACCATCTGCAGAGAATTTTGGAACTGACAAGCAGCAAGATGAAATCTATGACTTTATAGATATTGCTGCTAAAGGAAATACTGGTGCAATTACATATGTAATAAAAGGTTTTATCTCTTCTCGATCTAACCATGTTACATAAATATAATGAACTGTCTACGTGGCTTCTTCAGTACTAGGGCAATAATCAAATTAATATGAGAACACACAGGAAAAAACAATCTGTATGGACAGGGTCGTTATAGTGTAGGTTAATGTTTGGTAAACCAAATGTGAATCTACTCTTCTATACTAGAGTATTGCATATACAGCTTTTATTTAATGTTCTCCTCTTATTCTTAGGAGAGAGCTATGAATAGGACAGCAGTACACCTTCACATGTCTCCAGTCAGACCGTTTGAAAAATATATGCCTTCAAATATAGTCAGACAAAACATAGCAATAATCTCAAAGCTCAAAAAGCTAAATCTATTAGAAACTAATACTGCATTTGATATGATAGATAAATATAATAGGAACCTACTCTATTTAGAGTGGATTCACCTCACGTTTTTCCCACCCATTTAACGTATACAAAAAACATATACGTTAAATTCAGAAGATATTTTTTCACATTTTGTTATGTTGTGGCATTGTGCTAAAATCCGGAATTAGACTTACCGGTAATTCTGTTTCCATGAAAACCATGACGGCCACACAGGAGATTGACCCATGACCTCCGTAGGGGCAGGAACAGAAAAGAGGTTAAATTACCCCCTCCCACCACCACTCCTTAATGTTTCAAAGATTACTAAGTGCCAGAATCATAAACAAAATAATTCAAGGTATCACATCATACCAAAAAAAGGGAAAACACAAGGTAATACTTCATACCAATAAAAAGGGGAAGGGAATTATGGGCCGTCATGGAAACAGAATTACCGGTAAGTCTAATTCCGGATTTCCATTTCATCACTATGACGGCCACACAGGAGAATTATAAAATTATACATTTAGGGGGGGCAACCGCTTGAAGGACTTTGCGTCGATAGGAAAGGTCGGAGGACCTGGATAAGTCTAAGTGGTAATGTCTAACAAAAGTGTGTATGCTTGACCAGGTGGCTGCCCTGCATATGTCATCTAGGGAAGCTCCTGCTTTTTCTGCAAAAGTGGTGGAAACTGCTCTAGTGGAAAGAGCCCGAAAATTTGCGGGTGGATCCCTGTTCTGAAGTTTGTAGCAGAGAGAGATGGTATCTTTAATCCATCAGGCAATAGAGGACTTAGAGACTCTTAAGCCCTTATTCTTTCCTGCAAACTGGATGAGAAGACTGTCAGATTTCCTAAAGTCTTTTGTGGCTTCTAGATATTTTAGTACGGTACGTCTGACGTCAAGAGTATGGAAGTCGCTTCCTTCTGGTTTTTTGGTTTGTCACAAAAGTAGGGGAGGATGATTTCCTGGCTTCTGTGATAGTTGGAAACTACCTTGGGCAAGAATCCTGGATCCAGTTTTAAAACGATTTTGTCGTCGGAGATAGTGAGATATGGTTCTCTTATGGAGAGTGCTTGTATCTCTCCCAGTCTCGTGGCTGAGGTAATGGCGATGAGAAAGGCTGTTTCAAAGGAGAGTATTTTTATTGTGCAGTCTTACAGGGGTTCAAAAGGAGAATGCATAAGTCCATTTAGGACTAGGTTTAGGTCCTCGGTAGGACTACGATATCTTAAGGAGGGCCTTAACCTGATTGCTGCTCTAATAAACCAATTAACCCACCTATGATCAGCAAGATTGGTGTCCAAAGGTACTAAGTGCAGAGATTTGGACTTTCAATGAAGAGGGTGTAAGTCCAGCTCTAGACTGTTTTGTAAGAAATCAAGGATCTTCTGGATGTTAGGTTCCATCTCCCCAGACCATGAGCAAAACTTCTTCCATATTTTTAGATATATTGCGGATGTTCTTTCTTCCAACAGTATTTTATTGTGGCTATGAATTTGTCAGAGAGAGACCTTGGTGTTTTAGTATGGCAACCTCAGGATCCAGGCTGTGAGCTTGAGGAACTCTGGATGAGGGTGTAGAATAGGACCTTGATGAAGAATGTCCTGGATGGATGGTAACTTCCAGGGTTCTTCTATTGCTAGTTTCTGAAGTAGGGAGAACCAGCTCCTCTTTGGTCAAAAAGGCGTGATCAGTATAACTGTCGTCCTCCCTTCTATGATTTTCTAAATTATTCTCGGAATCAGGGATAGAGGGGGAAAGGTGTATGCCAAACCCCAATTCCATATTAGTGCGAGAGCATCGATTCTCCAGGGATGGTCTCTTGGGTTCAGCGAACAAAATGTTCTTAGTTTTATATTTGTTCTTGAGGCGAACAGGTCTATTGTGGGGAGGTCCCATCCCCTGGTTATCATCTCAAACACCTCCTGTTTCAATGACCACACCGACTGGTCTATTTTCTGTCTGCTGAGGAAGTCTGCTTGCTGATTCAGAGAGCCCTTCAAGTGGACTGTTGAGATAGATTTCACTTCTTTTTCTGCCCAAGAGAATATTTCTTCCGCAATGCTCTGGAGTCTTTTTGAACGTGTACCTCCCTGGTGCCTGAGGTATGAAACAGTCGTCATGTTGTCCGATAGGATCTTTACATGGCGGTTCTTTAGAAACTCCCTGGTCGTGTTCAGAGTCTTCCAGACAGCGTACAGTTCTCTGAAATTTGATGATTGATTGGACATTTCCTTCCCCTAGGAGCCCTGGTAGTGTCTGTCTTCGACCTTTGCCCCCAATTTGCTAGCGTCCGTGAGAACTGTAATTGATGGGGATTTGCTCCATGGGACTCCCCTGGACAAGGCTTGGGATCCACAATCTGTGATCTAGAAATCCTAGTTTTTTGTTCCACTGAGCCAGAAGCCAGTTTTGCATGACACGATAGTGGGCCTGAGCCCATTCTACTGAGGGGGTGCAAGAAGTTAGGAGGCCCAAGAGACTCATTGCCTCTCTTATAGAACATTCTGTTTTTGATTGGAATCTTCTGACCTTTTGTTTGAGCGACTGGATTTTGACCTGAGGGATAAAGGTTGTTTGTTTTTGTGAGTCCAGGTTTACACCTAGGAAGTTCACATTCGTGGACGGATGTAGAACGGATTTTGATCTGTTCACTATCCAGCCCAGCCCCGACAGACGGGACAAGAATATTTCTAAGCGTGGTGGAAGGAGTCTCGTTGAGTCACCTATGATCAAGAAATAGTCTAGGTAGGGTACTATGTTGAGTCCTTCCTGTCTCATAGGGGCTACCATCTCTATTACCAGTTTTAAAATTTCTCCTTCAGAATGGGAGACGTCCGCGTCCCATGGTCTGGAGGAGAAAGCCTCATCCTCCATGTAATCCGAATCATAAGAAGAGATGGCTTTTACTCTTGGCCGTTTAGAGGGTTGAGGCTGGGAAAGGTCAGATACCCCGGACCTGGCGGCTCTCAGCTGCTCCTGTACCACCGATCGGATGCTTTCCATAAGGGAAGGCTGTTCCTGGCGGATTACTTCTCAAATACAGTCTTTGCATAATTTTTTAGCATATCCCTCTGGTAATTTTTTTGTTAAACAACGGGGAGGCTTTTTAATCTTTTTCTGTACCTCTTTAACCTGGGGATATGAGAAAAAAGGGAAACAAAGGAGGAGAGCTTTCAAGGAACAACATAGAATTTCACCAAGAATGTAATAGGATAGTAAAATGGGGGTCCCACCAGGGGAACTTAAGGGAGGCAGTGTGGGGGCATCAAGCTCCATAGAATCCTGCAGCTCAGGACCCGACATGCTGGGGGTGCCAGTGGGTAGCTGGTACTTACTCAGACCTCAAATCAGTGTCTGCCGTGGCTTGCCCGCTTCTTATTCATGCTGCTCTGCCTCCCGTCCCTGAAAACTTCCGGGTTGGGTCACATGACCGGGAGCCGGAAGTGACATTAATTATCGTCAGCGCGCACGTTGGCCGCTACTCTGGCCGCCCCACTGGAGGAGAGAAGGAACCATGCAGCCCGGGAGCAGGCTCCAGATGAACCGGAACGAGCCCTCCCGATATCCCTAGCCCAGCATAAGCACGCGGCCGCTGGCGGACTGGGGAGCTCCCGTCTGGAGCTAAGGTAAAACCAGGAGACCGTACTCGGAACCCCCTGGAGACGAAAAAACAGGAAAGGATAATTTACTCTTCATCTCCCTGAAGCACAGGGAGACTCTTCTCTGCCCCTGGCCTTAGTAGGGACAGGAACACTGAGGAGTGGTGAGGGAGGGGGCAATTTAACCTCTTCTCTCTTCCTGCCCCTACAGAGGTCTTGGGTCAATCTCCTGTGTGGCCGTCATGGTGATGAAATGGAAAATATTATATATATATATATATATTATATAATTTATTTTTTTCTCCATCATTGTGCACTCAATACCCCATAATGACAAAGTGGAAACAGAATGTTTGAAAAGGAAAAACTAAAATCTTTCATTGACATAAGTATTCAGACCCTTTACTCAGTACTTACAGTAATTGAAGCACCTTTGGCAGTGAATACAGCCTCCAGTCTTTTTGGTTATGATTCCACAAGATTTGCACCTTGTACCTGGATTTGTGGATTTTATGACATTCTTCTCTGCAGATCCTTTCAAGCGCAATTAGGTTGGATTGTGACAGTCACTGGACAGCCATTTTAAGTTCTCTCCAGAGATGTTTGATTGGGTTTAAGCCAGAGCTCTAGCTGGGCCACTTAAGGACATTCACAGAGTTGTCCCTAAGACATTTTGTGTTGTCTTGGCTGTATGCTTAGGGTAATTTACTTATTGAAAGGTGAACCTCTGGCCCAGGATATCTCTGCAATTTGCTGCATTCAGCTTTCCGTTAACCCTGACCGGTCTCCCTGTCCCAGATGTTGAAAACATCAAGCACCACACCCCACATCATGATGCTGCCACTGCCATGCTTTATGGTAAGGATGGTATTGGGCAGGTGATGAGTGGTGCCTGGTTTCCTCCAGACATGACTCTTAGAATTGAGGCCAAAAAGTTCAATTTTGGTTTCATCAGGCCAGAAAATTTTGTTTCTCAAAGTCTGAGAGTCCTTTAGGTGCTTTTTGGCAAACTCCAGGCAGTTTTTCATGTGCCTTTTATCAAGGAGAGGCTTCTTTCTGGCCACTCGCCACCCACCAGATTGGAATGCTGTATTGATGGCTGACCTTCTGGAAGTTTCCCCCATCTGCAAACATGATCTTTGGAGCTCACCCAGATGGACCAATGGGTTCTTGGTCACCTCTCTCACCTTCTCCCCCAATTACTTAGTTTGGTGGGGAGGCCAGGTTTAGGAAGAGTCCTGGTTGTTCCAAACCTCTTCCATTTGAGAATTATGGAGGCCATTGTGTTCTTGAGAACTTTTAGTGCAGCAGAAATATCTTGTACCCATCTCCAGACCTGTGCCTCCACACAATCTTGTTTGAGTTCCGCAGGCCGTTCTTATCTCCTCATGGCTTGGTTTTTGTACTGATATGCATTGTCAGCTATGAGACCTCATATAGACAAGGCTGTATCATTTCAAATCATGTTTAACTGAATTTACCACAGGTGGACTCCAGTGAAGATGTTGGAAAATCTCAAAGATAATCAAGATAAATCGGAGGATCCCAGAGATAAAAAATAAAAAAAAGTAATTGCAAAGGGTCTGAATACTTATGTTCATGCAAAATTTTAGTTTTTCCTTTTTTAATAAATTTTCTAAAAATGTCTACAATTCAGTTTCACTTTTTTCATTATGGCCCATTGAGTCTAGATTGATGGGGGAACACTTGGTTTTTATTTAATTTTAACAGAAAGCCGCAACATAACAAAACATGAAAAAGGTGAAAGGGTCTAAAGGCTTTCCAAATACATTGTATGATATATATATATATATATATATATATATATTGTGGGGAGTCGCTCTGGTAGATAGAGGTGCGGGTGCAGTACCGAGGCAAAACAGGAGTCCCGAAGGTGCAATAAACAGTGTTTTATTCACACTTGCACAAGATAAACAATAAACAGTCTCTTGGTGTTACTTCACACACATAAGAAATCATGAGAAGAACAAGACAGTCCTATACAGGCTCCAGTCACCTGGGAGGTTTTAGGTGCAAGTTCGCACCTGGCTGTCAGTCCAGCCGCAAGACAAGCGACGTCAGGTTTCCAGGCCGTCTGCACTCCTCCTTGCTGGGCTCTTGCTTCCAGCCCAGAGAACTCCCAAACTCAAATGATTCCACTGCCTTACAGCAGCTCCAGGACAATCACACCTCACCTGCTGGTGCTGGCTGTCTTATAAAGGCCCGGGAAAAACCGGCCTGGACCGTGGGGAATAGGCACCCACCCAACTCTTTGCCTACTCCCAGTAAGAGCCGGCCCGGATTGGCTTTGCACCCAAACTAAATAGAAATGTGTCAAAACAGCACTAGCTGCTGCTGACACGCAAGAAAACCCGGCTCTTACCTCACCGAGGCCAGGAACCTCGGTGACACATACCTGCCATCGACCACGGTACCTTGCACCTTACCACAATATCTATATATAAAACAAAGAAAGAGCAGGCAGCACTCCGGACTTGTGAAAAAAGCGTGGGATTTATTGACACCCAAACAACTGCAACGTTTCAGCTCGCCTCAATGGAGCCTTTGTCATAACTCTTGTTTATATATATATATATATATATATATATATATATATACATATAATTTATTTGTGGTCATGGCTACGGCCAAGAGATATCCGAAGAACCTTAGGGAGAGAAACAACAGGAACAACCTAACCTAGCTAGGCGTGTCTTAGCTAACCTGACTAAATGGCTTGTTGTGTGCCCTAAGCCATAATTGTGGGTAGGCCTATAAGTGGGTAAAAACCAAGCCAAGTAGGGTAGAAAAGGAACTCGAATGGCATGTGCAAACTAATCCCCAAGCCAACTGCAAGGAGTCAGGGATCTTTAGCGAAAATTCTGGGTGTATGAGGCAAGACCAGAAGGAGACCTACAACCCCTCTTGTGGATGGACAAGGCCGGAGACATGATGCTCAATATTGCGGATACTGCCCCAAAGCAGTATGGAGGACCGGGAATACGTTGTGAAATGGATCATGAAAAACCACCTGAACCTTGTAAAGTTTTGGTTCTAGTGCGAGTACTGGCAATGCCCTAGCCTCAGGAGATCGTGGAACCGAAACCTGACTGCCTAGACTATGCAGGAATGGGGGCCAAAAAGAACCATGTAGATAGGAAGAGAATCCATGAATAGTTCCCCAGACAACAGCTATCTGCTGGCCGTGGTCCGCACGTTGTTCTTCTGTGTACCCCTGAGAATTGTTTTAACGCCTGAGACGTGAAGACCGACCCACTATCTGAATCTTCTACCATGAGGAAATGCTGGACCTTGTCTAAAACCCGATTCAACATCTTTTATCGTGACAAACAAATGAACAGCTTGTGAAAACATGGCAGGAAACTTACTCCTATTGGCCCACTGACCTTCGCTGAGGAGCTGTTTGGTGAACTGGGGCAAGAGACCAGTCTGAGTGAATATGAACCAGGATTAAAGAAGGAATTTTTTTTTTTTTTTCTGAAGTGAACAGAAAAGTAGACCTATGGAATGTAACAGACCACTGAGGAAAGGAACGCAAGCCTGAAAAGAACGCAGTCATTGCTACCATGACGTAGCAATGAACAGGAGAATGCAGCTTTGAGTGGGAGCAGAGTACAACATATGATGTAACAACAAATGGGTGAACGCAGCTTTGGATGTGAGTGGTACCTAAAAAAACATGGTATGGGCGCAGCTCTGAGTATGGGTAGAGCATGAAAAGCATGGTATAAAGCAGACGTATAAATGCAGTCTGAAAGTGAGCAGAGTATTGACGTGATGCAAAAGCAGACACGTGAACGCAGCTCTAGTAGTGAATGGAGTATAGGACAAGATGTGAAAGCAGACATGCGGACGCAGCTTTGGATGTGAACGGAATATTAACTTGATGTGACAGCAGACATGGAAAGCGGCTTTGGTGAGTGGGGTATACAACCTGGTGTAGCAGTAGAAGTGTGAACACAACTCTGGGTATAAGCAGAAGCATGAAATTTGGTATAACAGCAGCTCTGGTTGTGAACGGAGCATAATATAGATGTAACAGCGACATGAATGCGGTTCTTGAAATGGGCCTGAAAGAACCTGTAGTAGCATAGGACGTGTGAACGCAGCTCTTGGTGCGAGTAGAGCAAACATGATATACCGATAGACATATGAATGCAACTCTGGTCGTGGGTGGAGTTCAAAAAATGATTTGACAGCGTAAGTGTAAATGCACCTCTGGATGTGGCGAGAATGAAATTGGAAGGATAGCAGCTCTAAATGTGAATGGAGCAAAAACATGGTGTAACGGTGAACGTGAATGCAGCTCTGAAACAAGTCTAGTATGAACATGTTGTGACAGCGGACGTGGAAATACAGCTCTCACTGTGAGCAGAGCAAACATTGTATTCCAGTCGACGCATGAACGCAGCACTGGTTGTGAATGGAGCAATTGTGAACACCAGTGTGGTGCGTCCAGAGAATAAAAATGGAGTAACAGTAGCAGCTATGGCTGTAAACCAAGTATACAACATGTCATGACAGGCGTGTAATACGGATCCGGATGTCGGCTGGGTACGGAATGTGATGTAAGCAGTGAAATACGTGAAGTCTAAAGATGGTGATTGCGGGGGGAGGGGGGAGACACATGGCAGGGAACAGCTACAGCAAGAAGCCTAAACAATAACAGCTGCGTCCGATCTCCAAACATGACATCACGTGCAGCCCGGGTAACTCTTCCGGTCGGCTGAAGTAGCTTTTCATACAAGACGAACAAAGCGAAGTAAAGCTTGTAAGATTTATAGGAACTAACTCCAATTACCAAACAAACAAACAAACAAAGTTGAAAAGAAATAGAAATATTTAGCCCCAACGAACAAACCTGAGTTAGCAGATACTGAGGCAAAGCCTCCCGTTCGCTAGCAAAGTCGGCCCGGACCCAACTTACTTATGTATTATGGCGCATGCATGCTACGGTAACAGAGAGCAAAAAAACAAGCTTCATTCTGGCTCCATGCTGCAAAGAAAAGATCCTACCACGATCCAGGTGTCCGGTGTCGTCAAGCATCTTCTGTTGCCCTTCTCTTTGGCATTTCTTCTGCCCCTCACACTTTTACCAAGGTGGTGGTTCTGTGGTGGCGGCTTTGAGGCTTCAAGGACTGACCATCATTCCTTATCTGGACGACTGGCTTTGAAAGCCTCTGCTCTAGCGGTCCTAACCCAACTTCTTCAGGTAACAATCTCCTTTCTGTTCCACCTAGGTTGGATCATCAGCTGGTAGAAGTCGAACGTGAGCCCGTCGACTTCAGTAAGATATCTAGGCTTCATAACCGACTCCGCTGGGATGTCGCTCCAGTTGACTCCAGAAAGAAGATTCCGGGTTCAGAACACGGCAAGTTCCTTTCCCGGCGAGTTCCAATCCGGACTCTCATGAAGATGTTGGGGCTCATGTCAGCGTCTGCGGAAGCAGTCCCTTGGGCTCTATGGCACCTCCGCCCTCTACAGTCGGAGGTCCTCTCCTAATGGAATGGCAGCCCTGCTGGGCTAAACTCCCTGTGCTCCCTGACTTGGCAAACTCGGTATTCCCTCAGATGGTGGTGCCATCTTTTAGACGGGAAGTCTATGACCCAGCCAGTCTGGGTCATATTGACTACGGATGCGTCCTAAGTAGGCTGGGACGCTCACCTAGACGACACTCCAGTTCACGGGACCTGGTTTCCTCAGGAGTGGCTTCTTTCATCCAGTCTCCGCGAGATTCAGGCTATCCGGCTAGCCCTCCTTCACTTAGCCCCTCAGATCCGGGGCAAAGCGGTGAAAGTCCAGTCAGACAATGTGACTGCGGTACTTTACATCAACCAGCAGGGAGGCACAAGATCACTTCCCCTCTTGTCAGAGATCGGGGTGATTCTGGATTAGACAGAGTTGTACCTTCCCACTTATCTGCGATCCACATCCAAGGCTCCCTCAATATGATAGCAGCTGAGCCGCGGTCTTCCGTCGGTAGAGTGGTCTTTTACATCCGGAGAATCAAGCAGATAGTCCTCAAGTGGGTATGCCAGAGGTGGATCTCATGGTGACAAGGTTCAATGCCAAGGTGGAGAGGTTCTGCTCCCTCTACAGGGAGGACAACCCCCTGGCGTTAGACGCTCTGTCAATATCCTGGAGGTTCAGGCTGGCTTACATCTTCCCTCCCTTTTCCATGATACCGAGGGTATTGATGAAAATCCGTCAGGATTAGGCCTCGGTGATAGCCATCATACTGTTTTGGCCGAAGAGATCCTGGTTTACCTAGCTCACCCAGTTGAGTCGAGGACAATATTGGAGGCTCCCCCCACAGCAGACCCTGGTGTCGTGGGACACTCACCTCTGCTCAGATCTGCACAGATTCAACCTGACAGCCTGGAGGTTGATCAGTCCCTTCCCGGAATAGAAGGGCTTTCAGAGTCGGTCCTGAGAACACTGTCTCATTCTAGAGCGGACCCTACCAAGAGAGCCTGCTCTTGTATTATGAGGATATTCTCATCCTGTTGTACTTCAACTGAGGAGGCGTCTGCAGATCCGCCCCTCTCCGCTATCCTTCAGTTCCTGCAAAACGGCCTTGATAGAGGCCTTGCCCTTTTACTCTGAAGATTCAAGTTTCAGCCATCTCAGCTTGCCTTAACAGGCTTTTTTCTCAGGACCCGCTGATCAAACGGTTCCTTAAAGGAGCTGAAAGATTAAAGCCTACAGTACTGAGACCCTTTTTTCAATGGGTTTTTCAGTAGTTCTCAGGGGTTAGCATCTCCCCCTTTGAACCGTTAGAGGAGGTGGACATCAAGTTCGTCACTTGGAAGTTTGTGTTTCTCCTTGCAGTGACTTTGGCCAAGAGGGTCTCTGAGCTTCAAGCTCTCTCAGCACATGAGCCCTATTCTTACATGACCGGGACCTTCTTAGATTCCTCCCGTATTGTAGGCCTAAAGTTCCTTCCTTCCAGAACATCAACCAGGTGATATTCCTCCCGGTTCTGTCGACATCTACCACCTCCTCCTAGGAACCTGCTAGACATCCTCTGGACGTCTCGAGATGTCTCCGGATCTATGTGGATAGATCAAGGAGTTCAGGAAAGATGAGAATCTGCTAATCCTGTTTCCGGTAAGTTTAAAGGCTATAAGGCATCCAAACCTTCCATCAGTCGGGGATTGAGGAGGCATTTAAGGAATCCTTTGTTTCCACAATCTCTGGACCCTCCGGGATTCGTGAAGGCCCACTCTACTAGAGTTGTGGCTACTTCTTTTGCCGAGAGGAGTCTTCTGCCTCTCAGCATGATTTGCAAAGCTGCCTCCTGGAGCTCTGAATCGACATTCATCTCCCATTATAGACTAGATGCCAGTCTAGCTGAGTTTTCGGCCTTTGGGCAGACTTTTCTTAGTTCTGAAAGGCAGGAAGGCCCTCCCTAGGGTTTTTTTCTTGCTATCTCCCCATCTGTGCTGCTGGTAGGACGTAAGGGAATCGTTAATTTCTAACGATAATTTGTTTTCCCTTAGTCCTAACAGCAGCACACAAATTTCCCACCCTAGTAAGTCTAGTTTTTTTCTTGCTATAAACACAGTGGGCTGGGGGTTGACTTCCTCCTTTTAAGGAGATACTTAATTGTTAAATTGAGTTATTAGTCTTGGGCTCATTAAACATTCCGCCGGTCCTGCCAGTCCACGGGGGGTGGTTAACCCCATCTGTGCTGCTGTTAGGACTAAGGGAAAACAAATTATCGTTGGAAATTAACGATTAACCACCCCATAAATATCACCCAGTGTGAACAAAAACTCTAAACTAAAAAGCAGTGAGGAGCAAATTTTTGTGTTCTTTGCCTGCAATCTGAAAAGACAGCATTATGTAGTTTCTAGCTATGTTACAATGGAAAATGGCATTATTGTGTCATAGTAGTGAAACTTTTCATTGCAGTCTATTGGGAGAATAAACACCTGCAGACTTGAATTGTGGAAAAATGGAATCTTGCTGTTGTAGCTAAATGGGTTTGATTTGCTATAAAGTTTTAGAAATAGGTGGAGATCCAATCATAGATTTGATCTTCTGACATACAGATGTGTCAGAAAATCACTTGTGAGGGACTTTCTGCTTTTCATTTGAAACAACCCCACTTTTAAACGGCACTATTCAAGTAAGGGCTTATGCACATGTATAACAATGTACAGGCTGTACCCACGTTTTTTTTTCCTATAGCAAGCTCTGTGACCTGTGAAGAGGTAATTGAAAAAGGAGGGGGAGTAGATAAGCTCCTATGTTATCTATAGTAAAGTACCTTTTATTGTAAGGGCTCATTCACGCAACCATATGGTTTTGCGTTCTGTTTTTAACTGATCCGTTTTTCCGTTTCAGTAGTGTTCCCGTTCCACTTCAGTTCCGTTCCATTTCTGTATGGTTTCCGTTTGTGATCCATTTTTTGCTGGTCGCAAACGGAAAGGGAAGCATATAATAATGTTTTAACAGTAAGTACATTGAAAAATTGGGCTGGGCATAAAAGTTTCAATAGATGCTTCCGCAAAGATGGAACGGATACGGAAGACATACGGATGCATTCCATATGCATTCTGTTTTTTTACAGCCCCATTGACTTGAATGGAGCCACGGAATGTGATTTGCGGGCAATAATAGGACATGACTCAAAATGTAGCAGAACGGAAAAACGGAATGCATACGGCGTACATTCCGTTTTTTTGCGGAGCCATTAAAATGAATGGTTTTGTATACGGACGGTATACTGAACTCAAAAAACGGCCCGTATGCTGAACGCAAAAAGAACGCAGTCCTAAACCTGCTTGTGATAATGCAATGAAAAGTGATCCCTATAGAACAGGAATTGTTAGAATATTATTAGGCCTCGTGGTGAGTCTGAAAAGTCTAAAATTTGGGATTTTTTTTATACATAGTGACATGAAAAATTAAAAATATCTATAAAAATGCATTCAATCTAGTGCTTCTAGATCATCTAAGTACATACCATCATACATACATTTGGAACATGTATGAAATCGGAGCCATATGGCTCATTACTATTGGAACCCTAAACTGAGCTATAATACAAGCATGTACATGGGTCTTGGGCCACATTCAGACATGGAGAATTCTGTGAGAATGACAGATTCTGACAATTTGGCAGATAATGCAAATGTTTTGCCATATTTAAATGCTCTGAAAAAACAAAATCAGTGTAGAATAGATTCTAAACTATGGTATGTTCATTGTTGCTGCTGATTTTATGCTGGAGGCACAGATTAGTTTCAATTAATTACTATAGAGCTAATCTGCATGTGGCTCTGTTGGCCAATCCATGGCAGAAATCTGAGTTTCACAGACAATTAGTGTTGGGTGCAAATATTCGAATTGCGAATTTTAATCGCGAATATCGCAACTTCGAGAATTTGCAAATATTTAGAATATAGTGATATATATTCGTATTTTCGAATATTTAACTTTTTTTTCATCAGTAACCTCCCTTTTTGCTTGTGGGCCAATGAGAAGGCTGCAATGTCTTTGTCTGAGCTTAGTAACATCCATAGCAACCAATCGGAAAGTTGCCTACCCCTTTACTATATAAGAACCTCCCCACAGCCATTTTCTACAGTTTATCACAGTTCTGAGAGAGAGAGAGCAGTGTCATTGCTGTGCACTTTGTTTTCCTGTGTCACATTACATTAGATAGTTAGTTTATATATATAATTCAGATAGTTAGGGGGAGATAGTCAGTGTAGGTTACATTGATTTATAGTGTAGCTGATAGGTTCCAGTGCAGGGTGTTAGGTAGTGTAATAGGTTCTGCTTTCCATACATACATACATACATAGTGTTGTGATGTCACAAGTTCACAAAAATACTTAGTGCACCAATCACTAATATGTAGTCAGACCTGCTAAAATGTAAAGTTGCAGATATTGTGCAAAAATATGCACATCATTATTTGCCGATTTGCGCAATCGTGAATATATCGGACCACTGTATCTGCATATAAAGCTAGTGTAATGTTCTGCCGTGCCAACCATTTTCTCCAGTCTCAGGAAACTTCTAGCAGCTTGAAAAATGTAGCTATAGTGACCCACGCCTGTATTGCACGCACAATACGCCCATGTTACATTGCCGATTTTGGCAAAGAAAATAACCTTGAATTTGAGAATATATGAAGAATACTTGCAAAATATCGCAAATTCAAATATTGTCCCTGCCGCTCATCACTACAGACACACACAATATAATATACACAGTCTTAACAATAGCAAAGACAGGTGCACTCTGCGGTAATACTAAACCCTCACACTGATGTTAAAACTGAGAGGTTAGTTCGACATATCCTACTAGGAAGACATGTCTTAAGCTCGGGCACCGCGCCAAGGTCTCTCAAGTGGCCCGAGGCCCTACCACTCACCTAAGACTGGGCCCCCTCTTGCTCTGGGACCCATAGCAGTCGCATGGTCTGCCACTATAGTAGTTACGCCCCTGCTCTGCGTTAATACTAAACCCTCACACTGATGTTAAAATTGAGAGGTTAGTTTGACATATCCTACTAGGAGGACATGTCTTAAGCTCTGGCACCACGCCAAGGTCTCTAATGTAGCCCGAGGCACTACCACTCACCTACCTGTGCCATATGGGCGATACCAGGGGCCAGTGGGCGAATTACAGGAGCATAAGGCCTGACTCACAAACAGCTTACCAGTAACCTCCAGCATGTAGCCATGCTTGCAATGGGAGGAGGGAGGTGCCTGTGAGCCCCACCCGAGACTGGCTGATATGTGCCTGCTTTTCATCTACAGGCTACATTTAGGTGAACCTGTTAGACCCTGGGCCATATCAGCCAGTTCGGGTGGGGCTCACTGGCACCTCGCACCATGGTTTTCCCCATTTCCCCCCGAATACGGCAACACACCATGTGTGCTCAAATACTGATGTATGGGTGCACAGCAGGCTTTCTTTATCCCCCTTTTGTAACACACCCTGCATCTTTTTTGGGTCCTTCCCTTCCTTGCTGCCTGGGGGACTTGACCTGGAAAATGTTGCCCTGGTAAGACACGGGCAACATGACTTCCAGAAGTACTGGGACCCTCCCCGGCCTGGGTTTAAAAAATTAGGGCCTTGATAACCACCTCTTGGAAAGTTCCTGTGTGGCCTGCAGATTGAAATAGCACATACGCATTGCACCATCCCGTCTGTACGATGTGTATGCCAGCTTTTTGTACCACACTTTTGTTTTTCGTGTGAAAAGATCCACCCCTCCCATGTGCCTGTTGTATTCCAGGATACAAACTGGTTTGGGGACAGTGGTAGTGGTACCACATACAGGGGCAGGGGAGCTGGCGTTAGTGTGAATAGTGGTTAGTACAAGGACATCCCTCTCGTCCTTGTACTTAACCACCAGCATGTTCTCATGGAGGAGAGCCCTACTTTTACCCATTCTCTGTGGTTGCCCTAGCAGGGATGTAGGGAGGCCCCTCTGATTTTTGCGCACTGTCCCGCAAGCCACAGTACCTCTGGCAGTTAGGGACGTGAATAGGGGTATGCTGGTATAATAGTTATCCACATAAAGGTGGTAACCCTTATCCATTAGTGTGTGCAGTAAGTCCCACATGATCTTCCCACTAACTCCTAGGATGGGGGGGGGGGGGCATTCTGGGGGTTCTATCTGGGACAGAGGGTGGTTTCGGGATCTGGAACAGCTGCAAATTAAAAAAAAAAAATCAGTGCAGCAATTCCAGATGTTCTTCTTTTCTTCTTTCTTCTTTTTTTCTTCTTTGAGCAGGAAGGGGTTAAAAGCGCAGTGGTGGTACACCACAAGTCCCAGCAAGCCAAGAGCAGCACAGAACCTCTCTGCATGCAGTCACCAGCTAGAATGGCTGCATGCAGGGAAGTTCAGCCCTTTCCTGTGCAGCTAATAGCGCTGCCATTGGCTGGAGCGTTGTTCCAGCCAATCGCAGCGCTGGCAAGGGAACCCCAAACACCGGTGTCCCTTGCCTCACCTCGGAGGATACTGCTGCTGACCAGCTCAGCACCGGTCACCTCCCCCTGACCCACCCCGCAGCTGTATACAGCTTTCGGCGCTGCAATATGCCGGTCTTCATTGACTGGCCAATCACAGTGCTTAGAGCTGCAGGGGGGGCGGTGCAGCACCATGCTGCCCTTACCCGGCATGGCTGCCTGCCGGTAAGAGCAGCCATGGTGCCCCGATTCCCCGGCTATCGTTCCCCAGAGCCCCGCGGACCTTGCGCCGTACATGTACTGCGCTGCTCCTTAAGTCACGTCCGGTTGCGGCATACATGTACGGTACGGGTCCTGACGGGGTTAATGTCCGCCATCAGCATTACTGCCGATCGCGAACATTAACCGCGGGTGTCTGCTGTATGAAACAGAGAATAAATGAGTATATTTTGTGGCACACTGTCAACTAAAATAAAGATATCAATAGGCCAAGAGGATAAAGTAATGAAGGATGTATAGTGCAGGGTATGAGGGGAAATATTAAGATAATGTGGGGAGGCAGAGAGAATATGGAGGATACTGGGCAGAGGGGCAGTACAATATACTGTATCTAGCCCTCAACCTAAAAATCCCATTCTGCCATTTGTGTGCAATAGGAGGGGGACAAAATAGCATCCCTCAATGGAGAAGTTAGCTGAAACCACTGGGGGATACAGTTTTCAATTTAATAAACCATCCACATGCAGAAGTAATATCCGATCCATATTAACCCGGTGCTGAGAGGTATGAATCACTTTGATCCCTATAAATTTTGAGCAGCCAGGGTCCCCGTTGTGTTCAGTCAATATGTGTTTTGCCAACAATGTATCCCTCCAATTTTGAGAAGCCGGGGTCCCCGTTGTGTTCGGTCCATATGTGTTTTGCCACCAGTATGTCTCTCCGATTGCGAATGTCCCCCAAATGTTCTCCCATCTTTATCTGTAGTTCACGAATGGTCTTACCAACATATTCCTTTCAAATCACACAAGTAAACTTATAGATAACCCCTCTAGATCTACAACTGATAAAATCTAGGATTCTGTACTCCTTTCCTGTCACCCGACTGTAGAATTTTTTGCCCGACTTCAAAAATATGCAGGCTACAAAGCTACAACACGATACCTATAGCATCTCACTCTCATCCATGTGACCCCCTGCTGCTTATTGGCTGTTTGGTGTCACATGATCAGGATGAATTGCAATGTGTATTTTTTTTAAATGACAATAAATGGCCAGTAGATCACTTTTAAGCCTCATTTATCTTCAAAAAAGTCACAAAAATGTTGTAACTCCATGCCAGGCATACTTCAAAAGATATAGGCCTATAACACATTGCACTTATTCCAAATTCATTTTTACTGTGCGCCATTTCATAAATTAAGTGAAACCAACAGCAGACTTAAAACTGACACAAAAAACACTGCAAATGATAAATTCCTCCGAAAAAGCCCTCAAAAAGGGTGGGATTCATCATTAGAGCTTGGGAATTTTTAGGTTGAGGGCTAGATATATTGTACTGTCCACCTGCCCCATTATCTGCCCGCATCCTCTATATTCTCCCTAACTCCTCACATTATCTTAACATCTCTCCTCATTCCCTGTGCATCACAAAATATACCCATTTATTCTGTGTAGGGGCCATTTTTGTGAGTGGAGTAATTCTATTCAGCTGCCATTGGGCCCCACAGAAAAAGCTTTTTATGTCTGTAAGCAACTTGCAGTTTATAGCAGCAGTCCTGGAAATGGCTGGAGTAGGTCTGTCCTCCTTTTGGGTACACTGAAAATAGGAAAGCCAGGAACCGCGCTTCAATCCGGAAACCACGTAGAATAGCACAAACTGTAGCGAGGTCTTCAACACTGGAAAGCCACTTTAACGCCACGAAGCCGACCAAACAAATTTCCAAATATGGCACACCTTAAGAAGACAAACACATAGTGCAAAACCCACAGTGCTTGAAACCTTTGAGGCTTTATTATACTCACAGCAGTAAGAATAAAAACAGCATAAATGTCATCCACAACTGCTCTGCCCGACCCGGGTTTCACCACGTTGGCTTCGTCAGGGGCTTGGCGAAACAATAACCCAGTAGCTATTTATCTACATCAGGTTCTGAGAAATATGTTTAAATCTAAACTCCAATCAGCGGATACCGCTCATAAATCACAGCGAGAGGACGTATCCCAGCCATTGGGCCCCAGTCTATCCTTCTCCGAACTTAGCGCAGGCATATCAGACTGTGCTATTAGGAAGCAGCGGGCACGTGTCTTGCATTTCCTAGCAACTTCAGTGCTACCAGCCCTCCTCTCCCCATTGGCGTTGGACGCACAGGCAGGCGGGACATGCCAGCAGCAAGCTGGAGGGTGCCACCTTTTATTTCCACAGCACAAACAGTCACAGAGCTCCCCAAGAACTGGAAGGTATACCCTTTTTTGGGGGTACCCTGGTTGACACCAGGGGCCCAGCACCTGAGGACACACCATTAAATAGGGTAGGATTCCCTTGCCCCTTATCTGCACTGTAAAATTTTGCTTCAAACTGTTCTGTTCACTAGTAAAGAAGTCCCCTGAAGAGTCAGATTCACTTGTGGGACTACAAGGTACCTTTTACCTTATTTTTATGGTTGTTTTTTATCCCCAGTAGGTCTAGTAACAGTGCCAAGTGCTCCATGTCAGATCCGTGAGTCCGTGTTGTACAATCCGTGTGCTGTCCGTGTTTCACGGTCCAGAATGTGTGCTTAAAGAGGACCTTTCACCTATTTAAAAACTAAAAACTAACTATATCTGTGGCCAGAGCGGCGCCCAGGGGTCCCCCTGCACTTACTAGTATGTCTGGGCGCCGCTCCGTTCGCCCGGTATAGGCTCCGGTGTCGGAGCTCCCTCTGTTGTATGGGGCGGGGACTTTGTATCAGGTGTGTCTCTTGCTGCAGAGCTGGCCAATCACAGCGCACAGCTCATAGCCTGGCTATGTTGTTTTATATATACAGTCAAGGTTGCATTATGGTATTAGCCATGGGCAAGAAAGCAAGTTTTCAAATTCTCCATTTATATCTAGTTCTCACCCATTGTCTTGGAGGATAATCATTTGCCCACACAAAATGTTTAAGGTGTTTTTCTTTTTTTTTTTTTTAATCAGGTTTCTTTTTATTGAAATAAAACACATTATAAAAATTACAACCGAGAGGACGTTGTTTCTTTTTTTTTTTTTTTTTTTTTTTTTTTGCATGTACAGTGAGACATAACACTAATGCAATCAAGTCAAAAGGCACAATAACAGTGTACGCAGACACCTAACACATTGCAAAAAAAAATCTAGAACGTACGGAAGATGCCCCTCGACAGGATACAAGCACGTCCAAGAAGTCAATTAAACAATGTCAACCAGTTTTTCAAACACTATAACACCCCTACCCCCCTCCCACCCCGGACAGAGAGACAGCGACTAAGAACAGGCACATACAGGCAATCAGGTGAGGGACAGAATATAAGCAGGTAAAATACCATAGACGGTCACGGCAAACCGTCAGACTTGAACCTATAAAGGCACCCTAGCCAACGACTGAAGCACAGCCAGTTGTCCTCTTAGACAATCCCGGACCAATGCTTGTGAAGCTAAGTGCGCAGACTCCACCCATCTTTGCCAAATAGACATAAACTTAGCAGGACATCTCCTTTTGACATAAACCCCTCTTTCAAGCCGAAGAACCATATTCATTCTATTAACCTACTCCTGTTTCGAGGGGGAGGTCTCCCGAATCCAATGTTTGACAATCAGAACTCTGGCCTGAAACAGGAGACGCTGTATACATAAAGAGACATTGTCCCCGGAACCTGAATTGTCAAGCAGACCTAGGATACAAACTCTGGGGTCATCAGCCAGTCGTACACTAGTTACAGTAGCTATAATAGCTCTGACATCATTCCAATATGGGCGCAATCTGGCATAGCTCCAAACCATATGGAGGAGATTTAAGGTGTTTTTCATACCAAAAAATTACCTGACCTATCCTCGGGTTCAGGTAATGAAAGACAAAATACTTTTCATCAGTATAAATCTTTTATCAAAAATAAGAGAATCAGTAAACACACACAATGCACTCAAGAAAAGTGCCCATCTAGGGATGGGGAGCATAATGAGATTCTTAATTGTACAGGACATCATGACAACATGAGGCCATCAATGACAATATTTGTCTGTTGCCATAATACAACTTAAATAAAGTGAAAAACTAAAAAATATAAAACATTAACCTAAAAAAAAGGCACCCACATTTGCAGATGACAACAACTCTGGGGCAGGAGGAGGAGCAGAGGGATATTTGTGCTGGGGTTGAAACTGTGCGGGAGGGGGCACATATGAAGGGCCATGGTATGGCTGACCATAATACTCTGGAGGTCTTTGACTAGCCACTCCATAGGCATAATCCTGGAAGTGCATAGGCTGGGAACCATGGTACTGCATGGGCTGAGGAGAAGAGGGGTGAAATACTGAGCCCGGTGGTGGGGGATTAGGTGGCTCATTCACATTTATACCACTGTTCAATAGCCCGCAGAATGCTCATGGGGTTATTTGGTGGAGTGGCAGCTTCAAGAAGGGTCATAATGCCACAATGCACTCTTGTCTGTATTTTGGCATGGACTCCACGTAAAAGAGGGGCCAGAGTATGGACAAAATGGTTGTACTCATCCTCTGAGCAGGCCTCACTGATGTATCGCAGGACTCGCTCATCAATTACTGCTGCATTGCTTCATGCAGAACGGGTGTAGGCACGTGCACTCTGACCAACTAATCTGGATGGTGGACTTTCCTGGCCAGATGTTGATGGCTGCTCTTCCACCTCAGGTCCTTCTGACTCTGTAACCATAGGAGGGTCAGATGTGGCAGGGGGCGTGTCATCAATCACCTCCTCATCCTGAAAACTGTCTTAGTGCTTAAATAAAAGTCCGATTATACACATCACATTAAGGACCCAAAATATCCAAGGTTTGACCATAATTCTTAGCACATATTTACCTACTTAAAATGTCTTCAGAAACTGGTTGCAAGGTAAAATTGTTTACAAACTAAAAAAAGGAAAATCACACCATGCTGGGACTTGTAGTTTGATAACAGCTGGAAGGACAGAGTTTGACGCATGTGATCTAGATAATGACAAATGACATTAGCATTAAACATGGACCAGGAAATACTTCCACAATAAAAAAAAAAAAATACGGGTTCAGCTCCATGACATCACAAAACAAATGTAGTTGCTGCAAATAAATGTAGGGTTTCTTCTTACGCCCACCAGAACCACTCCTTGGGGCCTGTGTTCCACGCCAGAAGGTGTCTCTACACGTCCGCCAAGGTGTTTTACAGCATCCACTGTGTGACGAATAAAGTACACAGGATTTGAAAAGTTACAGGAGTGAACTTGATCCCCAGTCAGACGCCAGAAGCTCTGCTGTCGCAGCTTCCCATGACGGTTGTCCCACAATTCTGGGCTGGACTGCACTAAAGTTATTAATTGCTCCACATTTAACCCCTTCTACCCCGGGCCAGTTTTTGCCTTCCTGCCCAGGTCATTTTTTGCAAATCTGACATGTGTCACTTTATGTGGTAATAACTTTGGAACACTTTTATTTATCCAAGCCATTCTGAGACTGTTTTCTCGTGACACATTGTACTTGATGATAGTCATAAATTTGAGTCAATATGTTTTACCTTTATTTATGAAAAAATCCAAAATTTACAAAAAAAAATGAAAAATTTTCTATTTTTTCAAAATTTAAATTTCTCTGCTTTTAAAACAGAAAGTGATACCTCATAAAATATTTATCACTTAACATTCCCCATATATGTCTACTTTATGTTGGCATCATTTTGTAAATGTCATTTTATTTTTTTAAGACATTAGAAGGCTTGGAAGTTTAGAAGCAATTCTTAAAATTTCCAAAACCCACTTTTTAACCACATCAGCCCTCCTAGCTTAAACACCCTTAATGACCAGGCCACTTTTTACAATTCTGCACTACACTACTTTCACCGTTTATTGCTCCGTCATACAACTTACCACCGAAATGAATTTTACCTCCTTTTCTTCTCAATAACAGAGCTTTCATTTGGTGGTATTTCATTGTTGCTGACATTTTTACTTTTTTTGCTATTAATAAAAATTTAACGACATTTTTGCAAAAAAATGACATTTTTCACTTTCTGTTGTAAAATTTTTCAAAAAAAACTACATTTCTATATAAATTTTTCTCTAAATTTATTGTTCTACATGTCTTTGATAAAAAAAAATCCAATAAGTGTATATTTATTGGTTTGGGTAAACGTTATAGCGTTTACAAACTATGGTGCAAAAAAGTGAATTTCTGCATTTTGAAGCAGCTCTGACTTTCTGAGCACCTGTCATGTTTCTTCAGGTGCTAGAATGCCAGGAAAGTATAAATACCCCCCAAATCACACCATTTTAGAAAGAAGACACCCCAAAGTATAGCAGAGGGGCATGATGAGTTCATGTATCATTTCATTTTTTTTCACAAGTTAGCGGAAAATGACACTTTCTGAGGAAAAAAAAATAATAATAAAGTTTCCATTTCTGCTAACTTCTGGCAAAAAAAAATTAAATCTCCCACGGACTCACTATGCCCCTCAGTGAATACCTTGGGGTGTCTACTTTCCGAAATGGGGTCATTTGTGGGGTGTGTTTACTGTTCTGGCATTTTGGATGGGGCTAAATTGTGAGCAGCCATGTAAAAGCTAAAGGTACTCGTTGGAATTTGGGCCTCTTTGCGAACCCAGGCTGCAAAAAAGTGTCACTTATGTAGTATCACCGTACTCAGAAGAAGTAGGGCAATGTGTTTTGGGGTGTATTTTTACATATACCCATGTTGGGTGAGAGAAATATCTCTGTAAACTGACAACTTTGTATAAAAAAATTTGTCGTTTACAGAGATATTTCTCACACAAAGTATGGGTATATATAAAAATACACCCCAAAACACATTGCCCTACTTCTCCTGAGTACGGCGATACCACATGAGTGACACTTTTTTGCAGCTAAGATGCACAAAGGGGCCCTAATTCCAATGAATACCTTTAGGATTTCACAGGGCATTTTTACGCATTTGGATTCCAGACTTCTTCTCACGCTTTAGGGGCCCCTAAAATGCCAGGACAGTATAAATACCCCACATGTGACCCCATTTTAGAAAGAAGACACCCCAAGGTATTCTGTGAGGGGTATGGTGAGTTCATGTAAAATTTTATTTTTTGTCACAAGTTAGTGGAATATGAGATTTTGTAAAAAACAAAATAAAAAAAATAAAAATATATCAATTTCCGCTAACTTGTGCCAAAAAAAAAAATTCTGTGAACTCGCCATGCCCCTCACGGACGACCTTGGGGTGTCTTCTTTCCAAAATGGGGTCACTTGTGGGGTATTTATACTGCCCTGGCATTTTAGGGAACCTAAAGCGTGAGAATCCAAATGCGTAAAAATGCCCTGTGAAATCCTAAAGGTACTCATTGGTTTTAGGGCCCTTTGCATCTTGGCTGCAAAAAAGTGTCACTCATGTGGTATCGCCGTACTCAGGAGAAGTAGGGCAATGTGTTTTGGGGTATATTTTTATATATACCCATACTGTGTGTGAGAAATATCGCTGTAAACGACAAATTTTTAATTTTTTTATACAAAGTTGTCAGTTTACAGAGATATTTCTCTCACCCAACATGGGTATATGTAAAAATACACCCCAAAACACATTGCCCTACTTCTCCTGATTACGGCGATACCACATGTGTGACACTTTTTTGCAGCCAAGATGCGCAAAGGGGCCCAAATTCCCATGAGTACCTTTTAGGAGGGCATTTTTACGCATTTTTCTTCTCACGCTTTAGGGCCCCTAAAATGCCAGGGCAGTATAAATACCCCACATGTGACCCCATTTTGGAAAGAAGACAGCCCAAGGTATTCCATGAGGGGCATGGCGAGTTCATAGAAAAAAAAATGTTTGGCACAAGTTAGTGGAAATTGATTTTTTATTGTTTTTTCTAACAAAGTCTCCCTTTCCGCTAACTTTTGACAAAAAGTTTAATTTTTCATGGACTCACTATGCCCCTCAGCGAATACCTTAGGGTGTCTTCTTTCAAAATGGAGTCACATGCGGGTATTTATACTGCCCTGGCATTTTAGGGGCCCTAAAGCGTGAGAAGAAAAATGCGTAAAAATGCCCTCCTAAAAGTTACTCATGGGAATTTGGGCCCCTTTGCGCATCTTGGCTGCAAAAAAGTGTCACACATGTGGTATCACCGTACTCAGGAGAAGTAGGGCAATGTGTTTTGGGGTGTATTTTTACATATACCCATGCTGAGTGAGAGAATTATCTCTGTAAATTGACAACTTTGAATAAAAAAATGTAAAAAGTTGTCATTTACAGAGATATTTCTCACACACAGTATGGGTATATATAAAAATACACCCCAAAACACATTGCCCTACTTCTCCTGAGTTCGGCGATACCACATGTGTGACACTTTTTTGCAGCCAAGATGCACAAAGGGGCCCAAATTCCCATGAGTACCTTTAGGATTTCACAGGGCATTTTTACGCATTTGGATTCTCACGCTTTAGCACCCCTAAAATGCCAGGGCAGTATAAATACCCCACAAGTGACCCCATTGTGGAAAGAAGACACCCCAAGGTATTTCGTGAGGGGCATGGTGAGTTCACAGAAATTTTTTTTTTTTTGGCACAAGTTAGCGGAAATTGATTTTTATTTTTATTTTTTACAAAGTCTCATATTCCACTAACTTGTGACAAAAAATAAAATTTTACATGAACTCACCATACCCCTCACGGAATACCTTGGGGTGTCTTCTTTCTAAAATGGGGTCACATGTGAGGTGTTTGTACTGCCCTGGCATTTTAGGGGTCTCCGCAATCATTACACGTATTGCCAGCATTAGGAGTTTCTGCGATTCTCCTTATATTGAGCATACGGGTAATGAGATTTTTTTTTTCCGTTCAGCCTCTGGGCTGAAAAAAAAAAAAAAAATGAACAGCACAGATTTTTTCATTCGTATCAATCAATGTGGATGAAAAAATCTCTGCCAAAATCAGTGACTGCGGTGCGGTGGGCTGGGCGCTAGCTACCTAACAAGTAGCTAACTAACTGGCGGGGATAAGGGACCCTTATGCCCCATTCACACGTCCGCAATTCTGTTTGCGGAACGGAATTGCGGACCCATTCATTTCTATGGGGACAGACTTTGTCCCGCCCGGATCCGGAATTACGGATCCGCGCTTCCGGGTCTGCACTTCCGTTCCGCAAAAATATAGAACATGTCCTATTCTTGTCCGCAATTGCGGACAAGAAAAAGCATTTTCTATATAGTTCTGGCAATGTGCGGATCTGCAAAATGCGGAAAGCACATTGCCGGTGTCCGTGTTTTGAGGATCTGCGGATCCGTGGATCAGTTCCGCGGATCCGTGAATCCACGGATCCGCAAAACACATATGGACGTCTGAATGGAGCCTTACAAGGGGTGTCATCAATGACAGGGGGGTGATCAGGGGGTCTAGATGGGGTGATCAAGGGGTTAACAAGGGGTTAATAGGTGAGGGGGGGTGGGGGGGTTAGTGTAGTGTTTGGTGCAACTTTACATAGTTACCTGGTCCTCTGGTGGTCGATCCCAGCAAATGGGACCACCAGAGGACCAGGTAGCAGGTATACCAGACGCTGTTCACAAAACAGCGTCTGGTATACATGTTTGATGCGATTTATATCGCATCTACAGCCTGCCAGCGATTGATCATCGCTGGCAGGCTGCAGTTCAACTCTTGAGACGCGCGCCACTGTGAATGCGCGCGCGAGTTCACAGGAACTTGCGCGTCTCGCGAGATGACGCGCCGATGCGTCCACACAGAGCTACAGGACCGCCCGCAGGACGCATTCCCTGCGTTAGGCGGTCCTGTAGTAGTTAAGGACCAGTTCAGGTCTGAAGTCACTTTGTGAGGCTTACATAGTAGAAACCCCCCATTGCAGAAACTACACCCCTCAAGTTACTCAAAACTGATTTGACAAACTTTATTAACCCTTTAGGTGTCCCACAAGAATTAGGCTACATGCACACGACAGTATGTGTTTTGCGGACCGCAAATTGCGGATCCGCAAAAAAGGGATGACGTTCCGTATGGCATCCGTTTTTTTTGTTGATCCATTGTAATAATGCCTATCCTTGTCCGCAAACTAGAAAAAAATAGGACATGCTCTATTTTTTTTTGCGGGGCTACGGAACAGACATAATGATGCGGAAAGCACATGGTGTGCTGTCCGCATTTTTTACGGACCCATTGAAATGAATGGGTCTGCATCCTATCAGCCAAAAAATACGTAACGGACAAGGAAACAAAATACGGTCGTGTGCATGAGGCCTTAAAGGAAAATGGAGATGAAAATTCTAATTTTCACTTTTCTAGCAGATTTTCCATTTTAATCCATTTTTTATTTTTAACACATCAAGGGGATAAGGTGCCAGTTTTATTGGTACTATTTTGGGGTACATATGATTTTTAATTGCTTTATATTACGTTTTTTGTGAGACAAGGTAATAACATTCATCTGACAGGGTAGATCATGTGCTATTTTCATAGAGCAGGTTGTTACAGATGCAATGATATCAAATATGTCTACTTTCTTTGTTTATTTCAGTTTTACATAATAAAGCATTTTTGAAAAGAAAATTATGTTTTTGTGTGTCCATTTTCTGAATGCCATATTTTTTTTATTTTTCTGCTTATCGTCTTGTGCCGGGGCTCGTTTTTTGCAGGAAGAGTTGGCGTTTTTATTGGTACCATTTTTGGGTACATATGATTTTTTTGATCATTCATTATTACACTTTATGGGGCAAGGTGAACAAAAAATTGGTTGTTTTGGAACAGTTTTTATTTATTTATTTTTACAGCGTTCACATGAGGGGTTAGGTCATATGATATTTTTAAAGAGCAGATCGTTATGGACGCGTCAATACATAATATGTATACTTTTTCTTATTTATTTAAGTCTTACACAATAATAGCATTTTGTAAACCCAAAAATGATGTTTTAGTCTCCATAGTCTGAGAGCCATAGCTTTTTTATTTTTTGACCAATCGTCTTAGGTAGGGTCTCATTTTTTGCGGGATGAGATGACGGTTTGATTGGTACTATTTTGGGGGCATACGCCTTTTTGACCACTTGGTGTTGTAATTTTTGTGATGTAAGGTGACAAAAAATGGCTGTATTGGCACTGTTTTTATTTTTTTACAGTGTTCATCTGAGGGGTAAGGTCATGTGATATTTTTATAGAGCAGGTTGTTACAGACGCGGCAATACCTAATATGTCTACTTTTTTAAATTCATTTCACTTTAGTACAATAATAGCAACTCTGAAGCAAAAAAAATCAAATTTTAGTGTCTCTATTGTCTGAGAGTCATAGTTTTTTTAATTTTTTACTAATTGTCTCAGATAGGGTCTCATTTTTTGCAGGATGAGGTGACTGTTTTATTGGTACCATTTTGTGGGATATACGCATTTTTGATTGCTTTGTGATGTAAGATGATAAAAATGGCTTCTTTTGACACAGCTTTTATTTTTAGTTTTTTACTGTGTTCACCTGAGGGGCTATGCCATATAATATTTTTATAGAGCTGGTTGTTACGGACGCAGCGATACATAATATATGTATACTTTTTTTTAATTTATTTCACTTTAACACCATAATAGCATATTTGAAAGAAAAAAATGATGTTTAATTGTCTCCATGTTCCGAGAGCTATAGTTTGTTTATTTTTGGAGCAATTTTCTTATGTAGGGTCTCATTTTTTGCCGGATGAGGTGACGGTTTTATTGGTACCATTTTGTTCGACATACGCCTTTTTGAGATGTAAGGTGACAAAAATAGCTTTTTTTTAACACCGTTTTTATTTTATTTTTTATCGTGTTTATTGGAAGGGGTGGATCATTTGATATATTTATAGAACTGATCATTACGGACGCGGCAATACCTAATATGCGTGTTTTTCCTTTTTTTTCTATTTTTTCTTATAAAATCTGCGGAAAGGGGTGTTTTTTTCTTTTTTTACTTTAAACTTTATTTTTTTAATTAAAAACCTCATTTTTTTACTTTTTTTTAAACTTTATTTCTGTCCCACTCTGGGACTTCAACTTTTGGGGGTCTGATCCCCTCTGCAATGCATCTGTATTGTAATGCATTGCCTGTTAGTGTATTACACAGACTAATACACTAACAGGTTGCCTAGGAGACCCAGCCTGGGGCTGGATCTCCTCAGCCCCCGTAGAAGGCAGGTCCCGATGCCGTGCAAGGCATTGGGCAGTCTGTGCATGGCATCCGGCTGCCTTGTCCCCGCCATAGCAGCGCAGAGACTCGATGGGCTCCCTTACCCTCAGCAATCCCCTTCTATGTCACGGTCAGCGCTGACCACAGCATAGAAGGGGTTAATCAGGATACAGTAGGGGCCCGGCTATCAAGGACTGCCGGACCCCTGCAGTGATCGGGCTCGCACTGCTTCCGTGCCTGCCTGATCACCATGATGTACTATTATGTAAAAATGCGGGAAGTCACTGACTTCCATGATGTCATAGTACGTCACATGTTGGGAAGGGGTTAAAGGATGCATGGCCAATAAACATACTATTTCTTCCTTTAATAATAATAAAATAGCCTCAAAAATGGAGCTCCTAAATTGCACCGAGCAGGCTGGACTTGCTGGGAAAATCAGCAGGAACTATTTCCACCTGCTACTCCTGAGGCAATGGGGAAATCCCCAGAGTATCCCTAGCAACCATCCGTGAAAAACAAACCCGACACAGATGACATCCGTGACCGATTCGTGGTTTTCACAGACTCATTGACTATAATGGGTATGATGGATTCGGGAACACGGATCAAGATAGGACATGCATCCGTGCTAAAAAAAAAAATGGAACCACGGACCGTAAACACACACATTCAAATGAATGGAGCCATGGCCTGTCCGTGCGGAACACATACAGCACACGTCCATGAACCACTGACGCGTGAATGAGGCTTTACATGTGGCTGTGCTTTCCAGAATATGCTTTTCAGGGTGGTGCCTTCTGACTTGGCACCTTCTGTGCACGGTTATTTTTAGGCAATTCTACAAGCCTACAGACAGTCTACATTATCTTCTATAATTTTAGATTATATTACAATTAAAGGTTAAGTTTTACATTATCCCTATTTTATTTTTTTTTTTTTTGATGGCTGTCATAAAAATGTTGGAACGTTCATCACACTGGGGTTTAATCTTTGAATCTATAGGCAGCTTTATATGTGCAGTGTGGTGGGGAGAGATCTTTTGTGTTTGTGGTGTATTTAATAAGACTAAAATGGAGCAGAAGGTTACAATACACACAAGATTCTTCAAAGAAAAAAGTCATCCTGAATTATTGATTTTCTGCAACAACAAAAAACTTAATACGTGGTGCCCTTATTCCAGATTGATATGTTTTGTTCTTTTTATCTTCAAAGTCATTTTGATTAAAACTGTGACCGTTAGCCATAGCACATGTTTCTATTACAATGGCTGTTTTGCACCTCTGGGCAAATTTATTATTTCTTTCACCAGTATAGGCCTACTTTCTTACAAAAAAAAACACAACTGTATTGTAGTCAGTCACATAGTATGTATTTTAACATGAAAAAAACAGACATAAAAAAGACACAAAAAGATAAATCACCCATATTTCTGAACTATAAAGACTTGCAGAAATCTGTCTGAGAAAACTAAGACATCTCATTTTAGACATATTTATTAGGCTTCTTTTACACTGCCAGCAACTGCGAGTAGGAGGTTCGGCAGAGAAATAACACTCTGAATTTCCGCTGGACCCCATTATAGTTAGGCCTCTTGGACAGGACCGTATGGCTTTTTTAGTATTTTGCGGTCCGTTTTAAACTGATCCGTTTTTCGTTTCCGTTGTGTTTCCGTTTCGGTTCCGTTGTTCCATTCCGTTTTTCCGTATGGCATATACAGTATACAGTAATTCCATAATTAAAATTGGGCTGGTCTTAAAATTTTCAATAGATTGTTCAGCAAAAACGGAACAGATACGGAAGACATACGGAAGCCTTTCCGTATGCTTTCCGTTTTTTTTTTGCGGACTTGTTGACTTGAATTGAGCCACTAAACGTGATTTGCGGACAAGAATAGGACATGTTCTATATTTAAACGGAACAGAAAAACGGAAACGGAAGGCCTACAGAGACACTTCAGTATTTTTTGCAGACCCATTGAAGTGAATGGTTCAGTATACTGTCAGTATACTGAACTGAAAAAACTGCCAGTATACGGTCTGCAAAATACTGTCGTGTGCAAGAGGCCTTAGGCCTAATTCACACGTCCGTAGTGTGTTTTGCGGAAACACGGATCCACAAAACACGGACGGCTGCAATGTGCTATCCGCATTTTGCGGACCGCACATTGCTGGCACTATATAGAGAATGCCTTTAGAATAGGACATGTTCTATTTTTTTGCGGATGCGGAAACACGGATGCGGAAATGCGGATGCGGACATCACATAGTGTGCTGTCCACATCCATTCCTGCCCCTTTAAATGAATGGGTCTGCAACCCTTCCACAAAATTGCGGATGGGATGCGGATCCATTTTGCGGACAGGTTGGTGTTAATGGTGTTAATAAGGCCTTAATGGGGCCAGCGGGCAGTGTGAAACTAGCCTAAGGCCTCTTTCACACGAGCGTGTCCGGATTAGGTCCGGATGCGTTGCGGATGCGTTGTGGATGCGTTCAGTGAAAACTGTGCAATTTCACAGGCAAAGCCATTCAGTTTGCCTGCGATTGCGTTCAGTTGTTTAGTTTTTTCCACGCGGGTGCAATGCGTTTTGATGCGTTTTTCACGCGCGTGATAAAAAACTGAAGGTTTACAAACAACATCTCCTAGCAACCATCAGTGAAAAACGCATCACACCCGCACCTGCTTGCGGATGCAATGCGTTTTTCACACAGCCCCATTCACTTCTATGGGGCCAGAGCTGCGTGAAAAATGCAGAATATAGAACATGTTGCGATTTTCACGCAACGCAGAAGTGAGGCGTGAAAAAAAACGCTCATGTACACAGACCCATTAAAATGAATGGGTCAGGATTCAGTGCGGGTGCTATGCGTTCACGTCATGCATTGCACCCGCGCGGAAAACTTGCTAGTGTGAAAGGGGCATAAGGGTACTTTCACACAAGCGTTGTTAGAATCTGGCAGTATTTTGTCCAGTTAAATACCGTACATGGGACGGAACGGAAGACATCCTGATGCATACTGAACGGTTTGCTCTCCATTCAGAATGCATTGGGACAAAATAGAGGCGTTTTTTTTTCTGCTATTGAGACCCTTTACCGGATTTCAATATCGGAAAAGAATAACGCTAGTGTCAAAGTACCCTTGTGTCCTGGTACTTAAGGACCCAGGGCGTAGATGTACACCCTGCGAATATACGATCACCGCTGCGCACGTGGTGGTGATCGGAACAAGATGCCTGCTGAAATCAATCAGCAGGCACCTTGGCACAATGCCCAGGGGGATCCTGTGACCCCCCCATGTCAGCGATCGCAGCAAACCGCAGGTCAATTCAGACCTGCGTTTTGCTGCGCTATCTGCAGTCTCTGATCAGACCGCGGGGATCAGAGACTAAAATATGCCCCAAACTTATAAATTTTAACTCCCCCTGCACCCCGCCATATTAGTGTCCCCCCAGGCGGTGCAGGGGGGGGGATTGCGGGCGGTGCTGCGGGTGGGCGGCTCAGGAGGCAATTGCGATCCCCCTCCCGCCTCCTTTCAAATGTTTTCCCTGGTGTCTAGTGAGTATAGCAGGGGGTCAGCACATTGCTGACCCCCTGCTATAAACTGCTGACATCTGTGCTGCAGATGTCAGCAGTTTAACCCCTTCTATACCGCGGTCCGTACGGACCGCGGTATGGAAGGTGTTAATATGGAGGGAGCTCCCTCTCCCATCGGGGGGCTGCTGTACCTTTGCAGCCCCCCGACAGGATAGAATAGCAGAGGGAGGGAGCTCCCCTCCCTTCCCATCACCCGCTGCTCTGTTATGGCAGCAGGTGATGGTTACCATGGCAGCAGGACACTTTCAGAAGCGTCCTGCTCTCCATGGCACTGAAACTCTGAATAGGCTTTTGCTAAAGGCAAAAGCCTATTCAGACTTTGTAAAGTAAAAAATACAGTAAGTACACTATATAGTGTACTTACTGTATTATATAGACACCAGATCCACTGGATCTACAAGAACCAAGTGGGTCTGGGTAAAAAAAAAATGTCAAAAAAGTGAAAAATACATATCACTGAATAAAAATAAAAAAAAATCAAATACACTACACATATTATGTATCGCCGCGTTCGTAAAAATCTCCTCTATAAAAATATCACATGACCTAACCCCTCACGCAAATACCGTAAAATAAAACCCAAAAAAAGGTGTAAGAAAGCCATTTTTTGTCACCTTGCATCACAAAAAGTGTACTACCAAGTGATCAAAAAGGCGTATGCCTCCCAAAATAGTACCAATAAAACCGCCATCTCATCCCGCAAAAAATGAGTCCTTACATAGGACAATCGCCCAAAAAAATAAAAAAATATGGCTCTCAGACTATGGAGACACTGAGGCTGGGAACACACCTAGGCGTTTTTGGATCAGGCGTTTTTTTGAGCGTTTTTTCCGCGGAAAACGCGCGTTTTTTTAGGCTTTTTTGTATTTTTTCAACGCGCGTATTTGGGGCGTTTTTTGATTGACAGCTTACAGTTTGCAGAAAAAAAGAATCCCCACCCAGCAAAGGTGGGTGGAGATTCTGCCTTTCTGCTGTGTTTTACTACAAAAACGCGCGATCATATGCGCGTTTTTGAAGCGGAAAACATGCATATTTTCTTATATGCGCGTTCCCATGCTTTTCAATGGGTGCAAACGCTTGGGCAAACGCCCCAAAGAAGCTCATGCACAAGCATTTGCGTTTGGCGTTTTTCAGCGCGTTCAAACGCGCTGTAAAACGCTCAAGTGGGAACCATGTCCATTGGAATACATGGGTTTTCACTTGTTGTGCGTTTTCAGCGCGTTTGAAAGCGCTGAAAAACGCTTAGGTGTGTTCCCAGGGTGAAACATAATTTTTTTTTTCTAAAATGCTATTATTGTGTTAAAGTAAAATAAATAAATAAAAAGTATACATATTATGTATCGCCGCATCCGTAAAAACCTGCTCTATAAAAATATCACATTATCTAACCCCTCAGGTAAATAACGTTAAATAAATAAAATAAAAACAATGTAAAAAAAAACATTTTTGTCATCTCACATCTCAAAAACTGTAATAGCAAGCGATCAAAAAGTTATATGCACCCAAAAATAGTGCCAATCAAACCGTCATCTCATCCCGCAAAAAATGATACCCCATATAGGACAATCACCCCAAAAAAATAAAAATATATGGCTCTCAGACTATGGAGACACTAAAACATGATTTGTTTTGTTTTAAAAAATGATAATATTGTGTAAAACTTAAATAAATAAATAAAAAGTATACATATTTTGTATCGGTGCGTCCGTCGCAACCTGCTCTATAAAAAAAACACATGACCAAACCCCTCAGGTGAACACAACAAAAAAAATAAAAAAATACGGTGTCAAACGCCATTTTTGTCACCTTACATCACAAAAAGTGTAATAGCAAGCGACCAAAATGTCATATGCACCCCAAGATAGTTCCAATCAAACGGACATCTCATCCCGCAAAAAATGAGCCCCTACATAAGACAGTCGCCCAAAAAAAAATATGGCTTTCAGAATGTGAAGACACTAAAAAATCATTTTTTTCAAAAATGCTGTATTATGTAAAACTGAAACAAAACCCCCCAAAAAGTAGCCATATTTGGTATTGCCGTGTCCGTAGCAACCTGCTCTATAGAAATAGCACACAATCTAACCTGTCAGTTCAACGATGTAAATAGCAAAATATAAAAACGGTCCGAAAATAGCTATTTTTTTGCAAATTTTCCATTTTAATCAATTTTTCCAGTAACAAAGCAAGGGTTAACAGCCAAACAAAACTCAATATATATTGCCCCGATTCTCTAGTTTGCAGAAACACCCCATATGTGGTCGTTTTTTGATACCATGTCCCATTTGAAGCCCCCCTGATGCACCCCTACAGTAGAAACTCCAAAAAAGTGACCCCATTTTGGAAAGTACGGGATAAGGTGGCAGTTTTGTTTGTATTATTTTAGGGTAAATATGATTTTTGGTTGCTCTATATTACATTTTTTTTGAGGCAAGGTAACAAAAAATAGAAATTCTGAAATTTCATCTCCATTTGCCAATAACTCTTGTGGAACACCTAAAGGGTTAACAAAGTTTGTAAAACCGGTTTTGAATACCTTGAGGGGTGTAGTTTCTTAGATGGAGTCACTTTTTTGGAGTTTCTACTCTAGGGGTGCATTGGGGGGCTTCAAATGGGACATGGTGTCAAAAAACCAGTCCAGCAAAATCCACCTTCCAAAAACCACACGGCGCTCCTTTCCTTCTACGCCCTGCCGTTTGGCCATACAGCAGTTTACGCTCACATATGGGGTGTTTCTGCAAACTACAGAATCGGGGCAATAAATATTGAGTTTTGTTTGGCTGTTAACCCTTGCTTTGTTACTGGAAAAAATGGATTCTAACGGAAAATATTCCAAAAAAACGAAATTCTGAAATTTTATCTCCATTTGCCATTAACTCTTGTGGAAAATCTAAAGGGTTAATGACGTTAGTAAAATCAGTTTTGAATACCTTGAGGGGTGTAGTTTCTAGAATGGGGTCATTTTTGGGTGGTTTCTATTATGTAAGCCTCACAAAGTGACTTCAGACATGAACTGGTCCCTAAACAGTGGGTTTTTGCTTTTTTGGGCGGTATGACTATGTATTATAGAAGTAGAGAAATTGAAACTTGGAAAATTGCAAATTTTTCCAAATTTTGGGTAAATTTGATATTTTTTTATAAATAAAAATGAAATTTTTCGACTTCATTTTACCACTGTCATGAAGTACAATATGTGTCTCAGAATGGCCTGGATAAGATAAGCGTTTTAAAGTTATCACCACATAAAGTGACACTGGTCAGATTTTCAAAAAATGGGCTTAAGGTGAAATAGGGCCGAGTCCTTAACCTCTTAAGGACGAAGGGCGTACATGTACGCCCTTCGTCCGCACTTTAAAGATGGCGCCCGCTCCCGCACGGAGCGGGCGCCCGAGCTGCGGGTAAACGCTTGATTCATCAAGCTGACACCCGCAGCTCATGTCCGCGACCGGCAGCGATGCCGATCGCGGACATTTAACCCCTCAGATGCCGTGGTCAATCCTGACCACGGCATCTGATCAGCAAAAACCGAAAGTTTCACTTGCGGTTTTGCTCGGCTCCCTGATGGCCACAAGGGGAGCCGAGATGCATGTAGTACCCTAGGTTTCTGTGAATGAAACCTAGGGTACTACACAGTATTCCTATGGAGCCTATGACTGTAATAGGCTCCATAGGAAATATGTGATTTCTCATATATTCCAATGCTATTGCATTGGAATATATGAGAATAGCAATCTGATGATTGCATCTTATAGTTCCCTATGGGAACTATAAGAAAGTGGTAAAAAAAAAAAAAAAAAGTTTAAAAAATAAAAATTAAATAAAAAAATATAAAAATTCAAATCACCCCCTTTCCCCAAAATGAAAATAAAATAAATCAAAAAATCAAAAATTACACATAATGGGTGTCGCAATGTGCGAAAACGCCCATACTATAATAATATTAAAAATATTCACCATACGGTAAACATAAAAACGGAAAGAAAGCGTCCAAATGGCTAATTCGCCATTTTTGGACGCTTCATTTCCTAAAAAAATGAATAAAAAGTGATCAAAACATCATACGCACCCTATAATGGTATCAATTAAAAGTTCAGATTGCCCCGCAAAAAATGAGCCCCTACACTGCTCCGTACGCATAATTACAAAAAGTTATAGGGGTCAAAACATGGCGACAAAAAATAAAATAAAAAATTCCCACTTTTAATTTTTTTTTCACTATCAAAACGCAATAAAAACTATACATATTAGGTATTGCCGGATTCGTACTGACCTGAAGAATAAAATTAACCAGTCAGTTTTATCGCAAATCGAACGTTGTAATTTAAAAACCCGTAAAACTGTGGTGAAATTGCTTTTTTTTTGCAATTTCACCCCATTTGGAATTTTTTTCCCGTTTCCCACTACATCACATGCAAAAATAAATGGTAGCGTTAAAAAGTACAACTTGTCCCGCAAAAAATAAGCCGTCACATGGCTATGTGAGCGGAAATATTAAAATGTTATGGCTTTTGGAAGGCAGGGAGCGCAAAACAAAAATGCAAAAATCCCAAAACCCCCGGTCCTTAAGGGGTTAAGGGGTTAGGGGTTTTGTCACTTCAGCAAGTGACATTTATCATGTAGAGAAAGGTAATACAAGGCACTTACTAATGTATTGTGATTACACACATTGCCTCCTTTGCTGTCTGGATTCATTTTTCCACCACATTATACACTACTCGTTTCTATGGTTACAACCACCCTGCAATCCATCAGTGGTGGTCGTGCTTGTGCACTATAGTAAAAAACGTCAGTATCTCTGGTGACTGGAACCATGGGAGCACATAGGCTGGTGGTTTTTTTTATAGTATGCAAGCAAGGCCACACTAAAACGAGCCACGTACAATGTGATAGAAAAATTAATCCAGCCAGCAAAGGAGGCAGTATCACAATACATTAGTAAGTGCCTTGTATTAACTTTCTTTACATAATAAATGCTATTTGCTGAAGTTACAAAATCCCTTTAAGCAAGTAAGCCAAAATAATAATGTTGCCTCATCCACCAAAGGTGTTTGGCTCAGTGTGACTGAAAAGCTGGCTTAGCTTAAAGAAAGGGGTTGACTGGAAATAAATCATTTTTCATGGATACCCACAGCCAGCCTCCGCTAGGGAAAGAATCATACTTACCTGCTCCCTACCACTCTGGTCCTGCATGTTGGCTCCGCATGTCCACCGTCTGGTCTGCGGCTTGTTTACTTCCTCCTCAGCATGGGCATCTGTTCTGCTGCAGCCAACCAATGGCTGCAGCAGTGACGTTCCTCCTATGGACACCTCACCGTTGAAGCCAGTGATTGGCTGGAGCGATGCAGGTGACCATGCCCATTCTGGGGAGGAAGTAAACAAGCCACAGACCAGAAGATGAGTATGATTCTTTTACATGTGCCAATCTTCAAGCCCACTCCTTCATTGGGTTAATCTAAACATTTTCATAACATCCCATAATGCATAACTAGGATTTAAAAAATCCACTATTGGCCTAATTTCTTAGGCCTATACTGTTCTGGCAACCCAGAACTACTTCAAGCATCAAATAAAGTTATTGAACCATTCACTAAAATTGGGCACTGAAATTCTTACACTGCTCCTTGACTATATGTCCACGGAACAGATTAGGATGGGGTCATGCTGCTCCTATGACATGGACCCATGGCAGTATAATGATTTATAATGCCGTGTGTTCCTACCTGCAGGGCCGGTGCAAGGATTTTTGCCAACACAAGCGAAGCTACATTTTGGCGCCCCCCCTCCCCCCCCCAAGATCACATTATGACCCTCTATTGTGTCCCCCCCCATGTCACATTTCTCCCCCTCCATGGCACAGACTACAGACATTTGATTTGTCCCCCCTCCCATCATGTCACCTGTGACCCCCCCTCCCATTAACCACTTAAGCCCCCCTAGCTTAAACACCCTTAATGACCAGGCCACTTTTTACAATTCCGCACTACACTACTTTCACCGTTTATTGTTCCGTCATGCAACTTACCACCCAAATGAATTTTACCTCCTTTTCTTCTCACTAATAGAGCTTTCATTTGGTGGTATTTCATTACTGCTGACATTTTAACTTTTTTTGCTATTAATCAAAAATGACCGAAATTTTTGCAAAAAAATGACATTTTTCACTTTCTGTTGTAATTTTTTTTTAAAAAAACGACATTTCTATATAAATTTTTCTCTAAATTTATTGTTCTACATGTCTTTGATAAAAAAAAAGTCCAATAAGTGTATATTTATTGGTTTGGGTAAAAGTTATAGCGTTTACAAACTATGGTGCAAAAAAGTGAATTTCTGCATTTTGAAGCAGCTCTGACTTTCTGAGCGCCTGTCATGTTTCTTCAGGTGCTAGAATGCCAGGAAAGTATAAATACCCCCCAAATCACACCATTTTAGAAAGAAGACACCCCAAAGTATAGCAGAGGGGCATGATGAGTTCATGTATCATTTCATTTTTTTTCACAAGTTAGCGGAAAATGACACTTTCTGAGGAAAAAAAAATAATAATAAAGTTTCCATTTCTGCTAACTTCTGGCAAAAAAAAATAAAATCTCCCACGGACTCACTATGCCCCTCAGTGAATACCTTGGGGTGTCTACTTTCCGAAATGGGGTCATTTGTGGGGTGTGTTTACTGTTCTGGCATTTTGGACGGGGCTAAATTGTGAGCAGCCATGTAAAAGCTAAAGGTACTCGTTGGAATTTGGGCCTCTTTGCGAACCCAGGCTGCAAAAAAGTGTTACTCATGTAAATTGTCAACTTTGAACCACCAAACCTATAAACCACCTCACAAAAAACCTCGGATGTCGCATAATATAGCCACCAAAAATGACAACCCGGTATCAATTAAATAACAGTATCTTTATTATAATCGCAATAAATATTCATATTAAAAAGTCAATAGTAATTCTCAACAAATTACAGCGGTAAAAAATGGGATCCAATATGACAGCAAAAAAACAACTCCACCCCCACATGAAAGGTATACAAAAAACTGTACTCAAATAATGGCACGGTGCTATCAATAGGTAGTGACCCAACCTCAATACCCAAGTAAATATACCTCAGGAAAAACTCCTATATAACCAATTGGGAAAAGAGGATCGGTTGGAAAAGCAGGAGCATGTGCTCTAGGCCTCTATATGACACAGTCCAAAACCGGACCGCCAGAGCTGACCTAGCTCCATTATGAAGCTACCATAGCCGGGCAATAGAGCACATGGACCAAATACTAACAGCCCGAAACATACAGTGAAAAACTGAGCAACCAAAGTTATAAAAGTTACCAACATGTGGAAGGCAGTGTCGCAAGCCCCAACGCGCGTTTCGCCCTAGGCTTCTTCCTGGGGGCGTCTAAGGGGAAGAAGCCTAGGGCGAAACGCGCGTTGGGGCTTGCGAAAAAACAAAATTAAAAAAAAATATATATATCAATTTCCGCTAACTTGTGCCAAAAAATAAAATTCTGTGAACTCGCCATGCCCCTCACGGAATACCTTGGGGTGTCTTCTTTCCAAAATGGGGTCACATGTGGGGTATTTATACTGACCTGGCATTTTAGGGGCCCCTTTGCGCACCTTGGCTGCAAAAAAGTGTCACTCATGTGGTATCGCCGTACTCAAGAGAAGTAGGGCAATGTGTTTTGGGGTGTATTTTTACATATACCCATACTGTGTGTGAGAAATATCGCTGTAAACGACAACTTTTTACATTTTTTTATTCAAAGTTGTCAATTTACAGAGATATTTCTTTCACCCAACATGGGTATATGTAAAAATACACCCCAAAACACATTGCCCCACTTCTCCTGAGTACGGCGATACCACATGAGTGACACTTTTTGCAGCCAAGATGCGCAAAGGGGCCCTAAAACCAATGAGTACCTTTTAGGAGGGCATTTTTACGCAATTTTCTTCTCACGCTTTAGGGCCCCTAAATTGCCAGGGCAGTAGAAATACCCCACATGTGACCCCATTTTGGAAAGAAGACACCCCAAGGTATTCTGTGAGGGGCATGGCGAGTTCATAGAAGAATTTTTGGCACAAGTTAGCGGAAATTGATTTTTATTGTTTTTCTCATAAAGTCTACCTTTCTGCTAACTTTTGACAAAAGTTAAATTTTTCATGGACTCACTATGCCCCTCAGCGAATACCTTGGGGTGTCTTCTTTCCAAAATGGGGTAATTTGTGGGTGTTTGTACTGTTCTGGCATTTTGGGTGGGGCTAAATTGTGAGCAGCCATGTAAAGCTAAAGGTACTCGTTGAATTTGGGCCCTTTGTGCATCCAGGCTGCAAAAGTGTCACTCATGTGGTATCGCCGTACTCAGGACAAGTAGGGCAATGTGTTTTGGGTGTATTTTACATATACCATACTTTGTGTGAGAAATATCTCTGTAAATTGACAACTTTGAATAAAAAATTTAAAAGGTTGTCGTTTACAGTGATATTTCTCACACACAGTATGGGTATATGTAAAAATACACCCCAAAACACATTGCCCTACTTCTCCTGAGTACGGCGATACCACATGAGTGACACTTTTTGCAGCCAAGATGCGCAAAGGGGCCCTAAAACCAATGAGTACCTTTAGGATTTCACAGGCCATTTTTACGCATTTGGATTCTCACGCTTTAGGACCCCTAAAATGCCAGGGCAGTATAAATACCCCACAAGTGACCCCATTGTGGAAAGAAGACACCCCAAGGTATTCTGTGAGGGGTATGGCGAGTTCACAGAAAAAAAAATTTGGCACAAGTTAGCGGAAATTGATTTTTTTTTTTTTTTTTTTTTTACAGTCTCATATTCCACTAAAATAATATTTTACATGAACTCGCCATACCCCTCACGGAATACCTTGGGGTGTCTTCTGTCTAAAATGGGGTCACATGTGAGGTGTTTGTACTGCTCTGGCATTTTAGGGTCTCCGCAACCATTACACGCATGGCCAGCATTAGGAGTTTCTGCGATTCTCCTTATATTGAGCATACGGGTAATGAGATTTTTTTTCCCGTTCAGCCTCTGGGCTGAAAAGAAAAAAAATGAACGGCACAGATTTCTTCATTCGCATCGATCAATGTGGATGAAAAAATCTCTGCCAAAAAATGTGCAAAAAAAAAAGTAGTAAGGCCCCATTCACACGTCCGCAAAAATGTCCGCATCTATTCCGCAATTCTGCGGAATAGATGCGGACCCATTCAGTGTGAATGGGGCTGGCGGTGATGCGGAGAGCACACTATGCGCCGCCGCATCAGCATTTGCGGAGCTGCGGCCACAAACTTCCGGGTTTCGGCCCCCAAACATCCGGCCGCAGCTCCGCAAAAGATAGAGCATGTCCTATTCTTGTCCGCAATTGCGGACAAGAAAAGGCATTTTCTATATAGTTCTGGCAATGTGCGGATCCGCAAAATGCGGAAAGCACATTGCCGGTGTCCGTGTTTTGCAGATCCGCGGATCCATGGATCCGCAAAACACATACGGACGTCTGAATGAGCCTTACAGGGGGGTAATTAGGGTCAGGGGGGTGACATGGGGTGATCGGGGTTAATCAGGGGTTAATCAGTGACGGGGTGGGGGGGGGGGGATGGGTGGGGGGGGGGTCTGTGTGGTGATTTGGTGCACTTATAAAAGTTTCCTTTGGTGGTCCCAAGCAAAAGGGACCACCAAAGGAACGATCAGCAAGCATATCAGACGCTGTTAACAAAACAGCGTCTGATATGCCATTTTTTTAAACTTCTACAGCCTGCCAGCGCACGATCAGCGCTGGCAGGCTGTAGTTTACCTTGTCCCCGACGCGATCCTGTGAACGCGCGCGCGCATTCACAGGAAATCTCGCCTCTCGCGAGATGACGCGCCCGCGCGTCAAGGAGGAATGAACCGTCCGCCCGCAGGACGCAATCCTGCGTGAGGCGGTCGGCAACTGGTTAATGTTGTGTAATAATTATAAACAATATGCGCTCATCACCTACCACCTACACTACGGCAGTCGATAGTCCGTCTGGGGCCTGGCTGTGCAAGTCACAGTCACTAACAGCTGCTCCAGTCCCTGCTGCTGCCTGCCACAGAGCCACTCGCTAGTCACACACCCCCTGAGTGCCCCCGTGACCGTGTTGCTGTGCCGCCGCTCTGTGAGTAAGGATCGGGGCCGCATGCCACATGCAGGCTAGGGTGGGTGGCCGGGGCCCTGCGGCACAATTTGCCGCAAGTGATTTAAAAAAAAAAGTAAATTTTTCCGCCCCCTCTTCTCTGCGCCCTAAGGCAGCCGCGTGGTCTGCCTTTTTATAGAACTGGCCCTGCCTGCCTGATCTCAACTCTAATGCATTACAATGCTGTGGGTCCATGTCATAGGAGCAGTATTCAAGACGGAATATACCTCTGACACATGAAGCCTATTTCATGCACTGAAAACGCTTGTGTCAAATTGGCCTAATAGACTTACTTTTTTTGTGGCACCACTGTTTTTACTATGCTTGCACTTTATGTGATTGCTTGTTTTATAGTATTTTCATTAATAGTTACATTTTATGTACTGTGACAACACATACAATATGATTTGGAAGCCACAGACCCTTTATTCAATCATGGAAACACTGTCTAATGAAGTGGTATAAGACATGGTAAATATGACCGTGAGCAAAAATACCATTATTTTGAATGGAATTACACACAAAATACTTATAAGTATGTAATCAAAATATAAGCAGAACAGAAGAAAAAATACATCAGGTGCAGTCTGATTCAAGGGGTAGGGCTCAGACCACCACATATAAAAATGAACAAAAATCCAGCAGCAGTCCAGTCATGAAATATGTCAGATGTATTCCCATGTGTCCAATGCAATGTTTCATTTAATCTTTTGTTGATAAATCTGCTCGTATGGGATAAGGGTTGTGCTCTCCTCTCTTCAATCTCTCATGTGATATAAAAAATATAAAAAATATTTCCATACACAACTGTTGAACCTGAAAATATCCTTATGGAGTTTGTATATTTTCCTGAGTTTTCCACCCACAATTCATAAAACATACTGTTAGGTTAATGGTGTGTGAGTGGCGGGTATTGGGGGCATTAGATAGTGAGCCTCATTGGGTAAATGATATGATGTGAATGATAAACTATTTCCATTGCTACTGAATTGGTGGTGACATACGAGAGGAGAGAGAAGGGAGGGAACAAAGGAAGGAGTGGAGGTAGGAAGGAGAGTAGGGAGGGAAAGAGGTTTATTAGTAAAAGCTTTCATAGACTACTCCTAAATATGTAGCAACCATATGTGAATGCATTTGTCATAGAGTATGATGCAGCATGTGTGAACATATTCCTATAATAGGACCCAGATAATGTAACCTTCCCACTGTATAATAAACACATCCAAATAATAAAGTTATTAGATCTCTTCAGATATGGTAAAGGCTCAGATTACTAGGAGTGCCTCATAAAGGGCTGTGTTTACTGCACTAACCCCTATTGTCCTCTGCTTGTTGGATTCCTATTTCTCTATTGTCGCAGATAAAAGACGCTGTCATTAAGATGTTTACTGCTTGCTATGTTGGTTTCATTCTGTCTGTGATACAGGCCCTGCAGCCGACTTCTTTGTGTCCAAGCGTGCCATACATTAGCACAACAAGGGTGACTACACACAATCAGTCTCTATCTCTGCCATGACATGTCTATACTGCTGCCCGTACATACTGTATATTCTTTTCCTTTCTAGAGGTGTTTGTTTTTACCGTACAATAAAGTGATTTACATTTACACATAAAACAGAAATACAAAGCAACTTTAGTGGTATCTGTTCATCTTGGAAACCTATGTGGCTCAAATAGATCACTAAAATGTGCCGCCTTTTTCAAGAGTGGCATACAGTATCATAAGTACAGGACATATTGTCATAGTGCCAAAAAGTAGGCAGTTTAGGAGTCCGCCATAGACACGCAGCACCCATCACCCGCCATATCTCATACGTTTTGGCATATGTTTATTTAGCACAAGAAAGTGGACCTGTAGAAATAGAAATGAATGGTATCGAGCAGTTGTGGTTACAATGCATGAAGGCACACAGTGCTGGAGTCTCTTCCAACAGCTGATCGGACCAATCTGATATTGATGACCTATAATGAGGACAGGTCAGCAATATGGGAAAATTTGACAACCCCTTTAATTAGAGCATCATACAATACACTGATGACTACAATGGTCTTCTGTGGGCATTTTTATCTAATCCTATCAAGGGAACAATAGAGCTGTCATACTGCTATAGAAAAAAGGGGGTCAGTCAGCATATCCCAATGCGCAGGTGCACGCTGCCATGGCTAGAAACACCAAGAAAAAAACACAATACAACAGCACTCTGCAGACACAAATAAAGTACAATAATGCCATAATTATAGAAAATGTTCTGGTGCTGATGCTACGCTTATTTTGTAAATTTGAGATTCTTGGCAAATACATTTTGTACAAAATTATTTGGGCCGTCTGCTAAACGTCTAGATGATCTTTGTAAGACAGGTCCAAATAATTGGGCCTGTTATGTGCTGGTTCCACATGAATGCTGGGTCCACTCTGCCTTTTACCATTTTTAGTGCCATAACGGCCTACATTAAATACAGGTACCAACATGCATGCCGAGCCCACCTTATACCTCTCCTGGTGCCAGATGGCTTCCAATGAATACAATGAGAGCAGGCTACAGCTTTAGGCCTCATGCACACGAACATTCAAGATGGGTTTTTCTGCGACTGTCGCATCGCAGTCGCAGCATGTTGCATGTCGCAATGCGACACCATAGACTCCCATTATAAAAATTGTTGTGCGACAAAAGTGTGACAAAATGACAAAATGTCGCGCGACAAATGTTGCAGTGAAGTTATGTCCTTGTGTGAATGTAGCCTTAGGGTACGTTCACACGACGACAATTGTCGCGCGACAAAAAGTCGCGCGACAATTTGGGAACCACTATACTGCAACATTTGTAGCGCGACATTGATGTCACATTAATGTCGCGCGACAATTTTTATAATGGAGTCTATGGTGGTACATGACGTGCAACATGCAACATGTTGCGACTGCGACACAACAGTCGCAAAAAATCCATCCCGGATGGATTTTTGCCGACTGTCGTGTCGCAGTCGCAGCATGTCGCATGTCGCACTGCGACACCATAGACTCCCATTATAAAAATTGTCGCGCGACAATAGTGCGACTTTTTGTCGCGCGAAAAATGTCGTTGTGTGAACGTAGCCTTATACTTACTCTAATTGAAATCAGCCTATGGGGCAGACAGGCTAGTCAGGGGTACAAGACCAACTGGAGTCAGCCCCACCTCTAGTACAAAATGCAAAAAAAAAAGGGGGTCAGTCAGCACATCCCAATGTGCAGGTGCACGCCGTCATGGCTAGAAATACAAAGAAAAAAAATACTTTATTTGGTTTGCAGAGTGCTGTTGTATTTTTTTCTTTGTAAACTGACAGTGGGTTACCTATTTGTATATAAGTTTTATCCCTCTCTGCTTAATACTACAGAGGGTCAATAGCTTGTATCTAATTTTCTGCTAAAATGAAAAAGATAAAGAGCCAAAAATTCTTTAAAGAAATATTTTCGATCAATATTTAAAAAAATATCCCTTTCTAAAGGAATTGCCCCATTAAGGAATGGCTTTTAGTTTTCTGTAGCCTGTATTCTGCAGACATTTTACCACAGGTTTGAAAGGCAACCACATGGAATTCATAATTCTGTAAAACTCTGCACAGGTATTTTTTACACGCATTAAAGATAGTACAGCCTGTAAAAAATAGGTAACGCTGGCAGTACTTGACTAGATTATCTTGGTGGTAATTATCATCATCTTACAGCTCACAGTAAATGCTGATAATGAGTTCTTATCAGTATGTTGAGCTATAGAGCGGTATTACTTATAATCTTTATCATTCATTATACTTTTCCAATTTGTTTGTAAAAATATTATTTTTTTGAATAAGAAAAATTCTGGTTGGCAACACTGCATAGTACTGGATTTCAAAGCATCTGAAGATATAGCATTTCAATTATGTTGAGCCATCACAAATTATTTTACAGCAGCTTTTTACAAAAATGATACACAAGGACTGCAGCTTTTATATTGACCACTAGATGTCAGCATAACAGACCTGATCTGGTGATAAAACTGCAGGTTATCACATTGCTAGAGGGTTGATGCCACAATTGCATAACATATACTAGGTAACATGAGGATAAAATGAGAAGTCATGAATGTGTGAATGTCACCTTAAGTTCTTGTTCTATTGAACTTTAAATGCACTATTTGCAGTTTTATATCAGTCACTTTTTGACTATGCTAGGGCTTTATAACATTCTATAAAAAAAAAGCAAAAAACTGTATTTTAACACTGTTCAATAACGAGCACACATACATTTTTCAGACTGAGAAATATAAAATTCTAATATTCCACATGTGACACCACTTTTTGTGAAAATTAATATGACAATGGTGTTTCAAGTAATAATAGGTACATTACAATGGAGAGGAAACCCATGAATCCTTAACCCCTAGAGGACGCTGCGATTTTTCATTTTTACGTTTTCTTTTTTCACTCTCAGCCATACCTTTTTTATGTTTGCTTTCATATAGCCGTATGATGGCTTGTTTTATACAGTACAAATTGTGCTTATTGTATATTACGTAGCAGGGGGCAGAAAAAAATCTACTTGTAGTGGAATTGGGGGGGGGACACAATTCTGCCACAGTTTTATAGGTTTTGTTTTTACGGCATTCCCTATGCGTTAAAATTGACCTGAACTTCATTCTCCAGGTCTGTACAATTACAACGATAACACACTTACACTTAAATTTGTATAGTTTTTCTTGTGTTTTAAAACTGAAAAAAATAATGAATTTCTTCTTTTTTATTGCCATATTCTAACCCCTATAACTTTTTTATATTTATGTCTATGGAGCTGTTTGATGGCTCATTTTTTCTAGGGCGATCTTTACTTTTCAGTAATACCATTTTGAAATGTGTGTGACTTTTTGATCACTTTTGATAAAAAAAATTTGGAGAGGTAAAGTGACAAAAAAAATAGCGAATGTTTTATTCCATTACACCATTTGCCATATGGGATAAATATTGCTATATTTGAATAGTACAGGCGTTTTTGGATGCAGCAATACCTGCTTTTTTTCATCGTTCAGATGCCGTTGTCACATTTGACTATTGCATCTGAGGGGTTAAATGTCTGCAATAGGCCTTAAGGTTAATTGCAGATGTTTTCTCCGAGCCTCTGCTATGACGCCTATTGCATTCGCCAGCGGGTGCCACCTTTAAAGTGAGGACTTGTACAGTGGAGCTTGCGAAGGGGTTAAACAAACAGTATGGTACAGTACAGTGATCTTTTCATGGTGTAGCTTTACCATTAAATATTACTGTATATACTCTTTATACTTCTTAAGGCTTCACACACACGTCCGCAAATGGGTCAATTTTGCGGAACGGGTGCAGACCCATTCATTTCCAATGGGGATGGAAAACATGCGGACAGCACACTATGTGCTGTCCGCATCTGCATTTCCAGATCTGCACTTCCGCATCCGTTTCCGCAAAAAAATAGAACATGTACTATTCTTGTCCGCAATTTCGGACAAGATTAGGCATTCTCTATTATAGTGCCGTGGATTATTGTGGATCCGCAAAACACTTACGGACGTGTGACTGGACCCTAAAGGTAACTTGGTACAAAATTAAATCTGAGCTGCAGGCAGCAAGTTATAGAGCAGGAGGGGCTGAGGAGATTAATCTATAGTTTTGTGTGAAATTATTCCGTGTAACTTTTTATTTCATTAACATAAAAGTCTACTCATTCTGGGTTTCTGAGTCCTGTGGGTTGTCCTATGAGTTGTGACAACTCTCTATACACAACTCTCCTGTCAATCACCCACGGGACTCTTTGCACAAGGCACCCATAACGTCTATGTCTGCCTCTGCCCCTGTATTCAACTGATTGCTTCAGGTTTGGTTGCTCAAGCCCCATTCAATCAGCTGTCATAACCAAGAGAAGTTCCATGCTGCTGAAATATTGTTCGTTACACTGAGGCAACCAGAACAGAAGCTTTTGCCTGTGTCTCTCTTCTGTCTCAAAGGGAGGTCTTGTGGAAGGGGCCCATGACAAATAGGTGGACTGTGTTACTGAGTCAGATGAGACTGGTGGCTGCTGGATACTGGACCAAATAATGGCCTTTCTTATGTGCAGTACCCTAGAACAAGGTAACTGCAAAGTGTTCTTATATTATCTGGTTTATTTGCTGTGTTTGTCAACTCAGTAGTATTGTATGGATAGGTTGGGGTTAACAACCTTGACTCAATCCCTTTAGAATGCTCGAAGATGGACCTGGGTCTGCCTCCTGGTTAGTGTTGTAACTAAGGAAGAGAGAAGAAATACATGTGCTTACTCCTCAGAACTAGACCTGAGTCCAGACCCGTGTCTATACCTGAACTAGACACGGGCCGAGAACTACATAGATCATCGCTAACGATCGTTCATAGTAACGCTCCTTAGCGATTATCTGGTGGTGTACATGCACCGCCGATTACCTGAAGAACAAGTTAAATGCCCGTTCGTTGGGTAATCTAATTGTTTGTGTGGAACTAAAAATCCTTGTTTCCTGACAACAGATCGTGCTGTTCAAACACAATCTGCTGCTCCTGGGAAACAACGAGGCAGTATGGGGAAGAGAGATGGTATTAGTGACTACTCCTGCCCATCTCTGGAGGAGATTGCTGCATGTAAATGAGAGGTCTCCTCCCCCAGCGAGCAGCAGATTGTCGAGAAGGAATGGTTAAAGGGACCTTAAGAAAGCAACTTTATCAGAAGTTATCCTGAGAGAGAGAGAGAAAAGAAGATTAGAAGGTCCAGAATCTACAAGGCTGTGCATTGGAGTTAGAGAGCTGGGTACTGTGCAGGTTTATGGCAGAGATTTTGCTGCTGTGAGAGAGAATATTTCCAGCACTCCTTTCCGCAGTTTGAAACAGTTTGGCCAGCTGTATCCTAATTATGTTTCCCTCAACTTGGAATTACAGAACCTATACCAAAAAACTAAATTTCATTCCTAAGGTTCTGCAGATAAACTTTACAACAGGGATGTCAAACTCGTGGCCTTCCAGCTGTTGCAAAACTACAACTCCCAGTATGCTTTCATAGCTGTAGGCTATCCAGGCATGATAGAAGTTGTAGTTTTGCAACAGCTGGAAGGTCGTGAGTTTGACATCACTGCTTTAGAAAGACAGAGTTAGGGAGTACCACAACACTCATCATTTCTGCTATCATTCCAGACATTGCTATTGGGAGAAAATGCACTGTGAACTACTTTTGGAACTGTGCCTTGTTACTGTTGGATGTACTACTACTCTAATTCAGCACTTTAGTAAAGGGAGACTTATTTATGTACCATAACTGGCCTGATTATTGACTCCACCATAAACCTCCTGCCTTGCACCCTGCCAAAACACCTACCGGCAAGGGCACCCAAACTACCAGGGTGTGCCCCGATGAAAGAAAGGCTGCACCCTCCTATGACTGCACAACCCTAGGAGGGTATCAGTGTGAGGACTGCCACTGTAATCTCAGTGTACAACCATCCCTGCCAGGTTAACTACCATTCTCATCCTCTGCTTGCTCCTCCTGGGCTGCCCACAGAGAGGGAGGAGCCACTGGCAGCCAGCACAAGCTATTAAGACGGTAAAACATAAAATCAGATGTAGATTAATACATCACTGTATAGCATTATTCTTACCAAGTATAAATTTCTATTTTATTTCTGCCATATTTCATAAGTTAATTAAACTCAGAAATTGTATTAACGTTCTTTTTATGCTGACTAAATTGACAAAAGCTCTTTTAATTAATTTCGATTAGTACAAGAAAAACACTTAAAAGCCATCCGTTTTCTGTTTTCTCTCAAGTCATTTTTTTATGTTTCAATTATATACATATTACACAACATTAATCAACATTACCAGGTTGAAACTACGGTACTTTCATTTTACAAGCTCCTTGGAATTACTATGTGAGCAAAACATTGTGGCCCAGATTTATTAATATGAACACCTAGGTTCTGGTGTAAATTGTGCCAAAATTAGGCAAATTTTGGTGTATCTAGCTCGAGTAAATTATCTTAGCCTGGTTCAGTGGTTGGGGCTTACTGAAAAGGGGTTGTGTTTTTGTGAGAAGGGAAATTAGTCTAAGATGCCATGTTTAGCTCCAAAATTGTGCCAAAATACTGGTGTAAATTTCTGTCTCAAAGTAAGCCAACCGATAGTTGGTATACAGTTCAATAAAAGTGTCTATCCCTGCCCCACATTTCTTATCCAGCCTGAGCCCTTGTGATAAATCTGGAACAGGTCTAGACAGCCTATCTTAGGGTCATTTTTACACAGACTGTCAGATTTTTGGGGAAGTCAAGTTCAATGATATATTCTATGGCACACCACTTGGGAGGTTTGCAGGAAATGGTTCCCAAACCGAAATAAACATGAATTAAAAGATTCCCCCACTCCACTAGTTGCTTAAAGTGCTGCATTTTTTATTGGGTGGACATCTAGTCACTACCTGAATGCATATAAATACATATGAAGAGCAATCAGAAATTTTTGATTGACTAAGCGGGACCCAGTGAGCATACAAGACACGTAACACCGTGATAACTCTCTGAGTACAGATAATCTAGTAGATGGATGGGAGGCCATGGAATTCATATTATGCACAGTCCTCCCCCCCAACCCTACCGTGAAAGAAATATGTGGATGGACATTACATATATTGGTACACTCTTTCCTTAACGTCTTCATTCAGAGATAAGAGCGCCATGATACCTTCTTTTAGCTGTGTCTCATCTCTGCAGAGTTTATCACAGAAAAAATATTTTAGATTCCTCACTTTACTATCATACTGCCCCTCCTGGTGCCTCAACACTGTCATCCTGCTGCTACCCCCAATACTGTGGTAGAGCCATACAGATAATCCCCCATAATAATACACTCCCAAACTGTCCTCAATGGTAATAGTGTTACCTGCATCACCCTCAATAGCAACCCCATTAGTAGTAATGTCCTCCATATTGCGCTCAATAATAAACCCCCCTCAGCACTCCAGTATTAACTTGTTGCCGACCGCCTCACGCAGGATTGCGTCCTGCGGCCGGTCGGTTTGTTCCTCCTTGACGCGCGGGCGCGTCATCTCGCGAGAGGCGAGATTTCCTGTGAACGCGCGCGCTGATCGTGCGCTGGCAGGCTGTAGAAGTTAAAAAAATGGCATATCAGACGCTGTTTTGTTAACAGCGTCTGATATGCTTGCTGATCGTTCCTTTGGTGGTCCCTTTTGCTTGGGACCACCAAAGAAACTTTTATAAGTGCAGCAAATCACCACACAGACCCCCCCCCACCCATCCACCCCCCCCCCCCCACTGATTAACCCCTGACTAACCCCCGATCACCCCATGTCACCCCCCTGACACTAATTACCCCCCTGTAAGGCTCATTCAGACGTCCGTATGTGTTTTTACGGATCCATGGATCCGCGGATCCACAAAACACGGACACCAGCAATGTGCTTTCCGCATTTTGCGGATCCGCACATTGCCAGAACTATATAGAAAATGCCTTTTCTTGTCCGCAGTGCGGACAAGAATAGGACATGCTCTATCTTTTGCGGAGCTGCGGCCGGATGTTTGGGGGCCGAAACCCGGAAGTTTGCGGCCGCAGCTCCGCAAATGCTGATGCGGCGGCGCATAGTGTGCTCTCCGCATCACCGCCAGCCCCATTCACACTGAATGGGTCCGCATCTATTCCGCAGAATTGCGGAATAGATGCGGACATTTTGACGGACGTGTGAATGGGGCCTTACTACTTTTTTTGCACATTTTTGGCAGAGATTTATTCATCCACATTGATCGATGCGAATGAGGAAATCTGTGCCGTTTTTTTTTGCACATTTTTGGGCAGAGATTTTTTCATCCACATTGATCGATGCGAATGAAGAAATCTGTGCTGTTCATTTTTTTTCTTTTCAGCCCAGAGGCTGAACGGGAAAAAAAATCTCATTACCAGTATGCTCAATATAAGGAGAATCGCAGAAACTCCTAATGCTGGCCATACGTGTAATGATTGCGGAGACCCTAAAATGCCAGAGCAGTACAAACACCTCACATGTGACCCCATTTTAGAAAGAAGACGCCCAAGGTATTCCGTGAGGGTATGGTGAGTTCATGTAAAATTTTATTTTTGTCACAAGTTAGTGGAATATGAGACTGTAAAAAAAAAAAAAATCAATTTCCGCTAACTTGTGCCAATTTTTTTTTTCTGTGAACTCGCCATACCCCTCACAGAATACCTTGGGGTGTCTTCTTTCCACAATGGGGTCACTTGTGGGGTATTTATACTGCCCTGGCATTTTAGGGGTCCTAAAGTGTGAGAATCCAAATGCGTAAAAATGGCCTGTGAAATCCTAAAGGTACTCATTGGTTTTAGGGCCCCTTTGCGCATCTTGGCTGCAAAAAGTGTCACTCATGTGGTATCGCCGAACTCAGGAGAAGTAGGGCAATGTGTTTTGGGGTGTATTTTTACATATACCCATACTGTGTGTGAGAAATATCACTGTAAACGACAACTTTTTAAATTTTTTATTCAAAGTTGTCAATTTACTGAGATATTTCTCACACAAAGTATGGGTATATGTAAAATACACCCAAAACACATTGCCCTACTTCTCCTGAGTACGGCGATACCACATGAGTGACACTTTGCAGCCTGAGTGCAAAGGGGCCCAAATTCAACGAGTACCTTTAGGTTTTATATGGCTGCTCACAATTTAGCCCACCCAAAATGCCAGAACAGTATAAACACCCCACAAATGACCCCATTTTGGAAGAAGACACCCAAAGTATTCGCTGAGGGGCATAGTGAGTCCATGAAAATTTTACTTTTTGTCAAAAGTTAGCAGAAAGGTAGACTTTATGAGAAAAACAATAAAAAATCAATTTCCGCTAACTTGTGCCAAAAAAAAATCTTCTATGAACTCGCCATGCCCCTCACAGAATACCTTGGGGTGTCTTCTTTCCAAAATGGGGTCACATGTGGGATATTTATACTGCCCTGGCAATTTAGGAGCCCTAAAGCGTGAGAAGAAAATTGCGTAAAAATGCCCTCCTAAAGGTACTCATTGGTTTAGGGCCCCTTTGCGCATCTTGGCTGCAAAAAGTGTCACTCATGTGGTATCGCCGTACTCAGGAGAAGTGGGGCAATGTGTTTTGGGTGTATTTTTACATATACCCATACTTTGTGTGAGAAATATCTCTGTAAATTGACAACTTTGAATAAAAAATGTAAAAAGTTGTCGTTTACAGCAATATTTCTCACACGCAGCATGGGTATATGTAAAAATACACCCCAAAACACATTGCCCTACTTCTCCTGAGTACGGAAATACCACATGAGTGACACTTTTTTGCAGCCTGGGTGCGCAAAGGGGCCCTAAAACCAATGAGTACCTTTAGGATTTCACAGGCCATTTTTACGCATTTGGATTCTCACGCTTTAGGGGCCCCTAAAATGCCAGGTCAGTATAAATACCCCACATGTGACCCCATTTTGGAAAGAAGACACCCCAAGGTATTCCGTGAGGGGCATGGCGAGTTCACAGAATTTTTATTTTTAGGCACAAGTTAGCGGAAATTGACATATTTTATTTTTTTTTATTTTGTTTTTTACAAAGTCTCATATTCCACTAACTTGTGACAAAAAATAAAATTTTACATGAACTCACCATACCCCTCACAGAATACCTTGGGGTGTCTTCTTTCCAAAATAGGGTCACATGTGGGGTATTTATACTGTCCTGGCATTTTAGGGGCCCCTAAAGCGTGAGAAGAAGTCTGGAATCCAAATGCGTAAAAATGCCCTGTGAAATCCTAAAGGTACTCATTGGTTTTAGGGCCCTTTGCGCATCCAGGCTGCAAAAGTGTCACACATGTGCTATCGCCGTACTCAGGAGAAGTAGGGCAATGTGTTTTGGGGTGTATTTTTATATATACCTATACTGTGTGTGAAAAATATCTCTGTAAACGACAACTTTTAAAAAATTTTATACAAAGTTGACAATTTACAGAGATATTTCTCTCACCCAACATGGGTATATGTAAAAATACACCCCAAAACACATTGCCCTACTTCTCCTGAGTACGGCGATACCACATAAGTGACACTTTTTGCAGCCTGAGTGCAAAGGGCCCAAATTCCAACGAGTACCTTTAGGTTTTACATGGCGGCTCACAATTTAGCCCCGCCCAAAATGCCAGAACAGTAAACACACCCCACAAATGACCCCTTTTCGGAAAGTAGACACTCCAAGGTATTCACTGAGGGCATAGTGAGTCCGTCTGAGATTTCTTTTTTTGCCAGAAGTTAGCAGAAATTGAAACTTTTTTTTTTTTCTCAGAAAGTGTCATTTTCCGCTAACTTGTGAAAAAAATGAAATGATACATGAACTCACCATGCCCCTCCGCGAATACTTTGGGGTGTCTTCTTTTTAAAATGGTGTGATTTGGGGGGTATTTATACTATCCTGGCATTCTAGCACCTGAAGAAACATGACAGGTGCTCAGAAAGTCAGAGCTAGTTTAAAATGCCGAAATTCACTTTTTTGCACCATAGTTTGTAAACGCTATAACTTTTACCCAAACCAATAAATATACACTTATTGGACTTTTTTTTTATCAAAGACATGTAGAACAATAAATTTAGAGAAAAATTTATATAGAAATGTAGTTTTTTTTTTTAAATTTTACAACAGAAAGTGAAAAATGTCATTTTTTTGTAAAAATTTCGGTCATTTTTGATTAATAGCAAAAAAAGTTAAAATGTCAGCAGCAATGAAATACCACCAAATGAAAGCTCTATTAGTGAGAAGAAAAGGAGGTAAAATTCATTTGGGTGGTAAGTTGTATGACGGAGCAATAAACGGTGAAAGTAGTGTAGTGCAGAATTGTAAAAAGTGGCCTGGTCATTAAGGGTGTTTAAGCTAGGGGGGCTTAAGTGGTTAATAATGCCCCCATAGGGCTCCTAAAAAATATGGCCTCCTATAGTGTCCCCAGCAGTAACAAGGCCCCTCTATAAGGTACCCCTATAGGAGACCACAATAGTAATAAAGTCCCCTATAGTGTCTGCAGTAGTTATAATGCCTCCTATAGTAGTCCAAGTAAGACCCCTGTAGTAGCCCCAGTATTTATAAAGACCCGTCGCAGTGTCCCCTCTGTATTATTAGTATAATAAACCCCTCTGTATTAATAGTATAATAGTATAATGACCCCTTCTGTATTAGAAGTATTGGCCCCCTCTGTATTAGTAGCATATTGGCCCCCTCTGTATTAGAAGTATTGGACCTCTCTGTATTAATAGTATAATGAACCCCTCTGTATTAGAAGTATTGACCCCCTCTGTATTAATAGTATCATGACCCCCTCTGTATTAGTAGTGTATTGCCCCCCTCTGTATTAATAGTATAATGACCCCCTCTGCATTAGAAGTATTGGCCCCCTCTGTATTAATTGTATAATGACCCCTTCTGTATTAGAAGTATTGGACCTCTCTGTATTAATAGTATATTGACCCCCTCTGTATTAATAGTATAATGACCCCCTCTGTATTAGAAGTATTGGCCCCCTCTGTATTAATTGTATAATGACCCCCTCTGTATTAATAGTATAATGACCCCCTCTGTATTAGAAGTATTGGCCCCCTCTGTATTAATTGTATAATGACCCCCTCTGTATTAATAGTATAATGACCCCCTCTGTATTAGAAGTATTGTCCCCCTCTGTATTAATAGTATACTGCCCCCCTCTGTATTAGTAGTATATTGCCGCTCTCTGTATTAATAGTATAATGACCCCCTTTGCATTAGAAGTATTGGCCCCCTCTGTATTGATAGTATAATGACCCCCACTGCATTAGAAGTATTGGCCCCCTCTGTATTAATAGTATAATGACCCCCTCTGTATTAGAAGTATTGTCCCCCTCTGTATTAATATTATAATGACCCCCTCTGTATTAGTAGTATATTGCCCCCCTGTGTATTAATAGTATAATGACCCCCTTTGCATTAGAAGTATTGGCCCCCTCTGTATTAATAGTGTAATGACCCCCACTGCATTAGAAGTATTGGCCCCCTCTGTATTAATAGTATAATGACCCCTCTGTATATGAAGTATTGCCCCCCCCCCCTGTATGTGAAGTATTGGCCCCTATGTATATAAAGTATTAGCCCTCTCTCTCTCTCTCTCTCTCTCTCTCTCTATATATATATATATATATATATATATATATATAGTAATCCTCCTCTGTCCTCCCCAACTCCCTAGTGCCCTCAGTGCTGCCTGCCTTAGGATGCGTATATTTAAAAAAAATGTAAATACTCACCTCTCTTCTTCACTCTGTCACCGCTTGTGGCCTGTGTTCGCAGCACTTTAAGCAACGAAGTGGAGTGTGGGAATCTTTTATTTTATGTTAGATTTTCGGGGAAAAGTATTTATACAAATGGTAGTTACCAATAATCTGCTACTGTAAAAGGTGCCAGTCACCAGATAAACCAGCAAACATTCGTTCAATGGGTGATCATGCCGTTCGGGCGGCACAGATGTTCCTGTGCAGTAGATCATGGTGTATAAACAACCATCTGCTGAGCTGGAACAGTGATTTTCTATGGGGACAACTGATCGCTGTATTGATCGTTTGTCCCCAAACAGCGGAGGTGATTGCTGCATATAATACAGCTCTTATCTCTGCTGATGATCGGACAGTAATCGGGAGCACAGCGGAGGTGATTGCTGCATATAATACAGCCCTCATCTCTGCTGATGATCGGACAGTAATCGGGAGCACAGCAGAGGTGATTGCTGCATATAATACAGCCCTCATCTCCGCTGATGATTGGACAGTAATCGGGAGCACAGCAGAGGTGATTGCTGCATATAATACAGCCCTCATCTCTGCTGATGATCGGTCAGTAATTGGGAGCACAGCAGAGGTGATTGCTGCATATAATACAGCCCTCATCTCCGCTGATGATTGGACAGTAATCGGGAGCTCAGCAGAGGTGATTGCGGCATATAATACAGCCCTCATCTCAGCTGATGATTGGACAGTAATCGGGAGCACAGCAGAGGTGATTGCTGCATATAATACAGCCCTCATCTCTGCTGATGATCGGTCAGTAATCGGGAGCACAGCAGAGGTGATTGCTGCATATAATACAGCCCTCATCTCCGCTGATGATTGGACAGTAATCGGGAGTCCAGTGGAGGTGATTGCTGCATATAATACAGCCCTCATCTCTGCTGATGATCAGACAGTAATCGGGAGCACAGCGGAGGTGATTGCTGCATATAATACAGCCCTCATCTCTGATGATGATCAGACCGTAATCGGGAGCACAGCGGAGGTGATTGCTGCATATAATACAGCCCTCATCTCCGCTGATGATCGGACAGTAATCAGGAGCACAGCGGAGGTGATTGCTGCATATAATACAGCCCTCATCTCTGCTGATGATCAGACAGAAATCGGGAGCACAGCAGAGGTGATTGCTGCATATAATACAGCCCTCATCTCTGCTGACGATCGGGCAGTAATTGGGAGCACAGCAGAGGTGATTGCTGCATATAATACAGCCCTCATCTCTGCTGATGATCGGACAGTAATCGGGAGCACAGCGTAGGTGATTGCTGTATATAATACAGCCCTCATCTCCGCTGATGATCGGGCAGTAATTGGGAGCACAGCGGAGGTAATTGCTACATATAATACAGACCTCATCTCTGGTGATGATCAGACAATAATCGGGAGTCCAGTGGAGGTGATTGCTGCATATAATACAGCCCTCATCTCTGCTGATGATCAGACAGTAATTGGGAGCACAGCAGAGGTGATTGCTGCATATAATACAGCCCTCATCTCCGCTAATGATCGGACAGTAATCGGGAGCACAGCGGAGGTGATTGCTGTATATAATACAGCCCTCATCTCCGCTGATGATCAGACAGTAATTGGGAGCACAGTGGAGGTGATTGCTGCATATAATACAGCCCTCATCTCTGCTGATGATCGGACAGTAATCGGGAGCACAGCGGAGGTGATTGCTGCATATAATACGGCCCTCATCTTCGCTGATGATCGGTCAGTAATCGGGAGTCCAGTGGAGGTAATTGCTACATATAATACAGACCTCATCTCTGGTGATGATCAGACAATAATCGGGAGTCCAGTGGAGGTGATTGCTGTATATAATACAGCCCTCATCTCCGCTGATGATCAGACAGTAATTGGGAGCACAGTGGAGGTGATTGCTGCATATAATACAGCCCTCATCTCTGCTGATGATCGGGCAGTAATTGGGAGCACAGCGGAGGTGATTGCTGCATATAATACAACATTAATCTCCGCTGATGATTGGACAGTAATCGGGAGCATCTGCTTTGTTCCTGATATTCTGAAAGATCCTCAGTCTGTGTAAAGTGACCCTGAATTTATGTCATCAATAGGATTAGTAAATCTACCCATATTTCCTTCATGTGTGAATCTGCAGCCACTAGCAACTTTATTACCAGTGCAACGTTTATAGCCCAAGGTAGAAAATGACCTGGTTGAAAATAGTTCAGTAACCTTAGCTTGTGAGCCAGATGAGGCTTCCAGGTTGCTAACACCTGCACATACTGTGGACAGATACTCACTTACTGTGGCTATTAACTAGCCATACACATTAAAAGGGTTGTGCACATTTGGGAGGGGGGGGGGGGTAAACCTGTGGTTGGAAGCATACTTTTCTGCATCCCTCTCCAGCCTCCGCTTAGGTCCAAACAGGCTTAGTAAATGTCACATAAACAATTGAATCAGGCTGACTGTCAGAATATGGGTAATTATCAGGAATAAGCATTCATATGAATGTTCATTCCTGTTAATTAGCCCATATTAAACCTTTAATGACAAGCAATTTTTTAAAAAAAATTTCCTTGTCGCATTATAAGTGCTATTTTATTTCTCTGTCAATGTAGCCATATGAGGACTTGTTTTTTGCGGGACGTAGTTTTTAATGACACCATTTTGGGGTACACATAACTGACTGAGGCCTAGAGAAAGCATCGGAAAGACAGGAAATGGCTGTAAGCCACCTGCTCTTCTAACTTTTTACCTCCTGTCCTGTAAGTACACTTTATGAAATAAAGGAAGTTCCACGTCACGGTGAGTGACTTGTAATTTTCTCTTAATAGAGTTACTTAATAGAGTTACTTCCTGGACGTCTATTATACATTGAGCACCAGCATGTCTGGGATACTGCAGACTCTCATACTTCTTTTGAATAACTTTTATTAACTCTTTTTTTTATGGAGGGTGAGTTTTTACATCATAAATTTTATAGCTTTCATTTTTCTGTAAAAAAGAAAATATATTACTGCATTACATAACTTTATTTTTCTTCCTACGGAGCTTGTGAGGGCTTGATTTTTGCAGGATGACTTGTACTGTCATTGGTTTTATTTTGCAATACATAACACTTTTTGATTGCTTTTTATTCAGTTTTTTTGTAGCAAATAAGCAGAAAAACTGCAATTCAGGCATTAGTGTTTGTCTTACGGTGTTTACTGTACAGGATAAATTACATGATAATCATGTAGGATGCGTCGTTAAGGACGTGGAAATACCAAATATGCGGAGGAGATTGCATTTTTGCTATTTATTTTTTTTACGTGGAGATTTTTTTATTAAATAAATTTTTTAACAATTTACTTGTCCCACAAGGGAACTGTAACAGGTGATCTTTTGACCGCTTCTATAATATCCTGTACTGCTTATACAGTGCAGAGTATTATACTGTGAGAGCTATACTGAGAGTCACCAGCATGCTGTGCCCGAGAGGCCACTGAGTTATACATTAAAATCTACTATATCTGTATAAAACCTTATGTTAGTTCTTTTCCTTATTTCTCTGTACACCTCAGTAGCATTGTTGAGGTGGTCGCACATGCTCAGTTCAATCATTCAATTGCCGGATTTATTTTTAGAAGCTGTGCCAGTTATAGGGAGAGAGCTGCAGTAGAAAGGACACACCTCCTGGAAAAAGACACACCTACTGCAAAAGGACATGCCCCCTAAACTGCCAGCTTGAAATAAATCTAGCAAAGCAATCTGAGCAATGAACAGGGAGAGCTCTGGATCCATGTGAGGTACAGGCGCCTCCATTGCATATTGCATTAAAAAAGGCTAGGTTCACATCTCTACTTTTTGGTTCTCAATTCCAATATAACAAAAGAAAATGTATTTTGCCACAGAGCGTTATATCGAAATGTTGCACTGAAGCTAAAAGATGTCAACAGGAAGTGCAGCCAAATTCTAACCACTTGACTGTTTTACCTGAATCATAGAATAGGTGATATCTGTATGATCTCTGGGGACCCCACCAATCACTCAGACTGGGATCTCACGTCTCCTTTTCCCCTCAACACACAACTGTGGTAAGGAGGAGTTGGTCCAACATGTTCAGTTATTGCACCTACTCATATGCAAAGTGATATTCCTCAACATACAACCACACTATTGTTCAATACAGAGAAAGAACACTTTAAAGAGAGTCCATTGTCTCATTGCTTTTATTAAATCACAGTGAGAATTATATTGTTTGTTTGTTTTACATCAATCAACATAAAGATCATTTCTGTCAAAGTGAAAACAACTGTCTTTAAAGTGAATCCACATTTATAGCATCAACTAAACACAAAATAATCCAATTTACAATTATCTCTTCGGGACACAGCCATATTTAACGTTCCTGACCAGGCCTATTTTTGCAAATCTGACATGTGTCACTTTTTGTGGTAATACCTTTGGAACGCTTTTACTTATCCAAGTCATTCAGAGACTGTTTTACCTTTTTTTATAAAAGAAAAACAAAAATTTACTGAAAATTTCTATTCTATTCTAAATTTGAATTTCTCTTCTTATAAGATGAATAGTGATACCTCATAAAGTAGTTATTAAAAGGGTTTATGTTGGTATCATTTTGTGAATGTCATTTTATTTTTTTAGGATGTTAGAAGGCTTCGATTTTTAGAAGCAAAAAGCAAATTTTCAAGGAAATATTATATGTTTCACAAGAATTAAAGGAAAATGGAGGCAAAATTTCAAAATGCCCCATTTTTTTGCAGATTTTACATTTTAATCAATTTTTCCTCTAAGGCAGGGAGGCTTAACAGCCAAACAAATCTCAATATTAATTACCCTGATTCTGCAGTTTACAGAAACCCCCAATATGTGGTCATAAACTTCTGTATGTGCACACAGCAGGGAGCAGAAGAGAAGGAGCTCCATATGGTTTTAGAGAGCAGATTTTGCTGGAATGGTTTTTGGGCGCCATGTTGCTATAGATCAGCCTCTGGAGACCAGTACAGCCATTTTCTGACAACCATACTTTTTATTTTTTTCTCAACTGAGTTTTATCATTGATTCTATTATGGAGTACATACAACTTTTTGATCGTTTTTTATTTAGCTTTTTAGGAAGCAGGATAAAGATAAGGTGGCAACTCTGCCATTGCTTTTGGGGGCGAACACCATGCAGGAAAAATGACACACTGGGGGACATTTGTCAATAATGGCGTCATTTGCGACCAAAAAATACTAACATTACAAATGAAAAGTGGTGATTTGTTTCACCTCATATATCATTAACCACTTCAGCCCCCCTAGCTTAAACACCCTTAATGACCAGGCCACTTTTTACAATTCTGCACTACACTACTTTCACCGTTTATTGCTCCGTCATACAACTTACCACCCAAATGAATTTTACCTCCTTTTCTTCTCACTAATAGAGCTTTCATTTGGTGGTATTTCATTGCTGCTGATATTTTTACTTTTTTTGCTATTAATCAAAAATTTTTCACTTTCTGTTGTAATTTTTTAAAAAAAAAAAAACTACATTTCTATATAAATTTTTCGCAAAATTTATTGTTCTACATGTCAACATACAAAGTTGTCATTTACAGAGATATTTCTCTCACCGAGCATGGGTATATGTAAAAATACACCCCAAAAAACATTGCCCTACTTCTTCTGAGTACGGCGATACCACATGAGTGACACTTTTTTGCAGCCAAGATGCGCAAAGGGGCCCTAAAACCAATGAGTAACTATTAGGAGGGCATTTTTACGCATTTTTCTTCTCACGCTTTAGGGCCCCTAAAATGCCAGGGCAGTATAAATACCCCACATGTGACCCCATTTTGGAAATAAGACACCCCAAGGTATTCCGTAAGGGGCATGGCGAGTTCATAAAAGATTTTTTTTTTGGCACAAGTTAGCGGAAATTGATTTTTTTATTGTTTTTTCTCACAAAGTCTCCCTTTCTGCTAACTTTTGACAAAAAGTAAAATTTTTCATGGACTCCCTATGCCTTTAGCGAATACCTTGGGGTGTCTTCTTTCAAAATGGGGTCATTTGTGAGTGTTTGTACTGTTCTGGCATTTTGAGGGAGCTAAATTGTGAGCAATCCTGTAAAACCTAAAGGTACTCGTTGGAATTTGGGCCCTTTGCGCACCCAGGGTGCAAAAAGTGTCACTCATGTGGTATCGTCGTACTCAGAAAAGTAGGGCAATGTGTTTGGGGTGTATTTTTACATATACCCATGTTAGGTGAGAGAAATATCTCTGTAAATTGTCAACTTTGTATAAAAAATTAAAAGTTGTCGTTTACAGCGATATTTCTCACACAAAGTATGGGTATATATAAAATACACCCCAAAACACATTGCCTACTTCTCCTGAGTACGGTGATACCACATGTGTGACACTTTTTGCAGCCAAAATGCACAAAGGGCCCAAATCCAATGAGTACCTTTTAGGATTTCACGGGCATTTTACGCATTTGGATTCTCACGCTTTAGGGGCCCTAAAATGCCAGGGCAGTATAAATACCCACAAGTGACCCCATTGTGGAAAGAAGACACCCCAAGGTATTCTGTGAGGGCATGGTGAGTTCATAGAAATTTATTTTTTGGCACAAGTTAGCGGAAATTGATATTTATATATTTCTTCTCATAAAGTCTCCTATTCCACTAACTTGTGACAAAAATAAAATTTTACATGGACTCACCATGCCCCTCACGGAATACTTGGGGTGTCTTCTTTCTAAAATGGGATCACATGTGGGTGTTTGTACTGTTCTGGCATTTTGAGGGGCTAAATTGTGAGCAATCCTGTAAAACCTAAAGGTACTCGTTGGAATTTGGGCCCTTTGCGCACCCCAGGGTGCAAAAAGTGTCACTCATGTGGTATCGTCGTACTCAGAAAAGTAGAGGCAATGTGTTTTGGGTGTATTTTTACATATACCCATGTTGGGTGAGAGAAATATCTCTGTAAATTGTCAACTTTGTATAAAAAAATTTAAAAGTTGTCGTTTACAGCGATATTTCTCACACAAAGTATGGGTATATATAAAAATACACCCCAAAACACATTGCCCTACTTCTCCTGAGTACGGTGATACCACATGTGTGACACTTTTTTGCAGCCAAAATGCACAAAGGGGCCCAAATTCCAATGAGTACCTTTAGGATTTCACAGGGCATTTTTACGCATTTGGATTCTCACGCTTTGGGGGCCCTAAAATGCCAGGGCAGTATAAATACCCCACAAGTGACCCCATTGTGGAAAGAAGACACCCCAAAGTATTCTGTGAGGGGCATGGTGAGTTCACAGAAATTTATTTTTTTTTTGGCACAAGTTAGCGGAAATTGATATATATATATTTCTTTTATAAAGTCTCATATTCCACTAACTTGTGACAAAAAATAAAATTTTACATGAACTCACCATACCCCTCACGGAATACCTTGGGGTGTCTTCTTTCTAAAATGGGATCACATGTGAGGTGTTTGTACTTCCCTGGCATTTGAGGGTCTCCGCAATCATTACACGTATGGCCAGCATTAGGAGTTTCTGCGATTCTCCTTATATTGAGCATACGGGTAACGAGATTTTTTTTTTCCGTTCTGCCTCTGGGCTGAAAAGAAAAAAAAATGAACGGCACAGATTTCCTCATTCGCATCGATCAATGTGGATGAAAAAATATCTGCCCAAAAATGTGCAAAAAAAAAAGTAGTAAGGCCCCATTCACACGTCCGCAAAAATGTCCGCATCTATTCCGCAATTCTGCGGAATAGATGCGGACCCATTCAATGTGAATGGGGCTGGCGGTGATGCGGAGAGCACACTATGCGCTCGCCGCATCAGCATTTGCGGAGCTGCGGCCACAAACTTCCGGGTTTCGGCCACCAAACATCCGGCCGCAGCTCCGCAAAAGATAGAGCATGTCCTATTCTTGTCCGCAATTGCGGACAAGAAAAGGCATTTTCTATATAGTTCTGGCAATGTGCGGATCAGAAAATGCGGAAAGCACATTGCCGGTGTCCGTGTTTTGCGGATCCGCGGATCCATGTATCCGCAAAACACATACGGACGTCTGAATGAGCCTTACAGGGGGGTGATTAGTGACAGGGGGTGACATGGGGTAATCGGGGGTTAATCAGGGGTTAATCAGTGACGGGGGTGGGGGGGATGGATGGGGGGGATCTGTGTGGTGATTGGTGCACTTATAAAAGTTTCCTTTGGTGGTCCCAAGCAAAAGGGACCACCAAAGGAACGAACAGCAAGCATATCAGACGCTGTTAACAAAACAGCGTCTGATATGTGATTTTTTTTAACTTCTACAGCCTGCCAGCGCACGATCAGCGCTGGCAGGCTGTAGTTTAACTTCTTCCCGATTCGATCCTGTGCGCGCGTTCACAGGAAATCTCGCGTCTCGCGAGATGACGCGCCCGCGCGTCAAAGATGAACAAACCGACCGCCCGCAGGACGCAATCCTGCGTTAGGCGGTCGGTAAGCGGTTAAAATGTGAATTTTTCAAATATAAACTGTAAGAGGGCGCAAGGTGCCGTCATGGACGGAAGATACGTGTCACCGAGGTTCCTGGCCTCGGTGAGGTGAGAGCCGGGTTTTATGTGTCAGCAGCAGCTAGTGCTGCTTGACATTGATAGTTAGTTTGGCTGCAAAGCCAATCTGGGCTGGCTCTTACTGGGAGTAGGCAAAGAGTTGGGTGGGTGCCTACTCCCCACGGTCCAGGCCGGACTTTGCCGGGCTTTTTAAAGGCAGCCACATCAGCAGGTGTGGCTGTGATTGTCCTGGAGCTGCTGCTAGTGTTGTGTTACTCTCTGGGCTGGAAGGATGAGCTCAGCAAGGAGTCGTGCAGTCGTCCTGGAAGCCTGAAGGTGGATTATCCTGCGGCTGGGCCGACCGCCAGGTGCGAACGCGCACCTAAACATCTCACAGGTGATTGAACCTGGTTTTGGACTCTTTGGTTTTGCTTTTTTGTGTTTGCTGAGTGTGAATTAACACCAAGAGACTGTTTATCGTTTATTTTGTGCAAGTGTGAATAAAACACTGTTTATTGCACTTTCTGGACTTCTTGTTTTGCCTCTGTACTGCACCCGCACTGCTATCTACCAGAGCGACTCCCACATTTGGTGTCGGATGCGGGCATGCGCAGTGAGGCTGGCGTAAACGCCGAGTTTTTTTCCCAAAGTGAATGTCATATGTCAAGCCGGCAAAGTTTCAACACGTGAACTCTGATAAGATGGAGGCAGTTGTAAAGGCTCTCGTGGAGGCCAATTTACAGCAGCGGGAGGCCAACAAGCAGCAGCAGGAGACAAACCAGCTGCTGTTGCAACATGTAATGGCTTTGCAAGCGACTGGAGCCTCTCACCGTGCCCATGATGCCCGGAAAGCGGTCCGTGCAGCAATTCCCAAGATGACCCCCGAGGATGATGCCGAGACCTACCTGGCAGTCTTCGAAAAAGTGGCCGTGAGGGAGAAGCTGCCCCGTGACCAGTGGGCTGAGGTGGTCGCTCCGTTCCTGGCTTCCGGACCCCAGCAGGTGTTTTTCGACTTGTCGGACGACCAAGCGGCCGATTATGACACCGTGAAAGGAGAGATCCTAGCCAGACTGGGGGTGAACGTGCTGGTCCGCGCTCAAAGAGTCCACCAGTGGGACTTTAAAACGACTGAACCTGCTAGGCCGCAGTACTACGATCTGCTGCACAGGCTGCAAAAGTGGCTGCAGCCTGATCTACTAAGTCCCACTGCCATGCTGGATCGACTGTTGGCGGACATCTTTTGGAGGGCCCTGCCTTATCCCCTCCAGCACTGGGTCGGCCAGGCGTCTCCGGTAAGTGCCCTGGAGATGGTCGACCTGGTGGAGCGTTACGAGGCCACCAGAAACCTGCAGGGGGTCTTGCTGGGAAGGGGCCAGTCAAACCCCGGAGGCCTCCACCCCAGTTCCGACGACCGGCGACAGAGAGACCTGCACGGAATGTATCCCCTGCGGATCCGCCTCCCGTGGTATGCTGGAGGTGTCAGGAGCCAGGCCACATCAGGGCCGACTGTCCGCATCAGGGTGAGCCGATGGATGTGAACTACGGGTATCGCCACTCCCTGTATGCCCGGAAGCTGTGTGCAACTGGCACCCGTGAGGGGCAGGACAATAACCACCTGTGTCAGGTAGAGGTGGGAGATTCTCTGGCGGTGGCCCTGCTGGACTCCGGGAGTTTAGTCTCCCTGGTAAGAGCTGCCCTAGTACGGCCTGCGGAGTATACCGGCCGTAAAGTCGGGGTCCTATGCATCCACGGAGACTTAAAAGACTACCCCACTGCATTAGTGACTTTGTCCACAGCTGCTGGTAAGTGGACCCACGAGGTGGCTGTCGCTACCAAACTCCCACATGAACTGATACTTGGGAGGGACTTCCCAGGTTTCCCGGCGCTGTGGCCGGCTATAAAAGTGTCTGATGGGCCCGAGACAGGGGTAACCTTAGTAGAGTGGCCTGATACCACTGGAAGGCCAGAACCCTGGGAGCCCGAATCTGAAGGGCCAGCGGTAGGGGTGACCACTGCTCCAGCGGTAGAGGGGGAGACAACCCCACTGGAGTGTAATGGTGGGAGACACGGAGGACTTGCCACCGGGACCTGAGTTGGCAGACCTCAATGTCTCCGGGGAAAATTTTGGGACCGCACAACACCGGGACCAAACCCTAACCAGGGCCTGGGAAAGTGTTGTAATGATTGACGGTAAACCCCAGAAACCTGGGGCTGAATTAATGTTTCCACGATTTATTATTCTTCAGGATATGTTGTATCGGGTGAACCAAATCCGAGGTGAGCCAGTTGAACAGTTGGTGGTGCCCACCGCATATCGCAAGCTTGTTATGGAGCTTGCCCACCAACATGTTCTTGGGGGACACATGGGGTGGCAGAAAACGCAGGACCGCGTACTACAGCGATTTTACTGGCCCGGTTTGTTTAAGGAAGTAGAGGAGTTCTGTAAGTCCTGTCCGACCTGTCAGGTAAATAGCCCCCAGCCGCATTACAGAAGTCCCCTGGTCCCTCTCCCAATAATTGAGGTCCCATTCGAGCGTATTGCCATGGATCTGGTCGGACCCGCACCGAAGTCTGCTAGGGGTCACCAACATATCCTGGTGATTCTGGACTATGCTACTCGATATCCAGAGGCGGTGCCTCTGCGACACACATCGGCTAGGCTCATTGCAAAGGAGTTAATGGAGATGTTTACCCGGGTGGGCCTACCTAAGGAGGTTCTGACGGACCAAGGGACCCCTTTTATGTCTAAGATTATGAGGGAATTGTGTAAACTGTTGCATATAAAGCAATTGCGGACGTCCGCTTACCATCCGCAAACGGACGGCCTTGTGGAAAGATTTAACCAAACTTTAAAAATATGCTAAAAGGGTGGTGTCCCGAGATGGGAAGGACTGGGATCTGCTTCTGCCCTATCTCATGTTTGCAGTGCGAGAAGTGCCCCAGGCCTCTACTGGGTTCTCGCCCTTCGAACTGCTTTATGGCAGACGCCCACGGGGCCTGTTGGACATCGCTAAGGAAGCGTGGGAACAACAGCCCGTCCCCACAAAAGCGTAATTGAATATGTTACCCAGATGCAGGAACGTATGGAGAGAGTGTTACCGCTGGTCCGGGAGCATATGGAGGCAGCACAACAGGCCCAAAGTAGAGTCTATAATCGTCAGGCTCGGGTACGAGACTTTAATCCCGGAGACCGAGTTTTAGTTCTGGTACCCACCCTTGACAGCAAATTTCTAGCTAGGTGGCAGGGGCCCTATGAAGTGCTCGAGAAAGTGGGGAAGTAAATTACAAGGTGCACCAGCCAGGGCGGCGGAAGCCGGAGCAGGTGTATCATGTGAATTTGCTGAAGCCATGGAAGGATAGGAACTCGTCCAGCGATGACAGCCCTCGGCCAGGGCTTCTAGGTGAGAAGGATCCAGCCCTCACCTCGAAGTCCGGGAAGCAGCAGCCACCGTAAAATTTCAGATAGCCTATCCTCCAAACAGGTCCAGGAAGTTAAGGAGTTCATTAGTCGGAACACGGATGTGTTCTCGGACCTCCCTGGGCGCACATCCCTAATCCAGCATGACATTATCACTGAGCCTCAGGCCAAAGTCCGGTTAAAGCCGTATCGGGTACCCGAGGCTCGGCGACAAGCCATTGTGAAGGAAGTGCAGCTGATGCTCCAGTTAGGTGTCATCGAGGAGTCAAAAAGTGATTGGGCCAGTCCGATAGTCTTAATACCCAAGCCGGACGGGACATTGAGGTTCTGTAACGATTTCCGCAAGCTGAATGAGGTGTCCAAGTTTGACGCATATCCCATGCCGAGGGTGGATGAGCTCATTGAAAAATTGGGCCAAGCCAGGTATTTTTCTGTCTTGGACCTCACCAAAGGGTACTGGCAGGTACCCTTAACGGAGGCTGCCAAGGAAAAACTGCTTTTATCACACCGGAGGGGTTGTATCAGTACAAGGTATTACCCTTTGGTCTACATGGCGCCCCGCCACGCTTCAAAGGCTTATGGATATTGTGCTTCGTCCACATCGACGGTACGCCTCAGCGTATCTGGATGATATCATTGTCCATAGCACCGACTGGGAGAGTCACCTACCGAAGGTACAGGCCGTAGTGGACTCCCTTAGGAAAGCTGGCTTAACTGCTAACCCAAAAAGTGTGTGATAGGGTTAGAAGAGACCAAATACCTAGGGTATGTCATTGGGCGGGGGTGGTCAAACCTCAGGTAAACAAAATTGAGGCAATTAAGAATTGGCCCCGACCTGTCACTACGCGGCAAGTAAAATCATTCCTGGGCATGGTGGGATACTACATGAGGTTTATTCCCAACTTCGCTACAATTGCTGCTCCATTGACAAGCCTTTTAAAGGGACGCAGGTCAGTGTCGATCCAGTGGAATGAGCAGGCGGATAAGGCTTTCTCTGCTCTGAAGTCGGCCCTGTGTGGGTCCCCGGTTTTGGTGACGCCCGACTTCAGGAGAGAGTTTGTGGTACAGTACCGATGCCTCTGAAGTGGGCCTCGGGGCTGTACTCTCTCAGGAAATCAATGGGGAGGAGCATCCCGTGGTTTTCCTGAGTCGCAAACTCACCCCAGCCGAAACCAGGTACAGTATAGTGGAGAGAGAGTGCCTGGCCATCAAGTGGGCACTAGAGTCTCTCCGCTATTATCTGCTAGGGAGAAAGTTCCGTCTGGTGACCGACCATTCCCTCTAAAGTGGATGTGCCAGGCGAAAGACAGGAATGCTCGGGTCACCAGATGGTTCTTGTCTCTGCAGAACTTTAAGTTCACAGTGGAACACAGGGCAGGCCGCTTGCAAGGAAATGCGGATGCACTGTCTCGAGTACAGTGTTTGGCGTGTGTTCACCCTGTCGGGGTTGAACAAAGGGGGAGGTATGTAAGAGGGCGCAAGGTGCCGTCATGGACGGAAGATACGTGTCACCGAGGTTCCTGGCCTCGGTGAGGTGAGAGCCGGGTTTTATGTGTCAGCAGCAGCTAGTGCTGCTTGACATTGATAGTTAGTTTGGCTGCAAAGCCAATCCGGGCTGGCTCTTACTGGGAGTAGGCAAAGAGTTGGGTGGGTGCCTACTCCCCACGGTCCAGGCCGGACTTTGCCGGGCTTTTTAAAGGCAGCCACATCAGCAGGTGTGGCTGTGATTGTCCTGGAGCTGCTGCTAGTGTTGTGTTGCTCTCTGGGCTGGAAGGATGAGCTCAGCAAGGAGTCGTGCAGTCATCCTGGAAGCCTGAAGGTGGATTATCCTGCGGCTGGGCCGACCGCCAGGTGCGAACGCGCACCTAAACATCTCACAGGTGATTGAACCTGGTTTTGGACTCTTTGGTTTTGCTTTTTTGTGTTTGCTGAGTGTGAATTAACACCAAGAGACTGTTTATCGTTTATTTTGTGCAAGTGTGAATAAAACACTGTTTATTGCACTTTCTGGACTTCTTGTTTTGCCTCTGTACTGCACCCGCACTGCTATCTACCAGAGCGACTCCCCACAAAACCTAATTATCCTCCTATTTCTCTCAAATAGAACAAAAATGCGACTTTTTAAAAAACAAAATGCTCCATTTCAGCCAACCCTGCCAGACCGCACTTGTGACTTTTGAAACATACAGTATTTGCAACATTTTTGAAGCATACTTGCAACATTTTCATGTAAATGTCCTTCACCTGTGAGTGGCCGACTTTCCGGACGGAACGCTTTCTAACCATTGACAGATTAGCTGATATAGCGTGGTAAAGAAAATAAAGCAGCCGACCTGTCATCCTATTTTTAGGGTTACAACCAGTGGTGTACTCAACATGGAGGCAGAACACTCAGCTGTTCAGGGGCCAGTGGTGAGAAGGACCCATGTGCCACATGACAGACCACTTTAAAGGGCGTTGTCTAAGTGAACCCTTTGTTCTTCACAGTACCCCTGATGGTGGGGAGGAGACCAGGTCACTACCTCTTGAGGTGGGTTGGCACACAAAGCAGCTGACCCAGGCGGTACCAGGGCAAGGTATCAGAGGTATGGATGTAGTCAACAGGCTGAGTCGTAACCAGGAGCAACAGTGTAGGACCAAGTATGAGGCAGAGGTGAAGTCATACAAGCAATAGTTCAGGGAAGGTGACCCAAGTACAAGTCAAGCAATCTGGGTCAGCAACAGGAGAGTTGAGACGGAGCAGGCAGGGATCAGACGGGTAGCAGAATCCAGAAAAAAAGCACGGGTCAGGAGTTCAAGAACATAAGCACATACGAATGCAACGGAGTGTGGAGACAGCAAAATTGAGCAATACGCAGAGAGCCATCCTAACCTCGAGAGCCCGGTAAGACTGTTCTAGTTCATAATAAGAATCACAGCGATCGCTTCCACTGACTTTGAGCGGGACGCCGCTACTGTAAGTGTCGGAGTGGGGCGCCACTCAAGACACACACCAAACCAATTCAACTGGCAAAAAGTTTATTTGATATCTCTGAAAAAGAGCGGGATTGAGTTGGAAACAACTTGAAGTTGTGTAGGGAAAGTGAGCTTATTCCCTGAAAGGACGGACATACTTTGATTATTCACTAATATATGAGTATCCCCTTTATTATTATTGGATACCTTTTACACCCATTCTTTTACTTCTGTTTTAATTGCATATTTTATGCAATATTTTTATTATGAGCTATTGATGCGTTTAATTGATATTGTATTTGGGATTAGTATGTGAATAACTGTATTGGAATTTTTATAGAATTTATTTTAATATAACTAATAAATTAATGCATGTTTTCTTTATGCTCCTAAGTATTAGAGAGTGCCACACAATCCTTTATTACTACATACGAATGCAACCTTAGGACACAAGAACCTTTGATGCTCAGGCACCTGGGAAGAGGGCTGGGCCGCTTATATAGGTGCAGGAAGGCTGGGATTGGTTAGAAGGTCAGAACAGGTCACATGTGCTTTACCCTTAAATCACAAAAAGTGACGCACACGGGCCCTTAAACAATGTGCCACAGGGAACAGGCTGGAAGGCATGCTACACCTGGGGCTGGAAGGAAACCAAGGTGGTGGCGTCCAGCCAAGATGGTGCCTGCAAGGACAGAGACCTGGACCTCTGCAGTGAATAGGTGACACCGGCAGCTCATCACTGCTGCTACCTGCCCGGCAATGCGGCTGGAAGCCGACAATGACGAAGGCAGCCAGGGAGGAAAGTGCTAGCCCGAACATGAAGCCCGGGACCATAGTACTGACTAGGGGGACATCGGCGGCCAGCTACCACCATTACAGCTCAATTGCTGCTGAGAGCTCATTAAGTACCCAGTCAACAGCAGAAAGGAGGAATGGGTGGTGCCCTGGGCATCAGCCCACTGGGAAATTTACCTGTAGGATCTATGGCCCGTCCGCCCCTGGCAGTAAGCTCCCTTTAGTGGTGGCTACAGGTAGCTTGTTTATTTTATACTGTAAGGGGTTTTCCAGGCTCCTGATATAAAGGGGTTTTCTTGATATAAAGGGGCTTAAAGGGGTTTTCCAGGCTTGTGATATAAAGGGGTTTTCTTGCTATAAAGGGGGTTAAAGGGGCTTTCCAGGCTCTTTGTCTCCGCTCAAAAATCATGTTCTTAGCGGACACCTAACGGACCCCATTTAAGTCTATGGGGTCTTTAGGCTCCGTTACGCTCAGTTAGGTCTCAGTTATCTGCAGAATCTGTCCTTTCCGTTCTCCTGCTTCTCAACGGAGCAGGAGAACGGAATGGAGAAACGGTGATGTGAATAGAGCCTAACCCTGCCTATAATGATATTAAATGTGTGTAAAGATAAGAAGGTAACTGCAGTAAAGTGATAAGAAGTGGCACCTATTATTAGTGGCCATTTTGAAAACTGCACGATTTTATGGTTTTTATTTACATATACTGTAAATACTGACATGGAAAATTAAAACGCACATCACCAAAAATTCTTTAAAAATATGTTAAACATAAAAACGTGATTTAAACAATAGGTCATTTTCTAATGACACATTTCCTTTAATGTGAAGAAGGAAAACTAGAGCTGCACGGTGTATATATATATATATTTCAAAAGTGTGACTTATTAGCAGACTCCTCCGTGAATAAAATATTAAAAAAATTAGTAAATTTGTCAGAAACCTTACTTAGTTTTGCTATAGGGCCCTCTGATGTCTGTGTACATCGCTGGTTACAGGCAACTACCGACTAAAACAGATATCCAACATAACAGTGAGGCACATTAGGAAGACTGGCGTACCCATATGCCGATCGTGATCTCCCTGCGCTGGAGTGAGATAGACCTAATTTGTTATAAAGCAGATGCCTCTTAATAAATGAGGCGCATCTCTGCACTGCCATGTGCCAGATACTGAAGTCTATGCCAACTAGCAGCTAGCATAGACGTCAGCTATAACTCACGCCAGTTTCTGGTGCAAGCAATAGTAAATGTGGCAGACCACGCAAAGCCCCGCCCTCTTTTTTGCCATTTAGAAAAATGGAGAGGAGCTTAAAAAATGCTAATTATCGTGCACATATAGCGTGCGCCATAATCTGTGACTTTTTAGCGCCACTATTGCAGCAAAACTCTTTAGTAAATTTCCCTTGGTAGATTCATGCGTGTCAGAATGAATCCGATATGCATTTACTACAGATCCGCCAGCAGAAACGTAAGGCTGGTTTTCTCCACAGAAATAACTGGTCTGTCTAAAATCTACATAGAAATCCTCCACAGTATGCGAACAAGGGTTGCAGAAACCTACTTCACATGCGGGGTATGTGGATACCCAGTACTGTTTTGAATTTTATGTTATGGTGGGGTCGATAGAGATAGCTATCAGCTTGGCAGACTTTTCAGGGGAGAAGGTTCTTGAACGAACAAGGTGCTAAGTCAGACAGTGATGTAAGCTGATATAATTACCAGTCACACAATTATCTAAAGATTACAACTGACTACTTTCTAAAAAAAAAAAAAAAAAGTCAGTGTCAATTACAGATTGATGATTGGTTATTGATCATTTGTATAAAAGTCCAAACGTTTCCTCTGGTAATTGGCTATGGACATAAAATACATGTTTTCCAAAGCAGTCGTTTTCCTGCTTGCCTCTCCTTTATCGGTCAGAGGGATTTATGAAGCTTCAAAAACTAGTAAAATAGGGCTTTTTGACTTTTAGGGATTAGTCGTGCAAAATTCTTCTCATGGTAAATCTCCCCCATAGTCTTTTTATGTAACTGAAGAATATCAACAGACAATTAGTCAAACTTTTGATCTATTAAAGAGGAGCTGTCATCTCTCCTGACATGTCTGTGTTAGTAACTACTTGCATCCCCCATGTGATAATTCTGGAGCATCTATTCTTATGACTCTATAATGTGCCATATTATTCCTACTAGATATTTATGAATGAATTGCCATTAGTCTGCAATAAAGGTCCAGCTGGGTGTTACCAGGTGGGGGCTGGGGAAGTGTTTATGCACAGTCTGACGCTGGCAGCACTGATTGTATAGTGTCATACTGTGCAGGGACACACCCCACCTGGTAACACCCTGATGGATCTTCATTGCAAACAGCTAGCAGTTCATTCATAAGATTCACAAATTAATTCATAAAATAGTAATCTGAAAGACGCTCCTGTATTTTTACATGGATAACGTACCGGTAAGTAGTTATTACCACAGACGTGTCAGGTCCCCATACACATTAGGCCTTTGTCAGCTGAACATGTAATATCTATGGGGGCCTCCCGACTCTCCCCTGACATGATTTCAGGGGGGAAAAAATGATCAGTGGCTTTGAATTTAAATGCCTATCCATGTCCCAAGAGATAAGCCTCAGCAGAGGTGTCTGGCATTGGTTTTCTCCTGTCTCCTCTTTGAAAACACATGCACACTCGGCTGAACTAACTGTATATGTGTTAGTATGGACACAGCTGTTGAAGGTGTATTGGCACTTTTAGAGTATGTGTTGGATTTGACACAGATTTAACTGCAGATTCCATGTCGAAATCTATTTCAAATTATTTCTTTTATCTTTTGGCAGTGGGTTAGTGTCAGAGCACCTTGTTGCATGGTCTTAAGAGGGGTGAGCCGCAATATATATAATTCACGTCCACCATAAACACGATTGCACGGGTTGTTGGAGAATGCATGTTTATTTCAGTAGGGAGAGAAGGATACACGGCTACTAGGTACAAATTGCAGAAACAGCTCATCTCCCAAAGGGTTAGGCATACAGAAAACTAGCCATATGTGCCTGGGGAGACTGAGGCTTCATCTACTAAAATATAGGATTTGATGTGGCAGCTTTTTTTTTTCTAATAGGCTTTTCACAATTGCTGTTATTTGTGTTTTTGTGGCCCATTTTACATGTAGTGGAGAAGCTGTCCAGTAATTTCTCCAGTATCCGAGATCCGTTTAGAAACGACTACAAAAGAAATTGCATACTGCAGCTCATAATTTAAGTGGAGGCAAAAGCAGATTGCAGGGTGGTTTGAGATAATAGGGGGTTAGTGAAAGAACATAATGCACAGAGGGTTTGCTTTTGAAATGTCCGTTAGTCAAACTGTTCACAGAAACCAACAGAGAAACAGATTTCTTACTTACCTGCAGATACGTTCAGCTTGGCATCTGACATTAAGACGCGGGCACTAGATTTACATTTCACTTTAACGGACGCAGGGACACACAACAAAGTTTAATGGAAGAATAACATTTCAGGGAATCTGTCACCAGGAAACTTCAGTTTCACTGAATTTGGCACCATTTATACCATTGAAAAAAAAGAAAAGAAAACATAGTAACGCTACATGCACACGAACGTTTTGCGGACAAGGATAGGCATTATTACAATGGATCAGCAAAAAAAACAGACCGGCAAAAAAAACGGATGCCATACGGACATCATACTTTTTTTTTGCAGATCCGCAATTTGCACATACGTTCGTGTGCATGTAGCCTAACCAGCAGGTTTTGGCTTTTGTGGAGTTTTTGGCACACAGTGGGCAGATTTACTAATGTATCTGCACCAAAAATCTAAAAAGTATCACAAATTGGCGCGGCTAGGGTTTTTACATTTTTTTCTAACGTGCTCAGCAAGGTGGTGGGGCTTAACAGAAAGGGGTAGGGCTTCATTGGAAAGGCTGCAGGGCCTAAGATGCACCATTTTTCTCCACAATTTTGGGGTAAAAATTCTGTGTCAAAGTAAGCCAACTAATGGTGGTGATAATTCTGTGCCGGTCTACACAAGTGGGTTAGTGAATCTGGGTTATAATGCGCATGGGGGCCTTCCAGCTGCACCTAAAGTATTGGGGGAAATAAGGATTGAGCATGTTGGATTTCAACATAACTGATCCTCTCTTCAGCAAGAAGAAAAGCAGCTGCTGTTAGGGTCTAGCAGTATCTCAACTTTATGTAAAGGAATCAGGGGTGGACTTGCCATAGATCCTGCAAGGAAATTTCTCGGTAGTCTGATGCCAGGGGGCCACCCAAACCCTTCTCACTGCTGCTGGTTGGGTACATGATGATCTTATGTTCTCAGCTGTAATTAATGATGGGAATATCAGGTACTTATGTCCTCAGGACGGTGATACAGTTCAATAGCCCATGGCTCTTTGCCCTGATGTTCACTCTCATAGGCCACAGGCCGCTATATGAGGCGGTATACAAAATGCACAAGTATCAGGCTGTTAAAGACCTGTGGCCTGCACCAGAGACTTTGAATGACACGGGTATTTTATTTTTTCTTCTTCTTTCCTTGGCCACTTGGGGAGCATATTACCAGGGTAGTATAGGGGTCATTAACTAGGGGACGTACAGGCAGTATGGTAGAAGGTAGAACTGGCCTGGTGTTGTGGCCCAATTCTCACGTCATAAACCCCTGATCCATATCGTAATTAGACACAACTGGAGGAGGACAGCTATTGATGACCATCACAGAAGGGCAGTATATTGTGCTGCACTGTGGTCTAGTTCTGTTGGGAAGGTATTATGTGTTGCACTATGGTATTGATGACCATGCGTACTTCTGTTATACCTGTCTCTTTGTGTTGGCCCTGCATTTTGTTGCGCTCCGACTTCTGTATTTTTGGACCCCCCTACAACATAGGGTCACTTTTAGTTTTTTGTTTTCCAGGGCCAATTTAAGTTCCCAGTCCGTCAATGGAAGGAATAAACATGTCACCTTTTATAACAAACATACTCATTTCAAAATCCATAAATCCATACAAGCTTTGGCTACAAAAATTTGCATCAAAAACTGCCATGCGTTATTGTCACGCTTCGGCGTGGGAGGGAAACACCACACCGAGCATAGGGGGGAAGGGGGGAACAGGGAATCAGGCCTGAGAACTAGGGAAGGAAAATGGACACCTCCTAGTGAAAACCCTAACCAAAATCCTGACTGACTACCAGTATGAACAGACCCCAAATGTAGGTGAGTTCATACACAGGAATACCTAGAATCCTATCAAGCCCTATAGGACCCTGGTACTAATAGCAGGGACGAGACTACCTGTTCCTCCAAAAGGAAGGACGAACAGGAGTCTCCTTCAGGTCTAATACAAACAATAGGGAAATGCAACACACAGAGCCCAAACAAAAAACAAAAGGGAAAGGAAAGACTTAACTTCAAAGGAGCAATAGAAGAACCAGGAACTCAGCCGAGATCCAATCACAATCTATCCAAAGGTCCAAACAGAAGCTAAAAACCGCACAGAATTGTGGGAGAAGCAACTATAAATAGAGAAGGTTAGATGACCCTAATAGCCAAACCTGGGGAAAGAAGGTGGGGCGAGCACCAGAAACAACACAGACGTCATTTGATCCAAACGGAAAACATGTCAGATTACACCACGTGTTGCCAGTCTCACCGATCTTCTGCCACCTGTCTCAAGAACGTCCATGACAGTTATAAAGTCAATCTTGTAATATCTGCTTTAGGCGACATTCATACACGCAGTTTGTGTAGGTGTTTTTAGCCCAAGACAGGAGTGACTTTGGTTTAAAAATAAAATGCATGATCAAATCCAATTAAAGTAGGAATTGTATGAGATGCTAATATGGACGATTTCACATCACCGTTTATTTTTCAGTTCTTCTGATCTACCAGAATAGAAAACTTAAAAAAAAAAAAATAATTAATCCTGTAAAAAAATAGATCCTGAGTATCAGTTATGCCTCATGCTGTCCGCCTATGTGTGTTTTGCATTTTGCGGAACGGAAGGTCTGGCCCTCAGTAGACCAGTCCTATCTCTGACCGTGATACAGACAAGAATAGGACATGTATTTTTTTGCAGGGCCGTGGAACGGAGATATGGATAGCACACAGGGTGCTGTCAGCATCTTTTGCGGCCCCACTGAAGTAAATGGGTCCCTGGACTGAAACAACATTTGTATGCCTGAGCCCTTTGCATGCAGGACTTTTAAAATGACGGATTTCAGATGGAAATGTCTCAGATGCCAAATGTGCATAACTGATGCTCGGTATCCTTTTTTTCTTTATTTTTATGTTCTTCTGATGGATCAGAAGAACGGAAAAATAAACAGTGATGTAAACTTATCCAGAGCTGGACTGTAGTATTCTCTTCAGGACATGCTGTCGGTGACTCTTCAGACTGTGAAAAACCCCACTACCTATGGTTTCATTTAAGACACGGCCTCCAAAATACCAGCAATAACCTAATTTTAAAGTAGACCAAGAATCATTGCTCACACTGCATTTGAAACCAATGTCAGGACGCCTCTAGTCAGCATTGTATTTGGAGCGGTCCAGTCAAGTGGCACTCTTCTAGGAATAATGACATCTTGGAAAGTAGCCTCTTCATTTCATTAACCAGCCACTTAAGCAAAGGCATTTAACTCCATTTAACTCCATAATGGGAGATTTACCCTGGCTTTACACAAGAAAATTTGCAGATCTCATCGCAAGTGTTGGTTTGTGTCAAAATTTGCAGCTTTTTAGCTTTTCCAATACCTTTGTCACTTTTCCAAAAAGTGGACGGGGTGCGGTCTTTAAAATCTCCCCCAAAGTTCATTTATTTCCAAAGTACTGTAAAGAAATAATGATATTCCCTGTTACTTTTATCAAGTTGCATTTAGGGATTTCTCTTCCACTGCGGGCAGGAACAAGACTGAACCTATCCACATGATTACTGACAATGGTCTGATCGCTAGGTGTCACCACTGGCACCCCCAACAATCAAGGCAATGAAAAGAATATTAGAGGGACACCATAACAGCTATGTAACATGACTGCGACCCAGAGTGGAGGCGAGGATGAGAGGAGTGATACTGGCTATGATGGTGGTAGAAGTTATCTTCACCTTGGCTCTCCCTGGGCCATACACACTGAATGGAGGGCACACCCCTTTTTCCCTTGGAGCACTCCTTGACCGTCTGGGGATCCTGCCTCCTGGTAGTTCGGGTGCCCTTGCTGGTCGATGTTTGGCAGGAGTACAGGAGCAAGGCCCGTTTAACTAGAATAAAGTTTTTACGGAGTAGATGATGAGAGTTGCAGTACAAATAGCAGCAACTGGTACAGTCCTGAGGTATATCACAAATCCTTCTTCTCCCCAATGGCTGTGTTTGGGCAGGAGCAATGATGGTAGTAGTAGTCCCTGAGTCCCACTCCAAACACTTTGCAATCTTTTCAAGATAACCACAGGCATGCTATTCTGGAGTTGTCATGCCAGTCTTTCATGCCGAGCAGTGCCTTACTGACATTATCCTGCACAGTCTTAATGGTTCTGGACCTTCTAAGATGGCTGGTCTCTTTCCTTCAGGGGTACTCGGATGATAAAGGATCTTCTCTCTGGCAGCTGTAGCCTCAGAGACAAATGTTCTCTGGACTCTGGACACAAGGCCAGCATGACTTTTTCGAAGAAATTCATAAAATATCTTTAACAGGCATGTAAGATGAACACACCTCCACAAAGGTACTACAATAACCTACAGCAAATAGGGTACCATGCCGGGACTACCTTTATGAATAATGAAATCAAGTAATAATGAAAGATAATACTAAAGCCAGCTAAATTTAATACAAACATGCTATAAAAAGAATAGTTGAAAAGTATACAGACCAAAGTAGGGCCCAGCCAGCACAACATATGTTTCGCACCCAAACCCTCCCCAAATGAATTCAGTCATGTTTTCGGTTTTATTCTTTATTGGATAGAGTAGTTACGGTCTATTCCATGAAAAGTCAATGGGAACCTCCATGGGTCCAGCAATAAGGCCCTGCTCACAGACAATGGGGGCATCTCGCTAGGAAATGCCCCCATTGTCTGATAGGCGCTGGGACCCGCACCTATATCAGGAACAGAGCCCCGCAAAGTGGTGACTGAGCCGGCCACCACCAAGCGCTCTCCCCATAGAAGTGAATGGGAGCACACAGCGCATGACAGGCCACTGCTCCCATTTTTGGCGGACCCATAGAAAATGGAGGGCTGCTGCGCATGCGCCCTCTTTCACATTCAGGGCTCCATTCTCGATATAGGGACCCACACACACCTATCAGACAATGGGGGCATATCCTAGCATATCGTCTGTGATGAAACAACCCCTTTAAGGGGTTTAGTCAAGCATTCTGGCATTTAAGATGGAAAGAGCAGCACATTCTGTCAACAGATCCATCTGAATCCATTGGAAAATGGATCCATAACAAGTTATGCTGTGTTAAGCAGGCCATGCAGCTGAACCGGACAAATAAATTAGGCGGTCCTGGCTTGGGGGGGGGGTCCTTCCAATTCTCCTGTGACAGATGTCATGGGAGATAAGGATCAAGCATGTTGAATTTCATCTGAAGGGTCAGGCGGTGACTTTCCTGAGAACACACGCATGCTCGGTCAGGTCAAGCATGCCTGTGTATTGCAGGATCAATATTAATAGCTGAGTAGACCTTCACTTAAGTGTGTTGCCCGCCTTATACACCATTTGTGGTATTTTTACAAAACAAGCCATAAACAGCATTTTTTTTTCATATTTCGCCTCACAATCCACCTCCACACTGATAACCGCTTTACGGGCAGCTCTCTGTATGTACTAATGTATCCCACACACCAGCGCGTCCCTGTAACTGACACCCAGCACTTGTGGCGGGGTTCTCGCCTGGCACATGCATTGTTCAGCCCATTACCTGCCCTGCCGGATTAGCCAGGCATATAATTAAGCGGAGGGGACTACAACACTTTGGCGGGGTCTTTCAGCAAACATAGCGGCCCCCTCCCCCCCATTAATGAATAACAAGGCGGGCGGCGCGTGAAGTCTGCTCCGCTCCCAGGTGCTGCCTCAGGAGGAGACAAGGTGAAGGCGGGAGCGGGAGCGGACAGCGCGCTAATCTACCTTCCAGAGCCGCCGGGGGCGGGGCTGGGGCGGGGCTGGGGCGTGGTCACAGCTGGGCGCTAGTTGGTCACACACGTCTGAGGGCGCCGCTGATTGGCTGATTGGAAATGTCACGTCTCGGGGCGCCAGAATAGAAGTTGTAGCGGGATGTCCAGAGAAGTGAGTAAGTTCCATTACACGGTCTGATCAGTGCGGGCGGGCGATGTCGGTGCAGCCTGGATCTAGTGGGTTCTAGCAGAGCGCGGTTTTGTGTCTTCCCTAAGTGACAGCCAGCCATCCATTCGTTTATCCTGGATGATCTAGGGTACGAGGTAAGTAGCTCTTCCCAGCTCTGCCTATAACTGGACACGGAATAGCGCGCTTTGTGCCATGTTCCTGGAGCGCCCCGTGTCCCGGGAGGAGATCGGTATGTCCTAGCACTTGTTGCTGAGCCGCCTTAACCGTTTACGTGCTGGCTCTGGGTTTCTCTCCAGTCCCCGGGCAGGGGGGCTCCTCCCTGGGCGCGGCACGTGAGGGGTTAATGTTGCTCTGCTGACTCCACAGGGTTTCAAGTTACACTCGCTTTACTCGCCTTCCCGGGATTTGGCCATTTCCTTTGCGCCAAAATTAACAGATCAGGCGCCCAATCTGCTGCTCACCTCCCATCGGCACCGTCATGACTTCTCATTTTTCTTGGGTTTCTTAGACAGCAGTTTCTCCCTGAAAACCTGTGCAAGTGTCTTGGAGATGGAAATAAGCGGCTGCCTGACCCTGAAGGACTTGATAAGCGCCAAGAAAAGTCGCCCCGACCAGGAAAAAGATGCCAGGAGCTGGCAGAAGGTGGGTGTGCAGGAATCTGCTAATGTGGGCTTCCCTCTGCGCCATATGTGTCATGGAGGAAATCCCAGGCCAGCCTGATGTTTGTGCAGCTGATATGCATTCAATAATTTTATATAATTTTTTTATTTTTTTAGTATGAAATATTTCACATGCCCTCAGACTCTGTTCACACTTGCCATTTCCATCAGGTTTCTGTTATTTTCTTTCCAATGTGGATTTGGTCTATTAAAAAATAAACCTCCCCGAAGGACCCGTTATCATTGACTGGGAGGAGGAGGGTGTTATTACAGGTCTCATGGATCCTGTGAGCAGGGACTAAGGGGGTCCACATTTTTTATTTTTGATCAGCTCATGACCCATTGCTACACATTATATTTCACGGTCTCCATAATCTGTCTGATCAGATTGCTGACTATACGACCCGTGTATGACTTGCCAAGCTGATAAATTCCCCACTAGCATGGTCTGTTGAGGACAGTTCCCCATACTGACTGGTTTGGCTGACTAGACTCTAGGGCAGTGTTCCTCAGCCCCAGCCCTCGGGGCCCACCTACCGGTCATGTTTTGGGGATTTCCTTTGTATTGACCAGGTGATATTATTAGTATCAGTGCATCAAGACTTACCACAGGTATTTATACCGATGGATGTTCTCAAATCATGACCGGTAGGTGGGCCCTGAGGACTAGAGTTGAGGAACACTGCTCTAAGGTGGGGACCTCTAGAAGACTACTGGACAGAACTGATTTCAGTGCATATCATTTAATGTATTCTGTTCATATATAACTGGGATACAACAATTTATTTTTTTCAGGAGAATATGTGTGACCGATTCAGGATAAGCCCAAGGGTGCCCTTAAAAGGAGAACCTATTGACTTATCAAAACAGAAAGGTCTGACCCCTGAAAGATATCCGATCACCCCAGTAAAAGTGGCTGATAGACCTCTTGCTGATCCATGGACTCCCACTGCCAACCTAAAGATGCTCAGTAGCGTCGCCAGCCCAGAGATTCGGGACCGAGAAAAGAAGGAACTCTTCCGGCCTATTGAGAACAATGAGCAAGAAGATGCTGGACTCGACACTCAGCAGGTAAGAGGAAGAAGTCTTCTACGTGACAGGTCAGGGGGCAGGTAAATTAGTGGGAATGGGCTTCATTAGAGGAGCCTTGTCCAATCTAGGAAGGGTGGCACTGATGGCATTAAATTGTAAGAGGCGGTGGTTTATGTTGGTGGGTGGCTTTGTCATATAGCACTTGCTGACAGACCACCTAGATACCGGCCATTCTTTAGATGGTGGCATCCACCAATATGCAATCTGCCATCTGATGCCCATTCTGACAGTCGTGTGTACCTAGTTTGTGTTACCATAGCCTGCTTTGGCAAGCATAATCTAATAGGTGGAATCGAAGGGGGGAATGTTACACTACGATTTGGGTACAGGACACTAAAATTTGAGCTCCTGTTCTACCATGTAGTCCTCCCCATGATGTCACGCACAGTTTGTCATTTTTGTAAATAATGGAGAAAAATGTTTATACCAAAAGTGAATGTTATTAACGTTAAGCTCTGCTTTCCTTCTGCCAGTTTGAGACCGTTGACGATATGGATGACTTGGACAAGAGACCAAGCAGAAAGCAAAAAAGTTTGGGTCTTCTCTGTCAGAAGTTTTTAGCCCGATATCCTAGCTATCCTATGTCCACTGAGAAAACCACCATTTCATTGGATGAAGCCGCTTCAAGCCTTGGTAAATCTTAAAGGGATTTTCAGGGAGTTGAATACCGATGACCTGTTTTTGGGATAGGTCATCAATATCCTCTTGCCATTGAGAATAATAGCCGAGCATTGACAAATGACTTCTACATTGTCTTACAGGGGTGGGTCGCAGACGCATCTATGACATTGTGAATGTTCTAGAGTCATTAAATTTAGTTAGTCGTGTGGCGAAAAATCAATACCGTTGGCACGGCCAGCACAACCTAAACGAGACTCTAAGAAACCTGCAGCGGGAAGGGGAGAGACAACAGTACAGTGCCCAGATTGCCTACTTTCAGCATAAAGACTTTGGTACAGAGCAGAGAAAAGACAGCCAGCCTGCCGCATCAATGGAATTGCCTGAGATGGACTGTCCATCAGGTAAGGGTTATAAAGCACAAGGTGTTTTGGGGAAAATGTTGGTTTTCGGGCTAAAAATGGCATCTGGTGCCAACAGTGTGTAGTAAATTTAACTTCTTGTTTTCCTCTAGCTTCAGCAGGCAGTCGCAAGGACAAGTCTCTGAGGATCATGAGCCAGAAATTTGTTATGTTGTTCCTAGTGTCCACGACCAAAATAATCACTCTTGAGATTGCTGCTAAAATCCTGATTGAGGAGAGCCAGGACATCTCTGATCACAGCAAATTTAAAAGTAAGCAATGTTTTAGCTAGAAGAGCTTCCTTGTAAGATGTCATTGTAGATCTCCTAATGTAAGACCAGCCCATTACTTGAATGGGAGCTTAGCCGCTGTAATCTAGTGCAACCTCTACACACAACACTGAGCTGGTTGCTTCTGACGCTGGGCAGATGATCGGTGGGTGTCTGACCCCCTACCTATCTTATATAAATGCCCTATCCTGAGGATAGTTCAAAAATATCTAGAACCCAGGAAACCTCTAAGCTTGGCCATAGCTGGGATGTAGCACCTGTCAGTCGAAAACCCATTCAGCTGATGGCTATTTCATTTGTGCATGCAAGTTTTTCTGCAATGTCTGTCTGTTTGGTCAGCTTTAGCTTTTTATATTAACCTATATATCTCCATCTCTCTTTCATTGTAGCCAAGGTACGGCGTTTGTATGACATAGCTAATGTTCTGACCAGTCTTGGCCTCATTAAAAAGGTCCATGTAACTGAAGAACGTGGCCGAAAACCTGCATTTAAGTGGATTGGACCTGTTGAGTTCAAGACTGAAAGTGGTAAGTTCATTGCTAAAATTTCCCATGTATCAAGAAGTTCCATTTACTACTGAGGAGTAGGCTCTATGTAGCTATGTCTAGTTATTCGTATTGCTATTGTAGATCTGGCTGTCAACTGCATCAAAGAGTTATTCTCATCTTGGCCTTTTGTGGCAGAGATCAGAATAACCATGGTAAGCGCCAGCTGTCTGTAGGCAGATGGGACTTTTTGTGAGATCACACACAAACCCACTCATTACTATGGGTCCACAAAAGTATGTGGACAGAACACGGTGGTCATTCTGCAAATTATACTAAAAAATCTAATGACGGGAGTGAAATTTGCAACATGCGCACTGCTGGTATCCGTGTTTTGTGGACCACAAAATGGATACGGCCATGTGCGTGAGGCCTTGCGTAAAAAGCGGATCACCAGCCACTCTGGTTTTTCATAAGTCCAGCCTGTATTTATTCCTATCTCGATAATGAAAGGCCAAGATAGGAATACCAATTTAATATAGGCACTCGACAGGCCCGGCTCGGCTTATTCATCATTTTCCATGAGCGTTTTTGGTGTGGAAAATCGCTTGGTAACCATGGTATCTATAATGGGATTGTATTTGCCTTTTGTAGACCAAGACATTACAACCACATCACCAGCCTCAAAAAGAGATGCTACAGCTGAGAACAGCAAGCAGCAGAGACTGCTCCGTCACTCATCCTTCACTCATGTTCAGTCCATCAGTACCGTGAAGAGGAAGGTCTGCTCCGAGCCAAGTAGCCCACACAAGGCCCCAGAAGGTAAGATGAATATATAGTGTTTTCCTCCTTCTCTAAGAATGGAGGATCTTTTAGTCTCGTGTGTGTGAAAAAAATATATATATTTTAAGAAGTCCTCAAGTTACAACCCCCTTCCTGCATTAATTTTACACTGACTTTACAAAGTGAAGTAAACTGTATTCTGGCTAGATAAGGTTGAGTTAAATGTAGATTATAAGGGTGAAACGCATCGCATATTTCTTTTGTAGAATCCACACAAATTTTGCATCGAGATCGGGGTTTTAACATGGCCCAATTACGCATGATGGGGGAAAAAAAAAAAAAGGCTGCAGATCTTAATTTCTGCAGCAATGGCCTATATGTTGCAGAATGCAAAGGAGTTTCCTGCAGATGTATGAGCTATATGCCATCACTTTTAAGGGTTGTGTAACTGGGGCCGCTCCTTTTGAACGAACACTCCAGGCAAAACCAATATCCTTATTTTTTTTGTGCTTGGAGTTTTTCTTTATGAATACCGTATTGCATCTAACAGCCGAGAAGTAGTATAAATACTAGAAAACAATAAGACCACACCTCAAAAGTCTGATTTTTACCTTCTAGTAATTGGGAGTTTTACATAGGACCTTTTTGGGATGCTGTTCATCTCTAAAATTCCTAATGTTCAACTTTTTTATATATATTTTTTTTTTATTTATTTTTTTCAGCTCTTTTGCAACATGACAGTTACTCCTCAAAGATGGCTCATTTGTCGGCTATTTGCAGACAGAAGATTGAAGAAGATTCCGGGTGAGTTCAGTTTGAACAAATGCTTGAGTATGAACAAAGGTTTTTGTGGTAGGGCCAAGGCTACAGGACCATGTTAAGGAACTATACAGAACATGTTTTTAGGTGATGTGTGTGTCTCTGGTCATTTCTTCCCTTTACCTAAAGCCTAGAATAACACGTTATAGCGGCACAGGTAAACTGGGGACACGGCTGTTTAGTGTAGCATCTGCACAATAAATGTAAACTAAACTGGGGGGGGGGGGGGGGCGCTGCATTTAGCTTAAAAATGTACGATCTTCCTTAGTAACTGTGTGTATTTATTTTTTCTATTTCAGGTCTTTCAAGTTTGCATCAAATAATCCAGCTCATAGAGATGTAGGTCATCTGCCCTTTTCTGTTGTAGTGCCTGTCCCAGTGGATCCAGATTACTGTACCAGAGATTCTGGCCACCAGAAGCGCCCTGCTTCTCCAAATAAAATACAATCTCAGCTAAAGGTTATGGCTTCCTCTAGTGGCCATGGGTTTCTCCCTAATCAGCCCTATATGTATGTTCCATCAACATCTGTCTTCATGCTTTGTGGAAACTCTGGAAATGAAAAGTCTCTAGATGGACTACATGGAGCTCGCAGCTCATCTCCTTCAGATAAAAAGACCACTGAAGATGGTGACCAACCTGCTAAGAGACAGAGGATTGGCAGTACCGATGACGGCCCACTTCCTTTGGTGGTACCAAAAGTAAGTTTTCTAAGAATTCCCTCCCTCTTTCTTTGGATTCAACCTCATTTACAGTCACAATTCTGCTGGCTGCTATTAGAAATTGTCCACATCCCTGACGGCTTATCTGAGACTTCCCTAATGCTAGGCTCGCTACTCGATTCTATTCTTGATGGGTTAGTCTTATCTTTAGCACATTGCAGTATAAACTGTTTAAGTAAAGACTATTCTTCCAAAATGCAAATTCTCTTTGCTATGCGTTGAACCATCGAAGAATGGTCTGAAGCATGCAGAGCTGTGACTGTAGCTGTGGAGGAGTATGTGCAGTGTAAGTCCCACTTTAACACCGTCTTCATTGTAAGTTTCCTTTACTTCCTCCTTTGCTAGATTTGCTCATCTGATAGAGGTTCATGTGACACCAGCTTACCACATAACTCACCAGAGCCATGTAAAGAAGACAACCTGCATTCAGTCGCCTCGTCTTCCCGCCAAGAAGAAACTACTGAGCTGACCAAAGAGCAAGTTGCATCTGCTGCACTACCCCAATATCTTTATCTTCCCTCCTCTACTGGTGAGTAGGGAGATCTCAAGTATTTTACAGTGAATGAACCCCGCCGACTTAAGAATTAACTCTATTCATAACCTTTTATTACTATTTTGGGCATTTTAATATAGGGAATATTTGGTTGTCTATTCTGTCTTGCTCACATGAAGGGTCATGATCTTCGCAGATTTTTCCTTTCTTGGTATTTTGGCGGGCATTTATTCTGTGGGGTTTACTATACTGTGTTTTTTTGTTTTAATGATGCGAAAATAGAAGTTTGTTCAGCATACTTATGAAAAATGTGAAATCTGTTTGGCTTGCGTGTTTCTGGTGGACAAAAACCTAAGGCTACTTTCACACTAGCGTCTTTTGCAGATCCGTCATGGATCTGCAAAAAAAACGCTTCCGTTACCATAATACAACCGTATGCATCGTCATGAACGGATTCGGTTGTATTATCTCTTCTATAGCCATGACGGATCCATCTTGAACAACATTGAAAGTCAATGGGACGGAACTGTTTTTGATTGTGGTCAGAGAAAACTGATCCGTCCCTATTGCCTTGCATTGTGTGCCAGGACAGATCCAGCGGAATGGTGACTAAACGGAGGCAAACTGATGCATTCTGGGCGGCTCCTTTTTCCATTCATAATGCATTAGGGAAAAACTGAACCGTTTTGGACCGCTTTTGAGAGCCCTGAACGGATCTCATAAACGGAAAGCCAAAACACGAGTGTGAAAGTAGCCTTTGTCATAGCATGCTAAGGGTGTTTGTCCACCAGAAACGCATATGCCAAATGTGTTTTACATTTTTCTATTTTTTTAAGACTAAATTATGATGGATTTTATCTGTGTGCTGAACAGACGTCTTCTATTTTCCATATATAAACGGGGAGCACTAACATAGCGAATGGAGGGGAGCTGATTGAATTTGTATTATATTTTATTTTCTCTTTCCCTCTAGGATTAAATGGCTTCAATTTCTTTCTGCCAGCCAATCAAACTACAGGAGCTATGGGCATTTCTCAAAGTCAATTACCACATCTTAATGTACCTTATGTGATGGTGCCATCTTCAGCCCTGGCAGCTTTCCCCTTTCTTTGCTCACCTGCGGTTACCAGCTCTGCCTCAAGTGACCATGCCTTGAGTACTGCAAGCCTGAATTACAGCTTGGCTGGCATGACCACACCACCTCATATAATGTTTAGAACTCCTTCAATACCTGAGACCTCTCCAGAAATGCAGCAAGGTGTTCCTCCAACTAGTGCAAGCCCACCGTCTGCTAGTCCTGCGACAGCCGATTCCTCCATTTCTGCTGTTCTGCCACTTCCTGTTAAACCGCAAAAGGTAAAGAACCAAAATGTAATATCTGATAAATATTTTGTAATGTCTATTTTTAAAGGGAATATCCTGTCCCTTGGCTGGATAGTCACTCTGAGACAACACTCCCCCCTCCAATTTTTCCTTATAGCATGAGTGAAGCATTGCGTTTCTCTTCTGGGCATCATTGAGCGAGGTCACTATCTATGCCTGCCCACTCCATTAACTAATTATGTGCATCAGCGCAGGCTAAGGTCACTGACATACAGGGATTCCTGATGCAGCTTTGGAAGCCGTATACTACATATTTCCACTGGAGATAAGTTATGACCATGGGAAGTCGCAATCCTATTGAAGATGGAGTGTTGGGACTGAGATGTAGCCCCAATGACATCCTGTCTAATAGGACATTAAGTTTAAAATGCTTCACAGTTTTAAAATCCACTTAAACGTTTTGTGTTGTAATAACCTGAAATTGGCGATACTACTTACTATATTGTAGCATGAGATCATCCATAATGAGGTCTATTGCTGATGTAAGGCATTCACATCCATGATTTTGAAGGTTTGTGAGATACAACAATGTGGTCAGGCAGTAGGGGAAGCCAGTAGGATGCTTGGCTAGAGCTATTACCAATATTCAGTTATGGAAACCTCACCTATAAAAACAGTGGAGGGTCTTCAGCAAAAAAAAAAATCCGAAAACCCTTCCCAAAACCTTGAATTAGATGGGAAGATCAGAACCCGTGTAAGAGTACTAGATGCTTGGAGCAACCTTCCAGCAGATGTGGTTGGAGAATCTACATTAAATGAATTTAACTACATCTGGATTAAACATAAGGAACAGAATGCTCTGCCACCGTTCCTCTAGGTTTCTGCAGTAGTGGAAATGTATGTGGGGTTTGACAAAGCACAACTAATTTATTTATTTATTTTTCCCCCACTTTTTATTTTTTAGTCTCCTACTCCGTTAACGCCAAAGAGCATTCGTCCAGTTCACAAAGACACCTTCTTCAAGACCCCTGGCAGCTTGGGAGTTTCTCCAGCTCTTCGGAAAAATGAAAGACCTCATGTTAGAAATTCCAGCTCTGCACAGAGAAGACTAGACATCTGCAGTACCACTGACTGACCAGACACCGTCTGTCCTCCCACTCGTAATATGTGTACTCCTTTTGACAAGACTGATTTTCAGCTACATTCCTTAGGTCTAAGCACATTAACAGGATGTATAGCTTATTTTTTTTTATTTTCGGTAGGAGGGGCCTTGAGTTTTGATGTACCTAAAACGTAGGTAGACCATACTGACTCTTCACTAGAGAACCTAATCCTAATGGCCTAGGATTATCGACCACACTTAATGTACCATTTTTGTGACTGAAATGTGAACAAAAACAACCTAGCACTTAACAAACTTTGCCTTGTTCAGCTGTCCTCCCTAGTGCTGCTCGCCAATCCTGCTCTGTTGTAAGGAGTAAATGGGCGCAAATTCCAAAAGCGGAGAATCCAAATGCTTCCTTAGGCAGCACGAAATTATGGTTCAACCTGTCCTACATACTGTGCATGAGCAAGGGATCTTCTGAGACCTTGAATAATTACTTGAATACTAGTTGCATACTAAACACGCATAGAAAAGTCCTACAATGTCTAAAGGCATAAGAATGTAGTCGTCTTGTGACAACTGTGAAGTGATTTTGTTACGGACACCCCCATGGACTCGAAATCTGTATTTAAAGTTACGATTTCATATGGTTACATGGAAGATGGTGTGTGGGTTTTTTTAATTTTATTTTAAACTTGTTAAATATATTTATGTCACAAGACTAGTGGACAGAGGTACCAGGTAGCGTATTCTTTGACTATTTTATACTGTTTTCTATGTGTACTGGACTGTTTTGTCTCTATACTGTCGGACAGAGCATTTTATGGGACCAGCAAAGCTTGAACAGGATAGTGTGAACATATGTCTTATGTTTGATGCTAGGTGCTAACACTATAATGGTAGTTATTGTCATTACCAATTGCCTTAAATAGTATTTCTAGCGATTTTTACTTTTTAATATTCTAAATGTTTTTTTTTTAGCCTTCCCCCCCCTTTTGAAGGAAACACTTCTTCGACGGCAGCATACGCTAAAGCTAGCTTAATGTATATGTAGTTACAGATTTTCAGTAGGTGGATATGCTTGCTCACTATTAGGCCGGTTTCAATATGAACGGGCTCAGTCCGGGAAACGCTCCATGTGGTGGCTTCCCTGGGCCAAATACTCCTGACTTGAACTCGCAGCATCATCATAAAATGATAGAAGAGCCTGCCTGACCAGCGGTCTGCGATACTGTGCTCATGGTGTTATTTGAGTACAAGACATTAGACCTATGGTCAGGCAGGAACTCACAGTATCTGATGTCATGATGATGCTGTGAGTTCAGTCAGAGGGGCAATGTCTGGTCTGGGAATGTGACCATCACACGGAGCGAGTTTCCGGAACCAATTGCGCTCACGTGTAACTGGCCTTAATAGCAGTCACGCTGACCATTACAAGGTGATGCTTATTTGCACTGACTGGATTGCAGGCTGAATGGTCACCAAACCTTTTTCTTTTTATGTTTTTAGTGTTAATGGGGATGTCAATACTTGAATATTTTTACCAAGTTTACATTTATCACATGGTGCTATTTTCACATCTTCCTTGGTTTTTAATCTTCTTTTTTTTATTTTTTTTTTGGCGCTGCTTAGTGTGATACTTCTTCTTATTGCACTGCTAGTTTTAAGTGTTTCGCTTCTATGCTCCTTTAGCTATGTTCTTCATAGCTCTAAACATATGTACAGGGTTTCTATGAATCACACCTGAATGTAATATTAAATGACCAATAAAATAATGAAAAGAGTTGTAGCGTCAGCATTACTATTGCTGGAATTAAGGCGAAAATTGCTGTGAGAAAAGAGGGGCAAAATGGGGTATATACGTCTAAGGGCTCATTCACATGACCACATCTTTTCCGTTGTGTGTGGTTGTGTTTTTTTTTTTTTGTGTGGACCCTATGCAGAACCATTAATTTCAATGGATCTTCAAAAAAAAAAAAAAAAAACAGAGGGTACTCCATGTGCATTCTGTCTCCGTATTTTCGTTCTGCAACATTATTTTGAGTCTTGTCCTATTATTGTCTGCAAATCATGTTCTGTGGCTCCATTCAAGTCAATGGGTCCTCAAAAAAAAAAAAAATGGAACACATCCGTATTTTGCGGATCCAGGCCCACTTTGACCATGTCTTTACTGTTTACAAACATTACAGTAATGATTACAAATTTTCTGTTTTGCGATTCTGCAAAAAATGGATCGCATATCGAGATTGTTCCGTTTTTCTTCAAAAAAAAACAAAAAAAAAAAACACTACGGACACAATAAAAGGGATCGCAAAATGCATACGGTCGTGTGAACAAGCCCTAAGGCTCAGTGCCGAAGGCTACAACTCCAATTGGAGACTCGCCTTGTGAAGTTGTGCTAGACATAGACACCGTTCTGAAGACTCTTTGGCTTAAGTGTATATAATCCTGCAATTCTCACAATGGCCACTAGGTCTAATAATGCACCATAGTTTCCTGTTCTGTACAGGCAACTTTTTAGTAGCCGTTATCACCACAGTAGAATTACAATAAGGAACACATCTGTATAGAGAACACAGGATTCACAATTGGTGATATCGCCACTTGTCAGCACCCTCTCTACACTGGGCATGCCTACACAACTCCCCCACAGAAGTCAATGGGGGGGGTCAGCTCCTGTCTTGTGTCCATGATCCATGTGACTGCTTTCAAACAGGAAGTATTGATCTACTTTAGCCATAGTGGTCAGTGTGCAAATTGCAGGATTATATATTGTACATCTTTATATAGATATTAACATGAAAAAAAATAAAACTTTAAATTATGCTTTTATGTTACAACTTATTTTAACAATAGGTAATTTCTTGACACATTTCTTTTAAAATCGTGTAAGTTGTATTCTGTTACATTCCTGAAATTTGGTGTTAAGTGGCAGATTATTAAGTATTCAAATTTTTTTGAAGGTCATAGAAAAGTTTATGAAATGCTTTGGGTTACCGAATAATACAATCTGCTTATTTTTTTTTGTCTATGGTTTGTACATAATATTACGCTGGTTATTAATACCTGGATTTTTTATTTATTTTTTTCTAATTATTTCGGTCTTTGAGTATAGGTAGATGCTCCAAATTTCTGTGGCTAAAAATGGCTGCCATAACAACAAGCATATGGATCTCTTCCAACTCATTTCAGATGACTAGGATAATCACATACTGTACATTTCTGCAGCAAATCTGCTGTGTGTGAATTTACCCCGACACATGCTTCCTAAAAAGCAGATCTCTAGCGTTTTCATGGTATTGTGTGTGTGTGTGTGTATGTGTATATAAAGCGGGGGCTCAATCTACTTGTGAACTTATACTGTATGGGGGCAGACTCCAGGAGACGTTATACTGTATGGGGGCAGCCACAAGGAGACGTTATACTGTATGGGGGCAGCCACAAGGAGACGTTATACTGTATGGGGGCAGCCACAAGGAGACGTTATACTGTATGGGGGCAGCCACAAGGAGACGTTATACTGTATGGGGGCAGCCACAAGGAGACGTTATACTGTATGGGGGCAGCCACAAGGAGACGTTATACTGTATGGGGGCAGCCACAAGGAGGCGTTATACTGTATGGGGGCGGCCACAAGGAGACGTTATACTGTATGGGGGCGGCCACAGGGAGACGTTATACTGTATGGGGGCACAAGGAGACGTTATACTGTATGGGGGCAGCCACAAGGAGACGTTATACTGTATGGGGGCAGCCGCAGGGAGACGTTATATTGTATGGGGGCCACAAGGAGATGTTATACTGTATGGGGCAGCCGCAAGGAGACGTTATACTGTATGGGGACAGCCGCAAGGAGACGTTATACTGTATGGGGACAGCCGCAAGGAGACGTTATACTGTATGGGGGCAGCCGCAAGGAGACGTTATACTGTATGGGGGCAGCCGCAAGGAGACGTTATACTGTATGGGGACAGCCGCAAGGAGACGTTATACTGTATGGGGGCAGCCGCAAGGAGACGTTATACTGTATGGGGACAGCCGCAAGGAGACGTTATACTGTATGGGGGCCACAAGGAGACGTTCTACTGTTTGGGGACGGCCACGCCATACTGGGGCAGTGAATCCCTTTAATGTATATTATACATAAAAGGGATTCACTGCTGCAGTATGGCATATATATTAAAGGGATTCACTTCCTCAGTATGGCATATACTATGTCATACTGCGTCAGTGAATCCCTTTAATATATATGCCATTCTGGGCAGTGAATCCCTTTAATGTTATATACATGTAGGGTGAGTGGCTGGAACCTGGCAGCACAAAGAGGAAGACAGGACTCGTAGCTTCAGCGCCAGGGAGAAGAAGCAGAGCTGCAGCCTGACAGGAGAGCATCCTCCACAGCTCACCCAGAGGAGACAACACACACTACCTGCTGCACTATCAGGACACGGGCTGCCACCATGTGAGGAGACAGGAGCTCTCACTACTACTTCAGCCACTATCGCTGACTCTGCGCTTCTGCTGGGAGCTGGATGACTTCTGTCCCACGGCACACTCCTCTCTTCCCGACTACCGGCCTGCACAGCGCTAATCACAGTGCGGTAAGCAGTCCGAACCTGCTGCTGGGCCGTGCATCAGATGAAAACCCGTTGCTACTTGCCCAAACTACTTGACCGGCATCCAGAACTACGTGTCCCAGGCGTTGGGCGATACGAATTCCATACCCCTGATTTATTGCTTGGAATTTTATCGAGCACCTGCTTTTCAACATTTCTAAGTAAGTTTGACTCTATTGACATTAGCCTCATGGTTTTCACGCATAACAGGGACATATTTATAGCAGACTATTTTAGAAAGTGATCCCATTGACTCATTATTTGGTCCATCAGAGTTCTGACTGCAAGAATAGTGCGGCATCAAATGCTTTAGACCAGGCATGCTCAACCTGCGGCCCTCCAGCTGTTGCAAAACTACAACCCCCATCATTCCCTGGCAGCCTACAGCTATCATTCTAGAGAAGGGCATTGTGGGAGTTGTAGTTTTACAACAGCTGGAGGGCCGCAGGTTGAGCATGCCTGCTTTAGACAATCCCTTCTTGTTGGAACCCCAGCAATCAGTTCGGTATACTGCAGGAAATGCTCTATGGTAAAGATGCAATCTGGCAGAATTCACGCTGAAATCAGTTGGCTGTCTGTGTAATACATGGATGTGCTGGATTCTCCAAAGCAAGACTCTTTATTGAGCATGCTGCATTTGGGGGGGAAAAAAGACAAAGAAATCAGGTATTCTGTAGTGTGTTTCCTTTAGTCAAACCTCCAGCCGTCCAGCCTTTGTCAACTATCCGGTGGATATGTGATACATTTTGTGGGATAGCTGCTATAATGTTCTGTTAGCAGAATGTATAGATCAGTTATACATGTTCTCCACAAGATGGCAGCATTGTTTAGCAATACTACTACACATCAGTTTGAAGTGCCTTGTGGCCGGTCTGCTGCTTTATATGGGTTGTCTCAGGACAACTACCAGTATCAGTTCAGCCTTGTTACACAACGTTTTATTTTTCTTTATTTGTGTAAAAATGCGCTTCTTTGCAGGAAGTAATAGAAAGCTACTTACTGTACTCTGTTCTGAGAGAAAAGTTGTATCTCATTGTAATAGGTGGCATTGTCACAAGTTGCAGCAACTTTGGTGTGGCCAGTTGTCACTGTAACCTCAGTTTTGTTTAATGTTAAAAAATAGGCTGGCAACTCCTTAACGTATGGGTCATATGGAAAATTCACCTTTATTCACTAAATCAGTTTAAAAGCAATATGGTTTACAAATAAAAATAATGTGCTGTTCCCTACAAGAGGATGATCAAGTTATTGCACTTGGTAATTATGCCGGCAATTATCCAAAGCTCCCGCAATTGTCCTGTAAACAAATCTCTACATTCCAAGTCTGTAGCAGATAAGTGATCAGTAAATAAGCCGTAAAAATGTATCACACTTGGTAAGAGACCTCTATAATAAGCTGTATAAAAAACTGTATAGAAAACTGTATGACAGCTTAGGGTACTTTCACACTAGCGTTGGTGCGGATCCGCCTGTTTATTTTCACAGACGGATCCGCACCTCTAATGCAAACGTTTGTATCCATTCAGAACGGATCCGTTTGCATTAGCTTTAAAGAAAAATGACAAAGTCCAAAACGGATCCGTTTTGACTTACATTGAAAGTCAATGGGGAACCGATCCGTTTTCAAATGCACCATATTGTGTCACTGACAACGGATCCGTCCCCATTGACTTACATTGTAAAAAAAAACGGATCCGTTAGGCTCCGTCTCTTCAGACGGACACCAAAATGCTGCATGCTGCGTTTTGGTGTCCGCCTCCAAAACGGAATAGAGGCGGAACGGAGCCGAACTGATGCATTCTGAACGGATCCTTATCCATTCAGAATGCATTGGGGCTTAACTGATCCGTTTTGGACCGTTTGTGAGAGCCCTGAAACGGATCTCACAAACGGAATCCAAAACGCTAGTGTGAAAGTACCCTTAGTGATCCCTCTTTACATAGTCCATCTCAAATCCTGGAAAAAAATCAGAGTTATAGTCCCGTAGTCCTGTAAAAAAAGGGGGGGGGGGAGTTGCTGTGCTCCTTAGATAAATAGCTGACACAGTCTCTGTTTTTACGGCTCTCCGTCCTTGTGTGTTATGCCGTGAACCTGCAGGGGAAAAAAAGAGGTACCTCTGTCTTCTGATGTCTTCTTATCGTCCTTTTCAGGTTTGCTTTAGCCCGGTTTGTAACTCGATCCCCGCTCTCCTTCCCTCAGCGTCCGCGCGCCTGTGGTGGCGTGTTTGCCCTGTGCACATTTCTGCATGCAGAGGTAATATATCGGAGCGCTCCGACCGGATTTCAGCTGAGACACTCTCCCGTGGACGCCGAGTGGACTCCATGTGCACAGGGCAAACACGCCACCACAGGCGCGCGGGCGCTGAGGGAAGGAGAGCGGGGATCGAGTTACAAACCGGGCTAAAGCAAACCTGAAAAGGACGATCAGAAGACATCAGAAGACAGAGGTACCTCTTTTTTTCCCCTGCAGGTTCATGGCATAACACACAAGGACGGAGAGCCGTAAAAACAGAGACTGTGTCAGCTATTTATCTAAGGAGCACAGCAACTTCCCCCCCCCCCTTTTTTTTTACAGGACTACGGGACTATAACTCTGATTTATTTCAAGGATTTCAGATGGACTATGTAAAGAGGGATCACTAAGCTGTCATACAGTTTTCTATACAGTTTTTTATACAGCTTATTATAGAGGTCTCTTACCAAGTGTGATACATTTTTACGGCTTATTTACTGATCACTTATCTGCTACAGACTTGGAATGTAGAGATTTGTTTACAGGACAATTGTGGGAGCTTTGGATAATTGCCGGCATAATTACCAAGTGCAATAACTTGATCATCCTCTTGTAGGGAACAGCACATTATTTTTATTTGTAAACCATATTGCTTTTAAACTGATTTAGTGAATAAAGGTGAATTTTCCATATGACCCATACGTTAAGGAGTTGCCAGCCTATTTTTTAACATTGAATTGATTTTGCTGTGTGGGTGGGACAGGAAGGCTAGAGCACCCTGACAGATCTGGTAAGGGGTGAGCTACTCACTAAAGACAAAGCTCAGTTTTGTTTAAATTCCCTACTGCCAAACCTGTGTGGAAGCATACTTGCCTGCTCCCTTCCTCTCTTTGCTGGTTTTGTGGGTCCACCACTGTCTTCAGTGGGCTTCTGTCCCCACATGTAAATTTCCGACACGGTCAGGGTCTCATGTGCCACTGCAGCCGATGACTGGCCTCAGCTGTGACATGTCTCCGAGCTGCACATCGAAAACATTTTACAAATCCTACTTTATATCAGGGAGCCTATTTACTGCAGTGGATGGTGGAGGTCTGAGCAGTTAGCTACACACTGTGCATGTCATTTGCATCATTTTGTCCCTAGTTTTCTATTTTTGTGACTTTTGAGGCAAAAAAGAATTACAGATGTGGACTAGGAGATATGACTTTGAATGGTATCTTGAGGTCCTTTCTAGATTCAGGTTGCCGATTTTTGCGGGTCCACAAGGAAGTAAAATTGCGTTCCCAATACATTAACATGTATTAAATAGGTCTATTCGGGTTAACAACTGATCATTTAGAAGGCAAAAGTCTTTATTCTGGCTCATTAAGTGCTTTCCTGAGCAGTGGGACCCTAAGGCCCCTTTCACACAGAGCTAGTATTCCGCGCGGGTGCAATGCGTGAGGCAAACGCATTCCGGAATCCGGACCCATTCATTTCAATGGGTCTGTGTAGATGAGCGTTGGTTTTCACGCATCACTTGTACATTTCACGAAAATCATAGCATGTCGTGTATTCTGCGATTTTCATGCAACGATGGCCCCATGGAAGTGAATGGGGCTGCGTGAAATTCGCATCCGCAAGCATGTGCGGATGCAATGTGATTTTCACGGATAGTTACTAAGAGATGTTGTTTGTAAACATTCAGTTCTTTATCACGCATGTGCAAAACGCATTCAATCGCATTGCACAAAACTGAATGTACTTGCTTGTGAAATCGCGCAGTTTTCACCAAACGCATCTGCAACGCATCAGGACCTAATCCACACATGCTCGTCTGCAAGGGGCCTAAAAGTGCACGTGGACAAACTGTCTTTGTGAGAGTACCCCTGTAGCAAGAGTTGGAACTGTCCAATGGAAGAATTAAGAGGCAATAAAGGACCAAAAATGAAAAAGCAACACTCACTTAGCATTTATACGTGTTCCAAACTTTGACATTGTCCGTACGGCTATGTCCAAATCCTACATATTTTCCACATTGCTGCATCTCGTGGCGCCATGACTCTACGTCGAGTAACTGAGTCAGCCGTATAGCGATTACCTCTCAGTACATACTGTAGATGTCAGCTAAGCTCCTCCCACAGAAGTAAAAAACGGGGGAATATGTGTATGTTTCTTATATGCGGACTCTGAAATTGCTCTGGACAACTCTGTTTTTATGGCATAGCTACCAAAGGTCTAGGATTTGCATGTACTGTTCCTAATTTTCAGACAGTTCCAGCAAATTCATGCTGTCCCACTCCAAAAATGGACAGAGCCCTTCCATACATTGTGGAGCTACCTGGTTTGGGGCCTTCTCGATGCAGGGCTTACATGCCCCAAATATACCAGCTGCAATGTTGGTAAATACTTTATGGCAGAGTCTTCATCTTCATCTGTGGCCTAGTTGGGAACAAGCAGGGGATCTCTGTAACGACCCTATTCAGGTGAAGGAAAGTTTGGCAGCATGTACAGCTCCATGACTTGAGTCAAAGGATTCATTTTTAGTTTTTGCTTTAAGTGATCGTTTAAGGAACTATAGGTTAGTAAGGGGTCACTCTTCAATGCCTCAAAAGTCTAGAGTACATTTTGGGCTGTGGAAAACACACAAGAGGAATGGTGCGCTCACCTAGGGAGTGTAGGAGCTCGGACCTCGCCGGGAGCCAAGGCGTTCACTTGGAATCAGTAGAGAGCAAAAGCACGGGTCCAGCTTCACAAGTTTTAAAGACTTTATTTAATCCTGTGCACGTTTAAAAAACCATCAGTAGCAGCATTGCATCATCGACGCGTTTCGGGTCGCTCCAAATATGGATCCTTAATCATTTTAGACTGTGGTTGCAGATTGTACAGTAGAGACACAGCTCATTGGAAAGATGAGTTGACCTAAGGGCTCATGCACATAAACGTATATTTGGTCCATATCAGATCTGCATTTTTTGTGGGTCGGATGAGGACCCTTTCACTTCAATGGGACCACAAAAGATAAGGACAGCACCTTTATGATGTGAACACAGCTTAACAGCTGAAGCACATGAACAACCTCTACAAATATATGAAACTAGTCTCTCTTTTACATAGCGTGAAATGCAAGAATAATGCCAGTTGCTACTATAATATTACAGACATTTTGCCCTGTGGATAAGTTTGAAGTTAGCCACTAGAAACATGTGCCTTAGAAGTAGCTCTCCAAATGGTAGCTATGGTCCTGTGCTCAATTTGCATTATGTGGACATGAAAAGAGCTGCTGGTTCTTTTAAAAAAAAAGAAAATGTCTGAAAGGTATTCATTCTCGAGGAGCTAAAATAGGTCAAATGGTATGCAGATCCACTTTACCGAGACAGATAAAGAATGAACAGAAGCTGTACCATTGATAATTATATTCAATTAAAAGAGCTCTTCTCAAGAACAAGTATAGTGATGTCAAGACCAGAATCGTCAAGAAGCCACTTCAATTCACTTGTCTATTCTCCACCCTTTCTGTCTAACATTCTTTTGGTACCAACAACAATTGTGTTATAATAGGAGGCTTACATAACTTTCCTTTTGCTGTCTAGAAAGGCGGCCATACATATTCAATAGCTGTTGGCCAAACACTGTCTCTTCCCGGCTCCTTCACAACTCCCCCATACATATTAACGTTCGGCTCGACGATACGTGTATGTCTATTTAATGGAGAGAGGGGAGGAAAATGCGGCAAGACACTTCTGGTGGAAGCTTCTCTCTCATGAGAACAAAAGAATTGGGCAAAATGAATTTCATATATAGCCACTGTAGATATAGATAAATGCAGTAAGTATCCAAATATAAATATGTAAAGATGCAGCACCTGTGTGGCATGTAGATTTATTCTACCAGGGAGACGTTTCACATGCACCAATACTGGGACAACCTTTGAAATTCGGTCCTTTGCCAACTGCAAAACAGCCGGATTGATCTATTTGATGACATGCAAGTGTGGTATCCAATACGTTGGAAAAACCACCCGCGAATTTAGACGACGTATTGGAGAACATGTCGGAGATGTTAGGAATGAAAGAGACACTCCTATTGCCAAACATGTCATATCGTGCCACAATGCTGATCCTGACGTCCTGAGGTTTCAGAGTATTGAGGTGGTCAAACCCTCACCACGCGGGGGTGATTTTGATAAGCTGGTCCTTAAAAAAGAGGCAGCATGGATATTCAGATTGGGTACTGTCAAACCCACAGGACTCAATGATCAAATTTCCTTTGTTTGTTTCATTGACTAGTGGGAATAATTGAGCACCCCTGGCCATATCTAGAATATTTCATGTCACCTAGTTCCGTTCATATTAGTTCTGCAATTGCACTATGGAGGCCCGTTTTCTAGCCTTCCCATGTATCGCTATAATGTACCAGCAATCATTATTGCTAATCTGATGTCATACTAACATTCTATAACTTGTGACCCACATTAGTACCATAGGGAATCAGATGGGACGTTCCACACACCATGGCTCCACCCCCATGCCTGACCCCCTGAATGTGATTGGTCCTTCCTATTTATCTGGGCCGGGCTTCAAGCCTTATATGCTGTATCTCTCGGCGCGCGCGTCACGGCCATCCTAGTGCCAGACACTACCTCTCGATACCTGGAGAGGCCAGCGCTCCTCCACGTGTCCATCGCTTTACATATCGCCGGCGTCTTCTATCCAGGTGGATAGAACACTGTCCTCTTACACGTGGCAAACAAGAGCTCCTGCTAAATTTGCAGGATTAGCTCAGACCTCAGTAGCCCGTAGCGCACATTGTCATGTTCGCTATGTCTGAATACCCGCTACTGTAAATAACCAGTGCCGCGCTCCACTGTTCATGCTCCTGATGATCCACCTCCAGTGGTGAAACGCGTTGAGCTAGGCGGCAGCGCATGAGGCGTCATCTCATATATTCAACAGCAGCAGCACAGGGAGAACCTTCCCTAGTGTCACAGACTGCGCTTTACCAATAAGGGCTACCTTCTCATTGTGGGACACACACCCTCTACATTTGAAGTGGCTACTTTTCTTGCCATTTCAGTGCATGGTCCCGCTTGTTTTCAGTCCTCTAGTTACAATCACTCCATATTACGTATTCCCAAACATCCATAAGGGAATCACGGTAACTGGAGGTATCACAGCCTGGGATATGATTGGGCCTTCTGCCCAGTGTATGGTTTTAGTGTATATCCAATAAACAAATAAAGTGTTTTTAGTATCCAGTTTAGGCAGTGGTTACAAAATGAATTTCATCCAATCCTTCTCTCCACCTACATCAGAGTCAGGAGCTCTCCATATACTTTAAACTGTTGGCCTAACCTGCCGGTCTCAGTGGATTTGACCAACAATACACTAAAGGGGCAAGATTTCTAAAATATTACAAGGCTCTCTGCAACCCCTGCGGTTCAGTGTTCCTCAGCATTGTCAGTTCTGCTCTGGAGTTTTCACCTTAAAATCTCATGTAAAGAGGTTTTCTGGGATTTTGATACCAAAGACCTATCCTCAGGATAGGTCATCCCATCAGTATATTTATCGGTGGGGGTCCAGCATCCAGGACTTCTGCCGGCTGCAGGCTGACTCCTGTGTATGCTGGTTGTTTGGGGCTGCGTGCTGGCTGCGGTGTCTTGAATGAACTTTGCCGGTGAATGTATGTACTCCCCTTGTTTGCATCTCTGTGCAGTTCTTGTCACAGTTTCCGAGTAGGCTGGCTGCAGGCTGACACCTGTATACAGTGTCAGACTGGGGTACTAAGGGCCCACCAGTGTAACTGATTCTGGGGGCCCACCTTAGGGCTCCTGCACACTAACTTATTTTTTTCCATGTCTGTACTGTTCACTTCAATGGGGCCACACAAAAAAAAAAGACTCCGTGTGCATTCCGCGTCTGTATGTCCGCATGGCCGTTCTGCAAAATGATAGAACATGTCTTATTATTGTCGGTATTACAGACAAGGATAGGACTGTTCTATTAGAGGGCGGCTGTTCTGTTCTGCATAATGTGGAATGCACACACCCAGTATCCATGTTTTGCAGATCCTAGATAATTAAAAGGGTTGTCCTACCATAATGACCTATTGGCTATCTACAGGATAGGTGATAAATATCAGATTGCTGGGGTCTGACTGCTGGAACACCCACTGATCATGAAAAAAGGGGTCCTGAGACATTCAATTACATTACCGCCAATCTAGGTACACAAGGGTCTTAAGACCACGTTCTTTTGATCATGGGGGTCCCAGCAGTCAGACCCACATCAATCAGACACTTATCACCTGTCGTGTCATAGCTGTTTCACCTTTTCACATTCCCTATCCTTAAAGGTTTTCTTTGGGTATAAAAAAAAATAAAATAAAAATTTAAAATGTGGCCCAAAATACTGTATGTGTTAAACTAAAATAGAAATGCTCTACTGTTGAAGGACCTGTGTCCACTTTTCTAGTTATCCTCTATCCACAGGATCGGGAATAACTAAATGATCCATGGGGGTCTAAACGCTGGAGCCCCCACTGATCCCCTTTCTTGATTAAGTGGCAGGTCGAGCATATGCCCTGCCTTCCATCCATTCTCTATGGGGGTCACTGGAGATGGCAGAGTACAGCGATGGCTATTTCCAGTGGTTCCAAAGAGAATAAATGGAGCAGCAGGGCATATGTGTGGCCAGCCACACTATCAAAAAGGGGGAACAGGACCCGTTCCTGGAATCAGTGGGGGGGTCGCAGAATCGGACCCCACTAATTATATAGTTATGCCCTATGGTGTGGAGAGGATAACTTGAAAACCTGGACAACTCCTTTAAATCCTCCACCACCAGTATCTCTTTACATGGCAGCATTGATGCCTGTAAATACGGAATATCATCACTACCGCCATGTTAACCATACTTGTCAATACTGGAGAATGTAAAAAAGGGCTATCCCTTATATACAAAGCGTTAAGTTGCACCCCGGTAACTGACAAAAAACCATTCATGGATAGATGGGAGAAGGAACTGAACCGCAATTTTCATGTTCGGGATTGGAATAACGCCCTATTTTGGGCTGTCAGACCAGTGGCGTGGCTAGGGCTGGTGTCACCCGATGCGGTAGAAAATGGTGTCACCCCCGCCCCCCCCCCCCCCGAAGCAATAATGTTTTAGTCATATAACCAAAAATAACAGATACTCACTGGTGCTTAGGCCTCTTTCACACTTGCGTTTTTCCTTTCCGTGCTAGAGTTCCGTCCTCGGGGCTCTAAGACGGAAAGATACTGATCAGGATTGTCCCAGTGCATCTTGAATGGAGAGCAATCCGTTCAGGATGCATCAGGATGTCTTCGGTTCAGTATTCAAATGTTTTTTTTGCCGTTGAAAAATCCACAGCATGCTGCGGATTTTTCTTGGGCCAAAAAAATTGAAGGCATGCCGCAAGGACGGATCTGGAATTAATGCCCATTGAAAAGCATTAATCCGGATCCGACTTTAAGCTAAATGTTGTTTCGGCGCATCGCCGGATCTGACGTTTACCTTTCTGAATGGTAACCATGGTAGCTAGGACGCTACTAAAGTCCCGGCTGCCATGGAAAGTAGTGGGGAGCCAGGGAGGAGCTACTTACCGTCCGTGCGGCTCCCAGGGTGCTCCACAATGACGTCACAGCGCCCTACATCACATGGATAATGTGATCATGCGACGTAGGGGCGCTGTGACGTCATTGTGGAGCGCCCAGGAGCCACACGGAAGGTAAGTAGCTTCTCCCTGACTCCCCACTACTTTTTCATGGCAGCCGGGACTTTAGTAGCGTCCTGGCTGCCATGGTAACACTGAAAGCATTTTGAAGACTGATCAGTCTTCAAATGTTTTCAGGTGTGTTGCGCTGTGACGGATCCGTGGGCATTTCCGGCGACGGAAGTGCACGCCAGATCCTCACAACGGTAGTGTGAAAGGGGCCTTAGTTATTAATTCACTTACAGTCCGGTGTGTACGAAGTGTCTTCACATATAACTAAAGAGGAATTGCTGCTGTTATGTTAATGGATGCTATAACATTGCACCATCCTTCTGAACATACACATCTGTCATCCGCCTTACCTCATGATCCTGGAGCTGTGCTGTAGAGCTCGGCGGCCACTGTACAGCACAGCTCCAGGATCATGAGGTAAGGCGGATGACAGATGTGTATGTTCAGAAGGATGGTGCAATGTTATAGCATCCATTAACATCAGCAACAAGTCTGGGCTGGTTCAGGCTGTGCTGTGCCTGTGTGAGTGACGTGACCTGGGCCGGTGCAAGCTCAAGCGAAGCTACATCTTGGCGACCCCCGCCCGCAGCTCACCTGGTCCTGGTCCTGTGTGCAGCAGCTGGCTTCTCCTCTGTGTGGTCCTGGTATCTTCGCTATGCTTCAATCGCTTGAAGACTGTACTTTTCGCCCTATAAGACTATAACACACACATAGGTTTTAGAGGAGTATAATAAGAAACAATATTTTCCACTATACCTCAGGTCAGACCACCAATGTTAATCACACCTCAGATCAGCCCCCGTGTCAGCCGTCAGCCCCCATCCATCATGCCCCCCATGTCAGCCGTCAGCTGCGATCCTTCATGATCCCCAATGGGGAAATGTTGGAGTCTGTACCATCGGGGGTGACATGGTGAGGGACAACGTTAAAGTCTGACTGTGCCAGGGGGTACATGATGTCACCCCCCATGGCACAGATTCCAACATTGTCCCTCTCTTCATCATTGTCCCCTCATCATGTCATCCCCCCCATGGGTGGCACATTTCTTTTCTTCCCCTCCAGGCTCCATGGCACAAACAGACATTTTGTGATTGTCCCCCATCATTTCTCTTTTCTCACCCCCAGGATTGAGGCGCACATAGTGCCCCCATAATAATGTGCCAGTAACACGTGCCTCTCCATGCCACCACATGTGCTAGTAATAAGTGCCTCTCTTGTGCCTCCCCATGTGCCAGTAGCCCCCTTATTGTGTGCCAGTAGCCCCCCATATGTGCCAGTAGCCATCTCCCCTTATGTGCCATTAGGCCCCTCATGTGCCATTAGTCCCCTCATGTGCCAGTAGCCGTCCCTTTATGTGCCAGTAGCCGTCCCTTTATGTGCCAGTAGCCGTCCCTTTATGTGCCAGTAGCCGTCCCTTTATGTGCCAGCAGCCGTCCCCTTTATGTGCCAGTAGCCGTCCCCTTTATGTGCCAGTAGCCGTCCCCTTTATGTGCCAGTAGCCGTCCCCTTTATGTGCCAGTAGCCGTCCCCTTAATGTGCCAGTAGCACCCTTTAGTGCCAGTAGCCCCCTTTAGGTGCCAGTAGCCCCCTTTATGTGCCAGTAGCACCCTTTAGTGCTAGTAGCACCCTTTAGTGCCAGTAGCCCCCGTTAGTGCCAGTAGCCCCCTTTAGGTGCCAGTAGCACCCTTTAGTGCCAGTAGCCCCCTTTAGTGCCAGTAGCACCCTTTGTGTGCCAGTAGCCCCCTTTAGTGCCAGTAGCACCCTTTATGTGCCAGTAGCACCCTTTAGTGCTAGTAGCACCCTTTATGTGCCACTAGCACCCTTTAGTGCCAGTAGCCCCCGTTAGTGCCAGTAGCCCCCTTTAGTGCCAGTAGCCCCCCCAAAAAAAAACAAAAAAAAAAAAACTTGTACTTACCTCCAGCGATGCGATGCAGGCCTCTTCCGGCCTGTGTTTCGAGCTGTGCGGCTCCGGCGGCGCGATGACGTCATCGCACCGCCGGAGCCGGCCTCTGATAGGCTGCCGGCCTAGTGCTGGCAGCCTAACAGAGGAACTGGGAGAGAGAGGACACGCCTCTCCCTCCTCTGCTGCTGCTCCGCACGGAGATGAGCGCAATGCAAGCGCTCATCTCCGTCGCGTCTGCCAATAGTCAGTCCGCCCCTGGTGACACCCCATCAGACTGGTGTCACCCGGTGCGGACCGCACCCCCCTCGCAACGCCACTGTGTCAGACCATCCCACTGTATAAACCATGCTGAGCAAAACAGGAAAATACAGCTGAGATGGTACCTGACTCCAGATAGATTGGCTCATATTACAGGGAGTTATTCCAATGTTTGCTGGAGAGGCTGTGGCCAGAGGGGCACCCCCGCACACATGTGGTGGTCATGTCCTATAATAAAACCACTGTGGGTAGACGTTGCTAGGATGTTAGAGGACGTTTTGGGGAGTAAATGTCCCCTATCCCCAGAATTAGCAATATTGTGTATAGGTTTAGCCGACCTTCCCGGTGACTCTAGGTGGGTGGTTGCACATATTCTGACGGCGACCCGGAAAGTAATAGCCAGACATTGGAAACTTGGTATTACGCCCTCTATAGGAGAAGTCCAGGCTTTGATTAATCAGCATTTGGCTCATGAGATTACTTTTGCTTCCGACTTACGTGCTAGAATCAAATCACATAACCAGTGGTTGCTATGGATATCTAGCAGTTATGCAACCCCGATCCCCGAATGCCTGTGGTAATATACCAATTGCAATCACACGTGCTCCCGACCACTAGCCCCTTCCTATTATCTCTGCCCTTAGCGTCGGACTCCTCAATGCCATTTATCTTGGTGCTATTCTACCTCTTGAATGTATCGTGATGTAGTGTCTCAACTTCATGACTCCATGTGAACTGATCTTGTCATGCTATTTGTCTCTGATTTTGACATGCCTTTTGTTTTTCCTTTTGATTATGGTTTTATTTTTAGGTTAAAACTGCCTAAGGCCTCTTTCACACTTGCGTTCTGAGGATCCGGCAGGCACTTCCGTCCCGCTGGATCCGTCAGAACGCAAGTCGCCTGAAGCATTAGAAGACTGATCAGGATCCTGATCAGTCTTCGAAATGCTTTCAGGTTACTATGGCAGCCAGGACGCTATTAAAGTCCTGGTTGCCATAGTAGTAGTGGGGAGCGGGGGAGCAGATACTTACAGTCCGTGTGGCTCCCGGGGCGCTCCAGAATGACGTCAGAGCGCCCCATGCGCATGGATCACGTGGTCCATGCGCGTGGGGCGCCCTGACATCACTCTGGAGCGCCCCAGGAGCCGCACCGACTGTAAGTATACTGCTCCCCCGCTCCCCACTACATTTTACCATGACAACCAGGACTTTAGCGTCCTGGCTGCCATGGTAACCATTGAGAAAAAGCTAAACGTCGGATCCGGCGATGCGCCAAAACAACGTTTAGCTTAAGGCCGGATCCGGATTAATGCACTTCAATGGGCATTAATTCTGGATCCGGCGTTACGGCATGTCTTCCGGGTTTTTGGACGGAGACAAATCCGCAGCATGCTGCGCTTTTGTCAACGTCCAAAAAACATTCACATACTGAACGGAAGACATCCTTATGCATCCTGAACGGATTGCTCTCCATTTAGGATGCATTAGGATAAATCCTGATCAGTATCTTTCCGTCCTAGAGCCCCGAGGACGGAACTCTAGGACGGAAAGCAAAAACGCTGATGTGAAAGGGGCCTAACTATGATGACTCTGAAGAGTGTATTATTGACAACAATTCTTTTGTTGTATAATTCTACTGTACTTTATTGTATCTTTGTACAATGTTCCATGTTACTGTGGTAAAAATACGCATATAAAACTTCAATAAAAATTTATTGAACAACAATACTGGAGAATGTGACGCACTGTGCAGAATTTTTCAGTCACAGGTCATAGGGCCAGATTTATCATTAGCTAAAGTCACTTTAATGGAGTGAAAAAGTCGCAAAAAAATGCGCAATCGGTAAAATTGCTAATTTTTTTTGCGACTTTCTTAAGCTCTGCACTAATCTCTCCAGTTTTGTAAAAGTGGGTGTGTTGTCTTATGTAAATGAATTTCTAGACAGATTTACTATTGCAACCATTTAAAAAGTCGCTAAAAAATGCGCAATTTCACTCCAGGGGGGACCATGCCTTTGTTATGCGACTTTTTAACCGCTTCAGGACCGCCGTACGCAGGATTGCGTCCTGCGGGCGGTCCTGTTCTTCTGATCGGACGCGCCGGGGCGTCATCTCGCGAGACGCGAGACTTCCTGTGAACGCGCGCTGGCGCGCGCGCGCTCACAGCGCCTGGCGCCTGAAGAGTTGTACTACAGCCTGCCAGCGATGATCAATCGCTGGCAGGCTGTAGATGCGATATAAATCGCATCAAACAGCTATATCAGACGCTGTTTTATGAACAGCGTCTGATATAGCTGCTACCTGGTCCTCTGGTGGTCCCATTTTCTGGGATCGACCACCAGAGGACCAGGTAACACAGTAAAGTTGCACCAAACACTACACTAACCCCCCCACCCCCTCACCTATTAACCCCTTGATCACCCCATCTAGACCCCTGATCACCCCCTGTCATTGATCACACCCCTTGTAAGGCTCCATTCAGACGCCCATATGTGTTTTGCGGATCCGTGATTCACGGATCCGCGGATCCGATCCGCGGATCCGATCTGCGGATCCGATCCGCAGATCCTCAAAACACGGACACCGGCAATGTGCTTTCCGCATTTTGCAGATCCGCACATTGCCAGAACTATATAGAAAATGCTTTTTCTTGTCCGCAATTGCGGACAAGAATAGGACATGTTCTATATTTTTGCGGAACGGAAGTGCAGACTCGAAGCGCGGATCCGTAATTCGAATCCGAAGCGGACAAAGTCTGTCCCCATAGAAATGAATGGGTCCGCACTTCGCTCCGCAAACAGAATTGCGGACGTGTGAATGGGGCATAAGGGTCCCCTATCACCACCAGTTAGTTAGCTACTTGTTAGGTAGCTAGCGCTCATCCCACCGCACCGCAGTCACTGATTTTGGCAGAGATTTATTCATCCACATTGATCGATGCGAATGAAGAAATCTGTGCCGTTCATTTTTTTTTTTTCAGCGCAGAGGCTGAACGGAAAAAATCTCATTACCCGTATGCTCAATATACGGAGAATCGCAGAAACTCCTAATGCTGGCCATACGTGTAATGATTGCGGAGACCCTCAAAGGCCAGGGCAGTACAAACACCTCACATGTGACCCCATTTTAGAAAGAAGACACCCCAAGATATTCCGTGAGGGGTATGGTGAGTTCATGCAAAATTTTATTTTTTGTCACAAGTTAGTGGAATATGAGACTGTAAAAAAAAAAAAAAAACAATTTCCGCTAACTTGTGCCAAATTTTTTTTCTGTGAACTCGCCATGCCCCTCACGGAATACCTTGGGGTGTCTTCTTTCCACAATGGGGTCACTTGTGGGGTATTTATACTGCCCTGGCATTTTAGGGTGCTAAAGCGTGAGAATCCAAATGCGTAAAATGGCCTGTAAATCTCTAAAGGTACTCATTGGTTTTAGGTCTTGCGATTTGGCTGCAAAGTCACCATGGTATCGCTGCAGTCAGGAGAAGTAGGCATGTGTTTGGGGTGTATTTTACATATACTATGTTGGGTGTGAGAAATATCGCTGTAAACGACAACTTTTTACATTTTTTTATTCAAAGTTGTCAATATACAGAGATATTTCTCTCACCCAGCATGGGTATATGTACAAATACACCCCAAAACACATTGCCCTACTTCTCCTGAGTACGGCGATACCACATGAGTGACACTTTTTGCAGCCAAGATGCGCAAAGGGGCCCAAATTCCAACGAGTACCTTTTAGGAGGGTATTTTTACGCATTTTTCTTCTCACGCTTTAGGGCCCCTAAAATGCCAGGGCAGTATAAATACCCCACATGTGACCCCATTTTGGAAAGAAGACACCCCAAGGTATTCGCTGAGGGGCATAATGAGTTCATGAAAATTAAACTTTTGTCAAAAGTTAGCGGAAAGGGAGACTTTGTGAGAAAAACAATAAAAATCAATTTCCACTAACTTGTGCCAAAAAAAATATTCTATGAACTCGCCATGCCCCTCATGGAATACCTTGGGGTGTCTTCTTTCCAAAATGGGGTCACACGTGGGTATTTATACTGCCCTGGCATTTAGGGGCCCTAAAGCGTGAGAAGAAAAATGCGTAAAAATGCTCCTCCTAAAGGTACTCATTGAATTTGCCTTATGCTTGGCTGCAAAAGTACACACATGGGTATCGCCGATCGGAGAAGTAGGCAATGTGTTGGGGTGTATTTTACATATACCCATATTGGGTGAGAGAAATATCTCTGTAAACTGACAACTTTGAATAAAAAATGTAAAAAGTTGTCGCTTACAGCGATATTTCTCACATGCAGCATGGGTATATGTAAAAATACACCCTAAAACACATTGCCCTACTTCTCCTGAGTACGGCGATACCACATGAGTGACACTTTTTGCAGCCAAGATGCGCAAAGGGGCCCTAAAACCAATGAGTACCTTTAGGATTTCACAGGGCATTTTTATGCATTTGGATTCTCACACTTTAGGGGCCCCTAAAATGCCAGGTGAGTATAAATACCCCACATGTGACCCCATTTTGGAAAGAAGACACCCCAAGGTATTCCGTGAGGGGCATGGTGAGTCCACAGAATTTTTATTTTTGCCACAAGTCAGCGGAAATAGTTTTTTTTTTTTTTTTTTTTAGTTTTTTACAAAGTCTCATATTCCACTAACTTGTGACAAAAATAAAATTTTACATGAACTCACCATACCCCTCACAGAATACCTTGGGGTGTCTTCTTTCCAAAATGGGGTCACATGTGGGGTATTTATACTGTCCTGACATTTTAGGGGCCTCTAAAGCGTGAGAAGAAGTCTGGAATCCAAATGCGTAAAATGGCTCAGAAATTCTAAAGGTACTCATTGTTTTAGGTCTTTGCATCCAGGCTGCAAAGTGGCACACATGAGTCGCTGCACTAGGAGAGTAGGGCATGTGCTTTGGGGTGTATTTTTATATATACCTATACTGTGTGTGAAAAATATCTCTGTAAACGACAACTTTTAAAAAATTTTATACAAAGTTGTCAGTTTACAGAGATATTTCTCTCACCCAACATGGGTATATGTAAAAATACACCCCAAAACACATTGCCCTACTTCTCCTGAGTACGGCGATACCACATGTGTGACACTTTTTTGCAGCCTGGGTGCGCAAAGGGGCCCAAATTCCAACGAGTACCTTTAGATTTTACATGGCGGCTCACAATTTAGCCCCGCCCAAAATGCCAGAACAGTAAACACACCCCACAAATGACCCCTTTTCGGAAAGTAGACACCCCGAGGTATTCACTGAGGGGCATAGTGAGTCCGTCTGAGATTTCTTTTTTTTTTGCCAGAAGTTAGCAGAAATTGAAACTTTTTTATTTATTTATTTTTCTCAGAAAGTGTCATTTTCCGCTAACTTGTGAAAAAATGAAATGATACATGAACTCACCATGCCCCCCGCGAATACTTTGGGGTGTCTTCTTTCTAAAATGGTGTGATTTGGGGGTATTCATACTATCCTGACATTCTAGCACCTGAAGAAACATGACAGGCGCTCAGAAAGTCAGAGCTGCTTCAAAATGCGGAAATTCACTTTTTTGCACCATAGTTTGTAAACGCTATAACTTTTACCCAAACCAATAAATATACACTTATTGGACTTTTTTTTATCAAAGACATGTAGAACAATAAATTTAGAGAAACATTTATATAGAAATGTAGTTTTTTTAAAAAAAATTTACAACAGAAAGTGAAAAATGTCATTTTTTTGTAAAAATTTCGGTAATTTTTGATTAATAGCAAAAAAAGTAAAAATGTCAGCAGCAATGAAATACCACCAAATGAAAGCTCTATTAGTGAGAAGAAAAGGAGGTAAAATTCATTTGGGTGGTAAGTTGCATGACGGAGCAATAAACGGGTAAAGTAGTGTAGTGCGGAATTGTAAAAAGTGGCCTGGTCTTTAAGGGTGTTTAAGCTAGGGGGGCTGAAGTGGTTAATAGAACATGTGACTTTTTTGTAATAGGTGACCTTGATTAAGGTGGTACATATAGGTGTGTTTGTCTCTCCTCCGACCGGTTGCTGATGCACATGGAGGTTACAAGGGGCAGCACACCATATGTGCAGGGACTGTGCTCCTGAAAAATGCGCCACAGCATGAATAGGTTAGCATAGGAACCCGCCTGAACTGAGACCACCTTGTCGCCGGTAGGTGGGCTTAGATGTATTTTGATCAAAATGTATTGACCAAGTGTCTCAGTTTTTATCAAAAGTGAGGGCCTAGTCCAAATGTTATGCTTGCATCTAATTTTATAGTGCTTTTTTTTCTGTTATTCCATCATCTTTAACAAAGGCGCTAGAGGAGCAACGTGAGCAAAAGGCACAAATGGAGGTTCATAACTGAATCAGAGACATTAGGGTCACCTGAGGCAGAATAGTAGTAGGGATCCTGGGGCAGGGGTAACTGGAGAAGAGGTAATATTAGCGGTGCATTTAGAGTGGGGGCATCTGGACCTGTGGCACTAATGGGGGTGCACCTAAAGCAGAGGCATTGGGGGGACCTAGGGAGAGTCCCCCAATGCCACTCTGAACTCTGCAGAGAGCAGCACACATACACAGATGTGAGTCTACTATAAACAAATCCCCTATTTCCCCCTTACAGTCTCCTACAGCTCACTACTGTCTTACACCTGAGAAATAAGCCCAGCGCCGCAGAGTAGTCCTTCTCTCCAGCAGCCACAGTTTTCTGACAGCAGGGAGGGCAGGAGGATGGCCAGACATGTTCTCCCCTCCTTCACTGCCAGCAGCCCGGGAAGCTTAGGGGCCTCCTATACAATTTACACCAGTAGGAGGCTGTATCACTGTGTGATACTGCCACCTAGTGGCTACAATAATTATCTCTCCTGAGAAACAAGAGAAATAATTACTCCTCCCTCTTATCTCCGGGCGCAGGAGACTGGGGGCCTACCAATGAATTCCCCACCACCCTGGTGGGCCAGTCCGAGCCTGCCTGTGTATGCTGGTTGCTTGGGACTGCGTGCTGGCTGCGGTGTTGTGTGTGAACTGTGGTCTGTGTTGTGGCTTCCCGTGTCTGCATCTCTGTGGTTCCTGTCACCGATGCCGTGCAGGCTGGCTGCATGCGCTGTGTGTACTGGCTGTGGGTTTTCCTATGCATGCTGGTTCTGCGATGCGCGCTGGCTGCGGTCTTGTGTGTGATCAGGGTCTCAGTATAGATGCATTTCTGTTTGTGTCACGGGTTGTTTGTGCTCTGGCGTACCGGATGCGGGTGACTCCATGTTTCCTGGTTGTCACGGGCAACGTCCAGTACTGCAGCCTGTGTGTTCACTTCTCTGTTAATGCAGGCTCCCCTCCCTGTTTGGTTCTGGTGGGGTTAACTTTCCCCGGTCTGTTCCTGGGTCAAGTTCCCTGTTATTGAGCTATATCTATCTGTGAGCTGTGGGGGGTGGAGGTCAGACTATCTTCTGCCTTGCTGGGTGTTGCACCTTGCTGCTCACCCAGGGGGTCAGTTCTGTCTTGCTGGATGTAGCACCTTACTGCTGACCCAGGGGGGTTTAGCCATCTGGCCTTGTTTGTGGTGTCGCCTGGTAAAGCATCGGTGTTGTTGCGTTGTCGGATCTTCTGTACCTATCGTATTCCTGTGTTTGTCCTGGCTTCGTCAGAGGGCCCCTGGGTTCTCCGGAGAGAGGATCTCCTGTCTGTGTGCAGCTCTGCCTGAGACAGCCATGCTTTAATGGTCCAGGTACCTGCTTCTGTGCTGGTTCCCATTTGTCTTGTTGTCTGATCCATGTCCTGTGTTTGTTTGGTTTCCAGTCCTGTGTCTTTAGTTCTCTGCAGGTAGCGGCCAAGTGTACCAGGACCTTTCTGGAGGTGCGACCAGTAAATCCTTGGCCAAGTTCATCCCCACCACCAGGGGCTCTGTGTGCCTAACCTGCTTTACTGACATGTTCTTCTATTACACGTGTAATAAAGTACTCTGTTGGTCCCTGGTCTGTTTCTGCCTGTGTCCTGTTTGCCAGACGTCCTGGAGGTCTGCCTTGGGCCTCTGGCACGTGACACATTCCTTCTATTACAATGACCTTTTTGTTTGCCAGCAGGGAGGGGTGCACCGCCAATGAGGTGAGGTGATTGCCTCAGGCAGACCCAGGTAGGAGCAAGAGAGGGGCAGCGGAAGGGTCATGGGCAATGAGCGCTTCCAGTGGAAACGCTCATCTCCACATACATATTCAACTGCATTGCTATACTCAAGACAACAATACTGTGGAATTCTGAGACGCGGCACAGGATCGATGTCTCCCTGGCGCGCCGTTTCCTGTAGACTATCAGAGGCTGGTGTCATCATTATCGCGCTGCCTGAGCCGGGCTGCATAGAGCTCAGGGCACAGACTAGAAGAGGTCTGTGTCTTGCACCATATCGCTGACAGCAGAATGGCGGTAAGTATTTGAGTTTATTTTTTTTGGCAGCATGCTATTGGGCCACAATGGGGTGGGGGTAATTACTCTGGAACTGGAGAAAGCAATATGAGGACATTGCGGCTGTAAAAAGGAGCATTTTTGTACTGGTACATTATAAGGGGGCCAATATATGGGTCTACTGCAGGCGCTAAAAGGAGGTAGTTTTTTTGTACTGACACACGTTATAACGGAGCAACTTTTGTACTGGCACACATTCTAAGGTGGCCACCATGGGGACATTTGCTCTAAAGGGAGCACTAAGAGTTTTTATTTTCTTGTACTGGCTTTTCTTGGCACACATATGGGGTTATTTTTGTACTGTCGCACATTAAAAAGGAGCATTTCTGTACTGGCACACATCGCAAGGGGAAATTATTTTACTGGCAAACATTATAAGGGGATATTTATTGTACTGGCACACATAAGGGGGTATTTTTATTCAGGCACACATTATAGGGGAATTATTACTAATGGAGGTACTATGGGGGCACTATTACTGCTGGGGGCAAAATAAGGGACATTAATACTATTGGGTGCACTGTTACCACAAAGTACACTCTGGCAGAGAATTATTACTATTGGTGAGACTTTTGGGAGGACTGGGAGGCATCCTGGCACAGTATCAGCTTAGCACAATTATTTTTGGTGGGCACTATAAATTTCAGGTACACTGTTTGCTGGACAGAGTTATTTTTTAGGGCACTATGTGCCAATAATTATTGAAGAGGAACTATCTGTGTGGTACCAGTATTTTCAGGGGGACTGTTTCTGCAGTATAGTATTGGGAAGCACAGTGGGAACAGTATTAGGCCTCATGCACACAGCCGTTGTGCAGCCGTTCCGTGCATTGGGGACCGTGATCCGTCCGCACCGCAAAAAATAGAACATGTTCTATTTTTGGGTCCGTGATCCATCCGCACCGCAAAAAAATAGAACATGTTCTATTTTTTGCGGTGCGTAGGCACAGACAGAAACATAACGGAAGCACTCGAGTGAGTGGGTCCGCATCCGTGATTTGGGGAGCACACGGCCGGTGCCCACATATTGCGAACCCGCTCTTTAGAAGGTGGGAAGGAGGATGGAAAAGTAGAAAACTAAGATGTCTGTCAAACTCTTTATTTACTTTGTATTAGGGCTCATGCACACAACTGATATGATCTTATGAGTGCAGGACAATAGTCCGGCGGGCGGCCCGACGTGCACAGCATCATTGTAATCTATGATGCTGTGCACTCCCGCGCACACGATCAATGCCGCTCTGGGACATATGGCCTGCTCACGGACCGTATGTCTCGGAGGGCATATGGTCTTGTGCATGAGGCCTTACCTGTATGTTTTGTAGCTCTGTATGTAATCTTTTCTAAGTGTGTCTTCAACAGTAGGGCTGATGGGAAGGGGTTAGGTTAATAAACTGGAGAAAGCAGCAGAAAGGCTAGGTACACCCCTACCTGCAGGAAGAAATTCAATGAAAATATGAAATTCCAAGCACTATTATGAATTCCACTTGTACTAAAGAAACTTTACCACAAGAGGTCAGCAGACAATAACAAGGCTAAAGCGACGATACCAGTCTATTCAAAGTGCACTGAATTCATTATGATGTAAGGTTCAGGGTCGGCATCAGCACCTGAAAAAGCTGGGCAAATGCTAAGGGCTCTAATAATAGCTGGCAGTAGAGTACCATATAGATAACAAGCTTAAGCAGCCGCACTTCTGATCTGGTTAGTCTGACTGTGATGACATCACTGTGCAGCGTCCGTGTCATCAGTTCCATACCCAGTGCCAGCATGGTGACATCATCTCTTCCAGCTGGCTCTAGCTGTGTAGGCTAGCCAAATTTAGTTAATAAAAGTGTGGGTATAACTGGGTGTCAGGCACTTATTTTACACCAGAGACTGATGCAAATGATGAATTTGTATGTGCATTTTAGTGCACCAGTCTGGAGTCCATAACCTAAAAGCACTGGAGAAAATACCTTGTATGCAGAGCCTTTCTGTCCAGCACTAAGAGACATCCGGCATCAACACTAATGAGCCAGATGCCAAGAACGATACCATACAAAACTATGGGATCAGTTCTGGCATCAGTTTCCCTCCAGTGTTTCTGTGCAATGCTGGATAGAACCTACAATGGATGGTCGGATGTATGTGAACCCAGCCCAATATCAGACTGGGGTTCCTGGGGCCCACCACGGGAAATTATTCTCAGGGCCCAACCCCCAGATAGACCTTAGCGGCAAGTGATTATCTTCAAAGGCAGCTGCAAATGGTTTTCTTCTTGTGGACTTTTGGTGTCCACTCTTGTATCAATGAGCTGATGAAGGCTGGACGGGCCGATACGCGTCCTCAATATGTATCTGTATTGATGAAATAAAAAAGGAGATGTTTTGAGGACAAAGAGCGTCCGCTGTGATTTTTTGCTACACTCTTGTATCAGAGCCTGGGCCCACCATCCTCTGGTATTCTATGCGGACCATTCCAACCCTGACCCAACCTAAGGGCTCATGCCCACGAACGTAAGGGCTCCATGTCTATGGTGCGTACCGCAAACGGTGGGTCCGCAATATACGGGCACTGGCCGTGTACACTGCGTGCTGTGGATGTGGACCCATTGACTTGAATGAGTCAGAGATCTACAAGATATGGCCAAAGATAAGACATGTCCTATCTTTTGCTGTATCTTAAGGATCACGGACCCATTCAAGTCAATGGGTCCACATCAGCAGATCGGAGTGCACAGGGCTATTTGCTGTTCGCAGCACGGGCATGAGTCCTATAAAAGAAGAGGCCAGTTGCACAGGCATCTCCTATGACTTTGTCAGCCATGAATCCATATAAACCTGGAAATGATCATAATCCAAATTTCCGTCATCTCAAAAATGTGTACCTATATACATCTATAAAGATCTTCAGGTATATTTTTGTCCTGTGGGGGTCAGCTCCCACAATAAATGGCACTTGGCTGGTGGGTGCCTAAAATGGTGTGCCCTGTAATAGGCCACCTATGTTCTCCTAAGGCCACATGCAAACAACAATGAAAAAAAACTTCCGTTAAAAACGGACATTTTAAACGGATGTTTATTTCACTGATGCCTTTCTGAAAGACGGTCTTAAAAATTGACCCATTCAATTTTATGGGGGCAGCCTGTCAGTGAAAAACGGACAATATAGAACATGTTCTATTTTTTTACATCCATTTTTCACTGACAATCAAAAAAACTGCCATGTGAATAAACCCAAAGACTATCATTAGTCTTAAAACAGACATGTGATGGCCGTGATAAAAATGTACACCACACGTCCGTTTTTCACTGTCGTGTGCATATAGCCTTAGGCCTCTTTTACACGAGCGTGATTTCCGCGCGGATGCAATGCGTGAGGTGGACGCATTGCACCAGCACTGAATCCGGACCCATTCATTTCTATGGGGCTGTGCACATGAGCGGTGATTTTCACGCATCACTTCTGCGTTGCGTGAAAATCGCAGCATACTCCAGTTTCTGCGTTTTTCACGCAACGCAGGCCCCATAGAAGTGAATAGGGCTGCGGGAAAATCGCAAGCATCCGCGGAAGCAGTGCGATTTTCCCGCAAGGTTGCTAAGCGACGGGACCCGATCTCTTTTATTATTTTCCCTTATAACATGGTTATAAGGGAAAATAATAGCATTCTTAATAAAGAATGCTTTGTAGAATGTGGATTAAGGGGTTAAAAATAAAAAACTTTAATTACCTTAGCCACTTGATCCATCCAGACCATGTGATTGGACCATGTGATGTGACGTCACCACAGGTCCTTTAGACTGCAGCTAATGCTTAAAGAGAGAAGAGAGATCGCCAACTACGCGATCAAGTGGCTAAGGTAAGTTAAGTTTTTTTTATTTTTAACCCCTTAATCCTCATTCTACAAAGCATTCTTTATTAAGAATGCTATTATTTTCCCTTATAACCATGTTATAAGGGAAAATAATAAAATATACAGAATACTCAACCCGAAACCGGACTTCAGTGATGATAAAGGCGCCTTCACATCAATGGTTGCCATTATCTCCTAGACTTCAACATCAGCTCTGGCTTATGTCCCCTGAGGAACCAATCCCGGGGAAACGCGTTGGGACCAAGATGGTTTCAGGGCATCAATAGGGCTAGCGATATAGGGTTTAGCCACCGAGAAGTGGGGTCGCCCCTTTCGGGGTGGGTACTCTGCTTGTAGGCAGGGATAGCCTGCAGGGGGACCCTAGGGAAAACATCATCCCGACTAATTATCTCTTCCGGTGTGCCGACTCTTCAACCCTCCTCACATAATGAATCCTTTTGTCATCGGTATCGTGAGTAAGCCAAGAAACCATTATTGCTTTGACCAATTTTTGTGACCATATGTGCTCTATGAGGTAGTTTGTATTGCAAGCTCGTGTTTTACATGAATATCGGGTACCTCTGTTATGTGGACCCAATTTTTGAATATTTGATTTATCACTTGTTTTTTTTTAGCTCTATCTTGTTATACATTAAAAGTTACGTTTTATAGGGTAATTTTCTCTGACATGGGTACCAAACATGCTGATTTTTCTCACGCGCGTGCAAAACGCATTACAAAAGTGACGCCCGTGTGAAAGAGGCCTTAGTGTATCTCTGTGTACTTCAAAAGTTCAATCACATGCTGTGTTTTTTCTTTTCCTATCCTAAGGACTCATGCACATGACCATATTAACAATTTCCTGCCCCATGCCATAGCTATGTTATGGAAGATGCGACCTTGCGATCACTGCAACAGCACGTCAGTGATTGACAGACTCCCGCTCTAACCTTCGTAAATAGCGACTGCAGCATCATGCAGAGGGAAGGGACTACCTATGTCACCTCATCGTCCCCCTGACCGCAATCCATGGCAGTCCTATTGAAATGAATGTAGAGCATGCTGCGCAACCGTGCCCACCACTTTATTCGCTTCTATGGGGCTGACAGATATAGCCGAGCCACCGGCCTTGGGCAATTGCAGCCATAACTCCGCCCCTTGGCACTTGCAACAGTTGATTTGTATACCTTTATAAAGTACTTTTTTCAGGATCTCTACGTGAGACAGACACAAGAGAGGTACTATTTTAATGGGGGGCAAATGTTCTATAACGCGATTTAAGCGGTCTAAAATGCTCAGAGTAGTTGACAGACTCCCTTTAATGGCAAAACTCACAACAGGTGTTTAATCCATGAATCACCCAATAATTTTCCTGGTTCAATTAGAATTGGTATTTAAACAGTCCTCCTCATCATGCTGTTCACATTTTGACATCATGAGACCAAGATGATACCTAACAATTGATTAACAGTACCTAGCCATTGCGAGGCTTCAAGCATAATGAGTGTCAGAGAGTGTCATCAGCAGGTTGTAAGAGAGATACAGAGAGACTGGAAGAGTCACAGAAAGGAATAGAAGTGGACGTCCTTTGGCCACATCACACACTGATGACCGCTTAATTGTGAACAATGCCCTGCAGAACCGGATGATGAATGCCACACAACTCCAGGCACATTTAAGGGAGATGAGAGATACCCAAGTGTCATGTCAGACCATTCAAAACCGTTAACATCAGCATGGTCTGCATGCTAGACGACCAGCAAGGGTACCTGACCACGGGCGTCATCATCTTGCATGGGCCAGGGAGCATCTACGCTGGACGAGGGACCAGTGGGCCTCAGTGCTGTTCACTGATAAAAGTCAAATCATGCTTAGCAGAAATGATGGCCGCCAACAATGTTGGAGAGGAGGAGAGTGCTATGTATCAGCCACGGACGAGCATTTGGTGGTGGTGGTGTTACAGTGTGGGCAGGTGTCTAGTCAATACAGAACTGCCCTACACTGTGTGACTGGTACATTGACAAGCCCAGACTACTTGAATAACATCATTAATCCAGTCACTGTGCCTCTGCATGAACAACACAGACTTGGGCCTCTTGCACGCGAACGTTTTTTTTCTTCCGTTTACGTTCCGTTTTTCGCGTTCCGTATACGGAACCATTTATTTCAATGGATCCGCAAAAAAAACGGAAGGTAATCTGTATGCCTTCCGTTTACGTATTTCCGTTCCATTGAACGATAGAACATGTCCTATTATTGTCCGCATAACTGACAAGGATAGTACTGTTCTATCAGGGACCAGCTGTTACGTTCTGCACAAAAACGGAATGCACACGGACATCATTCATATTTTTTGCGGACCGCAAAATACTAAAAGAGCCATACGGTAGTGTGCAAGAGGCCTTAATGAACGACAATGTGCCAGATCATTGAGGTCACATCATTAGGGAACGGCTGCTGGAGACTGGGATACCTGAAATGGAGTGGCCTGCACTTTCTCTAGACCTGAATCCCATTGATAACCTATGGGATCAGCTGAGTCACCATGTAGAGGCTCGGAACTCTGTACCCCAAAACCTCAATGACCTGAGGGGCCGCCCTTCAAGAAGAGTGGGATGCCATGCCTCAGCAGACAATAAGTCGACATTTTTGTGGGGTATACCCACCACTGTTGGCTATTGTTTCAATAAATTGTTTGAGATGAGGAAATCACCACTGCTGCTTAATGCCCTACGTTCATGATATAATATTACTGTAGCGTGATTTTACATTTTGCATAAATTTCACCCGAAAGCCAAATATCCCGAACTTTTTGTAAATAGTGTCTATGTATGTATGTATATACATATTTTTTTTTAATTTTTTTTAGGCAATATATTGGTGATAAGATTTATTGTATTTTCACCCTATATGACTACATTCACAGACACCAGCAATGTGCGTTCCGAATTTTGCGAACCGCACATTGCCGGCACTCTCATAGAAAATGCCTCTTCTTGTCCGGAATTGCAGACAAGAATAGGACATGTTATTTATTTTTCGGGAACGCGATTGCGGACCCGGAAGTGTGGATCCGCAATTGCGGACCCGGGCGGGACATCGTCTGTCCCCATTGAAATGAATGGGTCCGCAATTCCTTTCCGCGGTGTGAATGGAGCCATAATCGTAGTTTTCAGTAGTGCGTCTTATAGAACGAATGCTGATGACCATTTCCATTATGGAAGCAGTCCTCAGTATGCAGGAGGTATCTATCGCTCCACTAGCTCTACTCCCCTCTCCTCGGTCTCCTTCTGCTGTAACAGCTGTGCCATCCTGTCCGCCCTGCCTACACCTCATCTCCAGACGCCTCACCGCACGTCACAGGCTGTAACCCCAGCACGGCTGCGGACGGTGACTTCGCTGTGTGGGAGGACGGGTGATGTCATGGGACGGAAAGCGCCGCCACCGGTATGCGGCCAGCCGCAGCTCTCCTTCCTCCCCCCCTTCTTCTACTTCACATAGTTCTTCCCGACCCCGCCCATCCTTTGCACTGAAGTAACTACGCAGCGCAGCCACCTAGCGCCTCATTCCAGCCTCGTACTCAGAAGGAGAGAGCCGGTGCCTGCAGACTGGTGAGTGCCACAGCTGGTAATACCTGCCTGTGTGAGGGACGCTCGCTATGTGTCAGCTCAGGGACCTCTCTAGAGACATGTGTGCAGGCTAGGAAGCAGTAAGATGGGACTGCAGGCCGCTGGGTGACGCAGGAGAGGTGAGACCTGCATCCTCCTCCGCACAGCTCCATATTAGGGAATTGTCTGAATTGTCATTCCTTTCAAGGGCTTGTCCGGCCTCTCCTGTGTGGAGGCTCCTGGGCAGCAGATGGTCTCAGCACTGTATATATAATAATATATGGCATACTGGAAGTGGGTGGCATAGTGTGCTATTTGGCGCAAGGTTTGCCACCACAGATTCCAGTAAAACCTTTGTGCTATATTCTCCTCATGGTCTGAACTTTACCTAAAACAGTATTTAGGGGCAAAGTTATCAATTTCGGCACAACTTGTGCCATAACTATTAGAGCCGGAGATGAAAGTTGAGACCAAATGTCGTACAGCGCATAATAAATGGGTTGTAGTGCGGGTGTGTAACGTTTTGATGGAGATTGCGACATTTTCCTGCAGTTGCAACATTTTTACACCAGTTTGTGGCCCAGGAACCTGCCCCTTTAACAAAAAGTCCCAGTTTTACTTCCAACGTGTGACTTTTCTGCTATGTGACGGTCCTAACGCACTTTTCTCAGCAGACTTCTAGTTTAGTATGGGTAGTCACGTGGACATGTGGTGAATTTGGCGCAGTTTACTTTCCGTGTAATTTTGGTGGATTTTGTGGCACAGATTGATCTCCTCCTGTAACATGTGAAGTTATGAATGAGTACCCGTTGTGTCCAGTTTATCAAACTGGCACGTGCCAGGATATATTTAGTGGAATTCTAGGCGCGTAGGTTTTCCGATCCTACCTCATAGCAGGCGTATATTTACAGCCAGGTTTTGCGCCAAGAGTGGTGTATATCTTTTTGAAATTTGGCAGATTTTATAGTAACATAGTAATATAGTACATAACGCCGAAAAAAGACATCTGTCCATCCAGTTCGGCCTGTTTCCTACAAGTTGATCCAGAGAAAGGCAAAAAACCCCTGTGAGGCAGAAGCCAATTTTCCCCACTTAAGGGGAAAAAATTCCTTCCCGACTCCAATCAGGCAATCAGAATAACTCCCTGGATCAAAGACCCCTCTCTAGTAGCTATAGCCTGTAATATTACTACACTCCAGAAATATATCCAGGCCCCTCTCTAGTATCTATAACCTGTAATATCATTGCACTCCAGAAATACATCCAGGCCCCTCTCTAGTAGCTGTAGCCTGTAATATTATTACACTCCAGAAATACATCCAGGCCCCTCTTGAATTCCTTTATTGTACTCACCATCACCACCTCCTCAGGCAGAGAGTTCCATAGTCTCACTGCTCTTACAGTAAAGAATCCTCTTCTATGTTTGTGTACAAACCTTCTTTCCTCCAGACGCAGAGGATGTCCCCTTGTCACAGTCACAGTCCTGGGGATAAATAGATGATGGGAGAGATCTCTGTACTGACCCCTGATATATTTATACATAGTTATTAGATCTCCCCTCAGTCGTCTTTTTTCTAAAGTGAATAACCCTAATTTTGATAATCTTTCTGGATACTGTAGCCCACCCATTCCAGTTATTACTTTAGTTGCCCTCCTCTGAAAAATGAAGATGCCCGCCGCTGTGAGGTCGGGAAGGAGCTCGGTCACATGACCTGTGGCTTGAATATTCCAGGAACGGTCTGGACTGTGGGCAGATGAGACTTAGGCCTCATGCACAGGACCGTTATGTGTTTTGCAAAACACGGATGGCGTCCATGTGCGTTCCGCAAATTGTGGAATGGTACAGGCAGCCATTAATATAACTACCTATTCTTGTCCGCAAAACAGACAAGAATAGGACATGTTTTTTTTGTTTTCGTTTTTTGCGGAGCTATGGAACGGAGCAACGGATTCGGACAGCACACAGACTGCTGTCCGCATCTTTTGTGGCCCCATTGAAGTGAATGAGTCCGCATCTAAGCCAGAAAAACTGCGGCTCAGATGTGGACCACAACAACGGTCAGGTGCATGAGCCCGGGCAGAGGTCTGGACCAAAGAGGTTGTCGCTTCCAAGGCTGGACAACAATAATTGGGCAAGGTAACTCCTAGGAATCCAGCCTGCCTTTGCGGATTTTTCCGGGCTGCCATTTTGTTTTTTATTTTTTTGCCGAAAAGGTTTTTAAAATGATCATGAACAGTAAACGTATCCTATAGACGCACTGTAAAATAAAACCACTCATACCCTATAACCGGCCAGTGTAAAGGTGCCACAGGAGCAAAAAGCTCAGTCATCGGGTGAATTCATCTTCATCCTCGTTCTGGGCAGCAGATTGTGCAGTGTGAACAGTGACCTGCTGCTCAGGAACAGGAAATCCTTATCAGGGCGAACAATGGAAGTAGCCGTCGCTCGTCCTCATACGTGTAAAGGCAGCTCTTCACCTCCACTCACAAGCAGGCATTTAGTGATAAAGAACGCTTGCTTCCCTATAAGGCCCCATTCACTCGACCGCACCCGTTCCGCAAATTTGAATGGGGACGTGATGGATGCGGAGAGCACACACTGTGCTATCCACATTTGCGGAGAGCGCCGCCGATCGGCCGGCGGCTGAAATAATATAGAGCATGTCCTATTCTTGCCCGCAATTGCGGACAAGTATAGGCATCTCTCTAGGGCTGGCGGCAGGGTGTGTTTTGCTGATCCGCAACACACTACGGACGTGTGAATGGGGTCTAATTGTCTGCGCAGTGTAAACGCGCCTTAAGTTGCCGCGGTCTACAGGTTGACTCCTAAAATGATGATAATCTGTGCAAGCTTCTCTAGATTAAGGCCAGGGCTACATTGTAATGATAGTCTATAGTGTCGCACTGAGGCATGCCGCGATGTGACATGGATGGATTTTTTGCGACTGTCGTGTCAGTGCGTCACCATAGACTCTACATGTCACCGTCTAGCCCGCCTAGACTAAAGGGCAGCAGATTGTCGGGAGGGAAGCGTTCCGTCCTGACAATCTGCTGCTCGCTGGTGGAGGAGACCGATCATTTACATGCAGCGATCTCCTCCAGAGTACGGGGAGGAGCGATCAATAATGCCATCACTCTTCTCCATACTGACTCGTTGTTTGCCGGCAGGAGATTGTGTTTCCACAGCACAGTCTGCTGACAGATAGTTCTTGTGTACGCGTTTCACTCGTTCATCAGGTAATCTGCGGCACATACGGCTATTCCTATTACTAATCGCAGGAGAAATGAAAGCAATGTCTGACGACGAGTGCAGAGCTGTAATAGTCTCGTTGGCAAGGGCACAATGCGAGGCACCAGAGAAGGGACGCTTGGAAAGGTCATGGCACAGAGAGGCTCTTCATGCCTGGACGCCATCTGGCTGTTTTGCATTGTGTTTCTGGCCATTTTTCGGCCTCGCATGATTAATCTGCAGTTCTGATTGTTATTTTCCGTGGGCGGTTCGCTTCAGCCTTGTTACGTTATCCATGGTGGCTGCTGCCTCCATATAAAAGCCGTGCCTGTTTTCTCAGCTTTCATGTGTTCGGTTCATACCTTTCACCAAGTATTTTCCATTTTTGGAGCTGCAGCAGCGTAGACCGTAGTGTGGGGAAATTCCTGAACGCGCTTTACAGAGAATGCCCCATTAAGGTAAAGCACTGCCGTCTCCCGTTCAGTCTTCTGTGCCACCCCGAGGCCCTTATCACAAGGGCCCGTCCAAGTTCTCAGTAATGTACATGCCATCTGTTTTCATGCAAAAGTAAAAAATACCACAGAGCAGCCATGAGTAAAAAACAGTCCATTGTGCTTCAGTTTTTGTTCACTGACCCATTGACTTGAATGGACCAGTCCAGTGAAGAAACCCCGGACTGGAAGGGGCTATTCACACTACCATATCTCTTTTGCAGCCCACTTTTCATGGGGCCCCATTGTCACAGTGGCTATTCTTGTCTGTGAAACGGACGTGTCCTATCATTTTTGTGGGGCCGTGGAACGAACATACAGATGTGGACACGCGGTGTGCTGTCTGCGTTTTTAGTTTTTTTTAAATGCAAAAGTAAAGGGTTTTCCCATAAACAACGTTTCGGGGGGACGACTGCTGGGTGCCTCACTGATCAGAAGAAAGGGGGTCAGAGTTCCATGTGTAAGTGTGCATGTGTCACCACCGCCCCCTTTACTGTCTGTGGATCTGACGGAGATTGCTAAACATTGATTAGGGGCCCGATGTAGCTAATTGTAGGCAGTTTACCTGTGACCTGTTCCGCTAATTGCATGCGTCCAAAGCTCCGCCCACATGATTTTGCAGGTAAGGCCTCTTGCACACGACCATAGGGCTTTTTCAGTATTTTGCGGTCCGCAAAAAAATGCGGATGACGTCCGTGTGCATTCTGTTTTTGAGGAACGGAACAGCTGGCCCCTAATAGAACAGTACTATCTTTGTCCGTTATGCGGACAATAATAGGACATGTTCTATCTTTGAACGGAAATGCGGAAGGCATACAGAGTTTTTTTGCGGACCCATTGAAATGAATGGTTCCGTATACGGAACGTAAACTGGAAAAAAAAGTTTGTGTGCAAGAGGACTAAAGCTGAGTTCTTGCCCTAGGCTGGCAGGAGTGGGCGGAGCTGTCTGCATGCCACCAGTGGAACCCGCAGCCTACCTCATGTGCTGCCGATCATTTCATCTTTAGGGTTGAATGTTTCAATGTAGTTTTAAATGCTAGCGTTTTTGGGGGTACATGGGATTTATTAATTAACATTTAGTAATTTTTTTTTTTTTGGGTGTGAACAGGAAAAAGGTATTATATATATTATTTTTTTTTTCCCCAAGCTGTTTATGGAGCAGTTTTAATAATGTTTTAATATGATTTACAGCAATCACAGTGTGATGTGTGTCTTTTATGAACTTTATTAACTTTAACTATTTATTTAGTAAGATTATTTTTATTTTTTTAGTTCCACAAGCATGGCATTTATAAAGGCCTGATATACCATGCAACATTTCTAACTATCACTGTACCAGTGACAGGCTGTCTATAGGTTGTCTGTGACAGTCTAAGAGGGCTCATTCACATGTCCGTATGAAGGGGTCCACATTAGGGATGAGCGAATGGACTTCGGAGGAAACCTCCTAAGTCGATTCACATTAACCTTTGTTCTAATACTGTACGGAGCGAACGCTCTGTACAGTATTAGAATGTATTGGCTCCGATGAGCCCAAGTTATTACTTTGCATAATAACTTCAGAAATGTATTTATACTGTAAAAAAACATTCCCCCCCCCCCCCCCCATGCCATCAGTTATCCCCCCCAGTGCTATCAGTCCTCAGCACCAGTGAAATCAAATACATACCTTTCCTTCTAGGGCCGCCACCGCCACTCCACGGCTCTTGCAGCCTCTTCATGCACCGCACGGTCGTCCTGACCGCACACAGTGTCGGGTCATAGTGCTCGCTTACGTGCTCTACATCCTGGCGATGTGTGTATGTCAGGATACGGTGCAGGCCGGCAGGCGCTTCATACACACAGCGCCAGGATGTAGAACACATAAGCGCGCACTATGACCCGACACTGTGTGCGGTCAGGACGACCGTGCGGTGCATGAAGAAGAGGCTGCAAGAGCCGTGGAGTGTCGGTGGTGGCCCTAGAAGGAAAGGTATGTATTTGATTTCATTGGCGCTGGGGACTTCACTCGCGCTCCGTGGTCACATGGCACAAACGTATCTTTGCATCAAGGCTTTTTTTGGTGTCCAGTTACTCGATTTAATCGAGTAATCATTTGAGTCCATGAGACTGTCTATGGCACGTGTACAGGTGTTATTGCGACCTATGATGGGAGTTGAGGAGCAGGAGGATTCAGTAAAACCTGGAGCTTTCCGACATTTAAATCTGTTCTTTCTGAGCCGAGTGGGCCTCTCAGAAATGGCATTCTCTGTGTGTTGTCAGTTAGCCAAAAGGCGGCTCTGTGTACAACTGAACTAAAAGCAGAGATTTAAAGGTTACTGAAAAGAAAATTCAGAATAGTAAAAGTCAAATTTGTCTGGGCTTCAAGAGCCTGGAAGAATGCAGGAAGTATAATGAGTGGTTTGACCCGGTCAACGTGCAATGCACAAGAAAACAATGAAGAGTTAAACATAGGTTGTCATAAAAGTCCGAAAATACCCCGCAAAGACCCGCAAGGGAAGCCCCTTCAGGTGAAGCATCGGGAGGCTGTCCCTCTCCAGGACTGTCCTACATTCAGTGTAATAAAGTGAACTTTCAGTGCGTTTTGTCTTTGCAGTCATTTTTTTTTTACCTAATATGGGAAAAGATTCCAGTGGATGGAAGCAGGAAAAGCATGAAACCTACGGCCACAATTAGGTCATTTGTTAGCTTTCCTGTTGCTACACTTGAAGTATTAGGTTACGTCATTTGTTTTATGCATGTGTGAAAATGCATCCATGTAATATAAATAAAGTACTAAAAGTACTCCGTGGATCCAAGGAGACAAAGCAAACAGGCGTCCTGGGAATCTCTAGGCAGACTGGATATCACAGATCGGGGCTCAAGGAATATGGTTGTAGGAAGGTATTTGTAGTGTGATCTATGTACATTTATCTCTTCAGGAAGAAACCTAAGCGCTACACGTATCCAGTCACACATCAGTTTGGCCTGTCATCTGCCAAATCTGTAGTAAACCAGGCACAGTATGTATTATCGTACTGAGCTCCTCGTGTCAGGCATTGGGGCTTTTTTGGCCTTCTCAATCTTCAGGAGCAACCTGAATGGTAGGTGAACGTTCTGCATTAGAGGGATCTGTAGGTGAATCGGATAAACCTTGAAGGATCCTGAAATACAAATTGTCGGAAATTCAACTCCGACCATGATGACGCAATCCATACTTCGTCTATAATCTTTGGCAGACACATATCTCCCAGATTAACATTCCTTTTCCTTTATATAAGCATTGGCTGATGTACCAAACAGCAGCTGACCACCATCGGGGAAAATTGATTTGTTGTGAAGAAGACTGGCTCCAGCTCTAAATTAAGGAGAACCTCTGGGATTTCATTTCATGTACCAGCCAGTAACATCGAAAAGTTAACCAGTACAGCGTCAGCCTAGTTATAGGGGGGCCCAAAATAACATCATGGCGGCGGTTGTGTGGTGGACATTTCCACCGCATGTGGATGTGCCCTATGACTAACTGGGCTTGCTTGGCATTGTAGTGTATGATGAAAGCAATCATGTTGGCCATCCATACAGATTGTTATCCAAGTGTCCACCACACAACCGCCGCCATGATGTTATTGTCCTCCACACAACCGCCGCCATGATGTTATTGTCCTCCACACAACCGCCGCCATGATGTTATTGTCCTCCACACAACCGCCGCCATGATGTTATTGTCCTCCACACAACCGCCGCCATGATGTTATTGTCCTCCACACAACCGCCGCCATGATGTTATTGTCCACCACACAACCGCCGCCATGATGTTATTGTCCTCCACACAACCGCCGCCATGATGTTATTGTCCTCCACACAACCGCCGCCATGATGTTATTGTCCTCCACACAACCGCCGCCATGATGTTATTGTCCTCCACACAACCGCCGCCATGATGTTATTGTCCTCCACACAACCGCCGCCATGATGTTATTGTCCTCCACACAACCGCCGCCATGATGTTATTGTCCTCCACACAACCGCCGCCATGATGTTATTGTCCTCCACACAACCGCCGCCATGATGTTATTGTCCTCCACACAACCGCCGCCATGATGTTATTGTCCTCCACACAACCGCCGCCATGATTTTATTGTCCACCACACAACCGCTGCCATGATGTTATTTTGGGCCCCCCTATATCTAGGCTGAAGCTGTACTGGTTAAGTTTTCAATGTTACTGACTGGTACATGGAATGAAATCCCAGAGGTTCTCCTTAATTTAGGTCTAGATATAGATCTAGATAAAGACAAAGGTAGCATTCAATATTCTAGTCAGACGCCGTGTGAAGTACTGCTCCAGAAACCATGATGATGGCAGGACCATTTGGCAGTCTTCAGTGACAGGTCTTGGTTTTATTCCCTGGTAGAAGACTCTGCCAAACTCTGGGGAAACGTACAGCACCGCCACAGCTGATGTAAGCTCTATGTACAGAGCGGTCTTACTCAATGTATACATTTTATTATCCTGCTCGCAGGAAACCTAGTGTCTTCTGTTTACAGCAGATCTGTGAGGGGTGTAGAGGCTTTCTATGGTTGTTTACAGGCTCCTGTTAAAGTAAGGAGGCGGTGTCGTGCATACCAAACGACTATTCACTGTTTTCTAAAGCTCCAAGCAGCAGAGGATGTGTCACTCCGAAACCAGCTCTGTCACAGGGGCACCTTCTGGGACAACACAAAAAAGGACATTACCTTGAGTTGCGTCACAGCTTGTATAAGACAATTGTTATATTGATAAACCTATCTCGCAGCCGCGCCTGGCACACATTCCTGCCACAGCCCTGTCGAGAGATAAAAAAGCAAAAGCGGCAAACGGCAGGTTACTTGCATCAGGTCTTCAGCTAAAGGACTTTTTCCACGGGCTGATAGAAGGGGAAGTGATTGGGAAGTTCATTCCAGATGTACATGCAGGAATGATTACTGCTGTATGGGGATGAACAGTCCTTACGATCATTCTTCCCCATAAAGTTCCAATGTTTGTCAGCAGCAAATTTTTCCCTTTACCCGTGAACTTTCCATACCCTCGTCATTTCCGGTTGTGACGCTTGCGGGTGTGGAAGGAGGTGTGTCACGGCGCTCGCTTACTGACTGGCTGAGTAGGAGTCGGCGCGGCTAACTGAACGCGCCTAGGGTAGGGAAAAATCACGGCCAATAGGCATGCGCCTAGGGTAGGGGAAAATTATGGCCCAGTGTGCAAGCGCGAATACAACATGGTGCTGTCCAAAGTAAAGGTGGATAACGAGACAAGGGGAAGGCTGGTGCGAGGGGAAACATATGGCTGCTTGTAGCCTGGGGCATGTAGTTCTTTGATCTGTCCCTTTTATACCGCACTGGCCCACAATGTTTCCCTACCCTCAGCGCATGCGCACTTGCCCGTAATTTTTCCCTACCCTCAGTGCGTTCACCGCAACTCCTTCTCAGCTACTCTGGTGGCAAGCGGCATGACGCACCTCCTTCCAAACCTGCAAAGTCACTTCCAGTGCGGCTGCGTCGCAACCGGAAGTGACGAGGGTATGGAAAGTTCACGGAACACCGGTAAACAAGGATTTTTGTTGCCACAAAAAATTATCACCCGACAGGCTAGCATTTATGGATCGTGCAAACGGTCTTTGCCCGCATACAGCGGGTCCACAATACACAGGCATTGGCCGTGTGCACCCGCATCACGGGTGTGGACCCATTCACTTGAATGAGTCTGCAATCTGGGAGATGCGGTGCGGAACGGAGGCACGGATCGGAAGTACTACGGAGTGCTTCTGTTGGTTTTCAGTCCGTACCTCCGCTCCGCAAAAAAGTAGTGCATGCAAGTGAATGGGTGTGCAATCCGCATGTGGTCCGCAGCACGGGTCCGGCCAGCACACGTGTGCGTGAGCCCTTACTTGTCTGTCTGGAGATCAGTGGCACCTTTACCTAGGCCATTTATCGGCCACGAGCGTTGGTTCCCAATAATGCCCCGATCCTTGGCTTGTTTAGAGATCCTGAAGCATATAACGTGGATGGGGTTTTTTAAAAGCTGAAGTCAATAAAAAAAAAAAGGGCCCTAAGCCAATTTCTTATCAATATATTAGTGTAATAATGTGATTGTAATTGGTAATTTCGGGGAAATGGGTTTTGTGTGGCAGCCTTGCTCACTAAGATCATTTCCAGCTTATTGAGTAGGTGATGTAATGATATTAACCTGTTAGTACACGCTGGGGTGGAGCCAGCAAAGGCTGTCAGTACATGTCTGCTTGTAAAATGCTGGACCCAATGAAAAGGATCCTAATCCCTGGTAATGGTATGTCTGTAGGTTTCTCCCAGCGCCACTAGTCTGTGGTGCTCTTACTCGCTGTGCCCGTGACACATAATGAAATGTATCGGTTTGCTTGGTGCTGACATAGTCGATGGTTTTTGTTTCTGTAGTTACAAGATGCCAAACTGGGGAGGAGGAAACAAATGTGGGGCCTGTGGCAAAACGGTGTACCACGCAGAAGAGGTGCAGTGTGATGGCAAGAGCTTCCATAAGTGCTGCTTCCTTTGCAGTAAGTATACAGCCACTGTCCGCTTTGTATGTTTTTGTGCAGCATCATGTAAAATTTTCCCGGACACGTGAAGTGTCATGAAGAAGAAGCAAAAGGACAAAACTGACATAGAAATATCAGAAATCTGGATAAACAACAGAACTGTATGAATCAAATTCAGATATTTGCACATAGTACCGTTACATTAGGCTCTGTTCACATGTGTGGTGGGTTATAACTGAAGCTACAACACTTCTAATAGGCCCCATTGACTCTTATCATCCCATGGTATGTCTACATTGAACTTTACTTCTCCACCCAGCTTTTCCCCAAGTCCGATTGTCCGCACATCTCATCTTTCTTTCTTCTCATCCCCTGGTATGTCTACACTCAACAATAATGTCTCCATTTCTTTGCTGGGTTCAATGAGTATTTGTTTACATTGACTATTTCAACCCTATAACCTTTGATTTGGTCAGATGCTGCCCTCTCCCCACCCTCATTGACACCTGATTGAACTCTAAGGCTGAGTTCACATCAGCGTTCAGTCTTTCCGTTCTTCTGCTCTGTTATAGGAGCAGGAGAATGGAAAGGATGGATTCGGCACATAACAGAGCCCACAGACCCCATAGACTATAATAGGGTCCCTTAGGTTTCCGCTCGGAGTAAGATTTTTGGAGCGGAGAAAAAAGTAGTGCATGCAGGATTTTTGTCTCCGCTTCAAAAATCTTCTTCTGAGCAGAAACCTAATGGACTACATTATAGTCTACGGGGTCTGTAGGCTCCCTTAGGCTCAGTTATGTGCCGAATCTGTCCTTTCTGTTCTCCTGCTCCTGTAATGGAGCAGAAGAACGGAAAGGCTGAATGCTGATTTGAACTCAGCCGAAGCGTTATAAATTGAAGTCACTAGGTCTTTCAGACCTTGATCTTTTCAATGCAACATCCTTTTAAGTGTGACTCTTCAAGTGCACATATTGAATTATATCAGAAGGTAACCAAACGTAACTACAGAAATAGTTAATGCAAACAATGTTTTAATTTTTCTTATTCCTTTTCCAAAACCTAATGAAATACTCCCATCTACTAACACTTTCTTCTTCTCCTTATTGCTGGAGATATATATCTCCAAACCGAGGCCCACCTCAGCAAATCCCCACTATCTTATCTACCTCCCTCTACCAATCCTCAAAATTTCTGCAACCCCTTAAACCTGAAAAACATCCCCCCTGACCCCTTCTCCCTTTGTCCCTCTTGCAGGAGCATTATGGAATGCTCGCTCTATCTGCAACAAACTCTGCTACATTCATGACTTCTTCATCTCTCGCAAACTTTCCTTGCTGGGTTTAACAGAAACATTGCTGTCACCTTCTGACACTTACTCTCCTGCTGCATTTTCTTATAGTAGGCATGCTCAAACTGTGGCCCTCCAGCTGTTGTAAAACTACAACTCCCACAATGCCCTGCTGTAGGCTGATAGCTGTAGGCTGTTCGGGCATGCTGGGAGTTGTAGTTCTGAAACAGCTGGAGGGCCGCAGGTTGAGCATGCCTGTCTTATAGCATATTTCATTTCACGCAGCCCCCCACCCCCAGCTGCAGACATGGTGGAGGGGTTGGTCTTCTCCTATCGGACAACTGCTCCTACAGGCCAATTCCACTTCCACCCTTCATTATGCTCTCTTCAATTAAAGTACACGGTGTCCGCATCTTCTCACCATCTAACCTCCAAGTAGCTGTTATCTACTGCCCCCCAAGCCCAGCCACCATCTTTCTTGACCACCTCAACACCTGACTCCTAGACTTTCTTTCTGCTGACATCCCCACTATCATCGTGGGTGACTTCAATATCCCCATTGACATTTGCCACTAAGCTGCCTCTAAGCTTCTAACGCTCTCTTCCTCCTTCAGCCTCTCACAGTGGTCCTCCACTCCCACTGACAGAGATGGTCACACTCTGGATCTCATCTTTACCCGCCTCTTCTCCCTATCTAACCTTTCTAACTCATCTCTCCCCCTATCCGCTGAAAACCTACTCACCTTCTGGTCTCTCCAGCTGCTCCCCCAGTCTACACACTAGTACACCCTCGCAGGAACCTTAAACATCTTGACTTTCGCTTGCTTTCTGACTCTCTTCTTTCACTTTCTACCATATGTTCCCTCCAGGATGCAGATGCAGCCACCACTCTGTATAGCAATACACTAACTACAGCTCTGGAGTCAGTTGCCCACCTCACACACAACAAAACCAAAAAATCAACAGACAACCCTGGCACACCAGCCTGACCAAAGAACTGAGACATGCTTCCAGGGCTGCAGAGCGGCGATGGAAGAATGGGATATTCTAAGGAGCACTTTAACACATACAAACAATCCCTCCTCATTTTCAAATCCTCACTCGCTTCTGCAAAACAGGCCTACTTCTCATCTCTCATATTTTCCCGTCTCACAACCCTAAACAACTTTTTAACTCTTCTCCCACCCTCTCATCTCAGCTGAGGTCTTTACCACATAATTTAAACAAAAGATTGACAACATCAGAGAAAGCTTCAACGTACAGTCCCCACAGCCCCAAAACCTGCTTCTCCACCATTCTATAGGAAAAACATTCCACCCTACTCTCCAGATCACATCTCACCACCTGTGCACTCGACCCAATCCTATCCCACCTCCCCACAGTGTTTATCCCAGCCCTGACTTATCTCTTTAACCCATCACTAACCTCTGGTGTCTTCCCCTCTGGTTTTAAACATGCTACCATTACACCCATCCTCAAAAAGCCTTCCCTTGACCCATCTTCTTTGTCTAGTTATTTCCCCATATCACTTCTCCCATATGCCTGAAAGCTACTTGAACAACATGTGCACTTTGAACTGTACACTCACCTCTCTTTCTGCTCACTCTTTGACCACTACAGTCTGGCTTCCGACCCCACCACTTGACTGAAACTGCCCTTACCAAAGTCACCAATGCCAAAACCAAACATTACTCTGTCCTCCTCATCCTTGACCTGTCCTCTGCCTTTGACACCGTCGACCACTCCATTCTGTTACAAGCTCTCTCATCTATTGGTATCACAGACTTGGCCCTCTTCTGATACCTCACAGACCAGACATTTAGTGTCTCTCACACCACCTTTTCACCCCTGCTTTTCTTAATCTACACCGCAAAAATGCTTGTACATGCCCTCATCATCTCCCGCCTAGATTACTGTAACATCCTCTTATGTGGCCTTCCATGTAGTACCCTCGCACCCCTCCAATCTATCCTCAACTTTTCTGCCTGACTAATCCGCCCCCCATTTCTCCTGTCTTTCCCCTCTGTCGGTCCCTTCACTGGCTCCCCGTTGCCCAGTGAATTCAGTTAAAAATACATATAAGGCCATACACAACCGGTCCCCTCCATACATCTGTGAGCTACTCTCCTGATACATCCCCACACGTAATCTCTGATCCTCACAAGACCTCTTTCTCTCCTCTTATCCCCTCTGCCCACAATCGCCACCAAGATTTTTCCTGTGCATCCCCCATCCTCTGGGACTCGCTACCCCAACATATCAGACTCTCATCTATAGTGGAATCCTTCAAAAGAAACCTGAAAACCCACCTCTTCAGACAAGCCTACAACCGGTGACCCTGCTGCCTCTATACCGCCATGACTAGCTTCACCCTCACCTACTGTGACCTTCTCCCATAGCATATAGAATGTAAGCCCTCACGGGCAGGGCCCTCTGTCCTTCTGTACCAGTCTGTAACTCGTCTTGTTCATGCTTATTGCAATTGTCTGTATTATGTACGTATACCCCTTTTCATATGTACAGCGCCATGGAATGAATGGCGCTTTAATAATTCATAATAATCTCCTCATCATCCTGTTACTCTAATATGCAGTTCCTTTTTTCTCTCTCGCCATTTCTTGAAAATGCCAGAAATCTTGAAGATTCCCTTCCCTCTGTGACTTGTAATGTACTCTGTGAGGATTAGGACTGCTTAAAGGGTGGAATGTGAGAACTGCAAAGGCCGTGGCACCTTCTTGGCACTCCAAGCACAATTATATTTCTGTTTAATAACTCTGAACTTGTAGATTCCCACTGGAAAATTTGTGCTGGAAGCAGAACATTCAGTACTGTCTGCTGACTACTCACAATCTGCACACATTTTCCACATGTTGAATGTCACCATTATACAGTCCTGAGAACAGGAGTTTTTTTTATTTTTTTATTTCATACTATTGTAGCTTAATCTATTTAATGGTGATAACGATTGTTGATGTGCTAAACTTCTCGCTCCCTACTGTGTGCTTCAGCCTATAGTTGTACAATATGGGGATTGATCTGAACTGCTATTATGTTTGTCTCGTTCAGCATGTCGGAATTAAATAGATTGTAAAGTCTTGTGGGGTTAAAGCTTAATCACTGTATGATGAACAGGCATGCAATCTTCATGGTTCATTTCCTCTGTGCTTCCAGCATCTCTGCTTGCTCAGAGAATAGAAACATTGGTGCGAACACCTCAAAGCAGAAGTGCAGATCTATCCTCTTTTATACCGCTTGCCTACACTGAAACAATTAAAGCTCAAGCACATCTCTGCTTGATTTTATTTTATTTTTTTATTGAATTTACATCCATTATATGATAAAAAAAAAATCATCTTTGTATTTGGTTTTAGTTAAATATCCTCAGCTGTTTGTCTCCTGCAGCCTGCATGTGATCACATACATTGCAGGCTGCTCAGCCACATTCTGAGTGAAATGTGTCGGACGAGCTCTCTGGTGGCTCAAGTCCTTATCTCTGCTCCTGAAAAATCATTTAAGCTGGCGCCTTCCCAACCAAATAAAATAAACTTGGATAAAAAAGGATCATTCAGGAGGGAGAGCAGAGATAAGGGCCACAGAGTGAGCCTTCAGAAAGCCCATCAGATGTATTTCACACCAGCCTGCGACGTATGTGATCACATGCAGGCTGCAGAAGACAAATGGTTGAGAATTTACCATTTAACCCTTTCAGGCCCAGTTTTTTTTTCTTGTTTTGTTTTTTGCGTTTTCGTTTTGTGCTCCCTGCCTTCCCAGAGCCATAACTTTTTTTTTTTTTGTTCACATAGCCATATGAGGGCTTGATTTCTGCGGGACAAGTACATGTACTTTCCAACGCCACCATTTAATATTGCATATGATGTAGTGGAAAGTGGAAAAAAAAATCCAAATGGGGTGAAATTGCAAAAAAACAAAACGAATCCACAGTTTTACGTTTTTTTATTTTTTATTTGCGATGTTCGATGTGTGATAAAACTGACCAGTTACTTTTATTCTACAGGTCAGTACGAATCCGGCCATGCCTTATACGTTTAGTTTTTCTTGTGTTTTTGATGGTGATAAAAAAAAAAAAAAAAGTGGGAAAAAATCTTTCATTTTTTTTGTTGCTATATTTTGACCCCTATAACTTTTTTGTAATTATGTGTATGGAGCTGTATGGGGGCTTATTTTTTTGCGGAGTGATCTGACCTTTTCATTGATACTGGGCGTGTGTGACATTTTGATCACTTTTTATTTAATTTTTTTTTGTAGAAAATGAAGCGGCAAAAGACGGCGAATTGGCCATTTGGACCCTTTTTGCTGTTTGACCTCAGCATCTGAGGGGTTAAATGTCCGCGATCGGCATTGCTGCCGGTTGCGGACATGAGCCGCGGGTGTCTGCTATAAGAATGGCGCCCCCAGCGCTGAGGAGTAGGTGCCCTCGTTAAATACCCTTTCACCATTCCTGACATGCCTGTTTTAAGAGCTTCATGCATCCCCCATGTAATAATTCTGGAGCATCTATTCTTATGGCTCTATGTTGTGCCATTCCTTTATAATTTCTACTAGAAGTTTTATTCTGTAGCTCCTCTAAAATCAGGAAGTGAAGGGAGGAAATGCTGTTGCCGCTTCATTCTCTTCTTCATTCATCCCCTCCCAAGAGATGGCTTGGAAGAACAGTTTTTAGTGGTTCGGATTATCTCAGGTGGTAGCTATTGGCCATCTTAACTTTCGTGAGGCCACTTTCTTGTCATCCAACAGGTCATCTCTCAAGTTTTCCTCCAAACTTACAGCCTGTGAAAAATGTACAAGGTTTTACTTACATGGCAATGTAGCAGTTTAATTGTGCACCTTGAGGCTTGTTCTTCTGCATTGTCCCTCATGATGCAACCCAGCAGCAGGACACTTGCATGTTCAAAGCAGTCAGAATATTTTAATGTATAAATGTTATATTTTTTTTTTTGTAGTGGTTTGTAAAAAAAACCTGGACAGCACAACAGTGGCTATTCACGAGGATGAGATTTACTGCCGATCCTGTTATGGGAAAAAGTATGGACCCAAGGGCTATGGCTATGGGCAAGGAGCGGGCACATTGAATATGGATAGAGGAGAACGGCTGGGTATTAGAGCTGAAGAGTAAGTGAATATTTCATTACTATTTAGCTAGCTGTGTCTATTGGATAACTGTCCAGAGGATGGATCAAGTACATCAGTACATACACAAGGTGTATAATGCACAGAGATTGTGCTTGCGTGTTCTGTACAGAGCCATTGGTAGCTCCATAGCACTCAGTAGATGGCCTATGTTGAACAACATGCATTTTGTGTCTTGGCTATCAAAGAGAAATCAGTCTTTATTACTGGTACTTCCAAAACCTAAGCAGCTATGTGTGACCATACATGCAAATGTGTATTCCCAGTCATATCAGTATTTTAGTAGTGGAATATTTCACAAGTGCAAACATGCTGCAATTTATAAAAATCGTTTGGCTTCTTGACAGTTCCGTGCCATGGTATGTTTGCTTTGCTCTGCCTAGAACTATGCAACCTATTGTTAAACATGGCTGTCAAAGCAATAAAACTGAGAAAAAGGGTCTAAGAAATTTAGCTACAAAATTCTGTGCTGATTTTAGCAATGTTCCTATTTGGCAGATACTAATCTGCATTGCTTTACAGCAGCAAAGTGGGTGAGATGTTAAATGACAATGAAAAAAATCGTAACCTAAAAGGGGGGGTTCCCATAAATAACCCTTATCGCCTATCCACAGGGTAGCTGATAAATGTATGATCACTGGGACCCCCACTGATCACGAAAATGTTGGTTCTGAGTCCCCTGTGTGAGTTGAGCAGTAGTGCATGTGTACCCGTTACCCCACGGTCTATGGGACATACGCCCATAAACAGTGACCAGAGCAGGGGTAATGCATGTACATTATCCTTCCCTTCACATGGGACTCCGAGGCTCCTATTCTTGTGAACAGTGGGGGTCCCAGCAGATGTATAAATGTGTGTATAATATATATCTCTTTGTATACCATTACAGATCACAACAGTCACGTACCAGTGCCTCGGCTAATTCTTCAAAGTTTGCCCAGAAGTTTGGGGGAACTGATAAATGTCCCAGATGTGGTGAATCTGTATATGCTGCGGAGAAAGTCATGGGAGCTGGGAAGGTAAAGGACTGATCTTGTTCTTAGCCTGATTGTCTTCCTGCACAGTTCTTTGAACACGTAGCATTTGTAATGTCTATATGTAAGGTTCATCATGTTTTTGGCCATCTTAAATGCAGTAGCCTTATGTTTGTTGAAAACTGAACATACCATTTATATTCACTCCGTTAACTTTTAGGCATGGCACAAGAATTGTTTCCGGTGTGCAAAATGTGGCAAGAGTCTAGAATCTACGACTTTGACTGAAAAAGATGGGGAAATCTATTGCAAAGGTGAGGCCTTAAACGTCAGCAAGCGTTCTTTTTGTGATGTTTGCATGCCCTTTTTCCATAGTCTGTGTTCAGTTGACCATACAAGACAATGAGAGACTTGAAGCGGAACAGAAACGTCACTGGGAAATGCCTAGAGCATCAACAGGCGAATTGTTAGTATTTGAAATATACATAAACCTGGGTGTTCTCGCTTGAAGATGACCAGTGTTTGGACATTTAATGAGAGAAAATACTGCTGTAAAGGGACTACTGTAAATAGTCATTTGCCCTTCCACTTTCCTGGTAGGTTGCTGTGGCCTACTAGTGTGCCGTCAAACACAAGGCTATATAAAGCTAACACAGGATGTTAATAGTAAGAGAAGGAAGTTGGGAACAGGACACTGCTTCCTTGGTAAAATAGATAGTATGTATATGTAAGTTCTTACATTACTTTTATTGGATATGAATTGTTCAGAAGTTTTTACCCTACCTAATGCGTTTTAGATTTTTTTTTAGATTTTTCTTTCCTTTCATGCGTTGTAATTGGGTCATACAATACAAAAAAACTGGCCCCACATTTATTTTAGATGCTCTTTGTGCCTTCCTCGACAATGTGGTGTGGCTTAGGCGAAAGCTGTGTGGTTTAGCGTGGCTTTAAATGTGACCATGTGCAATAACATTTTGGCACAAAGTGAACCAACCAGTAGGTGTTATAAAAAGAGGCACCCCATTTATCATCCAACATCCATGGAGCCATTGTGACAAATGTGGAGCAGCTTTAGATTATACATGCAGCAAAAAGTCCAGCTCACCACCTCCAGCGGTCCTGCTCCCTCATGCACAAATCCCGTTCCAACAGGTGTAATGAACGTGAAGCGAGGAAGTATTGGTCCAACACAAAGTGTGGAAGGGTAAAATCCAACTTTTAGTATCCATTAAAATCCAGTGAACATCCGTACAGAAACCACTTTTATACATTTGACCATGTGCCCTTAAAGGGGTTGTCAAGTTATTTTTTTTTTTATGATGACCTATCCTAAGGGTAGGTCACCAATATCAGATCAGCAGGAGTCCGGCACCCCCACCGATCAGCTGGTTGAAGGGAAGGCATGTGCCGTGCCAGCGCTGCCTTCTCTTCATTGTTTACCAGCTCGCCGTCACAACAGCAGTGGTAAGAAGGTGTAATTACACCTACGCCGTCCCATTTATTTCAATGGGACGGCTCTGTATTATACACTTGAATAGGAATGAGCCATCCCATAGAAGTGAATGGGACGGCTTCCTGTAATTACACCTGCCCACCGCTGCTGTTGCGACAGCAAGCAGGTAAACAAGGAAAAGAAAGCAGCACTAGCATGGCACATGCCTTCTCTTCAACCTCTGGCACTCCAGCTGTGGGGAAACTACGACTCCCAGCATGCTTCATTCATGGAGTTCTGAGAACAGCCAAGCAAATCTACATCTTGGGAGTCGTAGTTTTACCACAGTTGGAGTGCCAGAGATTAGCCATCACAGGGATAGGTCATCAATAAAAATAATTTGGACAACCCCGTTAAAGGGTTCTGATTGATCCTGTCGTATGTCAGAAGATTCTGCTTCTGAGGAGATGAAACTGACAGAGTTTGAATAAATGTCTGGGCCGAGTTCACCTTCATTGGGAATGGAAGGCAAATGTTCCCACCTCCCCCACTCATGCACCTGTTGGTGTGAATAGTCATTCAGGTCCCACTGGTATTTCTGTTTTTTTAGTATTGGTCATCGACACCTCTAACATTTTTGCTGTTTTCCTATAATTAATGCATGGACTGTTCAAAATCCAAAGGGTCCACCAGTTCCCGCAGACACGTTTTGGTAATATGGATTTCCTCCTGGATTTATTTCAGTAGGAAGAATTTCATTCTATCCATCTACAAATGTCTTAGTATATTGAGGCTTACACCCCTGGGGATCATATTGTTATGGATATGTTTGTAAAATCGTCGGGTCCTACTAAATCCTAATTTATTGTAGCCAGGGAAGTGGAGACAATTTACTGTGGTAAAATGGTGAAATTTGGTTTTATATTATCAGGTAAGTAATCAGGCTACTTGTATAGAACTTAAACCATATTTATTAGAATACAATTTCTGAAATAACTTTCCACAGGAGCCTGTAGCCTGCCTCCACTATGGAAAGATTCATATTTGCCTGCTACACGCAGCTCCGGTAGTACACAGAGGCTCCCGTGTGCCCATCTTCCGATCGGCAGCTTGCTTACTTACTCTGCTCCTCTGCAGCGGAGAAGTGTCCACAAGCAATGACATGTCGTGTCATTAGCTGCAGCACAGAGGGTGGCCATGCCCTTCTGAGGAGGAAGTAAACAATGATTACCGGAAGACAGACACACAGGAGCCAGCGCGCAAAACAGAAGCTGTGGGAAGCAGGCAGGTATAAATCTTTCCATAGCAGAGGCAGGCTGCAGGCATCTGTGAAAAGTTACTTATTTACAGCCAACACCTTAATGCTGTCTTCCTGCTCTGAGATGAATGCAAGCATGCCCACTAGTTAACTTCCTCCTCTGGTCTTCACTACTGAGCATGTGATGTGCAGCACAGTGTCAGACATTGTAACGATGGACGTTGGAGCAACATGAAGATACCTAGTATAAGGGACAGGGGAGAACACAGGAGAGGTGAGAACTGCTTATCTATCATCACTAGAACACCCTGCTTATCACTGTTTATAGTATAAGGATAGGAGAGAACACAGGAGAGGTGAGAACTGATTATCTATCACCACTAGAACACCCTGCTTATCACTGTTTATAGTATAAGGATAGGAGAGAACACAGGAGAGGTGAGAACTGATTATCACCACTAGAAGACCCTGCTTATCACTGTTTATAGTATAAGGACAGGAGAGAACACAGGAGAGGTGAGAACTGATTATCTATCACCACTAGAACATCCTGCTTATCACTGTTTATAGTATAAGGACAGGAGAGAACACAGGAGAGGTGAGAACTGGTTATCTATCACCACTAGAACACCCTGCTTATCCCAGTTTGTAGTATAAAGACAGGAGAGAACACAGGAGAGGTGAGAACTGATTATCACCACTAGAAGACCCTGCTTATCACTGTTTATAGTATAAGGACAGGAGAGAACACAGGAGAGGTGAGAGCTGATTATCTATCACCACTAGAGCATCCTGCTTATCACTGTGTATAGTATAAGGCACAGGAAAGAACACAGAAGAGGTGAGAACTGATTATTTATCACCACTAGAACACCCTGCTTATCACTGTTTATAGTATAAGGACAGAAGAGAACACAGGAGAGGTGAGAACTGATTATCTATCACCACTAGAACATCCTGCTTATCACTGTTTATAGTATAAGGACAGGAGAGAACACAGGAGAGGTGAGAACTGGTTATCTATCACCACTAGAACACCCTGCTTATCACTGTGTATAGTATAAGGACAGGAGAGAACACAGGAGAGGTAAGAACTGATTATCTATCACCACTAGAACACCCTGCTTATCACTGTTTATAGTATAAGGACAGGAAAGAACACAGGAGAGGTGAGAGCTGATTATCTATCACCACTAGAGCATCCTGCTTATCACTGTGTATAGTATAAGGCACAGGAAAGAACACAGAAGAGGTGAGAACTGATTATTTATCACCACTAGAACACCCTGCTTATCACTGTTTATAGTATAAGGACAGAAGAGAACACAGGAGAGGTGAGAACTGATTATCTATCACCACTAGAACATCCTGCTTATCACTGTTTATAGTATAAGGACAGGAGAGAACACAGGAGAGGTGAGAACTGGTTATCTATCACCACTAGAACACCCTGCTTATCACTGTGTATAGTATAAGGACAGGAGAGAACACAGGAGAGGTAAGAACTGATTATCTATCACCACTAGAACACCCTGCTTATTACTGTTTATAGTATAAGGACAGAAGAGAACACAGGAGAGGTGAGAACTGATTATCTATCACCACTAGAACACCCTGCTTATCACTGTGTATAGTATAAGGACAGGAAAGAACACAGGAGAGGTGAGAACTGATTATCTATCACCACTAGAACACCCTGCTTATCACTGTTTATAGTATAAGGACAGGAAAGAACACAGGAGAGGTGAGAACTGATTATCACCACTAGAACACCCTGCTTATCACTGATTATAGTATAATGGACAGGGGAGAACTGCTTATCACTGTTTATAGTATAAGGGACAGGGGAGAACTGATTATCTATCACCAGTAGAACACCCTGCTTATCACTGATTATAATATAAGGACAGGGAAGAACACAGGAGAGGGGAGAACTGATTATCTATCGGCACTTGAACACCCCGCTTATCACAATTTTTGATAAATAGGAGCCTTATGGCAGATTTACACCGCACAATTGTGGGGCCAATTATCAGAAAAGATTGTTACTACGAATGCTTGTTCCATGATAATAGACCTGAGCAAATGTGCTGTCGATCAATTGATGAACATGCAAAACGCCTGTTTATCAGGCGAGTCAATCGTTCATGCACTACACTATTGTTTCTGGACAGCAGAAACAATGAATCTGTACGAGTATGAGCAATGTCGGTAGCCATCACTCATCCTCATACAGAAGGAGATTACTACATGTAAATGCAACTCTTCACCTTCACTGACAAACAGGCAACTATTGGGAAGGAACCCCTTCCCGAATATTGCCTGCTTGATCTGTGCATGTAAATGCTTCTTTAGATTGATAGAACAGAAAAAATATATTTATTTATGATTAACATTTCGAAACCTTTTTAAATTCCTATAAAAGTTAATACATTAATTACACAATATTAATAACAAACAATATATTTGATAAGCTGGAGTCTCTGACCCTACCACTCTTTCCTGGTAGTCAACGATGTTCCATTGTAATCTATGACTCTGTACTGGCATTCTAACACTCAATGTAGAGAAGGCTTTATATGCCAATTGGAGGGCTCTGTGTGGTCTTCCTCCCTCCAGCATGGATCCCCTTTCAGCATACATGATGGCAGTATTGGTCCAGCACAAGGTGTAGGAGGGTAAAATCTAAGTTTAAGAAACTATTAAAATCCAGGGAACATAAGTACAGAGAGCGCGCTTACATGTGGAAAAAGCCCATCACCACTTTAAAGGAACCATATTCGATAGATCAGCACTCCTTTAAGGTAGGTGCTGTTCAGACTTAGAATTGTTTGTCCAGCTAAGGACATTTTTAAATGTAATGGTCCTGTGTTGTTAAAGCTGCACAGATTTCATCAAGTATTTGATGTCTGTAATAGATTAGGGATTTCCATGTGTATAGTCTCAATGTCTTGTAAAGTATGTTACAAGGCATAACATATTGATGTAACTTGATCTGGTCACCTGATTGTCGGATATGGCATATTTAAAGTGGTGGCAGGCTCTGGATTCGTAAGTCTGCCCCGTTGTTTTTCATTGCCTGGGAATGTTTGGTAAAGTAAGTGACGTTTTGTTTGATTTTTCTCCTTTCTCTAGGTTGTTATGCCAAAAACTTTGGACCAAAAGGGTTTGGATTTGGCCAAGGGGCTGGAGCACTTGTGCATGCAGAGTGAAGATCATGCGAAAGGCAGATGAGAGAACATTTATTGACCACGTCTTAATGCTTTATTACTAAGCAAGTTTGCTATTCCAAGATTTCACTAATCAGTGTGAAGTTGTGCCTAAGTTTCTGTACTAGGACAGATGCTTGCATTTGCCTATTGCTAAACTCACTCTTTGTAGGTTTTTTTTCTACAAGAATATTTTGTTTAAACACTAAAGCGGTAATATATCTGTTCTTACATGTTTTTCTATTGATTCTTAGCTACTTTATATCTCAAAATAAAAGTTAATGTTTAATAGACAATTTATGCATTTTCACATTTATTTGCCCGTTGGATGTCATGTCGGAGAAAAATGTTATAGTCTCTTTACCAACCTTGTGGGCACTGATGGCCCATTTTATTTTTTTAAATATGAATCGCCAGAACAACATTATATAATGAGGCCAATTTTGTAGTCTGAACCGCGCAAAGGTTTTCTGATACAGTAATTACCCAAGACTATAGTTTTATTTTCTCAGACTGAGACACACCGGACTATAAGATGCAACTAGGATTTGGAGGAGGGGAAAAAAAAGACCTCAGAGCAGATCCCCCCCCCATTCTTCATCAGAGCCCCAAGCTACATCAGCCTCCCATCAAAACCCTCAGCTTCAGATCAGACCCCAATCAGCTTCAGATCAGATCTTACGAGAAAAAACAAATCTTGCCTTGCTTGTTCCGGATGGCGCTGGAGATCCAGGACTCGCCGTATCGCTTCTTCTGGGTCCCCACACAGCGTCAGATCATATTGTGCATCTACATGCAGTCAGGACACAGTGCACAGCAAGATTTGGAAGAAGACCAGGGAGGGCGAGTACAGCCAGCGCTGCCCTCACCCCCCTGTCATGCTGATGACTGCTTCCATAATGAAAGCGGTCATTGGCATTCAGACTATAAGACACGTCCCCACTTTTAGGGGGGTGGGGGGAGTGTATCTTATAGTCCAAAAAATACGGTAGTTTATTTTCCCCATCTAGGACAGTACAAACGGAATACAACTCTAAGAATATAGTCTTAAAGGGGCTGCTCACGCAGTATTTGATGGCCTATGGTCAGGATACACCATCAATATCAGATTGGGGAGATTCTGACCCTCCGCAGAGCTGTTTGAGTAGCTTTGACACTGGAACTATACAGCTTTCTCCTTTGTGTAATGGATTCACAGCAGGCTACGTTCACACGGCTAAGATCTGCCACTGATTCAGCAGCAGGACACGGGCGTTTTCAGCTTCTAAATACACAAACAAAACCACCTTGTGCACACAGTGTAAAATGATAGTTTTTTTTTTTTTTTTCAGTAACTGATTTAAAAAACGATTTAGAAGTTGCATGTTACTTCTTGGAAGCAGATTTGGTTGAGAATTTCATAGACGTCAGTGGGGAAGCAGAGAGACCTCAAACAAATGCTCTCCACCACATTAGAAATCTGCCACCAAAAACTACTTTTTTTCAGCTAGTAATCTGCAACTGATTTTTCTGTGCAAACCTGGCCCCAGTGGACAAAACAGTTTAGTTTCAGTGCTAGAGCTACTCAAAGATGAGGGAGCACAGCAAAGGGCTGTTTGACAGGGCCAGACGTGATGACATTTTCATGCCTGGCCCTATCCAAGTGGAGAGGGCGCAGCCAGTAGGCTTAACGGCAATGCCCCCGTTGAGGCTCATTTGTATATACTAAAACATTTTTCTCAGAAGATGGGGGCGCATGAACATGGGACCAACACAGATGCCTTCTGCTGCCTAGTGCATATGCAACACTTTCAGCTACAGATGTCCTTTAAGTTATTTGAGGCAAGCCGCAATATACACTGATTAGACCTAAAATTAAAACCGCTCACATCAGCGCTTTGTATTCTGGTTTTAAGATCCAGCAGAGGATCTCAAAACCAGAGCAAAATGCTTCCGCTAGATTCAATACATCAGGATGCATCCGTTCTGTTCGGATGTGGTTGTATTTAATCAAAACTGAACAAACTGGATCAGTCCCTGAAAACAATGTAAATCAATAGGTGACAGATGCGTGTGTTTTTTTTTTTTTTGGATCTGACAAACTGATCCAGCACCACTGACTTAGGCCTCATGCACGTGACCGTATTTTGTTTCCTTATCCGTTCGTTTTTTTTTGCTGATAGGATGCAGACCCATTCATTTCAATGGGTCCGCAAAAAATGCAGACAGCACACCAAGTGTTGTCCGCATCAGTATTTCCGTTCTGTAGCCCCGCAAAAAAAAAAGCATGTCCTATTTTTTTTTTTTTTCTAGTTTGCGGACAAGGATAGGCATTATTACAATGGATCCTCAAAAAAAACTGATGCCATACGGACGTCATTAGTTTTTTTTATGTTTTTTTTGCGGACCACAAAACACAAGGTCGTGTGCATGAGGCCTTGCGTTGTTTTTAGTGCTGGATACGGTTTGTTTCGTTTCGCAGACTGGACACAAAACTGCAGTTTTATGTCTGGTCACAAATTTGACGTGTTGCGAGCAGGAAAAATGGACAATTGTAAGGAGCATCTTTCACAAGGGATAAATTTCAATCGCTAGACAACTGGGAAGAGCATCTCCAAAATGGCAAGTCTGGTGTGTTCCTGGAATACAATATTTAGTACCTACTAAAAGTGGTGCACAAAAGGACAGCAGGTACACCAGGGTCCTGGTTGCCCCAAGGTTCATTCATGCACCTAGGCCAGTGATGGGCAAAGTGCGGCTCTCCAGCTGTTGCTAAACTACAACTCCCACCATGCCCTGCAGTAGGCTGATAGCTGTAGACAGTCTTTGCATGCTGGGAGTTGTAGTTCTGCAACAGCTGGAGAGCCGCACGTTGCCCATCACTGACCTAGGCAGTGAAAGCTAGCCTTTATGGTTCAAATACTACAGCAGAATTACTGTAATACGGATTGATTAAAACATTTCATCCGGCTATTGTAATAAGGTATTGGAACACACAATGCACTGCAGCTGGCGCTGTGGCTACAGATAGGTCACTGTGCCCATGATGACCCCCTAGCCACTGCCTAGAGCACCGGCAATGTGCACATGACCATCAGAACTGGATAGTGAGCGAATGGAAGAAGGTGGCCTGCTATGACTGAATCATATTTCATGTGGATGCATTGTTTACCTGGAAAGGGATGGCATGTAATATAGTGTTCTTCTCCTGCCAATCACGTGGAGGTTACTATGACGCACACTACCCGTCCTAGACTTTGCAGATCGTGTACGTTCTTTAATCACAAAGGTGTTCCATATAGGGCAGAGGCCTCTTTCGGCAAGATAATGCATCCTGGCACACTGCAAAAATTGTTCATGTGGTTTAAAGAATGTGACAAAGTATTTATTTGGCCTAAAAAGATCTCCGTTTGATCGAGCACCTGTAGCATGTGCTGTAAAAATAAATCTGATGCGTGGAGGCCCCACCCTGCAACATACAGGACTCCTGCCATCACAATTCCCTCTATTGGCAGCTCTTAGCAAATGCTATGACTGTGCTCTAGAGCAGTGTTTCCCAACTAGTGTGCCTCCAGCTGTTGCAAAACTACAACTCCCAGCATGCCCGCACAGCCAAAGGCTGTCCGGGCATGCTGGGAGTTGTAGTTTTGCAACAGCTGGAGGCACACTGGTTGGGAAACACTGCTCTAGAGACAGTTCACCGTCCTCATAGTAGTTACAGTATATGATCTACATCAGAGATGCTCAACCTGTGGCCCTCCAGATGTTGCCAAACTACAACTCCCAGCATGCCCTAATAGCTATAGGCTGTCCAGGCATGCTGGGAGTTGTAGTTTTGCAACCGCTGGAGGGCCGCAGGTTGGGCATCCCTAATCTACATCTACACAACTGATAAACGGGTGAAGAACACCTTTTTAAACTGGTAGAAAGAAAACGTACCCATGATACGGGGTGGATCACTGGTTCAGAGTTCTAATGATGAGCATTACTTCTATATTCTTACTTCCCAGTGAGGAAAGATCATCATTTCACCTCCCCAAGCAAGACACAACACTAAATCGAATTGTCAATATTTATTTGATTAATAACTTACAAAAAAAATTGAAATTAACTTATGTAAGGAGAGCTAAATTATGAAATGTACAATGTGTTGCTCACGATGTAGTACATCAAGACAGACAGTAGTAAAATAATACTTGGCACAGTTAAATAAATATAAAATGAAATATACATACAATTCAATAGCTTAAAAAATGTATTGCAGTATTTTTGTAGTTGGCTCGCAAATGGGAAAACATGTAGAGAAAACAAAAAGCATTTTGGGGGCATAAACAAGGACACACGGTTCCCTAACTAGGTTAGGTTTCACTATATAAAACAGCATCGTTTCTAGATATGAGTTTCCACAGATACCAGTGCCCTTTACCAAACATGCTTCTTTTTGTACTAATTACTGCATAAATCCAGGCAGCCCATCAGTGTAATGGTAGATTCTCAGTGCATAGAGCTATACAGTCTCTACTATAGAACTTCTTCAAATATTGGGTAGGAACAAAAGACTTATGTGCAAAAGAAAGACATACAAAAACAGAAATAAGGGAACAAAATAGTGCAGCCAGCCATGACCAAGAAGAGCCCCAGACACTGTAGAGGTTATGGGCAGAGACCCCAAGATGGTCCATGTTTAAAACACTAGCCAAGGTGGTTGTCTGGAAATCAGGTTACAGAACGTTCTTTACAAAGGTAAGTCATTCATGAAAAAGTTGTCCCAGTCTTGGCTTATACAGTCTTCAGCTATGGTTATACAAGTATTATAATCTCCTCTTTTCATTACCTCCAGAGTACCACAGGGTTCAGGAACACAAATTCCTTAAGTAAATAGGAGGGCACACAGGCACTGGTATGGACTATTTTCTGAGAGGTACATTTTTTGGGAAGCAGAGAACAAGCTGTTAAAACTCATTTTGCCTTAATGCTAAACCTCATGAAAAATGCATTAGCTGATTAATAATAACTTAAAACCGGGTGCTCTTTAAAGTGGGGTTCCTTCTTATGATACTCATGACTTATGCCATCAATGTCCAATCGATGCAGGTTCAAATGCCAGTCACTAGAATGAAGTGGAGGTGACAATGGGTAAGCGCCGTCTTCCTTTACTACTGCTTGCCCATTTTGCCGAGGCTTGATGGTCCACCCCTGACTATAACCCTAGGTACACACCTAAGTGTTTTACAGCGTTCAAACGCGCTGTAAAACGCACAACATGTGAAAAGCCATGCTTCCCTATGGGCATGGTTCACATTTGGGTGTTTTACAGCGCGTTTGAACGCGCTGAAATATGCCAAACGCTGTCTCTTCAGCATGAGCTTCTTTGGGGCGTTTTAACGCGCCTATGGGCCATGCTAAAATAGTGGTGAATTACTGAATCGCGCGTATGATGCGCGTTTCTTAGTTGCAAAAACGCGCGATTCAGAAACGCTTAGGTGTGTTCCCAGCCTAAAAGGGTGACCTTGTACCCTCTAGCTGAAGAGACCAGGGTGAAGCAGAAGGAGCTTAGCACACAGTCTAGCCGTGGCTGGACCTTGATGGCATATCTTAGCACCATGCCATCAATCTCTTAAGTGAGAAAACCCAATTTAATGGCATTCCAGTACACAATAGTCCAGCAGTTGAGAGTTACTCTCGGACAAGTTTTTCCCTAAAAGGCTGTCCTTGCTAATCCTATGGGGAGCATTTTTTTCTTTTCTACAATGGATTGAGCAGATAGATTTCCAAAGCTACTTTTTCATCTAATGCTAAATAAATATCGTACACCAGGGCTGTGGAGTCAGTAAGCCAAATTCCAATGCTGACCTCTACTTTTCACCGTTGTAGCTGATTCATAAGCAGCTTATGTATAACCATAGGTAACAACCTATTTACGAACCAGCCATAAGGGGTTGTTCGCCAAAATGGATTATGCCGTAATTCCGTGGCAAAATCTGCATATATCGCATGCCGATTTAATGCAGATTGATGCAAATTCAGAGGAATGAATCCGCAGCATAAACTGACATGCTGCACATTCAAAATCCACACAAGTCAATGTCCACTGGTATTTTTTTCCCAGTGTGTAGATGTACATTGCTGCTACTATAAGGATACGGCTACACAACAACATTTGTCGTGCGACAATAGAGTACAATTACACATTTTTTGTAATACTAGTTTATGGTGTTGCACTGCGACATGCTGCCACCGCGACACGACAGTCGCACAAAAATCCAACCTGGATGGATTTTTGTGCAATTTTCATGTTGCAGTACAACACCATAGACCAGGGAGGATAAAAATCAATTAGTTTTTTTTTATTTAAATCAGATTTTTTTTTTAATTTAAAATTTTATATAAAATGCTTTTTGAGGAAAATATATTACCATCCAAAGGTTATTCCATCATGAAATAAATTCGTTTTTTAATTATGTAGAATAAGGCTGTATATGTTTAATTTTTTTGGTAAATAAATTCCATTAACCCATTCCCAATGTCAGGCTCTTCCAGAGGTTTTTGTAAGATTATTGGGCAGTTTCTCTGCCTACAAGATAATATCACAGATGCTTGGTTTAGGCCTCATGCACATGGCCGTTGTTCAGGTCCGCGTCCGAGCCGCATATTTTGCAGCTCAGCCGCGGACCCATTCACTTTAATGGGGCCGCAAAAGATGCGGACAGCACTCCGTGTGCTGTCCGCATCCGTTGTTCCGTTCCGTGCCCCCGCAAAAAAATATAGCATGTCCTATTCTTGTCCGTTTTGCGGACAAGAATAGGCATTTCTATAATGGGCCGCGTTCCGTTCCGCAAATTGCGGAACGGAACGCAGAGCAGCTTCCGTGTTTTGCTGAAATCTGCGGTTTGCGGACCGCAAAACACCAACGGTTGTGTGCATGTAGCCTTACTTTTGCAGTTCTCAAAACTGAATTTGACTCAGCAGAGATCGCAGCCTCTTCTCCACAGCAGAAATGTTCTAACATGAACAGAGTTGGGAAAAAGACCTTAATCCTAACGTCTACAAACCTATGAATACAGAATCAACCCCTTCAGTGCTAAGTTTAAAGATATTCAGTGAACAGAATAGAAACAATATTTTTTCTCCTTCCTAAGTACAACAGAAAAGTTGTCCAAATATGAATGATTAACCTATTAAACTGGGGATAAAAAAACTAATATGAAAAGTTGTTATTCTAAAAATCTTCATCTACTTGCACATTATAAATTATACCAGCAAGAATTGGTCTTTTTGTAGAAAACTAGGATTTAAATCCAGCCTTACTGACTAGTGATTTAAATCAAATCCACCCTGCCATAGACTATCATTACAAAAAATGGGAAGCGACACAAATGTCATCGTGTAGCCCTTGCCTAAGTCTACACGACGATATTTGTCGCGCGACATTGATGTTGCATTGATGTCGTTCTACAATTTTTATATTGGGAGTCTATGGTGTCGCATTGCAACATGCGACCTGCTGCGACTGCGACACGACAGTCGCAAAAAAATCCATTCAAGATGGATTTTTCAGCGACTGTCGCAGTCGCAGCATGTTGCAATGCGACACCATAGACTAGCATTCTAAAAATTGCCACGCGACATTAGTGCAACATCATTGTCGCGCGACACACGTTGCAGTGTAGTTGTGCTCTATTTCTTGTGCGACAAATGTCGTCGTGTAGACCTAACCCAATACTCTGCCCACAATTCCATGGTGGATAATCTGCAGCGTACTTGCCACGTGCGATTATGCCGATGTAAAGGTGCTGCCAATTTACGAGTAACGTTAGATTGCCGGCAGCAGATTGTGCTGTCTAAAGAGCACTCTAATGCCAGCAAACGATGATTCTGTATGGGGACGAGCAATGGCATAAGCGATCACTCCTCCCCAAACTGTGGAGGAGATCGCTGCATGTAAATCAGCGGTCTCCATCACTGACGAGCAGGCGATTGCTGGGTAGGAACAATTCTTTCCAAACAATCGTCTGCTCAATTGAGCAGCGTAAAGGGGTCTTTAGATTGTCTCCAACTCCACAGCCCTGAAATACATTGCCGCGATTTGCCACATTCTAGAAAAAATATTCGGAAGTACCAAGAGAAAAAAAAAAAAAAAAAAAAAAGACTCCAGCCATTTGCATGTCGATGCATCCTACATGCGCCTTCACTCTGCTTTATCAGATACAGTAGAAAGGTACCAGGTGCAGCGTCAGCTCCTTATACCACGTTCCAACAATACCAGATGCCCCTCTCCCATGTTCTCCAATTACTAGCATTACTTGGTAGTAAACATGGATTTGGGTCTCAGAATAAAGCATAGCGCATTAGACTTTCAAATACTGCCATTCACGTGGTCACTGCACAACGTACTAAGGCAATAGTACAAGGAATCATTAAAGGAATTTTGCAAAACCTTCCATTTAAAGAACATTCCGGGCAAAACTCAAACTGAATGCAGATAAGACTACTTCAGGTAACAGCGGATGGGTATACGGGGTCTTATAATTTAGGGAAGGGTGGTATGGGGACTATGGGAATAATTCAGTTTATGATTTTTTTTTTCCTGGAATATTTTTTTACGTTTCAAGGGAACATGAAGAATATTGTTCAATTTCTAGAAACCTTTTAGACAGACTATACAAAAAATAAAATAAAAAAATAGCAGCATAAATGAAACATACCAGCAAATAAAGTCACCTATGTGATAAATTATCTCATTCTCTATTTACACCTACAAACGTGCCGTCTGTGCATAGTTCCAACTGAGTATATTCTAGTCTTCAGGAGGCCAGGAACCAAAACCAGTTCGATAAGTCGGTGATGCCGAGCCAAAACCAAAAGTGGATTCAAAAGGAAGGAGTTTCTACTTCTCCGTGCTGCTGGATCGACTTCTGGCTTTGGATCAAAAGGCTTGTGTAATTACAGTCTAATATTTTTTCAAGAAAGCAGCTCACTGGTACACATGAGGCATGAAGTGAACGGGCCTGAGCTGCAATACCTGACACAGCCACTAGGAAAAATCATGGTGGGGTTTGTAAAAAAAATAATAATAATTAAAAGGTAAAATCTTTAGCCTGTCTTATGTGTGTAGTTGGATACAAGCTATTTATCCATGATTACCTAGTATTATTCAATGGGATTATTGAAAGGAGTTCCAGAAACAAAGATCGATACTTAGATCTCCAATTCTAAGATACACAATAAACATTTATATCCGATATTAAAGTAAATAACAAAATAGTATGTTGTAGGCTCCCCCTAGTGGTGACTACTGGCAGCCTAAATGTTATGTCAAAACAGCTCTGAAGCTATACAAAGACATTTATCATCAGCAGAGCCCTTTAAATCAGGGCTGTGGAATATTAACTGCACAGGGGTAAGAGATTCATCTGCATAAATATACCTCTGTCTACATAAAAAATAAGCGCAGTTTAGTCTAATATCGATCTTCCTATAGAAAAGCAAAAATATCTATAGCACAGTACGGGGTAGCATTTTCACTATCTACTGTGAATTGTCCTTTTTGGAGAGAAAAATAGGGGCGTTTGTTCATACGATCACATTGTTGATATGTTCACGGTACTAAAAACTGTACAAATCCTTGTGAGCCGTTAGTGGATATCGGAGAAGCAATGAGCAGGATGTGAATTCCACGTCTCTGAACGCTACAAGATTTAGTAGAATCACTAAAGGAAAAGGCGCATCACTATAAGTAACATTTCTCAGCAATTTTAACATGTTAGAAACAGGCAGTGACCAGATATTTAGTGAGAAAAAGGTAACAGATTCCAGGTCAGACACTACATATGACCAGATCTACTCCTTGCATGGGCGTTTCCCCCACTGACTTCACTGAGAGAAGAAAGTATACCCAAAATCATGTTCACACAGTTTTTAAATCGGATCTGTCATCTTTGCTGATGTGTCTGTTCTAATAAATAAATGTATTCCCCATGCAATAACCAATTTGGAGCATCTTTCCATATCACTATTTCCCAGTTATTCCTACTAGAAGTTTATTAATGAATCTGAAACTGGGTGTTACCAGTGGGGGGTGTTGCTGCACAATCTGGCACTGACAACACTAATTGGAATAGGTCAGAGTGTGCAGGGACACACCCCAACTAGTAACACCCAGTTGCGTTCATTAACCCCTTCCCACTGCAGCCAGTTTTGACTAAGCAATTTTTTTCAGTTCTTCATCCCGCCTTATGAAAGTGACAACTTTATTTTTTTATTTTTCCATCGTCATAACTGAATGAGGGTTTGTGCTCGCACTAGTATTTTTCAGAGGCACCATTCTGGGGTACATATAACCTTGATTAAAGGAGTTTTCTGGAAGTAAAATACTGATGACCTTACTCTTAGGATAAGTCATCAATATCCGACCTGTGGGGGTCTGACTCACAGCACCCCTGCCAATCAGCTGTTTGAAGAAGCTGTGCTGCGGCCCTTTTTTCGTTCTTATCGGTCACATGACCTAGGCGCAGCTCAGTCCTATTCACGCGATTGGGCCTGTGTGTCTATACCAAGCACAGGAGGTCTCTTCAAACAGCTGATTGGTGGCGTTGCTGGGTTTTGGAACCCTACCGATCAGATATTGTTGACTTATCCTGACGATAGGTCAATGTTCGAAACCCCTTTAACTTATTAATCATTTCCTGGTGGAATTAGAAAACATTTTTTATATCACCATCGTTTTTTTTGTGTAAAAAATTCGGTGCTATTCACCATACAGCATGATGCCTTTATTCTATGGATTGATATAAACATGGCACTACGAAGGTTTGACTACTTTTGCACAATACCAGCACAATGCATGGAAAAAGTCTGACCAAGGACAACATCTGCATGGAGTTTGTATGTTCTCCTGTGTTTGCGCGGGTTTCCGAAGACATACTAATAGGGAACTTAGTTTGTGAGCTCCATTGGAGACAGCGAGTGATGATAATCTCTGTAAAGCGCTGCGGTATCTAGTAGCGCTATATAAGGGAGTAAAGTAGATTAATATAGTTGCATATGGACTTGTTTGTTGTGAAACAGGTCTTAACAGAATTATATTGGGGTACATATAAATTACCGATTGGCGGGACGGGGGTGGAAAAGAAATAGCATAAATATTTTTTCCTATTTTGAAATCTTGTTAAAATGTAAACATTATATTTAAACTTTTACAAATCTTTCTAAATTTTAACTTATTTCTAGTCCCACTAGGGGGTTCACAATCCAATCATTTGATTGTTTCTATACTGCCTTGGTATACTCTGTATACTAGAGCAAGGCCTGTTATTCAGACCAACAATTTGTCAGGCCAAGCCTCTGGCACGGCTTGACAAGCGTGCTTCTATGGCCCCAATTGACCCCCTTTATCTGTCAAACTACTTAGATACCAGAGTCATGACATCTAGGGGTTAAACGGCCAGGATCGGAGGTAAGCGATTCCAGCACTTGCAGCTCGCTGAATTGACACCCACTGTGGATAACGAGGGCTCTCGAGCCATGCACATGACTAATCAAATTGCAATACCTACGTCATTTTGAGGGAAGGGGTTTATAAAATTCTAGCAGTAATCATTTAGGAATGCTCCAGAATTGCAACTGCCTGGAAAATAAAATTATTTTGTGAAACAGACACGTCAGGAACTGCGTATACATTCAAAAACTAACACATACATCACTGGTGAAATATTTAGTGTTTTACCGTTAAAACCAGTCAGAAAATATACATATGGAGTGAGGTTAATGTATACCACTGTCATAAGGATCAACATTTTCCATATAGGCCACGATATGTAGAATTCCCTCATTTTGTGCTACTGAAATAAAAAATCAGTTGGAGATTAAACTTACAGAAAACGTCCACCAGAATGAGAGCGCTCAAATCTATCTTAAAGAGGTTTCTGAACCCGACAGATGCATGTGTCTATATTACAGGTGACTGACCTAATAAATTACCGCACAGCAGATATTTTTGGAGCTGCACTACTATAAAGTGACACTATGACAAAGCATCCAGTAATATATTTATGTGCCTTTAAATGCTTCTATCCCCCCTCCCCCAAGACTAACACAGAGGAACACAATCTAAATTGCACAAACAGAAACAAAATGGAAAAAACAAAACACGAAGAAAAAGAAAAAAAAAAGAAAAAAAATGCACAACAACCGTATTTTCTTTGGCTCCACATCCATATCCAGTGCTGTCTCGTCAGTGTGAAAAGGGCTTTGTCCAGGACGTGGGCACAGTATCCAGTCTCTGAACAAGCAGAATTTGGCGATTCACGAGAGTTTCCTTATGATCCTACGGAAGATTACTTGCATGCAACTGCTGAGGACTGCTCGGCTTCAGAAAGGGAAACTATCAGCAGATCTCCGAGATCCAGAAACACATGGCAAGGACTGCTGACAATGTAGGCAACATACATTCATTTCTTGTGTTTGAGATCGTCACGTGCCCATTTCATCACGTTAACCCTCAGAGGCTGAACGGCCCACAGAAATGTACGACGACTCTTCAGCCCAGCATCAAGATTCACATTTTCAGTTAGACTAGGATAGAGCACGACTGGGAGATCACATTACAGGAATTAAATGCCACAGTATTGTAGATGAAGCCAGGCCACATTAGGGAATCATGATGGTGTACTAGAAAGTCTCACTCCACTGGGTGTGTTTAGGAAGAAAGGGGCAAGGACTAGATTCTGTTCAAGCAGACCAAGACTGAAGCGAGTCGGGAGAGCAATGCCATGCTTACTTGTGAATGGTGCAAAATAAATTATCATGTAAAAAATACACAGAACAAAAAAAAAAAAAACACAGATTGCAGATTCACGGCTGTTCAAAAGATTTCCAACGCAAGGATCAATTAAAATCCTCCCCCCATATCTTCTTTCTCTATATCAGTGCGGGCAGAAGGTCCTGTCCATGGTCACTGTGGTTGATAAAATGCTGACAGAGAAGGTACTGTAAGATTTATCAATAGCCCTACAAACAGCATGCTATAGTTCAAGGGGCAAGTTTTCGCGAGAGACATACAGACATCTTCAGGTACCACCCATATTGGATCACGTCAGAGTGGCGCTTGTGCGGGGACTACACCAGCTGATAACCTGAGCCTGACGTCTGTTCGTACTCTATTGTGTATTGCCTTGTCCAGTCCACTGTTACAGGGCGGAAGAGGCCACAGCATCGGAATTCAAAGAAGTCTATGATATTTCTGATACATCCATGGCTGGAAGGGAATGGGGGAAAAAAAGACCTTTAATTACAAGCAGAATGGTGTGTACTGCTCTAAATCATACAGTGATCCAGGCTATCCTAACTACAAAATCCAAGCTGTTCCTCTATATGCTCCTCCCAGTGGTAGGCAATACATGAGATATCGGTCAGAGAAATACTCTCCTCCTCTCCGGTAAGATTTGCAGTCCTGCATTATACACCTATGATCTTACACAATGTTAGGATTTCCAATACCAGTGATGTGTTTATGACACTCCAGTCTCTCCAGTGCATAGTTTACTTCTTTATTTCACAACGGTTTAGGCTATATACACTTTTGAAATCATTTTTTTTTATTGTTGCAAGAAATCTAAAATTAAGTAACTCCACGTAAGTCTTAAAGGGGTTGGCCCATCTCACTAGGATGTGCCACCGATGTCACTTAGCTGCTGGTCATTCACTACTTATGGGAGTGCCGAAAATAGCCGAGTGCTTGGTCGGCTATATCCAAAACTCCTATAGAGGCAAATGGAGAGGTGGCCACTCTTGCGTGGCGCGCTGTCCATTCACTTCTATGGGATTTCTGGAAATAGCCAAGAAAGCTATCCTGGCTCTTTTCGGAACTCCTATAGAAATGAAGGTAGAGCATGTGGTGCATGCACAGTGCATTCTCCTTCGTTTTTTGGGGGCCCGTTCTAGAGATGTGGGACCTGCTCCTGTATGACATTGGTGGCATATCCTAGCAATATGCCACCAATGAGCGAGATGGGCCCACCCCTTTAATTAAAACATTCCTATTTTATTTCTACAGCTCCTCCTGCACACTAAACCTCCCTGTATGGCCTCATGCACATGACCGTTGTTTGTTTCCGCGTCCGTTCCGTTTTTTTTCACGGATAGGATGCTTCCCCATTCATTTCAATGGGTCCGTCAAAAAATGCGGATGGTCAACCGTTTTTGTTCCGCATCCGTGGTCTGTGTTTACATTCCGTCAAAAAAATAGAGCATGTCCTGTTTTTTTTACGTTTGCGGACAAGGATAGGCATTATTACAATGGATCTTCCAAAAAAAACGTCCCGTCATCCGTTTTTTTTGACGGACGCAAAATTTGCGGACGGAGCGGACGCGGAGGTAGGCAACGGCCGTGTGCATGTAGCACAGGTAGCACACACATATATAATGTCATCCTGCAGTCTCGTACTTTCTTCTATTAGTTCTCTTCTTTGTACTACTGTGCATCTGGAAGGTTAGCCAGAAGTAGACGGATAAAAGAGAACATGACTGCTGGATCAGACATGGCAGACTATTATTGGTGTCTATTACCCTGAAGACACACAGGCTGCAGAGGAGCTGTAGAAGAAAAATGTTAAGAAGCAATGGAAGTGGCTTCATTTTTTTTTTCTTTTATATGCATTAAGAAAACAAGACATATAACCTTTAATTACCCTATTCTTTCAGAAACCAAACATCATCTGCAGAGGAGTGTAAAGGTTGTATTAGACAGCCCGATTATGCAGGCGATTGTCAGGAGGGAAGCGTTTCTTCCCGAGAAGACCTCTGCTATTACATGCAGCGATCTCCTCCACAGTATGGGAAGGAGCGATCGGTAATGCCATCGCTTGTCTCCACACTGAATCATTGTCTGCTGGCAGCAGTGCGTGATTAGAGAGCACGATCTGCCGATGGCAAACGATGATTTGTAAACCTGTTGAAAGATTGACAATGCTCGCGGCAGTATAACACTGCCAGATCATCACTAACGAGCAATACTAGGAATGCTACTAACAATGATCTGGCAGACAATCTCCCCATCTAAAGGTTGCCTCTTAAGGTTGCTTTTACCCTTAAGGTTGCTTTTACACAGTGTTTAATCAGTGATTGCCTTCAGTTATGCCTTAGGGCTCATGTACTCGACTGTTGTTTTGGTCCACATCCGAGCCGCCAATTCACCATTCACTTCAATGGGGCGCAAAAGATGCGGACAGCACTCCGTGTGCTGTCCGCATCCATTGCTCCATTCCGTAGCCCCGCAAAAAAAATATAACATGTCCGATTCTTGTCAGTTTTGCGGACAAGAATAGGCAGTTACATTAATGGCTGTCCGCGCAGATCTACAAATTGCGGAACGCACACGGACGCCATCCGTGTTTTGCGGATCTGCAATTTGTGGACCACAAAACACAACGGTCGTGTGCATGAGGCCTCATTCACACGTCAGTGTTTTGGTCAGTGATTTCCTTCAGTGATTCTGAGCCATAACCATTTACGGCTCTAAACACAGAACCGGTGCAGATCTTTCCCTTATACCTTATGTCTGTGGAGGCTCCAATCCTGGTTTTGGCTCATAATCACTGATGGAAATCACTGACCAAAACACTGACGTGTGAATGAGGCTTTATTCTGAGCCACAACCAGGAGTGAAGCCTACACAGAGATAAGGTACAATGGAAAGACTTGCACCTGTTCTGTTTTTTTGACCCAAATCAGGTTTTGGCTCACAAAAACTGATGGAAATAACTGCTCAAACACCAAACTCTTGACATGTGAATGCGGCCTAAATCCCCTGTCTGTAATTTTAAGTTCTTTGGACACTTGAAGTGCCCGCTTGTCTCTGTTCTCCTGGCTTCAGTGATGACTAACGTTGAGCGAACTTGTTTTTTAAGTTCTGCGTCTAAAGTTCGGGTTATTGAAGAATCCCGGTATGGATGCCAAATTCCGTTATGGTCCGTGGTAGCGGAATTCATAACGGGATTATTCGATAACCCGAACTTTGAATGCAGAACTTAAAAAACAAGTTCGCTCAACACTAGTGATGACGAGTCGTCACAACATGTGACCGCTGTGGTCAATGAATGGCTGCAGCGGACACATGACACGTGGACACTTGGAAGTGTTGGGACAAGAATTACTCATTTATTGCTGCTTTATTTCACAGCCTAGTAAACTGTTCAAAAAATTATTTTGGCTGGACAACCCCTTTAACCTAAGAGAAATAAGGATCGATCTGCTTACTTGAAAGGGCTTTCAATAGACGTGGTTGTGACTTTGAAGTGTTTGTACCTCCTTGCATTCATCCGCTCATTTGTAGTAATTCCCAGACATGATATCTGTAAACATAAAGTTCCACATTAATGTCTTCTGATTAGATATTAATGATATGGATGCAAACAATTATTAATTGGGTTTTCAGGGTGATAGATATTCATGACCAATTTTTAGGATACGTCATACCATGAATGGGGGTCAGACACCTCCCCCAATCATTTGGTAGCCGCTGGCAGCAGACGTAGTCCCAAATAAAGAACAATATTTCTAACCCAGAAAAGCCCTTTATTAAATATATTGAATGTACTTGGAATATAATTGAATCAGTGACTAGCAGATTTGTCACTAAGCAGGAGAATTGGGTAGGTTTAGATAGCTAAATGGAGAAGTAAATGGTTTGATCAACGTTTACAGAGAAACCAGTCAGAAAAAAAAAAAGAGGAAGTAGATATGATGAAGTTAGAAAGTAAAGCTGAAACTGTTATTTTTTATGTCAAAATAAAGAATGACAGTAAAATTAAGGATTCTTTTTGTGTAGATGAAAGTATACAAATTTGTTGTTTTAGAAATCCTGGATTTTCCAACAATCTAATGGGATGGCTGCTGGAACTGCCCAACTGTCCATAAGGAACACTGCAGGAGAAATGTCACCATTAAGGACGATGAGCAATATATATCATTACTCATTATATGGTGGTAATGAGTCCTCAGAGCTAGAGGCTAGCTTCTTATAACTAGCAAACACTTTCCATAAAATACATGGTGCGGTACAGTCTGGTTCACGCATTTCGAGGTCCTCCTGAGCTCTTGATCACACCGTAAATTTATTTATGCTGTAAACAAGAGCTCAGGACGCGCTCGCAATGCGTGAAACAGACTGTAGCGCACCATGTATTTAATGAAGAAATAATAAAAGTATTGTTTTTTTATCAAGAGCTGGAAAAGTATTTTCTAGTCTCGTCAATTGTTTCCATGTGCTGGGATACTTGGACTGTCATGAAAAGAACAGTGGCGCTAAAGGGGAACACCCGCTTATATATTGAGCTATCTTGTTATAACATCCATATGCCTTAATATGGATACAAGATAGCCCCTTCTTAACATAAATTAAAATATACTGTTTCCATATACACTGGAGCAGATTTACTAATCTGGTCTCATAGTTCTGTATTCACTTTTGCATCTTTAGACTGTCTATTTTTACCACTCATTGGTTGGCTTACTTTACGGCAAAATTGTGTGCCAGAAGTTTGGTGCATTGGTACTGGCTACCCTAAAGACAAAGACGCATCTCCAAAGGAAAGAGAACCATCTCGATTGTGCCACCTTGTGGAAGTGGCTCCCCATGAGTCATATCCCAAGGCTTGTTAAAAGGTCAGATTTTGACTCATAGGCAGCCACTTCCACAAGGTGGTGCTAGCGAGTCTTTCCTCAGGACATACCCCTTTGCAAAAAATTTTGGTGCTCAATGTTGCATCTTACGTAACACCCCTTTCCAGTGAAGCCATGCCTTGGCACACTAGGCGAATTGGATTATTCTTTTCGACTTGCAACATTGCATTTCTAAAAGAGATGCATCACAGCGCGCCAAAATTGTACCACATTTGGGCACGATTTACTCCAGAATTCAGGCAAGGCCACAATAGTAAATGTGGGCTAGGTATGTCAGTTTTAGCTTACATGTAGCGAGTGTCAATTTACCAATTAAAAAAGTAAACTGTCCCCAAGTAAACGGATATGCAATTAAAATTTTAATGTTTACAGTGTGGATTTCATTCTTTTCCATATGAGAGGGATCTTGCAGCTGAATCCACAGCAGAAACATCTGCCCCTGTGCATTTACCCCAAGAGGCCTTCACATACTTCTATGCATTGAAATGTTTAATAAAGTAGCTACATTCTATTTCAAACCCTATATAAAGTCAATGGGCCTGTAAACTGTGTAGGGCTGTCCTAGGAAACACAAAGATCAGGCAGTGACAGATAGAGTTCTTTTGGAGATAAGTGGTGCCAAAAGGTATACGGTGGCAGCTTACACCCTCCTAGTCCATGGAATTATCCTACATGTTTAGTTTTACTTCGAGGAATCAGACCTAAAAGCTGTAAGACAAGAGTCATCTCTGGTCACCTTGAAGTAGAGCGGAATGTCCTTACCTGGTACATCTGACACATCAATAACACAGCAACCCACATTAAGTGAAACACACTGTTGAGGAACATCCAGAACATCCAAGGTGAACAGGTAGCAATCTGGGTCACATATGTCCAGAATCCATCTTTACTGTATGTCGTGTCACAGTGTATTCCCCAATCTATAAAAGCAAAAAGTACTCTGCTGAAACAAATGGCTGTGCAGCGCGGTGTTATGTAACTTTGGGCACAACACTGGGACATTTTTCAAAGATGACAACAGAGGGCATAGATTGGATCCCAATTAGAGATACAGAGGGGCGCTCAGCATATCGAGTGCCTCTTCAGATTTAATTTGGAGGCTTTCCCATGTTCCTGGAGCTCCATCAGACAGAATTAGGGCTCTTGCAGACGTGAAGATCTCCTGCGTGTTATCCACAGCGAGAATGAGAGCCAAGCTGCGCGGTGGACATCAGAGGCACGAAGCAGTAACATGACAGATACTGCTCCGTGCCTCTCTGTAACCCTTTCACTACAACATCACTGTGACAACTTTATCTCACGGTGATTTTGTAGTGAAAGGGTCACAGGGAGGCACAGAGCAGTATCTATCATGTTACTGCTTCATGCCTCTGATCTCCACCGCGTAGCTTGGCTCTCATTCTCGCTGCGGATAACATGGAGTGCATCCGCTCGTCTGCAAGAGCCCTAAGGGTTCATTCACACAGCCGTATTTTCGGTCCGTATCCGATACGCATTTTTTTTTGCACATTGCAGGTGTACCCATTCATTTCTATGGATCCGCAAAAAGTGCAGACAGCACACGGATGTCATCTGTGCAGTCAAGCCATAAATTGAGCATGTTCTATTCTTGTCTGTTTTGCACAGAATAGGCATTTTTCGATGGGTGTGTGATGCACGTGGACCTGATCCAAATCCAAAAATGTATATGGTTGTGGGAATGCACCCTTATGCAGCCCCTTTATTATGGCATCAGAAGGGAATTCCAAAGTGTAAAAAAAAAGTTTTTCAAAAATATTTAAAAAAATAAAATAAAAAAAGAAATATTATAATATTAATATATATATATATATATATATTTAAATATTTTTAAAACGTTTTTCCCTTTTTCTATATATACATAAAAATTCTAATCACCCCACCCCCAAAGTTGAAATACATAAATAATTTTTAAACATCATGGGCATCGCCGCGTGCGAAAACACCTGTACTATAAAAATATTAAAAATATTTACCCCATACGGCAAACGGTGAAACGGAAAAAGTCCAATCTGACGTTTTTTTTGTTGCTACAGCTCACACAAAAACATTGGATAAAAAGTGCTCAAAAAGTCATACACATCCCTGCATGTTATCAATGAAAAGGACAGATTACCCCGCAAAAAATGAGCTCTCGCAAAGTTCCGTACACATAAAAATAAAAAAGTTGATGGGGGTCAGAATATGGCAATTTCAAAAGCTTTACATTTTGTTTCAGTATTAAAATGCAAGAAAAACTATACATATGTGGTATCATTGTAATCGTACTAACCCGGACAATAAAAGTAAGAGCTCGTTCACACAACTGTATGGTTTTGTGGTCCATTTTTAACGGATACGTTTTTGGTGTTAGTAGAGTTTCCGTTTCGCTTCCGTTCTGTATGGTTTCCATTTGTGAGCTGTTTTTTGCGGATCACAAACGGAAACGGAAGCATATAATAATGTTTTAACAGTAAGAACATTGGAAAATTGGGCTGGGCATAACATTTTTAATAGATGCTTCCGCAAAATCGTAACGGATACAGAAGACATACAGATGCATTCCATATGCATTCCGTTTTTTTCTACAGCCCCATTGACTTAAATGGAGCCACAGAACGTGATTTGCGGGCAATAATAGGACATGAATCAACATGTAGCGGAATGGAAAAACGGAAACGGAATGCATACAGAGTACATTCCGTTTTTTTTGCGGGCCCATTAAAATGAATAGTTCCGTATACAGACGGTATACCAGGGGTGTGGAATTCCTATCGCCCGACGCCCGGGACATGCAGTTCCGGGCGCCGGGCAAGTAGTTTGAACAGTTGTTTAGCCCTGTGCGGGCAAGTAGCAGGGACAGAGTGGGTTGGGCAGTTATAGGAGCGGTCATATATGCGAGCTGCGAGCTGACCGCTCCTACATCTATGTCAGCCTGCCCCTGCATCATGCATATGAGTACCGTACATATCACTTCCTGCAGGCGGCCCCCGACTCCTGTATTGAAGTCTCCGCCCACCTGCCAGCACAGGAGCGCACAATAAGTCAGCACACCGTCTCCAGAGACAAGATGGGAGGAGTGAGAGACCCCACGGCCCCCTGCAGATGAGTGTTCCTCCCGGAGCCTGTCCACATCGCAGCTCCCGGCCTGACCTGCAAGCGCTGACTGGGGTTACATAGCATTATACTGATTTATGATGCTATGTAACCCTTACAGTTCTGGGATGTGTTGGATAACACTGACAGCATTATGTCAGCGTTATCCAATATATTCCAGAACTGTAAGGGTTACATAGCATCATAAATCAGTATAATGCTATGTGACCCTAGTCAATGCTTGCAGGTCAGGCTGAGAGCTCCATTGACAGACTCTGGGCAGAAATAAAGGTTGTGCTGTCTGTCTTCTGAGCGGCCAGAGCGGCCATGCCTGCAATCTGCACTGCACGTGGCACTTGATAAACTATAATGTCTCCCTGTTGCCTCCATACAGTATAACGTCTCCCTCTTGCCCCCATACAGTATAACGTCACCTTGGGGCTGCCCACATACAGTAATACGTCTCCTTGGGGCTGCCCACATACAGTAATACGTCTCCTTGTAGCTGCCCCCATACACTATAACGTCACCTTGGGGCTGCCCCCATACACTATAACGTCACCTTGGGGCTGCCCCCATACACTATAACGTCACCTTGGGGCTGCCCCCATACACTATAACATCTCCTTGTAGCTGCCCCCATACAGTATAACGTCACCTTGGGGCTGCCCCCATACAGTATAACATCTCCCTGTGGCTGCCCCCATACTGTATAACGTCTCCTTGTGGCTGTCCCCATACAGTATAACGTCTCCTTGGGGCTGCCCCCATACAGTATAACGTATCCTTGTGGCTGCTATAGTATATTGTCACCTTGGGGCTGCCCTAGTGCCCCATACAGTATAATGTCACCAAGCAGCTGCCCCCGCACAGTATAACGTCATCCTGTGGCCCCCACCCCCATATAGTATAACGTCTCCCTGTGGCCCCCACCCCCATACAGCATAACTTCTCCTTGTGGCCCCCGTCCCATACAGCATAACATCTCCTTGTGGTCCCCGCCCCATACAGTATGACGTCTCCTTGTGGCCCTTGCCCCATACAGCATAATGTCTCCTTGTGGCCCTGCCCCCATACAGCATAACGTCTCCTTGTGGCCCCTGCCCCATACAGCATAACGTCTCCTTGTGGCCCCCGCCCCATACAGTATAACATCTCCTTGTGGCCCCCACCCCCATACAGTATAACGTTAGTATAAGTTCAGGACAAGTAGATTGTCATGAGGGACAAGTAGATTGAGTCCCCGCTTTAGTCCTTCGACAAGTAGTTTTTTTTTAAATTTCCACACCCCTGTATACGGAACACAAAAAAACGTTCATGTGAACGAGCCCTAACAGATCAGTTTTACTGCATAGGAAACACTGGAAAAAAAAAAGACAAAAAAAAAAAAAAAAAAAAAGATAAAACCTAAAACTATGGTGGGATGGTTTTTCTTAATTCCACCCCATTTGGAATTTCTTTCCCCGCAACCGTAAATGGTGCCATTAGAAAGTGCATCTTGTCCCGCAAAAAACAAGCCCTCATCCGACTACGTATGAATGAAAAAATAAAAGTCATGCTTTGGAAAGGCTGGGAGTAAAAAATGAAGACAAAAAAAAACGAACAAAAAAAAAAAACGCAAACTCACCCAGTTTTGAAAGGGTTAAGGGGTTGTAACTGATTATGTTGCCAATGGCTTAAATCAGACAATTAAATTGCCAGCCTAACAATACATCTTACATACAACTGCCAATACTAAACCACGTGATTGCATACCACCGAGATATGACATTAGGACAGGTGGGGGTCCAACCAGTCATGGGACGGAGAACTCAAGCACATGAACATTATATGACTAGGGTCAGCTTCAGCTCCCTCATCAGCAAGGTGCTCAGGAGCACTGCTGTGCAGTCAGAAAGAGTTAAGAAGCCACAGTGCTAAGTGCTGGAGCTCCTTCATTCTCAGACCCGGTATGGATCCTAGAGCCCCTAGAGATAAGCAATCATCTTATGAACATGCACCGGCAGATCGGCTATCTGGGGGTCAGGGAAAACTTAACAGGCAATACAGAAGGCACAAGTCCTTTCTGATGATACATTCTCAGTGAGCAGAGGGGATGTGTATTACACAGAAAGCTGCAGCGCCACCTACTGTATGGTGCTAGGAACTCATTGCACATTGAATGACATTGAATGCTTTTGTGTAACCCTGGGTTCAGACTTGAGCGTTCTAAAAACGCATGTTTTACGCGCGTTTTTTGTCGCACGCATTTCATCGCGTTTTTTGCAAATAGGAAACGCGTGTTCGTATGCGCGTTCTTGTGATTGACTACTGTGGTGTCAATCACAAAACGCGTGACAAACGCCCCCAAAAAAGCTCAAGTACTTGTTTATGCGTCGGGCGTTTTACAGCGCGTTCAAACGCGCTGTAAAAGGCTCAAGTGAGAACCAGGGCCATAGGAAAGCATTGGTTTTCATGTGTTGAGCGTTTTACAGCGCGTTTGAACGTGCTGTAAAACGCTCAGGTGTGAACTTAGGGTTAGAGCTACTGGGTATTACCAGACCCAAATCAGCTAGGGCTGTATTCACTTATAACTCTGGTTGCCGTTTAAGAACCGAATCATAGCGCCCGCTCAGACCCACATATTGTAGTTAGAAAATACTTCACAAGTATTCAAACTGTACGGTAGAAAAAAAATGCAGAACTTAAACTAACGAGAACTATAATAATAAAGGGCGTCAACCGTATTGTGCACAAATCAATGCATACTCACAGGAAATGCAGCCAAAGATCATCCAGCAGATCATGCAGAGCAGGAAGAACAGGTACCCCATGAAATAGCGATGGTTTCCTGAACCTAAACCAATACAAGCACAAGTGTGTTCCGAGGCTGAAAAGTTTTCTTTTTTTATTTTTAATACCTAATGCACAAAACTACAGCCAAAGTGGAGAACTGTAAATGGATTATACTGGTCAATATATGTGGTGTGAATGTAGGCCCACAATAGAATACTGCTACATACCTACACAGTTGCCAACCCAAGGACAGTGGTGGTCAAACTTCGCTATGCACCGATTGCAAATCCCACAGTGCTTGGACCTCACTGGTTTTCTTATCTGCAGATAGGAATGCATCAGATGACAACCAATAAAAGTGAATCAGTCATAGGATGCTGAGAGTACAATCCTCATTACATTGTTGTAGGGTTTTCCTAGACGTGAACACCTTCCCTCGTCAATGAAGGTTTGTGGTGACCAGACTTCTCATATAACAGCATACACTCACCAAACAGGTGCTGCAGAATATGCTCAGGTCCAGGCTGCCGGTTTCAGCAAGCTCTACAATTGTCTAATAAAGGACAAAATACCAAACATTTAATATGGGTCATTCCAGTACAAAAGTACTAAATATAACAATTCAAAATTAGCCCAAAAAAATTCAGTAAAAGTTCTGTTTTCTTTTTCAAACCAGCTTTGGAAAAGCGAAACATAGACTTCTATGTGCAAGAGGTTCACTTTGTGTATGATAAATGTCTAAAGTTTTTTTTTTTAACTCATAAAAACTGTAATATTGGCTTGGTAAATTCCCCCGGTCCGATGGCTCCACATGCATCAGGCCTTTACCTGTAAGCACAGGTCAAACGTTGGCACAAATGGGAGTTTTTTTGTATTAAAGGGATTCTCCAATATATTTTAACCGATGACCTATCCGGAGTATCCGATTGGTGGGGGCCTGACACCCGGGACCCCCACCGATCAGCTGTTTGAGAAGGCGTCGGCCCTCACTGTAGTGCCGCAACCTTCTCACAGCTTTCCCTAGGCCACGTTCATCGGTCACATGGCCTGGGCGCAGCTCAGCCCCTTTCCAGCCGCTGTGCAATTAGTAGAGGTCCTGGGTGTCAGACCCCCACCGATCGTATACTGATGACCAATCCAGAAGGTAGGTCATCAGGAAAAATGTCCCTTTAATACGAAAAAGCCCATTTGTGCCAAAGTTTCACCTGTGTTTACCAATAAATTCCTCATGTACACAGAGCCATAGGACCAGGGGGAATTTATCAACGCCAACGTCGCAGCTTTCTCAACTACAACAGTCACAAAGGTTTGCAAAGCATTTTACACAAAAATGTGCAATTTTTTAAAGCCACTATTGACAATTTTGGGGAAATGGGCGGAACATACAGGAGAGCCATAATCTCTTGTGGCCCAACAGATTTACTACAATGTATACCATAAACTGGTGTAAATTATAGCGTAAATCTACACCAGCTCATAACTGGCACAGATTTTTTTTTTCTGGAGCATTTATTAAAAAACCATGTGGCATGCCTCTTAGTATATTTGCTGTTTTATTTCATTATTAACACTGACATATCAATACCAGCCTTAATAAATCCACCCCAGTATGCTGTGGGTTATTACAGGTCCGTACACCTCACCCATGCTCCACTACCTCATCACATAAGTATCTGCCGAGTAGGAAAAAAAGCCCAACGTGGAGGCGGTAAACGCTAACCAATCCATGTCGTTTCTGTGAGACCAGCTAGATTTGATTTTACCTTTTTCTTTTGTTCTTCTGTGGCCTTGATAATGCCTGGATCAGATTTCCAGGATTTACCAAAATTGTAAAACAGTGCAACACTGTTCGCCAAAAATGGAAGATGGACGAAGAAAAAGTTCAGATGTGCTAGAAGTTAAGGAAATGCAAGAAAGTGGCAGGCAGAAAATAAAGACACATCTCATCTAGTCCCGTAGGATGATGGCCTGCACACACTGAACCCTTCTGTGGCGTTCCAGAAGCCTGAGCCTTAGATAAATGGAATGACTGCCCTACAAATTAGTCATGTGATATTAAGAGTAGAGAAACAAACCCTCAAGACTGTTCTCCCACGGTCATAAGACGACTAGAAGACAAAGGAAGGAATTCCATACATTTTTGCAGAACAATTTACCCCTATCACATGTTTTAGATGCATTATCTACACACAGACATTGAGCTGTATTACTGAATATATAGCTATACTGCAAAGATTTTTTTAATATCAAGTCAATTAAGCGTTCACAAAATTATCCAACCCCTTGGCGCCGTGTACTGTATATTCACAATGCTAGCGGTATGTAAAAGTGTATATGTACAGCGCGGGGCTGGGCGGGTGCAGAAGCCGTGTCCGCACCATCCGTAGTGGTTCTCAGCTGTATTACAACCGACCCTCTGCTGCAAGTGCCAGGATCGGAAAATCACTTAGAGTCTGGCAGGTTAACCCATCAGCTGCCACAGTAAATTAAAGCCATGGAATCCAATTGGTTAAAAATAGGGAAAGAGCTCCCTCTGTCACCCTCTTTGACAACCCTGATAGGCCGACCTGGTAGCAGTGACAGCGCTAATACGATGCAATACTGCAGCACATGGCATAACCCTGGGTTCACACCTGAGCGTTTCTGAGACGCGCGTTTTACGCACGTTTTTTTCGCGCGTAATACAGCGCGTTTTTGCAAATAGGAAACGCGCGTCATACGCGCGTTCGTGACTCTGGAGACCAATTGAAAAAAGGCATATCTACACTTTAACGCGTGTTAAACGCGCGTTCCCATTAAAGTCTATGGGTGCAAACGCGCGACAAAACACCCCAAAGAAGCTCAAGAACTTCTTTTAGCGTAGGGCGTTTTACAGCGCGTTCAAACGCGCTGTAAAACGCTCAGGTGAGAACCATGCCCATAGGGAAACATGAGTTTTCTCCTGTTGAGCATTTTACAGCGCGTAGGAACGCGCTGTTAAACGCGCAAGTGTGAACTGAGGGTAAGGTAGAGCTCCCTAGGGGGGGGCTAAAAAAATGCAAAAGTTTAAAAAAGTTTGAAAAGATAAAAATGAAATCCAAAGTTGGGGGTGATACCCAAACTATAATGGCCCCTTCAAAAAAAAAATTTACAATTTTATTTATCCTGCACTGTAATCCCTGTAAAAAAAAGAAATTTGCGCATTCTAGTTCTTCCCTAAAATTAAATCCAATGCATCCAGACATGAGAACTACAACTTGTCCCCCTCCCCCCCAAAAAAGCCCTCATATGTTGACCCGTTATGGCCATAAGTTGCTCCACCCAAACCTTGAAGTCCGTTATTCAGATAATGCTAGTTATCTGTACAGAGCCTCTGTACTCCGTTTCATAAGTGAAACAGAATGAAAATATACCATATCTAGCCAGGGGAGATGGATGCAGAGGAGGTTCAGACAAAGGCCACTACAATACGCACACAGGTCTAGACGGACGTCATCACTTGACTATGTGAAGACTTAATGATCTTGTAGAGACATGAAGGAGAGCCAGAATGCTTTACCACTGAGTCAGCAGGACAAAGCCGTGAAATCAGAGGAACATACGGTGGAGGAGGCATGAGGGGTTGGCTGCAGGAACACAATGTCATCATCGCAGACATAAAGGGGCTGTGCCTCACTTTATCGAAAAAACATCATCACTGTGTAAAAATGCATGTATGTAAAAAAAAAAAAACACAATAGGTTTAATCACTATCAAGTCAAGGACTGATCCAAAAGTCTACTGAATGATACTACACTGATAATAGCTCACCTCACCCTCCAACATAGATCCCATACATGTATATATTATCAGATAGGTCTACGATCACACAATGCGTTCCATTTGCCATTTAATAACGGTGAACAAAAATGTAGAAATTTAGAGGAATGTGGTCTTCAAAATAAATCACTGTCCGTGTCATAGGAGAAAGGATATCATTCCAGAACCAGAAGAGCCAGGTAACGTACATCCAGAACTTAGTTGCCAGGTATATCCCAAGTGGAAGAGCACTGTGCATCGAGTGATCAAAGAAAGACCTTCAAAAAAAAAATGATATTAAAAAACAATAGACATTAAATAGGTAATCACTGCAAAACGAGAAGACGCCTGCCTCTGACAATGATGCAACTACTTTCACCACCTTGAGAACCTTGAACAATTTATCTAACAGATTATATACAGACGGCAAGAGGAAAAGGGCTGCAACATGTCACTGTACAGGAACATGGTGGCATATAAAAAAGGAACGGGCATACCGTACTTTACTGTATTTCTTATCTCTCTACATGAAATAGTGGAGTCTACAATGCTATTCTCTAAAGTAGGACGATGCACGTCGCTCCAGCGTATGAAGAGTGGTCTTTTTGGAATACAGCAGGTTAATGGGGCAGTGGGATACGTTCGCTTTCCAGGCACATACACCGAGCACTCTACAGAAATGTGATGTGATCAGACCGGGGCCTTTTATATGTAGCTGATTGGATATTTTAAGCCGGCATAAACCTTGACCCAGATTTCCGAATACGGTAGACAGTATAAACTAAAGGGCCCTATTAGACTGCTCTAATAGGGCATATGAACGCTCGTTCCCAATATGTCCATATAATCGAGAAGCCAATCAGCCGATGAACGAGCAAACGGTGATCTGTCTGCTGATGGCAGGATAAAAGATGCCAGATTATGGGAAGCAGAGCTCCCAGTGTAATCAGGAATGTGCTGCCGATAGTCAGTAGAACTGAATGATGGAGAACCCACTGCAGTAGAGATCATTCCTCCCACATTTCGTTTCTATCAGCCTGTGTAATCAGGCCAATGTAAACGGGCACCGGAGCACATTCATTGGCGCTCGCACTGCCTCAACATCGGACAGTATTAGGCTGGATTGACATCTGTGCTGTGAACCCCAACAGTCTGTTCCGGCATCGCCGGATACCACCGTGCACTGTTGGATCCCCATTCACTGTAATCCAGCCGCTTTCCGGACTATATGCCGAATTTCAGCCTGACAAAAAACCTTGCGTGTAGCATTTTTTGTCCAACTGAAACAGAGTTTCCATCACATCAAAGCCTTCTGTCTGCAGTATACATGTACATTGAGAACAAATACATCTAGAAATGTAGACAGTCTGGCATTATTTACTGGATGCATGGAATAAACTACTGACCACGACTGCCGTGTCCAGACATAGATTTTTTCTCTTTTAACTCATTATTCATTTATATGTATTTCCTCAGAATTAAAGCTAGATATGAAAACACACACGATGGCCCGAAAATCTTTGGTCTTGACCAACCCAACTGCCTCCTTTAAGGCGGATTTACATGGTCCGATTTTCATACACAAAAACACATTCCCGATATTCGGCCTGTGTAAAGGTGCCACAGACGATCCAGTGAGTAAGCGACTCGTTCATCAGGTTATGCGATCTTTGGTGCGGACACCTCAATCCTCATTTCTGGGCAGCAGATTGTGCTGTGTGAACAGTGATCTGCTGCCCAGAAACAAGGAATCTGTATGAGGACGAGCAATAGCCATCACTTGTCCTCATACAACAGTGATGTCGATGACGCTCTCTACATCCACAGACAAACAGGCAGTTACCGGGTGGTAACACTCCCTTTCCGATAGTTGTCTGCTCTCACGGGGCGAGTAAATGCGCCTTTAGTCATCTAAGGGTGAAGGCAAACCGTCCCTCTCACTGTGCTGAGTAATCTTACAAGTCATATATGTTTGTACAAGGTTAAATGATTACCTCAAGTGAACCAGTTGTACTTAAGGCTTTCATAGATGACATTACATGAACACAATGTAGCGGGACAGCTCTAAAAGAAACATGTCAGCCCTTTGTGTCTTCACAACCCCCCATATCCAATGACACTCAATCAAGGGTATATACAAATTTATGCCAGGTGTGGACATACCCACTAGATGCGTGCGGGCCGAACCCACCAATTTCAGCAGGTTCGGCCAACCATCTAATGTAGGAGATGCAAGCCGGCCGAACCCACCGATTTCAGCAGGTTCGGCCAACCATCTAATGTAGGAGACAGCAACCACCGGCACCTCAGCTGTTGTCAAACTACAACTCCCAGCATGCCCCATTTTCTGCTGCAGGAGTTTTGAGAACTGCCAAAGCAAGTGTGCATTCTGGGAATTGTAGTTTCACAGCAGCTGGAGTATGAGGCCAGCTGTATGAGGCCTCCCAACTCTCCCTCGACCATTCATTTCAGGGAAGATAAGAATCAGGCTTTCGTTCTCAGGAGACAAGCCTCTGCAGGAGGTGCCCGGCAGTAGCTTTCTCCCCTCTCCCCATTCACTACATATGTACAGTAAAGGGGGGGGGATCACTTTATGCCGAACAATATTACGTGTATGACCAGCTCTAGTCTTGGAAGCAAGCACAACTTGAGGTCTCATGATTGTATTACACTCACTGAATCAAAGCATGGACTGACAAAGTAATCAAGATAGGCACTGTAGAGTCCTTGTGGGCATCTATTACTACAAAGCAGCCATTTATAGAACTTTTAGGGAGAGCATAACAGCTGACAGCCAGGATCGGACAGATACAAAAACACGTACGAGTATTATGGACAGGGTGCCTATATTCTGTCTGTTACAGACATATATGTGCAAAATGCATTCATGTCATGAAAGATGTGCTCCATCATGAGCAGAGTTTCCTTTTTAAAGTTTTCATTTTTTGAGCAAAATAATTTTTATATTATGATTTAAATGTATGTATTTTTACAACTGCAAGGCCTAAGGGTAGCAGGGAACACAATCTGTGTATCCTAATATATCCATATATACAGTACATACTATTGGCAACAAGGATCTGTTGGTAACAGGGTCATCACTGCAATATGCTACCCAGGGTTAACCGAACTGTACTTGAAAATCCTAACACTCCACTGAATCATTGTCAGGTGGGCAAGAAGAGGTTCAGACAGAACTGCTTAGACCCCCACAAAAACAAAGTCTACTGGCCGGTAAAAATGTATATATAGATATTAAAATAGGAAGTTCATTGTAAGGTGGGCAACAAGAAGTAAATATGACATCCGAAATGTTCACTTACTTTGACAAAAACTGCACCATTGCCCAAACTCCACCATACATGAGTCCTTTGATTAACCAGGAATCAATATCAAGATCAGCAATGAACCCAACCAACCAAATCACTAGGAATGGTGTTCCCAGCATTATTTTTTGCCGAAATTCCTAAAAAAAAATAAAATAAAAAAAATGGTAAAAACAGCAGATCAAACCAAAGTTTATAACATATAAAATAAAATCTAAAACAAAATATACATATAACCAAACACACTAGTTTGTGATTGATGTGATAGATCGGAGGTAAGATAATAAACTTGTAAGAGACGGACTGGGCTGACCGACTCCAGATTACAAATACAGTACGAGAGGAATATCTGTAAAACGACCAAAGAAAATAAACCCATTCGTGGGAGAAGTGATAGAAAATCATGGACAAGAAGACAAGAGATATATTAAGAGTATGACAAACTGCTGGTGGTCCATCTGTGGGAAACGTAGAGACTTAGAAAAATATAAAGTACTTCCTACTTTTGACTCTGAATATAGACAACGTGACTGCCTTTTTGTGACAAACACATCTAAAACAGCAGCAGCAGGAGGAAAATCCTCCCACACTACCAGTGGTGTAGCAAGAATTGACTGGGCCCCACAGCAAATTTTTTAACAAGGCCCCCCTCAGCAAATTCATCGCAATCTTCTTTGGGGCAGCTGCTCAGTGTCACTGTATAATACTGTTGAGGGGGCCCTGACAATAACATCTTTTAGTCCTCCTCCTGGGTGGGCTCTTTCTGAGTTCAGACCCCAAAGAAGCCGCTTCCCCTACAGCTATGCCCCGGCACACTATAATAAAAATGCATATGTATTCATAAAAATATATAATGACACATATTATACACTGACCAACAACCCTAACATCTACATCATAAAGCAGAGATCTACAATCTTTTAAAGATCAAGAACCACATATGGGGTGGTTTCACTCGTGGTGGGATTTTTTTAAACAGTATTTATGGTAGTTATCAAGCAGTTATTTGAGCCAATCCCAGAAGTGGATTCAATAGAAAGGGGAAAGATAAAAGGATCCACTTTTGGTTTTCGCTTAAAAAAAAAAAAAAAAAACTGAAAAAACTGTACATAAAACCTCCAAAAAAAAAAAATATCTATGACACCACAATATGCAGAAGTGCACACATGCCAAGAAGTGGCATGGAAAAGTGAAGGTAACTGGTAAATGGAAGTAAAAATACAGGCCATTATAAACGTATAGCATAAGAAGCAGATTGGCCATAGACCCTACAGAGAAATATCCAGAGGGGCCGATGCCCGGGTGGCTCCAGAGCCCTTCTCACAGCCGTTAGATGGGTGCAGAAAGATCTGATGCTCTGAGTATTAATAAACGTGACAGCATCAGATTCTTAAGCACCTGTCCGATGGCCGTAGGTGCCCTCCTGAATTCAACTGCATCGCCATCGCCATCCCCAGGACTGTGACACACTTGAATACTACAAAGGGTGGTGGCATTTTGTGCTGCACTGTAGCATTTGGTTCTGCAGAGGCAGTATTTTGCGCTATGGTATTGCTGGTCCTGCCTACTTGTGTTGTCCCGCCTTCTGTCAAATTGGACTCGCCTACAGCATGGGGCCACTTTTGGGTTTCCAGGGCCACTTTAAGTTCCCAGTCCACCCAGTATAGCATTCATTCATTCTCTACAGGACTGCCAGTGACAGCCCAGTAAAGCTCTCGACTATTTCTAACAGTCTCTTAGAGAATGAATGGAGCAGAAGGGCAGATGCTCTACCTACAGCTTCATTATGGCAGGGGACCAAGACCCCAATTATTGGGATCTTTGGAGGTCCCGGTGGTTGGACCCCCACAGATCAGTTCGTTTTCCCTTATCCCGTGTATAGTGGATAATCTTCCAACTTGGCACAACCCCTTTAAACTGCCAATCATATTGATCTGATCTAGGAGGAACGTTTCTGAAACACTATGACAAATCTGGTGTCTGCAGCTACAAACACAACCCTGAGATAAAAGTCTACGCAGAAATCTGACTTGTAACACTTTCACTATATGTCTTCCCCTAGCCATAGCCAGAATATAAGTGCATGTTCTTAGCTTTCACACCATACCAGGATCATTACAGAAGTCGGGGAGCAGCATCGAAAATGTTACTTATACTCAGTGTGTGAAGGTCTACAGATGGGAAGAAGCTGCAAGTGACATCAAGAAGAACCATCCTAGCCTCTTTGTACAGGGGGAAATACAGGAACTTTTTTCATGTCATCACCCTTTATCAAAATGAGAATGTGCACCATTTATTGTCACATCTTTGCAGGGCAGGGTGGGGGCCTTTTTTTCTCACTAAAGGAGTGACCATATGAGCAGCTATCCGGCACCTATTCATGACAATTGTCTACTGTGATTCAAATGTTTACTGGCATCTGGATCGTGGAAATTTTTCTCTCCCGTCGAGTGGATATCTACATGCAGACATAGAAATAAATGACAAGTATCAATTCCCTACTTACCAAAAATCTAAGCCCCCCCCTAGGAACACCCGAAACCCACCTGGGAACACTGACTTTTGGGAGCGCCCATTTTTTGGCCCGGGGCGGAACAAATTTGCCCGGGTTGTCTCTGAAAATCAGGGACAGTCAGCAACTATGCAATTCCACAGAAGGCGATGTCTCTTTTCAGGTTATTTGAGTCAGACTTCCAGCCAAACACAAGAAGATTATTATATATATTTTTTTTTTTAACAAAACATTACGGTTTGATGCCAAATTGCCTAAAGGTGCCCATAAAAGTACATTTCTGGGTGACATTTTCACAATGTCCCAGGTGTCTGCTCTCAAGTAAGGCTCCATTCACACGTATTTTGCAGAACGGAATTGCAGGCCCATTAATTTCAATGGGGACAGACGATGTCCCGCCCGGGTCCGCAATTGCGGATCCGCAATCGCGTTCCAGAAAAATATAGAACGTGTCCTATTCTTGTCCGCAATTGCGGACAAGAAAAGGCATTTTCTATGAGAGTGCTGGCGATGTGCGGTCCGCAAAATGTGGAACGCACATTGCCGGTGTTCGTGTTTTGCGGATCCGCAAAACACACACGGATGTGAGAATGTAGCCTAAGACTGTATTTGGGCAATTCGTATGCATTCATGTAACACCCACTGCACCTAAAGGGCTTGATCACCGACTAACACAAACCTTGTCTGCCTTGAGCTTTTTCAGGAATGAGGGATTATCATAGCCTTTGGCTTGTCTGGCTTCTTGCAAATGGTTAATCATCCAGACATTTTTTCTCTGTTTTGCTAGATCAAGTGGAGATTCTCCCTGTGGGAACATATGGAAAAATATGAAGACATTATTAGGAATTGTTTATTCTTTGGGGCATTCATTTCACTAACTGGTAAAAGGCTCAGTTATAAAGTAATGGACAGGAGTCCCTTCTTTACACAGAAGAAAGCATAGAAATCCAAGAGAAGTTAAATCACTTCACCTTAATATTCTGTGCATCAACGTTGGCACCAGCATCAAGGAGCAAACTAATGACCGTTGTATTTCCAGCCAAAACAGCCCAGTGTAACGCAGTGTTCTTGTGGTATTTATCGCCGAGATTAACGGACACATTAAACGTAAGGAGCAGTCTTGTGGGGTCCACACTACAAAGGCAAAAGAAAACAACTTCACATACGGTACGACCCACATATATTGACTCTTCATAAGTTTACAACTTTAAAAGGGTTGTCCACTCGTTCTATATAGATGGCCTGTCATCAGGATCAGCAACATCTGATTGGCGGAATCCAACGCTCCACGCCCCTGCAGATCAGCTGTTCGGGGGCAGCTCTGAAAGTAGGCACAAGTGCACCAGTAGGCATGAGGTGTCAGCGGCCATCTTATGGTCAGGACCTCTATGTGGACAGCACAAATTTGCCCACAAGGGGACGTCTTTTGAAACACACAACATGGCGCAGAAAGCCAACAAAGGCTAGATTAGTAAGTGCCCTAGTCTCATACATACACAATGGTCAACAGTAGCCAGACAGCGGACAACCCCTTCAAATGAACATATCGTTCAAAATATATATTTTTATCACAAATAACAACCTATATATTCTAAGGGTATTTTTTTATTTTATTAAAAAAAAAAGTTTTTATGAATACTGAGTTTAAAAAAAGCCTTTATTATGAATATGTCCTTTTAAAAGATGATTTTAAGGGGTTGGCCACTTTCTTCTACTTGTGCCCAATGTGTATGTAAGAGGACTATATGTCATTTACTAATAAGTGCCGTTTGCTGTATTTCATGAGCCATGCCCCCATGTTGTGCAAATCTTCTGAGCTGTCTGCATAGAGGTCCTATCTCCAAGATGGCTGCTGATGGCCAACAAGTGAGCATATCTTATAAAATATAGAAAATGGTGCAGAATTTCAACAGAGGCTATGTCAGTAAGCACCACAGAGACATGTTACTGACACATTGATCAACGATAGCCAGAAACGGCCAGCCCCTCTAACTGTTACATAGCATCAGGGTATGCTCACAAGTTGGATTTGGAACATGTAAAGTCTGCCGTGTATCTTAAAGCTGAAAGCATTGTGGATTCTGCCATGGTTTTCCATTTGAAATGCTCTCTGTTTAGCTCCACTGAATGGCGTTACCCCACAACCAAGTTACCACCACGGTTTCCGGAGGTGTCCGTGCAGTAACATGTCCATTCTTGGAGTGATCTGGAAAACCTGCGTGAGAAAAATCCCCAAGCGCATGAACTGTACTGCAGCCTCCCCTTTGAAAACTATGGGAGGCAGTTTCAGCGCAGATGTTGTGCGGTTTTTCGGCATGGAATCCACGCTGAAACCTGTGCCAAAAGTCCGACATCTGGACATATGGTTACGGTTCTGCTTAAAAATGTGAATAACGAAATAACAGCATGAAAGTTATTACCTGTGTGTCCGGTAAGCTGCCCACATTAATGGAGTCATGCCATTCTGATCCATCATATCTACATCCTGAAACAACAAAATGGATGACGTTAGATTTTAGACTGCAGATGAAATGCTCATATGGCTTTCAGGCCAACTAAACTATATCTATGGTTAGAACGCTGTCCGAAAAAAAAACGTGCATTGTATCTATGGGTGCAGCGGTCATAAAACGCAAGTAAGCGACAAATATGTGAATTATTGTGTCCAGTGCGGAGAACCCGCTTCGCGTGGGAGCGTGATTTCTCGTTACGGACACTGCTCCTTTCACAGGAACTTATGGCATTATGACTTATAATGCTGGGTGACTCTGCCAGACCTTACTTCTACAGAATTATACTGACAGCATTACGTCAGTGCAATTCAATAGACACACGTCATGCAGAGACACACAGCATTAAAATGCCATGAGCGCCAGTGAAAGGAGCGCCCATAACCGGAAATCACGCTCCCACACAGGGCGTGTTTTCCACACTCGACATGCCCATCTGGAAGAGGGCTTAACAATATGATCTATTTATCATGTCGAGCACCTATTTTTTTGTAGTAGGTTTACGATGAGTATTGTAGTGCATTGATACTGGTATTCTTTTATTTTTTTTATTCCTCCTTAAAGGGGTTGTCCAGGCTACAAATACTGATGGCCTATCCTCCCGGCACCCCAATGATCAGCTTTCTGAAGGGGTTTGCACTCAGTTTACACTGTTTTCGCCACAGTATATGGATGACATTTCTTAGGTTTCAGCCGCTTTGTCAGTACCGTAAATGCTGCGGTTTGCTGCATGTAATTCCGCTCTAGAGAATCGGCAGCATTTATGCCTCATGTGGCCATACCTAAAAACTAGAATGGGTATTTTCCCCCCATAGATACAGATCCTTGATATCGATGCTAAAATGATTACAGACAAGACAAATGTGTGAGCATCTATGTTCATTTTCTCTAAAAAGGATGTGTGCGCCCTCTGCTGGTTATGCAATGTAACAATTTTGGGCAAAAGATATGACACTAATAATAAAACTCATTGGGGGAGATTTAGGATTAAAATGCACCACAGTTCTGGCGCAATCTGCCACAAAAACTGGCGTAAAAGCGTTCAACCACATTACCACATCTGAAAAAGCAGCGTGGCTTAGCTGGAAAGAGTATGACCTACTGGAAACCGCTGTGGCTTGCAATGAAAATGTGCACTAAAATGCACCAAAATTGGCATAAGGTAAGCCAACCGATAGGTGGAAACTTAGACTAAGGCCTCATGCACACGACCGTTGTTTGTTTTCGCGTCCGTTACGTTTTTTTTCACAGATAGGATGCTTCCCCATTTATTTCAATGGGTCCGTCCAAAAATGCGGATGGTCAACCGTTTTTGTTCCGCATTCGTGTTTACCTTCCATCAAAAAAATAGAGCATGTCCTATTTTTTTCACGTTTGCGGACAAGGATAGGCATTATTACAATGAATCTTCCCAAAAAACGGATCCGTAAAAAAAAAAACAAAAAAAACGGTCCGTCATCCGTTTATTTTGACGGACGCAAAATTTGCGGACGGAGCGGACGCGGAGGCAGGCAACGGTCGTGTGCATGTAGCCTAAAGGTGAGCCAGATTATCCAGCATCCGTCACTGTGATAAATCTGGTGTCGGTTTAGTCTGTCTAGTCTAAGGGAGGTATTGTAAGATGCTACTGGACCGATTTTTTTTTTTCTTTTTGAAGTGTCTGCTTCTTTCAAAACCATTTTTGTGACAGATTTGCAAAATAAACCAAAAATGCCCTAATTGGAACCCTCGGAATAATATACAAATAACAAAAACGGTCAATTGACCAAATAATCCCTTTACTTACATCTATCATAAAACTACATTCTTTATTATGTTTATTAAAACTACACAAACCAAAAAGAACCCTAATTGATATTAAAAATATCAGGGTGAGTACAGGGAGTACTGTTACTTTCATTAATTGCAGCACTAATAGGGTCAGTAGTTTATGTCTTAGTTGTTATTTGCAACAATAATTACTTTATTTAGAACAGTGTATTTTGTGGTATTTTTTTCTATATTATTTTTTGTGTAGTAGTATGGCCAAGAACTAGATTCGTAATAAACTCCTAATTAATTAGTGTGACCTTTGTTCTCTCTCACATAACCTATGCAAGATACTATGCGTAGATAATTAGTTCCATATAGGGGGGGGAGCAATTGTTTTCTATAAGAGAAAACCCTCTAAACCCTCTATAATTTTTGCACCTTTGCACTGCGGTACACAGTTAGAGCCTATTTGCTTGTGCCCATTTCTGACACACTATCACGGTATTCCTTTTATAACCCCAAGTCTAAACTTATTTATTATAATTTATAAAGGTGGCGTACTCCACCATAGGACTGCAGTGCATGGCTTTTCAAAAATAATGTAAAATCACAATGATAAATCGGGCTAAAATTGTGGCTCGCCCACCAAACATCTCACTACCCCATAGTAAATATCAACCGCCAGTCACGTCACAAATTTGTTGTGAATGCCTACTTCATCGGGAAAACAGGCAAAGAGAGCAACTTTGCCACATTACCCCCAAGTTTACACTATCTTATCATGAATTCTGGAACTTCTGAAGCCAGTTTATCGCAATGGCCAAGTGTCTGTACAAAGACTGTAACTGTTTAAGGGGCAGTCTGACATCCACTGAAAATGAAGAGCTGGATGGACAATGTCATAAAACCAGCACTTACCATCAGACAGTTCAGTTGTTCCACCACAGCAGCTACCGTCCTTACCATTTTTGCTCCCCGCTAGACTAGAAGCGATGGAGTTCCATTTGTGCACACGTAACCACTGGGGACACTGACTGGCCAGTAGTGGTCAACTGACAGTATACAGGGCTGTCAAAAGTATTTTAACACACTGTCCAGCTAGCCTTTCATTTTAAAGAGGTTGTCCGAGTTCAGAGCTGAATTCATGATCCGATACTCTCCCTTGCCCTCCTTTGGATTACACAGGGCAAGGGCTGTTTTTTACACTGCTAGGTGGAGGCTTCTGCCTAGCATTGTTCCCGGTGACATCACCGCCACTAATGGGCGGGCTTTAGCGCTGCCCTAGCCGTTTTACAGGAGATCATCGGAGCATGAAATGCTCCGATGCTTATAACAGTGGGCCTGCCTGGGTGAAAACAGGAATATATGTTCCTGTGTTGTGCCAGCTACACTATCTCGTGGGAAAACACCCACCACCCTGCCCATTCCACCCCTGCACAGACTCCTTAAGCTCTTCTCTTAATAATGTCATTAACGTTATGCTGCCCATACTAACGGCAGAATAAAGTAGAGAATGGTGAGAGGATTTCGGCAGTATGTCATTTAAAAAAGTTAAAAGTAAGTGGTTGCCGAGAACTGTCATCACAATCATTGCAGACTGGGCCTGGAAAAGAGTCCCGGCCACCTGAGAAGAGTCCTGGTTATTCATGAATTCCTGCTCTCCCTGCCCATCTGCTGATGACTGACAGGCGTCTACCTAGTTTTCTCCCTTTCTCTCTAGGAGAGAACTGCCAATCATCAGCAGATGGGTGGGAGAGCAGGAGATTATGGATAACCAGGACTCTTCTCAGGTAGATCTGACTCTTTTCAAGGCCTGAGCTGCAATGATTATGATGCTGGTTCTCAGGAACTTTTAGATGATGTGTGACACACCGCTGAGATCAGCATTTCTGTCACTACTTTATGTTATGCTCAGTGAGGTCAGCATAAAGTAGATGACAGATTCCCTTTAAGTAGAGCACTCCTGAACGGCACTGCCCTATCATAGCGACAACAATTTTGAGTTACAGGTCCAGCTGCACTATCAATCTGGAATTTCAATACATTTTTGTAAAGATACTTACAAAAGTCACTAAAAAATATATTTAATTTAGGGTACATTCACACAAATCTAAGCAGTCCATGCCCGTGCTGCGGACCGCAAATTGCGGTCTGCAATGCACAGGCACCATGTGAATCCCATATTGCAGCACGAACCCAGTTACCCGAGTTGGTTCGCGATCCGCAATATACAACAAAAGATAGGACGTATCCCACCTTATGTGGTTCGGAGGCATGGACCCAAAAGCCAACGGAAGTCCTTCTGGGTGCCTCCGATCCATGTCTCCACTCCACGTGGCATCTGGAGGATTGCCGACCCATTCAAGTCAATGGGTCCACATCTGTGATTCAGACGGCACAGACGGCCTACAGTGGTGTGAACATACCCTTATGCTAATGTTTGCATACTAAACAAGTAGGGTGTTCAAATATAAAGAATTTCCGCTGTAGATTTCTTGCTATGGGCTCTACAAATTCTATTCACAAACATAAGTAAAAGCACAATAGAAATAAACTGCACCCACCTGCCCCTTTGCTATAAGATATGCCACAATTGAGGTATGTCCAAACTGGGCGGCTAGGTGAATACAGCTGCAGCCTTCTCCGTCTATAAGTGAGGGGTCAGCGCCATATTTCATCAACTGGACCACCATGGAGAGATGCCCCTGTCTGAAAGACATCCAGGTTATAGCTTACAGATCTTTGAAAAACATTATAACAAAGATAAATGAAAGCACTTGCTTTTCTTTGTATCAAGGTTAGACCAAGGACGGAAAATGCCACAACAATGGAGTTACAATCCAGAACAGAAGATAGAAAGTAGCCATGACCAAACTGGTGTGGCTTACAGACGCAATGAAATATCTGGTTCCACTGACTCCCCTCATTAAAACATATGAAAAATATTCAGCAGTTTTAAAACCAGCACCTGGATCTGAACACTTTTGTAATTGCATAAAATTAAAAACATAGTACAGCCACTGAGTTATTGAATAAAATGTATCTGTATAGCGCCACCTGCTGTTAGTTTTTCTTATTTCTTTGGCTCACTTAGGCCTCTTTCACACTTGCGTTCCGAGGATCCGGCGGGCACTTCCGGCCCGCCGGATCCGCCAGAACGCAAGCCGCCTGAAAGCATTAGAAGACTGATCAGGATCCCGATCAGTCTTCGAAATGCTTTCAGGTTACCATGGCAGCCAGGACGCTACTGAAGTGCTGGCTGCCATGGTACTCCGCAGCAGTGTACTTACCTGCGCTGCGGCCGCCGGGCGCTCCTTCATGACGTCACAGGTCCCTGCGGTGCATAGATCAATGCGCCGCCCGGACCTGTGACGTCATGAAGGAGCGCCCGGAGGCTGCAGCGCAGGTAAGTACACTGCTGCGGAGTACTTACCATGGCAGCCAGGACTTCAGTAGCGTCCTGGCTGCCATGGTAACCGATCGGAGCCCCAGCTTACACTGGGGCCCCAATCGGAACTGCTGCTGCGCATGTGCAGAGCTAAACGTCGGATCCGGCGATGCGCCGAAACGACGTTTAGCTTAATTCCGGATGCGGATTAATGCACTTCAATGGACATTAATTCCGGATCCGGCATGTCTTCCGGATTTTGTCAACGTCCAAAAAACGTTGACATACTGAACGGAAGACATCCTGATGCATCCTGAACGGATTTCTCTCCATTCAGAATGCATTGGGATAATCCTGATCAGTATCTTTCTGTCCTAGAGCCCCGAAGACGGAACTCTAGGACAGAAAGCAAAAACGCATATGTGAAAGGGGCCTTAGATGGCTGCACATGCCACATGATAGCGAGAGAGCTACAGCAGAATGGACACGCCCCCTTAGCTGCAGCAGAAAAGACCCTCCCCTTGAGCTTTCAGCTTGATATAAATCTTTTTTTTTTTGAAGAAGTTCAAACATCAAGTATGGGTGATCAACTTTGAATAAGCATCTTAAAAATGGATGCCAAAAACGGTCACTGAAATGGTTATCCAGCTTGTGAAAAAATAAAATAACCAACACTAATTTCCCTCGGTGATCCACCGCAGCAGCTTCTGCAATCCACTTGGCCATTATTTACAGGAGAGCAGCATGTGCCTGCTGCAGCCAATCAGTGGTCACATGCCATATTACAGGAATCACAGCGCTCATTGCAGAGCGGCGATGCAGCAGTACGGCAGTGGTCACACGACCGGTAGGAGCTCCCGAGCTGCTGCACTGGATCACTGCAGGGAAAGAAGAGGGGAGGGTTGTTATTTCTTTGTTTTCTAACACTTTCCTCAAGCCGGATAAACCCCTTAGGATACCAGGTTTTTTCGTTTTCATTTTTCTTCCCTATCTTCCTTGAGACATCGTTTTTTTTTTTCCGTTCACATAGCTGTATGAGGGCTTATTTTTTGAGCGATACGTTGTACTTTCTAATGCCACCATTTAATATGGCATACAATGTAGTGGGAAGCGGGAAAGAATTTCCAATGGGGTGGAATTGGAAAAAAAAAAAATGCAAAAATAAGAATTGCAGCTTCAATACCCTGGGTCCCTTCAGAGAGACCCAGCGTATTGAATTCAATTGGCAGCATCCTCATTGGACGCAGAGGATGCCGGTAACAAGCCTGGAAGTGCCAGCTTTCATGTTTTTCACCCCTTAGATGTCGTGATCTCACTTGATCATGGCCTCTGAAGGCTTTAATGACCGCAATCGGCATTTTTGAAACAGCAGAGACACGCATGCCATGAGGCCCACTGCACTGGTGCTGGTAGCGAACGGGTTATATCTATGAGTCTCTTTGTTAGAAATTGAATATGCTGACAAAATGATGTTCAGCAATTTCTAGGTGGCAACCTACATTTTACTGTTCAACTTCAGCCGAAGGTTGGATTACCTACAGGTATTCCAATCTGCTCTCACAAGCCAAAAATATATTAATTATATGACTATAGACAAAAGAAAATATAATATATATTACTATCCTTGTATGTATTTGAGAGAGGGATTATGTTAGACTGTGACAGGGACTGATGTAGGGGCAGCAATATTTCTGAATGCCATCTCAGCATTTGTCAGTAAACCACTTGCATATTTGCCCACATAAACTCCATCCTTACCTAGTTGCCCAATGAAGAGGAGTGGAGTTCAAATCACCTCCAAGTTGATCCACAATAGCACCTTTAGATATGTAGAACCTGTGATAGAAGACAATAATCAGTTATCAAATGAAAGACGGATTTTTTTCAGTATTACTACCACTAAGGGGCTATCCAATTTTAGGAAAAGCCTTTTCCACATGTCCTAGAAGGAAATATCACGTCATGTGGGGGATCTGCAACATTCACCGGAGCAGAGAACCTTTGGAAAAACTGGCTACTTTTTTTGGAGGACTCAGCACAACCACGTAATACATTGGATTCATTCAAACTCTTATGATTTTTAGGTTTACGTTATCCAAATAAATAATCTGGTAACTATAGAGGGGTATCCTGTACTGTAATTAGTCATCACAGACCAATAATTCTGATTGACAATGATGGGTGGAGGGAGTAGTCTTTTTTGAGAAGGGAGGGGCATTTATGGATATTTCAATATTATATATTACCTTTTTTTTTTTTTTTTTATATAATTTGTCCCTTAGTGGTCAATAAAAACCACCAGAGGACTTTACAAATGTCAGAGGACTTTATAATAATTTTTTTTTTTTTTTTTTTACACAAAAGTTTTCCACTGTAGCAGCAAGGAAATCATTAGTTATAATGACTTCTATGAATATTAGGGCTATGCTGGGTCTAGCCTCCTGCTACCAGAATCCTGGCAATCCGGAGATCAGTCACATTCCACCAGGATTTACAGAGGCAGTGACACCTCTATCTCATAGAGCATTGTGTGCACGAGAACAGAGGACCCGGGTCCCCGACATTCGACTGTCCACGGACACAGGCAGCAGCCTTTACATATATATGTATATATAATAGGGACCTGGTCCATCCACCATATATACTGTATGTGTGTCAGGTGGGTGTCAAGCATTTCATAGGCATTCACTACAAGCTGTGAATGCTACAGTTATGTTTTTAAAGAGCCACTGTACTTTCACACAATTTCATTTAAGAGCAAATTGTGTAACTAGCACATTTCTAAATCACTTCATTTAAAAAATATGCCTGCTTCCATCTTAAAAAAAAAAAAAAAAAAAAAAAAAGAAGAAGCTGTAAAGTCATGGCCACTAGGGGTCTCACTTCCACCTAATTCGCAGTCCACTAAATAAACATTAATGGAGTCTGTTTTGACCATGCTAAACTACCGAATGCATTAGGTAGGTACTGGGGGGGAAAAGTACAAACATATCGTTTGTCAGCTTTTATTATCAGGACTAGTGTGAATATTAAGTTTTATTCTGCTTCTTAATTGCCCTTACTGTGAAATGTTCTCTGCATGGTGCTGCTTCACATGTCTTGGTTGGATCCTACATCTGGCACTCAGAACAGAGAGGATGAGCTGTGAAGCAGAATAAAAGTTCATATTCTCACTACTCCTGATAATAAAAGCTCCACAAAGGGTATGCTTTCCTTACTTTCCCCAGCCCCTACCTAGTGTTGTCCGCAGTTTAACATGGTCAAAACTGCTGACACACTCCCTCTAAAATAATAAAGAAATTTATATAACACACACTGCTGCCCTTTCAGAAAAAAAGTTCAGTCCTGAAGCACATGGAAATTCTGACAAAACTGCAAGTGTGGACAAAGTGCTTGACTGATGAAAATCATTTTTCCACTTGTCTAAGTTTTACTCTTCTTCTGTGGAGCAGTGTTTATAGGACTGTGGCATGCACTGCATCACCTATCCTCCTCTATGATAATGAAGTGTGCACAGCAGTGATTTTGAAGCCTGCAGACAGTACGCTTCCCCTGTGTCTACGACATGGCAACTTTCCTTGCCACCCTTCTGAAGTTCTACTCACTTCACTAGATCTATCCTATTGTTGATGGCAGCCCAGTGAAGCAGAGTAACATTCTCTTTGTCAGGTTGTCGCACATCATAGCCTGCCTCCACCAGCTCTCTGCAGCGCTCGTAGATTCCATACCTGAAGAGAAGATGAAAGGAGGAAAAAATATTAGCAGACGAACGCTTACTGCGCTTCGCCATATAATGTAAAGGAGTAAGTAAAATGTACTCATTGCAGGTTTTCTGCCTTTCAGATTTGAAGGCATTTAAATGTTGTCCCACCATTTCCCATTCATAAAAACAAAACTTTTTATGTAAAAGAGAATCAGCTTACTGTAAAAATCACGAGTGCAGATTACATGGAGAGAAATGTAGGCCACATAAAAATTACAGACGTAATATGAGTTTATGATTGTCCACATGTACCCCAAAATGCCACCCCAAAAAAAAAAAAAAAAGCTTAGCCCCTCCCACAAAAAAAAACACTAAAATCTTTAAGCATGGCGAAGGCTGCGGCCCTCACAGGAGCACCAGTGCCTTCTCAAAACAGCTGATCGGCCTGATCTGGAGCATCTATCCTTATATCTCTGTGATGTGCCATTCCTTTATTATTTCTACTAGAAGTTATGAATTAATTACTAGGAGTTTGCAATGAAGATCCAGATGGGTGTTACCAGATGGTGGGGGTGTCCCTGCAGAGTCTGACATTATCCAACCATAGCAGCCCGTGTCAGACTGTGCAGGAACACATCCCCAACTGGTAACACCCACCTGGACCTTCATTGCAAACTTCAAGCAATGAAGCAGGAATACTTCTAGCAGGAATAACAAAGGAATAGCACATCAGAGTCATCAGAATAGATGTTTCAGAACTGTTATTACGTGGGCAATGTAAGTAGTTACTAAACAGACATGTCTGGTGATAAATGTTTGATCACTGGCATCCGCTTCACTCAGGCATCTCCGTTTTAGTGATTGGTGGGGGTCTCTGTGGTCTGACCCTCAGTGATCATGTATTTATCATCTATCTCCTGAATAGCTTTTGTTTATGGGAAAGAAAAGGAGCAGTTTGGACTTCTCTAACAGAAAAACGGAGAACCAACCCCTAAAAGGGTAAATCCAAATAAATAACCTGAGCGGCAGGTAATAACGATAAAAAATGGAACACATTAGGACAGCAGATAAGCTGCTCACTATCGTATGAAAGAGGACTGCACCTCTAAGGCTACTTTCACACTCGCATTTTGGGCGGATCCGTCATGGATCGGCAAAAACAGATCCGTTAAAATAAAACAACCGCATGCATCTGTCATGAACGGATCCGGTTGTATTATCTGTGACATAGCCAAGACGGATCCGTCATCAAATCCAATGAAAGTCAATAGGAGAAGGATCAGTTTTCCATTGTGCCAGAGAAAACGGATCCGTCCCCATTAACTTACATTGTGTGCCAGGACGGATCAGTTTGTATTATCTATAACATAGCCAAGACGGATCCGTCATGAAATCCAATGAAAGTCAATGGGAGAAGGATCAGTTTTTCATTGTGCCAGCGAAAACGGATCAGTCCCCATTGACTTACATTGTGTGCCAGGACGGATCAGTTTGTATTATCTATAACATAGCCAAGACGGATCCGTCATGAAATCCAATGAAAGTCAATGGGAGAAGGATCAGTTTTTCATTGTGCCAGCGAAAACGGATCAGTCCCCATTGACTTACATTGTGCGCCAGGATGGATCCGTTTGGCTCCGCACCACACTGCTGACCGATCGGAGGCAAACTGATGCATTCTGAGCGGATCCTTTTCAATTCAGAATGTATTAGGGCAAAACTGATCAGTTTTGGACCGCTTGTGAGAGCCCTGAACGGATCTCACAAACGGAAAGCCAAAACGCGAGTGTGAAAGTAGCCTTACAATAAAACCTTTGATTTTGTATTATGTATAGGGACTGTCACTATCTATAAATTAGCCAGTCGTGCTAATTCAGGCCTATTATGAAGTTTCTGTTACTCTTTGATGGCCAGAATAGCTTAGGGCGCTAGGAAAAAAAAACACTGAATCCTGACTAGTAAGTCAATGGAATCTGTTAGGATCAGAAATGGATCCGGACGTTAATGTGAGCAGTAGAAACATTGGAGGACATGCTCTTAGGCGTGAATACTTACTGTGTGGCTTTGACAATGTCCCATGTACTGTAGTCGTCCATGTGGCTTTTCCGTCCCATGGACTCAGTGCTGTAACCATGATTGTAATGACCCTGAGTCTTGATTTCCTGAAGGAGACAGTTACTGTTACTGAAGGAAATTAGTGCATGAGGAAATAAGACTGTGAGACTCGATAATTACACCGCCATCCGGAACTGAAGCCCAGCATGAGCAGATAGACATGAACGTCTCTTTTACCATAAAACTATATCTGCTCAGCTCCTCCTGCAGAGCAGACATGGTGCTCAACACGACAGACTACCTTAAAACTGTCAACACTGTAATGCCAATATCAAAGGGGAAGGGAAAAAAAAACAAATCTAAATTTATGTGACTCTCCCTATAAAGTCCCTATAAAGATCCTGCCTAGGGAGCAGACCAGCCGCGCTGACAAGGGAGATGTCTTCAGAACTGACCCCATATCACCCAGTAATGAAAGGCATTGGTACAGTTACAGTAGACGGTGGAGTGATGAGAGGACAATGAAACAATTGGCCTGGGTGATAGGAAGGAACGTAACGGCACCCAGATCAGTCACCAATTGGATACAGAGATCCTGTGACCTAAGTTCTCCTGTATTGTCCCCACCTAGGGAGTAAAAGCCGTCCTGATAAGGAAGATGTCTATGTCCAGGCCTAACCCTGAAGGTGTCCTAATCTCTGAGATATCTGTGCTGTGGCTGTATCCCTGTATGCATTCTGATCGAGCCAGGGCTTACGCTTCACTTATTACTGTACTGTATTATCTTACGTGACACATTCATGGATTGCTGGGCTGGAGATATGAGAACTGAGCAGATAGAATGAATCGTGGGATTTCTATCATCTACCGACATTCGGCCGATTTCCTGCACCATTTATATTGCTGTAATAACATGTACATAAAATGTATGACTGTGACTGATAACGGAGTACGTCATTTCTGAGTATTAGTCGTTCCCCACAGGTAGACATAAGGAAGAAGGTGGATTTCCCAGAAACGTCACATACTGTGGAGAACATCAAGTGAAGAATCCCACATATCTGAAATCAACCTATGTCCTACAGAACCGTGAGGAGCTGAGTCTTCATAGTTATCTTGAACCTGGACGTGGACGCTAATAGCGGAGCAATATTCGGACACCTCTTCAGGGGTATGGAGTAGACATCACATACATGATAATACTCATGCAGATAATGACCAGTTATAGTTATCAGCCTCTGTATCAAACCAATGGGGCAGATTTACTAACGACTAAAGGTGGATTAACACATCCAGATAAATCGGGCAGATTATCAGGAACTAACATTCCTGTGAGCGATTGTTTCTGACAATCCGTGTATATGTACCGCCAATCACCCGATCAACGAGCAAAACTCTCATCCGTCGGGTGGTCCTGTCATTGGTGCAGGCACCTAAATTATCGTTTCTGTCTAAACAGCGATCTGCTGCCCAGAATCAATGCAGATGTATAATGACAAGAGATCGCACTAGCCATCCTCTGTCCTCATACTGTGGAGGTGATGTAAATACAGCGGTCTCCTCCACCAGCAAGCAGCCAACTGTCAGGAGGAAACACCTTCTTCCTGACAATTGGCTTTAGCGCTATGCAAGTAAATGAGCCTCAAGTGCCCGAGACCCTTATTTCCACCTAGCTTGGTAGGAAAGGGGCATGGCTTAAATGGGCATTCCCATCACCGAGGGCATATCGCTAGGTTATGCCACAGGTGAGACCTGCAGCTGTCTCTAGAATAGGGCTCTCAAAATGAAGGAGAACACACCGCGCATGAGCACTGCCCTCTCCATTCACTGCTAACAGACTGCCAAAAGGAACCAAGCCAGTACTCGGCTACCTTCAGAACTCCCATAGCAGTGAACGGAGGGTGGCTACCCATGCATGGCTGCTGTCTGTTCACTTCGGGGACCCACACCTACCTAACACAGTGCTCGAGATGGTCTCATCCTAACGCGCCAGCCCTGAGGTTTTTAGGAATAAAACAAATTGCTACAACATAAAAAAAAATTCCAAACACACTGGGGGTCATTTACAAAGGCCCTACGCCAAATTTCTGGTGTAAAAATGTCGCAAAACCCTGGTTTGTAGATTTTAAAACACCAATGCAACTAAACTTCGGGGCAAGTGGCATTTTTATTCCGCCCACCCCACTTTCCAAAAATGTAGTGTGGAGGAGGGTGAAACGGGCAGGCCATCGGGCCTAGGACATTAACGCCAGTTTACTGGTATAAATGATGATTGAAATCTATGCCCGCTTAGAGCCGTAGTAGATTTCATTATAGGTTCATGGACTGGCGGAGGATGCAATACATTTATGATAAGGGCCGCACCTCATCATAAACAAAGCGCAATCTCCAGAAATACCAGTCTTAATAAATGACCCACAATATATCTTTTAGTTTCAATCAGTACATTTAAAAGGAACCCACTACCATACAATACAATCTGCAGTCATCATGCTATAGAGCAGGAGGAGCTGAGCAGATTGATATATGGTTTTATGGCAGAAGAGTCAGTAAAACTCGTAATTTATACATTTAAATCTCAGCTTATTCTGACTTCAGTTGTACACAGGGGAGGTGTTATCAGTGATTGATAGTATTCTCTGTGTAAGTATGTATATATATATATATATATATTACATACACACACATGGATAGCTGTCATTCACTGATACTTGTACACAGGAGATGTGTTATCAGTAACTGACAGTTATCTATGTATACACACTTACACAGAGAATGCTATCAATTACTGATAACACCTCTCCTGTGTACAACTATCTGTGACTGACTGCTATCTCTGTATAAACATTTATACAGGAAATTATATCAATTACTGATAACACTTTCCCATGTACATCTATCAGTGACTGACAGCTATTTCTGTATACATACTTACACAGAGAATGCTGTCAGTCACTGATAGATGTACATGGGAAGGTGTTATCAGTAATTTATAGCATTCTCTGTGCAAGTGTGTATACATAGATAGCTGTCAGTCACTGATAGTTGTACATGGGGAGGTGCAATCAGTGATTGATAGCATTCTCTGTATAAGTGTGTATACAGAGATAGCTGTCAGTCACTGATAGTTGTACACAGAGGAGGTGTTATCAGTGATTGATAGTATTCTCTGTGTAAGTGTGTATACATAGATAGCTGTCAGTCACTGATAGTTGTACACAGGGGAGGTGTTATCAGTGATTGATAGTATTTTCTGTGTAAGTGTGTAAACAGAGATAGCTGTCAGTCACTGATAGTATTCTTTGTGTAAGCGTGTATACAGGGATAGCTGTCAGTCACTGATAGCTGTATACGGGGGAGGTGTTATCAGTGATTGATAGTATTCTCTGTGTAAGTGTGTACACATAGATAGCTGTCAGTCACTGATAGTTGTACACAGGGAGGTGTTATCAGTGATTGATAGTATTCTCTGTGTAAGTGTGTATACATAGATAGCTGTCAGTCACTAATAGTTGTACACAGGGGAGGTGTTATCAGTGATTGATAGCATTCTCTGTGTAAGTGTGTATACATAGATAGCTGTCAGTCACTGATAGTTGTACACAGGGGAGGTTATCAGTGATTGATAGTATTCTCTGTGTAAGTGTGTATACATAGATAGCTGTCAGTCACTGATAGATGTACATGGGAAGGTGTTATCAGTAATTTATAGCATTCTCTGTGTAAGTGTGTATACAGAGATAGTTGTCATTCACTGATAGTTGTACACGGGGAGGTATTATCAGTGATTGATATCATTCTCTGTGTAAGTGTGTATACAGAGATAGCTGTCAGTCACTGATAGTTGTACACAGAGGAGGTGTTATCAGTGATTGATAGTATTCTCTGTGTAAGTGTGTATACATAGATAGCTGTCAGTCACTGATAGTTGTACACAGGGAGGTATTATCAGTGATTGATATCATTCTCTGTGTAAGTGTGTATACAGAGATAGCTGTCAGTCACTGATAGTTGTACACAGAGGAGGTGTTATCAGTGATTGATAGCATTCTCTGTGTAAGTGTATATACAGAGATAGCTGTCAGTCACTGATAGTTGTACACAGGGGAGGTGTTATCAGTGATTGATATCATTCTCTGTGTAAGTGTGTATACAGAGAACACTATCAGTCACTGATAACACTTCCCAATAAACAAAGAAGGAGCAGGAATATAAATGAATAAATTACAGGTTTTACTGAATCTTTCCCCACAAAACGACATATCTGCTCAGCTCCTTCTGCTCATGCTGCCTGCCTGCAGATTGCAGTGCATTGCGTAGTGCCAGATCCTCGGTAATATAGGACACGTCCTCTTCACATGAGTCAGGGGCACCGTCAAGGACTTTGCAGTGAAGGTTTGGTATGCAGAAGGGGAGACTCCTTCCTATGGTGATATGAAATATTCCTGATACCGATGTTCTGACTACTGCAGTACCTTCTCCGCTGACCCATATGTAACACATATAGAAGAGGCCAAATGGAGGAAAGCGTCCATATTCGATTGACTCCCCAGTGTTTCACTACATACCAGCTGAATGGTATGGTGAAGGATCTAGATGAGCCGTGCTGCACTATAAATTTCACTTCAGTCATGTTAAATAAAACTATATTAAAAACAGAGATGCAGATGAAAGGTTGACAACAAAACATGATTACGTAAATGGGAAAAAGCATAACACGGTGACTAATCTTACAGACTGACAGCACTGGCCTCAGCTATCCCTTAGAATGTGGGTCACTTAGATTTGATGGGTATCAGCAATATCAAATTCATTTCATCCTGATTAATATTAAAGGACTATATTACACAGTCCCAGATGTGATCCCATGGACGTGCGGAGTAATTACAGTTTATACCACCGAAGCAGGCCGAACATCACTTTATTCTAAAAGCATATCCAAAAACAGCGACCTGTGGGTCATCAGAATATGTTCCTTCAATATGAGGCTGTTTCTCCGGACCACCTGAAACATACTCTTATATGTGCTCCTCGGGGATGGGGGAATAAAGCACTGCCATACTCCCCTGGGAGTGACCGTGAGAACAAAGGATCGGACATGTTGAAATGCAGCAGCCCGATGCTTGTTTCCTATCACCGCCAGACACATTAGATGATTGATCAGTACCACTACCATCGATGGGTTCAGCCAACATACATCAAAGGTATAGGCGCACCTTTAGAGTATGCATGCTACTTTATAGAATAAGTCAAGAGGGGAGCTTGAAAATGATATGTAATTACTGCATTTGTCCAACCCTCATGCTTTTCCCTGCAGCTTTCCTGTCAGGGAAGCAGCCACAGGCGGCCCCCTGTCAGGGAAGCAGCCACAGGCGGCCCCCTGTCAGGGAAGCAGCCACAGGCGGCCCCCTGTCAGGGAAGCAGCCACAGGCGGCCCCCTGTCAGGAAGCAGCCACAGGCGGCCCCCTGTCAGGAAGCAGCCACAGGCGGCCCCCTGTCAGGGAAGCAGCCACAGGCGGCCCCCTGTCAGGGAAGCAGCCACAGGCGGCCCCCTGTCAGGGAAGCAGCCACAGGCGGCCCCCTGTCAGGGAAGCAGCCACAGGCGGCCCCCTGTCAGGGAAGCAGCCACAGGCGGCCCCCTGTCAGGGAAGCAGCCACAGGCGGCCCCTGTCAGGAAGCAGCCACAGGCGGCCCCCTGTCAGGAAGCAGCCACAGGCGGCCCCCTGTCAGGAAGCAGCCACAGGCGGCCCCCTGTCAGGAAGCAGCCACAGGCGGCCCCCTGTCAGGGAAGCAGCCACAGGCGGCCCCCTGTCAGGGAAGCAGCCACAGGCGGCCCCCTGTCAGGGAAGCAGCCACAGGCGGCCTCCTGTCAGGGAAGCAGCCACAGGCGGCCTCCTGTCAGGGAAGCAGCCACAGGCGGCCTCCTGTCAGGGAAGCAGCCACAGGCGGCCCCCAACCAGACTATCATTGTCACATCATAGCAAAACAACTACAGAGGCAGACCGCAGGTCTACAAGGTGGTATCGGCAGTTTAGATGGTACCCCTACATTTTGTACACTAGGAGGGTGTGCGTACATGTGCTAACACACTACGGGGTAGGCTTTACACTCCAAAGTGAGACCTGGCCCCTACCTGCCAATCAAATTGCTGATTTTACATAACAAGAGGCATATGACAAATGAGAACCAGGCTCTGTTTGGTTGCTGTGGGTACTTCTTCCATTATAAAGCTTCTGGAGCCTGGAGGGGACAAGCATTCCCTGGGGGTGAGAGCCATAATGGAGGCAGCAGGAGTTATGTTACCCCACAAGCTGCTTCTATCAGGGGCAATGCCAGGCAGGACCCAGATACTCTGTAGGTGCCCACAGGCAGGCCTGTGCCAAGCAGAGTGGGGCCTTCTCTCCAGATACAGGTGACTGACCAGGAGTCTGGGCCAGGAAGATGCCCGCTACCGAGGGCACGCAGTAGGAAGGTGGGCACAGACCCGCACAGTGTTCCCGGGTCACTACAAGCACAGGTCGCAATCTTCCCCTGCACCCCCCTGAGCATCCTAGGCAGCCGCGGGCACACCACCCCAGCCCCTGCCACAGAGGGCTGCCCGCCCTGCTCCGGCCACCTGCCCAGCAGTGACAGGGCGCACTCACCTCGGGGTGCAGGATCGGGACGCAGCCAGCGCCTTTCTCATATTCCTCCATAGTGTCAGCCATCTTGGTGTTAAATCCCCCGCTGCATGCTGGGTAATGAGCAGCCGGGGAGGGAGAGGCTGTTGTCCTGTCCCACACAATGCACGGGCACACAGGAGCACGTTCACATCGTGTGCAGCGGCTACGACACGATTACCAAGCGATTGTTTTAGTCATTCGGCTCCATAGGCAAAAATGCAACTAACGTGTGACAGATCTCATCTAGGTCGAATGTGTACGAGTAGGAAAGGGGCTGCAACTGCATGGTTTTCCCAATGTCATAGTACCCCATAACAGTGCAGACCACCGTGCCTCCATAACAGGACTGACCACAGTGCCCCCATAACAGGACTGACCGCAGTGCCTCCATAACAGGACTGACCACAGTGCCTCCATAACAGGACTGACCGCAGTGCCTCCATAACAGGACTGACCACAGTGCCTCCATAACAGGACTGACCACAGTGCCTCCATAACAGGACTGACCCCAGTGCCTCCATAACAGGACTGACCGCAGTGCCTCCATAACAGGACTGACCACCGTGCCTCCATAACAGGACTGACCACCGTGCCTCCATAACAGGACTGACCATGGTGCCTCCATAACAGGACTGACCACTGTGCCTCCATAACAAGACTGACCCCAGTGCCTCCATAACAGGACTGACCGCAGTGCCTCCATAACAGGACTGACCGCGGTGCCTCCATAACAGGACTGACCACAGTGCCTCCATAACAGGACTGACCGCAGTGCCTCCATAACAGGACTGACCATCGTGCCTCCATAACAGGACTGACCATGGTGCCTCCATAACAGGACTGACCACTGTGCCTCCATAACAGGACTGACCCCAGTGCCTCCATAACAGGACTGACCGCAGTGCCTCCATAACAGGACTGACCGCAGTGCCTCTATAACAGGACTGACCGCAGTGCCTCTATAACAGGACTGACCGCAGTGCCTCCATAACAGGACTGACCGCAGTGCCTCCATAACAGGACTGACCACAGTGCCTCCATAACAGGACTGACCCCAGTGCCTCCATAACAGGACTGACCGCAGTGCCTCCATAACAGGACTGACCGCAGTGCCTCCATAACAGGACTGACCACCGTGCCTCCATAACAGGACTGACCATGGTGCCTCCATAACAGGACTGACCACTGTGCCTCCATAACAAGACTGACCCCAGTGCCTCCATAACAGGACTGACCGCAGTGCCTCCATAACAGGACTGACCGCGGTGCCTCCATAACAGGACTGACCACAGTGCCTCCATAACAGGACTGACCGCAGTGCCTCCATAACAGGACTGACCACCGTGCCTCCATAACAGGACTGACCATGGTGCCTCCATAACAGGACTGACCACTGTGCCTCCATAACAGGACTGACCCCAGTGCCTCCATAACAGGACTGACCGCAGTGCCTCCATAACAGGACTGACCGCAGTGCCTCTATAACAGGACTGACCGCAGTGCCTCTATAACAGGACTGACCGCGGTGCCTCCATAACAGGACTGACCGCAGTGCCTCCATAACAGGACTGACCACTGTGCCTCCATAACAGGACTGACCCCAGTGCCTCCATAACAGTGCAGACCACCGTGCCTCCATAACAGGACTGACCCCAGTGCCTCCATAACAGGACTGACCACTGTGCCTCCATAACAGGACTGACTGCAGTGCCTCCATAACAGGACTGACCGCAGTGCCTCCATAACAGGACTGACCCCAGTGCCTCCATAACAGGACTGACCACAGTGCCTCCATAACAGGGCTGACCACAGTGCCTCCATAACAGGACTGACCACTGTGCCTCCATAACAGGACTGACCCCAGTGCCTCCATAACAGGACTGACCACTGTGCCTCCATAACAGGACTGACCCCAGTGCCTCCATAACAGGACTGACCGCAGTGCCTCCATAACAGGACTGACCGCAGTGCCTCTATAACAGGACTGACCGCAGTGCCTCCATAACAGGACTGACCGCAGTGCCTCCATAACAGGACTGACCGCAGTGCCTCCATAACAGGACTGACCCCAGTGCCTCCATAACAGGGCTGACCGCCGTGCCTCCATAACAGGACTGACCATGGTGCCTCCATAACAGGACTGACCACTGTGCCTCCATAACAGGACTGACCCCAGTGCCTCCATAACAGGACTGACCGCAGTGCCTCCATAACAGGACTGACCGCAGTGCCTCTATAACAGGACTGACCGCAGTGCCTCCATAACAGGACTGACCGCAGTGCCTCCATAACAGGACTGACCACTGTGCCTCCATAACAGGACTGACCCCAGTGCCTCCATAACAGTGCAGACCACCGTGCCTCCATAACAGGACTGACCCCAGTGCCTCCATAACAGGACTGACCACTGTGCCTCCATAACAGGACTGACTGCAGTGCCTCCATAACAGGACTGACCGCAGTGCCTCCATAACAGGACTGACCCCAGTGCCTCCATAACAGGACTGACCACAGTGCCTCCATAACAGGGCTGACCACAGTGCCTCCATAACAGGACTGACCACAGTGCCTCCATAACAGGACTGACTGCAGTGCCTCCATAACAGGACTGACCGCAGTGCCTCCATAACAGGACTGACCCCAGTGCCTCCATAACAGGACTGACCACAGTGCCTCCATAACAGGGCTGACCACAGTGCCTCCATAACAGGACTGACCACAGTGCCTCCATAACAGGACTGACCCCAGTGCCTCCATAACAGGACTGACCACTGTGCCTCCATAACAGGACTGACCCCAGTGCCTCCATAACAGGACTGACCGCAGTGCCTCCATAACAGGACTGACCGCAGTGCCTCTATAACAGGACTGACCGCAGTGCCTCCATAACAGGACTGACCGCAGTGCCTCCATAACAGGACTGACCACAGTGCCTCCATAACAGGACTGACCCCAGTGCCTCCATAACAGTGCAGACCACCGTGCCTCCATAACAGGACTGACCCCAGTGCCTCCATAACAGGACTGACCACTGTGCCTCCATAACAGGACTGACTGCAGTGCCTCCATAACAGGACTGACCGCAGTGCCTCCATAACAGGACTGACCCCAGTGCCTCCATAACAGGACTGACCACAGTACCTCCATAACAGGGCTGACCGCAGTGCCTCCATAACAGGACTGACCGCGGTGCCTCCATAACAGGACTGACCGCAGTGCCTCCATAACAGGACTGACCACAGTGCCTCCATAACAGGGCTGACCGCAGTGCCTCCATAACAGGACTGACCGCAGTGCCTCCATAACAGTGCAGACCACTATGCCTCCATAACAGGACTGACCACAGTGCCTCCATAACAGGACTGACCACAGTGCCTCCATAACAGGACTGACCACAGTGCCTCCATAACAGGACTGACCGCAGTGCCTCCATAACAGGACTGACCCCAGTGCCTCCATAACAGGACTGACCGCAGTGCCTCCATAACAGGACTGACCGCGGTGCCTCCATAACAGGACTGACCGCAGTGCCTCCATAACAGGACTGACCGCAGTGCCTCCATAACAGGACTGACCACAGTGCCTCCATAACAGGGCTGACCGCAGTGCCTCCATAACAGGACTGACCGCAGTGCCTCCATAACAGGACTGACCGCAGTGCCTCCATAACATGACTGACCACAGTGCCTCCATAACAGGACTGACCGCAGTGCCTCCATAACAGGACTGACCACAGTGCCTCCATAACAGGACTGACCGCAGTGCCTCCATAACAGGACTGACCCCAGTGCCTCCATAACAGGACTGACCACAGTGCCTCCATAACAGGACTGACCGCAGTGCCTCCATAACAGGACTGACCGCAGTGCCTCCATAACAGGACTGACCACAGTGCCTCCATAACAGGACTGACCGCAGTGCCTCCATAACAGGACTGACCGCAGTGCCTCCATAACAGGACTGACCGCAGTGCCTCCATAACAGGACTGACCGCAGTGCCTCCATAACAGGACTGACCGCAGTGCCTCCATAACAGGACTGACCGCAGTGCCTCCATAACAGGACTGACCACAGTGCCTCCATAACAGGGCTGACCGCAGTGCCTCCATAACAGGACTGACCACAGTGCCTCCATAACAGGACTGACCGCAGTGCCTCCATAACAGGACTGACCGCAGTGCCTCCATAACAGGACTGACCACAGTGCCTCCATACCAGGACTGACCACGGTGCCTCCATAACAGGACTGACCGCAGTGCCTCCATAACAGGACTGACCGCAGTGCCTCTATAACAGGACTGACCGCAGTGCCTCCATAACAGGACTGACCGCGGTGCCTCCATAACAGGACTGACCGCAGTGCCTCCATAACAGGGCTGACCCCAGTGCCTCCATAACAGGACTGACCGCAGTGCCTCCATAACAGGACTGTCCACAGTGCCTCCATAACAGGACTGACCGCAGTGCCTCCATAACAGGACTGACCTCTGTGCCTCCATAACAGGACTGACCCCAGTGCCTCCATAACAGGACTGACCGCGGTGCCTCCATAACAGGACTGACCACAGAACAGGAGCAGATCTTTCCATTACACCTTTTCTCTGTGCAGTCAACACTCCTGGTTTTGGCTCACAAATTGCTGACTAAGGCCCTTGCAGACGAGCGTGAGCGGATTAGGTCCGGATGCGTTTAGTGAAAACTGCAATTTCGCAAGCAAGTACATTCAGTTTTGTTTGCGATCGCGTTTAGTTTTTATTGCGCGGGTGCAATGCGATTTACTGCGTTTTGCACGCGCGTGATAAAAAACGGAATCTCTTAGCAACCATCCGTGAAAAATGGATCGCATCGGATGCGATGCGATTTTCACTGAAGCCCCATTCACTTCTATGGGGCCAGCGTTGCGTGAAAATCGCAGAATATAGAACATGCTGCGATTTTCATGCAACGCACAAGTGATGCGTGAAAACCAACGCTTATGTACACAGACCTATTGAAATGAATGGGTCCGGATTCCGTGCGGGCGCAATGCGTTCACGTCACGCATTGCACCCACGCGGAATACTCGCTCGTGTGAAAGGGGCCTAAAACACTGGCAAAATCATTGATTTGTGAATTAGACCTAATGCCTCATTGACACGTCAGTGTTCAGTCAGTGATTTCCATCAGTGATTGTGGCCAAAACCAGGATTGTAGCCTCTACGGACAGAAGGTCTAAGGGAAAGATCTGCATTAGGCCCCTTTCACACGGGCGAGTTTTCTGCCCGGGTGCAATGCGTGATGTGAACGCATTGCACCCGCACTGAATCCTGACCCATTTATTTCTATGGGTCTGTGCACATGAGCGTTGCTTTTCACGCATCAGTTCTGCGTTGCGTGAAAATCGCAGCATGTTCTATATTCTGTTTTTCACGCAGCTCTGGCCCCATAGAAGTGAATGGGGCTGCGTTAAAAACGCATTGCATCCGCAAGCAAGTGCGAGTGCGATACGTTTTTCACTGATGGTTGCTAGGAGATGTTGTTTGTAAACCTTCAGTTTTTTATCACGCGCGTGAAAAACGCATCAAAACGCATTGCACCCGCGTGGAAAAAACTGAACAACTGAACGCAATCGCAGGCAAAACTGAATGGCTTTGCCTGTGAAATCGCACAGTTTTCACTCAACACATCCCCAACGCATCCGGACCTAATCCGGACACGCTCGTGTGAACCCAGCCTTAGGGATGAGCGAATCGACTTCAGATGAAACATGTGAAGTTAATTTGCATAAAACTTCGTTCTAATACTGTACGGAGCAGGAGCTCCGATGAGCTGAAGTTATTGCTTCGGGAAGTCTCGTGAGACTTCGGGCAATAACTTCATGAATTAATTTGTACTGTAAAAAAACATTTCCCGAACTCGGCTTCAGTTCCGAAGTTTTATGCAAAACGACTTCTGATGTTTCATCCGAAGTCGATTCGCTCATTCCTAATCTGCACCTGTTCCGTGTTTTTCACCTGCATATGGTTTTGGCTCACAATCACGGTATGATGGATCCAGAATGGGTCTGGCCGGCTCCCATGTGCATATTAGAGCCCACCTTGTATATTATTTAGCAACTTGATGCAATTCGAGGTTTAGAAAGTTCTATATTCGGGTAATTTTTGAACCATTTCATAAGAGAAAACTATTGAAGTGTATAGAGAAATGAACCATAAGTGTCCCTCTTTGACTGTCACAGTGCCTGCATAATAGTACCCATCTCTCTATCCCTATAAGGCCTCTTTCACACGAGCGTGTCCGGATTAGGTCCGGATGCGTTGCGGATGCGTTCAGGGAAAACTGTGCGATTTCACAGGCAAAGCCATTCAGTTTTGCCTGTGATTGCGTTCAGTTGTTCAGTTTTTTCCGCGCGGGTGCAATGCGTTTTGATGCGTTTTTCACGCGCGTGATAAAAAACTGAAGGTTTACAAACAACATCTCCTAGCAACCATCAGTGAAAAACGCAACGCACCCGCACCTGCTTGCGGATGCAATGCGTTTTTCACGCAGCCCCATTCACTTCTATGGGGCTAGGGCTGCGTGAAAAATGCAGAATATAGAACATGCTGCGATTTACACGCAACGCACAAGTGATGCGTGAAAAAAAACGCTCATGTACACAGACCCATTGAAATGAATGGGTCCGGATTCAGTGCGGGTGCTATGCGTTCACATCACGCATTGCACCCGCGCGGAAAACTCGCCCGTGTGAAAGGGGCCTAAGGCCTTATTCACACGTCCGTAGTGTGTTTTGCGGAAACACGGAAACACGGATCCGCAAAACACGGAAACACGGATCCGCAAAACACGGACGGCTGCAATGTGCATTCCGCATTTTGCGGACCGCACATTGCTGGCAGTATAGAAAGAATGCCTTTTCTTGTCCGCAATTGCGGACAAGAATAGGACATGTTCTATTTTTTTGCGGAAACGGAAACACGGATGCGGAAACACGGATGCGGAAACACGGATGCGGACATCACATAGTGTGCTGTCCACATCCATTCCTGCCCCTATGAAATGAATGGGTCTGCAACCCTTCCGCAAAATTGCGGAAGGGATGCGGATCCATTTTGCGGACGTGTGAATTAGGCCTTAGAGTATGGAATGATGCAGCAGATCCAGCCCATGTGAATAGGGTGTTTCTGTAGCATGTGCATGGATTTCTGCAAACTCCATTTAGACCAATAAGACAGTTGCAAAAATGCAGGTATCTGCCATATGTAACCCAAAACAGCACTAGCCACATGGCTACCATAATGGCTACAGATGCCACTGCAGAACTAGCAACAAGGACCCCCTTAATATTGTATGCCCACCATATTCCTCTATAACAGCCATGGTAAACCCATAACTCTGCTGCCCATATTGTCTCTATAATGGTCACAGTACCCACCACATAACAGTTCTGGTCACAATACCCTCACAACAGTCCTGGAAAAAAATCTAAAACTGGCCCAAGATACCACAGAGTAGAACACAATTCTACCTCAGCAGAACCAGATACCACGGTGCAGCACAAAATACTGCCTAGAACATTTAGAGCTTAGCCCTAGGAAGTTTTGCCCAGGACCCCGAAATACAAGTTCAATACTGCAGTGGGGAATGGGAACCAACGGTTCTTGGTCCCGCTGTTCACTCTCATAGGCCACTAGGCCTGAAGCCTGTGAGGCAGCGCAGGAAGTCAAGAAGTGATGACATAATTGCGGGGTTTCAGGTGGTTGCGATGATATCATCGCGACAGGACACGAGAAAGTGAGGCTGTTGGCCAAGAGGCCTGCCATGCAGACTGCATCAAGAAGTTGAACTCAGTTTTTTTTTTTCCTCAGTCACTTTTGGGGTAATATAGAAGGTGGACAATACAACTAGTGGGGGCAGTTCAACTACTGGGAGTATGACCGAGCATTATAACTACCTGGAGCAATGCAAGGGACATTATAACGGGGGCATGACATAGCATTATCTATAAATGGGCCCTGGTATAGACCCTCGGGATATACCCTGAAGACACACAATGCCGGTCAATGGGCCGGAAATTCCCTGTAGGGGTCCTACCTATACTTTTTAAAACAACATACTTTATTTCTTCCATTAAAAGGTCAAGCTATACTAATGTAACCTAAAACTATCAGGCTATATTGGGGAATTTTTTGCAATGTCACTGTATAAGTTGTGGAACTTTGCTCACGACCTACTCATGTGATTTACGTGGCAAGAGAGAGTGGTGTTGATACCATATGGCATATATAGGAGTTTGGCCCGTTACATATGGTGCTTTGTTCGACTGTTCAGCAAAAGTGCACGACTTACACTAGTAACTGGTGGGATTTGATGGAGCAACGTGCTCCTATGACTTGCAGTACTGACACTCAAGCATCCGGAAGGGTATGTCTGTGCTATCCGCACTCCCTGTGACTCAATGCTCTGTCACCTGTCTCTCTCACAGGGACACTATCTTAAGTGTCGCTGAATACATATCCGCACACACCTCATGCACAATGGAGGATCACATTCACACACACTCTAATCCTTGCCTAACCCTTGGCTAATACACCAAAACTCCTGACGAAGCCGCATAGCGGAGAAACATGTCGGGTTGAGGAGTGTTAGATTTGTGCTTTTAGCCAGGCTTAGGGAAAGCGAGTCACTCTCAATCAAGCTTCATGTTGAAGCAATAGTTAGGCAAGGGTTAGAGAGTGTGTGAATGTGATCCTCCATTGTGCATGAGGTGTGTGCGGATATGTATTCAGCGACACTTAAGATAGTGCTGAACAGTCGCACAAAGCACCATATGTAACGGGCCAAACTCCTATATATACCATATGGTATCAACACCACTCTCTCTTGCCACGTAAATCACATGAGTAGGTCGTGAGCAAAGTTCCACAACTTATACAGTGACATTGCAAAAAATTACCCAATATAGCCTCATAGTTTTAGGTTGCATTAGTATAGGTTGACGTTTTAATGGAAGAAATAAAGTATGTTGTTTTATAAAGTATAGGTAGGGCGACGGAAATAGATTGACATGGTTCGACGCACTTTTGGGGTCAGGGGATTCTATGATTCCATTGTCAGACCTGTATTGCAGGATTCACGGTATACAGACTATAGGAATTTTGTATCGGGCCTTTACAGCGTGGGAAAGGGAGCTGCAGGTACCTGGACTAACTAAACAAATTAGAGAAGGCTATGAGATGGTACGGAAGGCCATATATAATGAACAGTGGCGAGAGACACAGTTGAGACTGATGCACAGGGCGACCTTTGCATTTGACCTGCCATATAGGAGCGCCCCAGCTCACTATTTGAGACACTGCCCTAAGTGTCTGTTACCGAAAGCAGGTCTTCTTCACGCTTTGTGGCAGTGCCCAAATGTGTCTCCTATATGGTCCCAGGCCAAGGATTTTATAGCTACGGTGTGGGAAGTGGACCTAACCCTCACACCCCAACAATGTATCTTTCAATTTATCCCGGTTGACCAAGAAAACGAGGACGGGAATGGCGTCAGAGTGAAGGGGGTACGTATCCTACTGATGTCTGTCAAAAGGCGCTTACGCCACTGGCTCAGCAAAGATTCCCCAACATGGGATGAAGTGTTAGGTATAATGAAAGCCATGCTATACATGGAACGTTTGGAATTGGAACGACATAAAGAGAAATCAATAGGCAACTTCATTAAAAAATGGAGAAAATTCATGGAGAATTCATTGCCACTAGGAGAAATTAGTGAAGTAATGGCCCCATTTACACAAACCAAATGGTACATGCAGGCCAAGATTAGCGGGAAATTAGGTTGCTTGGAGGTGGATGAAAGAGAAGGTGAGAGGGAGGCCTAGTGCCCGACTATGGCAGGACGCCGGACGAGATGGGTAGACTGTGAGATTTTGCATCATTTCCTTAAGTTCTAAGGGTTGGTTGGGTTAGGGTGGGGGGCGAGGAGGCAGTTATGGGGAAAATAAGGAAAAAAGGGAAAAAAGTGGAGATACAAGACTCCTTTATTGGGAAGGTCAACACCACTCTCTCTTGCCACGTAAATCACATGAGTAGGTCGTGAGCAAAGTTCCACAACTTATACAGTGACATTGCAAAAAATTACCCAATATAGCCTGATAGTTTTAGGTTGCATTAGTATAGGTTGACGTTTTAATGGAAGAAATAAAGTATGTTGTTTTATAAAGTATAGGTAGGACCCCTACAGGGAATTTCCGGCCCATTGACCGGCATTGTGTGTTTTCATGACAGAGCATTATAACTACCTGGGGAAATACATAGGGATATTATAAGTACTGAGGCATTACAGGGGACATTATAACTACTTGGGGCAATACAGAGTGACATTATAGCTACTGAGAGCATGACAGAGCATTATAACTACCTGGGGGAATGCAAGGGACATTACAACTTCTGGGGGCTTGACATTCGGACGTTAAAACTACTGGGGGCAACACAGGAGAGCATTATAACTACATGGGGCAATGCAGGGGACGTTTTGCCTACATGGGGCAATACATAGGGACATTATAAGTACTGAGATAATACAGGGGACATTATAACTACTTGGGGCAATACAGAGGTACATTATAACTACTGAAGAGAAATACAGAGGGACATTATATCTACTGAAGACCAATACAGAGGGACATTACAAGTACTGGGGCAATACAGAGGACATTATAACTACCTGGTACAATACAGAGGGACATTATTACTATTTAAAATTCTATAATTGCGATAGGCACTCAACATCTGAGACCACTCAGAGCTATTATATACCATAAAATGTATTCATTGAAAAATACAGGCAGCCTTTATTCAATTCCTCTGGCGAAACAAAAGGCCCCGAAAAGCTTATGAAAAATTAACTATGCTAAAATGGGAAGGGGGATTACAACTTCCGAACATCCGCCATTATAATCTAGCAGCGTTGTTTAGACATGTAAAGGACTGGGTTTGGGGTTCATCCCATTTCACAGCGGGCAGAGTGGAACAGGAGCTGGCTAAACCCTGGGATTTAACGGCTATCTTACACACCAAACTAAAAGATATTCCACCTCACATTAAACAATCTCTACTGCTACGGGACACCATTATGGCATGGAAGGCGGTACGCAAAATATACCAGCTACCGATTTATATATCACATTACATTGTGGTCTCTACCGTCCTTCCCACAAGGGAGAGAAAATTCAATGTACCGGATATGGCTTCAAAAGAGTATTCACAAACTTAGGGACGTGTTAGATGACGCAAACATGAAAATGCTGACATGGGATGAAATTAGGGCTAAATATGAGCTGACAGCCCCCCACTTCCTTCCCTTCTTACAACTACAAGGGTACTGCAGATCACTAGCGGAACAGCTGGGCGACGGAAATAGATTGACATGGTTCGACGCACTTTTGGGGTCAGGGGATTCTATGATTCCATTGTCAGACCTGTATTGCAGGATTCACGGTATACAGACTATAGGAATTGTGGATCGGGCCTTTACAGCGTGGGAAAGGGAGCTGCAGGTACCTGGACTAACTAAACAAATTAGAGAAGGCTATGAGATGGTACGGAAGGCCATATATAATGAACAGTGGCGAGAGACACAGTTGAGACTGATGCACAGGGCGACCTTTGCATTTGACCTGCCATATAGGAGCGCCCCAGCTCACTATTTGAGACACTGCCCTAAGTGTCTGTTACCGAAAGCAGGTCTTCTTCACGCTTTGTGGCAGTGCCCAAATGTGTCTCCTATATGGTCCCAGGCCAAGGATTTTATAGCTACGGTGTGGGAAGTGGACCTAACCTCACACCCCAACAATGTATCTTTCAATTTATCCCGGTTGACCAAGAAAACGAGGACGGGAATGGCGTCAGAGTGAAGGGGGTACGTATCCTACTGATGTCTGTCAAAAAGGCGCTTTACGCCACTGGCTCAGCAAAGATTCCCCAACATGGGATGAAGTGTTAGGTATAATGAAAGCCATGCTATACATGGAACGCTTGGAATTGGAACGACATAAAGAGAAATCAATAGGCAACTTCATTAAAAATGGAGAAAATTCATGGAGAATTCATTGCCACCAGGAGAAATTAGTGAAGTAATGGCCCCATTTACACAAACCAAATGGTACATGCAGGCCAAGATTAGCGGGAAATTAGGTTGCTTGGAGGTGGATGAAAGAGAAGGTGAGAGGGAGGCCTAGTGCCCGACTATGGCAGGACGCCGGACGAGATGGGTAGACTGTGAGATTTTGCATAATTTCCTTAAGTTCTAAGGGTTGGTTGGGTTAGGGTGGGGGGCGAGGAGGCAGTTATGGGGAAAATAAGGAAAAAAGGGAAAAAAGTGGAGATACAAGACTCCTTTATTGGGAAGGTCATACACAAAGACAGAGCCAAGTTCTCTATTTATCTGTATTATCGTACTCCTATGATCACTTGCACTGATTACTCTGCCATTGCTACAATGTACCACGATTGTATGATTGTATGACTTGTTTTGTCTCCAAATAAAGAGATGTTATAAAAAAAAAAATAAAAAAATGTATTCATTGAACAACTAAAATTCACAAGGAGGAAGTACCTATCGAAGCTGATTCATATAAAAAAAACTATAAAAATTAATAAAAATAATAACCAATGAAAGATGAAAACGCATATATATCTCTCAGTGGTAAGATATGTGTAGTGTGTGGGCGACAGGGTCATAAGCGGCCGGAACAATAATTAGTTGCCATCAGCCACATAGTACACACAACCTCTGTACTGACCACCGTAGCGGTAACACAATATACAGTATTTCCCGATTCCTGTGTATGATAATTCATGGATGTTAAGGCTCGTTCACATCACCGTTTTTCTTTTCCGTTCTCCGGCTCCGTTAAGGAGCAGGAGACCGGAAAGGACACATGCTGTACATAACTGACACCAACGGAGCCTAAAGACCCCATAAACTTTATTGGGGTCCGTTTGGTGTCCGCTAAGAACATGATTTTTGAACGGAGACGAAAGTAGTGCATGCAGGACTTCCGTGTCCGCTCAAAAATCAAGTTCTGAAGCCTTACATTAATATTCTCCTTAATCCACTACGATAGTTAGTAGATAAAAAAAAGGAAGCAGTAACCATGCCGTTAAACCAACTGACTGCCATCCTTTTAAAATTGACAACCATAGATTATATTAGACTATAACGGAATAAATAATTTAGATATTAGCAATTTCCTCTAAAACAAAGGACCTAGCTTTGACCAATGGTTGAAATATATGTAATATATGTTATTTATTTCAGCCTGAACTTATTATGTAGTTTTATATTTTTATTTTTTTCATATTTTTTTATTCACCAGCAATTCTATGTGGTATTATGCACTTCAGCTAATATAAAATTGATGGGAAACATCTTTGATGACTAATGTGATGAAATTGATGTGAAATATTTCTTGACATTATAACCCCTTTTTAATGTGAATTGAATATACATTTTGATTTAAATATTTATATACAAAGCTAAATATGTAAAAAAGGATTATATACTCTCAGGGCTAATTTTTTTAAGTAAAAACGCATAAAAATGAGAAAAACATATTAAAAACGCAACTAAAATGCGATTGCGTTTTCGTGGGATATGATTTATAAGATAGAGACTTTCAGTATCCTTAAATTACCTGTCAGATTATACATAGATAAATGAAGAAGATAAGTACCTGATAATCCAGCACGTCCTTTGCAAGTAACCACTATCTCAGATGACCATTCAGTAGACTATAAAAGTGGGCAGGGGATAGTGAAGCAGGTAACCACTGATGAAGGAGTAAGTTAATACTCCGAAACACGTTTAGTTTATGTTATACCTGCATATCTAAAGACCCACGTTGTTGATCCATGGATAAAGCCTAAAAAAGATGTTTCATCTAATTATGAGACAAGCGCAGTGTTAATCGCACAATCCTCCTCCCGGTACTTAATCAATAAAGATCGGGACTGAAAGAGAGAAGCCAACACATGAAAGAGGTACGTGGTATGCCGTGCACGAATCTCTAGGATCCCACGCTGTATAGTCGGGAGAGAAAGTATTGCACCTAGGGCTTTCTGCAAGGATGAGGTAATACAGATCCCTCTACTCACCGCCACGTGGGACGCCACGTTGTAGCAGTAGATAGATACTTTGTTCTTACAACATTAACCTCTAAACCAAGCACCGATATCTCAAAGAAATACATTGTTGTACAAACAATTAACACAGTGTACTTGGCTAAACTATTGACTGGACACTAAGTGACTCTAACGATTATATCGCTGCATAAGAACTAATATAGTGCACTTACCTTAATCACTTACTGAAAATTAAGTATTATTAACCCTTGTGGACACAAAGTTTGATTAATCTCTGTGGATTTTTGATGGTGATTCCTAAACACCTCACAGTTGTTTTAACTGCATGGTTACTTCTTCCTCTTTTTTTACCTACTAACTATCATAGTGGATTAAGGAGAATGTTCATGTAACATCCATGAATTATCATACACAGGAATCATAAAATACTGTATATTGTGTTACCGGTACGGTGGTCAGTACAGTGGTTGTGTGTACTGTGTGGCTGATGGGCAACTAGTTATTGTGCCGACCGCTTATGAGCTTGTCGCCCACGCACTACACGTATCTTACAATTGAGATATATATGCGTTTTCATCTTTCATTGGCTATTATTTTTATTAATTTTTATCAATTTTATTTACTGTATTTTTCGCCCCATAAGTGGGGGAAAAATGCCCCTGTGTCTTTTGGGGCAAATACTAATGAGCGCTCCCATTATTGAATCGCTCATTAGTACTGGAGGACCAGGAAGCGGTGAAGTCTCTGTACTCACCTCTTCCTGGTCCTCGGCTGTCGGCTGTGCAGTGACTGTGCACAGCGTGAGGGCGCTCTATGACCTCACGCTGTGCGTGCCGGTTCACAGCACAGCCGCCAGCAGGAGGAACAAGAGCGTGGGCAGCAAGGAGCGGTGTCCAGGAGCAGGAGAGGTAAGTGGTTTATGTATTTTATTAAACATGAAACAATAGAGGCTGATCTGAGACAATGGGTGCTGCTGGGGGCTAACATGACAGGCAATGGGGGCTGTTGGGGCCAATATGAGAGGCAATGGGGGCTACTGAGGATTGATATGTGGCAATGGGGGCTACTGAGGGCTGATATGTGGCAATGGGGGCTGCTGGGGGCTAATATAAGAGGCAGTGGGGGCTGCTGGAGGCTGATATGAGGTCTAATTAGGGTCTGAGGTCTGATTGGGGTCATTCACATTGGAATCTGAGCTGATGTCTGATTGTGGGTCTGATCTGAGGTCTTGTTGGGGTCTTATTAACATTGGGGGTCTGATTGGTGCTGTTAGCTGAGGTCTGATCTGAGGTCTAATGAAAAATATTTTTTTCTTATTGTTTTCCTTTAAAACCTAGGTGCGTCATATGGGCTGGTGCGTCTTTTAGGGCGAAAAATACGGTATATGAATCAGCTTTGATAGGTACTTCCTTGTGAATATTAGTTGTTCAATAAATAAGTTTTATGGTATACAATAGCTCTGAGTGGTCTCAGATGTTGAGTGCCTATCGCAGTTATATTATTTCAAATTCCAAAATCTTGACAGGGTGAGTCAATAACGATAAGAGCACAAATCCATACCAACAGAAGGGTGAGCCTCTATAACAATATATATTGTCACATTATAACTATTGAAGAGCAATACACAGGCAAATATTATCCGCTCACACAGGGGTCCCTGCAGAGATTTTGAGAAGGCAGGTCCCTGATAAAAGATGATACCGGCTGTCCTACCACTGTACCTACAAGTCACCTGATCCATCCAGTGCATCTATAATAATAAACTGGGTAGTTTGTCAAATAATCTACCAGTTTTTTTTAAAATAATTTAGGAAGGTTGAGGTGCTGTACATTGCCTACCTCTATGTATTGCAGTCAGTCTAACATGCCATGTGCCACTTGTGCAGAGGGTGGTAGAATAGGGGCCCACCTTACTCAGGGCCCCACGCAATGCAACGGTTGTTGTCTGGCCAAAAACTGACACTGGGGTTGTTCTCTGCCAGAACAGCATGCCGGATCTGGGATGTCGGAGATGTGAATGTAGACTTAGATGTCGTAAGGGATCGCTCTCTGTCAGGGGTGGCGCAATGACAGACTTCGCATCAACAGGGGGTTTAAAATTCATACTGTGCTTTATTGTGGGCACTTCAACATATACAAGTGAACCCTGTCACATCCAGTATCTTTAATGCCTACGTCTTCCTGTTCTGGCTGTGCTCAATGGCCATGGCTTGCACTGGTGCCACCGAGAATTCAGACAGTTGTCAATTGGGGGCAAGAGGGATGAGCACTGGTGTGGTCCTAATAGGAGGGTGGATGAAATGTTAACCAATAAAGAGTAAGGTTGTAATTGCAGTGAGTTCCCCTTATGTACTGTAGGTCCAAATCTAAACTTCTAGGACTGCCTAGAGAATTATTTAAGGTAAAGCACCCATTAATTCCAGGGTGCTGTGTATGAAATGGGTTATATGACAGACTGACTGGTAAGTGACAGACTGGTACAGAGGAGGAGAGGACCCTGCCCAAGAGGGCTTATAATCTACAGGGGAAGGAAACAGTTAGTGTCGGTAGAAGCCGCTCATGTTTACTGTAGGATATACTGTAGGCTTACTTGGTGAGTTTTCAGGTTGCAACTGAGCTTACACAGCACATAGAGGATTCCCCCTCCGACCACTGATACTGCATCTTGACTATTGAGTGAGTACCCTGTGCCCCGTGGGCTATTGAAGCTGACAAATCCTTGTTGGTTCCTCCTCTTTATCAGGATATATTCACACGTACTGGATACGCTGCACAGTTTCCATCCAGGTTTGCAGGCAGAAAACCTACAGCGTTATTTAAAATCCACAACACATGAGGATTTGAGCCAAAATCTGCCACCAGGTTTGCTCAATGGGGTTATCCGGGTACAAATTATACCATTTCCGTCTGCTGCTCTGTCTAACTCCTGAGATCGGGAGAGTGGTCATGAGTGTATTTGCTCTGACATCACAACCAGGCCTCCCATGATGCCCTCCATCAGAATTTCCTCCCAGATGGTCTTCATGTCACACCCATGTGATCTTGGAATTGGCTGGTCAAACACTCTCAATCCGCAAGCAGGGTAGGCAGATCGAGGATGTGTGGGAGAAAACATTCAGAAGAGACCTGCTGGTGGATGGAGGGTGTATTGGGCACAGTTTTTGGCCCATAGAAGGGTGTAGTAAGCATTTACATTTCTGGATGGACTTGCAGCCCACTCCACTATGGGATGTGTTGTGGCTGCTGCTCATCTACACCCACAACCCGGAAGTTCGGGTTGTAAACAATAAAGCCCCAAACTACAGTAACCAGTGTAAGTAACGCTGAATCCGGTTACGTAATATTTATCTTCATGCTCGCTTGCATTCGGATGCTGTGCTCAGATAAACCAGCAGTAACATGCATCGAGGGGACTCGTCTGTGAGTTCTCTCCATTATGTACAGTATGTGAGCACTGGAGTCCTCTTAATGCATTTTACTGGTTTGTCTGGGCACAGCGTCCAAATGCAAGTGAGTATGAAAACAAATCAGTGTCACGTACACTATACACCACTTACTCTAGTTTGGGGGCTGTTTCGGAGCTGACGGATTCCCTTTAAGTGGCATTTTGTAGGATCGCATACAACTTCCTTAAAGGGGTTCTGCAGTTTGTTTAAACTGATGAGCTATCCAGCATCTGATCGGCGGGAGTCTGACACCCGGACCTCCGCCGATCAGCTGTTTGAGAAGCCAGCGGCGCTCCTGGAGCGCCGCGGCTGTCTCACTGTTTACTGCAGGCCCAGTGACGTCACGACTTGTATCAACTGGCCTGGGCGCGGCTAAGCTCCATTCAAGTGAACAGAGTTTAGCTGCGCCCAGCCCAGTTGATACAAGTCGTGACATCACTGGGCCTGCGGTAAACAGTGAGAAGGCTGCGGCGCTCCAGGAGCGCCGCTGCCTTCGCAAACAGCTGATCGGTGGGGGTTCCAGAGGATAGATCATCTGTTTAAACAAACTGCAGAACCCCTTTAAGATAATTTATGCTGTATGTGGACCTAAGGTTGTGGACTGAAGGAGAACAACGCAAGTACAGAGGCTGAATACCAAGTTGATCATATCTTAATTATTTTTACATGCCCTAATCGAGCCAACATAGAGCCAAAGCCACAATGGAATGGTCCACATCAAAGCATATCCATGTGTTAGAATGGTCCAGTCACAGTCCAGACCTAAATCCCATTGAGAATCTGCGGCAAGACTTGAAAATTGCTGTTCCATCCAATCTGATTGAGCTTGAGCTATTTTGCAAAGAAGAATGGGCAAAAATGTCAGCCTGTAGATGTGCAAAGCTGGTAGAAAAACCAAAAACATAAACCAAAAGACTTGCAGCTGTGATTGCAGTGAAAGGTGGTCCTACAAAGTATTTACTTTGGGGGCAGAATACAAATGCACATCACACTTTCCAGATTTTAATTTATGAACATTTTTAAAAATGATGTACCATAGGTGGGAACAAAACACGTGCAAAAGTCATGTTGCGTAAGGGCTCTTTCACACTTGCGTTCTGAGGATCCGGCGGGCACTTCCGTCCCGCCGGATCCGTCAGAACGCAAGTGGACTGACAGCATTTGAAGACTGATCAGTTTCCTGATCAGTCTTCAACATGCTTTCACTGTTACCATGGCAGCCAGGACACTACTGGAGTCCTGGCTGCCATGGTACTAGCAGCAGTGCTATCTGCGCTGCGGCGCTGGCGCTCCTATGACGTCACAGGTCCGGGCGGCGCATAGATCAATGCGCCGCCCGGACCTGTGATGTCATAATGGAGCACCCGGCGGCCGCAGCGCAGGTAAGTACACTGCTGCGTTGTACTTACCATGGCAGCCAGGACTCCAGTAGCGTCCTGGCTGCCATGGTAACCGATCCGAGCCCCAGCTTACACTGGGGCGCCGATCGGAACAGAACGGCTGCTGCGCATCGCTAAACGTCGGATCCGGCATTGCGGCATGTCTTCCGGCTTTTTGGACGGAGACAAATCCGCAGCATGCTGCGCTTTTGTCAACGTCCAAAAAACGTTCACATACTGAACGGAAGACATCCTGATGCATCCTGAACGGATTTCTCTCCATTCAGGATGCATTGGGATTATCCTGATCAGTTTCTTTCCGTCCTAGAGCCCCGAGGACGGAACTCTAGGACGGAAAGAAACAACGCTAGTGTGAAAGAGGCCTAAGAAAATTTTGTTCTCTAGTGGCCAATGAGCCTTATAGTATCAGTCCATTTTGACCATTTTGATTTGACCCGCTGCTGTCATCAGCATATGCCTTTTGCAGTCCACAATGGGGAGACAACAGCTTCCAATATGGAAGCATTCCTGACATCTCTGTGTCCAGGTGTGCTTGCAGCATCTACGCTGTTTAGGTAGTCAAGGTTTTTGCTCTTGCTTCTGGTGCCGTTCCTTTCTAATAAACATGAAAAAAAGATATATAGCAAAAATAATTAGCTCTCATCACCTGCCCAGCATGTTGTGTAATGTCCCTCCAGCAGACAGGGTTCTTCATGAGGTCATAATCTCTGGCTGCTGAAGGGACTTCACTGTGACACACACACAGTCTATGCAAAGGCTACATGACCCTTACAATATCAGTATTCATTTTGATCTGGACCAGGCTACTTGTCAGCAGCAGCCTTTTGCAGCCCACAAGGGGGAGACAAAAGCTTCCAAAATGGAAGTGAATAAACCACAAGCATTGCCATTGCTGACATCTTCTACGGCAGGGATGCCTAACCTGCGGCCCTCCAGCTGTTGCAAAACTACAACTCCCAGCATGCCTGGATAGCCTACAGCTATCAGCCCACAGCAGGGCATGGTGGGAGTTGTAGTTTTACAACCGCTGGAGGGCCGCAAGTTGGGCATCCCTGTTCTACGGCATGCTGTGTGTCCAGATGGACTTGCAACATCCATGCAGTTTTTTTTGCAGTGCAAGGTGGGTTACTTCAAAAACATATAGGGATAGTTCATTAATCTTGGCCACAGTTTTAGGGCTGCAGCTGCAATGGCCAGGTTTGGGGTGGCCCCAACTAGTAGCGTAGCTATGAGGGAAGCAGCTGCTTCTGGGAGCTCAGATGGGGCCCGGAGCAGTACTAGATTGTAACAGCAGTAATAGATTGGGAACAAGATCACAGGCTGCAGCTAACTGTGCTTTTCTCAGTTCCCCTACCCTTTGCAGCTGCTGCAGCCTGCCAGTGCTACCGCAAACTCACTGGCTGTGCTACCTTTAAGGGGTTATCGAACCTGGACCTAACCCTTTTTTCCCTCATTCAGCATGAAGGAGTGGAGCATCGAGGTATTTCATGCTATAATGCTCCCCCTGCCCTTTGCTGTATCGCACAGGAAAAAGGCTCTTTTTTTAGATCGTACCCAGTCTATGTATGGGAATGCTAGGCGAAGAGCTCCGCCTAGCAGTGAGCCCGGTGACCTCACCGACACTAATGGGCTGTCTTTAGTGCTGCACTAGCCTGTAAAACAGCCTATCTCAGCGCTACAGACCGCCCATTAGTGTCAGTGACATCACCAGGATCACTGCTAGGCAGAAACTTCCGCCTAGCAGTGTAAAAATATAACCAAAACAGCCCTTGCACTGTGCTTCGATGCTCCACTCTTAAGGGCTGAATAGGTGAAGAATGGGTTGTGCCCAGGTTCAGTTCTGAACTCGGACTACCTCATTAATAACTGCTTCGCAGACCCTTCACACTCTGCAACTGACTTCCCTCTTCACTGCTGAGTCAAGGCGGAGGTTGAGGGAAGAATGTCTGCTGACTCCCAGTCCTGCCCTGTATGTAGGAATTCAGAGGCTACAGCTTTCTGTGATGGACACCCCCCACCCCATCCTGTAAAACACTAAGTTTATTTGTGTGTAAAGTGTGTTCACTTCATCTGTTAACTGTTCAAATGGTGTGTGATGAATAAATGTGTGTGTATATACTGTGTATGTTTATACATGTGTGTCTATATATGTATAGTATATGTGTAATATATAAGTACAATATCTCCAAAAGTGAGTACACCCCTCATTTTTGTGTATATTTTATTATATCTTTTTATGGGACAACACTGAAGATATGACACTATGATACAATATAAAGTAGTCAGTGTACAGCTTACATAACAATGTAAATTTGGTGTGCCATTAATGTCTAAACCGCTGGCAACAAAAGTGAGTACACCCCTAAGTCAAAATGACTAAATTGTGCCCAATTAGCCATTTTCCCTCCCCAGTGTCATGTGACTTGTTAGTGTTACAAGGTCTCAGGTGTTTCATGAGTAAGGACCGTAATGTTTCTTAAGGTCTGAAACGCGTTGTTCGTTGAGTTAAATTTGCAACTTTTAAGAAGCTGGATTTTCCTGTTTTCTCATTTGAAGGTCTCAGGTGTGAATGAGGAGCAGGTGTGTTATATTTGGTGTTATCACTCTCACACTCTCTCATACTGGTCACTGGAAGTTCAACATGGCACCTCATGGCAAAGAACTTACTGAGGATCTGAAAAATGAATTGTTGCTCTACATAAAGATGGTCTAAGCCAGTGGTGGCGAACCTATGGCACTGTTGCCAGAGGCGGCACTCAGAGCCCTCTCTGTGGGCACCCACGTCCTGGAAAAATTCTATGATGTACCAATATGCACTATGAACTAGGGATCGACCGATATTGATTTTTTAGAGCCGATACCGATACCGATATTCTGTGAACTTTCAGGCCGATAGCCGATATTTTATACCGATATTTTGCGCATTAAAATTTTTGGATTTTTTTTTTTCTGTTACAGCGTTCAACGCTTTTTAAAAAAAAAATATTTTAATAGTTTGGACTTTTTCGGCACAGCGATATGTTTTTTTATTTATTGTTTATATATTTTATATGTAAAATTGGAAAAGGGTTAATTTATACTTAATATTTTAATTTTTTTTTTACTATTTTAAATTGTTTTACTTTTTATTTTATTACCATTTCCCCCCTTAGGGGTAGAACCTGGGCTCTTTACATCCCTTGTCCTATTCACCCTAATAGAGATCTATCAGGGTAAATAGGATCTTACACTGTCCCTGCTGCCCTTTGCTATGGGCACACAGCAGCAGGAACCGACCATGGCAGCCAGGGCTTCAGGAGCGTCCTGGTTGCCATGGTAACCGATCGGAGCCCCAGCATTACACTGCTGGGGCTCCGATCAGAAGAGAGATGGTGGGGGACCCTGTGGCCACTGCCACCAATGATATTAATACTGAAAGGATGGGGGAGGACACACTGGCCACCAATGTTTTTTATACTGTGGACAGGGTGGGCTGAGGGCGCACTGGCCACCATTGATAATAACGTTTAAGATATTACAAACGCAGGCATTAGAAACACATTGCCCAGACCCTGCCTCTGATAGAGCGCTGCGATCCGCGTCAATTAACGCCTCAGGTGCGGCACCTGAGGAGTTAATTGACGCGGATCGCAGCGCTCTATCAGAGGCAGGGTCTGGGCAATGTGTTTCTAATGTCTGCGTTTGTAATATCTTAAACGTTATTATCATTGGTGGCCAGTGCGCCCTCAGCCCCTCCTCCTCTTCTCTCATTGGTGGCCAGTGCGCCCTCAGCCCCACCTTCTCTTCTCTCATTGGTGGCCAGTGCGCCCTCAGCCCCTCCTTCTCTTCTCTCCATTGGTGGCCAGTGCGCCCTCAGCCCCTCCTCCTCCTCTTCTCTCATTGGTGGCCAGTGCGCCCTCAGCCCCTCCTCCTCTTCTCTCATTGGTGGCCAGTGCGCCCTCAGCCTCTCCTCCTCCTCCTCTTCTCTCCATTGGCAGCGCGGCACATGGGAAGGGAGAGACACTGCCTCCTTCTCCCCTGTGCTGCTCAGGGAAAATGGCCGCGCTGAGACCGGCGCGCTCATGTTCTGTGATAGCACAGTTATCGGTATATCGGCCTGCTTAGGGGCCGATACTGATATCTGTGCAAATCATGAATATCGGCCGATAATATCGGCCAAACCGATAATCGGTCGACCCCTACTATGAACGGCACAAGCAGCGCGCTGAATGTAGGCAGGCTATTATAGCTAAATGATAAAGTACATAACAGATACGCTATATTGGTATTCGGGTTAAATTGCTGTGTTGGCACTTTGCGATGAATAAGTGGGTTTTGGGTTACAGTTTGGGTACTTGGTCTCTAAAAGGTTCGCCATCACTGGTCTAAGCTATAAGAAGATTGCAAACACCCTGAAACTGAGCTGCAGCACGGTGGCCAAGACCATACAGCAGATTAACAAGACAGGTTCCACTCAGAACAGGCCTCACCATGGTCAACCAAAGAAGTTGAGTACATGTGCTCAGCGTCATATCCAGAGGTTGTCTTTTCAGTAGATGTATGAGTTCTTCCAGCATTGCTGCAGAGGTTAAAGGGGTGGTGGGTAATGTCTCATTCATATGTCAGTATTTTGGTCAGTGATTTCCATCAGTAATTGTGAGCTAAAATCAGGTGCGGCTCTAAACACAGAACAAGTGAAGATCTTTACCTGATACCTTATGTCTGTGGAGGCTCCAATCCTGGTTTTGGCTCACAATCGCTGATAGAAATCACTGACCAAAACACTGATGTGTGAATGACTCTTAAACCTGTAAGTACTCAGACCAAACTTGGCACACTGTATCAAATTGGTCTGCATGGATGTTGTCCCAGAAGGAAGCCTCTTCTAAAGATGATGCACAAGAAAGCCTGCAAACAGTTTGCTGAAGACAAGCATACTAAGGACATGGATTATTGGAACCATGTCTGTGGTCTCATGTGACCAAGATAAACTTATTTGGTTAAGATGGTGTGAAGCGTGTGTGGCAGCAACCAGGTGAGGAGTACAAAGAGTGTCTTGTCTACAGTCAAGCATGGTGGTGGGAATGTCATAGTTGGGGGCTGCATGAGTGCTGCCGGCTGTGAGGAGCTACAGTTAATTAATCCCCTCCCTTCGGAAACTGGGCTGCAGGGCAGTGTTCCAACATGATAGTAACCCCAAACACACCTCCAAGATGACCACTAGCTTGCTAGTACCTTGATAAAAATTCTGGACAAGTATGTCTCCAGACCTAAACCCTATTGAGCATCTGTGGGGCATCCTCAAACGGAAGGTGAAGGAGGATGTGTAAATATATGTTTGTGTGAAGGTGAAGGTGTGTAAATATATGTTTGTGTGTATATGTATATATATATATATATATTTATATAGGATACCTAAAAGCGAGCAGCACTCCAAGGTAATAAGGTGAAAAAAGGAAAAGTTTAATCACCCATGTGGTGTAGCGACATTTCGGCTCTGCACTAGAGCCTTACTTAAGCTCAAGGTTTGAGAAAGGCTCTAGTCCAACGCCGAAACGTCGCTACACCACATGGGTGAATACAATTTTTTCCTTTTTTTCACCTTATTACCTTGGAGTGCTGTTCGCTTTTGTGTATCCTGTATATTGGGTAAGCTTATTCCCATTGAGTGTGCACCCAGTTAGTTCAGTCAGTGCTGCCCCTTTTTTTTCTTTTGTGTATATATATAGATATATATATAATATGTGTGTGTATATATACACTGTGTATGCATATATACACTGAGACCCTAAGGCTCACAGTTCACATCAGCGTTAAGCCTTTCCGTACTCCTGCTCCGTTATATAAGCAGTCGAATGGAAAGGACAGACTTGGCATATAACTGAGCTGAACAGAGCCCACAGTCACTGTGCCTCTGCATGAACAACACAGGCCTGATTTCATCTTCATGGGTGGCAATTTGGCACATAGCTGAGCCGAACGGAGCCCACAGGCCCTATAGACTATAATGGCGTCCGTTAGGTTTCCGCTCAAAGGAAGATTTTTGAAGCAGAGACAAAAGTCGTGCATGCAGGTCTCCGCTTCAAAAATCTTTCTCTGAGCGGAAAGCTAACGGGCCCCATTATAGTCTAAAGGGACCGTGGGCTCCGTTTGGCTCAGCTATGTGCCAAATTGCCATCCATGAAGATGAAATCAGGCCTGTGTTGTTCATGCAGAGGCACAGTGACTGGATTAATGATGTTATTCAAGATGTATGAGCTTGTCACTATAGCAGTCACAAAGTATAGGGCAGTTCGGTATTGACTAGACACACCTGCCCACACTGTAACACCACCACCAAAGGCAAAAAGTGGCTGATGGATAGCGCTCTCGTTGACGCCTCCAACATCGGTGGCAGCCATAATTTCTGCTCATCAGTGAACAGCTCTAAGCCCCACTGGTCCCTCGTCCAGTGTAGATGCTCCCTGACCCATGCAAGACGATGACACCGGTGCCTGGTGGTGTGGTCAGGTACCCTTGCTGGTCGTCTAGCAAGCAGACAATGCTGAGGTAAATGGTTTCAAATGGTCTGATGTGACACTTGGGTGTCTCTCACCTCCCTTAAATGTGCCTGGAGTTGTGTGGCATTCATCATCCTGTTCCGCAGGACATTGTTCACAAATCTGTCATCAGTGTGTGATGTGGCCAAAGGACATCCAATTCTATGCCTTTCTGTGACTCTTCCAGTCTCTCTGTATCTCTGTTGAAACCTGTTGATGACACTCAGTGACACTCTAAGCTCAGTAGACAGCATTCTGCTTGAAGCCTCACAATGGTTAGATACTATTGATCAATTATTAGGTGTCGTCTTGGTCTCATGATGTCAAAACGTGAACAGCATGATGAGGAGGACTGTTTAAATACCAATTCTAATTGAACCAGGAGATTTATTGGGCATTTCATGGATCAACCACCTGTTGTGGATTTTGCCGTTAAAGTGGTTGTCCGGGTTGACAGTTTAACCTAGACATACCCACAATTTCACCCAGGCAGGCCCTGCAATATGAGCATTGGATCATTTCAAGGGCTTTTTTGTTTATAATAACACACTGCTGGGCGGAGGCTTCCGCCCAGCAGTGTTCTTGGTGCCGTCACCGACTCTGATGGGCGGGCTTTAGCGATGCCCTAGTCGTTTAAATCCTGCCAATTAGTGCTGGTGACGTCACCGGACTCACTGCTGTGCGGAAGCCTCCGCCTACCAGTCCTTATGGAAAGCCCAGTATGTCACCGGAACTCCATAAAATGCCTTTCCCCTGCGCAATCCAGTGCAGGGCAAAGGAGAGCATTGGAGCATGAAATGCTCCGATGCTCATAATAGGGGGCTGCCTAGTTGAAATTGTGGTTGTGTCCAGGTTTAGCTCTGAACCCAGACAACCCCTTTAAGATCCTTGTTAGAGAACAGTACTGAATCATTGAACAGTTGGACATGTGCATTCAAAAGTTTAGAGAAGGCTATATATATATATATATATATATATAGATATAGATATAGATATATTGATATATATAAATATTTAGTGGGGAAAATTTTGAAATTTTTCCCACCTACAAAGAATGGAGAGGTCTGTAATTTTTATTGTAGCTACACTTTAACTGTGAGAGACAGAAATAAATAAAAAAATTCAGAAAATCACATTGCATAATTTTAAAATAATTAATTTGCATTTTATTGCATGTAATAAGTATTTGATACAATAGAAAAACGGAACTTAATATTTGATACAGAAACCTTTTTTTTATAATTACAGACAGGGCCGGACTGGCCTACCGGGATACCGGGAAAATTCCCGGTAGGCCGGTAGCCCTGACTGCTGCACGGCCGGCCGGCGGCCGCAGGCACACTGGGCTCCAGTGGCGACGGAGATGAGCGCTTGCATTGCGCTCATCTCCGTGCGGAGCAGCAGCAGAGGAGGGAGAGGCGTGACCTCTCCCTGTTCCTCTGATAGGCTGCCAGCACTAGGCTGGCAGCCTATCAGAGGCCGGCTCCGGCATCGCGCCGCCGGAGCCGTACAGCTCGAGACACAGGCCGGAAGAGGCCTGCATCGCATCGCTGGAGGTAAGTATAAGTGTTCTTTTTTTTTTTTCTTGGGGCTACTGGCAGCACTAAAGGGGCTACTGGCAGCACTAAAGGGGGCTACTGGCAGCACTAAAGGGGCTACTGGCAGCACTAAAGGGGGCTACTGGCAGATAAAGGGGGCTACTGGCAGCACTAAAGGGGGCTACTGGCAGCACCAAAGGGGGCTACTGGCAGCACTAAAGGGGCTACTGGCAGCACTAAAGGGGCTACTGGCAGCACTAAAGGGGGCTACTGGCAGATAAAGGGGGCTACTGGCAGATAAAAGGGGCTACTGGCAGATAAAGGGGGCTACTGCCACTTAAAGCGGGCTACTGCCACTTAAAGGGGGCTACTGCCACTTAAAGGGGGCTACTGCCACTTAAAGGGGGCTACTGGCACCAAACGGGGGCTACTGGCACATAAAGGGTGCTACTGGCACTAATGGGGGCTACTGGCACTAAAGGGGGCTACTGGCACATAAAGGGGGCTACTGGCACATAAAGGGGGCTACTGACACTAAAGGGGGCTACTGGCACATAAAGGGGGCTACTGGCACATAAAGGGGGCTACTGGCACATAAAGGGGCTACTGGCACTAAAGGGGGCTACTGGCACTAAAGGGGACGGCTACTGGCACATAAAGGGGCGGCTACTGGCACATAAAGGGGCGGCTACTGGCACATAAAGGGACGGCTACTGATACTAAAGGGGGCTACTGGCACAAAAAGGGGGCTACTGGCACTAAAGGGGACGGTTACTGGCACACTGTTATGGGGGCACTGTGGATGTCACTGTTATGGGGATCTGTGGATGACACTGTTATGGCAGAATCTATGGATGACACTGTTATGGGGGAATCTGTGGATGACACTGTTATGGGGGAATCTGTGGATGACACTGTTATGGGGAATCTGTGGATGTCACTGTTATGGGGCGCTGTGGATGTCACTGTTATGGGGCGCTGTGGATGTCACTGTTATGGGGGATCTGTGGATGACATACAGTTATGGGGTACTTACACCTGCGGCATGGCTATCCGACTATCGGGCTGCTCACTCTCCTGATCCGCCATGCCGCAGTACCTGCAGACTGCCAGCAGCTGCTCTGTCCTCATTGACTATAATAGGCAGGTGACGGAGCTATGGCGCAGCACGGCAGAGATCGCCGGACTAAAAAGTACTGCATGTCCGACTTTTAGTCCGGCGATCTCTGCCATGCTGCACCATAGCTCCGCCCCTGCCCCTATTATAGTCAATGGGGACAGAGCAGCAGCACGGCAGTGCGCGGGTACTTGCGGCATGGCGGATCAGGAGGGTGAACAGCCCGGATAGGTCGGATAGCCATGCCGCAGGTGTAAAAGTACCCCCATAACAGTATGTCATCCACAGATTCCCCATAACAGTGTCATCCATAGATTCCGCCATAACAGTGTCATCCACAGATCCCCCATAAGTGTGTCATCCACAGATCCCCATAAGTGTGTCATCCACAGATCCCCCATAAGTGTGTCATCCACAGATCCCCATAACAGTGTGTCATCCACAGATCCCCACAACAGTGTCATCCACAGATCCCCATAACAGTGTGTCATCCACAGATCCCCCATAAAAGTGTGTCATCCACAGATCCCCACAACAGTGTGTCATCCACAGATCCCCCATAAAAGTGTGTCATCCACAGATCCCCATAGCAGTGTATCATCCACAGATCCCCATAACAGTGTGTCATCCACAGATCCCCCATAACAGTGTGTCATCCACAGATCCCCATAGCAGTGTGCCTGCCCTGCGCACTGAGGACAGATTGAAAAGAGGGAAGATCCGTGGAAGCAAGCAGAGGACAGCACAGCAGAAGATGGAATAGGTTCTTTTGTAAGTAAATTATTTTATTATAAATGTATCCCTGCATACCGCAATACTCGTATTTTGAATTTATATATACTTATTTCGTTTTTTTTCAGTTGTATGAATTTAAGTGGGGAAAATTATTAGTGCCCCCCATTTTGACTGTGGTATCTTATGTGCCTCCCATATATTGTTCCTAGAGTTGCCACTGCGCAGAGGCCAAGTCACGGCAACGCTAGGGTAAGGCCCGGCCTGTGTGTGTGTATATAATTATATATATATATATATATATATATATATATACACATACATACACACGCTCGCGGCGTGTGTGTTTGGGGCTGGTATGCAACTTTTTCCAGGGCTGGTATGCAACTTTTTCCAGGGCTGGTTTTTATCCCCAGTCCGGCCCTGATTACAGAGGTTAGACATTTCCTGTAGTTCTTGACCAAGTTTGCACACATTGCAGCAGAGATTTTGGCCCACTCCTCCAAACAGATCTTCTCCAAATCTATCAGGTTTCAGAGCTGTTGCTGGGCTACATTGAGTTTTAGCTCCCACCAGAGATTTTCAATTGGGTTAAGTTCTGGAGACTGGCTAGGCCTGCAGGACCTTGAAATGCTTCTTACGGAGCCACTCCTTAGTTGCCCTGTGCTTTGGGTCATTGTCATGCTGGAAGACCCATCCACGACCCATCTTCTTACCGAGGGAAGGAGGTTGTTGGCCAAAATCTTGCGATACATGGCCCCATCCATGCTACCTTCAATACGGTGCAGTTGACCTGTTCCCTTTGCAGAAAAGCACCCCCAAAGTATGATGTTTCCACCCCCATGCTTTTCTAATAATTGCGCCAACAGTTTTTGCCTTTTCACCAAGCTGCTGTTTCCCTATTGTCCTGTGTATGTGTGTGTGTGTGTATGTATGTGTGATTTTATATATATATATTGTGGTAAGGTGCAAGGTGTCATATGTGATGGCAGGTACGTGTCACCGAGGTTGCTGGCCTCGGTGAGGTGAGAGCCGGGTTTTTGTCTGCAGCAGCTAGTGCTGTTTGGCTTTGTTAAATAGCATGGCTGCAAAGCCGATCCGGTCCGGCTCTTACTGGGAGCAGCTAAAGAGTAGGGTGGGTGGCTGCTCCCCACGGTCCAGTCCATGTTTTGGGCTGGATATAAAACGCAGCCAGCAGCTGTGTCTGGGGTGTGTGATTATCCTGGAGCCGCTAACAGGGCTGGGAGTTCTCTGTCCTGGAGGGAAGAGCTCAGTAAGGAGGTGTTGTGTTCCTGGCTACCTGAAGCTGGATTCTCCTGCGGCTGGGCCGACAGCGTGGTGCGAACCTGCACCTACACCTCCCAGGTGACTGAACCTGTGTTGGACTGTTTTTGTTTGGCTACGTTATTTCTGTTGTGTGTGAACTGTCACCAAGAGACTGTTTTTCATTTTGTGTGCAAGTGTGAATAAAACACTGTTTGTTGCACAATCTGGACTCCTGGTTTTGCCTCTAAACTGCACCCGCACCGCTGTCTACCAGAGCGACTCCCACATTTGGTGTCGGATGCGGGCATGCGCAGTGAGGCTGGCGTGAACGCCGAAGTTTTGTTTTTCTAAAGTGTATGGAATATATTAAGCCAGCAAAGCTGCAAGCAGGAGTTTCTGACAACATGGAGGCTGCTGTGAAGGCTCTCATAGAGGCTAACGTGCAGCAGCGGGAGACCAACCAACTCTTGCTACAACATGTGATGGCGTTACAGGCGGCAGGAGCGTCCCACCACGTCCATGATGCCCGAAAGCGGTCCGTGCGGCGATCCCAAAAATGACCCCCGCAGACGACGTTGAGACGTACCTGGCGGTTTTTGAGAAGGTCGCCGTGAGGGAAAAGTTACCCCGTGACCAGTGGGCTGAGGTGGTCGCTCCGCTCCTGGCTTCCGGACCCCAGCAGGTGTTTTTTGACTTGTCGGACGACCAAGCGGCAGATTATGACACTGTGAAAGGAGAGGTCCTAGCCAGACTGGGCGTGAACGTGCTGGTCCGCGCCCAAAGAGTCCACCAGTGGGACTTTAAAACGACTGAACCCGCTAGGCCGCAGTTCTACGATCTGCTGCACAGGCTGCAAAAGTGGCTGCAGCCCGACCTACTAAGTCCCACTGCCATGCTGGATCGACTGTTGGCGGACATCTTTTGGCGGGCCCTGCCTTATCCCCTCCAGCACTGGATCGGCCAGGTATCGCCCACCAATGCCCTGGAGATGGTCGACCTGGTGGAGCGCTACGAGGCCACCAGAAACCTGCAGGGGACTCTTGCGGGAAGGGGTCAGTCAAACCCCGGAGGCCTCTGCCCCAGTTCCGACGTCCGCGACAGAGCGGCCTGCCCGGAATATACCCCCTGCGAGTCCGCCTCCCGTGGTATGCTGGAGGTGTCAGGAGCCAGGCCACATCAGGGCCGACTGTCCGCATCGGGATGAGCCGATGGATATGAACCACGGGGGTCGCCACTCCCTGTATGCACGGAAGCTGTGCGCAACTGGCACCCGTGAGGTGCAGGACCATAACCACCTGTGTCAGGTAGAGGTGGGAGACTCTCTGGCGGTGGCTCTGCTGGACTCCGGGAGTTTAGTCTCCTGGTAAGGGCTGCACTTGTACGGCCTGCGGAGTATACTGGCCGTAAAGTCGGGGTCCTGTGCATCCACGGAGACCTGAAAGACTATCCCACTGCACTAGTGACTTTGTCCACAGCGGCTGGTAGGTGGACCCACGAGGTGGCTGTCGCTACTAAACTCCCACACGAACTAATACTTGGGAGGGACTTCCTCGGTTCTTCCGGCGCTGTGGCCGGCAATAAAGGTATCTGAGGGACCCGAGACAGGGGTGACCCTAGTAGAGTGGCCTGATACCGCTGGAAGGCCAGAACCCTGGGAGCCCGAGTCTGAAGGGCCGGCGGTAGGGGTGACCACTGCTCCAGCGGTAGAGGGGGAGACAACCCCACTGAGTGTAATGGTGGGAGACACGGAGGACTTGCCACCGGGACCTGAGTTGGCAGACCTCAATGTCTCCGGGAAAATTTTGGGACCGCACAACACCGGGACCAAACCCTAACCAGGGCCTGGGAGAATGTGCTGAAATTGATGGGAAACCCCAGAAACCAGGGGCTGAATTAATGTTCCCACGGTTTATTGTTCTGCAGGATATGTTGTATCGGGTGAACCAAATCCGAGGCGAACCTGTTGAACAGCTGGTGGTGCCCACAGCGTATCGCAAGCTTGTCATGGAGCTTGCCCACCAACATGTTCTTGGGGGACACCTGGGGTGGCAGAAAACCCAGGACCGCATACTGCAGCGATTTTATTGGCCCAGTGTGTTCAAGGAGGTAGAGAATTATTGTAAGTCCTGTCCGACCTGTCAGATAACTAGCCCCCAGCCACATTTCCGTAGTCCCCTGGTACCTCTGCCAATTATTGAAGTACCGCTTGAGCGAATCGCGATGGATTTAATTGGGCCTGTACCAAAGTTCTGCCAGGGGCCACCAACACATTCTGGTAGTTCTCGACTATGCCACTCGGTATCCGGAGGCGGTGCCTCTGCGACATACCTCAGCTAAGCTCATTGCCAAAGAGTTAATGGAGATGTTTTCCCGTGTGGGCCTGCCAAAAGAGGTTCTGACAGACCAAGGGACCCCTTTATGTCCAAAGTAATGAGGGAACTGTGTAAATTGTTGCGTATAAAGCAGTTACGGACGTCCGCTTACCATCCGCAAACAGACGGTCTTGTGGAGAGGTTTAACCAAACTCTAAAAAATATGTTAAAGAGGGTGGTGTCTAGAGATGGGAAGGACTGGGATCTGCTTCTGCCCTATCTCATGTTCGCAGTGCGAGAGGTGCCCCAGGCCTCTACTGGGTTCTCGCCCTTCGAACTGCTTTATGGCAGACACCCTCGGGGCCTGTTGGATATCGCCAAGGAAGCGTGGGAACAACAGCCTGTCCCCCACAAAAGTGTCATTGAGTATGTCGCCCAAATGCAGGACCGGATGGAAAGGGTGTTGCCCTTGGTCCGGGAGCATATGGAGGCAGCGCAACAAGCCCAGAGTAGGGTGTACAATCGTCAGGCTCGGGTACGGGACTTCAATCCGGAGATCGGGTTTTGGTTCTGGTACCCACCCTTGACAGCAAATTCCTAGCTAGGTGGCAGGGCCCCTATGAGGTGATCGAGAAGGTAGGGGAAGTAAATTACAAAGTACACCAGCCAGGCGGCGCAAGCCGGAGCAGGTGTACCACGTGAATTTACTTAAGCCGTGGAAAGATAGGGACACAGCCGACGACCACAGCCCCCGGCCAGGGCTTCTAGGTGAAAAGGGTCCAGCCCCACAGTTCGAGGCCTGTGAAGCAGTAACCACGGTAAAAATTGCAGACAGCCTGTCTTCCAAACAAGTTCAGGAAGTCAGGGAGTTCATCAGTCGGAACACGGATGTGTTCTCGGACCTCCCTGGGTCCAGCCCCACAGTTCGAGGCCTGTGAAGCCGTAACCACGGTAAAAATTGCAGACAGCCTGTCTTCCAAACAAGTTCAGGAAGTCAGGGAGTTCATCAGTCGGAACACGGATGTGTTCTCGGACCTCCCTGGCCGCACGTCTCTCATCCAACATGACATCGTCACTGAGCCTCAGGCCAAGATCCGGTTAAAACCATACCGGGTACCCGAGGCTCGGCGACGGGCCATCGCGGAGGAAGTACAGTTAATGTTGAAGCTCGAGGTCATTGAGGAGTCGAAAAGTGAGTGGGCCAGTCCCATAGTCCTAATACCCAAGCCGGATGGGACGTTGCGGTTCTGCAACGACTTTCGCAAGTTAAATGAAGTATCCAAGTTTGGCGCGTATCCCATGCCCCGAGTAGACGAGCTGGTTGAAAGTTTAGGACAAGCCCGTTATTTTCTGTGCTGGACCTCACTAAAGGGTACTGGCAGGTACCCTTAACGGAGTCGGCTAAGGAAAAAACCGCATTTGTTACCCCGCAGGGCCTGTATCACTACAAGGTGTTACCCTTTGGCCTGCATGGCGCCCCGCCACTTTCCAAGGTTAATGGACATAGTGCTGCGACCACATCGTCGGTGCGCCTCGGCCTACTTGGATGATGTAGTCATCCACAGCACCGACTGGGAAAGCCATTTACCCAAGGTGCAGGCGGTAGTGGATGCCCTGAGGAAAGCCGGACTGACCGCTAACCCAAAGAAGTGCTCCATAGGGTTAGAGGAGACAAAATATCTGGGATATGTAATTGGGCGGGGAGTCATCAAACCTCAGGTAACTAAGGTAGAGGCCATTCGTAACTGGCCCCGACCGGTCACCACCAGGCAGGTAAAGTCGTTCCTGGGGATTGTAGGTTACTACATGAGGTTTGTGCCCCACTTTGCCACAATAGCAGCGCCATTGACAGACCTGTTGAAGGGCGAAAGTCTGGGAGGGTTAGCTGGAGTGAGAAGGCGGAGGAGGCTTTCTCCGCGTTGAAGTCGGCCCTGTGTGGGTCCCCGGTTTTGGTGACACCCGACTTCAACAAGGAGTTTGTCGTACAGACCGGCGCCTCGGAGGTAGGCCTCGGTGCGGTACTGTCGCAGGAGGTCAACGGGGAAGAACATCCCGTTGTCTTCCTGAGCCGTAAGCTCAGTCCCGCCGAGTCCAGGTATAGTATAGTGGAGAGGAGTGCCTGGCTATCAAGTGGGCACTCGAATCTCTCCGCTACTACCTGTTAGGGAGGAGGTTCCGTCTGGTGACCGACCATTCCCCCTCAAATGGATGAGTCAGGCCAAGGAGAGGAATGCTCGGGTCACCAGGTGGTTCCTATCTCTTCAAAATTTCAAGTTTTCCGTGGAACACAGGGCAGGCCGCTTGCAGGGCAACGCAGATGCCCTGTCCCGCGTCCACTGCCTCACGTGTGTTCACCCCTCAGGGTTGAACAAAGGGGGGTATGTGGTAAGGTGCAAGGTGTCATATGTGATGGCAGGTACGTGTCACCGAGGTTGCTGGCCTCGGTGAGGTGAGAGCCGGGTTTTTGTCTGCAGCAGCTAGTGCTGTTTGGCTTTGTTAAATAGCATGGCTGCAAAGCCGATCCGGGCCGGCTCTTACTGGGAGCAGCTAAAGAGTAGGGTGGGTGGCTGCTCCCCACGGTCCAGTCCATGTTTTGGGCTGGATATAAAACGCAGCCAGCAGCTGTGTCTGGGGTGTGTGATTATCCTGGAGCTGCTAACAGGGCTGGGAGTTCTCTGTCCTGGAGGGAAGAGCTCAGTAAGGAGGTGTTGTGTTCCTGGCTACCTGAAGCTGGATTCTCCTGCGGCTGGGCCGACAGCGTGGTGCGAACCTGCACCTACACCTCCCAGGTGACTGAACCTGTGTTGGACTGTTTTTGTTTGGCTACGTTATTTCTGTTGTGTGTGAACTGTCACCAAGAGACTGTTTTTCATTTTGTGTGCAAGTGTGAATAAAACACTGTTTGTTGCACAATCTGGACTCCTGGTTTTGCCTCTAAACTGCACCCGCACCGCTGTCTACCAGAGCGACTCCCCACAATATATATATATATATATATATATATATGTATATACAGTGCAGAGCAGAGAGTACTTGCTTAACTGGGTGAGAGGCCTGAGTCAGGATTTGGGGGGTACTATCATAGGCCTCTCATCCAGCTAAGCCAGCACTCTCTGCTCTGCAGTGATGAGGGTCAATAATCACCCCGAAACAGCAGATGAGGTGCTGGCTTATTTAATATCCAAGTCATGTCTCAGGGTCTATTTAAATGGCTGACCATTGACTTATAGGATAGCTGCCTTACATCTGGTGGCATTAGAGGCAGAGCTTGTTAGGAGCTCATCCCTTTCTTTCCAGAATTTCAGAAGAGGATGTATGGCCTATAAGTCTCCTCACGTGGATTAAGGTTCTCTCTCCCCAAGTAGTACACCCCCCCAACTGGTTACCACCCGTCTGTACCCTTACTGCAGACTGCTAGCAATTCATTCATAACTTCTAGTACAAATAATGAAGGAATGGCACAATATACAGTCATAAGAATAGATGTTCCAGAATTGTTATTACATGGGGAATATATATGAAGCCATTAAAACAGGCAACGTCAGGAATGTTAAAAGGTCCTGTTTATTTAATGTGTAATGAATGAAGATGAAGACTGCCATAACGTGTAAATTGCTTAATATATCAGTTTGTTTAGTATTTTTGATTGAGTATTTTATTGAGTTCAGCTTAATATAGAGATAACTAGATAAGATACAGAGTTTAGACAGAGGACCTCTATAGTTTCATTGGGAAATGTTATTCAAAAGCAGTATTGGACTGACAAAAGTTTAATCTATTTGACGTAGGGGAGGTGCAAAGTAAATGACACACAAGGAACTTCTAAATCTTACACCACCCCATCAATAAACTGAGTTATTTTGGACTGAGTTAAAACCCATGGACTGAGTTATACTGAACTGACTATATTCTGAAACAGTTATTTCTTCTGGAATATATGAAACTGTTCAAGTTTGTTTTCAATTCCATCTTCCCTAAGTGTAGGCTGTATCAGCTGTTTAGCAGAGCCAGGACTAACAACCTCAGCAGTGCCCAGGTGCTGCCCAAGTTAAAGGGGTTCTCCGGGAATTAAGAAAATAAAAATACTTAAATATTACTTTATTATAAATATATTCTCAAATACCTTTCATTATTTATAATGGCTCGTTTTGTCTGGGGAGCAATCATCGGGGGAAACAAAATGGCCACTGTCCCATCAGTTCACACAAAACCTGTCCTGATCACACATGAGGACAAGTTCCTTTACAACACTGAGGTAAAGAGCTGCCTCATCCTCCTCTCTACTTGTCAGGGATTACGATCCTGAATACAGATGATAAGAACTTTAGCTGAATCTCTGGGGTGTTTAGTTCATTAGGAGACCTGAATTACATAGAGAACGGATAGGACATGGTAATGGAGACTGCATAGAAGTGCTGCTGCTCATTAGCAACACCACACCCTCCTCTCATGTCTCCTCATCATCTCCATTGCCACAGAGATTCACCCGTATTCAGGATCATGATTCCTTACAAGCAGAGCATAGAGGAGGATGGCACTATGGCTCATTGTGGTGAAATAACTTGTCCTCCTGTGTAATTAGGACAGGTTTTGTGTGTACTGAGAGGATGACAGCCATTTTATTTCTCCTAATGATTGCTCCCCAGACAAAACAAGCTATTCTAAGTAATAAAAGGTATTTGTGAATACATTTATTATAAAATAATATTTAAGTATTTTCATTTTTTTTATTCCTGGAGAACCCCTTTAACAACACCAGATGTGGTAAGACACAGCATTTGTTGACCTGCATGCTACCCAACAAGAAAAGACTTTAACCAATAGTCTGCCATCCTGAAAAAGGCCTTGCTGCTTGTCCTACTGTTGTCGGAGGGTGGACCACCAAGGTAATCATCTGCCCAAGACTTCCTGCAGTACACCAATCAACCAGCAGGGCTAATAATTTTGTATAGCAACCTGCAGACCAGTGAGTGGAGGAGCTCCCTGTGTCACAGGTCCTCCCACAGAGAAGGTTATGAACTGTCCTACAACCACTTAAAGGAAGCTTTGAAATTTGCACTTAGGATTATGATTATATCTGCAATCACAGAAAACAGATAATAATGCTCAATGGATGCAAGAATTCTATTTGGACTAAGCCCTCAACCTGATATGATAAAATCCAAGACTCTCAGCCAATATATTTTGATCAAAACAAATCTGTGCCCGCCTACCTACAGTAAGTGGCACCTTCAGGTGTGAATGTGCTTCTATTTTATCCTGGGAATAGCATTCTTGTGCACTTTTGCACCACCTATCTAACAGGCGGCCTTGACTAAGGTGGCATATACAGCTGTGTGTGCTCCTCCTCTCATCGGTTGCTGGATGCACACAGAGGTAACTAGGAGCAGCACACTATGTGTGCAGGGTCTGCTCTCCTGAATATAGATGCCCATACGGCATAGGTAGGTTTTGAGTAGGGCCTGTCTGACTGAGACCACCTTGGCGCGGCACAGATGTGTTTTGATCAAAATATATTGGCTGAGAGTCTTGGATTTTATTTTCAGAGTGAGGGTGGTACTTTCACACTAGCGTTATTCTTTCCCTATATTGAGTTCCGTACTAGGGGCTCAATACCAGAAAAAAAAATGACCAGTTTAAGCTTAATGCATTCTGAATGGAGAGCATTCCGTTCAGAATGCATCAGTTCAGTTCCTCTTAAGCATGCTGCAGTATTTTCTCTGTCCAAAATTCCGGAACACCTGCCGGAATGCCAGATCCGGCATTAATTTCCATGGAAATGTATTAGTGCCAGATCCACCATTAAAAAACCCTATTTACGGACCCGATCTTCTGGTCTGCGCATGCGCAGACCTTTAAAAACGTGAAAAAGATAAATATTGGATCCGTTTTTCTGGATGACAACTGGAGAGATGGATCCGATATTGCAATGCATTTGTGAGACGGATCCGCATCCGGATATGTCTACAAATGGTATCCATTTGCATACAGATTTCTGGATCCGGCAGGCAGTTTCGGCAACGCAAGTGCACAAGTATGAAAGTACCCTTAGTCCATATATAATGCTTGCATCCATTGTGTTAGTGCATTATTATCTGTTTTCTGTGATTTTTTTTCTCATAAATGTAGCCATGGACATCCGCATATTTATTTATCATATCGTTCAGGATGTTTTTATCTTTGTTTTCTATCTTTTCTCTGTGATTTTTACATTTGCAATCCCCTCATACATCAACATGGAGAGAGGGGGGGTTAGAGAATGTGCTAGACATAATTACAAAAACTGAGGGGTATATTTATTAAGACCGGCGTTTTAGTAGATGCTGGTCTTAAAGGATAACTGTCACATTTAGACCCTAATTTCAATTTTCATATATGTAGTTACTAATAACATAATATTCCTGAATCAATAACTATTAGACTTACTTGCCCCATATTTAATAAGATTCAGCCCTTAGCAACCAGTCTGCATAAAACTGCAATTTGACTATTCTGTTAAAATGGCTGCCCTCAGCCCTGAGGCTAATCCATAGGACACCTGCAGTGAAGTTAGTGAAGACCATCACTGTATAGGGGGGTCTTGCAGTGAAGTTCCTAGGTCTGGTTGAAGCCTGTAGTCCTCCTACAAAACAGAGGGGTTGCCCAAGCTCTCCTCTTACCACATGATGCTTTCATTTATACACTGAGCAGACGGCAGATCTCCCTTCCCCGGCTGCTCTAGCTACATTCTCCAGCACTGCTAAGGGAGTGTCTGCCAAGCGCAGGGATGTGGAGAAGTGCACACAGACCAGCACTGTTATCACCTGTCAGGGAGGACCTCGCTTTTTATCCTTTCCCTTACAACGTTTACTCTAGCTGTCCCTCAGGGGCGTACATAGAAATCACTGGGCCCCATAGCAAAAATCTAAATTGGGCCCCCTTAACCCCGCCTACTACCCACCATGGCTCCTCCCCTGCCACACCCCTATACTGGTTGGTGGAATATCATTTTGTGCACACTCAGCATTAGCAGCAAGGAGTTAGAGGGGTTAAAGGGTTTCTGTCATCAGGTTTACACATTATAAGCTGTCTGACATTAGCTATGTGCTAATGTCAGAGCAGCTTGATAATGTGTTTTTTATGTAAATCCGAGTTATATTTATGCTAAAAAAACGTATTTTTATAATATAAATTAGCTTCTAGGAGCAGGGAGGCGTTGCCCTGCTCCTAGAGGCTCGTGCGCCAACCTGCTGCCACGCTCTTTTCTGATTGACAGTGCCGGGCAGCGATCTCTGCTGCCTCGGCACTGTCTCCTGTGAAATCCGCGCCTGCGCCGCCGTTCTGTATTCGGCGCAGGCGTGGTGAGCTGAGGACAGCAGGCACCAGCGTCCTCAACTCACCGCGCCTGCGCCGAATACAGAGCGGCATCGCAGGCTCGGGATTTCGCAAGGAGACAGTGCCGGAGGCAACAGGGGATCGCTGCCCGGCACTGTCAATCAAGGAAAGAAGGGGCGTGGCAGCAGGTTGGCGCACGGAGCCTCTAGGAGCAGGGCAATGCCCCCCCTGCTCCTAGAGGCTCAGGCAGCCAGGGCCAGGCACGGCAGCATGCCAGCATTCAGGAAGTTCAGGCCAGGAAGAAGAGACGGCTGCAGAAAGAAAAGTGTCGGGCGTGTCATGGGTGGGTGGGGCCAAATAATGTGGGCGGGGCCAAATAATGTGGGCGGGGCCTTCTCTGCGCTCCGGGCCCCCCAATGCTGCGGGCCCCATAGCAGTGGCGTGGTCTGCCTCTATGGGCGGTACGCCACTGCAAGTGTCCCTGCTTGTGCGTCCTCCGTCTACCTCTGAGCAAACTGATAGACAGAAGAAGCCTAGCAACCTGATTTTAATCTCAGGTAACAATAGCCAATACTGGGGACAAAAATTTGGCTTTTAGGGGTTATTTATCAAACAATCAAAAATTAAAACTGCGCCAACAAGGTGATATTAATAACCAAAATCCAATAGTAAAAAAAAAAAATGCGACAGTTATCCTTTAATAAAGGTCCATAGCTGGCGGTGGATCCGCTGAAGTTATGAAGAGGCGCAGGCGCACATACAGCTCCAGTTCGAAATGTAAGACAGCTTCCAAGCTGTCTTTCATTTAGTCCATTTTCTATGCCTAAAACAGACATAAAAAATAAATGAGACGAGTATGCCGGCCCGTCCCCTTCCCGCCGTGCCACGCCCACAATTTTAGACCTGGCATGGGCGGGGGAAAATGCGTAGATTGTGGCGCAACAAAATGTTGCACTACCATCTGCGCCTGAAATACACCTAATTTAGGCGTATTTCAGATTAGTAAATGACCCCCTAAGTTTTTATAAACAGAAATTATTTTATAACAGAAAACTAGGAAAAATACAAGGTTGACGGGAGGAGGATTCCAAAGTCACAAGAAGATTAGACGCAAAGAAGAGTATTACGAAAAAAACTCTTGTTAGTCCAACATACAATTTTTTTTTTTGAGAATCCCAGTGGTGCCAGAGTGGTTTCCTGTTAGATAATTAAGGGCCACTTTCACACTAGTGTTTTTTGCGGATGCGTTATGGATCTGTAAAAACGTTACCGTCACAATAATACAACCGCATGCATCCTTCATTCAACGGATCCGACTTTATTATGTCTTATATAGCCTTGACGAATCCGTCATGAACACCATTAAAAGTCAATGGGGGAGAGATCTGTTTTCTTTTGTGTCAAAGAAAACTGATCCATCCCCATGATGGGTGTGACAGGCGCAGCACTATGAAGTGCCTTTTGCGCTGTGGCATTAGAAAAATTTGATATCTCTAACTTTAGTCCAACCAGACTGTATATTACTCTGCTTCAGTCTTGTTTCTTTTATGCTAATTCTTCTATTGACATTCTATGGATACAGTAGGCTTAAAGGGCATACCAAATGCTTAAAATAACTTCTTTATTAACTTCAACTTTTCTTCCATATATAACACTGCCACCTCTGCAGCAAATAGTCCATGTACAAACACGTGTTGCATAAAGTATCACAAAGTATATAGTACTATATACAGTACAGTATATAGTTCTGATCACAGTATTAACAATATAAACATTATATAACCGTTCTAAATACCTATTTGGCCTCTTGTACCCATAAAACACAGCTCTGACTGGATATGTCTGTCCAGCTCCTCTGGTCTATACTGACTCCAGAAGATTCTGCTAGGGGATTTCCCACACATACTCAGTGTGAGGTTGGCTGTTAAGACTCCTGGGCAGTATCAACAGTTTAACTCTATGCTTTCTGTTGTTAATTCTGCTGTGTCATTGAGTTTACCTTACATTCATTTACTGAATCTTAAAGGCATATTATCTTTTCTGCTTCTGTGAACACAATAAATAACTGTTATATGACACCCGCAAATATGAAGTCACTGTAAATAAATCTCTTTCTGACTCTAATATATAAACATAGGAACTGTATTACATTTATTGGCAAGTCTAGCTACTGTATATAAACATGTAAGTCATATTAGCAATCTTCTATGTTCTTAGTGGTAGGACTTAAACATGAATTTTCCCTCAGGTTCTCAACTTTTCAAGTGTCTTTTATCACTCTCAAGTGGAACAACTAACTTCTGTATAGGACGTTCCAACTTGAGTGAAGTAGTGAGACACTTACCATTTTTGTCAAGTTTTGAGTCTCCTATTTGTAACAACACTCTTCTTACTAGTCTGTCTTCATCCTTTTGAACTTCTAGAACTTTGGCTAATTTCCATTGACTTCTAGGTAAATCTTCTTTTACTAACAGCATGTCAGCAACTTGGACATTTCTTCTGGGTGTTTGCCATTTAGTTCTTAGTGTAAGATTGGCTAAGTACTCTTTCCTCCATCTAATCCAAAACTGTTCAGATATTGAACTCTTCGCCATTTATTTTTGGCATATAGATCCTCTTTGGTGAATTTGCCAGTCGGTGGCTGTATGTAATCAGACTTAAGTTGAAGTAGATGGTTGGGAATTAAAGGGTCCAAACTTGTTGGGTTGTTGATGTTATGAATAGAGATGAGCGAACTTTAAAAAAAAGTCCGGTGTTCGGCGTTCGGGTTGTGGTAAGTCGCGCATCCCTTTATGGATTCCACTATAGCGGCATATGGAATCCATAAGGGGCGGCTGCCACCAGCCCGAACTGTTGAACAGCCGAAGGACCTGAGGTGACGTCACTGTCATGTGATCAATGCAGGGGGCGTGGCTCAGCACTGATTTGATCCCGTGCTGAGCCACGCCCCCTGTACTGATCACATGACAGTGACGTCACCCCAGATCCTTCGGCTGTTCAACAGTTCGGGCTGGTGGCAGCTGCCCCTTATGGATTCCATATGCCGCTATAGTGGAATCCATAACGGGATGCGCGACTTACCACAACCCGAACGCCGAACACCGGACTTTTTTTTAAAGTTCGCTCATCTCTAGTTATGAACTGTAAGTGGACGACTGTTAACAATAGGCATTACTTCATAGAATAGGGTCCTAAGTGAAGCATCATCCATTCTTCCGACATTCTTTTTCAACACTGAACTTAACACATTTCTTACAGTTCTGATTTGTCTTTCCCAAACTCCTCATTTATGGCTTGCATTCGGAGCATTCATATGAAAATCACACTGTTTCTCTAACAAATACCCAATTACCTTTTCTTTATCAATCTCCTTTAAAGCTTTCTTCAATTCATTCTTTGCTCCGACAAAATTAGATCCTTGGTCAGATCTAAGCTCTCTGACAGTACGTCAGAATGCGTCAGTTGACATATCTTCTAACATTTCCAGGTGAATCGCTCTGGAAGGCATATACATATTAGTCCATATTTGTTGTACTACTTGCGGTTCTGCTTGGTGATGAATGGGCCAAAACAATCCATTCCACTATAAAGAAATGGTGGTGAAGGGTTTACACGATCTGCCGGTAAATCTGCTATTCTTTGTTCTTCAGTAGGTCTACGTGCCTTTCTACAGACTACGCATTTACTTATATACTTTGCTAAAACTTTGCCTCCTTTCACTATCCAGTAACCACCTTTTCTCAAACAGCTTTGGGTAAAGCTTCATCCCTGATGCAAGAATTTATTGTGCTAATGATCAATAATCAATCTTGTGAAGGTAGAATTTTTGGGTAGAATTGCTAGATGCTTAACTCTGCTAGGTAAGGATGCATTTTCCAATCTCCCTCCCACCTTCAGCATACCATTCTGCAGAACAAGATTGAGCTTGTACAGTGGGTGGTTGTTTGGAAGCCTTTTAGGTTCTTTACTAAATCTCTTCACTGTAGAATCTCTGTTGAATGAGTCTTATGACTGTTTCTTCTGCTTTCATTCTTTCCTCTACATTCAATTATTCCTTCTTTCTGATTCCCTTTGCCAAACGTTGAATTTGAGCTACTATATTTTTGACCGTATTCCATTTTGAACATCTGGCTAGTCTTTCAATTATGTCATGTTATGTGCTGGGAAACATTGCAGTCGTGTCAGCGCTTGTGCTGACTTTGTTTCAGGTATGAATCTTCCATTCAAATAATCGATCTAGGAACCCTTAATTTCCACTTTACCTAAACCAATTTACCCACAGTAATTAGGTTTTTTGTTGCAGATTCACCATCAAAGACCACAATAGAGATATGAGTGTATGAATGTATAGCATAGTGTATATATTCATCGCACTTCTGCAATTCTCAAGCCGTGATATAGGACCCCACTGGATTTATAAGGTACCACTAAAATCAGTACCATAGCATATGAAATGGACACATCACCCCAATAAGAGTATATATCAATAATGCACATAGTAAGGATCATAAACTTGTATACACAGATATACCGCAATTGCCTTATACATCAGTAGGTCCTCGTTTTCAAGAACCCCCGATTAGCGCCGAATCTTTTGACCTCGTAATGTATTTACTTGAAGCATTTTTATGATCTTCATAGCAATACTTTTATGATTTTTATTATTATTATTATTATTGTCGTTATTATCACTACTATTAATATTATTATTATTATTATTATTATGACTTTTTACTGCAAATTCTCTTTTTTATATACATATATATATTTGTTTTAGACTTGATAAAGGGGTTACATGACCCCGAAACGCGTTGTCTAACCTAATAAAATCTACTAAATTACATGAATCTGAGTACGCCCCTGGCAGTCCTGCGTCCGATTTGACACATCAGACGTTCCTTTCCTATTACATTAAGCCGACCGGCGGACTGGCTACCGCCCAAAGCCACCTGGACAAGCCCCCCCCCGGCTGCACCTATACCCCTTTGATATCTCTACCTTCTCCTTTCGCCTTCATTGTGGTTATGCCCAATTTTGGTACAACCGAAATAGGTGAGCAAAATATACTCAACCATATGCATTTGATTTTTTCTGACGTTATTACCCTATGAGCGCCTTTCTCTCCCTCTAAACGCCACTACTTGCTGTATTGTCCTGAGTATTCAGGTTAAGAGTCTACAATATTGACTCTGAGATACGGCGGCTCTAGGCATACATCTACTCTACTCCTTTCTTTCAAAATAAAAGAAGAATATGGATTACAGCCTACATCGTCTTCTGGAACGACAAAAGTTAACCCACCTCTGGACTATCAATGAAGAAAATAGGGAAGAACCAACTAACACAGACACTGAACAGAAAATCAGCTCCAAAGACTTGGCATCCCTTTTCTTCCAATTGGAGAACACTCTAAAGGAGGAGATCCAACACCATTTGGATCTCCTCCTCCTCAGAGTGTACCTAAAAGAAGCCCTAGTACCTAGAGGTTTACGTCTAAGACTTGATAGCCCATTCAAAAATGATGCAGTCTTTACCAAAGACTGGGATGACCACATGCTGGAATGCGCAAAGGGCCTGATGAAACTCTTATGCAAAAAGCGGGAAACACTCTGTGAAACATTAAGGTCTCTTTCACACTTGCGTTGTGAAGATCCGGCGTGCACTTCCGTCGCCGGAAGTGCACGCCGGATCCGGCACAACGCAAGTGAACTGAAAGCATTTGAAGACTGATCAGTCTTCAAAATGCTTTCAGTGTTACTATGGCAGCCAGGACGCTACTAGCGTCCTGGTTGCCATAGTAGCGCGGGGGAGCGGCATACTTACATTCCGTGCGGCTCCCGCCACTCTTTACTATGGCAACCAGGACTTTAGCGTCCTGGCTGCCATAGTAACCATTGACAAAAAGCTAAACGTCGGATCCGGCGATGCGCGGAAACGACGTTTAGCTAAAGGCCGGATCCGGACTAATGCCTTTCAATGGGCATTAATTCTGGATCCGTCCTTCCGGCATGCTTTCAGGATTTTTGGCCGGAGCAAAAAGCGCAGCATGCTGCTGATTTTGCTGCGGCCAAAAAACGTGTCAGTACTGAACTGAGGACATCCTGATGCATCCTGAACGGATTTCTCTCCATTCAGGATGCATGGGGATAATCCTGATCAGTAGCTTTCTGTCCTAGAGACCCGAGGACGGATCTCTAGGATGAAAAGCTAAAACGCTAGTGTGAAAGAGGCCTAAAAGAGAAAATAGGCCAACAAACCGACAGGCTATTAGTTCACAGAACACATACTGAGTACACTAAACTTGACAGATTAATCACAAGTCGCCTACTCCATCACGAGCGAGATATTATAAACAAAAAAACAACTAAACTGTCCAGAGATAGAACGGATTTCCTCAATGGAAACGTTAAATTCTGGCTCAATAAAACCAAAGAACCTAGAACAAAATTTAATATACACAAGCAACCCAAGCTACCATCCCCAACTACCATTAACAACCCCCCAAGATCACTTAATCAGAAAAACAGTTCTGGGTCCCGAATCTTCACCAGATCCAGGAACCCCCCACTAAAAGCAGAACACAACAAAACAGGCCCTCAGAGAACCATGGTAACCCCAAAAGTGGTCCGTCCTAAATCACGTATAGATACCAACCCATTACAACCTATAGAATTCAACAATCACCCCGTAACCAGTTCACAGTTACTGCAAGACCTCAATATACCCTCTGGGACCAATAATACATTGGTACTCCATAAACACACGCTCCCCCAGGCAGATATTCCAGTCTGGTTCACACCACCCTCCATCCCACCACGGCAACCCAAGAACCCACTCCCCATATCCCCCTCGGACCTCCCCCAAGGATGCCCCCTTAACTTACCACCGACCTCATTCTCTTCCAAAAATAATCTACATAACTCTTCACACAATGAACCCTCCATCTTTGAAGATTCACGAGTTACAGTACATAATGTAAGTCCGTTGGAAGACACACAAACATCCCCACTCCAAGCCACTAACCAGTCAGTATCTTTTTTATCCCTTCCAAATCCCTCACACAGCAAGCAACGTATGTAATAAAACAACCATCTGGGGGGACGACAATGATATCAGACTTTTTCAAACCGTTACAAAAACAACCACAAAGGGGTAAAAAGAAAAAATACAGAAGGGGATGTAGAGGAGGAGTTAAAGAACACACCAGGAGAAGAACAAACAAGGACCCCGGAAGAAACAACTCCGAATACACACAACCTGAAGAGAAACAAAACGACCACACAGTAAAAATATTTAACCTCTCCGGATTCCAACTCACTACAGCTCAAACATCGGTCCTTATGAGAGGACTATCCTTCTGTCCAGATAGCAAATTTATTGAATTTCAGCTATTCATAGATTTAAACAGGTTCATTAGAAACCTAACATTGCAAAGGCATTTTGCCATTAACTCTCGATCCGGCTCAGGAAACCTAACCACCACCCAGCAACCCGTGGAGAACATCACGGTACATACAAACCTTAAACCTCAATCGACTTTTAATCCTACCTACCACAGAGGGAACCATCTGAACACCTTTTTCTCATTGGTGGCCAAAGATATGAGGGAGATCAACAAGGATATTAGGATTATGAACAATCTCACGAGAGAAGAAAGGACCGCCCTGACAGAACTGAGCGACAATGGAGACCTAATCATTAGGAGCGCGGATAAAGGAGGAGGAGTAGTACTCCAACATCGTACTGACTATATTCATGAGGCAAACAGAATTCTGAATGACCCTCTCTACTACGAATTGATTTCCGCTAATCCATTAAAAGAAGACGAGAAAGAGTTAAACAGATTAGTAAAGGAAGCAGAAGAAAAAGGAATCCTAACTAAGAAAGAAAAAGAATATTTAACAGTAGAACATCCAAATATGGCATTCTTTTATCACCTCCCCAAGGTCCATAAGGACAGTCAAAATCCCCCAGGGAGGCCTATCATCTTGGGGATAAATTCTCTAACATGTAACCTTTCACATTACGTGGATATCTATTTACAGAAGTACGTAACAAAACTCCCATCATACCTACGCGATTCAACGCAGCTTATCACACTACTAAAGGGAGTGGAATGGAAACCAAACTACCTATGGCTCACAATGGACGTAACAGCGCTCTACTCAAACATCCCACACGAAGAAGGCATTAATACCACTGGTCAATATCTGTCTGCTGACAACCAACTCTCATCCGAACATAAAAAATTCATCCTGGATGCCATCCGTTTCATCCTCACGAACAACGTGTTTTCCTTTGAGGGAAAAGTCTATAGACAACGCAAAAGGACCGCGATGGGGACGCATTTCGCGCCGAGTTTTGCCAACTTATATATGGGCATATTCGATGAAACATTTATCTACAACAACCAACGGTGGAATAACAACATCATCCTCTATAAACGCTATATAGATGACTTGATCCTCATTTGGAATGGGTCTAAAGAAGAAGCTCAGGATTTCGTCAACACTCTAAACTCAAACCCATTCAATCTCTCCTTCACTGCCACCATATCCACATCCGCAATAGAATATCTGGATCTAGTCCTCTATATAGAACGCAATACCATCTGCTCCAAAACTTTCTTTAAAAAGGTAGACGGTAATAGTTACCTCGATTACCGAAGTGCCCACTATAAGAACTGGAAGAAGAATGTACTATTTAGCCAGTTCAAAAGAATTAGAAGAAATTGTACACATACAGAGGACTTTCACACGCAAAGTAAGATCTTGAAGTCCAGACTTCTTCAAAAAAAGTATCCTAAAGATCTAGTGGAAAATGCATTCCTCCGAGCTGACAAACTAAGCCAAGAAGAGAGCCTACAACCAAAAAATACAAATAACACATCCGGACAGAAAGATGAGGTCCCAACAAATCGAAAACCGTCTTTTATAACGACCTATAACTCCAATCATGAGGTCCTCCGCACAATTTTCTCTTAACATTGGCACCTTCTAATTGATGACCCATACCTGAAAAATATCATACCTCCCAGACCACAGATAACTTTTAGAAGGGCGAAAACCATTAAAAATTTGCTCGCACCTAGTCGCCTGCAGAAGACCAATATGAAGAAACATAGCAACCACACAGCAAATACAGGGATGTTCCCCACCTTGACCGGAAGCTTCAAATGCAGTCACCTTCTCTGCAAATGCTGTGAGAGCATCTCAAATCGGACATATACGTTTTCCAGTAACATCACGGGAGAAAAATTCCATATAAAAAATTTCGTCAATTGCTCTTCATCTTATGTTACTTATGTAATAGAATGCACCTGCGGCTTACAATATGTGGGACGAACAATCCAAACTCTCAGAGAGCGCCTCAATAAACATCGGTGGAATATAACCAGAGGATTCCTTATGCATGGTGTATCTCGCCACTTCGTATCAGCCCATGACAAGGACCCGCCAAAACTTTCCATCACACCAATAGAAACGGTATCCATTAATTCCACGAACAGATTTCGACTACTCCAGAAACGAGAAATGTACTGGATATATAAACTTCAAACCCTGGAACCGTACGGACTCAATGAGAGCCTGGAGAACAAGTGTTTTTAGAAATACATCCTCGTTATCATTATCTTTATCCCCACCCTTTCTTATTCTATCCCCCTCTGTCATCACTAACTGCACTCACTGCTCAAATTAGCCTCAGTTACATTATAACTCAGAACCAACTCTAGTTCATCCTATACGCCATTCGTTCCCTCAGATAATCTCTACCCCCTTGTTCAGACCCCTAGTGTTATGAAATAGAATAAAACAAAAATAAAAAAAATGACACTTAAGTAGGGGTTCCCCATACCTACGTGCGCATACATGCACCCTGGTATACATACCACTCTGTGGTTTCTATTAATGATTTGGATTGTGAATTTTAATTTTAATTAGAATAATTCAAATTGTAAAACACACATATATATTGATTAATAATCAAGATCGTTGATTATACTTCAACCATCTCATATCAATTATGGTCCTAACCCCTTCCCCCCCCCCCCCTTTTTTTTTTTTTCTTCTTTTTTCTATTTTTTAAAATAAAAAATAAAAAATTCCATTTCATCATTCATTAATAAATTTTCCCCTTCCATAGTTCACAACTAGCGCTACAAATTTCCCCAAAACCCACTAAAATTACCTCATTTGTACTGACACACAAAAAACCTCAGAGTCCGGTACTTATTGATTTACGATTCATTATTTATTCATTTATTTATTATTTAATTACTCATTATATACTAAATGATTCAATATAATCAATCTGATACAACTATTTGTATATAGCTATATTCACTTATTTTTTTTTTCCCATTATCAAATCTAAAACATATTTTATGGTCACCCCTACAGAGGACCTACTAAACACCATGTGCATCTTTAGAAGTATCATCCCCCCCCCCTTTCGTTTAACACTAATATAGGTTCATAATACTCAATCTACTACGATCAAACCGGCACCCGAGAATTCACAAGCTGGCAGGTACATAGCAGATCTCGGCAGCGATATCACAATGCCTTGGCTACAGCGCTACCCCAGCCACGCCCCTTCACACAATCAACCAGTCCCAGCGCGTCCCGCGCTCCATCCTTCCTCTTATCTGCTTCAGCAGGGCGCGCGCCTTCTTACTGAAGTCGGCGTCCTCCCACAAGCTGGGAAACATTGCGGTCGTGTCAGCGCTTGTGCTGACTTTGTTTCAGGTATGAATCTTCGATTCAAATAATCGATCTAGGAACCCTTAATTTCCACTTTACCTAAACCAACTTACCCACAGTAATTAGGTTTTTTGTTGCAGATTCACCATCAAAGGCCACAATAGAGATATGAGTGTATGAATGTATAGCATAGTGTATATATTCATCGCACTTCTGCAATTCTCAAGCCGTGATATAGGACCCCACTGGATTTATAAGGTACCACTAAAATCAGTACCATAGCATATGTAATGGACACATCACCCCAATAAGAGTATATATCAATAATGCACATAGTAAGGATCATAAACTTGTATACACAGATATACCGCAATTGCCTTATACATCAGTAGGTCCTCGTCTTCAGGAACCCCTGATTAGCGCCGAATCTTTTGACCTCGTAATGTATTTACTTGAAGCATTTTTATGATCTTCATAGCAATACTTTTATGATTTTTATTATTATTATTATTATTGTCGTTATTATCACTACTATTAATATTATTATTATGACTTTTTACTGCAAATTCTCTTTTTTATATACATATATATATTTTTTTTTAGACTTGATAAAGGGGTTACATGACGCGTTGTCTAACCTAATAAAATCTACTGAATTACATGAATCATCCTCTGAGTGCGCCCCTGGCAGTCCTGCGTCCGATTTGACACATCAGACGTTTCTTTCCTATTACATTAAGCTGACCGGCGGACTGGCTACCGCCCAAAGCCACCTGGACAAGCCCCCCCCGGCTGCACCTATACCACTTTGATATCTCTACCTTCTCCTTCGCCTTCATTGTGGTTGTGCCCAATTTTGGTACAACCGAAATAGGTGAGCAAAATATACTCAACCATATGCATTTGATTTTTTCTGACGTTATTACCCTATGAGCGCCTTTCTCTCCCTCTAAACGCCACTACTTGCAATTATGTCATCTTGACACTTGGCTACAGTGCTCAATGTTTGAACATAGACAATTCTGTGTAACCTTTACTGGGCATGATTTCCTTTTCCCAAAGGAACTCTGGACCTGTGAACCAATTTGAATTCTTCAATTCTGTTACATTCAGACCTCTTAAAGCATGATCTGCTGGGTTATGCTTTGTATCAATGTGATGTCAATATTCTGGATTTGTTATTTCCCAAATTATCTGAAATCTGTTGGTGACAAAGATATGGAATCTTTGAACTTCGATGTTTATGTATCCTAGGACAACTTGTGAGTCTGTCCAAAAATATTCTTCATCTATTTTTAATTCCAATTTTTCTTTCAGAAACTTGCTTACTGATGCTGAAACTATGGCTGCTGTCAGTTCAAGTCTTGATATTGTCTGAATACTGGTAGGAGCAACTATGGCCTTTCCCATAACCAGGGCACAGTGTATTTTTCCTTCTCCTATCACACTGATGTAGGAGCACAGACCATAACCACAACTATTGGCATCTGAAAAGTGATGAAGTTCTATTTTCTTGTACTTTTCTGAAATCATGAGGTACAAAACATCTGGGTATCCGAACTTCTGTCAAGTTTTGCAAGTATCCAACTCTTCCACCTTGGCCTCAAATTTTCAGGTATGGGTTTATCCCATCCTAATTTCTGTCTGCATAATTCTTGTAGTATTTATTTGGCTTTGAGGATCACTGGGGCCAAGAATCCCAACGGATCAAATATAAAAGCCAATGCGGAAAGAATGGTACTTCTAGTTGCAACTTTCTCTTCCGTAGATAGTTCAAAGAAGAACTTGTCGTTCTCTACATTCTATCCCAATTCAAGTACATTCTGAACTAGAAGATGATCATAAATGAGCTCTACATTCTTCATTGTTGATCCATGTTCAGAATCACTAATGGATTCCAGTACCTCTCTGTTGTTTGAGATGAATTTGTGAAGGCGCAGGTTTCCTCTTGCGCATAACTCTTGGCTTTCTTTCACTAGTTTGATTGCAGATTCTGTGGACTCTAGACTTTTAAGACCATTATCTACATAAAAGTTTTTCTTAAGAAAATTTGCTGCTGATGGGCAATCCTTTTCATTCTGATTGGCCAGGTACTTAATACCAAAATTGGCTCAACCTGGAGACAATGCTGCTCCTAACAAGTGTACTTTCATTCGGTATTCTGCTGGCTCTGCATCTGTATCTCTATCCTCCCACCATAGGAACCTCAGGAAGTTTCTATCTTCATTCTTCACATGAAATAGGTGGAACATCTTTTCAACGTCACACATGACTGCTACAAGATACTTTCTAAATCTACAGAGTACTCCAAGCAGAGTGTTCGTAAGATCTGGTCCTTTTAATAGATGATCATTCAATGCAACACCATTGTATTTTGCTAAGCAATTAAATACTACTCAAATCTTATCTGGTTTTCTTGAGTGGTAAACTCCTTGATGTGAGATGTACCACACTTCTCCTTCTTTAGGTCGACTATTGACTTTGTCTGCATGTCCTTTTTCGAGGATGCCTTCCATGAATTTCAAATAATCCTTCTTGAATTTGGGATCTCTTCCCATCCTTTTTCTTCAAACATTTCAACCTTGCTAGTGTAAGATCTCTGTTATTTGGCAGACAAGGTCATTTCCTAAATGGTAGGGGCATTTCAAGATGACCTTGTTGATTCTGCTGAATGCTTTCTTCTAGAGTGTGTACAAACTTTATGTCTTCTTGGGATACACTCTTTTCCGTACGCCTCCCACAATGGCACTTCAGCAGGAGGGTACCCCGCCCCCAGGGACAGGAAAGCAGAAGTTTAAATACCTCCTCCCCATTACCTTCTCCAGTCGTTTCCTGTCCCTTGGGATCAGTGTAAAGCGGGCAGCGCCCAGCCTGCGGTAAGTATTCCCTGTTCCTCAGGAGGGCTGTGACAGAGCAGCGGGGCTCTGCCACAGCCCTCAGGGGTGAGATGCAATCTCCCACCACTTGCTTAAGGCGTAAGTCCTGCATCAGGCAGCCCCGGACTGTGCACGGCTCGATTGGGAGCCAAGCAGGATCAGAAGGCACACGGGAGAGTTCGGGGCCGAGATCTCACGAGATCCGGTCACGTGACCGCGGCCGAGCCACGTGACACGCCGGCCGGGTCATGTGACCAGGAAATAATTCAAATTCTGTGGCGCCAAGCATGTCCCTGCCGCAGGAGAAGCCTTCTGATGCCCCAAAGGCCCTCAGTCCGGTAAGCCTCCTCCTGGGAGATATCTTATGTCTTGCTCACCTGTGAGATATGGTTGTTATCCTGGTGACTGGTCCCCACTCCATCCTGCTCACTATTTAGGAGCCCCTTCTCTCTTTTTTTTATATACGTACAGAGCAGAGATACCGGAAGGAGTGGGGAATCTGCACAAAAGAAAAAAATGTGCCATCTGTAAAAGGCAACTGGCAGGTCATAGCAAAAGACCTATCTGCCAGAAATGCACTGACAAAATAATGGCTAAAGAATTGCCTCTTTAGTGGAGAACTTAAAAACCTTCCACATCTAAAATGGCCATTGAACCCCAGATAGAATAGGACCTGGATGACGACGATTATAATGATTCTTCTGATTCAGGTTCCTCCTCTGAAGATGAAATCAGCAGCCCTTTATGCTCATTAGAAGAAACTGACGGCCTTTTGAAAACAATTAAATCCACATTAAATATTGAGCAATCTAGACAATAGCAATCAGTACAGGACAAGATTTTCAAAGGGCTGGGTGATAGGAAAAGGAGAGTTTTCCCTATCCATGACAGAATCAGAAAACTTATTCAGGAAGAATGGAAGGACCCAGAGGGAAGGGCTGTGTGGGGAGTCGCTCTGGTAGACAGCGGTGCGGGTGCAGTACCGAGGCAAAACAAAGAGTCCAGGATGTGCAATAAACAGTGTTTTATTCACACTGACACAAAAATAAACAGCAAACAGTCTTTTGGTGGTAATTCACACATGTCAGAAATAAGGAGGCAAAACAAAAACAGGCCAACACAGGTTCAGTCACCTGGGAGGTGTAGGTGCAGGTTCGCACCAGGCTGTCGGCCCAGCCGCAGGAGAATCCACCTTCAGGTAGCCAGGAACAAAAGCCACCTCCTTGCTGAGCTCTTTCCTCCAGGACAGAGAACTCCACAGCCCTGTTATCAGGCTCCAGGATAATCACCACACTCAGCTGCTAAGGAGGCTGCCTTTTAAAGGCCCGGATAAAGTCCGGCCTGGACCGTGGGGAGTAGGCACCCACCCAACTCTTTGCCTACTCCCAGTAAGAGCCGGCCCGGATTAGCTTTGCAGCCAAACTAAGTAACAGAGTCCAGCAGCACTAGCTGCTGCAGACCAAAAACCCGGCTCTTACCTCACCGAGGCCAGCAACCTCGGTGACACGTACCTGCCATCGAATATGACACCTTGCACCCTCTTACACACCCCTTTGTTCAACCCTGAGGGGGTGAACACACGTGAGGCAGTGGACGCGGGACAGGGCATCTGCGTTACCCTGCAAGTGGCCTGCCCTGTGTTCCACGGAGAATTTGAAATTTTGAAGGGATAGGAACCACCTGGTGACCCGAGCATTCCTCTCCTTGGCCTGACTCATCCACTTGAGAGGGGAATGGTCAGTCACCAGACGGAACCTCCTCCCTAACAGGTAGTAGCGGAGAGATTCGAGTGCCCACTTGATAGCCAGGCACTCCCTCTCCACTATACTATACCTGGACTCGGCGGGACTGAGCTTACGGCTCAGGAAGACAACGGGATGTTCTTCCCCGTTGACCTCCTGAGACAGTACCGCACCGAGGCCTACCTCCGAAGCGTCGGTCTGTACTACAAACTCTTTGTTGAAGTCGGGTGTCACCAAAACCGGGGACCCACACAGGGCCGACTTCAACGCGGCGAAAGCCTCCTCCGCCTTCTCACTCCAGCTAACCCTCCCAGACTTTCGTCCCTTTAACAGGTCTGTCAATGGCGCTGCTATTGTGGCAAAGTGGGGCACAAACCTCATGTAGTATCCTACAATCCCCAGGAACGACTTTACCTGCCTGGTGGTGACCGGTCGGGGCCAGTTACGAATGGCCTCTACCTTAGTTACCTGAGGTTTGATGACTCCCGCCCGATTACATATCCCAGATATTTGGTCTCTTCCAACCCAATCGCACACTTTTTTGGATTGGCGGTTAGTCCAGCTTTCCTCAGGGCATCCACTACCGCCTGCACCTTGGGTAAATGGCTTTCCCAGTCGGTGCTGTGGATGACTACATCATCTAAGTAGGCCGAGGCGTACCGACGATGTGGTCGCAGCACTATGTCCATTAACCTTTGGAAAGTGGCGGGGCGCCATGCAGGCCAAAGGGTAACACCTTGTAGTGATACAGGCCCTGCGGGTAACAAACGCGTTTTTTCCTTAGCCGACTCCGTTAAGGGTACCTGCCAGTACCCTTTAGTGAGGTCCAGCACAGTAAAATAACGGGCTTGTCCTAAATTTTCAACAAGCTCGTCTACTCGGGGCATGGGATACGCGTCAAACTTGGATACTTCATTTAACTTGCGAAAGTCGTTGCAGAACCGCAACGTCCCATCCGGCTTAGGTATTAGGACTATGGGACTGGCCCACTCACTTTTCGACTCCTCAATGACATCGAGCTTCAACATTAACTGCACTTCCTCCGCGATGGCCCGCCGCCGAGCCTCGGGTACCCGGTATGGTTTTAACCGGACCTTGGCCTGAGGCTCAGTGACGATGTCATGTCGGATGAGAGACGTGCGGCCAGGGAGGTCCGAGAACACATCTGTGTTCCGACTGAGGAACTCCCTGACTTCCTGAACTTGTTTGGAAGACAGGCTGTCTGCAATTTTACCGTGGTTACGGCTTCACAGGCCTCGAACTGTGGGGCTGGACCCTTTTCACCTAGAAGCCCTGTCCGGGGCTGTGGTCGTCGGCCGCGTCCCTATCTTTCCACGGCTTAAGTAAATTCACGTGGTACACCTGCTCCGGCTTGCGCCGCCTGGCTGGTGTACTTTGTAATTTACTTCCCCTACCTTCTCGATCACCTCATAGGGGCCCTGCCACCTAGCTAGGAATTTGCTGTCAAGGGTGGGTACCAGAACCAAAACCCGATCTCCCGGATTGAAGTCCCGTACCCGAGCCTGACGATTGTACACCCTACTCTGGGCCTGTTGCGCTGCCTCCATATGCTCCCGGACCAAAGGCAACACCCTTTCCATCCGTTCCTGCATCTGGGCGACATACTCAATGACACTTTTGTGGGGGACAGGCTGTTGTTCCCATGCTTCCTTGGCGATATCCAACAGGCCCCGAGGGTGTCTGCCATAAAGCAGTTCGAAGGGCGAGAGCCCAGTAGAGGCCTGGGGCACCTCTCGCACTGCGAACATGAGATAGGGCAGAAGCAGATCCCAGTCCTTCCCATCTCTAGACACCACCCTCTTTAACATATTTTTAGAGTTTGGTTAAACCTCTCCCACAAGACCGTCTGTTTGCGGATGGTAAACGGACGTCCGTAACTGCTGTATACGCAACAATTTACACAGTTCCCTCATTACTTTGGACATAAAAGGGTCCCTTGGTCTGTCAGAACCTCTTTTGGCAGGCCCACACGGGAAAACATCTCCAATAACTCTTTGGCAATGAGCTTAGCTGAGGTATGTCGCAGAGGCACCGCCTCCGGATACCGAGTGGCATAGTCGAGAACTACCAGAATGTGTTGGTGGCCCCTGGCAGACTTTGGTACAGGCCCAATTAAATCCATAGCGATTCGCTCAAGCGGTACTTCAATAATTGGCAGAGGTACCAGAGGACTACGGAAATGTGGCTGGGGGCTAGTTATCTGACAGGTTGGACAGGACTTACAATAATTTTCTACCTCCTTGAACACACTGGGCCAATAAAACCGCTGCAGAATGCGGTCCTGGGTTTTCTGCCACCCCAGGTGTCCCCAAGAACATGTTGGTGGGCAAGCTCCATGACAAGCTTGCGATACGCTGTGGGCACCACCAACTGTTCAACAGGTTCACCTCGGATTTGGTTCACCCGATACAACATATCCTGCAGAACAATAAATCGTGGGAACATTAATTCAGCCCCTGGTTTCTGGGGTTTACCATCAATTTCCAGCACATTCTCCCAGGCCCTGGTTAGGGTTTGGTCCCGGTGTTGTGCGGTCCCAAAATTTTCCCGGAGACATTGAGGTCTGCCAACTCAGGTCCCGGTGGCAAGTCCTCCGTGTCTCCCACCATTACACTCAGTGGGGTTGTCTCCCCCACTACCGCTGCAGCAGTGGTCACCCCTACCGCTGGCCCTTCAGACTCGGGCTCCCAGGGTTCTGGCCTTCCAGTGGTATCAGGCCACTCTGCTAGGGTTACCCCTGTCTCAGGGCTATTAGACACTTTCACCTCAGGCCACAGTGACGGAAAACCAGGAAGTCTCTCCCAATTATCAGTTCATAGGGTAGCTTTGTGGAGATCGCCACTTCACAAGTCCAGGTGCCGGCCGCCGTGGACAGAGACATTACAGCAGTGGGATAGTCCTTTAAGTCTCCGTGAATGCACACCACACCCACTTTCCGGCCCGTATACTGGGTGGGCTGTACCAGGGCAGCACTTATCAGGGTTACCAGGCTCCCTGAGTCCAACAGCGCCACTGCCAGGTTATCCCCGACCTGCACCCGGCACAGATGACGATTGTCTATTGTCTCGGGGTGCCGGTCGCACACAGTCTCCGGGCGTACAAGGAGTGGCGACCCCGTAGTTCACCTCCATCGGCTCATCCCGATGCGGACAGTCGGCCCTGATGTGGCCTGGCTCCTGACACCTCCAGCATACCACGGGAGGCGGACTCGCAGGAGGTATATTCCGTGCAGGCCGCTCTGTCGCCGGACGGTCGGAACTGGGGCAGAGGCCTCCGGGGTTTGACTGACCCCTTCCCAGCAAGACTCCCCTGCAGGTTTCTGGTGGCCTCGTAGCGCTCCACCAGGTCGACCATCTCCAGGGCATTGGTGGGCGATACCTGGCCGATCCAGTGCTGGAGGGGATAAGGCAGGGCCCTCCAAAAGATGTCCGCCAACAGTCGATCCAGCATGGCAGTGGGACTTAGTAGATCGGGCTGCAGCCACTTTTGCAGCCTGTGCAGCAGGTCGTAGTACTGCGGCCTAGCGGGATCAGTCGTTTTAAAGTCCCACTGGTGGACTCTTTGAGCGCGGACCAGCACGTTCACCCCCAGTCTGGCTAGGATCTCTCCTTTCACGGTGTCATAATCTGCCGCTTGGTCGTCCGACAAGTCGAAAAACACCTGCTGGGGTCCGGAAGCCAGGAACGGAGCGACCACCTCAGCCCACTGGTCACGGGGTAACTTTTCCCTCACGGCGACCTTCTCAAAGACCGCCAGGTATGTCTCAACGTCGTCTGCGGGGGTCATTTTGGGATCGCCGCACGGACCGCTTTCGGGCATCATGGACGTGGTGGGACGCTCCTGCCGCCTGTAACGCCATCACATGTTGTAGCAGTAGCTGGTTGGTCTCCCGCTGCTGCACGTTAGCCTCTATGAGAGCCTTCACAGCAGCCTCCATGTTGCCAGAAATTCCTGCTTGCAACTTTGCTGGCTTAATATATTCCATGCACTTTAGCAAAAAAAAACTTCGGCGTTCCCGCCAGCCTCACTGCGCATGCCCGCATCCTCCACCAAATGTGGGGAGTCGCTCTGGTAGACAGCGGTGCGGGTGCAGTACCGAGGCAAAACAAAGAGTCCAGGATGTGCAATAAACAGTGTTTTATTCACACTGACACAAAAATAAACAGCAAACAGTCTTTTGGTGGTAATTCACACATGTCAGAAACAAGGAGGCAAAACAAAACAGGCCAACACAGGTTCAGTCACCTGGGAGGTGTAGGTGCAGGTTCGCACCAGGCTGTCGGCCCAGCCGCAGGAGAATCCACCTTCAGGTAGCCAGGAACAAAAGCCACCTCCTTGCTGAGCTCTTTCCTCCAGGACAGAGAACTCCACAGCCCTGTTATCAGGCTCCAGGATAATCACCACACTCAGCTGCTAAGGAGGCTGCCTTTTAAAGGCCCGGATAAAGTCCGGCCTGGACCGTGGGGAGTAGGCACCCACCCAACTCTTTGCCTACTCCCAGTAAGAGCCGGCCCGGATTAGCTTTGCAGCCAAACTAAGTAACAGAGTCCAGCAGCACTAGCTGCTGCAGACCAAAAAAAAACCGGCTCTTACCTCACCGATGCCAGCAACCTCGGTGACACGTACCTGCCATCGAATATGACACCTTGCACCCTCTTACAGCTGGTACTTCAAAAAATTTCAAAAGAAAGTTTTCATTTAGTGAAGAAGACTCGGCCCACTGGGATAGAACGCCAAAAGTTGATGCCCCTATAGCAAGGATCTCCAAGAAGGCATCTTTGCCTTTTGAAGATGTAGGGCTTCTAAAAGAAGCAATGACAAAAAATGTGAATCGGTACTAAAAAAGTCCTGGGAGTCCAATACTGCTATGCTGAGACCTAGGTAGTGGCTATGCTATACGGCTAGATTTCTATCTGGTTATCACAGCTGAAGGAACACCTGGTCTCTAGCACCCCTAGAGAGGATATTCTGGCCTCCTTGCCGGTTTTAAAACAGTCATCAAATTTTCTGGCAGACGCTTCTGCCGACCTTGTAAAGTTATCCGCTAGAGCTGCGGCTCTCTCGAATACGGCAAGGAGGTCAGTCTGGTTATGTTCCTGGACAGGCGATACTGATTCAAAAAACAAACTCTGCGGTATCCCCTGTGGAGGAGATCGTCTTTTTGGTTCTGTCTTGGACGATACTCTTGAGAAGGCGTCCGACAGAAAGAAGGGGTTTCCGCCAGAGTCCAGGTTCTTCCAACAGCAACGTTCCTTTCGGCCCCAAAAAAGGGGCAGACAGGACCGGAGAAAAAAGGAATCCTCCAGTACCTGGCAGTCCTCTAAGGTAAGAGGTAGAAACTTCCTCTTTAGTCAGGACAAATTCACTAAACAGACCACCTTATGACGCCATAGTTCCGGTGGGGGGAGTTTGAAGGATTTTGGTCCAGCCTGTGAAAAGATCTCAAACTTGGCCTGGGTCCTAGACGTAATCTGTAAAGGATACCAACTGGAATTTTGCTCTCCCCCTCCAGACAGATTTTTTCTGAACAGGAGGTTAAAACCAAACCACCTGCTCCTGGAATCACAAATTTCCCTTCTGTTAGAAAAGAAAGCGGTTGTCCCGGTTCCGGTAGATCAAGAAGGAAGGGGGTTTTACCCCCCAATCTTTCTTGTAAAAAAAACAAATGTCTCCTACAGAGCAATAATCAATTTGAAACACCTCAACAGATATATCAAATACAAAAAGTTGGAGACAGTAAAATCTACAGTGAGCCTCCTAATGCAGAATTGCTCCATGGTAACGCTCGACCTGGCGGACGTGTATTACCATGTTCCGATCCATCAAAAACATTAAAAGTACCTGCGTTTCACCATCCTCATGGGAGACCGCCTACTGCATCTCCAATTTCAGGTACTACGATTTGGACTGGCCTCAGCGCCCAGGGTGTTCACAAAGATAATTGCAGAGGTCTCAGCTTTCTTCCACCAGAAGGGGATAAACTTCATACCCTATTTGGACGATTTTCTCATTACCGCAGCCTCCCAGACCCAATTGCAGACCCAGGTGGAGTTTGTCCTGCAGACTCTCAGGTCCCTGGGATGGAAGATAAGTCTAGAGAAGTCAAGCCTATCGCCCAGTCGAAAAATGACCTTTCTGGGAATTCTTCTGGATTCGAGCCAAATGACCTCTTTTCTTTCAGATTTAAAAATACTGGATATCAGAACAAAGATATCAATCTTTTTGTGGCAAAAGAAGGTCTTATTCCGGAAGATTATAAAAAATTCTGGGGCTCATGACCTCGACAATTCCAGCAGTGAAATGGGCCCAATCTCACGGGAGACCTCTACAAGAATTCCTGCTAAAACAATGGAGCAAGAGCATATTCTCCCTGGAAAAAACAGTTGCTTTACCTCCAAAAGTCAAGCTCTCTTTAGGTTGGTGGCTGAACAAGAAAAACCTGATCAGAGGGGTCCCTTGGAAACTCTCCAATCAGATCGTAGTTACAACAGACGCAAGCGGTGCATAATGGGGAGCCCACTGCCAAGGTCAATTATTACAGGGGACCTGGGATGCAGATGCCCTTACCCTGTCTTCAAACGCCAAAAGCAAACATTCAGTCCATTACCGCAGTTCACCTAAAGGGAGACGAAAATACATTGGCAGACTTCCTAAGCAGAAGAAAAATTTGGCCGAGGGAGTGGAGCCTCAAAAAATCTGTATTCCAGAACATCTGCAGCAGATGGGGAATCCCGATAATAGACGTTTTTGACTCCCAAAAGAACAAGCAGGTGGACCTTTTCTATTCCCTCTCAGTAAAGGATCTTCCGGTGAGAGTGGATGCCCTGGCGGGACCATGGCTGATAGGTCTTCTTTATGCTTTCGCTCCGTTCCAAAAGTCCTGGCAAAAGTAATGGAGGAGCGAGCCCATGTCATCCTAGTGGCACCATACTGGCCCAAAAGAACATGGTTCTCCCTACTATTAAACCTATCCAAAGGGGATTTCTGGACCCTTCCACAAACCCCAGATCTCCTTCATCAGGGCCCGGCTTGGCATCCAGCGATCAACCGGCTAAGGGTGACAGCCTGGAATTTGAACGTGCCATTTTGAGATCCAGTGGTTTCTCTGATGCTGTCATCAGCACTCTACTCTCTAGCAGAAAACTAATTACTTCTAACATCTACGTTAGAACTTGGAAAACTTTCCTTTCATTCGCCAAAGACTCCTGGAATCCTACCTTACCTCCAGATACAAAGGTAATCCTGGACTTTCTTCAAAAAGGGCTGGATAGGGGGCTACGTGTCAGTACCATTAAGGTTCAAATAGCAGCCCTTAGTGCCTTTATGGGTGTAAGATTGGCGGATTTAGATTTGGTCAGGAGGTTCATCAAGGGAGCTAGCAGACTTCATCCTGTTATTAGATCTACGGTTCCCCCCTGGGATCTTAATATGGTCCTCTCAATCCTAATGGACCATCCCTTTGAACCTCTTGAGGAAATCCCTCTCAGGCTACTATCCTTTAAATCCGCTTTTCTTATAGCCATCACCTCAGCTAGAAGAGTGGGAGAGATCCAGGCGCTATCCTGCAGGCCTCCATATTTAACTATCCTAGATGACAGAATCATATTAAGACATGAACCCTCCTTTTTACCAAAGGTATTCTCAAAATTCCACTGTCAACAGGAGATCTCGCTTTCCACCTTCTGCGCCCAGGCAAAATCACCAGAAGAAAGAAGGTTCCACCATCTGAATGTGCGCAGGTGCATACTAGCCTATCTGGAGGCTACCAAAGGACTGCAAAAATCTGACCGTTTACTGTTCCAGTATGCAGGCCCGAACAAAGGGCATGCAGCTTCAAAGATTACCATCGCCTGCTGGATAAAAATGACCACTGGAATTGCTTATACGCTTAAAGGTCTTACTCCTCCCGCTGGATTGACAGCCCATTCGACTAGAGCGGTATCAACCTCTTGGGCAGAATCTGCCTCAGCCTCCTTGTCTCAAATCTGCCGAGCTGCAACCTGGTCTAGTCCATCCACTTTTTTCAACCACTATAGGTTGGATATTCAATCCAATTCGGACCTGTCATTCGGGGGAAAAGTCCTGACCACGGCGGTCCCCTCCTAAATGGTTCCTCTGTTATTCTTCCTGCTGAAGTGCCGTTGTGGAAGGCGTACGGAAAAGATGATAATTACTCTTACCGGTGTGTGGATTTTCCATATAGCCTCCACAATGGCACTGTTTTTTTCCCACCCATTGATTTTTTGTGTACTCTCTTGCTTGTTATAACTTAACTTGTCTCTCCCTATAAATAAAAGGTTCTTTCTTCAGCATCATCCTGGTTCCTTTGGTAATTACTAGAGAAGGTAATGGGGAGGAGGTATTTAAACTTCTGCTTTCTATATCGTTTCCTGTCCCTGGGGGCGGGGTACCCTCCTGCTGAAGTGCCGTTGTGAAGGCTATACGGAAAATCTAATTACCGGTATCATCTTTTTCTTTAGAACTTATGTCTTCAAAATCAGATTCAAGGATCTTTATTACTTTCGCTGGACTTATGGTTGGTAACTCTTGGACAGATATTCGATGACACAATCCTGTCACCTGTCTTGAGTTTTCAATCTGCTACTTTCTTCCAACAACGCACCATCCTACATCAGTTTAAACAGCGTATGGATCACCCTTTCCAACTGTGATTAACTTTCGTGGTACCAAGGCTTTGGGACAATCGTAACCTATCAACAGTCCAACACCAAACTCCTTCAACGGGGACATTTCATGAGATATGACAGATAGGTGCTCTCATTTATCAGCTGATTCACAGGTAGGTATGCAATCTTGATGTAGAAGTATATTGTCTTTTTTATAAGCTGGAGGTAGACCTAATGTGAAGTTTGAATGAAGTCCTCTAACTCTCAGTCCTTTGACTGTTCACTAATGTGTCTCTTCCCTTCATTGTGGTGAGTTTGAGCTTCACTTGTTCTGTGGCCACTTTTAATTTCTTACAGATTTCTTGATCAATAAAGGTGACTTTACTCTGGGCATCCAGTAGCGCATAGGCGTATGCCTTCTTGTTCCTCCTTTTAGGATTTGAAATGCACACTGGCACAACCATTGATGTGCCGTTTCTTTCTCCTTTCTTCACTCTGCAAGAGAATACTGATACTTTCTTTTCTTCCTCAGCATCTTTAGGTATTGAGGATTTATCTTTCTTTGAACGTTCTTCATGTAGTGGTGTAAGATGGCGTCCTTTGCAAACGCTGCATGTGGCTTTTTTCTTACACTCCTAAGTAACATGGCCAACAGTTGGTATGCATGTTTCCAATACAAACATCCAGTAGGGAAACCTACTGGATGTTTGTATTGGAAACATGCATACCAAAGGGTTTAAATAAAAAACATGATTTGACTTTGGAGTATATGTGAAAATCTAGTATGTTAATTAAATTTGCCCCCACCTGGTTGATTCGGTCTCCTCCCCTGACTCACAGGAGACTCTGGGAAGCCTGTGACCCAGGTGTGGATGCCCAATCATTCAGGTGGGAGGTACATACCCATGTTGTATATAAGTACTGTTTTTAAAGCACAGAGTATTGTCTTGATGAAGGGCTTAATACTATAGACCGAAACGCGTCACAGTCACAGTTTTGTCTCTCCATTTGATATGTTTTGGATCTTAAAATTTTGCAAGCCAATAAAGAACAAACATACTTTTATAAAGAAAGCTGGTTTTGATGCTCTTTTTCGTGGACATTACTGCAACACCGAATCATAAATACCACACGTGTAATGTAGACCAAAAATCTTTATTTATTATCTCCAAAAAGACATACAATATAAATATCAGAACAGAGAATAAAAAACAATGCAGGTAAGTGCTGTGAGAGTGATATTCCACCAAACTCCTGGTCAACAAAAAGTCCCACTTTATCTAAAGAGAGCACATATATAAGCTGTGACTCCCATCCATATCAGTGTCACAATAATTAATTCATGATGGTTCAGTCCACTCCTCTATATAAAGTAATGTGAACATGATAATACACAGGGAGGTATACAGACTCAGTCATCATTGCTAATTGCTGTGTGAACTAATACCACAAGAATAACACTGCATAGCATACAAAGAAGTATCCAAAAAAGACCACTGAGGTATGTGAGATATACTTGACCAGGAGCTGGAAGGGACAGGAACCCCGATGTACGTTTTGCCTCGCCTTGCTTCTTCTGGGGGCGTGACAAGGAACAGTGGCTGCGTGTCGGTATATGCTGGCGCTCGGCTGCTCTAATGCGCTCTTTACTGTACAAGTTGAGGAGCGCTATTGCTTCACTCTCTGAGGTCAATAGTTCCACTGTGACAGGCGCAGCACTATGAAGTGCCTTTTGCGCTGTGGCATTAGAAGAATTTGATATCTCTAACTTTTTAGTCCAACCAGACTGTCTATTACTCTGCTTCAGTCTTATTCCTTTTGAGCTAATTCTTCTAGTGCCGTTCTATGGAAACAGTATGCTTAAAGAGCACATCAAAAGCTTAAAATACCTTGTTTATTAACTTCAACTTTTCTTCCATATATAGCACTGCCACCTCCCCAGCAGATAGTCCATGTACAAACACGTGTTGCATAGAGTATCACAAAATGGTGGTATGCATAAAATAAAATGGTGGTTTAACTGTTCAATCTTGTCATTCAACATAAATGGTGGTAATATTTCTTTCTTCAGTATCTGTACTTTCACTGTAAGTTATTTAAGCACTTTATAATCGCTCTGAGAGGTATATCTGAGGTTTAACCAATAATTTGATTTGCTCAGTTTGCGAAGTTTGTGCGTAGTTTGATATATTGTAAACAAACATATACAACTGGTTTCAGTATATAGTTTTGATCAAAGTATTAACAATAAGAACATTATATAACCGTTCTAAATACCTAGTTGGCCTCTTGTACCCATAAAACACAGCTCTGTGGATGTGTCTGTCCAGCTCCTCTCATCTGGTCTATACTGACTCCAGAAGATTCTGCTAGGGGATTTCCCACACATACTCAGTGTAAGGTTGGCTGTGATTAGTTAAGACTCCTGGGCAGTATCAACAGTTTAACTCTATGCTTTCTGTTGTTAATTATGCTGTGTCATTGAGATTACCTTACATTCATTTACTGAATCTTTAAGGCATATTATCTTTTCTGCTTCTGTGAACACAATATATAACTGTTATATGGCATCTATAAACATGAAGTCATTGTAAATAACTCTCTTTTTGACTCTAATATATAAGGAACTGTATTCAATTTATTGGCAAGTCTAGCTATATAAACATGTAAGTCATATTAGCAACCTAGGACAGGTCTTAGCTGGCCAGCTACATCGGGAGCGCAACCGAACTGAACGGAATGCACTTTGGAGCATTCCGTTTTGTTCAGTTCAGTTTTGTCCCCATTAACAATGAATGGGGACAAAACTGGAGCGTTTACATCCGCTATTGAGATCCTATGACGGATCTTAATAGCTGAATTTAAAACGCTAGTGTGAAAGTAGCCTAAGGTATATCACGGTATAGTAACCATTGCATTTATATGATTTGCATTCTCATTCATTTATTCGTTATGTTGTATCCAATGTATTCCCTGTTTATCAAGGGTGAATTAAAGTGTGAAGATGTAGTTTCTGATCATTTGAATTCCATTTTGTATCTGTTCATTTAAATTTCATTTTAAAACCTGTAAATGCATGTGTAAGGGAGTAAGGCTTTGTCTACATATTTTCTCAAGGTTGTTTTGGGATTTTGACTCGCTGCGGACCTGGGAACTGGCCGCTTCAAGGTCCAGGGTGATAGCAGATGAACAACATGTACACAGTGAAAATTATTGAGCGCATATGTTGGCTACGTTCCACTAGTAACTTTTTGTTTCATCTGTATAAAGCTGTAACTCTTCAGAAAAGAATTCAAAAGCTCATCCTACGGGGGGACTCCTCGCAGAGGGACCTAATCGGCGTTTTCCCGATCGAGAACCTGACTGCTTTCGCTGAAAGGGCTTCCCAACCGATGTTGCTGTCAGATAATATTAAATCCATCAGTGATGTATGTACCTACATTAGATTCAGGACTCCAGTTGAAGTGTTGATATAATTATGTATTATGTTCTTTATCCTATGTATATATATAAGAGAAAAGAAGGACATTATAACTCTACATGTATATACTACTTATTATATTTAATAAAATCTTACTATAAAAGCTGTAGTTCAGTCTCTCTTTAAAGAGTGTCTGAACCTGGAGTCTTGCTCTTGTCAGCAAAACAGATAGTACCCCCCCCCAAAAAAAAGATGAAGGAGGTGAAATGGTAATGGAACACAAGTAGAGAGTACATTAATGAACAGTAAACAGAAATAAAGATATACAGAGCTGACCCTGCTCTGAAATACAACCCAGCACCAACTATTGGTCTGATTGGACAGAAATTGGTCAGATAATCTGTTGGTGTAAATGCACCCTTACACAACACAAAAGAATACACTAAGAATCTGGAAACAAGTTCACAAAGCACACACTATCCCCAGCAGTCAGACAAGCAAATGGCCTGGAAATATAAAGGCTAAGCAATCAACAGCATAACCGTAAATTAAAGTGGTTTTCCAACTCTTTCTAACTGATAACCTATTCACCACAGACTACTTGCAGCTTACCAAGCACAGCTCTGTACATTGTATGTGCTTAGTATCGCCGCTCAGTCCCCTTTACTTGAATGGGACTGAGCCGTGCCTAAGCCATGTGAACAATGAACATGACGTCACTTGCCTAGGGTAAACTGTGAGAAGGCCACAACACTCACCGTTGACTTCTCAAACTGATTGACGGGGTCCAGGTGTTGGACCCCACCACTCAGATACCGATTACCTATTCTTGATGTGGGTTCCATGTTCGGAATTCCCTTTGAAAATGAGCATTAATGAAAAAAACATCTAAAAAAAACTGCTGCAGATTCTGCATTAGGTTTTTTTAAGCGCAGAAAATACTCTGTGTGAACATACCCAAAGAGGCTGCAGGATAACCAGCTTACAGTGAAAAGCCTAAAGAGAGATAATGTGACATTCTACAATCAGCTAAGATAAGATAGATAAGATAAGATGCCTTTATTGTCACTGTCAGTGGCGTAACTAGAAATGACTGGGCCCCAAAGAAAATTTTTGAATGCCTCCCCCCCCCCCACCGTAATTTTTTCACAACCCCTTTCTTTCATGCGGCCCCCTATCCTGTGGCTAGTAAAGATCGCTCTCTCAGACCAGGCCCGGCAGCTGTTCCATCCGTTTTCTACACTGTCTATACTGCCACTATATATCATTTTATTGTGTATTAATGTTGAGGGGCCCTGACAAAATCTTTTAGTACTTCTCCTCCTCCTCTTGGATGGGCCCCTTCTGGGTCAGGGCCCCAAAGCAGCCGCTTCCCCTGCTTCCCCTATAGTTACGCCCCTGGTCACTGTACAATACAATGAAATACAATGAAATGTTGTTTGGAGCAATCCTAGATGCCTGCTGTGGTTGCAACCGCTGTCTGTGCCTACAAAGTCCTGTCAGACTTCTGGTCCAATATTTCAGGATTTATGGCCCCACTTTCAATTTTGCCCAGGGCCACACTTTGTCTAAAACCGGCCCTGATTATACTAGAGGGGGACAGCATTATATATGGGGCATTATACTACAAGGGGGCAACAAGTATACATTACTGTATACTGAATGGGTGCAACAAGGAGACATAATACTATATGGGAGCTACTTGTATTCCCGATACTGTAAAATGTCTCCTTGATGCCCCCATACAGTATAATGTCACTTTGTGGCCCCAAGTGTTTTTTTTTTTTCTAAATGGGTATTTATCACGATATATATTGTTATTGCGATATATTTCTTAATATCGTTATTGTGGGAATATTTTTTATATCAACTAACCCTTATCTAATCCAGCAGCATCACCAGTCCAGACTTCAGATCTGCCCCAGGCCCTGACTGCGCTCTGCCACAGTGTCAGCCAGCTAGAGCAACACACGCAATAAGTCAGCACTGGGGGAGAGTGACACAGCAACAGGCACCGTTCATGAAGTTGGGGGAGGGTATAGCACACTAAGTAATTCTCTTCCAGCGTACCTAGGGCAGGTGGAGGGAGGAGCTTGGGGTGGGTAGTAAAGAGGACCAATTCAGATTCTTGCTATGGGGCCCAATGATTTCTATGTGTGGCAGTGACCTCCCCTCCTTACCTCTGATGTCAGCTGGCTCCAGCAGCTGGCTCCATAGTCAGAAGAATGCCGCAGCACTGCATTCTTAATGGTCCCACCACCCGGGTGCAGGAAGAAAGGTCAGTGCTGTCTGTCCACCTCTCCTGTCTTCTGCTTTTTTCTAGCTGTCTGCTACTGATCCGGAGCAGTTTTCTTCTAAACGTCTTATTCAGGAGCCATAGGAAATTGCTACTGGAGCAACTGTATGCCCCAGACCCACGCAGCTGATGTAACATGGTGCTGCTTTTATTACTATCTGTCTTCAGCATTGAAAGCTGTACATATAACATCATCGGCTTGTTCCCCGATATTGGTCAGCCTCCACACAGGCTGCTCACCCATCCCCATGGGTCTTTCCTCCACCGTCCACCGCCACCCTCTTTTTGCTCCTTTTAGCCTATGCAGTCATGGACTCTTGCGAGTGCCAGCCATGAGTCCACTTCACTCCTAAAACATGAAAAACGGAGGTTGGGGAGTGCTAGAAAGAGGAGTCCGAGCTACCGTACTAGCTGAAAACCACTCTTACCACACTCTTACCTCTGAACCTGTATAATAATACCAGTATATGAGACTGCTTACCCTTGCACAACATCATTGGCACTGGAAGTAATAAAGATGGAGGCGGCTCTACACATGAGTGTCCCTCTCAGAATGGCGTGGCATGAAGCAGTAACACGCCTAAATTGGCCAATTTATGGCCTCCCTCCCTAATAACAAAGCTCTTTACTACCCTAGACCTGTAAATGTGGAGCTTTGTTACTAGATGTTTCAGCAAACAGCGGTATTGCTGTGCTGCACTTGCCATTTATAAAGCACAGTGCAGAGAAAGTCTATTGCATATTCACATGCATATTCCTTTTTTTCAAACTGTAAAATCGCCTGTACAGGTGTCTATGATCCTTTTACAGGTGCTACTGTGACTTCTGGCTATCACAGTTGCTCAAACTGACCATGCATGTTCAATAAGCCCAGGTGAAGGACTCACAATCTTGGAATCATTCTTTCAAAGAAAGATCTTTTGTCAATCAAAGATTATTATTCTTTCGTTCAATCATTGGATGAAAATTTTAAACCCTGAAAACTTCTTTCCTGGTGATGACTCCCTGGCCTTGGCCAAAATGAACGTTCATCTGACGGACAATTGTCTTGGTTGAAATTTTCCATTTTGATCAACCTTAGACTAATGTGTGTGGGTACCTTTAGAGTCAAGTATCTTTTGAACTACATACTCAGGCTGACTATGGTCAAGAACAGGTTTACATACTTTCATTGTAAAAGGAGGCACAGGTTTAAAAAGGGAACAATAAAAGGTATTGGCTATTCTCATGGTTCATGGAAGTCCTTAAGAAGACTGGATTGAATTGCCTTAGTATATTAAAAGGACCAATAAACCTATTCCCTGACTTGCCACATGGTTTCCTTAGCCTGATGTTCTTGGTTGAATTTATGTGGCCTGCTGGTGGAGACTGGATTTGTTTTGCACAAAGAGCAGCTAAACTAAAGCCATATGAACCTTACTCCACATTGACTAAATCCCCATAAACCTTAATCTATAGCGATATTAGCATCTTGGTTTTTTGTTTGAGCAAAGGAATTTGTTTTTTAGGGTGAAAACCATAATTACAGAAAAATAAGACAAAACATTGGAGATATTGCTCTGATGTCTGGTTCACAGAGTCTGTGGATGATAAGTTGTTGAGAAGCTCAGGGCAATAATACCTAAATTAGAACAAAAAATCTGCCAACTTTTTACCATGACACACTAAAAGAACAGCAGACCTAAGATCTCTAGGAACAAACAACTCTTACAGTACTGCAACAGAGGAGATATAGATGAACAATTGCCCTTATTTACAGACAGGAAACTGGTGCCCATGGTCATGGGACAGCCATGGCCATGAACCGCCACTGTAACACTCTGTCGCCAGAATTCAGTGCCGGAACTACACAGCACTGTCAAAATTGTAGTGGACAGTGCTTGAGTTTTGAAGAACCAACCAAAGATATCCCAAATAATTGGATTAGAGGGAGAGTGAACTAACAAAACAGAAATTGTCCTACAGTATGTCCTACATACTCCCCACTAACAAAGCGTACCTGAGCTTTCTCAAAAAGTTTGCATAATGGCTGTGCTTCTTTGTAAGGAATAGCTTTTTTTTGGGCTTCCCTAATATATTTTGCAGCCTAATTATTCCCCTCTTCAGCTGCACAGCTAGATGCACTTCTTTCAGACGTGTGTATGGGGAGGGGGACTCCCTTATGTGGAATTTGCCAGCACTGTACTGCTGTGACATTCTTTCCCTTACTTTCCACTAGCTCACAGAGCTCACAGAACAGATTAGAAAGGGGGAAATCACACAGAAAGACAGGATGCTCCTGTGATCTTCAGAAGCAGTGTAGAAGCATTTATTTTATCAGGCTCAGGATCTCAGCAAGCTCTGACACATACCCACTTCCTTTCTGCTGTCCTCTATGTCTCTGCTACTAGGGATGGATCTTGCTAGACAACAGGCAGTGGACTGCAAATTAGGTGGAAGACCTCAAGTGGCCATGAGTTTACAACTTTTTCAGATGGATGCAGGTATATTTTTTAAAATTAAGTGATTTACAAATTTGTTACACCATTCTCTATTAAATGAAATTGTGTGAAAGTACAGTGACTCTTTAAAAACAGGGCCATAATCTTGACAATATTCCAGATAAAAGGGTTCCATCTACAGAAAATATGCCAGTGGGTTTCCCCAGTGGCACAGAGACAATACCCAATCTACTGGCCAAATCAAAATCTGTTGCAGCACCACAGTCAACAGAAGCTTGCATTGGCATAGATATTGCATACCCTCCCATTCAGTCCTAGAGGGCAACAACACATTTTTTTGGGAGACGAATTAAGTATACCCAGGATAACCTCCCTTAAATGTTGTAGGCTTGGAAGTTTACCTACTTCATGGTACACTTCTGGACGAAGTGACTCTTGTTACCACAATATAAAATAAGACCTAAAAGTCTTCTCCTAACCTGCTCTACTTTAGAGAGTCTCAGAGGACCAAGGTGCATTGGTTCATCAGCTTCAACAGGATAGAGGCCCTCAAAAGAATGATATGAACTAGCCTCCCTCTCTGACTTTCTCCGTATGATATATCCGTCAGTACTAATGTCCAAAGAAATTAGACCATTCAGAGAGTCACATAGGGGAAATTATACATTTTTAACCTGACCAGACAGATTTAAATGATACTGACTATGAAGGGAGCTCCCATTCCAATCACTAGCAGCACAATTTGCAGAATATATCTGTCCTATGTCTCTTCTTTAAGGCACAAAGATGGGCAGTGGCAGATAAGGCAGCATCTACAGCGATGCTTAAAAGTTTGTGAAGTCTTCAAAATTTTCTACATACATTTGACCTAAAACTACATCAGACTTCCACACAAGTTTTAAAAGTAGATAAAGATGATAAAATCAAACATAAACAAAAATATTACACTTGGTCATTTACTTATTGAGAAAAAAGATCCAATATAACATATCTGTGAGTAGGAAAAGTATGTGAACCTTTGCGTTCAGTATCTGGTATGACTTCCTTATGCTGCAATAACTGAAATTAAATGTTTTTGGTAATTGTTCGTTAGTTCTGCAGATCAGCTTGGAAGAATCTTAACCTATTCCTCCATACTAAACAGCTTCAGCCTTGTTATGCTGGTCGGTTTTCTCCCATGAACTGATCGCTTTAGGTCCTTCTATGTAATTTCTATTGGATTAAGGTCAGGACTTTAACTTGGCCATTTTTTGTGCTTAGGAGTTTTGTGCTTTGATGCATAACCCACGTTCTCTTGAGATTCAGCTCATGGACAGATGTCCTGAAACTTTCATTTAGAATTTGCTGGCATAATTCACAATTCATTGTTCCATCAATGATGGCAAGCTGGCCCAAACCATGATACTACCACCACCTTGTTTCATAGATGGGTTAAGGTGTTTATGCTGGAATGCAGTGTTTTCCTTTCTCCAAACATAAAACATCTTATTCAAACCAAAAAGTTCTATTTTGGTCTCATCCATCCACAAAACATGGGGGCACATTTATTAAGACCGATGTTTTAGACGCCAGTCTTAATAAAGCCCCATAGCTGGCAGTGGTTCCACCGAGGTTATGATGAGGCGCAGGCCTCTCCATAACTTCGGCTCATCCAGCTCGAGTTCTAAATGTAAGACAGCTTCTGAACGGGCATGCCAGCATGTCCCCTTCCCTGTCCACGCCACGCCCAATTTTTAGGCCTGGGGTGAGCGGGGAAAAGTTGCGTCTTAGAAAGATTAATATAGCCAAATCAATTGGTCCAGATATCATGCACCCCCGTATACTAAGAGAATTAAGTAATGTAATAGACAGACCCTTATTTCTGCTATTTAATTTCACACAATTTGTGTTTAATATAGAGTAGTGTAACTTGCCAATGAGGTATCAATGTTCCAAATAGCACTCAAAGCCTCAGTGCTGTAAAATTATCAGTTTGTAAAAATTAGCTCTATTTGGAACATTGATACCTCATTAGCACTAAGAGACTGGTGCACAGGGGTATTTTTATATCACAATTCATCGGGCCGTGTAGAATAAGAAAGGAGGTCCGGTCGGTTATGCTAAAGAACCACATTGGCACCTTTTTTAATGATGATGAATATTCTATTGTCAATTTTATGAATTTGTCCTTTTATTTATTCAGTCTTTTTATGCAGGTGTTGGTTTTGGAATAAATTTCAGGTTTGTAATTTGCTGGTCATTGTTCCATATATTGAGTGCCCCTCACTATTGGTATATTTGTGTATTTTATCCTCTTGGCCAAGGGTAGGCTATGAGGTGTGCACCGTTTTCATCTCAATTGGTGAGGTGAGCCGCTGACTATATATTTCTCTATTTTATATGATACATTGTTTATTTACAGGAACTTTGATTTATGCAATATACATATTTACCATTAGAGGGCACATTTGTGCAGGTTTTTTTTTCATTACTATTTACATTTAGGCTCGGCTATCTCCAGAACGCCCATAGAAATAAATGGAGCGGCCGCACACATGTGCGACTGGCCGCTCTGGTCATTTTAGGGGAGCATCAAGGAGCCACCACGGGGTATGGGGACCCCGTTCTCGTGATCGGTCAGGGTCCCAGCAATAGGACGCCCACCGATCTGATAGTTATCTCCTATCCTGTGGATAGAGGATAACCTGTACCTACCGGAATACCCCTTTAAGTATTCAATGGCGTGAGGAAAATTTTGCAAACTTAGACAACCACTTTAAAGTGGTTTTCTAGTGCTTACATATTGATGACCTTTCTTAAGGATATGTCATCAATATCAGACCAGTGGGGGTCTGACACTCAAAAGGCTCCATCCACTGTGTAGTTTCCACCACTGACAGCTTCAATGATTGGTGCGGTTACAAGCTGTCAGACCCCTACCACTCTGATATTGAACACTTATCCTGAGGATAAGCCATCAATATCTGAGTCCCAAAAAACTTCTTTAATGTTATTTATACGGCCAGAACCTCATTCTGATATATCATGTCAGAGCAGCAAAAACATAATACTTGGTAGTAGGGATGCTCTTCATTAAAAAGGCATTCCAGAAAAGGGTATTTTTCGAAACTCAATATTCATAGAAAAAAAAATTAATTTCGGAATTGTTATTCCATTGAAAAGAAAAATACAACATATTGTCCATCTGTAGCAGTCGGCACAGAGAGACAAAACTCTACAGTGCCTTAAAAAAGTATTCATACCCCTTGTACTTTTCCACATTTTTTTTACGTATCACCTATAAATTTAAATGTATTTTATTGGGATTTTATGTGATAAACCAACATTGTGACCAATTGCCTTCAGAAGTTACCTAATTAGTAAATAGTGTCCACCTGTGTGCAAGTTATTCTCAGTATAACTATAGCTGTTCTGTGAAGGCATCAGTTTGTTAGAGAACATTAGTGATCAAACAGCATCATGAAAACCAAGGAACACACCAGACAGGTCGGGGATAAAGTTGTAGAGAAGTGTAAAGCATGGTTAGGTTATAAAAAATTATCCCAAGCTCTGAACATCTCACAGAGCACTGTTCAATCTATCATCCGAAAATAGAAGGAGTATGGCACAACTGCAAACCTAACAAAATATGGCCGACCACCTAAATGGACAGCCTAGCAAGGAAAACACTAATTAGAGAAGCAGCCAGGCTCATGGTCACTCTAGAGGTGCTGCAGAGATCCACATCTCAGGTAGGAGAATCTGTCCACAGGACAACTATTAGTCATGTACTCTACAAATCTGGTCTTTATGAAAGAGTGGCAAGAAGAAAGACATTTTTAAAAGCACGCCTTAAAAAGTTCCGTGTGGTTTGCAACATCCCATGTAGGGGACACAGCAAACATATGAAAGAAGGTGCTCTGGTCAGATGAGACCAATATTGAACGTTTTAGCCTAAATGCAAAATGCTATGTGTAGCAGAAAACTAACACGGCACATCACTCTGAACACACAATCTCCACTGTGAAACATGGTGGTGGAAGCATTATCCTGTGGGCATGCTTTTCTTTAGCAGGGACATGGAAGCTGGTCAGAGTTGATGGGCAGATGAATGGAGCGAAATACAGGGCAATCCTGGAGGGAAAACCTGGTAGAGGCTGCAAAAGATTTGAGAATGGGGTGGAGGTTCACCTTCCAGCACGACAATGACCCTAAACATACAACCAGAGCTACAATGGAATGGTTTAGATCAGTGGTGCTCAACCATTTTTCATCTGGGACATAGTCCTCAAAAATAAAAATACAACCACAAAATGGGAGATTTTTAAAAGCATTGTAACATCTAATTGTGATCGATGCATACCTTATAGAAATAAAAGGCTAAGAAATAAAAAGGAACCAATGTGGATAAATAGAACCGTAAAAAAAAGCAATAAATGACAAAAAGAAAGCATATAAATCACTAAAACAGGAGGGGAGCCAGGAAGCACTGATAAACTATAAGGAAAAAAATTGAATATGTAAAAAACTAATAAAAACTGCCAAACTAGAGACCGAGAGATTAATTGCCAAAGAGAGCAAAACTAACCCCAAAATGTTTTTCAATTATATAAATGGTAAAAAATATAAACCTGAAGGAGTCGGCCCTCTACATAGCAATGAGGGGGGAGTTGCAGAAAGCGACGAGGATAAAGCCAAGCTATTAAATATTTTCTTCACCACTGTTTTCACTGAGGAAAATAAACTGTCAGATGAAATGCAAAATGTAAAAGTAAATTCCCCTTTAAAAGTGCCCTGTCTGACCCAGGAAGAAGTACAGCAGCGACTTAAAAAGATTAAAATAGACAAATCGCCGGGACCGGATGGCATACACCCCCGTATCCTAAGGGAATTAAGTGATGTCCTAGCCAGACCCTTATTTTTGATATTCACGGACTCCATACTGACAGTGAATGTTCCACCAGACTGGCGTATAGCAAATGTGGTGCCAATATTCAAAAAGGGTCCAAAAACAGAGCCTGGAAATTATAGGCCGGTAAGTTTAACATCTGTTGTGGGTAAACTGTTTGAAGGTTTTGTAAGAGATGCTATCTTGGAGTATCTCAATGAAAATAAGCAAATTACACCATATCAGCATGGCTTCATGAGGGATCGGTCATGTCAAACTAATTTAATCAGTTTCTATGAGGAGGTAAGTTCTAGACTTGACAGCGGCAAATCAATGGATGTCGTATATCTGGACTTCTCCAAAGCATTTGACGCTGTACCACATAAAAGGTTAGTATATAAAATGAGAACACTTGGACTAGGAGAAAATATCTGTATGTGGGTAAGTAACTGGCTCAGTAATAGAAAACAGAGGGTGGTTATTAACGGTACACACTCAGATTGGGTCACGGTCACTAGTGGGGTACCTCAGGGTTCAGTATTGGGCCCTATTCTCTTCAATATATTTATTAATGATCTTGTAGAAGGCTTGCACAGTAATATATCAATTTTGCAGATGACACTAAACTGTGTAAAGTAATTAACACTAAAGAGGACAGTTTTCTGCTACAGAGGGATCTGGATAGATTGGGGCTTGGGCAGAGAAATGGCAGATGAGGTTTAACACTGACAAATGTAAAGTTATGCACATGGGAAGGAATAATGCAAGTCACCCGTACATACTAATTGGTAAAACACTCAGTAACACTGACATGGAAAAGGATCTAGGAATTTTAATAAATAACAAACTAAGCTGTAAAAACCAGTGTCAGGCAGCTGCTGCTAAGGCCAATAAGATAATGGGTTGCATCAAAGGGGCATAGATGCCAGTGATGAAAATATAGTCTTACCACTTTATAAATCACTAGTCAGACCACACATGGAGTACTGTGTACAGTTCTGGGCTCCCGTGAACAAGGCAGACATAGCAGAGCTAGAGAGGGTTCAGAGGAGGGCAACTAAAGTAATAACTGGAATGAGGCAACTACAGTACCCTGAAAGGGTATCAAAATTAGGGTTATTCACTCTAGAAAAAAGACGACTGAGGGGAGATCTAATAACTATGTATAAATATATCAGGGGTCAGTACAAAGATCTCTCCCATCATCTATTTATCCCCAGTACTGTGACTGTGACGAGGGGACATCCTCTGCGTCTGGAGGAAAGAAGGTTTGTACACAAACATAGAAAAGGGTTCTTCACGGTAAGAGCAGTGAGACTATGGAACTCTCTGCCTGAGAAGGTGGTGATGGTGAGTACAATAAAGGAATTCAAGAGGGGCCTGGATGTATTTCTGGAGCGTAATAATATTTCAGGCTATAGCTACTAAAGATGGGTTGTTGATCCAGGGAGTTATTCTGACTGCCTGATTGGAGTCGGGAAGGAATTTTTTCCCCTTAAGTGGGGAAAATTGGCTCTACCTCACAGGGGTTTTCTGCCTTCCTCTGGATCAACTTGCAGGAAACAGGTCGAACTGGATGGACAAAAGTCTTTTTTCGGCCTTATATACTATGTTACTATGTTACTATCTGAGGGCCGCACTAGACATGGTATAAATTTTGCGGGCCGGAACCAGGTAGCGTTGCCAGAAAGAAATGCAAACACTGTGAGGGGGCACATGTGAGCATTCTAAAATACATAATAGGTAGGCCTTCAAATCTGTGTTTGGACCCTCTGTTGCAGATTCTGTCAAAAACAGACAAAAAAGCCTTGTATGCTGCACTTTTGTGTCCGATAAAAAGACAGGATCCCGAACAGAAACTGAACGGATCCCATCATAGTTGGTGGAGTCTGTTCAGCTTCTTCCCTGTGGGGTGACAGGAGGAAAGGGGAGCAGGGTCACTAGTGAGGAGACAGGAGGAGGGGGGAGCAGGGTCACTAGTGAGATGACAGGAGGAGGGGGGAGCAGGGTCACTAGTGAGGTGACAGGGGAGGGGGAGCAGGGTCACTAGTGAGGAGACAGGAGGAGGGGGGAGCAGGGTCACCAGTGAGGTGACAGGAGGAAAGGGAAGCAGGACCACTAGTGGGGTGACATGAGGAGGGGGGAGCAGGGTTACTAGTGAGGTGACAGAAGGAGGAGGGAGCAGGGTCACTAGTGAGGTGATAGGAGGAAAGGGGAGCAGGGTCACTAGTGGGGTGACAGGAGGAGAGGGAAGGAGGGTCACTAGTGGGGAGACAGGAGAAAAGGGGAGCAGGTTCACTAGTGGGGTGACAGGAGGAGGGGGGAGCAGGGTCACTAGTGGGGTGACAGGAGGAGGGGGTAGCAGAGTCAGTAGTGGGGTGATAGTAGGGGGGAGCAGGGTCACTAGTGAGGTGACAGGAGGAGGTGGGAGCAGGGTCAGTAGTGGGGTAATAGGAGGGGGGAGCAGGGTCACTAGTGGGCTGACAGGAGGAGAATTAAGCAGGGTCACTAGTGGGGTGATAGGAGGAGAGGGAGCAGGGTCACTATTTGAGTGACAGGAGGAGGTGGGAGCAGGGTCACTAGTGGGGTGACAGGAGGAGGGGGTGGCAGAGTCAGTAGTGGGGTGATAGTAGGAGGGGGGAGCAGGGTCACTAGTGAGGTGACAGGAGGAGGAAGAGGGAGCAAGGTCTCTAGTGGGGTGACAGGAGGAGAGGGGGGCAGGGTCACTAGTGGGGTGACAGGAGGAGAATTAAGCAGGGTCAGTAGTGGAGTGACAGTAGGAGGAGGGAGCAGGGTCACTAGTGGGGTGACAGGAGGAGGGGGGAGCAGGGTCACTAGTGGGGTGGCAGGAGGAGGGGGTAGCAGAGTCAGTAGTGGGGTGATAGTAGGGGGGAGCAGGGTCACTAGTGAGGTGACAGGAGGAGGTGGGAGCAGGGTCAGTAGTGGGGTAATAGGAGGGGGGAGCAGGGTCACTAGTGGGCTGACAGGAGGAGATGGGAGCAGGGTCAGCAGTGGGGTGATAGAAGGGGGGAGAAGAGATACTAGTGGGATGACAGGTGAGGGAAGCAGGGACACTAGTGGGGTGACAGGAGGAGGTGGGAGCAGGGTCACTAGTGAGGTGACAGGAGGAGGGGGAGCAGGGTTACTAGTGGGGTGACAGGAGGACGGGGGAGCAGGGTCACTAGTGGGGTGATAGTAGGAGGGGGGAGCAGGGTCACTAGTAGGCTGACAGGAGGAGGTGGGAGCAGGGTCAGTATTGTGGTGATAGTAGGAGGGGGAAGCAGGGTCACCGGGGACCAGTCACATGGGTCCACACTCCTTACCTCTCCAGCGGACCGGTTAAGTTGCCCAAGGTCCTCCGGCAGCCTGCTCTGCTCGACAGCCTCCACCGGAGCCGGACCCTCAAACTTCAAGCTCCCGCCGGCTTCCCCTTCCTGACTCGACGTGTATGCGCCCATTCCAACCAATAACAAAACTCCATGCTGTAAGGAGCTTTGTTATTGTTTATTTTAAGGCACAGGCAGCATCGCTGTGCTGCCTGTGCCATTCACATCGCTGATGAGTGTGGGGAAAAAGTCTAAAGAGGTATAGTATTGTTACGCCTCAGACTTTTTCCAGGGAGTCTCACAGGCCGCATGACAAAGCTCAGCGGGCCGTAGGTTGGGCACCACTGGTTTAGATCAAAGTATATTTATGTGTTAGAATGGCCCAGTCAAAGTCCAGACCTGAATCCTATTGAGGATCTGCAGTAAGACTTGAAAATTGCTGTTCACAGATGCTCTCTATCCAATATGACTGAGCTTAAGCTATTTTGCAAAGAAGAACGGGCAAAAGTTTCTGCCTCTAGATGTGCAAAAGCAGCGAGAGGTGGTCCTACAAAGTATTCACTTAGAGAGGCTGAATACAAATGCACAACATACTTTCCAGATTTTTTTTATTTTGAAAAACATGTATCATTTACTTTTCACTTCACACATACAATGTTGCATATTTACTAATGTGATTTTCCCTAGACCTTGCCGTAAAATTTGCCAAAAATAGGTTAAAAAAATCAACTGCACCTTGCTCACCAAGGGGGCATGGCTTAGGAGAAAAGGCGAGTGATTTAGCAGAAAAAAAGGGTACAGCCTAAAATGCTACATTTTGAGATGCAAAGTAAGCCAACCAGTTGTGACGTAACTCAGGAGACACAAACAACTTCCCAGAAGGACAACGGGCAGGTGCCTCAGTCTGGGCAGCCTGGACCTCGGCCTCCAAATCAGAATACAGAGCAGAAACAACTACCCTCTCCGCCAAAATGTGACCCGGGTCCTCGGAGTTTCCTCCTCCCGGAAAACAACGAGAGAGAGCATCAGCCTTCACATTTTTTGATCCCAGGGCGGAATGTAACGACAAAATTGAATCTGGAGAAGAACAGAGACCATCTGGCCTGTCTCGGATTCATACGCTTGGCCGACTCCAAGTACGCCAGATTCTTATTGTCGGTAAAAACGGTGATAGGGTGCCTGGCCCCCTCCAACCAATGGCGCCATTACTCGAAAGCCAACTTGATGGCCAACAACTCCCTATCTCCCACATCATAGTTCTTCTCTGCCGGGGAGAGTTTTTTAGAGAAAAAGGCACAGGGTCGCCATTTGGCAGGAGAAGGGCCCTGGGACAAAACCGCACCCACACCCACCTCGGAAGCATCCACCTCAACAATAAAAGGTAAGGAAACATCGGGATGCACCAAGATGGGAGCAGACGCAAAACTCTCTTTTCTTTAGAAAAAGCTGCAAGCGCCTCCTCCGACCAAGAGGAAAAATCCGCCCCCTTTTTTGTCATGTCAGTGAGGGGTTTGACAACAGAGGAATAATTCAAAATGAACTTTCTGTAATAGTTCGCAAAACCCAGAAAGCGCATCAATGCCTTCTGATTCTCAGGGAGCTCCCACTCAAGCACAGCACGGACCTTCTCCTGATCCATGCGAAAACCGGAAGTAGAGAGGAGAAAACCCAGAAATTGAATCTCTGATACCATAAAAACACATTTCTCCAGCTTGGCGTACAATTTATTTTCCCGCAGAATCTGCAGAACCTGAAAAAGATGATCCTGATGGGTCTGAACATCAGGGGAAAAAATCAAAATATCATCAAGATACACCAAAACAAATTTCCCCATTAAATGGTAGAAAATACTGTTAACAAAATGCTGAAAGACGGCCGGAGCATTCATCAAGCCAAAAGGCATAACGAGATTCTCGAAATGCCCCTCAGGGGTATTAAAGGCCGTTTTCCATTCATCCCCCTCTCTGACCCTGACCAGGTTGTACGCGCCTCTCAAATCCAATTTGGAAAAAACCTTGGCCCCAACAATTTGGTTGAAGAGGTAGGGGATAGGGATCGCGAATCGTGATACGGTTCAGCTCCCTAAAATCTAGGCAAGGTCTCAGAGAGCCATCTTTTTTTTTAACAAAAAAAAAACCCGAGGCAACAGGTGATTTTGAGGGACAAATATGCCCCTTATCGAGACTCTCAGAGATATAGGTTCGCATTGCGATTCTTTCCGGTTGTGAGAGATTGTACAGGCGTGCTTTTGGCAGCTTGGCGCTGGGAATGAGGTTAATGGGACAGTCAAACTCCCGGTGAGGAGGTAGCTCCTGAACCCCGCTCTCGGAAAACACGTCCGAGTAATCGGAGAGAAATGATGGCACAGTTTTAGTAGATACCTCTGCAAAAGTCGCTGTGAGACAATTCTCTCTACAAAAATCACTCCACTCATTTATTTGCCTTCCTTGCCAATCAATAGTGGGGTTATAACCCCAAAACTAGAGGAGTAGGCAATCCGTTAAGGATAGAGATGAGCGAACATTTAAAAAAAGTCCGTTGTTCGGGGTTCGGGTGGTGGTTAATTGCGCATCCCGTTATGGATTCCACAATAGCGCATATGGAATCCATAAGGGGCGGCTGCCACCAACCCGAACTGTAGAACAGCTGAAGGACCTGGCGTGACGTCACTGTCATGTGATCAGTGCAGGGCGTGGCTCAGCACGGGATCAAATCCCGTGCTGAGCCACGCCCCCTGCACTGATCACATGACAGTGACGTCACGCCAGGTCCTTCAGCTGTTCTACAGTTCGGGTTGGTGGCAGCCGCCCCTTATGGATTCCATATGCGCTATTGTGGAATCCATAACGGGATGCGCAATTAACCACCACCCGAACCCCGAACAACGGACTTTTTTTAAATGTTCGCTCATCTCTAGTTAAGGACAAAACAAGATATATCCTCCACATGAGTGTCACCTACAGCTAACCGGATATTGTGAACAATGCCCTTCAGGGATCTCTGTGAGAGTGGAGCAGAGTCAATAGCAAAAACAGGTATATCCTTTTCTAATGTGCAAACCTGAAAACCATGCATGGCTACAAATTGAGTGTCAATAAGATTGACGGCCGCTCCACTATCGACAAAAATTTCACAAGAAATGACTTTGCTCTCTAGCGCCACCCTGGCAGAAAGGAGAAAACGGGAACTGCAGGTCAGAGGAAAAGCATCAATTCCTACATCAACTTTGCCCCAGGTAGCAGATGAAGCAGAGTTTGACGATTTACCTTTTGAGGTTTTTCTCTTATTATCACTCTTAGTACAGTTGATGAATTTCCTAGACGGACAAACATTTGCCAAATGACCAATGCCCCCACAACAAAAACACACCATTCTCTGAGGACTAAATCCTCCTTTATCAGGGGCAAGTCGACCTAGCTGCATAGACTCCTCCTCAGAGGGGACCGAGACAGGATGAGGCCCCTGCACACTGAATGAGTCCGCACCCCTGCCCCTAGACTGACAATGGCTGGACAGAGAGGTCTCGTTTCTTTCTCTTAGACGCCTGTCAAGGCGTACCGCCAATGACATGGCAGACTCTAAGGACGTTGGTCTCTCATGGAAAGCAAACGCATCTTTCAATCTCTCTGAGAGACCATGACAGAACTGACTCCGAGTGCAGCATCATTCCAACCTGAATCAGCTGCCCATCTCCGAAATTCAGAACAATAAAGCTCCGCAGACAGTTTGTTCTGGCATAAAAACGTAAGTTAGATTCAGCCAGAGCAACATGATCCGGGTCATCATATATCTGCCCCAGGGCCACAAAAATCTTTCCACGGATCGAAGGGAGGGATCCCCCGATGGCAGCGAAAAGCCCAAGTCTGAGCATTACCCCTGAGCAGGAGATGACAATCCTCACCCTCTGCTCCTCATTACCAGAGGAATGGGGACACAAGCAAAAATGGAGTTTGCATGCCTCTCTGAAGCGAACAAAATTCTCACTGCCCCCGGAGAACGTTTCCGGAAGTGAGACCTTTGGCTTGCAACAGACTCCATGGGCCGGAGCCGAGCCCAATGCTTGAAGCTGAGTCATAGATTGACGGAGATCCGCTACCTCCAAAGAAAGACCCTGCATGCTGTCAACCAGGTTAGAAAGCGGATCCATGTCAAAAAGGACGGTTTCGGCGGATTATAATGTCACGGCTGTATGTGAGCAACAAGAGCATATACAGTGAATTAGCTACTGACCGGACCCAAACTAGGGAACATAAAGGGTGACCCCTGTCAGACCCTAAAAGCTCTCCCTATGCTGCTAAGCCCATGTCCAGATCCAGATGGTGGATAGAGACATGCCGCGTACCTAAGGCTGATGACCACTGTAACCCCTACAGTAGTAGAAGGGGCACGGCCACCGGTGCCCTGCTTAGTATATGGACGGAACCGGGGTCGCCTCGGATCCAGTCAGCAAACAAACAGAAACACACAATGTCTGCACACTTAACTGAAGGAGCTGCAGCAGCAGTGAAAACAGATCCAAAGTCAGCAGACAATATCCGAAGTACTTGCTTCAGCAGAACACAGGTCCAGTGAAAAGATATCACACAAGTGAAGATACTCAAGCGAGAGATACAGGTCAAATGAAAAGTATAATCCGCACGATTAAACAGGAAGAGGGGTATTTTATAGGAAGAGGAATCAATCACAGGAGGGACAGCTGGGAGGAGGGAAACTGAAAGTAAAGACCTCATCACAGGGGCGGAGAAACAGAGCAGAGAGAACTCCTCCAAGCTCTAGTAGTGACATCATCACAGCGGTGGAGAAACAGAGCTGTGAGAACGTCTCAAAGCTCTGGTAGTGACACACACATTTTGGTTCAAAATTTTTTTTTTCTTATTTTTCTTCTCAAAAACCTGGGTGCGTCTTATGGGCAGGTGCGTCTTATAGGGTCAAAAATACGGGTATATAATTATATACAGGAGATACCCAGGTTATACCAGAATAGTCCATATTACTATATTCAAGAAGATGTCTAACTTATACCATCCGTAAATATATAATTATATACAGGAGATAGCCAGGTTATACCAGCATGGTCCCTATCACTATATACAAGAAGATGTCTAACTTATACCATCCGTAAATATATAATTATATACAGGAAATAGCCAGGTTATACCAGCATGGTCCATATCACTATATACAAGAAGATGTGTAACTTATACCAGCTGTACATATATAATTATATACAGGAGATACCCAGGTTATACCGGCATGGTCCATATTACTATACACAAGATGTCTAACTTATACCAGCCGTAAATATTTAATTATATACAGGAGATAGCCAGGTTATATTATCATGGCCCATATCACTATATATAAGATGTATAACTTATACCAACTGTAAATATATAATTATATACAGGAGATAGCCAGGTTATACCAGCATGGTCCATATCACTCTATATAAGAAGATGCGTAACTTATACGAGCCATAAATATATTATTATAAACAGGAGATAGCCAGGTTATAGCAGCATGGTCCATATCACTATATACAAGAAGATGTGTAACTAAGGGTACTTTCACACTAGCGTTTTGGATTCCGTTTGTGAGATCCGTTTCAGGGCTCTCACAAACGTTCCAAAACGGATCAGTTAAGCCCCAATGCATTCTGAATGGATAAAGATCCGTTCAGAATGCATCAGTTAGGCTCCGTTCCGCCTCTATTACGTTTTGGAGGCGGACACCAAAACGCAGCATGCAGCATTTTGGTGTCCGTCTGAAGAGGCGGAGCCTAACGGATCCGTTTTTTTTTACAATGTAAGTCAATGGGGATGGATCCGTTGTCAGTGACACAATATGGTGCATTTGAAAACGGATCCGTTCCCCATTGACTTTCAATGTAATCCAAAACGGATCCGTTTTGGACTTTGTCATTTTTCTTTAAACCTAATGCAAACGGATCCGTTCTGAACGGATACAAACGTTTGCATTAGAGGTGCGGATCCGTCTGTGAAAATAAACAGACGGATCCGCACCAACGCTAGTGTGAAAGTACCCTTATACCAGCTGTACATATATAATTATATACAGGAGATAGCCAGGTTATACCAGCATGGTCCATATCACTATATACAAGAAGATGTGTAACTTATACCAGCCGTAAATATATTATTATATAAGGAGATACCCAGGTTATACCAGCATGGTCCATATCACTATATACAAGAAGATGTGTAACTTATGCCAGCCGTAAATATATTATTATATAAGGAGATAGCCAGGTTATACCAGCATGGTCCATATCACTATATACAAGAAGATGTGTAACTTATACCAGCTGTACATATATAATTATTTACAGGAGATACCCAGGTTATATCATCAGCGTGGACCACTATATCACTATATACAAGAAGATGTATAACTTATACCAGCCATAAATATATTATTATATAAGGAGATAGCCAGGTTATACTAGCATGGTCCATATCACTATATACAAGAAGATGTATAACTTATACCAGCTGTACATATATAATTATATACAGGAGATGCCCAGGTTATACCAGCATGGTCCATATCACTATATACAAGAAGATGTGTAACTTATACCAGCTGTACATATATAATTATATACAGGAGATAGCCAGGTTATACCAGCATGGTCCATATCACTATATACAAGAAGATGTGTAACTTATGCCAGCCGTAAATATATTATTATATAAGGAGATAGCCAGGTTATACCAGCATGGTCCATATCACTATATACAAGAAGATGTGTAACTTATACCAGCTGTACATATATAATTATTTACAGGAGATACCCAGGTTATATCATCAGCGTGGACCACTATATCACTATATACAAGAAGATGTATAACTTATACCAGCCATAAATATATTATTATATAAGGAGATAGCCAGGTTATACTAGCATGGTCCATATCACTATATACAAGAAGATGTATAACTTATACCAGCTGTACATATATAATTATTTACAGGAGATACCCAGGTTATACCAGCATGGTCCATATCACTATATACAAGAAGATGTGTAACTTATACCAGCTGTACATATATAATTATAAACAGGAGATACCCAGGTCATACCAGCATGGTCTATATCACTCTATATAAGAAGATGTATAACTTATACCAGCTGTACATATATAATTATATACAGGTTATACCAGCATGGTTCATAAAAATAGATATTATGTAAAAAGGCTGAGATGTACCTTTTATTCAGAATGTTATTCAGATATAAAGAATGCGTTTCACCTCTTGCTTTGCTGCTTGGACGGACAGTTGACTACCTGAGATATCTAATAGGGGAGGAGACTCGAGCATCGGGCTCAAGCACACGGCCAAGCATACTCGTTTGACACTAGAAATTATTTCAAATGGGAATTGGAAAAAATGCTATTTTTTTTACAGCATTCCCATATGGTAAAACTGATCTGTTAGGATGTTGTTCTTGTTTTGCTTTAATAATTATACATTTAAAAATTTGAAAACATTTTTCTTTTTTATTTTCATTGCCATATTCTGACCCCGATAACTTTTTTATTATCACGTCTACGGAGTTGTGAGGGCTCATTTTTTGTTGGGCGATGTGCACTTTTCATTGATATCGTGGGTGTGTATGAGTTTTTAATTACTTTTTATTCAATTTTGTTTTGGGGGTGAAGCAACGAGAAAAAACGTCAAATACGGACATATACAACTTCTCCTCGTTTTTGAATTCACTCTTGATTTTGGCTTTCAAAACTGCATGCAAAAACCTGACCGTGTGGCCATACCCTTAGATGGGGACCACAAAGAAAAATGTTGCAGTAGTCTAGGCAGGATATGATGAGAACATGTATTTGCATTTTTCTTGACTCAAAGTTAAAGACGGAGTGGATTTAAGAAATGTTTTTGAGGTAGACATGGCAGGAGTTGGTAAGGGCTTTGATGTGAAGTTTGAAAGATAGGGCGGAATCAAAGGCTATCTGAATGCAGAGGATTTGTGAGACTATTTGTGAGTTATTAAAAGGGTTGCCTGCCGCAAGGCTGCAGTGGTGATGCAGAGGTAAACGAGATGTCACTTCTGCAGCCAAAACTTGTCATGGCTGCAGCCTGGCAGTATGGACAGATCGGTGGGCTTGATTTGGACGGGAGGGCCTGGCTCTGGCAGGTGAAATGAAGATTTTTATCATTTTAACAGCCTCCCTGTAGTTTGGCAACCAAATAATGTAACTTAAAAAAAACGCCTTTAACCACTTCAGGACCGGGTCATTTGCCCCCTTCTTGACCATGCCTAATTTAGCAAATCCGACATGTGTCACTTTACCGTATGCGGTAATAACTTTGGAACGCTCTTACTTATCCAGGCCATTCAGTGACTGTTTTCTAGTGACACATTGTACATCATGTTAATGGTAAATTTGAGTCAATATGTTTTACCTTTATTTATAAAATAATCCAAAAGTTAACGAAAATTTGAAAAAATTCACTGTTTGTTAACCACTTCCAGTCCGGGCCATTTCTGACCAGGCCTAATTTTGCAAATCTGACATGTGTCACTTTATGTGGTGGTAACTTTAGAACACTTTTACTTATCCAAGCCGTCCTGAGATTGTTTTCTCATGACATATTGTACTTCATGAAAGTCATAAATTTGAGTCAATATATTTTACCTTTATTTATGAAAAAATCCCAAATTTCTCAAAAATTTTGAAATATTCGCAATTTTCTAAATTTCAATTTCTCTGCTTTTAAAACAGAAAGTAATACCTCATAAAATATTCATTACTTAACATTCCCCACATGTCTACTTTGTGTTGGCATCATTTTGTAAATATAATTTTATTTTTTTAGGACGTTAGGCTTAGAAGTTTTCAAAACCCACTTTTTAAGGACCAGTTCAGGTCTGAAGTCACATTGTGGGGCTTACATAGTGGAAACCCCCCATAAATGACTCCATTGTAGAAACTGAACCCCTCAGGTTACTCAAAACTGATTTTACAAACTTTTTTAACCCTTTAGGCATTCCACAAGAATTAAAGGAAAATGGAGATGAAATTTCTAAATTTCACTTTTTTGGTAAATTTTCCATTTTAATCCATTTTTTTCTTTAAAACATCAAGGGTTAACAGCCAAACAAAACTCCATATTTATTACACTGATTCTGCGGTTTACAGAAATACCCCACATGTGGTCGTAAACTGTTGTAAGGGCACACGGCAGGGCGCAGAAGGAAAGTAACGCCATATGGTTTTTGGAAGGCGGATTTTGCTGAACTCGTTTTTAGATGCCTTGTCCCATTTAAAGCCCCCCAGATGCACCCTAACAGGAGAAACTCCCCAAAATTGACCCTATTTTGGAAACTAGGGGATAAGGTGCCAGTTTTATTGGTACTATTTTGGGGTGCATATGATTTTTGATTGTTCTATATTACATTTTTTGTGAGGCAAGGTAACAAAAAAAAATGGTGTATTGAAACAGTTTTTTATTTTTTTTAAACATTGATCTGACAGAGTAGATCATGCACTATTTTTATAGAGCAGGTTGTTACGGATGAAATGATATAAAAAATTATATAAAACCATTTTTTTTTTCAAAACACTTTATTTTTTTATTTTTTATTTTACACTTTACGTCCCCCATAAGGTCATACAAGACCTCTGGGGGACATTTAACTGTGTCTGCAGCGATTTAGAAGGCAGGGACACTTGGGCACTGTCCCTGCCTTCTCTCTGGGTTGCCCTGCTGTCACTGACAGCAGGCAACCAGCTCGCCATCTGCACAATTAGTGTGCAGATGCCGTCTCTGAATGGAGGTTCTAAAGTTCAGAGATAGACAACCACCCATAGGACGTTTATAGTCTATGGGCGGTCGTCTAGTGGTTAAATTTGAATCTCTCTGCTTTTAAGACAGATAGTGATACCTCATAATAAAATACTCATTAATTAACATTCACCATATGTCTACTTTATGTTGGCATCATTTTGGTTATGTTATTTTATTTTTTTAGGACGTTAAAAGGTTTACAGTTTTAGAATAAATTGTTAACATTTTTAAGAAAATTTCCAAGATCAACTTTTTTAAGGACCATTTCTGAAGTCATTTTGAGGAGCTCACATAATAAAACCACTCATAAATGACCCCATTTTAGAAACTACACCCCTCAAACTATTCAAAACTGGTTGTAGAAATGCTGCTTACCCTTTAAGCATTCTACAGGAATTTCAAATTTCAAAATTTCACTTTTTTATGCAGATTTTCCATTGTAATCAATTTTTTCCTGGAACACATCAAGCGTTAACAACAAAACAAACCTCAATATTTAGTACCCTGATTCTGCAGTTTGCAGAAACACCCCATATGTGGTCATATACCGCTGTATGGGCACATGGCAGGGCACAGAAGGCAAGGAGCGCCATATGGTTCTTGGAGGGACGATTTTGCTGGAATGGTCTTAGGGTGCCATGTTGCATTTGAAGAGACCCTGAGGTACCCCTACAGCCAAAACCTCCAAAAAGTGACCACATTTTGTAAACATCACCCAAGGAATTTTTAAGGGGTGAAGTGAGCACTGTGACCCAACAGGCGTTTCATAGAATTTATAATACTTGGCTGTGAAAATGAAAAATGGTGCTTTAGGCCCAAACTTTCTTTTTCACAAAGGATAACAGGAGAATATCCCCCACAATTTGCTACCCATTTTCTCCTGAATACAGTAACACCCTAATTGTGGTCGTAAACTGTTATTTGGGGATACGCCAGGGCTCAGATGGGAAGGAGCGGCATCTGGATTTTCTAACATGGAATTTTCTGTCATGGTTTTTAAGAGCCATAACTTTTTAATTTTTTGTTGACTGAGCTGCGTGAGGCTTTATTTTGGTCAAGCTGTAGTTTTTATTGGCACCATTTTAGGGTACAACTGGTTTTCTAGTTGCTTTTATCTTATTTTTTGGGAGGTAATCTCACAAAAAAAGCAGTTTTCATTTTTCTATTTTTTTTTTACACCGTTCATTTAATGGGGGAGATCATGTTATATTTTTGTAGAGCCAGTTGAATGTGACAATACCAAATATGTCTATTTTTTTAAAAAAATTATGTTTTACACAATAAGAGCATTTTTAGAAAAAGAAATCATGTTTTTATGTTGCAATTTTCTTAAAGCCATATTTTTAAATTTTTATGGCTATGGTCTTGTGTGGGGCCTCATTTTTTGCGGGATAAGGTGACGTTTTTATTGCTACCATTTTGGGGTACATACGACTTTTTGATGAATTAACATTATGTTTTTGGGAGGTGAGATAACTAAAAAAATCTGTTTTGACGTAAGGTTTTTTATTTATTTACGGCATTCACCTGATGGGGTAAATAATGTGACATTTTTATAGAGCCGGTCATTAAGGACATGGTGATACCAAATATGTCTATTATATTTCTTTTTTTTATTTTTAACATTTTTTAAATGGCTTAATTGGGGAAATTCTTTATACTATGCTATTATGTTTATTTTTTTTATTTTACATTTTGTGTTGCTCAAAAGGTCGTACAAGACCTCTGGGGGACATTTAACTTCACTTTTTCACTACTGATTTCTCCTGTAACTGGGGCTGACATAGTAGCCCCAGTTACAGTGGAAATACACCCCCCAGAGAGGCTGTACAGCATAATACAGCGCTGTAGAGCCTCAGTGCAGGGCTGATCAAGGTCTATGGAAGACCTGGCAGCATCTGCACTCCCCCGGTGGTCACATGACCATCGGGCCGGGACAGAAAGCGGCAACTTCCCTTCCAAATCTGTATACACAGCGCTTATTCAATCTAGAAGGCAGGGACACACAGGAATGGCCCCTGCCTTCTTTCTGTGGTCACTGACAGCGGGCCCCCGGCACAGCAGCTGCACGATTAGCGTGTAGCTGCGCTCTCTGAATGGACGTTCCAAAATGTCCATTCAGAGATAAACCAGACCGCCAAGGACGTTTATAGTCAATGGGCGGTTAGGAAGTGGTTAACTGTGATTGATAGTTCTGGTGAGGGGCTGATTGAGATCAGGGAAAAATTATTTATTTTCACATTCGTTTTCTCCATGTTAAATTTTAGAAATCGAGACACTGTGGGGTTCAGGATAGCACAGAAGAAACATGCGGGCTAAAAAGGTCAATCAGCATAGAAGTGGCACTGGAAGCCATAGGATTTGATGAGCTGTCCCAAGCCGAAAGGTATAGATGGAGAATAGTAGAGGTCCCAGGACAAAACCATGAGGGACACTGAAACAGAGAGGGTGGGATGAGAACGTGGTGTGTGAGACACGGATTGTTCAGTTGGTGACGTATTAAGAGATGCAATGTCAAAGGATAAGAGAGTTTGTTACAGGAGACAGTGGGCTATTGTGTTGAAGGTAGCGGACAGATCTAAAAGGTATCTGCATAGAGTCATATTGTTTGACTTTGTCATTTATCAGATCAATAATGATTTTGGTTAGGGTGGTTTCAGTAGAGTGGTGAGGTTAGAAGTCAGATTGTAGCTGGTTAAAAGAGAGAATAAGCAGAGCATACTACTCTATTTGGGCCATCCAAAAACAATGAAAATATAAAATAAGAAACACAAACGTGAGCAGAACAGAACTGTGATCTAATGTACTACAACCTATTTTCATATTGTGGCTACATAAGAATCTTCCTTGATACAATAAATCTACATTTTCGGTTAACTAATTCTGCACTACACAGGCTTATCAACATAATTATGATAATAACAGAATTATGCTTTCAAAGCAATTAAACCTGCAGCTCTCTGAGGGCTATTATCTGGTCGCCGCATTGCATTACTGCTTTGGTGAACTCTTGAGGTGAGAGGATTAATGAGCTAAAATCTCTAAAAACAGAAGTGGACGTCTCCAAATGTTCCCATCATTACGCTAAGTCTATACAAACTATACAAATACGACAGCATTACTTCTGGACAGGTAGGGTATGGTATATAATAATCTTTCTATGAGTACGGTAACTAATGAGAACCTTCAAGGCTTTCCGTCAGCACATAGGAAACATTTTCTCAAGAGCCTACATAGATTTCAATGTACTTTGCAAACTGAATTTAATTGACAAAGCTGGTGAGAAAGTGAAAAGGAGATATTAAATATTGTATCCTGGGAAAAAGGTCAATTAAATACAGGAGTTGGCCAAATCGGTGGGCTACATGCATGGGCTGATCTGTTTTATTCATAACATAGCCATAGACCCAGTGCTATAGTTGTCACATATGCACACCCAACAATCCATGTCTAAAGTTCCTTAAGATCTGGGGCTAAATCATGACCAACCTTTAAGTGCAACCAAATGTTGTCCACTGGAGTTCCTCTACACAGAAATCTATGAGGACAGAAGACATGCTCAAGCCTAATACTATATTAAAATATTGAAAGGGTTTTCCAGACTCTTGATATTAATGATCTATCCTCAGGATAAATTATCACTATCTGATCGGTTGGGGTCTGACATCCTGCACCCTACTGATCAGCTGTTCCATTCAGCCTCCTAGCACTTTGCATGGAGCCAAAAACAAGTAAAATGTAGTGTGGCTCAGCTCCTAATGACTTCAACAGGACCTGACAGCGGAGAATGGAGCTGAGTTCATTGGTGGGGTCCAGGATGTCAGACTCCAGCTAATCAGATATCGATAACCTATCCTGAGAATAGACATTGCAGCATCCATGTGCGGCCAAACATGTAGTGAGCAATGGCCACACAATCTTAAAGGTAATACCTCAGTTTTACTCGCAAAATTGTGCCACCGGTTTTTCTGCCTATACCATAAAACATTGGATATGTACACACTGTTATAAGGTATCTGTGGCAATTATACAGTGTTATAAGGTATCTGTGGCAGGCACACACTGTTATGGGGTATTCCTGGCAGGCACATACACTGTTATGAGGTATCTGTGGCAGGCGCACACTATTATGGGGTATCAGTGGCAGGCACACACTATTATGGGGTATCAGGGGCATACAAACACTGTTATGGGTTATCTGTGGCAGGCACACACACTATTATGGGGTATCTGTGGCAGGCACACACTATTATGGGTATCTATGGCAGGCACACACACTGTTATGGGTTATCTGTGGCAGGCACACACTATTATGGGGTATCTGTGGCAGGCACACACACTGTTATGGGTTATCTGTGGCAGGTACACACACTATTATGGGGTATCTATGGCAGGCACACACACTATTATGGGTTATCTGTGGCAGGTACACACACTATTATGGGGTATCTGTGGCAGGCACACACACTATTATGGGGTATCTGTGGCAGGCACACACACTATTATGGGTTATCTATGGCAGGCACACACACTATTATGGGTATCTATGGCAGGCACACACACTATTATGGGTTATCTGTGGCAGGCACACACACTATTATGGGGTATCTATGGCAGGCACACACACTATTATGGGTTATCTGTGGCAGGCACACACACTATTATGGGATATCTGTGGCAGGTACACACACTATTATGGGGTATCTGTGGCAGGCACACACACTATTATGGGTTATCTGTGGCAGGCACACACACTATTATGGGTTATCTGTGGCAAGCACACACACTATTATGGGTTATCTGTGGCAGGCACACACACTGTTATGGGTTATCTGTGGCAGGTACACACACTATTATGGGGTATCTGTGGCAGGCACACACACTATTATGGGTTATCTGTGGCAGGCACACACACTATTATGGGTTATCTGTGGCAGGCACACACACTATTATGGGTTATCTGTGGCAGGCACGCACACTATTATGGGTTATCTATGGCAGGCACACACACTATTATGGGTTATCTGTGGCAGGCACACACACTATTATGGGTTATCTGTGGCAGGCACACACACTATTATGGGTATCTGTGGCAGGCACACACACACTATTATGGGGTATCAGTGGCATACACACACTGTTATGGGTTATCTGTGGCAGGCACACACACTATTATGGGTATCTGTGGCAGGCACACACACTATTATGGGTTATCTGTGGCAGGCACACACACTATTATGGGGTATCTATGGCAGGCACACACACTATTATGGGTATCTATGGCATGCACACACACTATTACGGGGTATCTATGGCAGGCACACACACTATTATGGGTATCTGTGGCAGGCACACACACACTATTATGGGTATCTGTGGCAGGCACACACACTATTATGGGGTATCAGTGGCAGGCACAAACACTATTATGGGGTATCTATGGCAGGCACACACACTATTATGGGTATTTGTGGCAGGCACACACACTATTATGGGGTATCAGTGGCATACACACACTGTTATGGGGTATCTGTGGCAGGCACACACACTATTATGGGTATTTGTGGCAGGCACACACACACTATTATGGGGTATCAGTGGCATACACACACACTATTATGGGGTATCAGTGGCATACACACACTGTTATGGGTTATCTGTGGCAGGTACACACACTATTATGGGGTATCTGTGGCAGGCACACACACTATTATGGGTTATCTGTGGCGGGCACACACACTATTATGGGTTATCTGTGGCAGACACACACACTATTATGGGTTATCTGTGGCGGGCACACACACTATTATGGGTTATCTGTGGCAGGCACACACACTATTATGGGTTATCTGTGGCAGGCACACACACTATTATGGGTTATCTATGGCAGGCACAAACACTATTATGGGTTATCTGTGGCAGGCACACACACTATTATGGGTTATCTGTGGCAGGCACACACACTATTATGGGTTATCTGTGGCAGGCACACACACTATTATAGGTTATCTGTGGCAGGCAAACACTATTATGGAGTATCAGTGGCATACACACACTGTTATGGGGTATCTGTGGCAGGCACACACACTATTATGGGTATCTGTGGCAGGCACACACACTATTATGGGTTATCTGTGGCAGGCACACACACTATTATGGGGTATCTATGGCAGGCACACACACTATTATGGGTATCTATGGCAGGCACACACACTATTACGGGGTATCTATGGCAGGCACACACACTATTATGGGTATCTGTGGCAGGCACACACACTATTATGGGTATCTGTGGCAGGCACAAACACTATTATGGGGTATCTATGGCAGGCACACACACTATTATGGGTATTTGTGGCAGGCACACACACTATTATGGGGTATCAGTGGCATACACACACTGTTATGGGGTATCTGTGGCAGGCACACACACTATTATGGGTATTTGTGGCAGGCACACACACACTATTATGGGGTATCAGTGGCATACACACACTGTTATGGGTTATCTGTGGCAGGTACACACACTATTATGGGGTATCTGTGGCAGGCACACACACTATTATGGGTATCTGTGGCAGGCACACACACTATTATGGGTTATCTGTGGCAGACACACACTATTATGGGTATCTGTGGCAGGCACACAACACTATTATGGGTTATCATGGCATACAACACTGTTATGGGTTATCTGTGGCAGGCACACACACTATTATGGGGTATCTGTGGCAGCACACACTATTATGGGGTATCTGTGGCAGGCACACACTACTATTATGGGTTATCTGTGGCATACACACACACTATTATGGGTTATCTGTGGCAGGCACACACACTATTATGGGTTATCTGTGGCAGGCACACACACTATTATGGGTTATCTGTGGCAGGCACACACACTATTATGGGTTATCTATGGCAGGCACACACACTATTATGGGTTATCTGTGGCAGGCACACACACTATTATGGGTTATCTGTGGCAGGCACACACACTATTATGGGTTATCTGTGGCAGGCACACACACTATTATGGGTTATCTGTGGCAGGCAAACACTATTATGGGGTATCAGTGGCATACACACACTGTTATGGGGTATCTGTGGCAGGCACACACACTATTATGGGTATCTGTGGCAGGCACACACACTATTATGGGTTATCTGTGGCAGGCACACACACTATTATGGGGTATCTATGGCAGGCACACACACTATTATGGGTATCTATGGCAGGCACACACACTATTACGGGGTAATCTATGGCAGGCACACACACTATTATGGGTATCTGTGGCAGGCACACACACTATTATGGGTATCTGTGGCAGGCACACACACTATTATGGGGTATCAGTGGCAGGCACAAACACTATTATGGGGTATCTATGGCAGGCACACACACTATTATGGGTATCTGTGGCAGGCACACACACTATTATGGGTATCTGTGGCAGGCACACACACTATTATGGGGTATCTATGGCAGGCACACACACTATTATGGGTATCTGTGGCAGGCACACACACACAGTAATTTCTACAATGGGGTTATTTATGGCAGGTTTCCACTCTGTAAGCCCCACAAAGTGACTTCGGACCTGAATTAGTCCTTAAAAAGTGGTTTTGGAAATTTTCTTAAAAATTTTAAGAATTGCTTCTAAACTTCTAAGCCTTCTAACGTCCTAAAAAAATAAAATGACATTTAAAAAATGATGCCAACACAAAGTAGACATATGGGGAATGTTAAGTAATAAATTAATAAATATTTTATGAGATATCATTCACTTTCTGTTTTAACCTCTTGCCGCCACGCTAACGCCGATGGGCGTCAGCACGGCGGCTCTCTCAGGTCTCAGTCACGCCTATCGGCGTCATCTCGTGAGACCTGAGATTTCACATGAACGCGCGCGCGTTCATGTGATTGGAGCCAGGACAACTGAAACTACAGCCTGCCAGCGCTGATCATGCGCTGGCAGGCTGTAGATGCGGAAAAAAACGCATTTAAATCGCATATCAGACGCTGTTCTTTAAACAGCGTCTGATATGCCTGCTGTCTGCTCGTCTGGTGGTCCCTTTGTTTGGGACCACCAGAGAAAAACATAGGAAAAGTGCACCAATCACTACACACACACCCGCCCCACCCCCATCACTGATTAACCCCTGATCACCCATGTCACCCCCCTGATCACCCCCTGTCACTAATCACCCCCCTACAGGCTCATTCAGACGTCTGTATGTGTTTTGCGGATCCATGGATCTGCGGATCCATGGATTTACAGATCCGCAAAATACGGACACCGGCAATGCGCTTTCCGCATTTTGCAGATCCGCACAGAACTATATAGAAAATGCTTTTTCTTGTCCGCAATTGTGGACAAGAATAGGACATGTTCTATATTTTTGCAGAACGGAAGTGCAGACCCGGAAGCGCGGATCCGTAATTCCGGATCCGAGCGGGACAAAGTCTGTCCCCATAGAAATGAATGGGTCCGCAATTCCATTCCGCAAACAGAATTTCGGACGTGTGAATGGGGCATAAGGGTCCCTTATCACCGCCAGTTTGTTAGCTACTTGTTAGGTAGTTAGCGCCCAGCCCACCGCACCACAGTCACTGATTTTGGCAGAGATTTTTTCATCCACATTGATCGATGCGAATGAAAAAATCAGTGCCGTTCATTCAGGCTTTCCGTTCAGAGGCTGAACGGAAAAAAAAATCTCATTACCCGTATGCTCAATATAAGGAGAATCGCAGATACTCCTAATGCTGGCCATACGTGTAATGATTGCGGAGACCCTCAAATGCCAGGGCAGTACAAACACCTCACATGTGACCCCATTTTAGAAAGAAGACATCCCAAGGTATTCCGTGAGGGGTATGGGGAGTTCATGTAAAATTTTATTTTTTGTCACAAGTTAGTGGAATATGAGACTTTGTAAAAAATATATATATATATATCAATTTCCGCTAACTTGTGTCAAAATTTTTTTTTATGTGAACTCGCCATGCCCTCACGAATACCTTGGGTGTCTTCTTTCCACAATGGGGTCACTGTGGTATTTATACTGCCCTGGCATTTTAGGGGTCCTAAAGCGTGAGAATCCAAATACGTAAAAATGCCCTGTGAAATCCTAAAGGTACTCATTGGTTTTAGGGCCCCTTTGCGCATCTTGGCTGCAAAAAGTGTCACACATGTGGTATCGCCGTACTCAGGAGAAGTAGGGCAATGTGTTTTGGGGTGTATTTTTATATATACCCATACTTTGTGTGAGAAATATCACTGTAAACGACAACTTTTTAAATTTTTTATACAAAGTTGTCAATTTACAGAGATATTTCTCTCACCTAACATGGGTATATGTAAAAATACACCCCAAAACACATTGCCCTACTTCTCCTGAGTACGGCGATACCACATGAGTGACACTTTTTGCAGCCTGGGTGCAAAGAGCCCAAATTCCAACGAGTACCTTTAGCTTACATGGCTGCTCACAACTTAGCCCCGCCAAAATGCCAGAGCAGTATAAACACCCCACAAATAACCCCATTTTGAAAGAAGACACCCCAAGGTATTCGCTGAGGGTGTGGTGAGTCCATGAAAATTGAACTTTTGTCAAAAGTTAGCGGAAAGGGAGACTTTGTGAGAAAAACAATACAAAATCAATTTCCGCTAACTTGTGCCAAAAAAATCTTCTGTGAACTCGCCATGCCCCTCACGGAATACCTTGGGGTGTCTTCTTCCAAAATGGGGTCACATGTGGGGTATTTCTACTGACCTGGCATTTTAGGGGCCCTAAAGCGTGAGAAGAAAAATGCGTAAAAATGCCCTCCTAAAAGGTACTCATTGGTTTTAGGGCCCCTTTGCATCTTGGCTGCAAAAAGTGTCACTCATGTGGTATCGCCGTACTCAGGAGAAGTAGGGCAATGTGTTTTGGGGTGTATTTTTACATATACCCATGCTGGGTGTGAGAAATATCTCTGTAAATTGACAACTTTGTATAATTTTTTTAAAAGTTGTCATTTACAGAGATATTTCTCACACAAAGTATGGGTATATATAAAATACACCCCAAAACACATTGCCCTACTTCTCCTGAGTACAGCATACCACATGTGTGACACTTTTTGCAGCCTGGTGCGCAAGGGGCCCTAAAACCAATGAGTACCTTTAGGATTTCACAGGACATTTTTACGCATTTGGATTCCAGACTTCTTCTCAGGCTTTAGAGACCCCTAAAATGCCAGGTGAGTATAAATACCCCACAAGTGACCCCATTTTCGAAAGAAGACACCCCAAGGTATTCCGTGAGAGTCATGGCGAGTTCACAGAATGGTTTTTTTTTTGGCACAAGTTAGCGGAAATTGATATTTTTTTTTTATTTTTTTACAAAGTCTCATATTCCACTAACTTGTGACAAAATTTTTTACATGAACTCACCATACCCCTCACGGAATACCTTGGGGTGTCTTCTTTCCAAAATGGGGTCACTTGTGGGGTATTTATACTGCCCTGGCATTTTAGAGGCCCCTAAAGCGTGAGAAGAAGTCTGGAATCCAAATGCGTAAAAATGCCCTGTGAAATCCTAAAGGTACTCATTGGTTTTAGGGCCCCTTTGCGCACCCAGGCTGCAAAAAAGTGTTACTCATGTGGTATCGCCGTACTCAGGAGAAGTAGGGCAATGTGTTTGGGGTGTATTTTTACATATACCCATGCTGGGTGTGAGAAATATCTCTGTAAACGACAACTTTTTAAATTTTTTTATACAAAGTTGACAATTTACAGAGATATTTCTCTCACCCAGCATGGGTATATGTAAAATACACCCTAAAACATATTGCCCTACTTCTTCTGAGTACGGCAATACCACATGAGTGACACTTTTTTGCTGCCTGGGTGCGCAAAGGGGCCCAAATTCCAACGAGTACCTTTAGGTTTTACAGGGCTGCTCACAATTTAGCCCCGCCCAAAATGCCAGAACAGTAAACACATCCCACAAATGACCCCATTTCGGAAAGTAGACACCCCGAGGTATTCACTGAGGGGCATAGTGAGTCCGTCTGAGATTTTATATTTTTTTGCCAGAAGTTAGCAGAAATGGAAACTTTATTATTTTTTTTTCCTCAGAAAGTGTAATTTTCCGCTAACTTGTGAAAAAAAATGAAATGATACATGAACTCATCATGCCCCTCTGCTATACTTTGGGGTGTCTTCTTTCTAAAATGGTGTGATTTGGGGGGTATTTATACTTTCCTGGCATTCTAGCACCTGAAGAAACATGACAGGTGCTCAGAAAGTCAGAGCTGCTTCAAAATGCCGAAATTCACTTTTTTGCACCATAGTTTGTAAACGCTATAACTTTTACCCAAACCAATAAATATACACTTATTGGATTTTTTTTATCAAAGACATGTAGAACAATAAATTTTGTGAAAAATTTATAAAGAAATGTAGTTTTTTAAAAAAAAAATTACAACAGAAAGTGAAAATGTCATTTTTTGCAAAAATGTCGTTACATTTTTATTAATAGCAAAAAAGTAAAAATGTCAGCAGCAATGAAATACCACCAAATGAAAGCTCTATTAGTGAGAAGAAAAGGAGGTAAAATTCATTTGGGTGGTAAGTTGTATGACCGAGCAATAAACGGTGAAAGTAGTGTAGTGCGGATTTGTAAAAAAGGGCCTGGTCACTAGGGGGGTATAAACCTGTGGTCTTCAAGTGGTTAAAAGCAGAGAAATAGAAATTTAGAAAATTTGCAATTTTTTTAAATTTTTGGTAAATTTGGGATTTTTTCATAAATAAAGGTGAAATATATTGACTCAAATTTATGACTATCATGAAGTACAATGTGTCACGAGAAAACATTTCTCAGAACGGCTTGGATAAATAAAAGTGTTCCAAAGCTATTACCACATAAAGTGACACATGTCAGATTTGCAAAATTAGGCCTGGTCAGGAAGGGGAAAATGGCCCGGACTGGAAGTGGTTAACAAACAGTGAATTTTTTCAAATTTTCGTTAACTTTTGGATTATTTTATAAATAAAGGTAAAACATATTGACTCAAATTTACCATTGACATGATGTACAATGTGTCCCGAGAAAACAGTCTCAGAATGGCCTGGATAAGTAAGAGTGTTCCAAAGCTATTACCACATACGGTAAAGTGACACATGTCGGAGTTACTAAATTGGCCTGGGCAGGAAGGTGAAAACTGGCTCAGGGTTGAAAGGGTTAAAGGGGTTGTCTCGCTTCAGTAAGCAGCATTTATTATGTAGAGAAAGTTAATACAAGCCACTTACTAATGTATTGTGAGTGTCCATATTGCCTCCTTTGCTGGCTGGATTCATTTTTACATCACATTATACACTGCTCGTTTCCATGGTTACAGACCACCCTGCAATCCAAACTTTGTCAACGTTCAAAGAGGGACACTTTTGGTTTTGCGGAACGGAACTCGGCCCCTTGTAGAAATGCCTAATCTTCAAGAATAGGACATGCTATATTTTTTTTGCAGGGCCACGGAACAGAGCAAAGGACGCGGACAGCACACGGAGTGCTGTCTGCATCTTTTGTGGCCCCATTGAAGTGAAAATGTGCGGCTCGGACGCGGACCACAAACACGGTCATGTGCATGAGGCCTTAATTGTGTGAAAGATCCATTTTCCTGCATCTCTATACACTTCAATAGTTTGCTTTTGTGAAATAATGCAAAAAGATCTGAAAATAGAACTTTCCATAGTGTTGAGTGAAGTACTGTTTTCAAGTTCGGCGTGCAAGGTTCGGGTTCGTTAAGAATTCTGTTATGGTCCGTGGTAGAGGAATCCATAACGAAATTCTTAGATAACCTGAACACGAACCCATACCTCCCAACCGTCCTGGATCCGGCGGGACAGTCCCGGATTTCAGTGGCTGTCCCGATACGGGGGAGCTATGTCCCGCTTTCTGGCAGCTGTCTCTGCTTCCATAGGAAGCAGAGACAGTTGCCTGTATTATGATGAAGCAGAGAGCAGACATCGGCTCTCTGCTTCATCATCCCTCCCCTCTGACGCCTCTGGTCTGTATGGGGGGGCGGGGCTAGGGGGCAGTCAGACTCGGCTCCGCCTCCTTCTCAGACTAGAGCAGCTGATGTCCTGCTGCTGCTAGGAAGAAGGTAAGTATGTGGTGTTCATTTTATTTTATTTTTTTACTTTCTGTAAGGGGGCACATAACTGGGCATATTACTGGGGGGCACAATGTGGGAATATTACTGGGGGAACAATGTGGGGATATTACTAGGGGGCACAATGTGGGCATATTACTGGGGGCACAATGTGGGCATCTTATGGGAGGGCACAATGTGGGCACATTACTGGGGCACAATGTGGGCATATTACTGGGGGGGGCACAATGTGGGCATATTACTGGGGGGCACAATGAGGGCATATTACTAGGGGCACAATGTGGGCATCTTATGGGAGGGCACAATGTGGGTATATTAATGGGGGGCACAGCTGGGCATATTAATTGGAGCACAACTGGGCATGTTACTGTGGGCATAGCTGGGCATATTACTGGGGGCACAACTGGGCATATTACTGGGAGCACATAACTGGGCACATTACTGAGGGCACATTACTAGGGTCACAGCTGGGCATAATTCTGTGAAGACACAATGTGGGCATAAATACTGTGTGGTGGCATGAAGGGGGAATAATCAATATGTGGGGGCATTAAGGGGACTAGGTGGGATTAGGTGTATAGTTATGTTTCGGGCGGAATTAGACTCGTGGCCTAGTGCAGGAAAAATTTGCTCTCATGCGCCACACAATGTGTCCCTCTTTGTTCGTTGGGAGGTATGCGCACCTTGTAAGCCGAACTTGAAAACACAAGTTTGCTCATCCCTACTTTCTACACTTCAAATAATGAACTAATATGCAAGGAGTGTTCTAATTAGGGAAGAGCGAATCGACTTCGGATGAAACATCCAAAGTCGATTCGCGTAAAACTTAATTTCAATATTGTACGGAGCAAGTGCTCGGTACAGTATTAGAATGTATTGGCTCCGATGAGCCAAAGTTATTATTTCGCAAAGTCTTGCGAGACTTCTCGTAATAACTTCATAAATTAATTTCTACTGTAAAAAACCATTTCCCGAACTCGGGTTCAGTTCCAAGACACCACTTGGACCTGAACCCGAGTTCGGGAAATGGTTTCTTACAGTACAACTTAATTTATAAAGTTATTGCACGAAGTCTCGCGAAGCAATAACTTCGGCTCATTGGAGCCAATGCATTCTAATACTGTACAGAGCTTCGGAACTGCAAATGTTCCGGAATTTTGGCCGGAGAAAATACCGCAGCATGCTGCAGTATTTTCTCCGTCCAAATATCATAAGAGGGACTGAACTGAAGACATCCTGAACGGATTGCTCTCCATTCACAATGCATTAGGACAAAACTGAAGCATTTTTTTGCGAAACTGAGCCCCTAGGATGGAACTCAATACCGGAAAACTTTAACGCTAGCCTTAGAACGAAGGTTTATGCAAATCTACTTTGGATGTTCTAATACGCACAAGGGAATCAGCCAAACACTTTTTGGATCAATATTGTAAATGCAATCTACATGCATCGACACCTCAGATCAAAAAGAGGACCATCTAAGTAATGAGGGACAGAGGGACTTGGATCAAAAAGGGAAACTGTGCCTTCAAAATAGGGAAACTTGAGAGGTCTGCATTTGCCTTTTTCTGTGCTGTTTTTGTGAGGGTGGCGGCATGTTCATGTATTCATTTACATTTAGTTATGGCTCCCCCGCGGCTGAGCTGCAGATACAAACAGCCGCACGCCTCCGATAACATGCGCCAGGCTCGCCAACCACAACATGGCTGCTTAGCACACAGAGGACTTGCCGCGTTCGGCCGCTAGGTGGCAGCACGTGGATGCAGTGGGCGTGGCAGTGATGACACTATCACATCGCGCTGCAGAGTGGAGTGCTGCCTGTGCTGGAGCTGGAAGCTGCTGGGAGCCCTGCGTCCTGAATAGCCGCCAGTGTGCAGTGCCGAGAGGACATAGCTTCCCCAGATCCCCGGGCCGCACGGTAAGAGAGGCTGCTGCAGGACGTAGAGCAGTAGTGTGCGGGGCAGCACACCAGCACACGCTCTCTGGATAGCCATCCCATATCTATCTATCTATCTATCCTCATCCTGTCCCAGACCCTACAGTGCTCCTTGTGCCATGCACTGCTGGGTGACTACATATGGGAGTACACATTTCCATAGAGTAATGCAGTGCATCATTCCTAGAAAACTTCTGTGTCAGTAAGCACTGCTAGAGGACACTTACCTCTTTTAGGTCAGTAGCCATCTGTGCCCTCTATAATATAGTGGGGGATGTAGAGAAAACCAGTCTAACTATATGTAAAGGATATATATATATATAGTAACCAGGCAGTGACTGCTATATGGTGTATATGTGATGATACGTTGTATACAAGCTATAGGACACATCACATTATGTAAGATGAGACTGACCTCGTTATTTCACGTCTGTTCTACCTGGGCTTCCTCATCTTCAGGCTACCTTCTAAGGAGCGTCGCTCTCCAGGTGCCCTCATTTTAGGCTGTAGTGAAGAATGAGGGTTGTGGTCTGGATGGAGATACCTTCCGAGGGCTGATGAATGGCGGCCTGAGAGCTGAAGCCCAGGAAGCTGTATTAGATCCCACTCTGGTACCTGTTGTTTCCTATACTGCTGATCTATTATTTTCGGGGGGTGAGCTGGATACACCTCGGTTCACTACACGTGCCAGGTGTGTACTAGTGAAGGGAGTCAAGCATCCTACCCGGGGGGTGATTCCAATCAAGGAGCAATGGGCATAACAAGAGCGGACACTTCAGTACCTCCCCTGTGACGACAGTGTGGGAGATTTATCAAACGTGGTATAAAAGAAAACTGGCTTAGTTGCCCATAGCAACCTATCAGATCCCACCTTTCATTTTCCAGTGGCGCTCCGAAATATAAACGGTGCCATCTGATTGGTTGCTATGTTTTCTTTTATACCGCTTTTAATAAAGGTCACGTTTGGAGAAGTGCTACAGCCTCATGCCATCTGTTTAGTCACTGCCAGGTTCCCTTATTATATTTAGTTTACTCTACACTGCCGAAAAATAAAAAAAGAACACCTGGAGAACTGAATGAGATCGGCACAATATGAAGTGGTACTGGTGCCTGGTCAGTGCCCACACGCCCAACGTGGTGCAGCCGTTTATTTTGACTTCTGCAGCAGAGTGTATGTTGAGATCACATTAGTACTGGGTGGCATCTCCCCTTGCTATGTTACAGTCTACCACTCTTGTATGGTGACGGTCATACCGATGCTGGATAACCTCCTGTGGTAGGTCATTCCAAGCTCTTTCAACTTGGACCCGTAGGTCAGACAAGGTGGTTGTTGGCTGCTGTGCATGGGAGATTCATCACCCCGTCCCGTCCAGACGCTCTGGTGGTTGAGCTGCTGGGTACCCTGAGGAGCACGTGTGTGCGGGCGCTATCTTCTGAGTCAAAAAGACAGTAGGACAGTGTCCTGCACACTGCTGTAACTGATGCCATATGAACCCATGGGAAAGAACTTGTGCCACGCGGCACTGCATGCCGTGGAAAGTAATATTCAGCGCAGAATGGTGTTTACAGTAGTCATTTTAATTGGGATTTTTGCTGTAATTTTTGGAATTAGAACCATGCCGTTTTTTTTTTTTTTTTAAATGCTGTGACTTTGTGCGGCCAGCTGTTTTAGGCTTGGAGCTGGACACATGTGGTCAGTATGTGCTCCTATAGATGGCACTGGACAGGAAAACCTAGCATGCAGCATGTTTCTGACTCTGGCACGATTTGACATCAGTGATGCTCCAGATCAACATGAAGAATCCCATCGAAAACTGTGGGATCAGTTCTGGCCCCAGTGCCCCTCCGTGTTTTCTGCACCACGATTGAGGGGAATTGCGCTGGATGACCAGATATATGTGAAGCTGGCCTTGGACATGCCATGAGATGGTAATCAGTGGATGTCCACTGCTGTGACCTACACCCATCCTGAATGCGAGGGGTCCACATCCTATTCTGGGCACTGAGGTGACCTCTATGTGCTGACAGAGGAAATGATCATATTTCCCATATTTCTTGGATGAGTATGTAACGCTCATGTGAAGATCGCTCCTGGTTCCTACAATTGTCAATTAAACGCTTTTTTCTGGCTAAATACAAAAAAAATGGGCTTCAAAAGGTTGTGACCCATTTTTTTTATTTTTCTTTAAAACGTTGTTTCCCTGGAAAAGCCCTTTAAGGCTGGGGGCATTCTTAGCTCTTCTCAGCCTCTGTCCTGTTTATTTGTAGACGTGAGTCCTGACTCGCATGAATAACCTGATTTTTAGCGAAGCACAAATACAGAACCTGGTGCTTAGTCCAAGCGATGGAAACCTGAGTTGCAGCTGAGAGATGAGCACCTCGGGATGCCTCCTCCCCGGGGTTCTTCCATCCATTAGCTCATGTTGCATGCATGGTGGTGTCAGCTGTACAGATGCTTGCTCCTGTCACATGCAACATATCCTGTCAGTTGGTTAGAACCTGAAATCACTTACCTATGTTTAACAGAAGAGGAACATGGGGAAAACATAGGAGAAGGGAAACTAGCAATGTTCTGCCTCCTTTCAGGACAGGATTTCTGCTTGTGGATGTAGAAGAGAATCTTTGTATTTGCCTAGAGTGGATATATCCACTACCTGTTAGGTTAGTTTCACACTAGCGGCAAGAAACCCCGGCAGGCTGTCCCAGCAGGTGAACAGCCTGTCGGATCCGTGCTTCCGCTAGTGTACGCGTGTCCCTGGTCTACCGTTCCAGCCCAATTGACTATAATGGAGGCAGGCACGGCAAACATGCTGAGAGGCGGCCGGAATAAAAGTACACCATGACGTACTTTTATTCCAGGCTCCTCTCGGCATGTTTGCCATGCTGCCGCCGGAACTCCGGCTCGCCCCCATTATAGTCAATGGGGCCGGAGTGGTAGTCAAGGGGGCACACGTTCACTAGCGGCAGCACGGATGCTTGGCGCTAGTGTGAAAGTACCCTTATTTGAGGTGGTCAAGTAATCTCACTTTAATATCTACAGGACTGTGCTAAAGTTTGGGCAGGTGTGGAAAAATGCTGCAAAGGAAGAATACTTTCAAAAATAGAAGTGTTAATAGTTTATTTTTATCAATTAACAGAATTCAGACTGAATGAACAAAAAATAAATTTAAAGAACTAACCACAGATCTTCTGTGGATGTAGACTTGCTCAAATCCTTATTCTCAAATCACAAATTACTATGAAAAAGTCAGTTTGGGTCAGGGGAGCCGCCAGTGTTAGACTGGGGTTCTTTGGGCCCACCAGAGGAAATTATTCTCAGGGTCCAAACACCATATCATTAATAAGGTCTACTAGGTTTTCAAAGAAATAGATCCTAGAGGAAAGTTTTTGGCTGCAAAGGCGGCTCCAAATGTTTTTTTTTCTCCTGGACCTCTGGGGCCCACTAAGGAATTAGAGCCTGGGCCCACCAGAGGATCTTCTAGTGCTCTGGTGGGCCAGTCTGAAACTGGGAGCCATGTTCGGCCTACACACAGACATTGTTTCCCGGGCTGATTATGGTCATGGGCCTAAAGCTGGCCATACATTTTAGGGCTCATGCACCCGACCATGATCAGCCCTGGAAATGTGGTCACTGCATTTGCCAGATCTCCTGGGCCGACCGCAGCTCCCCTGAACTGTACTGGCTGTATCATAGTGTTTTATGATGCAGTCAGTACAAGAGGTCCATCAAGGGTGTGGAAATAAAAATAAAAAAACTACTTGTCGAAGGACTAAAGGGGGGACTCGATCTACTTGTCCCTCATGACAATCTACTTGTCCTGAACTTATACTGTATGGGGGCGGGGCCACAAGGAGACGTTATACTGTATGGGGGCGGGGGCCACAAGGAGACGTTATACTGTATGGGGCGGGGGCCACAAGGAGACGTTATACTGTATGGGACAACAATTTGTAATCCCTCCACCATCAGTATAATAATGTCTTGTGGCCCCCATACAGTAATGTCTTCTTGTTGCCCCTGTATGGGGGCCACAGGGAGACATTATAGTTTATAAAGTGATCACCACGTACAGTGCAGATTGTCTTCTGCGGCCTTGCCTGCCGACAGTACAACCCTTATTTCTGACACCCGGAGCTCTCATCTGACCTGCAAGCACTGACTGGGTCACATAGCATTATACTGATTTATGATGCTATGTAACCCTTACAGTTCTGGAATTTATTGCATACTGCTGTCAGTGTTATCCAACACATCCCAGAACTGTAAGTGTTACATAGCATCATAAATCAGTATAATGCTATGTGACCCACGCAGCACTTGCAGGTCAGGTGGGAGCTGTGATGTGGGGAGGATCCGGGAGGAACGCTCGTCTGCAAGTGGCCTTTTCTCTCACTCCTCTTCTCCCAGTCACTCAGTCTCTGGACACGGACTGCTGACTTACTGTGCCCGACTCGCTCCTGTGCTGGCAGGTGGGCGGAGACTTCGATATGGGAGCGAGGAGGACCTGGGGGCGGCCTGCAAGAAGTACGGTAGGCAGATGCAGGGACCGGCTGACAGCTTTAGGAGAGGTCAGTACGCATATGACCGCTCCTATTACCGCCCGACCGCTCCTATTACCGCCCAACCACTCAGCCCTGCTATTTGCCCACAGCAGGGCTGAACAACTGTACAAACTACTTTCCCTACGCCCGAGACTGCATGTCCTGGGCGTCGGGCGATAGGAATTCCACACCCCTGTCCATGATCAGATATGAACTGACAGCATCACAAAACACTATGATACAGTCTTCAGGAGATCCGGCAGATGCTCTGACCATGTTTCGTGGGCCGATCCCGGTTGTGTGCATGAGCCCTTAGGCAGCTGTCAGCTGAACGCTCTTTGTGCCAGTATACCATATTAAAGTAAGATTACTTGACCACCTCAAATAAGGGTACTTTCACACTAGCGGCAAGGACTACCACTCCGGCCCCATTGACTATAATGGGGGCGAGCCGGAATTCCGGCGGCAGCACGGCAAACATGCCGAGAGGCGCCTGAAATAAAAGTATGACATGGTGTACTTTTATTCCGGCCGCCTGCCCCAACACACACACATAGCCAAGCATTCATGTGTTCTTAATGGGCTAGGGATGTAGACATGAAGAGGCAACTTACCTCCCTTGAAAAGAAGGATCTGACATGTTGAAAATTCCTTCCCCCTGAGATTCATCCTTGAGGAGAGTTAGGACACCCCCATATACACAATGGTTTGCTAGTTCGGCCAACATACAACTGCTGTGTACAGCCTGTGATTTATACCTCTGGGCAGTTTATCATTATATTGCATATATTTTGTGCAGATAATTTCCTATTATAAGTGCACAAAGTAATAACCAATTACAAATGGTCTACAATTGGTATTTGGTACATGAAAGGGTCATCCTCCAGTTTCTGCTATTGAACTGTATTAGTATGATCAAATATACATTTCAGATCAGTCCTATTAGATGCAGTTTTGGGAGCAGTTTTGTTCATCTGCAATTTAAGAAAATTGCATTGTAAACGGAATAAAAAAATGTCTATGTAATTCAATTAAGGCTTCATGCACACCACCGTAGTTCTAGAAAAGAAGTGAGAGACAAAACTGCTAAAAAAAAACAAAAAACGCTTGTATGTCCTGCCTTTTATGTTTCCAGGAGACCTTCAGCTAACATCTGGAGGTGGTTTTGTTACCACAAAACATGCCAAAAACACAGGTGCAAAAAAAATTCCCCTAGAAGAGCAAAGGTGCATAAAAACGCCAGCAAAACCTACATGTGAACCCACCCCAAAGGATGCTGTGACCCCCCCATTGCTCAGTACAGCTTTATGTGAATGGTAGTTGGTCTGTCATTGCCAGCTGTAGATGCTGGTGAGGTCACTGGGAGTGCTCCTCTATACTTGACATCATCATATTGCTGAATAATGATGATCACACATAGGAGATCCTGTAGAACATTGTCGTGTGACTGGGTCATTTGCTTGCTCTGTTTCTGATGACTGTCTTCCTGTGAATAACATGAAAAGTTATCACTTGGCCTTTTTAGTAGGAAAATTAGAATGGAAGTTTTTTTTAGGAAATCATCTGGCTGAACTTTGAAGTCATGTGTTGACTATGCACATGACCCAGTGCTGTGAAGGTTTTCTAGATGTTTCTTCCTGGTGGTGGTAGTAGTTGAAACCTCTTGTTTCCTCCTCCTGAGTAGCAGATATATAGGATGCTCCTCTACTCCCTTCATATGTGTCCCTGGGCCAGATGTCTACAGAGCCTTTCTTTGTTACATGAAAGATCAAGTATTTGACTGTTTTCCAGATGACCCCAGACATTTCTTCCTTCAGACTTGGCCAGACGTTCTCCACATGGTCTTCCTAGTATTTATCTAGTCCATGCCTTTTCAGCTCGGTTCTAAAACTATAGTGCTGCTTATTCTTATGTATATGCACTCTTCTTTTTAGGCCTCATGCACACGACCGTATGTGTTTTGTGGTCCACAAATTGCGGTTCCGCAAAAAAAAACGGATGGAATCCGTTATTTTTGTGGATCCATTGTAATAATGCCTATCCTTGTCCGCAAACTAGAAAAAATAGGACATGCTCTATTTTTTTTTTTTGCGGGGCTACGGAGTGGACCTACTGATGCGGACAGCACATGGTGTGCTGTCCGCATTTTTTGCGGACCCATTGAAATAAATGGGTCTGCATCCTATCAGCAAAAAAAACGGAACGGACAAGGTAACAAAATACAGTCATGTGCATGAGCCCTTAGGCAGGTGTTCCATGATGTGGTGGGAAATGTCTTCATTTTGATTTAGGGTGTACATTGTTTTTAAAACTAGTGCAAACCAAAACTGGAGAGGTTAAGGCTACCTTCACACTGGCGGTTTTTGCGGATCCATCATGGATCTGCAAAAATGCTTCCGTTACAATGATACAACCACATGCATCCGCCATGAACGGATCCAGCTGTATTATGTCTTATATAGCCATGACTGATCCGTCATGAACACCATTGAAAGTCAATGGGGGACAAATCTGTTGCGCCCCACCACATGGTGGACAGAAAAACGGTGCTTGCTGCGTAATTGTCTCCGGTATGGGAACACAACCAAACTGAAAGGAATGCATTTTGGAGCGTTCCGTTTCGTTCAGTTCAGTTTTGTCCCCATTGACAATGAATGGGAACAAAACTGAAGCGTTTTCATCAGGTATTTAGAGCCTATGATGGATCTCAATAGCGGAATTGAAAATGCCAGTGTAAAAGTAGCCTAACCCGAGCAACCAATAAGATCACTCCTTTCATATTGACATGTGCCCTGGAAAAAAAGGAAGGTTTTGAATCTGATTGGTTTCTGTGGGCAGGTGCTCCACTACTTTTGTAGGTGAGGTCCGTTATATGAGAGTAAGTCTAGGTTTGCTTCACAATTGACTATATTTTTCATACAAAGGTGTTTTTTTTTTTTTTCAAACTGATCAACAGATCAATAGGCTTTCTGTGAAGCTTCCGTAATGGTTAAAGTTTTTTTTTCCCTATATATATATATATATATATATATATATATAATTTTTTTTTTTTTTTTTTTTTTTTACTAAAGTTCTGGGAGCCATCTAAAATTTATATAAATGCAGGGATCTCAAGTCTCCCTGACGCCCGCATGTAAAACAATATATCCCGGAAATGGAGAGGCCCTGGGGGGGCTGATGGAGAGGCCCTGGGGGGGCTGATGGAGAGGCCCTGGGGGGGCTGATGGAGAGGCCCTGGGGGGGCTGATGGAGAGGCCCTGGGGGGCTCATGAATGTAATAAAAAGTTCGTAAAAAAAAAAAAGAAAACCTCCCTGAAATGAGTTTTCGCAGATTGGGATGTCTGTAACTGTAAAAAAAAAATCAAAAAGGACAAGCATTGTTGCAATGGATCTGCAGATGTGATACGTTTTATTTTTGAGGATCCGTGTTTTGCGGACTGCAAAATACACACTGTCATGTCGCAGGGCTGTGGAGTCGGAGTCGGAGTCGAGGAGTCGGAGTCGGAGGCAATTTTGGGTACCTGGAGTCGGCAAAAAATGGACCGACTCCGACTCCTACTAGATTTAAATTGGAATAAAAAAAAATTGGAATAAATAAAAAAGGAAGTTTAAATGTCCTAATTCAGATAAAGTTATAATTAATTACTTCTCTACTGTAAGAATAAAGGCGAATGCATGCAGTGCGTCACGTTACCGCTAAACAAAGACGTTAAGTGACCGTGAAGAAGCATGCTTTTCATATGCTTTACTATGCAGTTAAAGGGACACTGACATGCTGATATATCTGCTGGTATTCATCAGAGGATCAGGAATACAACTAGACGACTGTTACCCCCAGTTGAGGTTTACTTGTGTTTAAAAACGTTTTAATCAATATGCAAATTCTCTACCTTTGTGCCCAAGGGGGCAGGCGCACATGTAAAGTACTGGCAGCACTAGACGGGACTAGGTAGCGAGGAGGAAGAGAGAAAGCTGGCACAGCCTCAGCATAGCCAGACGAGGCTGCTGCCAGCACTCTACACGTGCGCCTGCGCAGGAATTCAGCGTTCAGCTAGCCTGAAAAAAAGGCCAGTGCAGTGAATAATAACGAGGGAACAGCGCTGGGAAGCTGTACTGGGCGCGGCTGGGCACAAAGCCGCAGGAGACGCTGCCCCATTGGGCACAAAGATAGTGAATTTGCATACAGATTAAAATGTTTTTAAACACAAGTACAGCTTAACTGGGGGTAACATTAGTATAGTTTTATTCCTAATTCTCTGATGAATACCAGTATATATATATATATCTTTAGCTGGAAAATCAGCCTGTCAGTGTCCCTTTAAGGAGCGGCAATACTTACACTTTCCATTGTCTTGTGGTCTGCTGTTACAGGGAACCCATGGTTATCCTCGCCTCTCACTGATAACTGATTAAGGACTGGAGACACTTGTATAAGTGAAGGGAATGGATAGTCAATAGTTCAAGACTGAAGCTGTAAACCATTTGAAAAACTGCTATCATTCAGCTAAGGCTATAAAACATGTAAACTCAGATTGTTAGCTTAAATTTTAAACATGACTATGGGATTCTACTAGGAAAATCATGTTTTAAAATAAATGCCCCTACCCCTGCCCCGTCCTGGATCCTCCCACTGCTCTATCTTCAGCAGAAGATCAGCACACAAAGGAGAAGGCAGCAGCTTCTGCTCAACTACCTCTCTGTGCTAGAGGAGATTAGAAGAACTTGGTGGAACAGCTTCGTATTTGCATATTAAATACAGAGGAGTCGGAGTCGAGGAGTCGGAGTCGGAAGTTTCAAAATCTGAGGAGTCGGAGTCGGACAATTTATCTACCGACTCCACAGCCCTGGTTACAATGATACAACCACATGCATCCGCCATGAACGGATCCAGCTGTATTATGTCTTATATAGCCATGACTGATCCGTCATGAACACCATTGAAAGTCAATGGGGGACAAATCTGTTGCGCCCCACCACATGGTGGACAGAAAAACGGTGCTTGCTGCGTAATTGTCTCCGGTATGGAAACACAACCAAACTGAAAGGAATGCATTTTGGAGCATTCCGTTTCGTTCAGTTCAGTTTTGTCCCCATTGACAATGAATGGGAACAAAACTGAAGCGTTTTCATCAGGTATTTAGAGCCTATGATGGATCTCAATAGCGGAATTGAAAACGCTAGTGTAAAAGTAGCCTAACCTGAGCAACCAATAAGGTCACTCCTTTCATATTGTGATGTGCCCTGGAAAAAAAGCAAGGTTTTGAATCTGATGGTTTCTGTGGGCAGGTGCTCCACTACTTTTGTAGGTGAGGTCCGTTATGAGAGTAAGTCTAGGTTTGCTTCACAATTGACTATATTTTTCATACAAAGGTGTTTTTTTTTTTTCCAAACTGATCAACAGATCAATAGGCTTTCTGTGAAGCTTCCTTAATGGTTAGTTTTTATTTTTTTTTATTTCCTATATTTTTTTTTTATTTTTTGCTAAAGTTCTGGGAGCCATCTAAAATAAATTTATATAAATATAAAAAAGAATCTAAAAGGACAATCATTGTTACAATGGATCTGCAAAAAACGGATTTAACACGGTTGTGATCCGTTTTAATTTTGAGGATCCATGTTTTGCGGGCTGCAAAATACACACGGTCTTGTGCATGAGCCCTTACACTGACAGCATTATGTCAATGTAGTTCAGTAGAATTCAGGTCTTAGGGCTCATGCACACAAACGTATCTTTTGTTTCATTTATTTATTTTTTGGTCCATATGCGGAACTTTTGTTTTCAAAGGGGGAAAAAACGGAAATGACTCAGTGTGCATTCTGTATCTGTATGACCGCAAGTCCGTTCTGCAAAAAATAGAACATGTCCTATTGTAGTTTTTGCGGACAAGAACAGGCATTGTTGCAGTGGATTCACCCAAAAAAAACCCTTGTAACATGGATGTAATCTTTTTTTTATTTTTTTGCGGACCGCATGAGCTCTAATGCTAATTGATCCTGTCAGAGGAGCAGAGTTCAGAATGGGAACTCACACTTCCACACGCAGCGAAGCATTGAGCTCACTTATCTGGGTCTAGGCTTCAGGGGCAATTTTTTTTTTTTTATGATTGAGTCTTAATCGTTTTGGGCTAAAAATATTTTTTCCCATTAGTCTTTATTAAAAACCATGTAGCTGTTCCGTCACAAAAGGTTAACTGTCTAGCTGTGTGAATTGTACTTTTTACTTTCACTTTGTGCCCTTCATCTAATAACCCTTATCTCCAAATTACTATAGGTCAGAGATAAGGAGCCCGTCAGCTGAGCTGCCTGACAGAACAGAGTGAAAATTCAGATCCTGCTGCTAGAGAAACTCAAGGCTGCAGAGACAGGGGTTCAACATTTTTAATAAAGACCAATTAAAAATACTAATTTTTAGCTGAAAAGGAGTACAATGCATTAATTAAAAAAAAAAATAAAAATTGCCCACAAAGTTGTACTTGGCCTTTAAAGGACTACGCTAGGTAAAAAATTAAAAATCACCTATCACATGGTATTTATACATGGTTTATTCTTTTACATAGTTCATACTTTCTACTATGTCCGATTACTACATATTTTCCACATTGCTGCATCTTGTGGCTGCTATAGTCATGACTCTAAGGCCAGTAACTGAGTCAGCCGTATAGCAATTACCTCTCAGTACATAGATGTCAGTGGGCAGTGCACACAGCTCAGCTCCTCCCACAGAGGTGAAACGGTATAAGTGGTGGTTTGAAATGATTTATCATGGAGGCTTACAGACATAAACCTGAAGTAATTTTTTATCTTTAACCAAGCCCCATTATCACTGGTGTCCTGTTAGTATCCTGCAGGGCAGCACAGGCTTCAGCCACGGTCTAGTAGAAAACACCAGGGGATCTCAATAAGGCCACCATTCACGTGAAGAAAACTTTGGGAGCATGTACAGCTCCTTGACTTTGGCGAAAGGATGACTTTAAAATTTTTGCCTGGAGTGGTCCTTTAATGGCTACTGGAACTTCTAAGATGGACTGGTCATCTGATCTAGGACTGCACCTTGCAGCTGGATACTGCAGAAAGTATATTGAGTGATTGCAGGACCACTATTACCGCCTATGCCGCCATTTCTTTTTTAACTCCTGTAGAAATGTCCTATCCTTGTCTCTAAGGCTACTTTCACACTAGCGTTTTAAATTCCGCTATTCAGATCCGTCATAGGATCTCCATAGCGGAAGAAAACGCTTCAGTTTTGTCCCCATTCATTGTCAATGGGGACAAAACTGAACGAAACGGAATGCACCAAAATGCATTCCGTTCCGTTTGGTTGCGTCCCCATCGTGGGCAAAAAAATGCAAGCAACGTTTTTATAACCGCTATGTGGTGCGGAGTAAGACGTCCTGACTCACAATGTAAGTCAACGGGGACTGATCCGTTTTCTCTGACACAATAGAAAACGGATCCGTCCCCCATTGGCTTTCAATGGTGTTCATGACGGATCAGTCTTTGCTATAGAAGACATAATACAACCGGATCCGTTCATGACGGATGCATGCGGTTGTGTTATTGTAACGGAAGCATTTTTTGCAGATCCATGACGGAGTCGCAAAAAACGCTAGTGTGAAAGTAGCCTAAGACAGAGACAGTACACGGTGTGCTGTCTGTATCTTTTGTGGCCCCACTGAAGTGAATGGGTCTGCATCCAGTCTGCAAGTAATGCCATTAGATGCGGACCAAACATAAAGTCATGTACATGAGCCCTTATATACAGCTTATGGGAAAAGCTTACTCTATGCAATGTCTAAGAACTGTGCCGACTGCTCGCATTTATACCAGGGCTGTGGAGTCGGTAGATAAATTGTCCGACTCCGACTCCGACTCCGACTCCTCAGATTTTGAAACTTCCGACTCCGACTCCGACTCCGACTCCTCGACTCCGACTCCTCTGTATATAATATGCAAATACGAAGCTGTTCCACCAAGTTTTTCTAATCTCCTCTAGCATAGAGAGGTAGTTGAGCAGAAGCTGCTGCCTTCTCCTTTGTGTGCTGATCTTCTGCTTAAGATAGAGCAGTGGGAGGATCCAGGAAGGGGCAGGGGAAGGGGCATTTATTTTAAAACATGATTTTCCTAGTAGAATCCCATAGTCATGTTTAAAATTTAAGCTAACAATCTGAGTTTACATGTTTTATAGCCTTAGCTGAATGATAGCAGTTTTTCAAATGGTTTACAGCTTCAGTCTTGAACTATTGACTATCCATTCCCGTCACTTATACAAGTGTCTCCAGTCCTTAATCAGTTATCAGTGAGAGGCGAGGATAACCATGGGTTCCCTGTAACAGCAGACCACAAGACGATGGAAAGTGTAAGTATTGCCGCTCCTTAAAGGGACACTGACAGGCTGACAGATATATATACTGGTATTCATCAGAGAATTAGGAATAAAACTATACTAATGTTACCCCCAGTTAAACTGTACTTGTGTTTAAAAAGCATTTTAATCTGTATGCAAATTCACTATCTTTGTGCCCAATGGGGCAGCGTCTCCTGCGGCTTTGTGCCCAGCTGCGCCCGAGTACAGCTTCCCAGCGCTGTTCCCCTCGTTATTATTCACTGCACTGGCCTTTTTTTCAGGCTAGCCGAACGCTGAATTCCTGCGCAGGCGCACGTGTAGAGTGCTGGCAGCAGCCTCGTCTGGCTATGCTGAGGCTGTGCCAGCTTTCTCTCTTCCTCCTCGCTACCTAGTCCTGTCTAGTGCTGCCAGTACTCTACATGTGCGCCTGCCCCTTGGGCACAAAGGTAGAGAATTTGCATATTGATTAAAACGTTTTTAAACACAAGTAAACCTCAACTGGGGGTAACAGTCGTCTAGTTGTATTCCTAATCCTCTGATGAATACCAGCAGATATATCAGCCTGTCAGTGTCCCTTTAACTGCATAGTAAAGCATATGAAAAGCTTCTTCACGGTCACTTAACATCTTTGTTTAGCGGTAATGTGACGCACTGCATGCATTGGCCTTTATTCTTACAGTAGAGAAGTAATTATTATAACTTTATCTGAATTGGGACATTTAAACTTGCTTTTTTTTTATTCCAATTTTTTTTTATTCCAATTTAAATCTAGTAGGAGTCGGAGTCGGTCCATTTTTTGCCGACTCCGACTCCGACTCCAGGTACCCAAAATTGCCTCCGACTCCGACTCCTCGACTCCGACTCCGACTCCGACTCCACAGCCCTGATTTATACTATAACTCCCATCCTCTATTAGTAAAGACTGGTATAAAGTAGAATTGGCTTAGTTGCCTATAGCAACCAATCAGGTTCCACCTTTAATTTTCCAGAGGAGCTGTGAAAAATGAAAGGTGGAATCTGATTGGTTGCTATGGGAAACTAAGCCAGTACTACTTCACACCAGTTTGATAAATGACCCCATTTATTTTCAACCAAATGGGCCTAGTCATTGCCTCCACCTGCCGTCTTTCCTTGCATTCTGCTACCTGTCCACCTAACATCAAAGGCACCCCTGCCACCACAAAGCGGTATCCCCCGAAGAGTCCAGCGTCAGGGGCATAGGCGTAGCTGCAGGGGGTGCAGAGGTAGCAGTCGCTACCGGGCCCAGGAGCCTGAAGGGGCCCAAAGACCCTTGTGCCGCATAAGAAGACACTCAAAGCACTGAGGGAAGGGGGGCCCAAGCTGAACTCTTGCACCAGGGCGCATGAGCCGATACGTCACTGGTCAGGGGGGGAAAAGGGTTGCTCCGTCCAACATTCAGCACGAGTATCTACAACCACGCTCATTGCTTGCTTTTCCACCTCACACCCCCCTCTACGGGCCAGGACACAGCACATAAAGCCTTCTCCTCCACTGTATGGGGACAAGCAATGGCTGTTTACATAGCACAATCTACTGCCCAGAAATTATGATTTCACCCTATGAACAAGCATTTTGTGCATTTATCGGGTGATCTGCCGCACCTTTACACAGGTCAGTTATTGGGAACAAGCATTAGTACTAATGTTCATTCCCGATAATCATAGTCATCCTTTGTGTTTCATGTGCCAGCGATTCCCAAGTATAGAAACTTTTGTGCCAGTCTTCCCAGCACCTAATTTGTTCTTTTTCTAAATGTACGTTGCGTTAATGGTTTTGTTCTTTCTATTTTGAGACTTGTTTTTACGAACAATTACCCTTTCAAAGTAATTTTGGCTTTTTCTGAACACATTGGTGTGATGCACAGGAAGCGCCGAAAGTCAAACTTTGCTGCCATTGGCTTCACGTCTCTTCTACCTAGTTTATCAGTTCACGATTTAATATTTCCACGTTTAACCCCTTAGTGACCAAGCCTGTTTGGGCCTTAATGACCAAGCCATATTTTAGAAATATGGCATGTCACTTTAGCAGAGAATAACTTCATAAAAGTTTTGCACATCAAAGTAATTCTGGCTTTGTTTTTTCATCACATATTGTACTATACTTAGGTGTTCAAATTTTACCCATACAATCTATGAAAATTTCTAAAATTTGGCATATTTTCCTATTTATTTTCAACTGAGATATTTCACATACATGAATAAATATTATTCAATATTTTTATCAGAAATATATTTCCACATCTTTAATTTGGCTTACACAAAAATCTCAATTTTAAAGACAGCTTTTTGTACTTAGCAAATGAAAATGAAGAAGTACACCCCAAAATGTATCAACCTTTTTCTCTTGTCTTTGGAAATACCCCCATTGTGGCCCTAATCTTATGTCTTGGCACACTGCAGGGCCCGAACATAAAGGAGCACCCAGTGGCTTTCAGATAATAAACTGAGAATGTTTTAGGCCTCATTGCACACTTTTAATGGCGTTGGGATGCAACATGATAGAAAACCCAAAATGACCCCATTTTAAAAACGAGATCCCTTAAAGCATGCATCTAGTGGTGTAGTGAGCATGTGGAGTGCAAAATTATTATAGGATGAAATGGTAAATAAATATGGTTTTATTCAAATTTGTTAATAAAATTTTCACAGGAAATTGGAGAAAAAATATTTTTAGATGGGTTGCTGTCTTAGAAACCCGCCACATTCTTATCTTTGTGGCGCGTACAGATGAGAAGTGAAGCTGTGCACTTATAAGGGAGGCAGATTTCTAAGAAGGCATTTGCCTGTACATATGACTGTCTCGCCAACAGAACAGTTGTCCCGCATTTCTGCCATTCTGATGCTGTTGTGAGCAGCGTTCTGCTCTGACATATAATAACGTATTGCAGGAAAAAACTGAACTGTAGTGAAAGGCGACAAGTCCAAGAAAACGGAGCAAAATGTCTCCAACTATGTGGCAAATTCCAGTTTGTTCACAAGACACAAGAACACCAATAGGGGTTTAATGGCATTCATGACAGTGACTGGTCGTACAACGTCTCTTTAGCCCCATCAATCCCTATCTGGGAGACGAACGTGCTAAGTGACATGGTGCACCATAACAGGCCCCTGCCCGGCAAGGGAGAAACCGCTATGCACACAATCAACCAGTCACCTACAGAATATATAAAAGGACAGTGTCCAGGACCATCTGTAGGAACAGTAATGGACCACTAATTCCCAAAATGATGTCAGGATTTCTAGACGTGTTGTGGAGTGTCCCCAAAAAAAATAAATTCTTAATGAAGCCCTTCGTGTACTAGTGAGGAACAACTCAATCATTGGAGATCTTCCAGATGAAAAAATATCATGCCACTATCATGATACAGTAATGTGAATGGAATTAACAGCTTTGTGTGGCCGGACATAGTCATAAAAAATGAAAGTTAAGAAAACAAATCAGAAGAAGTAAAATTTATTTCAATGTCTGAAAAAAAGACTAGCTCCACAACCCATCCCAAAAGGATCCCTCCCTCCCTGAAAAGCCCACAAATTAAACAGAAAATGAGAATAAATTGACTTCCTGAAAAGACACCCACCCACCCTTTTTGGTATTAAATATAATTAATAATTAGCAACCGTATGGTATTTCTCAAAACGGTAATTGCAGAGGCCTGGTTGTGATGGGCAACTGGGGCAGTAAAAATCGGGTGTCCCTCCTCCTTCCATGTTTGCTACACACCCGGCATGGTTTCTGAGGATATGTCTTGCTGGCAGTGGCAGGGAAATGGCATTCTGAAAGCCTTCGAACTTCCTCAGATTCAAAGGCTTGCCCAGGTGCGGGGGACTCAAATAGGAGACTCTCAACCACCTTCTCCTAAAACTCGAGGAAGCTGAGAGTTCCTTCAGCCTTTTTAAATTTAACAAAACTATTATAGGTAGCAATTTGAATGAGGTAAAATTGCTACCTTTTTATTCCAGGCCCTTTTTTTTCCACATCATCAGGTAGGGATGAAGTTCCTGGTCCGAGAGGTCTACACCTCCCATAAAGTTATTGTAGTCTGTCACACAGACCGGTTTGTTTGTCTGCCGTAGACCCCCTCTCCCTAACTGCTACTGTGGTGTATGCATGCACGGTGGTCAGCATGTAGACATCCTTCCTGTCCTTCCACTTCACTGCAAGCAGCTGGTCACTTGCAAGGGTGAGGGATGTTCCTCTCTCAAAATGCTTGGACACCAGCGGTTGTGGAAATCCCACTCTATTTTTACGGACTGTCCCACAAGCCCCTGTGTTTGCAGCATAGTGCGATTTAAAAAGGAGTATGCCTGTATAAAAATTCAGTGTACACGTGGTACCCTTTGTGCAGGAATGGCGCCAATAGATCCCACACAATTTTTCCCCATGTCGCAATATTTTCAGGGCAGCCTGGGGGGTTAAGTTGGGAGCCTTTGCCCTCATATACAGACAGACCGCAGGTGTAGCCGGTTGTGCTCTCACTCACCTTATATAATTTTACCCCATATCTGGCACGCTTTAAGTGAATAAACTGACAAAAGGAAAGGCGGCCTCTAAAACTAAAAAAGGGATTCATCGACGGAAAGATTTTTATCGGGGTAATATAATTTTAAGTATAAATCCCAAAGGAGGGAAGTAAGGGGTCTCAATTTATTTAGATGGTCGTAGACTGGGTCAGTTCTGGGGGGACTTGGGAATTGTCCGAAAAATGCACAAGCCGCATTAGGGCTTTATAGCGGTTTCGGGACGTAACTGCTGCAAACACAGGGGTTGAGTGGACAGTACTCGCAGCCCAATAGGATCGGACAGACTGCTTTTTTTTTTTTTTTTTATTTTTATAATACCCAGGGTAAACTCCAAATTTTTTATTTATTTCAGGGATCCTTTTATATAAATAGACGTGGACTTTTGTACAGCAAATTATGTGGCGTACAGATTAGTCTGCTGCACCATTGATAAAGACTTTATCGTCCACAAATAAATGGAAAAAATCATAAGGCTGGGTTCACACCTGAGCGTATTTGATACGCACGTTTCTGGAAATAGGAAACGCGCGTCGTACGTGCTTTTGTGTGATTGACCACTGTGGCGTCAATCGCAATACGCGCGACAATACGCCCCAAAGAAGCTCATGTACTTCTTTGGGCGTAGGGAGTTTTACAGCTCGTTCGTACACGCTGTAAAACGCTCAGGTGAGAACCATGCCCATAGGGAAACATGGGTTTTCGCCTGTTGAGCGTTTTACAGCGCGTAGGAACGCGCTGTTAAACGCTCAAGTCTGAACCCAGCCTAAGGGGTAGCATTGGTGATGTCCACATTAATTTGGGGAGTAGATATAAATTAGGGTACTGGGGGGGAGGGGGGGTTGGAAATGATGAAGCAGGAACCCACGTAGTAGAAGGGATGGGACCACTGGGTGGTGAATGTAATGAGGTGGTGACTTCTGCCACCATAGGGCAGTCCCAGCTATCGGAAAATATTTCTGCCTCTGAAGCGGTGTCGGAAATTCATATGCCTGCTCTGCACTGTATAATCTTTGTTCCTTTTCTTTTACTAAAAGCTCAGAAATAAAATTTTTTTTATATATATCCCACCCTAAAAATGAAAAGTAAATGTTTGCAAGCATCAATTATGGACGGTCAGTGGATGCCCACTGACTGAGTAACAGACGGACAGTGACAGATGGCCTCTGACCGACAGTGACAGACGGACACAAGGCCCCTAATGAAAAAGGGTAACTGACCATCCCCTAATAGACGCCTAATGACAGACGCCCACTGACCGCCCACTACCCGCCAGTTACGGACGGACAGTTTATAAATTGATTTTTCTTTTTGTAACAGTAAATCGCACAGCCAGGACAAAAGTCTGATCTCTCTCTCCTCAGAACTGCACTGAGGGGAGAAAGAAGCACAGTCCATGTCCTGGCTGTGTTGGTAAATATAATGCATGTGATCTCTGATAGGGTAATCATGAAGACCACATGATCAGGGACCAATATTACTTGTCCCTAATGGTTACTGTGCTGGAGGACCCGATCGGGGCATAATAATTTACACTCGTTCCTGAGGAGAGAGAACTACTGTAAGGGCAGCGGCATATAATCTGCGCATGCGCCGGGCCGCGGCTATTTTTGTTGAGTTACTGGGGGGTGGGGTCAGGATTGGGACCCAGCTTTCCCTTATGGGGAAGCTGGGGGACCCAATCCTTACACCGGAGACATTCTCCGATCCTCTCTTACATGAGCTGCCCGCATTTTCGGTGATCGCCGTGATACACTGTCTCTGATCACTGCCTCCAGCCTTCAGCTACCTCTTGTAGCTGCGGACAGGGAACTCTTGCACTTATTTTTATAGAGCTAGCCTTGGCTGAAGTGCTGCTGTAAAAAGCCGCCGCTCCAGCCCAAGGCCCCTTAGTGACCGCCGTTAAAACACCTATGGGTGGCCACTAAGAGGTTAAAGATTAGCTAAACTTTTTATAATTTTTTTTGTGAACCCGTCCCTAATGCCCTAATTATAGTTTTTGTTATATAGTTTATTAATGTATTTTTATCACACTTTTACACTTTAGGGAGGCAAAATGTAATAACAATACAAAATGCATTAATAAACTATATTACAAAAACGATAATTGGGGCATTAGGGACGGGTTCACGAAATAATTATAGAAAAGTTTAATTACTCTTTAAATAAAGTGCTGCCACACATTCGAGCTTTTTGATGCAGTTTTTGAAGCCACAGACACAGGGGCGGATAATAAAAGGAGAGCGAGTATTAAAGGGGGTTTTCCGCACTCCTAATATTGATGACATGTGCCTGCCTATTGTGGGCCTATACGTCTTGATCAAACCCTATACAAAGTGCCTCATGTTTATAAATTTGGTTTAGTAGCTTTCGATCAATGCATGGCATGTGGATGTGCGATCCATGTGTTTTTCTATACAGTTTATCCTGTTTTGGGACAAACGTTTTTGATACGAACGTTCATAATTTCATATCGACTTGCACCTAGAATCTGACCGAGGTGGCATAAGCTTAGTCAGGCTGTCTAGATCTGCACCAAATGTATCACAGGGGCTCGGGCTAGATGAGAAATGTGGGGCAGGGATGCACACTTTTATCTAATTCTATACCAACTATTGGTCGGCTTACTTAGGGACAGAATTATTATGCCAGAATTGTGACAGTATGGCTTAAAATGGTGCATCTTAGGCCCACTTTCCACTAAGCTCAGACTTTATCAGAAAAAATTGTAGAAACTCTAGATGTGCCAATTTACGCTATTTTGCACAACTTTTTTAGACAGAATTTTTGGTGCAGATACATTAGAAAATCTGGAACTATGTGTGAAACCTGCTCCGGAAAGGTATGCATATCATTTTCCAGCTTCCTACTACATCGTATGGTATATTACATTTTTCCATTGGAAAGTACCATCACAGGCAGTAAGAAGTCCTCATAGCGGATAGCGCTATAAGAACCAAAAAACTAAACAAACGTTATTGCTCTTGGAAGTCAGAAAACGGAAAATGACTACATCAGGAAGGGGTTATATTTGTGATGACTCTTCTTCTGGCCATACACAAGAGGTTACTGGCTAAGCATGTATTTGTAGAGAATAGGGAAAGGGAAGAAGGCCACTACCAAACACCTCTGGCACCTGCTTGTCTCCCAAGAACAAAAGGATTAGGCAGTCCAAATCCAATATGGCCGATCCTTATCTCCCCAACATCAGCTTTGAGGGTAATCGGCAAAGTTTAGTTCTTGAAGTACTCCTTATGTGGGTGTGCACCCAGGCACATGTGTAGACTATTTACCTTCTACACAAATCCTATTTCTTATCTCCTTTTCATTAAATGCTTCCTCAGAGTGTTTTATGGAGCTGAGTGTTGTTTCAGTGGCTAAGCAAATAATAAAGCCATAATACTGGTATTCTGGATGCATAGAGCGGCCTAATGCAGTAAATTGCCCTACTTTTATCTATCTGTTTCCCTATTGAAAAATCTGCTTGTGTAATTAAAAATGACAATAGATGCATTGCGTATAGCGGCTGCACACAATGGCAGCATATAATGAAGAACAAACATTCTGTTCCTGAGATAGAATTTACTAAAGAACAACCTGTTAAACGAAGGCAATAAATCTTTGATAAATAAATGTGCTGTGAAACGCGTTAGGTGGCATTTTATTGACTATATTACGACTTCTGTTCATATGTTCCATTGTATACTGTGTGGGATGGTTGTTCCATTGTGTTGTGGTGTCCGATTGTATGCCATGTGGGCTCGATGCCGGTGGATATGTAGCTAGGGCCATGTGTCTGTGTTGTGCGTACTGGCCGCAGATACTTTATGGTGTAAACATGACCATTGGCGTGTCTCTCCTCTCTGTTCTGTTCAGCAAGGTAGTGGTTAATTGCCCTTGCTTGACGTGTGTTCTGTTCCGTGTAGAAGTTAATCCCTCTTTATGTTTAGGTGCACCTGCAAGTTCTTTGGTCTAATGGACTCAGCTATATGTTCTGTCGGTGTACCCCGCCCCTTGGCTGAGCAACAGCATTAGGGCTCATGCACACGAAAACATATTTTTTTTCTCTTTTCCTTTTCCATTCACTTTATTGGGTCCGCAAAAAAATAAAAAGTATTTAAATTACACCATGTGCATTCATTGCTGGTATCTCCACATGTCCTATTAATGTCCACATTACGGACAAGTATAAGATTGTTCCATTAGGGGCCAGCCGTTCTGTTTCGCAAAATTTGGAAGCCACGTGGCCAGTAATTGCAATTTGCAGACCTGAAAACATCCAGCGGTCGTGTTCATGAGCCCTTCGTTCCTAGTAATAGTTCCTGTCTCTGCTTCTGTTCTCAGTCCAGTCCTTGCCAGTCTGTATGTCTGACCTGTGTCCATTGTCATGTTTGACCTGTTCCTGCTGTCTGTGTTACCCTGCTCATCTTCCAGTCTGACTGTTATGGTGTTCCAGAACCGAGCCTGAGTTTGAGAAATGTTTTTTTTACAGTACAAATTAATTTCTGAAGTTATTACGCAAAGTCTTGCGAGACTTCGCAAAGCAATAACTTCGGCTCATCTGAGCCAATACATTCTAATACTGTACGAAGCTCCTGCTCCGTACAGTATTGGAACAAAGTTTTATGCGAATTGACTTTGGATGTTTCATCCAAAGTTGATTCACTCATCCCTAGTTTCAATCATTGATATTTTATTGACCACCTTCATTTTTAATATTGCTATGTTTTTGACTATAGCACTTAAAGTGTAACTGTTTCAGTTTCTTTTTATTATTGTGTAGGGACAAGGATGTTAAACATCTATGTAATATTTTTCATTAGCTACAGATGTTTCTTTGTACTAGAAAGCAGGGTGTAAAGCGTATTAAGGGGGTCAGTCTTCAGAGTGCTGAGGACGCTAGGGGTCAACTGATTATCAGTTTGGCCGATATTATCGGCCGATATTCATGATTTGCACAGTTATCGGTATCGGCACCTAACCATGCCGATATACCGATAACTGTGCTATCACAGGGGAGGGGCACCTGAGGGGTTAATTGCCGCGGATCGCAGTGCTCTGTCAGAGGCAGGGTCTGGGCAATATGTTTCTAATGCCTGTGTTTGTAATATCTGAAACGTTATTATCATTGGTGGCCAGTGTGCCCTCAGCCCCTCCTCCTCCTTCTCTTCTCTCTGTCCATTGGTGGCCAGTGTGCCCTCAGCCCCTCCTCCTCCTTCTCTTCTCTCTGTCCATTGGTGGCCAGTGCGCCCTCAGCCCCCCCCCTGTCCACAGTATAAAAAACATTGGTAGCCCCCCCTCCCCCCCCGCAGTACTAATATCATTGGTGGCAGTGGCCACAGGGTCCCCTCACCATCTCTCTTTTGATCGGAGCCCCAGCAGTGTAATGCTGGGGCTCTGATCGGTTACCATGGCAACCAGGACGCTACTGAAGTCCTGGCTGCCATAGTCTGCTCCCTGCTGCTGTGTGTACTATGCACAGGGACAGTGTGAGGTCATATTCACCCTAATAAAGCTCTATTAGGGTGAATAGGACAAGGGATGTAAAGAGCCCACGTTCTACTCCTAAGGGGGGAAATTGTAATGAAATAAAAATTAAAGAAATTAAAAATAGTAAAAAAAAAACACCAAAATATTAAGTATAAATTAACCCTTTTCCAGTTTTACATATAAAATATATAAACAATAAATAAAAAAACATATCGCCGTGCCCAAAAAGTCCAAACTATTAAAATATTTTTTTTTAAAAACGTTGCTCTACAAAATCAATATCGGTCGATCCCTAGAGGACGCCTGTGTGAAACAAGTCAGATAGGCAGGGAGATGGGCAGTGATCGTTGGGCCACATTTCCATAGTCATGGAATGGGGTAGTGAGGAGCGATCAGTAGATCTGAAGATAGACTCCTAAGTGACACTCGGTTACAGCTTTGCTGGGAAGACTAGTATACTCTTTTCTAGTACAAAGAAACATCTTTCCCTAATAATGCATAAAACATAAGAAAATTGTCATAGTTGCTTATAGCAGCCAATTGGATTTTCTCGGAAAGCAGCTCTCCATGAACTGAAGTATTATGCAGCACCGAGATTCTGTGTTATTAGACACAGCCCCAGTGCCCGAATGGGGTGCTACTGAAAAGGTGGTGGTGCTTAACAAAATTAGGTTTATCAGTCCCGAAAAATGATCGCCTTTGCACTCCACTACCTTCCCGCCCCAGCATTCATCCCAAACAAAAAGTTGGCAGTTGTGATTTGGGCTGGGGCTATATGGCGATGTTGGCCAGGACACCCATTGTGCCACCAAGCATCTCTCCGTAGCCGTGCAGCCATAGAAATGAATGGGGGTGCAGTGTGACTCGCCAGCTGCCGGAACCCCAGAGTTGCAGTTGCTGTAGGAACTCTCGTTAGTGATGATCTTTAGGTGTAAAGATGCCGCTGATTTCCTGATGAAAGGGTATTAATTGGATCATTGGTGTCGATATCTGAATCATTGTTAGTCTAAGCAGCACCTGCAAAAATGATTCTGTATGGGGACAAGCGATGGCGTTAGTGAGCGCCCCTCCCCATACTGTGGAGGAGATGGCTGCATGTAAATGAGCGGTCTCCTCCACTGACGAGCAGGTGATAGTCAGGAAGGAACGCTTCCTTCTGGTCAATCATCTGCACATTTGAGCAGTGTAAAGGGGCCTTTACACCTCTGTCTTCTACACCGCCTCTTTACTGTAGTAAGATTGAGACCGTTTTCGCAATGTTTTAAAAAAAATCTCGGTGATTAAATCTGGAGTAATATTAATTAACATAGCTAATCGCACACGCTTCCCCTTCAATTTTTTTAAACTAGAGTGAATGGTGTAAAAATTGAAAATGTCACAACATTTCCTTGTAAATAAGCCCAAAAAGTCACAAACCCTTATTTTGCGACTTTTTGAAGCTAGAATTCTGGAATGCTGGGCTTATACATTTCCCCCTTGTCTCCTCTTTATTGAATCCCTTACATATGGATCTGGATCTTATTCCAGTACATTACTAGTATTGCTTGGTTTGACTTATCTCACCGTGTATTCGGGTGAATGGGAGCTGAGCTGCAGTGACCCCGCACGGCCACTATACTTTGAACGGAGCTGTGCGCCCTGCTGCGCTTCAGATGCTAGTACTGGCGCAGGAGGCTGCAGGGAACAGATTCTGGGGGTGTCAGACCCACACGTCAAGAAAGGTTTTCTAGTCATATGCAAGTTATTCAGTGTTTCTTTTATCCTTTGGGTTTTTCAGTCTGAATTTGGATCATTGCGCCATGTGGATACAGTACTGAACAGTTTGGCTGGTGTTAAACCAAACTTCAGATTATTTTTTTCCACGCTTCCCCCCTTGCGCGGCTGATGAGATTATGTGTGTAAACACTGACGCTCTCAGTCATTGTCCTGAACATTATCTAAAAGAGCCACACTATATATGTCACATGTCCATAAGCAAATCCCAATTGATAAACATAGTAGATAATCAAGATAAATGGTATCAAAGTGCCTAGTGCAATAAATAGCATGTGAAAGTCACAGACCAATGTGGCTCAACTGATCTTTAGATGGGTTTGCACTATGCAGTAAGGATTGTGACTGTTTAATACCCTTTAAGGGTGGGATCTATTCTCTATACAATTCATTGATGGGATTTGCCTATGAACATGTGACATATATACAGGGCTCCAGATGGCAACCAAAACTGTCACCAAGGCGCCTTAAAATTTGCAGATGGCGACAAGACTTTTTAGTCTTGTCGCCATTTGCGACTGGACGGCTGCGCTGTAGCTGTAGGGTTGCGCTGTGTATCGCTGTGCAGCCTAGTATGCTATGTTGTCTTCACTAGCACAGTGTGCTAGTCCCTCCCTCCCCACTGTGACGCGGCTGCTGCTGCCACCAATGGGGAGATAGCAGGTAGCAGGAGGGGAGGAGCTGTGGCCGCTGCGCTACCAATAAATGCAAGTGCATTAATTCAAGTGTAGGAAGCGGGTGCCGGCAGCGGTATCACAGACCCGTCCTCAATAACAGGGTATGCGATCCGTGGAAATTAACCCCTCAGGTGCAACATCTTGTTATTGCCCTGTTATTGAGGCCGGCTGCTGGGTCTGTGATACCGCTGTGATACCGTTGAATTATTGAGTTAACTGGATTCATTGGTGGCGCAGGGCGCCGCCGCCCCCAGTGTTATAAATTATGTAAACCATTGGTGGTGGCGCCCCCCCATAGTGTTAGTATCATTGGTGGCGCAGTGCTCCCTCCAAAGTCCCCCCCGCCCTCTTATATTGGTATCATTGGAGGCAGTGGCCATCACAGGGTCCCCTCACCTCCTCTCTTCTGATCGGAGCCCCAGCAGTGTAATGCTAGGGCTCCGATCGGTTACCATGGCAGCCAGGACACTACTGAAGCCCTGGCTGCCATGGTCAGCTCCCTGCTGCTGTGTGTACTATGCACAGGGCAGCAGGGACAGTGTGAAGTCCTATTCACTCTAATAGATCACTATTAGGGTGACTAGGACAAGGGATTAAAAGATCCTAGGTTCTACCCCTAAGGGGGCTAATAGTTAGTAAATAAAAGGTAAAAAAGTAAAAAACGAAGTCGCCCCCATTTCCAATTTTGCATATAAAACTTGCAAAACATAAAAAATAAACATACTACATATCGCCCCGTCCGAAAAAGTGTGAGCTATTAAAATATAAAGAAATATTTCTGCTGCAGTGAACGACGTAACAGAAAAAAAAAATCAAAACCGCGCAATTCGCCATTTTTAGTCACCTTGTTCCCCAGAAGATGTCACTGGATGTGAGAGGTATGTGGTTCTGTATTCTCCTATATGTAGAGCTGGCTCACTACTGTGACCTGCATCTCATCTTCTCTGTCAAGTCCTTTTTTAAATTATAATTTATGCATTTTAAATTTGGCGACTAAAAATTTTTATTTGGCTCCTAAATTTTTCAGTTTAGGAGCCAATGACTCCTGGTTATTTTTTTTAGTCTGGAGCCCTGATATAGTGTGGCTCTTTTCTTTGTATACGCCAAGAATATATCTTTTGATTAATTGTATGCTGTGCACTGGTAATTTTGGTCTGTAGATGTCATGATCTCTATATGTCATTGCCTTGAAATTTCTATATCTAGTTGTCATGTGCTGACATGTATTTTACTGACCTCAGTATTAGGCCTTGCGCAATCCGATTTGGTAATTTATTATTATTATTTTTTTACCGGATGTTGTATGAATTGTTCAATGCTTTGCCTACTCCCAGTGGTCAAAATAATGCTTTAGGCCTCATGCACACGACCGTTTTTTTATGCTGTCCGCAAAAAGGGGTTCCCTTGTTCAGTGATCCGTGTCCGTTTTTGCCTTCCGTTGTGTTTCCGTGTGCCTTCCGTTTTTTTTTAGCGGACATGACCCAAAAGATTTTACCAAAAGACAGGCTGACAATTTTTCCCAAGTGCCTGCCAAGGGATCCGCAAAAAAAACGGACACGGAACGCGGATGACACACGGATGGCCATCCACATTTTTCACGGACCCATTGACTTGAATGGGTCCGTGAACTGTTTTTCACGGACAAGAATAGGACAGGTTATATTTTTTTGACGGACTGGAATCACGGACCACGGACGCGTAGGACAAACAGTGCATTTGCCGAGGTTTCCACGGACCCATTGAAAACCAATGGGTCCGCAGAAAATCACGAAAAACGGAGCAACGGACACGGAATCAAACAACGGTCGTGTGCATGAGGCCTTATACTAACATCATAGACACCTGTACAGACAATTTTACTCTCTAAAAGAAAGCAGCATGGATATTTCTACGTATGAGACTTTCTTTGCGCAGTCTATGAAGTCTTTTCATTCATTAATCCTGGCGCAGGTGCCACGGAGTGAAGAGACCTCACAGGTCTGCTGTGCTTTGGGTCACTGTGGGAGGATACTGGAATAAGACCTGGAAACTAGGGAAGGAAAATGGACACCACCTAGAGAAAACCCTAACTCTGGTCCTGACAGACTACTAGTATAAACAGGCCCCAAAGGTAGGCAAGTTCATACACCGTATACCTAGAATCCTATTTCGCCCTATAGGACCCTGCAACTAATGTCAGGACTGAGTCTGCCTGTTCCTCCAAAGTGAAGGACGAACAGGAGTCTCCCTCAGGCCTAATGACAAACAAATGGGAAAGGCAACACACATATATATACAAACAAAATTCAAAAGGGAAAGGAAACACTTATCTTCAATGAAGCTTTGGTAGCACAAGGAACTCAGCAGAGAAAAAAACACAAGCTAACCACAAGTCCAACAGAAGCTATAAACCGCATAGTATAGTGGGAGAAACAACAATAAATAGAGAAGGTAAAATGACCACAATAGCCACATCTGGGGAAAGAAGGTGGGGCGAGCACCAGCAACAACACAGACGTAATTTGATCCAAAAGGAAAACATGTTAGATCAAGCCACGTGCTGCCAGTCTCACAGATCTCCTGCTGCCCGTCGCGGGAACGTCTGTATGTCTAGGTACGTCCGTGACTATTTGCTTACAAGGTATATCACTGTTTATTAAAGCCAGAACGTATAAAAAGGGGTGAGGGTCTGCGCTGCAATAAAGGAGAGCTTATGGGTAACACAAAAATCACTGGTTCTTTTTATGCTGCTTCTTCCAATCTCCAGTCCTCCTTATCCTTCCTCCTTCACAGCTTCTTATTCTCTGAACCAACGATCGGTATGCTTCTCACACCTTCAAAGAGAGCATCAACATAGCACAGACCCGCATGTAAAATAGTTCACGCTTCTTTATTATACTTACAAAATCGTATTCTTGAACGTCACATAGAACATATGATAAAGCCCGACCCGACTTTCTCTTCATTTACATGTTCACCTATGTTCCGTGCGGATCAATATCCACATACAGAGACTCCACATGGAGTCTCTCTGTGTAAGGATGGTGCAGGATGCGGGACCTTGCTGCGTTGATGGAGCCTTATACTAGTGTTAATTTTTCTTACAGGATATTTTAGTATCCAGGAATTCACATGTAGCCAGTAGCCAATGTAGGGCAATTATGTGGATATTGATCCGTTCAGGAGTATTGCTTTGCACGAAACTGCTATTTTTTAACATAGGTGAACATGTAAATGAAGAGAAAGTTTTTTGATCGTTGTTTTATTTTATTTAGTAGTGTTTTGCATGTATTCATATGAGTATTTAAATGAGCAATACTGAAAACAGGCCCATAATAACGAGGAAATGGTTTAGCAATGAGATAAAGAGTGAGAGGATGTGACATGGTGACAAATACCCTAAAGTGAAACTGAAAGGCCTCCGATAAAGCAGGAGCGAAACCTGAGTCGGGCGTTATCATACGTTCCATGTGATGTTCAAGGTTACGATTTTGTAAGTATGATAAAGAATCATGAACTATTTTGCATGCGGGTCTGTGCTATGTTGATGCTCTCTTTGAAGGCGTGAGAAGCATACCCACTACCGCTCATTGGTTCAGAGACTAAGAAGCCGCGAAGGAGGAAGGATAAGGAGGAGATTGGAAGAAGCAGCATAAAAAGAGCCAGTGGTTTTTGTGTTACCCCTAAGCTTTTCTTTATTGCCGAGCGGACCCTAACCCCTTTTTATGCGTTTTGGACTGAAAGAAGTGGGGACCTACTTCTACAAAGGGAGTGCAGCTAATATCGGCACGTAATCTAATACACAAAACTTTTGTATATTTATTAAAGCCATGTTCCCTAGTGAGTATAAAAAATGTATAAAGTTTATTAAATAAAAAATATAAAACCTTTTTTATTTGGTTGTATTTATTTTTTTCTTACATGGAAAAAAACACGCGCACATATGGTAACACACTGTTTGCCGGGTACAGATACTATGATGTTTAAACTAAAGCAAAAAAAAAATATGGAATTGTTTTTCCTATTCACCCTGCCCCAAAAATAGTAAATGGTAATCAACAAGTCCCATGTACCCTAGAAAATGGTTCCAAAGAACAAAAGCGAAGTGTACTTGAGATTTCATGCGCTTTGCTGGTACTGTCTGTATTACTCAGCAGTTTTTGCACATGAGAATCTGCGTGGGAAAAAACGCGGGGTAATCTACGATGTGTGCAGATGGCCTTACACTTCATACGTCTACCTCTTGCAGTGGGGAGGTATGATTTACTGCATTGCTGCTTTCACTGTCCATGAATTTTAGTAGAGTTAGGGCTCATGCACACGGCCGTTGCCCGTGCTGCGGCCTGCAAACAGCCATTATCTTGAATGGGTCCACAATCCCGATGGTGCGGAACATGGATCAGAAGCACTACGGAGTGCTTCCGTGGGTTTTCTGTCTGTGCCTCCACAACGCAAAAAAGTAGTGAATGCAAGTGAATTTGTCCACAGACATTGGGCACACGGTCAGTGCCCGTGCATTGCGGACCGCAATTTGCGGTCCGCAGCATTGGCCCGGCTGGCACATGTTTGTGTGCATGAGCCCTTGCTTTATAAACGGGGGTGTATTGGCCATAGATCCTACAGAGAAATTTCCTGGTGGGCTGATGACCAGGGGGGCTGCTCATTACCGCCTGTCAGTTGTATAGCGATATGATTCTCTCAGCATTAATTAATGCCTGCTAGCATCTGGTACTTATGCGCCTGGCTGGCATAAGAAAGCTCCTCCCTGCATTCAATTATATTGCCTTCCTCAGGACAGTGCTGCACTGTGAATTTGGTACTGCTAAGGCCTCTTTCACATCAGTGTTTTAGCTTTCCGTCATAGAGATCCGTCCTCGGATCTCTAGGACGGAAAGCTACTGATCAGGATTATCCCCATGCATCCTGAATGGAGAGAAATCCGTTCAGGATGCATCAGTTCAGTATGTGAACGTTTTTTGGACGTTGACAAAAGCGCAGCATGCTGCGGATTTGTCTCCGTCCAAAAATCCGGAAGACATGCCTCAACGCCGGATCCAGAATTAATGCCCATTGAAGGGCATTAGTCCAGATCCGGCCTTTAGCTAAACGTCGTTTCCGCGCATCGCCGGATCCGACGTTTAGCTTTTTGTCAATGGTTACTATGGCAGCCAGGACGCTAAAGTCCTGGTTGCCATAGTAAACAGTAGGGGGAGCGGGGGGAGCGGCATACTTACATTCCATGCGGCTCCCGGGACGCTCCAGGATGACGTCAGGGCGCCCCAGTGCATAGATCACGTGATCGCATGGATCACGTGATCCATGCGCGCGGGGCGCTCTGACGTCATTCAGGAGCGCCCCGGGAGCCGCACGGAATGTAAGTATGCCGCTCCCCACTGCTACTATGGCAACCAGGATGCTAGTAGCGTCCTGGCTGCTATAGTAACACTGAAAGCATTTTGAAAACTGATCAGTCTTCAAATGCTTTCAGTTCACTTGCATTGTGCCGGATCCGGCGGGCATTCCGGCGACGGAAGTGCACGCCGGATCTTCACAACGCAAGTGTGAAAGAGGCCTAAGGCAGCATTTTGTGCTGGACTACAGTGTTGCTGGCCGTGCCTACTTATATTGGACCCACCGATAATATGGGGCCAATTTTATTTAATTTTTTCTAGGGCCACTTTCCCAGTCCGTCCATGTTTATAGACATATTATTTTAGTTGTTTACTTGTAGTTCCTTTGTAATGACTGTACTACTAGTTCTCTATGGCAGAAAATGTAGATGTTGAAAGGCCCTATTACAAGGTGGGAGCCTGGATTGGAACGCATTTTCGTAGAAAAATTCTTTTGGCCCTTTATCAGTCTGTCTAAATATCACATCAGCTGACAAGCTGTAGCAGTCTGTCGGCGGATCGGATCTTTTATGCATCCGCAAAAATAGTTTTTTAGCAGCACATTTCCTTGTGTAAACAGGGGATATGCTGCTGACTATATGAAACCTTTTGGGGGGGGGGGGGGGAGATAGACGATCGATCCTACTAACAGTCGTGTTGCATCTACCATGTAAAAGAAGTGGACCCTAAGAGATGACCACATAGTGAAAAGGTGGCAATCATTTGTTGGACCAAATGAAACCGAGAGGTGGATTGTAGGGGTTCTCTGGGCAGGTAGGTCATCTATATAGGATTGGAGGATGTGTTTCGGCTGCCACGGCACTGGAAACTATACAGTGTACAGAGCTGGAAGCAGACTGCTCCATACACTATGTAGTGGTCGTGTTGCGGTACTGCAGCTCTGCTTCCATTCAAGTGAATGGGTGCTGAGTTTCAAGCTGTTCCAGCTGTTCTGAAACTACAACTCCCAAAATCCTCCTTTAACTTCTATGGGAGTTACAAGAATAGCCGAGTAAGTGTGCATGCTGGGAGTTGTAGTGCTAAAGGTTGCTGATCCCTGCTGTACACTGACACTGAAAACGACACAATGTATGGATCCTTCTGTTTTGCTCTGTACACTGTCAGTTTTCAGTGCCGTAGCAGCCTGAATCTGCTGATCAGTGAGGTTGTCGGGTGTCAGACCAATCTGATGTTAATGACCCATTCTGAAGCTAGACCATTAATTACTGTAGCCCGGAGAGAACCCCTTTAACATTAATGTGCTGTTTTAAGATCAGGTATGCTTTTTAAACTTTTGACTAGGATTCCTTAAATAACAAAAAAAAACACAAAGATACATAACGTATTTTATATATCAAGTATTTATGTATTTTAGGTATGCTTTCTTCAACCATTAGATATCAGCTCTGTAGACACCTGCCCTTTCTGCTGGTTTAAATGGGAAGATGGTTTTTCCTCCCTCAGATAGTAGCAAAAATGCCCAACTGGAAGTTTGCCAATATCCGTACAAAGCCGTTGAGCTGAAGCAGTGGCGCCTCAGAGGAAATTGCTTATCACCATCTGAAATGGAAAATAATACAATATATAGCATGATTCATCTCGCTGCACATAGGAAATAAAGATTTGCGGTTATGTGGCCAATATTAGTAATATTTTATCTTTTTAATATCATTTTCAGGATACAGAGATGTGTGACTCGTGATGTGCTGAGGGAGTGCCAGCTTCTCCATTTGCTTGTTTTATCAGGTATGGAAAATGTTACTTCTGATGACAAGTAGTGTTATTGGGTCAGAAATCTGACCCATGATGGGTGTAATTTTTCCTTTCAGGTAAGAGTTCCTTTACAGTTGAGAAACATACAATGTCATACATCATGTACCTTTCCAACAGGTCAGAGAAGAACATTTTTTGTGGGAGTTCTACTTTAGTTAGAGCATCACACATTGCTCTAATAAATGCAGTGCTCTTCTGTGGACAGCTTTATCTAGGCCTATCGTGACAACAATGGAGCTGTCATACTGTTTTCCCAATTCTACCCCTACAATTAATAATGATGATTTCCCCTCAGATAACACATTCCTCTCACAGCAGCAGTAAACAGACAATGGGCTACCATCCATACAGCTTCCTTGATTGTCGGCAGCGCATCCCTATTTCCACAGGGTGATGCACTGCTACCGAACAATCGGTGTACGTGCCGCATAAAAGGTGCAATCATGCAATGAATGAGCGTTTGCTGGTTCAAGGGATCGGGTGACATTTACATGGGGCAGTTATGAGGAACAAGTGTTCATCTAAACTCTCATCCCTGACTAATGTCCCAAGCCTGGACAGAAGGGCCCTTAGCCAATTGTATCTGTTGTCTCTAAAGCCAGTGTCTACAGATGTAGCAATCCCCATCTTGATTCTTAACGAGTTAAACAATGGCAAGAACATTTTAATTAACTTTTTAAATTTTTATTTTTTATGTGTATCAGGCTGTGACGTGAGATCGCACTATAGTTTAGAACTACTCCATCTGCATTTTTGTGTGAAAAGGGCTTTGGCCGTTCTTCATGGTTCCTGTGTATATGTTGACAACTTTAAATCTAAATTACTTTCCTGTTTAGTTGTTGTTGTCAGGTTGTCTTTACACCATTTAGTAACCCATAGTGTTTTGAGGTCTCCTTCCCCTGTTTGTCACACTTTATGTTAATAGTGTGCTGTATGGATCAAAGAGTTCCCTGAAACTGTAAGCCTCTGATGTCAGTGTTTTTTAATTTAACCAGAGACTAATGCGGTCGTCATGTTTTACTTTCCCTTTCTGTTTTATCCGCAGTTACACGCTTTCTTTTTTGTTAGCACTTTATACCAGTGTACAACAAGCCGTATTTTATGTCTTATCTAAAGTTTTATAGCATCATTTACTTGTTAATGGTTTACATCATATAATTCCTAAAAGGTAGTTGAGATTCCAGGTTATAGCTTTATAATGGTCACCGGGCGCATAGAATAATCCCTCTTACTATTTAGATAAAGGACGAGTGCCAGCTTTCCGCCTGTATTTGAAACCAGGATATTAAAGGGGTTGTGCACTAATGTCCAGACCTCTCGCACCGGCAGGACCTGTGTCCCCGGCGCTGGGTCCCATCTTGTTAACTCCCCGGCCTCCGCTGCTTGTCTCAGGTCCCTGCATGTAAACTTAAGGTTTGATGGCGCTGCAGCCAGTCAATGGCTGCAGCGGTGATCTGCTCCCCTTGCATCATCTGACCATTTAACATGATGCAAGGGGAACAGACGCCTGGAAATTGTGCACGACCCCATTAAAGCTCATAATGTTATGTACGGCAACTACATCTGTTCATTGGGAACTGTAGCATGGCTCCTGTAAGTCCGTACCTTGGATTACAGTACATAAACAGGAGTCCTTCACATTATGGTGCCCATCTTTCTGTTGATGGCAGCTTGAACCAGAATTAGTGGAGATAGATTATTTATATATATATTTTTTCTCTTTTAACATGACACCCACAGGCTATGTGTGATATTACCATGTCTACGTGTATTCAGGCTGCTACTTGGCAAACAACGAAGAAATGTTTTCATATTCTGAGCTCACATGGTGGATTTTTCCGCTGGCAAAATTAGAATTTGCATTTTGAATGTGGGAAATCCGCCCACGGCTTTATCTTCGTTCAGTAGGCCTAATCCGCATGTCCACACCCGCTGTGTCCGCGGAGAGACCGCTCCAGGAAAGGATATGTGTTTCCTTGGCATGTTCTGGAAAACTTCATGGACATAATCCGCCGGCACATGAATGGCAACACAGATTCCCATTTCTTAAAATCTCATCCTCTTTGCTGGTACTATAAAAGGTTATTTGCCACACACAAATCCACGGCAGAAAATCCTTAGTGTATCCACTACACATGAACATACCCTTAAAGGGGTTGTAAGACTTCTAACAAAGCTCCTCCAGTGCCCCTAAGGCCTCAAGCACACGAACATATTTTCATTCCACATTCGTTCCGTTAATTTTTTTTGCCGACTGTATATAGAACCATTCATTTCAATGGGTCTGCAAAAAAAAGGAAGTTACTCCGCGTGCATTCCTTTTCCGTATGTCCGTTCCACAAAAGGATAGAACATGTCCTATTATTGTTCGCATAACGGACAAGGATAGGACTGTTCTATTGGGGGCCAGCTGTTCCGTTCCACAAAATATGGAATGCACATGGACGTCATCCGTATTTTTGCTGACCGCAAAATACATAGTCATTTGCATGAGGCCTAAATGTAATTAAAGAACACCCACTTACCATTTAATCCCTTCGCCTTATCCAGCACTGCTGCTTAGGCCTGCACCTCCGTTTTTTGTTTACAGGCTGCGGTAATGATGTGTTGTATGCAGGCACATGACTGCTGCAGCCACTGCCTGAGGTGTCTGACATCATCTATCTCCCCACTGAACACACATACATGCCTGAGTATAGAGGAGTCAGGAATGATAGTTGTTAGACCTTTTAGGTAGGCCAGTTTTCAGATTTGCATTATTCTGTTTATGGTGTTTAAACAATGTCATTTCCTTTATTTCTAATGGTAAGAATTTTAGCGCCTGGGCAGCGCATTATCTCACAGTTTAGCTAGATAAATGCCTGTAGTCCTGTTGCTAATCTAGTTTGCTGATATTAGCTTCCTTATCAGGAGAGAAATGTGCCATAAAGTCTCTTCAGTGCAGTAATAATCTTTATAGCCTTTAGAAAGATTAGCGATTTCAAAGTGCTGTTGCAAGTTCTAAGCATAGTCGCGATGTATGGCTAGTCTTGCAATTTAATTATTACGAGGATTGACAATAGCTGTGCAAAATGTGTTTACCTGCATTATGTTATATCAGTCTCCTCATCATGCAGTATAATGGGCAGAGGGGACCGCCACCTATCAAATATTCTGATAGGTCAAATTACAATTAAAATGGGAAAACCTTCAACAATAATACAGTTATGTTTGCTGTAACCCCTATGGGATGCTTACTGTACATGGCTTTATTAAAAAGTTCACTTAAGGCTACATGCACACGACTGTGTGTTTTTGGGGATCCGCAAAAAAAAAAAAAAAAAACTGATGACATCCGTATGCCATCAGTTTTTTTTTTTTTTTTTTGCGGATCTATGGTAACAATGTCTAAAACGGACAAGAATAGGACGCGTTCTATTTATTTTTTGTGGGGCTACGGAATGGACATACTGATGCAGACCCATTGAAATAAATGGGTCCGCATCCTATCCGCAAAAAAAACGGAACGGACACGGAAGCAAACATACGTTTGTGTATGTAGCCTAAGACTGTAGAAATCAGTATTCAGTAAGTTCTCTCTGTTGACCACTGCAGTCAACTTTTCCATTGAAAGGAGTAGTAAACACAAATATACCCCATCACTTTTTCCATTAAGCTCCTAATTTACTTTTCGTCCTATTTTTCTCGTATTACAGTTAAACCAAAAATTATATAAACAGATCAGCCATATCTCCCCTTCTCCTCACTGTCCTATGTCTGCCTATAGCAGAGGCCTTTCTTCTCTTTTTCTCCACAGCCGTGTGAGTGGTAACAAGACATTTGGGACTCTGTAGATATATTCTGTAACCAGCTTATTAAAAAATAAATAAAAAAGTTGGATCCTTGTTTTTGGTCATCATTATATAGTGGGCAATGTGCATTGTACATTTAAAAAAGGCTGTTAGTCCAGTATTCTTGCAGCTGTTTGACTGCTGCAGCCAATCACTGTCCTCAGTGGTCTACAGCAGAGGACATTGATTGGCTGGAGCGGTCACATGGTACCCCTTTTTGCTACCATGACTAGAGTACCTAAGAGTACCTAATCCGCAAAGAGGATGCACTGGAGAAGTTTATCATGTTTTTTTTATTATTATTTAGTCTAATTATTCCAGACAACCCATTTTAACAACATGATATATTTATTTGTTCAAAGGTTTGTTTTTTTTCATTTTGCAATCGTTGTGATTCTGAAAGGCTCTATAGTTCCTGTCGTGTGATGCATTGTTCCACATGTTTATGGAGGTATTACACGAAGAACATTTTGGAATCACTGAATCACTTGAAGTGGAATAGGAACTGTGTAACGTGTAGCCTGTTCCACTTTTTGTAGGAAATAACCGTCATAATTATTTGAATGGTTAGATGAAAAAACACTTGGGGAGGGGGAGGGGGGGGGGGGTTATAAGAAATGGGTGATAAGCATGGCATACTTTTTAATATGATGATCTGTGATAAACTACAATAGGCATAGTCCTTGTTGGTTCTTTTGTCTGTAGAGTGTGCTTTGCCTTTGAATTGTTAATTTTTTTTTTACATTATATTTTTATTCTCCATAAGTACCATTTACTACATTACTTCTGTATTGCGGTGAATAGCAATTTTACTAGCATTCTAGTATACCCTGCCAGAGGCCATACATTTCTTAGCACCCAATGATGTCCTGTACAAACTCAAAGTTTGAGTTTCACAAAGTTTGCTGCTTCAGTTTTTAAGGTGGCCATTTGCAGTAAGTCTAGATTGTAATGAAAAGTGATAGTAAAGTAATTCCTTGCCATGAAAATTAATAACTTAATCACAAAAATCTAATGTCTACTGCATTTCAGCTCTGCCACAAAATAATCTGCTAACATCATTTCTGTGATCTTGCAGTTATGAGGACAAGGCAGCTGATATCACTCGTCATGCTGATTGAGTTAGGGGGAGGTGGTGCTTAAAGTCATTGTTTTCTTCTGTTAACCTTGGTTACCTCTAAGGAAACGTGAATCATTGCTTTGCATCAAAAGGTCTTCAGAGAGAATGCTGCTTGTAAGATTATACCAAAATCAACCCTTCAGATCATCAAGAACTTTAAGGAAAGAGATTTGGTTGTTGTGAAGGATTCGGGGCACCCAAGAAAGTCCAGCAAGGGCCAGGATCATCTCGTAAAGACGATTCACCTATGGGATCAGGTTGCCACCATTGCAGAGCTTGCTCAGGAATGGCAGTTTACAAGTGTAAGTGCATCTTCAGCACAGTGAGGCATAGGCTTTTGAAAAACGACTTGGTGTTAAGAAGCCGCTTTTCTCCAAAAAACCCATCAAGGACAGACTGATGTTCTGCAGGAAATTCGGGGAATGGACTGCAGAGGACCAGGGTATAGCTATTTTTCTGATGAATCCTCCTTCAGACTATATGGGGCATCTGGAAAAATAATTGTCCAGAGAAGGACGATGGAAAGGTGGGCACTACCATGAGTCCTGCCATGCCAACAGTAGAGCATTTGATCCCATTCAAGTGTGGGGTTGCATCTTATCCAAGGGAACAGGGTCACTCACAGTTTTGCCTAAGAATACTGCCATGAAAAAAGAATGGTATTGAAAAATCTTCCATGAGCAGCTTCTCCAAAAAATCCTGGAACAATTTGGTTATGAACAGTGCTTTTCTAGCATGATTGGACATCATGTCACAAGGCAAAAGTGATAACTAATTAAACAAAACATCAACATTTTGGGTCCATGGCCAGGAAACTCCTCATATCTCCAACTGAGAACCTGTGGTCAATCCTCAAAGTGGATTTACAAACAAAAACACAGAAATTTGTTGTAAACTCCAAGCACTGATTAGGCAACAAGGGGTTGTCAGTCGTCAGGATTTGACCAAGAAGCTGATATCTAGAATGCTAGGACGAATTGGAAAAAAAGGGGTCAACAACACTGTAAATATTTAGTCTTTGCATAAACTTAATGTATTTGCCAATAAGTAAAAAAAATAAAAAATGTATAAAATACTTTTAATTGCAATTCAGTATACCATAGAAATATCTAAAACCCTGATGTAGCAAACTTTGTGAAAACCAAAATTTGTGTCCGTCTCAAAACCTTTGGCCATGACTGTACATTCGCTGGTCATTAACCAGTCCCCGACCGCCGTACGCAGGATTGCGTCCTGCGGGCGGCCGGGATCTTCTGTTTGGACGCGCCGGGGCGTCATCTCGCGAGACGCGAGAGTTCCTGTGAACGCGCGTCTCGAGAGTTGGACTACAGCCTGCCAGCGATGATCAATCGCTGGCAGGCTGTAGATGCGATATACATCGCATCAAACAGCTATATCAGAGCGCTGTTTTATGAACAGCGTCTGATATAGCTGCTACCTGGTCCTCTGGTGGTCCCATTTTCTGGGATCGACCACCAGAGGACCAGGTAACTACAGTAAAGTTGCACCAAACACTACACTAACCCCCACACCCCACCCCCTCACCTACCCGTATGCTCAATATAAGGAGAATCGCAGAAACTCCGAATGCTGGCCATACGTGTAATGACTGCGGAGACCCTCAAATGCCAGGGCAGTACAAAAACCCCACATGTGACCCCATTTTAGAAAGAAGACACCCCAAGGTATTCCGTGAGGGTATGGCGAGTTCATGGAAAATTTTATTTTTGTCACAAGTTAGTGGAATATGAGACTGTAAAAAAAAAAAAAAAAACAATTTCCGCTAACTTGTGCCAAATTTTTTTCTGTGAACTCGCCATACCCCTCACAGAATACCTTGGGGTGTCTTCTTTCCACAATGGGGTCACATGTGGGGTATTTATACTGCCCTGGCATTTTAGGGGTCCTAAAGCGTGAGAATCCAAATGCGTAAAAATGGCCTGTGAAATCCTAAAGGTACTCATTGGTTTTAGGGCCCCTTTGCGCATCTTGGCTGCAAAAAGTGTCACTCATGTGGTATCGCCGTACTCAGGAGAAGTAGGGCAATGTGTTTTGGGTGTATTTTTACATATACCCATACTGGGTGTGAGAAATATCGCTGTAGCGACAACTTTTTACATTTTTTATTCAAAGTTGTCAATTTACAGAGATATTTCTCTCACCAACATGGGTATATGTAAATACACTCACACATCCCTACTTCTCCTGAGTACGGCGATGCCACATGTGTGACACTTTTTGCAGCCAAGATGCGCAAAGGGCCCAAATTCCAATGAGTACCTTTTAGGAGAGCATTTTTACGCATTTTCTTCTCACGCTTTAGGGCCCTAAAATGCCAGGGCAGTATAAATACCCACATGTGACCCCATTTTGGAAAGAAGACACCCAAGGTATTCGCTGAGGGGCATAATGAGTCCATGAAAAATTTAACTTTTGGATTAGGCAACAAGGGGTTGTCAGCCGTCAGGATTTGACCAAGAAGCTGATGTCTAGAATGCTAGGATGAATTGGAAAAAAAAGGGGTCAACAACACTGTAAATATTGAGTCTTTGCATAAACTTAATGTATTTGCCAATAAGTAAAAAAAATAAAAAATGTATAAAATACTTTTAATTGCAATTCAGTATACCATAGAAATATCTAAAACACTGATGTAGCAAACTTTGCGAAAACCAAAATTTGTGTCCGTCTCAAAACCTTTGGCCATGACTGTACATTCGCTGGTCATTAACCAGTCCCCGACCGCCGTCGCGTAGGATTGCGTCCTGCGGGCGGCCGGGATCTTCTGTTTGGACGCAGCCGAGGCGTCATCTCGCGATGAGCGCGAGTTCCTGTGAGCAGCGGCGTCTCGAGGTTGGACTACAGCCTGCCAGCGATGATCAATCGCTGGCGAGGCTGTAGATGCTGATATCATCGCATCAAACAGCTATATCAGACGCTGTTTTATGAACAGCGTCTGATATAGCTGCTACCTGGTCTCTGGTGGTCCCATTTTCTGGGATCGACCACCAGAGGACCAGGTAACTACAGTAAAGTTGCACCAAACACTACACTAACCCCCACCCCCACCCCCTCACCTACCCGTATGCTCAATATAAGGAGAATCGCAGAAACTCCGAATGCTGGCCATACGTGTAATGACTGCGGAGACCCTCAAATGCCAGGGCAGTACAAAAACCCCACATGTGACCCCATTTTAGAAAGAAGACACCCCAAGGTATTCCGTGAGGGTATGGCGAGTTCATGGAAAATTTTATTTTTGTCACAAGTTAGTGGAATATGAGACTGTAAAAAAAAAAAAAAAAAAACAATTTCCGCTAACTTGTGCCAAATTTTTTTTTCTGTGAACTCGCCATACCCCTCACAGAATACCTTGGGGTGTCTTCTTTCCACAATGGGGTCACATGTGGGGTATTTATACTGCCCTGGCATTTTAGGGGTCCTAAAGCGTGAGAATCCAAATGCGTAAAAATGGCCTGTGAAATCCTAAAGGTACTCATTGGTTTTAGGGCCCCTTTGCGCATCTTGGCTGCAAAAAGTGTCACTCATGTGGTATCGCCGTACTCAGGAGAAGTAGGGCAATGTGTTTTGGGGTGTATTTTTACATATACCCATACTGGGTGTGAGAAATATCGCTGTAAACGACAACTTTTTACATTTTTTATTCAAAGTTGTCAATATACAGAGATATTTCTCTCACCCAGCATGGGTATATGTAAAAATACACCACTGCCCTACTTCTCCTGAGTACGGCGATGCCACATGTGTGACACTTTTTGCAGCCAAGATGCGCAAAGGGGCCCAAATTCCAACGAGTACCTTTTAGGAGGGTATTTTTACGCATTTTCTTCTCACGCTTTAGGGCCCCTAAAATGCCAGGGCAGTATAAATACCCCACATGTGACCCCATTTTGGAAAGAAGACACCCCAAGGTATTCGCTGAGGGGCATAATGAGTTCATGAAAAATTAAACTTTTGTCAAAAGTTAGCGGAAAGGAGACTTTGTGAGAAAAACAATAAAAATCAATTTCCACTAACTTGTGCCAAAAAAAAAAATATTCTATGAACTCGCCATGCCCCTCATGGAATACCTTGGGGTGTCTTCTTTCAAAAATGGGGTCACACGTGGGGTATTTCTACTGCCCTGGCATTTTAGGGGCCCTAAAGCGTGAGAAGAAAAATGCGTAAAAATGCCCTCCTAAAAGGTACTCATTGGAATTTGGGCCCCTTTGCGCATCTTGCCTGCAAAAAAGTGTCACACATGTGGTATCGCCGTACTCAGGAGAAGTAGGGCGATGTGTTTTGGGGTGTATATTTACATATACCCATGCTGGGTATATACCCATACTTTGTGTGAAAAATATCTCTGTAAATGACAACTTTATAAAATTTTTATACAAAGTTGACAATTTACAGAGATATTTCTCTCACCCAACATGGGTATATGTAAAAATACACCCCAAAACACATTGCCCTACTTCTCCTGAGTACGGCGATACCACATAAGTGCCGCTTTTGCAGCCTGAGTGCAAAGGGGCCCAAATTCCAACGAGTACCTTTAGGTTTTACATGGCGGCTCACAATTTAGCCCCGCCCAAAATGCCAGAACAGTAAACACACCCCACAAATGACTCCATTTCGGAAAGTAGACACCCCAAGGTATTCACTGAGGGGCATAGTGAGTCCGTCTGAGATTTATTTATTTTTTTGCCAGAAGTTATCAGAAATTGAAACTTTTTTTTTTTTCTCAGAAAGTGTCATTTTCCGCTAACTTGTGAAAAAATGAAATGATACATGAACTCACTCATGCCCCTCCGCGAATACTTTGGGGTGTCTTCTTTCTAAGGGTCCTTTCAAACTTGCGTTCTGAGGATCCGGCAGGCACTTCCGTCCTGCCGGATCCGTCAGAACATAAGTCACCTGAACATTAGAAGACTGATCAGGATCCTCATCAGTCTTGAGTGCTTTCAGGTTACTATGGCAGCCAGGACGCTACTAGCGTCCTGGTTGCCATAGTAAGAGCGAGGAGCGGGGAGCGGCATGCCCATTCCGTGCGGCTCCCGGGCGCTCCTGAATGACGTCAGAGCGCCCCATGCGCATGGATCACGTGATCCATGCGATCACGTGATCCATGCACTGGGGCGCCCTGGCGTCATCCTGGGCGTCCGGGAGCCGCACGGAATGTAAGTATGCCGCTCCCCGCTCCCTGCTACATTTTACCATGGTAACCAGGACTTTAGCGTCCTGGCTGCCATAGTAACCAGTCAGAAAAAGCTAAATGTCGGATCCGGCAATGCGCGAAGCGACGTTTAGCTTAAGGTCGGATCCGGATTAATGCCTTTCAATGGGCATTAATTCCGGATCCGACACTGCGGCAAGTGTTCGGATTTTTGGGCGGAACAAAAGCGCAGCATGCTGCGGTATTTGCTGCGTCCAAAAAGCGTTCGGTCCTGAACTGAAGTCATCCTGATGCATCCTGAGCGGATTTCTCTCCATTCAGAATGCATGGGGATGATCCTGATCAGGATTTTCCGGCATAGAGACCCGACGACGGATCTCTATGCCGGAAAAGAAGAACGCAGGTGTGAAAGGGGCCTAAAATGGTGTCATTTGGGAGTATTTATACTATCCTGACATTCTAGCACCTGAAGAAACATGACAGGTGCTCAGAAAGTCAGAGCTGCTTCAAAATGCCGAAATTCACTTTTTGCACCATAGTTTGTAAGCGTTATAACTTTTACCCAAACCAATAAATATACACTTATTGGATTTTTTTATCAAAGACATGTAGAACAATAAATTTAGAGAAAATTTATATAGAAATGTAGTTTTTTGAAAAATTTTACAACAGAAAGGGAAAAATGCCATTTTTTGCAAAATTTCGGTAATTTTGATTAATAGCAAAAAAAGTAAAATGTCAGCAGTCAATGAAATACCACCAAATGAAAGCTCTATTAGTGAGAAGAAAAGGAGGTAAAATTCATTTGGGTGGTAAGTTGTATAACGGAGCAATAAACGGTGAAAGTAGTGTAGTGCGGAATTGTAAAAAGTGGCCTGGTCATTAAGGGTGTTTAAGCTAGGGGGGCTGAAGTGGTTAAAACACTCATACATGAGTCTTAAGGATTCGGCCAGACGTAAACGCTGTGCCATACACCACTACACTTCACTGTATGTTTAAAGTATACTCCAGGAAAGCTCCTGATGCATACATTAAATCGACCCATACACCACCTTTGTACCAACAGGCACCAAAAGAGTGTACTTTCGGCCTGTTGGGCAGGTATCCTCCAGTTTTATTTTTTGTTTGTTTTTTTACTGCAAAGAATAGTGCAGCCATCTGAGCTAATCCATACCATCCAGGAAAAAGTTTTATACGTTTTTTTTTTTTTTTTTTTTTTAAGCATAGGTACCTATTTAATAATTCATAATTAAAAGCAAATACTCTATAGGATCTCACACAGACATGGCTCAGAAATAAGTAAATACTGTATTGAGTACAGAAACTACAGAAAAGAGCAAGTAACCCTTGTGATGACACTCAGTAGCTTTAACAACCCGATGCAGTGTCCAAAGGCAAATAAGTACAGTGCATTAGGAGCATAAAGGGCCACAGGGAAGGTAACAGCTCACCTAATTACATTTTTACATTCTCCTGTTCCATTGCAGAGTTGCTCAAGTCTATTCATAACCTCCTCCCCAGCCTGTGAAGTGTCCAAGACACAGATGGTGTCCGCACTCTGCCGGCCGTGTCACAGACTGTTGTGGACGTGGACAGACTTGAGGGCAGCAGTGCAGTGGGTGCTGCAGCGAGAACATTTTTTTAATACAATTGAAGAGCCCTCCCATTCTTTGTGCATAAGGGGCCTAAATTTATGACAACATGGAGTAAATGGCCTTGTTAGCTGTCCCTGAGATTGTGTTTGCATTCTTTTCGATCTCTTGCGGTTTTGGTAGATAGATTGCCTCTAGTCTTTAGGCCGTTAACTGCTTTAGATCTAACATGAGCTCATATCCACATGAGCGCTTGTTGAAATGGGCAACATTATCTCAACATCATGCTGGGAGTGACACTGCTAATGCTGTCACATGAGCAGACAGAAGCGTTTGTGTATGCACTGGAAATAGTGCATAAGATCAAGCTAAGAAAATAGGAAGTCAGCTCCTTTTAATAACTAATGACTAACAGTGACATTTTTGGGGACAATAAATGCAAAGAGGACCTGTCGTCATGAAATGCGGTGCAGTCTGCAGGCAGCATGTTATAGAGCAGGAGGAGCTGAGCAGATTGATATATGGTTTAGTGAGAATAGATTCAGTAACACTTGTACTTTATACATTTTATATCTGCTGTTTTTATTCATAGGAGTCATGTGGGAGGTTCTATCGGCGATTGACAGCTAACTCTGCATAAGCATACAGGGAAGGCTGTCAATCACATGACTCCTACTGCATTTCATTGTGTCAGGGTACCTTTAAACCATACAGGGCTATGGCTTCTTTAACCCCCTTCCCAACATACACGCACGGCCAATGTTGGGTCTTTAAAGATGGAGCCTGCTCCATAGCGGAGCAAGCGCCATGGATTCGTACAGCAGACACCCTGGGCTAATGTTCGCTATCAAAGAGGCCGAAAACAGGGAAGGGCGCATATCACAGGCAGGAACGCCTCCCTGGGGGGTTCCTTGTAAGTAATGAGCCTGTACTAGGCTTCCAGGCTCATTACTTGTATATCGGAATTAGGGCTGCACGATATGGGAATTTTGTGCGATTGCGATTAGGGCCCTAAAAATTGCCATAACGACATGCGATGCGATATTTTAAGGGAATTGTGCTAGAGGTCTATCTGCTTGGATTTTCAAGGTAAAAGCTCACACAGATGACTGATAATGTGAAATGTAGTTCTGCTGAACTCAAGAACTGAAATGCGCAGTGTTTATCAAAATAAAATACATATTTGCATTACTGCAAAAGTACAAAATACAAAACTTGCCATTTTCTTAATAGCGCTGCACAGAACAGATAAATAAAATAGATATAAGAAAATGTGCATTAAAATAATGACCTTCCACCAGCCCCTCCTCCCTCCCTGCACTGTAACTGATGTATCGCCGGGCGCGCTGTGCAGCATAGCGGCCGGAGATAGTGTCACGTAGAAGGTCAACCATCGCTTTATAAGACTCACTGCCACCCCGCCCCGCACACACTTTTGGGGGGGAAAAAGTGTGTCTTATAAAGCAAAAAATACGGTAATATAATTGCAGCATTTTTGGGTCGGCAAATTGCGATGGCGATTGATTGCGATTGCTTTTGCGATATATTGTGCAGGCCTAATCGGAATTCAGACAGGCAGGTGGCAGCACTAAATTGTAATATAGTGATCTATGTACAGGGTAATGGAGGAAAACCCATTACGCGATAGAAATTGCAATCCGATGACCACAAAAAAAAATGTAAAAAAAAGTTTTATAAAATATATTAAAATTCAAATCACACCCCCTTTCCCCAAAATTAAACTACTTAAACAATAAATAAAAATCAACATCACGGGCATCGCCTTGTGCAAATATGCCCATACTATTAAAATATAAAAAATGTATCCTATAAAATGATTTTTTTTTTTCCCCCCCCATCACTTTACCTCACAAAAAAATTGAATAAAAAGTGATCAAAAAGTCATACACACCCCAAAATGGTATTAACAAAAATGTGTCCTCACACAACTCTGTAGATATAACTATGTGCTGTGGGGTCAGGAATATAGTGATGAAAAAGAAATAGTTTCAAAGCTTGGTTTAAGTGATACAGAAAGCAAGACTGATATGCATATGGTATCATAACCAGATTGACCCAATATTAAATGGTGCTATTAGAAAGTACAATTTGCTCTGCATAAAACTAGTCCTCATAGCGCTCGATGAAGAAAAATAAAGTCATGGCTCCGGGAAGGCAGGGAACGAAAAGCAAAAACGGAAAATCACTGCATCAGGAAGGGGTTAAAGGGAGTCTGTCAACAGGGAATTCACCAGGCACAATGCATGGGTGAACTAGGTCAGCATAATATAATGGTACCTTTTAATTTAGTTATTCAGTACTGCATTTAATTCATATACAAATTTTCTCACCTCAGCAAGTGGCATTTATCATGTAGAAGAAGTTAATACAAGGCACTTACTAATGTGTTGTGATTGTCCATATTGCCTCCTATGCTGGCCGGAGTCATTTTTCCGTCGCATCATACACTGTTCGCATATAGGAGTTACGGACACTGTTGCCGGGCAGATACAAGGTGGTCGGCACACGTGTGATGGAAAAATGAATCAAGCCAACAAAGGAAGTAATATGGATAATGACAATACAGTAGTAAGTGGCTTGTATTAATTTTCTCTACATGAGAAAAGCAATTTACTGACGTGAGACGACCCCTGTAAGTGCACAGATGGCAGGCCTGAGCTGTCCCCCACTGCATCCTAGTTCCACTGATTTCCTTGTCTAGGCGGCAAACATCTCTACTGCTTGTAGGCCAGTGTTCTAAGAGATGATGGGAGTATGCAGGAGCCTGCACCTGTCAATCAAGGAGAGGGAGGAGCTGCCAAAGCATAAGTGGTGGAGCTAGGGTGCACGGAATGCAGCATTCGATAACCTCATAAAAGGTTCCAATATGCTGAGCGATGCCTGCATTTTTTGCTGGGGGACTCCTTTTAGCCATATTCTCTCCAGTCTGACTGGCTGTCTTAGGCTACTTTCACACTAGCATTTTTTGCGGATCCGTCATGGATCTTCAAAAATGCTTCTGTTACAATAATACAAACGCATGCATCTGTCATGAACGGATCCGGTTGTATTATGTCTTCTATAGCCATGACAGATCCGTCATGAACTCCATTGAAAGTCAATGGGGGACGGATCCGTTTTCTATTGTGCCAGATTGTGTCAGAGAAAACGGATCCGTCCCCATTGACTTACATTGTGCGCCACCATATTGCGGACATAAAATCAATGCAGGCAGCGTTTTGGTGTCCGCCTCCAGAGCGGAATGGTGACTGAACGGAGGCAAACTGATGCATTCTGAGCGGATCCTTTTCCATTCAGAATGTATTAGGGCAAATCTGATCCGTTTTGGACCGCTTCTCAGAGCCCTGAACGGATCTCACAAACGGAATCCAAAACGCGAGTGTGAAAGTAGCCTTAACCGCACCAGCTGTGTACTGTATTTCTGTGTCTGTGTTTTGCTTTGTAGAACAGCTGTCAGCCAAGAATCATTACATTTTCCATTTCCGCAAGGTTTCCTGTGGAGAACTTCCTTTTGCTATAGGATTTCTTTTTTTTATGTTTATCCTGGACGGAAATTGTCATTTTCTTAAATCAAATCAAACCGTGAATCTGTTCGCTCTCAGGGTTTTTTGGACTTTGTTTGAAATTTACTGTAACCCCTCCTGTGCGAGGAAACTACTATGCACCCACTGTAGAGCTTTCACTAAATGTTGAAAGTATAATTGATATATTTATTTTTATGTTTTTAAACTGGGAAACCTCATAGTTTTAATTTTCTTTCATGAAAATCAACATCTCCTACAAGGAGTAGCTTTAATAATCCCCTGAATGGTTATCTCCTGCTATCTACTAGGCATTAATGCTCCTCACCACCGTAGAGTCTATACAGGGTATGCTTTCACGTGGCATTTTCGTGTTTTTAATTTTGTATGTTTTTTGAAAAACTCTTTCCTGTAATGCAAGAATGTGCACATACCCTTCCATTGTGATATCATGCGACGGCTTTTTCTCTTCTGCCTCGAGGTCAGGGTGGCTAGGCCTTGTACTTATTTAACCTGGTTTTGAGGGTGTATATACCTACAGTGACTTGATCGTACTTGTTATATGACAAGACAATTGTTTTTGGTTATTTTTATACTATTTTTACCATATGCATTATCATATTGTTAGTAAAATGCAATTCGTCTATTCTATATGTCGTGGCTTTACGCAATCTGAGGGTTCTTGTAGTGAAAGGGGTTTCTCCTCTTTGTAAAATTAACCCTGTGGGTGCCAAATGTGTACATCCCTGTTCATTTTCATTACAGTGATGCACAGGCTGAAATTGCCATCAAATCTGTAGCAAAATGCACATGCGGTTTTTTTCCATCACAAGTGACGTCCTATGTGGATGAGAAGAGAAGAGCTGTCCTCCCTCCTTACAGGTCTGCTTTAGAAAATACTTGCATGAATCAGCAAGTCTGGATCCTCCTTCCTTAGAACTGTTCACTGTGCTGTTCCCCTATTATTCCCCCTGAATATTTGAGTAGAGTTGAGCGAACTTGTTTTTTTAATTCTGCGTCCAATGTTCGGGTTATCGAATAATCCCGTTATGGTCTCCAAATTCCGTTATGGTCCGTGGTAGCGGAATCCATAACAGGATTCTTTGATAACCCGAACCCGAACTTTGGACGCAGAACTTAAACACTATTTATGAATAAATTAACAAGTGGTTAATACCATTCACCTGGTCAGAGCGGTGTGCTCGGAGGCACTCTGACCCTGGAGCCTCTGATCAGAGGTTGCTAACACAAACGCCCCCCCATCTGCTAACACCTAGCCAGCTACATAAGTATTGAGGAGGAATAACAGAGGGACAGTGCAGAGTTCTAGGAAATGACGTTCCACAATTGTTATTTCGTGGTGAATACAAGTATTTACTAAAACGTCAGAAGAGGTGATGGGTCCTCTTTAAGGTGATAAATTTGTCTTCTCCACTTCAGGCAGCGTAAAGTTCTGAAAATCTGACTTACTAGCCTTATCTCCGAGGTTCCCATATTAATACGTATTAGTCCGGGGCTTCTACTGCAAATGTACTGGATCCTTAGACACGGAGCCTGCTAGGTCTGGTCTCTGGCAACACTATGCTCCGTCTTTATCACGGCTCATGGCAGGCAGTGGGAAATTGGAGGCACGCTTTAAGCTGACATTTGGGTACTTTGTGTCCTCCTGTCCAGGATGAGCACAGTAAGGAGGCAATGTTACATCCGTGGTTTAGCCTCTCGCCTAGTAATAGTTTAATTTGTGCTCACAGCCATTGAAGCATGATGTGTTATACCTCCCGAGCTAATGTCTAACTGTAATATCGGTAGATGATTGAACCGTTGTCTATTCCAGCCTCAGTAGGGGGAGAACATTTGTTCTTCCGGTAAAGTCACGCATTAATGATGGACTCTGCAGGTAATCTGTGTGTGGTCTTTGCTGCATTGAATAGTATTGTACAGTTTTTCTCCTCCGGGTATGTACCAATGCTGACCTGCTTTTGAAATGATATATACATACATAGTATAGTTGCATATAGAGAATGATATATGCTGTAGATGGGTTATGTGATTTCACGCAGGACTTCTTGTGAACCTTTAGACCTGATCTTTGATTCTTCATGATGCACATGGAGAGTTCAGTGTTGCTCTGATTGTCTTCTGTGTAATTGTGTAAGGATACAATGGTCTATCATATAGATACATCTCAATCATTTTCTAATCGAATGGTAAAGGGTTATTCCAGGATTTTAATATCCTGCAGAAAGGTCATCAATATCAGATGGGGACGGGTCTGACCCCCTCCTTCTCTCCTGCAACTGTCCATTACGTAGTAGACAGAACTGGTAACCAGCGTTGAGCTCATTGAAGTGAATAGGGAGAGCACTGCTGCTGAATGCTCCGCCCACAACAGGGTGTAGTTCCAGCACTGACTTCCCGTATCGGGGATACTCTGAAACGGTTAGTTTGTGAAGTGTCACACGACCGCTCACCCTGCTGCTGAGGATGGACTATACTAAGGATAGGTCATCAATATATAAATCTCCGAATATCTCTTTAAGGCTAGGAGCATCTGTTGCAGATTCTGGCAGAAATGCAGGGCAAAATGATTGATTCCTCAATGGTAACACAGCAGAACATATTAGTCATTGTGGTCTGCCAGATGCCATTGATGTCCCTCATGTTATGGATCTGAAGCAGTTTTTTTCTTTTTTCACTTTTTATGTTTCTAGACCCGTTTCTATAACGAATCTGTCTGGTTTCTGCTATGCAGGAGTTTTCTCCTGCATAACGGAAATCGGACGGATCCGTTATGCTGGCCATAGACTTCTATTATGACAAATTGCCTAACGGAACGCCTTTAATGGAATTCCATCATCTTCCGTGTTATCGAAATACATAACGCAATTCTGCATATACCGACACCTGGACTTGAACTTCAAAACTTGAAGTTCGCTCGTTCCTAACCGGGAGTACTGTGCCATTCCGGACACATGCATGCTTGGCTGAGCTCAGCTTGCATGTGTATGGAGGAGTTGACAGCTATCTAATGTGTATGGCTGGCCTTGGTCGCATATGTTTTTAACAATTTTTGAGAAACATGGCACAGTAGCTCCAGAAGGGGAACACCCTTACGGCAGCGCCTTAAAGCGAACCTGTCAGCAGATTTTCACTAATTAAACCATTTACAGTACCTTATAGTTCATGCTGAGTAAGTCTCCAAACGTCTTTTTCATGGATTTCTGGGCCTTATATGTATGAAAAATTCACTTTATAAAATCCTGGTCTCCTGCATCACAAGTCAAGTGAGAAGTCAAGGAGGCAGACCCTCCTTGACTCTCTGATGTGCCTCCCCCGTCCAAACCCCGCCTCTCATCCCCATAATTGACAGCACTCCTCCTGCCCGGGACCGCGCTGGTCTCGGCGGCGCATGCGCCGTCTACCTTCCTAGCAGCGCGATCCCGAGCCTCGCGCTGAGTGAGCCTCGCGCTAGGAAGGTAGACGGAGCATGCGCCGCCGAGACCAGCGCGGTCCCGGGCAGGAGGAGTGCTGTCAATTATGGGGATGAGAGGCGGGGTTTGGACGGGGGAGGCACATCAGGGAGTCAAGGAGGGTCTGCCTCCTTGACTTCTCAATTGACTTGTGATGCAGGAGACCAGGATTTTATAAAGTGAATTTTTCATACATATAAGGCCCAGAAATCCATGAAAAAGACGTTTGGAGACTTACTCAGCATGAACTATAAGGTACTGTAAATGGTTTAATTAGTAAAAATCTGCTGACAGGTTCGCTTTAAGCCTCTGATTTTAAACAGGAATGTTTCCACTCAGAGATTCCAAACTGAAAGATAAGGTATATTTGACAGTTCCTTTTTTCCTTTTATATAGCTTGTCCATTTACATACATTAGCAGTTTTTATTTTGTGTATATGCTTTTTAATTTAGGCTTCTAGTTATTTAATGATTTCTACTTGCGGTGGATTTTCATGTTTATAGCCCTTATTTGTAGAGATATTTAGCATAAGCTCTTTCTGTGCAGAGGGCTATTGTATTATAAGTGTGCACAAGGCGGCCGTCAAGTGGAGGCTCTGCCATTCTTTTCATTCTTGGCCAAACCCTGAATGTTGCCAGACCTTGATCGTCTCCTGTTTCCAGGACTGCTCATCATAACTCGTGCTTCATTTGTTACCAAGCAATGTGAGTTACATTTTTTCATGACATGCATTATAAAATCTCTAATACATTTTTTTTCTGTGTGTTTCCGTTAATTACATGCAGTGATGCCACGCTCTTCAGTAATCCAGGGCTAATACCACAGAACCAGTGTGCAGGGGTTGTTACAGGGGGTTGTCTGGGATTCTAATGATCTGTCGGAGGGGTTCCAACTCCTAGCACCTCCACTCAGCAACTTTTTGAAGGGGCCACAACCATCAAATTAGCGCTGCAGACTCTTCATTGTGTACTAAACACAGTAGTGCCAATAGTATAGTAGCGGTGTTTGGTATTGCAGCTCACTCCTATTCACTTGAATGGAACCGAACTGCAGAAAGGCCATGGGATTGACTGACGTGGCTCCTTCCAATAGCTAATTGGGGGGTTTGAAAGTCAGACCCTCACTAATCCAAATTTGATGACTTACACTGACGATATGTCTTCAGTTTTTGACTCCTGTAAAGCCCCTTTAGGTGGGTTCACACAGGTTTTCTTGTGTTTTTATGAGCTTTATTTTTTTTTTTCCCACCAACATTTTATTTTTTGGAGTAACACACCATCTCCTGATGTTAGCTGAAGGTCTGTGGACAATGACATGCAGGGCACAAAACCTTTTTTTTTTTTTTATACTGATTTTTAGTAAACTAGGTGGAATTTTTTGCCTTACTTAACCAAAATGTAGCTTGCCGTAGCTAATGGCATTTTTTCACGCATTTTGACGTCTTCTCTTTAGGGGAAAAATAGTTTGACTATAGTCTCTTTTTTTACCGTATGTCTTTTGACTACATAGCATTAAAATACTAACATTTCCTTGATATTTGAGGAGATGAGTGAAGAACACAAGATAAACAGGAAGGATAAAGTTCACCTCTGCGGTTCCCACCTTGTCTCCGGGTATCGATGTTTGAGGTTTTCCCGGTCTAGAACATTGATTTTGTAGAGTATGGTTGCCCTCTCTAGTGACTGAGCTATTGATGAGGCATGTCTGTGTGCTCTGGGTGGCCCGATGAGACATAGGAGTTCGCTAGTATGCCTTCTGTTTTCCACCAGTGGAAGAATGGGAGCTAACAGGAGTTTGTAAAGCTGGGTTGTGTTAGAAAAAAACCCTGAGGAACAACAAGATAAAACTATTAATTGGGGTAGCTTTTTCCTGTTTTCCAGTCATGGGAGGACAACAATCTGGGTAGAGTTAAGGAGGACCTGTCTCCTCTGCTGACATGTCTCTTTAGTAATTTCTTGCATTCCCCATGTAATGGCTATTCTGGAGCATCTATTCTTATAACTCTGTTGTACCATTTCTTTATTGTTCCTTCAAGAAGTTAAAAATTAATTACTAGCCTTTTGCAACGATGGTCCAGATGGGAATAGCGTTTATAAGGCTGAAAAAAGACATCCATCCAGTTCAGCCTGCTATCCTGCAACTTGAATGAGTAAGACATGTGGTGGAAGCCACTTTTTCTCATTTTAGAGGGAAACAATCCTTCCCGACTCCAACCGACTCAATCAGAATAAGGCCTCATGCACACGGTCATATGTGTTTTGCGGTCCGCAAACCGCGGAAGCTGCTCCGGGTTCCGTTCCGCAATGTGCGGAATGGAACGCGGCCCATTGTAGAAATGGCTATTCTTGTCCGCAAAACGGACAAGAATAGGACATGCTCTATTTTTTTTTGCGGGGCCACGGAACGGAGCAACGGATGCGGACAGCACATGGAGTGCTGTCCGCATCTTTTGCGGCCCCATTGAAGTGAATGGGTCTGCGCCCGAGCCGCAAAATATGCGGCTCGGGCGCGGACCAAAACAACGGACGTATGCATGAGGCCTAACTCCCTTGATCACCAACCCTTCTCCGGAAATCTTATTAACTGATACGTGTGTCCCTTCTCAGTCTGGCACTGACAGCACTGATTAGATAGTGTCTCACCTAGGGGACACCCCCAACTGGTTGCAGATCCTATCCACAAATCTGCTTCAAAGGTTCAGATTCTGATGTCAAAATAGGATTGAGCAGAGACATATTTTTTTTGAACTCCTAAGGCCTTACTCACATTGTGGATATGGTCAGAATTTTGCTTCTGTATTTTAAAGTCAAAACCAGGAGTGGTTCCTAAAAAACAGGAAATATGAGGGAAAGATTTCTTATTCTCTCCTTTACATCCATGTCAAAATTTGGCTTAAACATGCTGATGCAATTTTTTTTACTGAGGCCAGTTTTAGATGAGTGTGTTCACGGCATGAAACGCTCTGTGTGGAAGTGTGAATTCCCGTGGTGAACTCTGCTCCTCTGACCAGACCACACTTCTTTATAATGATTTATAATGCTGTGTGTTCCTGCCCGACCTCAACTGTAATGAACTGTACTCACATAATGCCGTCAGTATAAGTCATTACAGTTGAGGTTGGGCAGAGACACACAGCATTAGAAATCATTATAATGCAGTGCCGTCTGGTCAAAGGAGCAGAGTTCAGTACAGGAATTCACACTCCCGCATGGACTATGTTTCATGCAGTGAACACGCTTGTCTGAAAATGATCTAAATCAGCAATGTGTGAAAAAGGCCTTACATAAGTGTACATGGCATAAACTAGCACAGGCCAGTTTCACGATGGCGCTTGTATATCTGGCAGGATGTTCCAGTAGGTAACGGCCTACCTGGTCTCCATGCATTCCGGCATTGCCGAAAGCTACAGCGATGCCGTTTGGCCCCATTAGCTATAATGGAGACTGGCAAAGATCTGTCCGCAACCCGCCAAATATGCAGAGAATGGTCCTGACGAAACCGCCTCGCCAATTTCCTGTGTGTGCATGCTTCAGATGAGGGAATGGAGACTCGAGGCTGAGGGATAAGTATATGTGTCTTGTATAATTTGCCTTGCCTTTAATTGTTCGGTAGCACAGTACCATTTCTTTTCACTCTCGCTTCTGCACAGAAAGCTGTGTTACAGATGAGCCACATAACTTTCATACCAGGCTTAATCTTCAAAGGCAGAACATAACCTTTATACTGCGCAGTGCTCTAACCCAATAACCAGTATTACTGGCTTTGAGTTATAACATGGAACGACAGCATAAAGCCCTGAGGACATTGAGAAAACCGAAATCTTACTCGTCATGTTATATAGAGTGATTCTAGTTACGTTCTGTAGAAGAGCATTGCTTGTTTGCCGCCCATTATGGAGAAAATAGATTTCTGTTCTCTAAGCATGGTAATTTATTTTAAACAAAACTGAAGAGCAAATTTAGTTATTTCCTGGGATTGGCAAAAAAAATAAGCAGAAAGTTTTTTGTTTTTTTTTTGTTTTCAGATTGTTCTAATTTTACAGTGAGATTTTCATGGAAGAGGTTTATTGTTAAATCATAGGACCACATATTAAAGTGGTATTCCTATGTGGAAATAAATATCTGAAAGGTGCAACTCCCACCCCTTGGACCTGCACCTGTGTTGAACAGCTGTGAGCGGAGAGGTGGTCATACATGCTTGGCTGTCTCCATTCATTTATATGGAAGTTCTGAGAAAAGCAAACCATGTTGACATTTTTGGAACGTCCATAGAAGTGAAAGGAGTGAGCCACACATGCGTGACCACACCTTTAAAGGTGTTGTGCAGCCCATTTTATATTGAAGACCTAAATCATCAGGATGGGTCATCAATATCAGATCAGCAGGGGTCCGACAGCTGGCACCCCCGCCAATAATCTGTTTGAAGAGGAGGCGTTGCTCCATGCGAGCGCCGATTCCTGTTCATTACACTGCCCATTGTCTTGGTGGTGCAGTTTAGTAAGTGCGTTATGCAGCCCTCAGAAGGGCATGGTGCCATCATTGCATTATCAGAATGTGTATTGCACATAACCTTGGGCCTTCCTTCATTACTTTTGGAAAGTTTTGAAAGTCAAGGAAGAATATCTATCTATCTAAAAGCAAAGAAACAGCAGCACAGTCAATTTTGGTAGGTTTGGGCGCAATCCCTCTGGGAAGATAGGTGATTAAAACACTAATCCATCCAAAATCAAAAAGTGAGGCAGCACTCCAGTTGAGGTGAAAGGATGTTGACCTGTTTATTCCCAAAGCAACATTTCAGCCCAGCACAATGAGGCCTTTGTCTATCTATCACTATTAGTGTTGAGCGAATTGGTTTTCTAAGTTCGGCGTCATCGAAGAATCCCGTTATGGATTCCCAATTCCCTTATGGTCCGTGGTAGCAGAATCCATAACGGGATTATTCGATAACCTGAACTTTGGACGCAGAACTTACAACACAAGTTCGCTCAACACTAATCACTATCTATCTCTGTGTATATATCACTATCCATCTCTATCATTTCTATCTATCTCATCTCCATATCTCGATTAACCTTTATATCTCTCTGATTGACATGTAGGTGCACGTTCACAGAAGCCTATTTGATATTTTTAGATAATTTAAAGCCGTTCTTGGGTGCTGCAAGCCTAATTTCAGTTTTAGTCTCAGTAGTTCCAACAGTGGCACAATTGATAGCAATAGATTGAAGGGCCAGACCAAATTCTATGCCCAGAATACTTGAATGCCTTCCTCTTTGAGTCTGCTTACATGTCGTATGGAGCTGGAATTGATTCCAGATGTGCTGCCTGATTTCTTCCCTTGGGAGGCCAGGTCTATTTCTGTTCTAAAACTGAGCAGTTTCTTAACCTTTCCTTTTTGGGAAAAAATATTTGCTAGCGCCCTGGGCCTCTGAATAAATAGGGATTTATCCGTCTCTGCAAGTTCTGGGCCGATTATCTAATAAAGCCAGTAATGGAACGTGACAGCTGATTTAGAACCATTCTGATTTGTGTTGCCTAGAAATGAGACCTATGTTAGGAGGCTCTTCGTAGCCCTATATTAGAGGAAGTATATCTTGCAGAGTAGAATTTTACAAGAAAATCAAGTTGCAAAGGACATTTTGCACATGTACACAGCAGCCAGTCTCTGCAGGGGGAGGCTCATGGATACAGCTGGAGCCTGTTAAGCTGACACATCCACTTTTAAAGGGGTTGTCCACTTTATTGTAATTTTTTCAAAAGTGTTCAGTGGCCTAGGTTGAATAACATAGCACTGCACATGCACTAGTTTTTAATGCCTTGCACAGTGTTATTCAGTGGAGGCCGCTGATGGGTGTACTCGCGTTCCTCTCCATCAGAGACCATGTTCTAGACGAGAGCCCCGTACAGTCACTTAATAGACTATCATGATAGACATTGGGGCAGATTCTAGACTATATCATCATCAGTAAGTCACTTGCAGCAGTTTGGGAAGCATTTCCGTAAAGTGGCCAAATGTTTTGTTACGTCACTAAGCTTGCAGTCTATATGGGCTCCTGTAATGCAGCCGTTAGACACAGTCATTATAAGCGTTGGATGAACGGTTCTTGCCAATAAAACATTTATCGGTAATAACACAGTGAAGTCTTGCTTTTTAGCTTTGGCTGTTACTACATAACGCTTTAGTCAGAAATCTGCAGGGCACGTTTTAACGGCAAGGATATGTTGTCATCTGCATTGAAAAGCGCAGTCAGTGGGGCAAGTTCTTCTATTGCAAATGTCCCAGAGTTCTGGCACAGTTTGCTAAAAAAAACTAAATGATATTAAGTACTGGTATTAAGTTTTAAATAGTTATTTTTCTGCTTCGTCTGTCAAAGGGTGTGGCTTATCAAAAAGTGGAGTGGTTTTGGGTTGAAAGGGCCATGGCTTAAAATCCTCTCTTGCGTGCTAAAAATGTGTATTTGTTGCCATAAGCTAAGAGGTTAGACTAGATAGTGTAACGATGTGCCAGCCAGTGTGATAAATCTGGTGCTGGCTAAGACTGTGTATATATCCTATAACTCTGCCCCAATGTTTTTATTAATAATGGTATACAGCCCATATAAGAATAGGTGCACATATGTGCACTTCAGCCCACCTTTCTGGTGTCAATAGCCTGAACCTGCCAAACAGAAAACATGGCACGCTAAGGTTTTCTGTCTGGTGCCAGGAAACGCCTGGAATGATCCCATAAAAACGACAGAATTCTCTTCAAACCCTACCCGTTCAGTTAAAACATTCGGACATTACAGCTCTTCATTGTATTTATATGGTCAGATAAATGTCCAGGCATAAATAAAATAAAAGTATGCTTCCCAGTGATAAGGGGGGGGGCTCAATATTCTGAACTGAACATTATATACCTTGGCGTGTTTATTTAGACATAACCTGGACTGGACACAATCAAACTCCATTCTATTCCACACCCTCATTACAGCAACAATTAATTTCCCCGTGGTCATTGGTGGCTTGACTGCATTCCCGGAAATCGGCACTTCCGTCACACTATCGGTGGTACTACGTGATACCATGATTGCTTTGGGGTAGGTGAGGAAACCTTACCAGACACCTTTTCTAGCCTCCCGCACTATGAGATTGTGAGGACACCTGGAATTTGCACATGGTATACATAACAAGCTATTTGAGATGTGGAGGAATATACACTTTTTTTGATTTACTACCCACTACCGAATGTAGATATCTTACTTTTTAGGAGTTATGTGAAAAATATGAGCTCCCACCACAAATAATATCTCCCGTACCAATAATGTTTCATCAGAACTGATCCAATTTCTTTGTCCTTGAGTTCCCCACCAACAAGAAGTACCACTTCTAAAAATTTACCACTCGTATAGGGATAAAGTGGGGAAGATGCATGGTAACACCCTCTTTAAAAAGTAGAAAAAGAAATTGGGGACACACAACCTTATGAGTAACCTGTCGAGGGGATGGAGTATAGTGTGTAGAGCATTGCCTTGTGAAAGGTGGAGGGAATCCCACTTTTGCTTCGTTCATTCTACTATATATGCCTTCAATATCGCCTCACGTGCAGGGACCCAAAATAGACTGGTGACTTGACTGAAATGTGGTTTGCATGGGGCTGATGTACTACATTGTTTTTGGCTTTGTCCTATGTTACAATCCTATTGGAAAGATATCATAGCCTGGATGTCAAATGCATGAGGACAGCAGTTAACCTTCTCACCGGAGGTAGTAGTATTTCCCTGAAGATAATAAGCCATCTTTGATAGTAGATGGAGACCTAGTGGTGGCACTGAGAGGCCTCTTACACTCTTGGCTGAAACCAAATGTACCTGCATTGTCCAAGATTATATCTCAGAGGTCTCACTTTATGTTCATAGACAAACTAGACACAGAAACACCAAAAGATAGACGGACAAAAGGTTTCTTTCATAAATGGAAGCTCTTTATTTGTAATCGTCTCACTCCTGAAGAAATTGCTTCTCTCATGCAGACTTTTCAATATACAGAATGTTATGCTAGATAAACCCTTAAAGGTACTCTAGGAAAATTGTGAATAGAGACAACTAAATGAGATTGATACCTCACACAATTGTCTTGGTACGCTGTTCTTGTGGTGATATTGATGATGCCCTGCTAGACATCTTGGGTCTCTTTTTGTTTCTCTCGTTTCTATGTATAACAGGTTATTATCCTGCTGTGTTAGTGGGGAATTTCTTTTCTGTCAAAAAACACAAAATGTTTTACCTGCTCCAATATGACATGCATGATGGTCATAATTGTATTTGGTGAAACCAGAGGCATGGTCAGATATATGGGAAAGTGGCCTAAGAGAGCATGGTACCTGGAATGCAATTTGTGATGCCATTTCTCGGGGCCTATGCCAGGAGTAGATCTAAAAACAAGGAAAAGTATAAGGGAAAACCCAAAAATTATTTTCTATCTACAAAAACTCCAACAAAACTGCTTCCATCCTGATTCTAGTAACACAATTTACTGCTCAGGACGTAAAGCACAACTGGTTTCACTCAGTGATGTAGACATTACAATGTTGTGGACTTATGTGGTTATATACAGTTACTATGGAGCCCATGGAGCCCAAGCTGAGGTCTTCCTTACCATTTTTCCTAATACGTGGCTTGATGCCACCACAGTGCTCTTCCTTCTCTCATCACCTGAAATGAAAAAGAAATTAGCCTGATGATCACACACCACTTCTCTTCAACAGTGAGGAAAATGTGGAGTCCCACTTTAGAAGGTTGATGATAGTACCTTCAACCATACAGGAAAATGGCTCCTCTCTCCCTGTGCTTTGGGGCACTCTTTCCTCTATGAACTCCGTGTCAAAAGTTTCAAAATGATTGCGATCATATAGTAAATGAGTTAAAACACATCTACACCTTTCGAGCATGTTCTGCCTGATATTGAGATATGTTGAACATTTTATGGGTTGGTCTTTGAACCAGTGGCTATGGGAATGCCTGGCCAGCTTCACCATGAGCAATGGAATCAATGGGGATTGGCACTCTCATGAGTGTAAGAACATATTTTAACTGTCCGTGTAGGGTTCACCTGGTTAACCCCCAATATATACTTTTTTCTATTGTATGTACTGTCAGATTATATTTAACTGTTCGTTTGCCCTTTAAAAGAGGACCGGTAACATCTCTTCGCACATCTGTTTTAACTACTTGCATTCCCCATGTGGTAACAAATCCGGTCTATCTATATTTTGAATGAATGAAGTTATGAATGAATTGCTAGCAGTGTGCAATGAATGTCCAGCTGGTTGATATCAGTTGGGGAATGTCCTTGTACAGTCACACTGGCAGCACTGATTGGCTAATGTTAGTCTGTACAGGGATACACCCCCAGCTGGTAACACCCAGCTGGACCTTCATTGCACACTTGCTAGCAATTTATTCATAACTTCATTCATTCACAGGAATAGATACATTGGGATTGTAAGTAGTTACTAAACCAGACATGTGAGGGGAGATTACTGTTAAATACTGTTTGACATGTGTTGATTCTCTTAAAGGTCTGACCCATGTTTGTGTAGACAGGCATATTGGATTTTGTGTGCTCAGCGCTTGATAAAATATCTCTGGACTGTATAATAGATATGCTTGTTGTGCAATACACATTTGCTGCCTGTAATTGCTCTCTGTATATCAACTTCATTAAAACAGGCCTTCCACGTTGTGCTGTGTAATAAACCCGAGCCTGCATTTGCCTTGACCTGTCAGAATGAAAATATATGCCTTCTAGTCTAGGTTTCTTCCATTAGCCGAAATACTATTTCAACCTTTCTGGCAATGAAGAACTTTCGTAGCACATTGATCTTTGCATTGCCGTAGGCATTAACCTATAGATGCATGCAATATGCACATTGTAATGTGTGTTTAACCCAGTGCCGTAGTGTGCACGAGCTAACGCCATGTCTCTCCTCTTTCCCTTGCTCTTTCCTCCTGATGTTCCTGTGTGTGTCACCATCTCGCCTTGCTTACCCTTGATGCTGGAATTCTTCTCTGGTTACCTCCATCGCCCATTCTTAAACAGCATCATTGTGAGGTCAAGGACGCCCATGGACCAGCACGTAAGTAACTGCACTTTATTTATCCATTCATTTGTGCTCTGTTAGTAGTACTTTGATTAACCCCTTCAGTACCGGGCCACTTTTCACCTTAAATCCCAGGACGATTCTTGCAAATCTGACATGTACCACATAAAGTGACACTAACTCTGGAACGCTTTTACTTATCCAAGCCATTCTGAGATTGTTTTATCGTGACGCATTGTACTTCATGATATTGGTAAATTTCGGTCGATATTTTTTATTTTTATTAAAAAAAAATACCAAATTTACAAAAATAAATAAATAAAAATTCGCAACTTTCCAAATTTCGATTTCTCTGCTTTTAAAACAGAAAGTGATACCTCATATGATAGTTATTACTTTACATTTCCCAAATGTCTACTCTGTTTGGATCATTTTGTAAATGCCATTTTTTGGGGGGGGACGTTAGAAGACTTAGAAGTTTAGAAGCAAATCTTGAAATTTTTCTGAAAATTTCCCAAACCCACTTTTTAAGGACCAGTTCAGGTCTGAAGTCACTTTGTGGGGTTTACATAATAGAAACCATTTTAGAAACCACACCCCTCAGGGTATTCAAAACTGATTTTACAAACTTTGGTAACCCTTTAGGTGTTACACAAGAATTAAAGGAAAATGTAGATGAAATTTCAGCATGTCAGTTTTTCCATTTTAGTCCATTTTTTCCATTAACAAAGCAAGGGTTAACAGCCAAACAATACGAAATATTTATTTCCCTGATTCTGTAGTTTACAGAAAAACCCCATATATGGTCGTAAACTGCTGTACGGGCACACGGCAACCCGCAGAAGGAAAGGAACGCCATATGGTTTTTGGAGGACAGATTTCACTGGGATAATTTTAAGTTGCCTTGTCACATTTGATGCACCCCTAGAGTAGAAACTTCAAGAAAGTGTTTGTTCCCTTTGCTGGCATCAGCCTCAGGGAACGAACTGCGCATGCGCTAGCTCACGCATCACGAGATTAAGGCACTGTAAGCAAGTAGGAGATTCCTGAATGCAGGCGGTGCTGGGCTCCTTCACAGGGGCGTGGCTGGGCACCTTATTTGGCTAATTTACATATCTATAAATCATTTTTTTAAACAAAATAAAACCACACAGAGCTATGGGACAGGTATATTGCGGACATGCTAGCGGAGATCTATCTGTGCATGTCCGCAGCTCTATAGGGTAAAACTAGGTGACAGATTCCCTTTAAGTTGCCATGTCGCATTTGAAGACCCCTAGAGTAGAAACTCCCCCAAAAAAATGACCCCATTTTGGAAACTACGGGATAAGGTGGCAGTTTTGTTGGTACTATTTTAGGGTACATATGATTTTTGGTTGCGCTATATTACACTTTTTGTGAGGCAAGGTAACAAAAAATAGCTGTTTTGGCATCGTTTTTATTTTTTGGTATTTACAATGTTCATCTGACAGGTTAGATCGTGTGGTATTTTTATAGAGCAGGTTGTTATGGACACAACAATACCAAATATACTACTTTTTTGGTTTGTTTCAGTTTTACATAATAAAGCATTTTTGGAAAAAAATATTTTTTTGTGTCTCTATGATCTGAAAGCCATAGTTATTTGTTTTTTTGTTTTTTTTGGTGACTGTCTCATGTAGGGTCTCATTTTTTTCGGTATGAGATGATCATTTGGTTGGTAGTATATTAGGGTGCATATGACTTTTTGATCGCTTGGTATTACACTTTTTGTGATGTAAGGTGACAAAAAATAGCTTTTTGACGGTCCTACATGAGACCTCAGCCAGCCTTCACACACATCGGCACCCCGCTCCCACTGTCACCACTTTACATGCAGCTGGCACCATTGCCTGCGGCATGTAAAGTGCTAAACAGCCCGGATCGGCACTCCTGCCGGTCCGGGCTGTTAGAGCAGGGACGCCCCTGTGAAAAAGCAGGTAGCGAAACGCGCGTTGGGGCTGAGGTGACGGCGTCCATCCCTGTTCCGTATTGTATCCTCCCGTAAGTGCACTTTAGAGTTAGTTGTGGTTGATTATTTTCCTCATGTATTTGTACATCTGACTTTTCCCTCTCTGAACAGAGTGCATATGTCTTATTCCTCCCGGGTACCATGTGATTGACTTGGACCCCGGACGATATCCATGGGCTCAGTTTGTTGTTCAGAGTGGGTAACAGAGTAAGTGAGGAAAGCCATATATTCATTAGGTATTATACCTTTCACAATTTACGTATTATAATTTTGGCTAATATAGGCGGGAGAGATCCCTACTGACCAGGGGTGTACGCCCCTCCACTTGTTGATAGTCTATTTATCTTTATGTAATCATGGATTTTATGTATAATGTTTTAATGATTGATCAATAAAGGAACTTTTGTTATAAATCGGCGCATGACCTTTTTGTTGGAGGTAGTGGTATATAGGGCGATTTGGCGCCTTTCCTGGCCCAGGGGCTTATAGAAGGGGATTTGATTGCTGGGGATAGCTGAACGCTTGTACTCTGTGTGTCCACCACTTCATGCTGGAGATAGCAACCATGCCGGCCTGACTCTTGTGATCTTCAGGGGTCACAGTGGTTTGACCCCTGTTGATCAGACCCTTATCCCCTATCTTCTGGATAGGAAATAACTTGTTGTAATGGGGACAACCCAGTCACCTGTGTTAAAAGCAGTCCAGAAATGTATATATTTCCTGCAGTTTGCATGTTTGACAATATGTGCCTTGTGTATTGGAAAGTATACAATTTTTGGGATGTTTGTTGGACCTTTATTTGACTTTATTTCTTATTTGTTGCTGCTTGGTACATGCAGCATTTGTAGTTTGTGTAGTGGTTTTTCATGATGTGGCTTGAGATGTGTTGTAATTCTAGAATTTCTTCAAGTGTCAGGTTAGTAAGTGACATGAAGTTTCAGGTTTTGTCACATTCCCAAGTGTTTTCTCATAAACTTTGTAAGTCACCCGGTTGTCATGAAACAAGCATGCTGCTGAAGAACGTCCTTCCTCTAGGAAGTGGTACGTTTGTATCACTCGACAGCTTGACATGTTTTTTCTCCATTCCACCAGACTAGTAGCTATTTTTATGTCAGTGGACCTTTAACAGTTACAAGATACTTTTTTCCCCTTTGGAAACAGCGCCAATCTTGTCCTTGTGCTTCTGTTATCAAGCCATGGAAGGCAAGCACTGCTAACCATAGAGAGTTGTACAGGACTAATTGTAAATTATTATAAAGCACAAAAATATTTTTTGAAGTTGCACCAAAAGTACAGCACTAAAAAACACACGTAAAATAGTGTGCATAGTACGCACTAAAACAGAGAAGGACTAAAGTAAGTCCCCTGTTCACACACCTCAATACACAGTGTCCCTCACAATGGATAGCAGTAAAAAGTCATGCAGTTGAAAATAATGCAAAACACTGATAAATGCAAGTGTCTACAACTGATAAAGAGGATATTCTGATCCCTAAATAATGTGAAAGCCACACACATCGTCAACCAACGTGGCTTCCTCAGAGGTCATATTGAACTACCGTAGTCATTTGAATGAAATTGAGTGGCGCTGTTCCTGGAAAATAAAACCACATACTGTATATATTTTTCTAATTTTTACAACCATTGTTTATCTGAGTTATTTCGACAAGAAATATATACATTTCTCAACATTGAAATTACAACACCAAAAAGGGACGATCTAAGTTTATGCAAAATTCAGCAAGTAACAGATCTGCTGGTCACATTTAGCTCCAACCTGTGGCATGTGGCAGGGCATAAGTCAGATTGAAAGTAAAGTTCTAGTTTTTTTTACCACATGAAGCCTCAAAAATCGGATCAGGATTTGGTGAAAATAGTGCAATGCCTCCTGTTTATCAACGTGTCATTTCCACTTGTCACAAACAGAGAAGGACAGAATCCTTGAACTGAGAGACCTTGCTTTATCATGCCAACAAATTACTGTGCGCCTATGCAGAGTAGAGATGGCCCGAACTATTCGCCGGCGACCATAGCTTGTTCGCGTTCGCCGCTGCGGGGTGAACATATGTGATGTTCGGTCCGCCCCCTATACATCATCATTGAGCAAACTTTGACCCTGTACCTCACAGTCAGCAGACACATTCCAGCCAATCAGCAGCATACCCCCCCTCCCAGACCCTCCCACCTCCTGAACAGCATCCATTTTAGATTAATTCGGAAGCTGCAGTCTTAGTGAGAGGAGGGACAGTGTAGCTGCTGCCGATTTAATTGGGAAATCGATAGCTAGGCTAGTGAATTCAGTGTCCACTCCAGTCCTGAAAGACTCATCTGATCTCTGCTGTAAGGACAGCGTCCTGACAGCACCCCAAAAAGCCCTTTTTAGGGCTGCAACATTAGTCTGCTTTTTTCTTCTTCTCCATATATATATTGCAGTTGCCTGGCCTGCCCGTGTGTGAGGAGCTGCAGGCCCACAGACTGTAGTGTGCCCACTGCCAGTGCCCACCACTCATACCGTGTGGCACAAGACTTTGCATAAAAAAAAAGGCATTTCATTTTTCCACTTTAGTCTAATTTCAGTTGCTTGCCTGCTAGTGTGTGTCAGGCTGACTTCTACTGACTGTAGTGTGCCCACTGCCAGTGCCCACCACTCATACCGGGTGGCACAGTAGCTTGCCGATAAATAAGGCATTTAATTTCCCCGTTCGAAAAATCTATTCGATAAATGGACCCCAGATTGGGGACGTTAGAGGGATTAAACTGATGAGAATAGTACTACAGAAAATACCACTCATATCGGGTGTGAGAGTAAATTGCACGGCGCAGAAGCAGTGACCGTGGAAAAAAACAAAGGGGAGGGAGCCAGCGTTTTTTTAACCATCTCCCCGTTCGAAAAATCAATTCAATTCACCTTTTGGGGACCCTTGGTGTTGTACGTGGCTGGGTGGAGGAAGAAACCTTCAATGACATCACCGGGACTTGGCTAGCTTGGTATCCAACCTTGTGCAAATGGGGAGTTTGCGGTTGTGCAAATGAACTGTTTGCGGTTGTTTGCGGTGCATTAAAAGGGGAGTTTGGTCTGTCAATGTCAGTGAAGCGGGCGTAACCCTTACACTACCTGATCGATACAACATCATACCTGATTGTATACACACACTGGATGTTTTAAAGCATGTTATTCCAAACAATTTAGGAATGTTAGTTGATTTATGCCCTTTATGGATTAAAACCCGACTCTGCGTCCACTATGTAATTTTCCATGGGAGTTTTGCTATGGATCCCCCTCCGGCATGCCACAGTCCAGGTGTTAGTCCCCTTGAAACAACTTTTCCATCACTATTGTGGCCAGAAAGAGTCCCTGTGTGTTTTAAAATTCACCTGCCTATTAAAGTCTATGGCGGTTGCCCGTTCGCGAACATTTGCGGAAGTTCGCGTTTGCCGTTCGCGAACGGAAAATTTTATGTTCGCGACATCACTAATGCAGAGTTGTCGGCACGGTTGTGCGTCCCAATGTTTGGGAGAACAATGACGAACTGGAATGATAATAAGAGATGTACAGAGCTGAACCTCTGCATGGACAAATCATCTGAACGGTGCATAGTGATCCATTCTGTGCTGTAAAATTGGGCATCACACCCTAAGCCTACGGCGGCAAACCGTGTCTACACAAACCATCAGAAGGCATTGGACTATGAGCCAGACATCCAGCTACAGGTGTTCCATTGACCTCACACCCCTGCTCTGAGGCTAACATGCTGCAGAGCAAGAAGCCAATGTAGGCTGGAATGGAGGTCTTTCCTCTTCAGCGATAAGTCCTGCTCTTGATAGTGAGAGATTGGTTTTGAGACCATGTGGGCAACACCATCAAGAGGCCTTCACAAGGGGATGTCACACAGGTCCTACTCCTGGGACTATATTGTAGGGTGGCATAGTGTACTGTAGATGGACACCTCTAGTCTTCATGTCAGGTACACTAACAGCTTGGTATTACATTGATTTGGTCGTGGAACCACTAGTATGGCCATTTCTTCATTGTGATCCCGAAGCTCCAGGCTGCATGTTGCTCATGCTACTGTGAGCAACCTGCATGGCCTACACGTGCTATCAAGACCTGCAGCGTCTACCGACTTGTCTCCCATCAAGCCCATCTGTGACGTCATTGGTTGGAAATTGCAAAGGAAGCTGCCAGCAGCGGATCTTGATTTGCCCTGAAAGCATTCAGCGTAGAAGAACATTTCTTAGGCATCCATTTATAGCCTCATTGATAGCATGCCAAGGCATGTAAGTGCATGTATTTCTGTGTGTGGCGCTCAATACTGGATAAATCATGTTTTCAATATTTTTTTTATTTTTTTACCATTTCTATATTAACATATCTATCAATCCTGTAATTTCATTTAAATGTCTATCTCATGACTAATGTAAGAAATGAAAATCAGACCTCATAGTACATAACAATCTTTCTTTTTTTTAATCAGATATTATTTATTTGTGTTTGACATATAACAAAATAACATTATACATAAACCATACTTATATTGCATGTACATGTACCGGCCTATTACAGAATAAAAGTATCATTTATAACAATCATGTACTGTTATTCTTTAACAATAAGTATTACGCTATATCCCCTCCCTCTCTCCGTGTGGCCACACTCCTCCACCAAGAGAATGATACTCTGATATAGACATCACCTGATATCACTTTAGATATTTCACCAACTTGTATGTACCTTATCTCTAACCTCCCAATCCCCTGATAGCCATACCACAATCTCTGGGACAGCATACCAGGACCAGCCATCCACATCCTCCACTGTTTTTCGAATTTCCTTTTAGTGCCCCTTTTAATATGAATGCCACTTTCTATGGATATCATATGGTTAGCCATATTTATCCACTCCGGCTCAGTTGGAGGGGTTGGTTGTATCCAATGCTTAGATATAGATTTGCGTGCAATGTATAATAATTTAGCAATAGCTAGTTTGTGATCTGTGGTGACGGATCTTCTACAAACCCAAGGAACCCCACAAGTGGAACCCTCGGTACCATAGCTTCCTTCTATTTGTTTATACACCGCACCCCAAAAATGCTCCAGTTTCGTACAAGACCAGAACATGTGAATCAAGTCTGCTTCCGGGACAGCACACCTTGGACATTTAGAGTCCGCTCGCAGACCCATCTTGAACATAACCTACGCCGTCTTATATACACGATGTATTAAAAACAATTGTGAGCGTCTATGGGCCACACTCATAGATATCGTGGGTACTGCCCCTAAAACATCCCCCCCATCTTTCTTCCGACAACTCTCCCACATCCTTTTCCCATTTATCCCTAAGGCGGTTAAGCAGTTCATGTCCAATAAAGTAGCATACACCATGGAGATTATCGTGCGAGATAGCCTGGCCTGTACTACTGAATCTATTACTGGCATGGAATGCACAGTTAATGGGGTTCCTCCTTATTGACTCTGCAGGGTGTGCCTTACCTGTAAATACTGATAAAACACTCGGTTTGATAATTGAAACTCTGTCTGCAGTTGCTGAAAAGATTTGAGGTTCCCCTCTAAGTAGAGCTATGATATCTTGGTGACCCCAGCCCTTTCCCAGCTATCAAATCCTTCCAACTTGTAGATCTCCCCCAACTGCGTATTCCTCCAAATAGGGGTATATTTCATACATCCAATTTTCCAATAGTCTTCTCGACTTTAAGGCATTATCCCCATCCTCTTTCCACCATCCCTGCATATGCTGTAATTGTGCTGAAAGAAAATATACCCATGGATTGGGCAAGGCTATTCCTTCCTCTGTTTTAGGAAGCTGCAACCTAGATAGTGCTATTCTGGCGCTCTTCTTTTTCCATACCAAATCTCTGAATAGACCATCCATCCTACGGAATAGATACTTTGGGTGCCATACTTGTGTGTTATACAGGACGTATAGCAGTTGTGGCATTAAGATCATTTTTTGCATAAGATGACTCTGACTGGGCTCTAGCTACTGTCGCCAGCAAAGGGCCTCTTTTTTCACCTTCCTCAAAGTAACGTTGTTTCATAATGAATCTCCTATTACATGGTTGTTCCAAGCTGTACACATTAAAGGGTTTCTGTCATCACGTTTTGACATTATAAGCTGTCTGACATTAGCTATGTGCTAATGTCAGAGCAGCTTGATAATGAGCAGAGGTACCAGCGTCCTCTGCTCACCGCGCCTGCGCCGAATACAGAGCGGCCGTGCAGGCGCGGGATTTCACAAGGAGACAGTGCCGGAGGATCGCTTCCCGGCACTGTCACTCAAAGTAAGAAGGGGCGTGCCAGCAGGTTGCCGCACGGAGCTTCTAGGAGCAGGGCAACGCCCCCCCTGCTCCTAGAGGCTAATTTACATATTATAAAAGTACGTTTTTTAGCCTGAATATAAATCGGATTTTTATAAAAAAGACATTATCAAGCTGCTCTGACATTAGCACATAGCTAATGTCAGACAGCTTATAATGTCAAAACGTGATGACAGAAACCCTTTAAGTGTCTCCTGTGCCTCTTTCCATATTGCTAAGGAGGATGGGGAGGGATCAGCTACATGAAGCATCTCCTTCTCCGTTAGTCTACGATTAAGTTCTTCCCCCATGGCTCTAGTTTTGGTTTTAACTTTAGATATTTGTGCAATAAAGGTACTTCTCAAAAATGCCTTTAGTGCATCCCATATCACTCTTATTCCAGCCGAACCGCCGTTAATCCTCAAACATTCCCGCCCCTGTTCTCTAACTTCCACCATATTTACCAATTTTATCCAGATTGGGTTTAATTTACAGCTGCCAAATCTTGGCCTCCGTGCCTCTCCCATGCATAAACCAACTGTCAGGATAGAGTAATCTGGTAACACACGAGGAGCATAAGAGACCTGTGAGATCCATGGCAGCATAACATGGTTACCTAGGGCCAAGTCAATGCGTGAGAGAGAGGCACACGACCCAGAAGCAGAAGAAAAACACCTCTCAGTAGGATTCCTGACCCTCCAAACATCCGCTAGTCCCAACTCCTCTAATAACCTACCAAAAGGAGTTCTAGGGTCAGTTGACGACGCCTGTCTCGCAGGGAATGTATCCAGTACAGTATTAACAAAATTATTAAAGTTGCCAAGTAACAGTATAGGAAAATGCGGTTCCGAGGCCGTAAATGCCAATGCTTGCGTTAAAACTGTTAGAGAAGGGCGGAGGGATGTATAGAAACATTAAAATACATTCCACATTAAAGCGGGTACAGTGTAGCCCTACTTATCTTCCCTCCTGCTCAACTTTGGACCTGCGCGGTTGAAAAGGTACACTTCTATGGATTAAAACCCTTAACTCTCTTGGGTATGAGGAATAAACAGAATGATAGGCCCATCCTATCCATCTCCTATTTAGCCAGTGTAGGGTATCCTGAGTCATGTGCGTTTCCTGCAGACCTACAATAGACGGAGGCAATAACCGCAACCGTTCAAAGACTGCAGTGTGCTTAGTAGAATCTCTGGGGCCCCAGGACACTAAATTCACCGTCCCCATAGTATCATGGCATATATCTCCTGTTTAATAGCACAGCACATTACCACATTTTCTTCCGTATTTGAGCTTTTATTGAGTCTGCATCTGGCCACACGGAGAGTCTTCCCCCTAAAACTACACAATGAAATCCAACTCTCACATGAGAGGTGGGGCAAAAATTCTGATCCAAAAAACTGATGTGAGATTAAGGAAGGATTATTCCCACAATTAACACCATAAACCATTCATCTCTAAACACTTTTTGGAAGATCCCGGTCGTTAACATACTAACCCAGGCCCGCCGCATATAGGATTCCATCCCACAATCTCTCATTAATGAAGGTAATATAAAACAGCCCAATATTGACCATACATTTTCCCCCTTTTTCAACCAAAACGTAACTGAGGTAACTCTCAGGAACCTGAGCTAACAGATGGGCATATTAACCCCTGCCGAGGACATTAGATAAACGGAGTTAGCTTTCAGGAACCTGAGGTAACGAGGGAGTATATTGCCCCCTACAGGGGCCATTAAGTAAACATTGTTATATCAACCATCTTAATTCTTCTCATAAACCCCCTTTAAGGAAATTTATGCATTTATAATGAACAGTCCCTTTCAGATCAGTCTGGAACTGCTGGACGCATTCTTTTTTCATGATGTCTAGCCACCGCAGAGCGTCTTTAGGTAAATCCAGGAAGGTAGTAGTACCAAAGGCCACGATCCGTAGTTTAGCTGGGTATGTCATAGAATATGGGATTTGTAACTGACGTAGCCTTTTCTTAACGTCCATAAAAGACGCCCTTTTCTTCTGGACCTCCACCGAATAATCCGGAAACACTGACACTTTGGCTCCGTTGATCTCCAGATCAGGCTTTTCTCTAGCTTTGCGAAGAATTGCACATCGGTCCTTGTAATGTAAGATTTTGATTAATACTGGTCTGGGCGGCCGGACCAAAGGACCTGGTCTGGTGAGCACTCTATGCGCCCTCTCCACTGCAAACAGCTTACATAGTATTTCAGTTCCAAAGGTTTGCTTGAGCCACATTTCAAAGTATGCATCAGGATTGTTGCGCTCTACTTTTTCAGGAGCTCTTACTAGCCGTATATTGTTGCGCCTCAGCCTATTTTCAAGGTCATCAGTTTTGGCGAATAGTGCTGTTATTTCTTGAGAATGTTTCTACACCATAGCTTGTAGTGGCGGGAAATTGTCTTCCAGAGTACTCGCTCTCCCCTCCACAGCAGTGGTACGTTCCGCCACTTTCTGTAGATCATGCCTGATGATAGATACATCTGCTTTTATGCCACCTAGCTGGGTGTTGAGTATAAGTAAAGCTGCATTACATTGCTTAACAGCAGCAAAGACATCTGATATAGTGGGTGAGTTCAGACGTTGCATCATCAGCACATTCTGGCACTTCCAGCTCTGTGTGTACATGTCTTCCTGGCTCGGAGCCCTTTCCTTCGCCCTCCACCTGAGCAGCTCCATCAGGCAAGGTAGCACTGTTTCTAGGGCTCTCCTGAGGCTGGTCCCGCTGCAGGTTGTTCTAGGGCAATTAAGACACGAGCAACTCGCTCCAGTCTGGCCACCACCGCTCTCTGCTGCTCCTCCCTGTCTTCCCTCTGCTCTCCCGCTTCGGTGCCATCTTGGATATTGGGCTCGCCGGCAGCTTCCCCCTATTTCTGTCTGCCACGTCCTTTGGCCATCTCCTCTCTCTCCTCTTATGTCGCAGGTACTTAGCTCTGGTGTATGTGCTGCTTTCCAGGGCTCTGCTCAGGCTTCCAGGGTTTATATCGAACAGGCTGATATCAGGATTATGGCGCCTGGAGCTCGCTGGCCACGCCCCCCCCCCATACAATCTCTTTCTAAGAAAGCTAGAACCAGCCCTGTATCTACCATGGGTCCAGAAATTTACTCACTCATTGCTCTGCTAGTTTTATATCAAGCTGGCATCTCAAGGGGACTGTTTTTTCTGCTGCAGCTAAGGGGGTGTGTCCATTCTGCTGCAGTTCTCTCCCGGTCACAGCTCAGAAGGCAGATGAAGGGTAAAATTGCCCATGTGCAGCTATCTCAGTAAACAGAACAAAGGAGTAATGAAAAAAACTGCAGGTGGCGCTACACAGATACATTCACTGGCTATGCCATATTTATAATTACATGCAATTACAAAAGTATTTAGATCCGGTTGCATATTATTCAAGGGACAACCCCTTTAATGCCGCAACTTTTGCTTCTTGGTGTTACAATTTCAGTGTTGAGGATTGTATTTTAATAATGCAGCTTTCCCACCCCTCAAAAAGTCAAGCAGCTCCTGAACATGTCTAATTGTCCTTACTCCTGTCCTATAATACAAGGTGGCCCAGGAAAAAGTAGCGCTCCTCCAGCGATAGTATGACTAGATGAACGAGCAAGTGGAGTGTTTTTTTTTAATTACCCACAAGTCACAAAAGATGCTGAATGTGGTCCCCGTTCACATCTATGCATCTTTGGGCAGGTCGGATTATGTTGGCTGATACTGCTTGTTAAGCTGCGGATGGTGTTTGTGATGTTCTCCTTGAGTTCATTCAGGGGATGTGGATTGTTAGTGGTGGCCATAACCCCTTGCTTGCAGTTCGCTCCTCCGTAAACACTTCTAGAACCCGTGCCAATAAATTCCATAAGGTGTGGCATGTTGCCCCATCTTAATTAAAGGGGTTGGCCACTTTATGATTACGGTTTACCAATGTGTTTGTGAAATCAGTCTTTGGCACTTACTTTCACACTTGCGCTTTTGCTTTCCGTCCTGGAGTTCCGTCCTCGGGGCTCTAGGACAGAAAGATACTGATCAGGATTTATCCTAATGCATTCTGAAGGATGTCTTCCGTTCAGGATGCATCAGGATGTCTTCCGTTCAGTATGTGAACGTTTTTTGGACGTTGACAAAACCGTAGCATGCTGCGGATTTGTCTCCGTCCAAAAATCCGGAAGACATGCCGTAACGCCGGATCTGGAATTAATGCCCATTTAAGTGCATTAATCCGGATCCTGCATTAAGCTAAACGTGGTTTTGGCGCATCGCTGGATCCGACGTTTAGCTTTTGTGAATGGTTACCATGGCAGCCAGGAAGCTAAAGTCCCGGCTGCCATGGTAAAGTGTAGTGGGGAGGCAGGGGAGAAGCATACTTACCTTCCCTGCGGCTCCCGAGTCCCGGGGCGCTCCACAATGATGTCAGAGCGCCCCATGAGCATGGATCGCATGGATCACGTGATACATGCGCGTGGGGCGCTCTGACGTCATTGTGGAGCGCCCCGGGAGCCGCATGGACTGTAAGTATCTGCTCCCCCGGCTCCCCACTACATACTATGGCAACCAGGACTTTAGTAGCGCCCTGGCTGCCATAGTAACACTGAAAGCATTTTGAAGACTGATCAGTCTTCAAATGCTTTCAGTTGTCTTGTGTTGTGATGGATCCGGCGGGCTTTTCCGGCGACGGAAGTGCACTCCGGATCCACACAACGCAAGTGTGAAAGAGGCCTAACATATCATTTGTTGAAATTCTACACCATTTTCTATATTTCCTTCTTTGTTTGCCAAGTCTTTTGTGTTGTCTACATAGAGGTCTTGTCCATAAAATGGCAGCTGATGGAGGGTCATGTGACCAGGCAGATCACCTCCAGGTGATGTATCCTCCATTCAAGTATACTGCATCTGTACTTGCACAGTGTGTTTGAATAGAGGAGACATCACATGGAGGTGATTTGCCTGGTCACATGACCCTCCATCAGCTGCCATTTTATGGACAAGACCTGTGTGTAGACAGCTCAAAAGACATGGAAAACAAGGAGTTATACCTGATGAAATATAGAAAATGGTGCCGAATTTTAACAAAGGCTATGTTAGTAAGTGCCATACAGGCATCTTATATACACATTGGTTACAAGTAGCCAGAGAGTGGCCAAACCCTTTAATTAAGAAAGCAGGGAGAGTAGTAGGCCATCGTTTGGAAAAATGTCAACGTTTTGTTAAGCCAAGTATGTTAAAGTTTTGTGTAATTGTAGAAAATATACACCATTGGCTTTTAATGGGCCAGCATAGTTCCTTTAGTGAAAGGTATGTACCATTCTGTTGTAATACTGACAGGAAATCATTTTACCTAGGACAATTACCCAGTATAATAAATCATTAAATGGGTTTCGTAGCCTGGTTATAATGATGACCTCCTCAGAATAGGTTATCAATATCTGATCTGTGGGGGTCCCTGACACCCAGCATCCCCGCCAGTCAGCAGTTTTAAGAGGAAACAGCCCCCCATGAGATAGCCGCTTCCTCTTCATTACACTACCCGTCGTCTCCCTTGTAGCGGTGGTGTAATGAATGGAGGGAGTACTTGTAATATACTTGTTTCCGAGATGACATGCAGTGTAATGAAGAGGAGGCAGCGCTTGCATGTAGCGCCGCCTCCTCTTCAAACAGCTGACCCCCGCCAATCAGATATCGTTACAAACAGGCTGCACAACCCCTTTAACTCAAAAATGGTATTTTTGATATTATGGGGAGGGCGTCCTGTACAGTAGGACACATATTGCGCTAGATAAATATAATGGAGCTCCCCCAGCAGCTCATCCTGGAACATGTAGTACTGCACTTGAGAAATGCAAGTATTTTACTATTGAAATGCCTGTGATTGGTCGGCTCATCCAGCCAATCACAGAGTTTGTTGCCCATACCAACCAGTTACAGCACAGCTTCCATTTCATGTTCCACTCTTGAAGAACAAAAGCTGTGCTCTGATTGGTTGCTATGGGCTTTAAAAAGGTTTTCCATAACGAACACATTTGTAACTAATCTGTATTATAGGTCATCAATAAGAGATTGGTGGGTCTTTGACACCCAGCACTTCTGGCGATCAGCTGCTGGTTCCAGAAGTAGACAGTATACAGAGCGGGAACACCATAGTTCTGTACACCACGTAGTGGCTGTTCATGGGTACTGCAGCTAAGCTCCCATTCACTTGAATAGGAGCATAAGCTAAACAGTATATGGAGGTGTTGTGTTCCAGCTGCGTACACTGTTTACTTCTGGAATCTGCCGCTAAGTTTCCTCCCATCAGAGTTTTATACCCCCACCAGTACTATATTAATGACCTCTTCTGTGGATAGGTCCTCAACATATTGGTCTTAGAATAACCTTTTTTTAAACATTTTTCAGAAATCAGTCCTATTGTGTGTTGGAAATATTGTAACGTGAGGCCATTGTAATTGGAGGGACCACTGTAGTCTTTTGTTGTCTTTCAGGCTAAACATTTTTTGGGTGTTTTCGGGTTCTTTAGTTGATTTATTAATATCACACCAGTGCCCAATTTGTGCTATGATTTCTTTTTTTTCTATTAAAAATAAAAAATGAAGCGTTAAATCGGAGAACCTTCATGATGGGAGTGTTTCATTATATATTTGGGATGTACAGTATCTCACAAAAGTGAGTACACCCCTCACATTTTTGTAATATTTTATTATATCTTTTCATGGGACAACACTGACGATCTGACACTTTGATACAAAGTAAAGTAGTCAGTGTGCAGCTTGTATAACAGTGTAAATTTGGGGTGCACTCAAAATAACACAACACACAGCCATTAATGTCTAAACCTCTGGCAACAAAAGTGACTACACTAAGTGAAAATGGCCAAATTGTGTCCAATTAGCCATTTTCGCTACCCAGTGTCATGTGACTTGTTAGTGTTACAAGGTCTCAGGTGTGAATGGGGAGCAGATGTGTTATATTTGGTGTTATCGCTCTCACACTCTCTCATACTGGTCACTGGAAGTTCAACATGGAACCTCATGGCAAAGAACTCACTGAGGATCGGAAAAAAGGAATTGTTGCTCTACATAAAGATGGCCCAGGCTATAAGAAGATTGCCAACACCCCGTAACTGAGCTGCAGCACGGTGGCGGGAGTGTCATGGTTTGGGTCTGCATAAGTGCTGCCAGTTGTGGGAAGCTCCAGTTCAATGGGGGAACCATGAATGCCAACATGTATTGTGACATACTGAAGCAGAACATGATCCCTTCCCTTCGGAAACTGGACAGCAGGTCAGTATTCCAACATAATAACGACCCGAGACACACCTCCAAGACGACCACTGCCTTGCTAAAGAAACTGAGGGTAAAGTTGCTGGACTGGCCAAGCATGTCTCCAGACCTAAACCCTATTGAGAATCTGTGGGGCATCCTCAAATGGAAGGTGGAGGAGCGCAAGGTCTCTAACATCCACCAGCTCTGTGATGTTGTCATGGAGGAGTGGAAGAGGATTTCAGTGGCAACCTGTGAGGCTTTAGTAAACTCCATGCCCAAGAGAGTTAAGGCAAATAATGGTGGCCACACAAAATATTCACATTAGGGCACAACTTGGCCATCTTCACTTAGGGGAGCCGGAGTAATCACTTCTGTTGCCAGAGGTTTAGACAGTAATCGCTGTGTGTGGCGTTATTTTGAGTGCACCCCAAATTTACTGTTATACAAGCTGTACACTGACTACTTTACATTGTATCAAAGTCTCAGATCTTCAGTGCTGTCCCATGAGAAGATATAATGAAATATTTACAAAAATGTGAGGGGTGTACTCCCTTTAGTGAGATACTGTACATTGCTGCAGGATCCACATCAGAGCTCCATTGGGACAGCACACTGATGCTTAATTTGAAGAGCTTGGACATAGTGACAAGTTCTCTTTAACCCCTTAGTGACCACCCATACGTGTTTTTACAGCGGTCACTAAGGGGCCTTAGGCTGGGCTGCCGCGTTTTTACGGCTGCCCAGTCTAAGCGCTGCACGGGTCCCCCATGCAGCGGGGAGCGCGGGCCCGGCTCTCACATGAGAGCCGCGACCCTGCTCTAACAGCCCGGGCCGGCAGGAGTGCCGATCCGGGCTGTTTAACCCCTTACATGCCGGGCGCAATGGCGCCTGCGCATGTAAAGGGTTGACAGAGGGAGCGATCGTGGGGTGCTGATGGGCTGGGAAGCTCACCTTCCTTCCGGCAGGGCCCTGAGCCTGCCCTGAAGTATTCACCAGCAGGCTATGCCTCTCTGGCGTAGCCTGCTGGTCAAAGGTAGAATTGCACTGCATTTAAAATGTAATGCATTATAGATATAATGCATTACATTTTAAAAGCAATCAAAATACTGTATATTATACTCCTCATGTGGGACTATTAAGTAGTAAAAAATAAATAAAAAAATTCCATGAAATATAAAATATGCTTTTTTTCCATTGAAAATACGCTTTCAATGAAAAAATTGCAAAAAAATTATCCCCACATGTTTGGTATTGCCGCGTCCGTAACAACCGGCACTACATAAATATTACATAAATTATCCCCTATAGTACACGCCGTTAAAAATAAATAAAAAAAGCCCGAATTTCTAATTTATTCTTAATTTTCACAGAAAAACGAAATAACAAGCGATCAAAAAGCGGAATTTACTAAAAATTATACCAATGAAAAATAGAAGTCGTCCCGCAAAAATCAAGCCCTCACACAACTCCATAGAAAAAAAAATTAAAAAGTTATGGGTCCTGGGAAGTGGCAATGCTAAATCATTTTTTTTGTTAAAAAAGGGGTTTTATTGAAAAAAAGTAGTAAAACTTAAAAAAACTAAGTATTTGGTATCCCTGTAATCGTACTGACCCAGGGAATGAAAATATTATGTTACTTTTACCGAATAATGAACACCGTAAAATTTATAATGTACAAACGCAGTGGCAGTAGTACTATTTTTCCCCTTCTCCCTCCCAGAAAGAGTTAATAAAAGTTAATAACATAGTTATGTGTACCCCAAAATGGCGCTATTAAAAACTACAACTTGTCCCGCAAAAAACAAGCCCTCATACTGCTATATAGACGGAAAAATAAAAAAGTTATAGCTCTGGGAACGAGACCATGAAAAAAGGACGAAAAACGCTTGGTCATAAAGGCCCAAACAGGCTTGGTCACTAAGGGGTTAAAAGCCCCGAGGTGGAAGCAGTTGTATTACGCTTTGGCGAGCCGTTTGTAGACCCTCTGTAGACAAGCTGTCATTTTGTTATTCTTTGAGGGTGGACTGGATCAGACCTAGCTCTGACCAGAAGCGGCTCATTCTTGCATACTCCTTTCCTGTTTGGTGATCTTCTCTGCATGTCTCGCTCTTCCATTTCTTCCCGCGTTGTAATCAGCAGCTTTTACTGTCCTAACAAAGGCTCATCAAATAGTGCACAGCTTCACATGGAAGCGGAACAGCTGTTTTATTCACAGTGAGGACCGAGGCAGCTCCATACGTCTGACATTTCCTTTCTCATGCTCTTGAATTCCTAAACTCTTACTAGATAGGAGGACTTTACTCCATGACAGCAGCGCCTTCTGACAGCTGTCATGTTTTCATGGCTTAGGTTTACCGACACATGGGCATGGTATGACACGACTAATGGTGTTATCATCAAAAACACCTATGCTGGCAGGATGCAGCACAATTGACATCATACTGGATAATATTGGTGGCAAGTACTTTCAGGTTAATGTTCCTGTGTGCAACCTTCATTTTAGCTCAGCACTGGTTGTAGCTACAGACGGGTAAGTACTGAAGATGTGTTGTACTTTTCTATACTGCTCTGTGTGTTGACCCCTTTCTTGATAGTTTCCTTAGTGTTTCCATCAATCTCATCTATATGCAGTACAATAAAGATGTTTGAGTTCTGTATCTGTTGGCTCCTCCAGTATCTCATCTATGATGCTGAATACTGACCCCGAGGCTTGTGTGTTTCTTCGCTGTAGGTGCTGGATCACCTGGTGCATGCAAATATCCAAACCTCTTATTCCATTAAAATGTAAAGACAGTGAGCCACATCCATCCAGCTGAGAGACCAAAGTCTTCTTGAGGTCTGCATTGGTGGCTCCTTTTGGGGCCCTTTGTTCTCGACTTTGTTTTCAGTCCTGCAAAACGGAAATCAGACTGATCCGTTATGCTTGGCCAAAGACTTCTGTTAAGACAGATCAAAATGGAATGCCTTTTAAAGGCTTCAGTTTTGGATTCTGCATATGAATTCTGTTATAATGGAATTCCTACACCACCCAAACCCAGAACCCGAACCTGTAAAGTTTGGGTTCGCTCATCTCTACTTACTATGTTATCTTCGTGTACAGCCATGCCAACTGTAACTCATCTTGTATCCAGACTAGAGGTGGTCCAGCAGGGTACTAGAGCTTCCTTTTTAATTGAACAATTTTCCCCAATTTACTTATCTCTTTGCTCTAATATTGTAATCGCATGTATCATCGTTACGTTCACGCAGATCAAACTTTTTATTTAGAATAATTAAATACCTTTATTTGCCGCTGATGCTGCCCACCCTCCCTTCTCCCTGGCTGTGACGCTCTCCGCTGTGATTGGACCACGGCACAGCCAGGGAGGAGGAGATGCCCATTGAGAAACCCTGGCATCTCCTCCTCCCTGTACTGATGATCAGTATTAACCTACTGAGCGGGAAAACTGCAGAAGGGCGTAGGAGCGATACTTAAAGAAAAAAACAGGCAGGGGTACCCGGCAAAAAAAAAGTATTTAATTAAACAACAAAAAAAAAAATCTATGAAAGGTCCGCTTTAATCTGATTCCACCAACTTCTTTTTGGTGCGTTATGTTTTTTTCTGTCAGTGAGTGTATTAGCAAGAGCAGAGAGAGGCTACAATAAGCCTTCTTCCTCTGGAGAGCCTGGCACGTGTTCACCAGATGTACAGATCATTTATATTAAGTGTAAAGTGTGCGATGCTTTAATTACATAATTTATGGTATCTCAGAACCGCAACTACAATATTTTTCACTTGGTAATAAAAAAAAAAGAAAACTTTCTCTTGTAGTTTGGAAAGCAGGTTTAATCGATATTTACACAGTAGATTCAAAGTATAACATTAGATCATGAAACGTTAAAGGAGGAGTACAATTATTATTAATATTAAAGTTTTTTTTCCATCTCAGACACTGAGGGCATATCACTAGGATACGCCCCCAGTGTCTGGGACCTGCACCTATACCTAGAAAGGAGCCTGCAAAGTCCCATGGGGCACACCGCACATGTGCAGGCACCCTCCATGCATTCCTATGTGAGTGCCGAAAATAGCCGAGCACTGGCTTGGTTGTTTCCATCAGCCCTATAGAAGTGAATAGAGCAGTGGCCACGCTTGCGCAGTAAGCCTCCCATTAATTTCAAAGGGACTTCCGAAATTATCCGAGCATGCCGCTCAGCTATTTTCTTCACTTACATAGGAATGAATTAAGGGCGGCCGTGCATGCGCTGTGCGTCCTCCGGGACTTTTCGGGCTCCTAGACATATGCCCCCAATGTCTGAGATAGGAATAACCCTTAAAGTGTTCTGTTTTTTTTACATTGGAGGTACCGTGCCTCTATTTCCCCTAAACTGCAGCTTCCATCATTAGGAGTCATACCTATACCCAGTTGTTACATGGCTGCCTTTTCATCCTAAGATCCGATACTGTATACAGTGGAAGAAGCGTAAGAAACTGCTGCTCCTCTATTTCTGTGTGGAGGGGACAGAGGATCAGTTTATATCATGGTTATGAAATGGGCCTTTATAAACTCGTCTCGTAGATTGTAAGCCCTCGCAGGCAGGGAGCTCTCTCCTTCTGTACCAGTTTGTAACTCGTCTTGTTCATGCTTAGTCTAATTGTGTGTATTATGTATACCCCTTATCATATGTACAGCGCCCGCCATGGAATGAATTGCACTTTAATAATAATACATGGACATATCGTGATGTCTTGCACAGTTCTCCCATGTTTCTGGAGGAGCTCTTTAGTTGCCACTGTCAACATACCCATGTTTTGGGGCCTAGTTCATGTTGAGTCACCTCACAGGGTTGTGTCATAAGAAGCCTTTTGTTTTGGACACGGTTATGATTAGCACTTGTTATTTTTAACCTGGGATTAAAAGGTATGATGAAACTGCAAAGTTGTTGTAGTCAACGGAAGCAGTAATTAAAATATCGTCATTTGGGTGCAGACATCCACATTTGAGTTCATCCTTCGGTGAAGCCAACATAAGCCACATCTATACTTTAAAGTGTCACTGAGAGAACACACAACTCTTGATGTTATAGCGACATCTGGGCAGTAGGTACCATGGAAGCGGAGGAATCGGCTGATACGGGGTCTGAACTCCGGAAGGGGCCTGAGAGAAAGACAAATGGGTTTATTTTTAGGGACGAGGGAGCAGTGAGTATGGGGCCCCTAGTCCTTGCACTGATATCGGACACCACTCCCTGGACTTCTCCGCCAGGCATCTGCACTGCACTGGCAGCGCACAGCTTCAGGACGGGATGTAGGGTGTTTTTTTGCCCGATGGGGATTTATGGAACAGGTTGAGCAGCTAAGTCTGCTCTATGTACAGCGGGCCAGCTGTATTATACAGCTAACGCACTACTGCAGTGGCCAGGATCAGAGATAACACTGATACCAGGGATATTGCAGTCAATAGTGAGCACAGAACCTAAGTCCTTAGACCCAGGGAGGGGAAAGACACGCACAAAAAAAAAAAAAAATTAAGCTTCAAAAATATAAAAAAAAAAAAAAAAAAGATTAAAATATATATATATAAAAAAAAACCTCAGTTAGAAAAATACACACAATTAGTATGTATGCTGCACGTTAGCAACTTAAAAAAATTATCAAAAGGTTGTATGTGCTCCAAAGTAGTACCAATTAAGACTAACGCTCACTAAATAAGTTATGCCCTCATATAGGTAGCATTACCCGTTTTTCTTTTTCCTTGCTCCTCCAGGCCTCGTGAACCTACCATCGCTCCCTGCTGGAACGGTGTACGCTGCTCTCTAGCTGTTGCGCTAATCAGGAGCTGAATTTGCCAATGGCCGCTCAGAGGTGCACTTCTATGGAGCTTGAGTGAATTGTTCTGCATGTAATTGAATAAAGGCTTAGGAGCGCGGAAATACCCAGATCTAATGTGAAGTGTACTCCTCTGGGTCTTTTTCCATAATTAGGGAATAGGTGTTCAGGCCATTTCTACATGTGTTGCACCCACAGGAATTTCAGGATGACGCTCGGAGGACGTATGTGGAAAGTATGTTTTTCCTTGTCTAATGTAGGGCATGTTGGCACATTGCGCAGACTGTAATATTTCATTCAGGTGCTATGTATATCCCTCTACTTACCATGCATGTGCCTGAGCCTGGGGAGATGACCGTAATATGCATGATTTCTGGGGGTTCAGGGGAGCTGCAAGTTATGCTTGGACAGAAGTATGTGGAATAGAGCATACTGCCATATGACCTATCTGAAATGTACTGTGCGTTCTAAATATTCCTTCCTCGCCGTCCTTGCTCATAATTGTTACCACTTTTTGCTTCTGAAAAGGTATAAAAATGAATGAGCACTTCTATACTTAGGCTGTGATTATAGAGCTCCAGTGGGAACTATATAAAAATATATATATATATATATATATATATATATATATATATATACACACACACCCACCCCTACAATTACCAGGATTTCATCGTAGTAAGTTAAATGGAACCTTTTATGGTTAATTATTTGCATGAACTCATTTACACTGTGTGTGCGCCCCCTTCTGGTTTTGACTTGTATAGCACCCTGCCTTTTATTGTCCTTAGCTTTACATTGTAGGAACCTTCTGATGTTTGTGTTTAAAACTAAAGCCCCGATGACACTTTTATGACTTGATGAGGACAGGAGGTAGCAGAACAAAGCTCTGTACACAGAAGTAGCCGCAGAACCAAATAATATGGAACTAAGCTCAGTGCAGTACATACATTAACAAAACTAACTTTATAATGTAAAGGAATATAATATATATATATATATATATATATATATATATATATTCGGTGGGGGTGGTGACATACCCCTATAGTGTACATGACTTCTGCAGCTAATCATTGGCCTCAGTGGGGCCAGTGATTGGTTACAGTGGTCATATACGGGCACGTCACTGCAGCAGCCAAAACAATTGGCAGGCTGTTCCGGCAGAGGACAGCCTGCTGGAGTTTGCCGGATCTGGCATAGCTGGATATTGCCATATTATGGAATCCGACGGTCTCCGCAGGATAGGCCATCAATAAAGCAAAAGCGGAAAACCCCTTTAATAAAACGGGAACAACCCCCTCTAAGATGTATACCGAACAGCCAGAACTTTTAAAGCCACCTGCCTAATTTTGTGTCGGTCTCCCACCTTACTGCTGAAACAGCTCTGACCAGTAGACATGGACTCCCAAAAAAAGTATGAAGGTGTCATGTGGTATTGTGCCCCGATATTGGCATAGAGATCCTTTAGGCCCTGTAAGTAGTGAGGTGGGGCCTCCGTGGATCCGACCTGTTTTTCCAGCACATTAGTACAGCTATTTGTTATAGTATCATTAATCCCAGGGCGCTGTGCAAAGGTAAAAGGGTTTCCATACATCACGAGCAGAGTGACAGACTTGTATATGGGAAAGACCCTCCTATATGGTGATGTAGGGTTATTGTACATTGTAGACTTCTGATGATAAATCATTTCAAAATCCAGGCTGTCAAGTGGTGCTAGTAATTTATATTTTTAACCCCTACCTCCCTCGTAGTTTACTTATCCGGCACAGACGGGAAGACATTTCTGAACGTATGGTACGGCAATGCTTAGAGGATGAGCCCTCACCATCTGTAGCAAAACAGCTGACACTCTAGTCTGCAGCAATAAGAATTGAAATCCTGACCATTTAACCCCTTGGGGGCAGTGATTAGAAGGAGGGGCGCTTCCTCTGTCTCCTCTCTGCCGTGCTTAGAGCAGCATAATCTTCCGACAGGTTCCATTTATAGGGGTTGTGCAGTTTCAGGATATTGATGGCCTATCCTCAGGATAGGTCATCAATATCAGATCCTGACACCCCTGCCGATCAGCTGGTTGAAGAAGCCGTGGAGGTGCAGTGTAATTATACCTTCCACTCCCATTCAAGTGAATGGAAAACAGGAAGGTGTAATTACACTGCACTGCCACAACAGTCTAATGCAGTGGTGGTGACCCTATGGCACGGGTGCCAGAGGCGGCACTCAGAGCCATCTTTGTGGGCACATGCACCCTGGAAAAAATCTATGGTGTACCAATATGCCTTCTCCTGCCATTTATCAGCACAGCGCAGGACGCACTATGACTAGCACCGGCAGCACATTGAATGTAGGCAGGCTATTATAGCTAAAATAGCAAAACTATTAAATATTTGTTTTTTATTTATTTATTTTTTTCTCCACTATATTCACTGAGGAAAATAAACTGTCAGATGAAATGCAGAATGTAAAAGTAAATCCCCCATTAAAAGTGCCCTGTCTGACCCAGGAAGAAGTACAACAGCGACTTAAAAAGATTAAAATAGACAAATCGCCAGGACCGGATGGCATACACCCCCGTATCCTAAGGGAATTAAGTGATGTCATAGCCAGACCATTATTTCTGATATTTACGGACTCTATAATAACAGGGAATGTTCCACAGGATTGGCGCATAGCAAATGTGGTGCCAATATTCAAAAAGGGTCCAAAAACAGAGCCTGGAAATTATAGGCCGGTAAGTTTAACATCTATTGTTGGTAAACTGTTTGAAGGGTTTCTAAGAGATGCTATTTTGGAGTATCTCAATGAAAATAAGCAAATAACGCCATATCAGCATGGCTTCATGTGGGATCGGTCATGCCAAACAAATTTAATCAGCTTCTATGAGGAGGTAAGTTCTAGACTTGACAGCGGCGAATCAATGGATGTCGTATATCTGGACTTCTCCAAAGCATTTGACACCGTACCTCATAAAAGGTTAGTATATAAAATGAGGATGCTCGGACTGGGAGAAAATGTCTGTATGTGGGTAAGTAACTGGCTGAGTGACAGAAAACAGAGGGTGGTTATTAACGGTACACACTCAGATTGGGTCACTGTAACTAGTGGGGTACCTCAGGGGTCAGTATTGGGCCCTATTCTCTTCAATATATTTATTAATGATCTTGTAGAAGGCCTGCACAGTAAAATATCTATTTTTGCAGATGACACTAAACTGTGTAAAGTAATTAACACTGAAGAGGACAGTATACTGCTACAGAGGGATCTGGATAGATTGGAGGCTTGGGCAGAAAAATGGCAGATGAGGTTTAACACTGACAAATGTAAATTTATGCACATGGGAAGGAATAATGCAAGTCACCCGTACATCTTAAATGGTAAAACACTCGGTAACACTGACATGGAAAAGGATCTAGGAATTTTAATAAACAGCAAATTAAGCTGCAAAAACCAGTGTCAGGCAGCTACTGCCAAGGCCAATAAGATAATGGGTTGCATCAAAAGGGGCATAGACGCCCGTGATGAGAACATAGTCTTACCACTTTACAAATCACTGGTTAGACCACACATGGAGTACTGTGTACAGTTCTGGGCTCCTGTGAACAAGGCAGACATAGCAGAGCTGGAGAGGGTTCAGAGGAGGGCAACTAAAGTAATAACTGGAATGAGGGATCTACAGTACCCTAAAAGGTTATCAAAATTAGGGTTATTCACTTTAGAAAAAAGACGACTGAGGGGAGATCTAATAACTATGTATAAATATATCAGGGGTCAGTACAGAGATCTGTCCCATCATCTATTTATCCCCAGGACTGTGACTGTGACAAGGGGACATCCTCTGCATCTGGAGGAAAGAAGGTTTGTACACAAACATAGAAGAGGATTCTTCACTGTAAGAGCAGTGAGACTATGGAACTCTCTGCCTGAGGAGGTGGTGATGGTGGGTACAATAAAGGAATTCAAGAGGGGACTGGATTTATTTCTGGAGTGTAATAATATTACAGGCTATAGCTACTAGAGAGGGGTCGTTGATCCAGGGAGTTATTCTGATTGCCTGATTGGAGTCGGGAAGGAATTTTTTTTCCCCTTAAGTGAGGAAATTGGCTTCTGCCTCACAGGGGTTTTTTGCCTTCCTCTGGATCAACTTGTAGGAAACAGGCCGAACTGGATGGACAAATGTCTTTTTTCGGTCTTATATACTATGTTACTATGTTACTATATTGGACTGTAGTATTCAGGTTAAATCTCTGTGTTGGCACTTTGCGATAAATAAGTCGGTTTTGGGTTACAGTTTGGGCACTTGGTCTCTGAAAGGTTCGCCATCACTGTTCCAGATGGTGTGCTGGTAGACTTTGAAGAGGATTCATTGCTCGCACAAGCACCACACCCTCTTCAGCTGGTTGGCACGGGTATAAGAAGTTGGACTCCTGCTAATCTGGTATTGATGACCTGACCTGACTGACCTAAACTGGACTGCAGGTCCTTAAACTCTTTTATACATGAACTGGTGCCATGTTGCAGTTCTGGCTCAATTCTCAGTCAGAGTTTGCAGAAAAGTGGAGCATCCTCTGAGCTTTGCTGCCATATATGTCTAGCATGGGAAATCCTCTTTAATGGCTGAAGAGCTAATTAAGATATTTGCATTTCCACAGTTTTAGACAGTAGTGGGATTTGTCACGCCCTTTGTTTCAGAATTCTGGATTTAAAGGCTATGTACACCTTTTGGGGCCTTTTTTTTATTGTTGCATTGTACACATTTTGAGGTAAATATCATTTTTTCATTTGGTCTTTATTAAGAAAAATGTAACCACTGTATTTGTGCAGCCTTGAGTTTATCTAGTAGCAGGCTCTGAATTTTCACTCCGTTCCATCAAGCAGCTCAGCTGTCGGGCTCCTTCTCTTTGACCTTAGAAACTCTCATTATAGCTAAATTTTTACCTTACTGATAAGAATGTGGCTTAAATAAGTGTTTATGACCTTTTAGTAATTTAGAAATAAGGAGGGGACACGGGGCTAAAGATAAGTCCTATACAGTGCCTTGCAAAACTATTCACCCCCCCCCCCCCCCCACCTTTGACTTTTTCCGTGTTTTACTGCCTTACAATCTGGAATTAACATGGATTGTTTGAGGATTTGCATAATCTAATTTACAGAACATGCCCACAACAAATGTTTTTTTTTTGTTTGTTTTTTTAAATTATTGTGCAGCAAACAACAAATAGGACAGAATAACAGAAAAAGTAAATGTGCATAACCATTTACTCCCCTAAAGTCAATACTTTGTAGAGTCACCTTTTGCGGCAATCACAGCTCCAAGTCGTTTTGGATAAGTCTCTATGAGCTTGCCACATCTTACCACTGGGATTTTTGCCTATTCCTCCTTGCAAAACTGCTCGAACTCCTTCAAGTTGGATGGTTTGCGCTTGTGAACAGCAATCTTTAAGTCTGACCACAGATTTTCTATTGGATTGAGATCTGAGCTTTGACTAGGCCATTCCACCACATTTACATCTTTCCCCTTTAACCACTCAAGTGTTGCCTTAGCAGGGTATTTGGGTCATTGTCCTGCTGGAAGGTGAACCTCCGTCCTAGCCTCAAATCACACACAGGGTGGTAGAGGTTTTGCTCAAGAATATCCCTGTATTTAGCACCATCCATCTTTCCCTCAACTCTGTCCAGTTTCCCAGTCCCGGCTGCTGAAAAACATCCCCACAGCATGATGCTGCCACCACCATGTTTCACTGTGGGGATGGTGTTCTTTGGGTGATGTGACGTGTTGGGTTTGCGCCAGATGTAAAGGGGGAATATTAGTTACCAATATTGAGCGAATATCAATAATTAATATTCATAAATAGGCGGAACCATCTACAGATAACTCCACCTATTTATACCTTAACAACACACTTCTATTACCTAGCACGTCACCAAGTCGCTTACACTTACTATCTGCATGCGCCTAACTCACTACGCTAAATGCTAATAAATACACGCTACACAATTCTGCTAAAACCACGGTATTTATTAAAGCTTGACGCACACAGATATATACTAAATAGCACAACACTACAAATACAGTACTAACTACACTACACAATCCCAAATTCCTCCCAACACTCTAGCTAATACAAATTACACACACACACTTAATAGGGCAGCCCACCCAGCCTGGTTCTGGTCTATCCCTAGGGGGACGGGAGGAGCAGTAAGGGGGTACGTGGCAACAGTACAGACTGCAGAAGGGGTAGCCAGCAGGGTTGGCAGGGGTCAGCTGGCAGGGGTAAATGTAGGCAGGTGTAGGTGAGATAGGGGTAATGTGGGATAAGGGGTAATGCAGGGGTAATGTGGGATAAGGGGTAATGCAGGGGTAATGTGGGATAAGGGGTAATGCCGGGGTAATGTGGGATAAGGGGTAATGCCGGGGTTAATGCCGGGGTTAGGTGGGATAGGGTTAATGCAGGGGTAATGTAGGGGTTATATGGGAGTAATAGGGGTAATGCAGGGGTGATCGTTGGTGGGATAGTGGGGTAGTGCAGGGGTTAATGATACTTATGCCGCTCGTTGTCTAGGGATGCTCGTTCTTCCAGGGGATGATCCTCTTCTTCTTGTGGGCGGCCGGCGCAATCTGCCCAGTGCAGGGCCTGCCGGACTTATATGTCCGGCAGCCCGCACTGCCGCACCGCCCACACAGTGGCGCGCGAGCGCGCACCACCGTGAGGGACACGTGGGCCGGCGCGGTGAAATGACGTCACCGCGCCTGCCCGCGCCTCCCTGCACGCGCGCCGCAGGGCCGCGCGCGCGGGCTGACAGGCGGGGAGATCCTTTGATCTCCCGGCTGTCTCTCCCTGCATTCCGGGCAGCGCGATAGTAATGCGGAATGCGCATAATAGAGGGAGGGGAGGTATCTCCCCTTCTCTCTATTATGTATAATTACCTGCAGCTGTGCTGTAGATAATTATAACAAAAGGAATTGAATTCTATTAGAATTCAGCCTTTTGTTCACACCAGGATGAACAGACCTTGTCCGGTCATCCTGGTGCCTCTAACCAGATTACATCAATGTGAATGCTTGGGGCACATTCACATTGATGTAACTGGTCTAGGGTCACAGAAGGGACATCTAAAAGGGGGCCTATGGAATGGGGAATTTATATATATTATATATATATATATATAAAGGGGGCAAATTATATGAATTTAAGGGGGCATTTAAAGGGACACATGCCCATATTCCCACAGGGGCAGAAGTGAGCCTCTGGGGAAAAACAAAGGCAGATGTGCGCAGATGTTGGGCACATCTGTGCACATTGCTTATTAGTGGCTTAGTTATGCCTAATATATATGCATGCCTGCCGGGGCATGCATATATATATATATATTCACGCCACCCTTCCTCAACACCAGACATAGCGTTTTCTTTGGCCGTAAAGTTCAATTTTTGTCTCATCAGACCAGAGCCCCTTCCTCCATACATTTTGGGAGTCTCCCACATGCATTTTTGCAAACTCACAATGTGCCTTTTTGTTTTTAGATGAAAGTAATGGCTTTCTTCTGGACACTCTGCCATAAAGCCCAACTCTATGGAGCGTACGGCTTATTGTCGTCCTAAGTACAGATACTCCAGTCACTGCTGTGGAACTCTGCAGCTCCTCCAGGGTTACCTTAGGTCTCTGTGCTGCCTCTCTGATTAATGCCCTTCTTGCCCGGTCAGTGAGTTTTGGTGGGCGGCCGTCTCTTGGCAGGTTTGCTATTGTGCCATGTTCTTTTCATTTGGTTATAATAGATTTGATGGTGCTCCTGGGGATCATCAAAGATTTGGATATTTTTTTATAACCTAACCCTGACTTTTACTTCTCAACAACATTGTTTCTTACTTGTTTGGAGAGTTCCTTGGTCTTCATGGCAGTGTTTGGTTAGTGATGCCTCTTGCTTAGGTGTTGCAGCCCCTGGGGCCTTCCAAAAATGTGTGTATATGTAATGACAGATCATGTGACACTTAGATTAGGGGCAAATACATATGCATATGACAATTTTCTGTTTTCTATTTCTAAACAATAGTTTTAGTTATATATTTTTCTCATTTCACTTCACCAACTTAGACTCATGTGTTCTGATCCATCACATAAAATTCAGATTAACAAAACATTGAACTTAAAGCTGTAATGTAACAAAATCCGAAAAAAGTGAAGGAGGGGGGGGGGTGGATACTTTTGTAAGGCACTGTATAGGTTCAGATAAGACATGCCTTGCTGGGTACTTGGTAACTCACAAAGATGGTCCTGTATTTGTGACCCGAATCACAGGTGCTCATGTGCTGAGCAGGGACACTAAGAACTGACAGTGTCTCTGCCCCGGAGTCTCGCCACACGCATGCTACTACCTGCAAATAGATATGTAGTCCTGCCACATGCATTCTGCTACTCTTTATTAGACAGAGCAGAGACTTTTACTTCCCTCTGCGGTTTTTCACGTTTTGCTGCGGTCTTTCAACCTGTGATTCTGGTCACACATACGGGACCATCTATGTGAGTTACCAAGTACCCAGCAAGGTATGTCCTATCTGAACCTATATATTATTTATCTTTAGCCCCGTGTCCCCTGATGAGTCTAGGGCTTCTAATAATTAGATGAAATGCGTTGGGACACGTTACACTTTATTTTGTTTTTTGTTTCTTTTTGTTTGCACTTTTTCTGGCACTTTTCTATGGCACTTTATGCCCCATAGACAGTGTTAGTGTATTTAGGACTAGGGCTGTCTAGGGCCTTGATAATGGGGTAAGGTTCCGGACGGGACCGCTTTTTTCAGGGTGATGACTCCGTATTAGGAGGTCATCAGTGCATACTAGGTTGGTGAGGGCATATTAGGGTGAGTATAGGACCCAGTTCCCTCACTTAATTCTGACAGAGGTGACACTATACGGAAACTACGTGAACTGTATAAATAGGACGGAGCCACTGCTCATCGAACTGGGCCTCGATCCATACCTGCCCTGTGCAGAACTACTGGACGGGTAAGATCTATTTATGAATTTCTTTATACCAGTCCATATTACAGTTCTCCCTACTATTGATAGAAGATAGTGATCGCGATATGCCTGATGTTTTTGAGTGTTTTTTTGCTCGGAACTAAGGGTTTTGCCTTAGGTGATCTATTTTTGGATCACCCGATTCTTATCTAGATTAATATTAAAAGTTATGTCTTAGATCTCAATACTGCTCCCTTTAATATTCTAGTCTGAAGTACGCCAATGCAGACTCCAAATATAATCCCTTCTCATATCCCCATGATAAATTCCCTCAATATCGATTGCATTAGTTCTTGGCAGTCCAGATCTGTTTTCTCAGGCCTCATTGAAGCATCGGTGAATCATGGATGTGTGCTGTCCTTTGAGATCCGACAGCCCACATCTCCATTGATTTTAGTGTATTTATTCCAATATCCACGTTTTCCAAGGTCAGTAGAGTTTATGGGTCCGTGAAAATCACTGACAGATCACAGGTGGCATCCACAGTAGTTTTCTCTGATTATTGGTAGGAGATGCTCTGGAAATCCCTTTTTCATCCTGGCAGTGCTTGTGGGAAACAGAGGGCAAAAAATAGACTTGGACCAACTTGGACCCTTCACAATCATCTTTGCACCCTGACAGTTTTGTCATGGATGCCATCACAGACACGAATGTGTAAATGACTCCTTAGTCTGTCCTTTACTGGAGATTGCTGTGCGCTCAAGGTTGCTGGAGTTAATACTGTAGTTAAAAACGACTGTGGTTTATGGGGTCATTATACAGTACAGTGCCATGCCCAAATAGGACTTTGCACGGAAGAAAAAAATTCTGTTAACTTCATCTATAAATTTCAGTTAGTATATCACATCTACTTCGGAATGCTACACACTGAAGGCATTAGAGACCTGGTTGGTATGTTTGCACTTTCCAGCTATAACCTGTTTAAGTCATTTGATATCTTTATGTATGTATTCTGTGATTTTTACTAATTGTTACTTTCTGCATTTTTCCATAGCAAATACTAGCACTTTATACCCATATCATTGAGGTTGAGCCCATGCTTCAGATTTCCAGTATTGTTTCAGTCTAGAAATTTTTGTAACAACTTACTCTGATTTTCACACTTCAATCCTTATGTATACATAATTTTGTGTTCGTATTATTTATTTGAAAGCCCCATTAACCCCTTCTACCCCGGGCCAGTTTTCACCTTCCTGCCCAGGCCATTTTTTGCAAATCTGACATATGTCACTTTATGTGGTAATAGCTTTGAAACACTTATTTATCTATGCCATTCTGAGATTTACTCGTAACACATTGTACTTCTTGATAGTCATAAATTTGAATCCATATATTTCACCTTTATTTATGAATAAATCCCCAATTTATCAAAAATTTTGAAATTTCAATTTCTCTTCTTTTAAAACAGAAAGTGATACCTCATAAAATATTTATTACTTAACATTCCCCATATGTCTACTTTATGCTGGCATCATTTAGTAAATGTCATTTTTATTTTTTTAGGACGCTAGAAGGCTTAGAATTTTAAAAGCAATTCTTAAAATTTTTAAGGAAATTTCCCAAACCCACTTTTTAAGAATCAGTTCAGGTCTGAAGTCACTCTGTGGAGCTTACATAGTGGAAACCCCCCATAAATGACCCCATTGAAGAAACTACACCCCCATAACTTATTCAAAACTGATTTTACAAACGTTGTTAACCCTTTAGGTATTCCACAAGAATTAAAGGAGAATGAAGATGAAATTTAAAAATTTCACTTTTTTTTGGGCAGATTTTACATTTTAATCCATTTTTTTCTTTAACACACCGAGAGTTAACGGCCAAACAAAACTCCATATTTTTTACTCTGATTCTGCGGTTTACAGAAACACCCCACATGTGGTCGTAAACTGATGTAAGGGCACATGTTAGGGCGCAGAAGGAAAGTAACGCCATATGGTTTTTGGAAGGCAGATTTTGCTGGACTGGTTTTTAGATGCCATGTCCCATTTGAAGCCCCCCTGATGCACCCTTACAGTAGAAACTCCCAGAAAGTGACCCCATTTTGGAAATTAGGGGATAAGGTGCCAGTTTTATTAGTACTATTTTGGGGTACAAATGATTTTTTTTATTGCTCTATATTACGTTTTTTGTGAGGCAAAGTAACCAAAAAATGGCACCGTATTTTATTTATTTTTTTACAACATTCATCTGACATGGTAGATCATGTGCTATTTTTATAGAGCAGGTTGTTACGTACGCAATTATATCAAATATGTGTACTTTCTTTGTTTCAGTTTTACATTATAAAGCATTTTTTGAAAAAAACAATTTTTGTGTCTCCATTTTCTGAACGGCTTATTTTTTTTTTTTTGCCGATCGTCTTGTGCAGGAGCTTGTTTTTTGCAGGAAGAGTAGGAAGAGCAGATTGTTGACGTGGCAATATCTAATATGTATACTTTTTTTTATTTATTTCACTTTAACACAATAATAGCAGTTTTGAAGTTAAAAAATCATATTTTAGTGTCTCCATTGTCTAAAAGTCATAATTTTGTTTTTTGACTGATCGTCTTAGGTAGGGTCTCATTTTTTGCGAGATGAGGTGACGGTTTGGTACTATTTTGGGGGGGCATACGCCTTTTTGAATGCTTGGTGTTGCACTTTGTGATGTTAGGTGACAAAAAATTGCTTTTTTGGCACTGTTTTAATGTTATTTTTTTTTACAGTGTTCACCTGAGGGGTTAGGTCATATGATATCTTTATAGAGCTGGTTGTTACGGATGCAGCGATACATAATATGTATACATCGGGCTGCCTTGCCAGAAACTACTTACAGACAGGTACAGAGGGATAGAGGATCCTGCCCACTACGATCTACAAGGGAAGGGGAAGGAACACAGTTGGTGAGGGTAACAACTGCTCATCTGGCTTTTAGGTGGCAGCATGCTCATTGCAGGTGGAAGGCTTTCCTGAAGAGGTGGGTTTTCAGTTTGGATGTTGGGGGAGAGTCTGAAGTGCTTGAGTATCGAGTTCCAGTTTAGGGAAGAGGCATGTGAGAAAACTTGTAGTCGATTGTGTGAAGAACAGATAAGGGCAGAACAAAGATGAAGGTCCTGTGAGAATCGGAGATTACAAGTGGGAATGTATCTGGAAAGCAGGTCATATGTAATTGTTGGTGTTTTAAACCAAATTCGCTGGAAGAGATTGACAGAAGGTAGAGGAGTAATGTGGCGAGAGTTGATTTAACTGGGCAGCATCGCTGAACATAGATGGGAGGCCACAGAGGAGATTGTTGCGGTAGTCCAGACGGGAGATGATCAAGGCATGCATTAACACAGGGATCAACAACCTTTGGCACTTAAGCTGCTGTGAAACTACAGCTCCCATCATGCACACTTACTCTGCTATTCTGGTAAATCCCATAGAAGTTTGAGGAGGATTCTGGGAGTTGTAGTCACAGCACATCTGGAGTTCCAGTCCAAGGTACCACTTGTAACCGAACCTGAGTTCGGGAAATGTTTTTTTACAATATAAATTAATTTATGAAGTTGTTATGCGAAGTCTCGTGAGACTTCGCAAAGTAATAACTTCGGTTCATATACTGTACAGAGCTCCTGCTCCGTACAGTAATCAATTGAAGTTTTAAGCGAATCGACTTTGGATGTTTCATCATCCGAAGTTGATTTGTTCATCCCTACTCAGGATAGTCATCAATATCAAATTGGCAGGGGTCTGACTCTTGGTATCTCCGCTGATCAGCTGTTTGAAGAGAAAATGTATACTGAAGAGCCGTATCATTGAGGTGAATAGGATTACACCTGCTCACCGCTGTGGTTGCAACAGTGTGCACGTAAACAGTGAAGAGAAGGCAGCACTTGTACGAATATGGCCTTTTCTTCAAACAGCTGATCGGCTGGGAGTCGGACCCCTGACGATCTGATATTGATTACCTATTCTGAGGCTAGGTCATCAATATAAATAAAGTGGACAACCCCTTTAACAAAATTAAGGCCTAGTGGCCAGTGTGAAAATTGCAGACCCAGACAGATAGTGACATAGAAAAATGAAAAAAAAAATCACCAAAAACTCTAAAAAAAAAAAAAAAAAAAAAAAAAAAAAAAAAAATGTTTAGCATAAAAGAGTGCTTTTAAACAATAGGTAATTTTCTGATGGCACATTTCTTTTAACGGTAAATGACTGTTTACACTGGGCAAATATCGCTATGATTCAGTCGTTTTGTGAAAGTGTAACAATAGTTGGCCAATGTAAAGGCACAGAGACCAATTGTAACTTCTATTTTTCCTCCATTGTAAAGCTTTGATAATAGGGTGGAGAAATGTTTAAACATATGATCTACCCATGTAAGATACAGTGCCAGCTGCTATGACGCGCCACATCTGTGGAAATGTCATTTTGTTTTTCGCACTGCTAGGAGATTTTCTTTTCAGTAGAGGGCGCCAGAGTTGTTCTGGAAGCTGCATGCTTGGAGATAACAGATTGTACTGTACTGCCTCCCTTTACTGGCCAACTGAATATCCTAAGGATTTTTATGGTCGCTCGTGATAACTTTCTATCATTTTGCCTATTTAAGTAAGCCTAATGGCCATTTACATGGCCCAGTATTAAGTATTATTGCAGGTTACTAGTGTCTCATTAGTGGACAATATAAATGAGTATGATGAGCAATAAACAATAATTTAGATCATCACAGAAGGCATTGCTGCCTAATGTACAAGAGAGCTGTCACTTAAAAACAATGACACGCCTTTGGTCTGTGTGTATTGTGTACTTTCCAACTGTTGAAAAGCCCAAGTTAGGACAACAATAGCGGCATGCATACTGCGCCATGGCAATATTTTTTTTTACAATAAACCACGTGTCTAACTGTGGCCTAGCTATCCATGCCCATTCCCCCCCAGTTCTCTTTCTGCCCTATTCAGTAGGTATGCATCTTCACAGCAGAATGCTCCCTTAGTGCCCCTTAAACAATAGTTAACCCCTTAAGGACCGGGCTCATTTTCACCTTAGGACCAGGCCATTTTTTGCAAATCTGACCAGTGTCACTTTATGTGGTGATAACTTTAAAACGCTTTTTCTTATCCAGGCCATTCTGAGATTGTTTTTTCGTCACATATTGTACTTCATGACACTGGTAAAATTAAGTCGAAAAATATCAAATTTACCAAAAATTTGGAAAAATTAGCAATTTTCCAAGTTTCAATTTCTCTACTTCTATAATACATAGTAATACTGCCCAAAAAAGTTATTGATTTACATTCCCCATATGTCTACTTCATGTATCGATCATTTTGGGAATGCCATTTTATTTTTTGGGGACGTTACAAGGCTTAGAAGTTTAGAAGCAAATCTTGAAATTTTTCAGAAATTTTCAAAAACCCACTTTTTAGGGACCAGTTCAGGTCTTAAGTCACTTTGTGAGGCTTACATAATAGAAACCATCCAAAAATGACCCCATTCTAGAAACTACACCCCTCAAGGTATTCAAAACTGATTTTACAAACTTTGTTAACCCTTTAGGTGTTCCACAAGAGTTATTGGCAAATGGAGATGAAATTTCGGAATTTCTATTTTTTTGTCACCTTGTCTCAAAAAAAGTGTAATATAGAGCAACCAAAAATCATATTTACCCTAAAATAATACAAACAAAACTGCCACCTTATCCCGTACTTTCCAAAATGGGGTCACTTTTTTGGAGTTTCCACTGTAGGGGTGCATCAGGGGGACTTCAAATGGGACATGGTGTCAAATAACCAGTCCAGCAAAATCTGCCTTCCAAAAACCATATGGCGTTCCCTTCCTTCTACGCCCTGCCGTTTGGCCATACAGCAGTTTACGACCACATATGGGGTGTTTCTGCAAACTAGAGAATCGGGGCAATATATATTGAGTTTTGTTTGGCTGTTAACCCTTGCTTTGTTACTGGAAAAATTGATTAAAATGGAAAATTTGCAAAAAAATAGCTATTTTCGGACCGTTTTTATTTTTTGTTATTTACATCGTTGAACTGACAGGTTAGATTGTGTGCAATTTCTATAGAGCAGGTTGCTACGGACGCGGCAATACAAAATATGGCTACTTTTTGGGGGTTTTTGTTTCAGTTTTACATAATGCAGCATTTTTGAAAAAAATGATTTTTTAGTGTCTTCACATTCTGAAAGCCTTATATTTTTTTTTTTTTTTTTGGGCGACTGTCTTATGTAGGGGCTCATTTTTTGCGGGATGAGATGGCGGTTTGATTGGAACTATCTTGGGGTGCATATGACATTTTGGTCGCCTGCTATTACACTTTTTGTGATGTAAGATGACAAAAATGGCTCTTGACACCGTATTTATTTATTTTTTTGTTCACCTGAGGGGTTCGGTGATGTGTTATTTTTATAGAGCAGGTTGCGACGGACGTGCCGATACCAAATATGTATACTTTTTATTTATTTATTTAACTTTTACACAATATTATCATTTTTTAAAACAAAACAAATCATGTTTTAGTGTCTCCATAGTCTGAGAGCCCTATTTTTATTTTTTTTGGGGGTGATTGTCCTATGTGGGGTATCATTTTTTGCGGGATGAGATGACGGTTTGATTGGCACTATTTTTGGGTGCATACAACTTTTTGATCGCTTGCTATTAGTTTTTTAGATGTGAGGTGACAAAAACGTTTTTTTTTACATTGTTTTTATTTTATTTTTTTAACAGTATTTACCTGAGGGGTTAGATAATGTGATATTTTTATAGAGCAGGTTTTTACGGACGCGGCGATACATATGTATACTTTTTATTTATTTATTTTACTTTAACACAATAATAGCATTTTAGAAAAAAAAAATTATGTTTTAGTGTCTCCATAGTCTGAGAGCCATATTTTTTTATTTTTTTGGGCGATTGTCCTATATAAGGACTCATTTTTTGCGGGATGAGATGGTGGTTTTATTGGTACTATTTTGGGAGGCATACGCCTTTTTGATCACTTGGTATTACACTTTTTGTAATGCAAGGTGACAAAAAATGGCTTTTTTTACACCATTTTTTTGTGTTTTTTTTTAACGGTATTTGCGTGAGGGGTTAGGTCACATGATATTTTTATAGAGGAGATTTTTACAGACGCGGCGATACCTAATTTGTGTAGTTTATTTGTTTTTTTTTATTTTTATTCAGTGATATGTATTTTTCTTATTTTTACTTTTTTTTTAACTTTTTTTACTTTTTTTTTGACCCAGACCCACTTGGTTCTTGTAGATCCAGTGGATCTGGTGTCTATATAATACAGTACAGTACACTATATAGTGTACTGCACTGTATTTTTTTACTTTTCACAGTCTGGTCAGACTTCTGCCTTTAGCAGAAGTCTGACCAGAGTTACTATACCATGGCAAGCAGGACGCTTCTGAAAGCGTCCTGCTGCCATGGTAACCATCACCCGCTGCCATTACAGAGCAGCGGGTGATGGGAAGAGAGGTGAGCTCCCTCACTCTACTTTCCTCTCCTGTCGGGGGGGCTGCAAAGGTACGGCAGCCCCCCGATGGGAGAGGGAGCTCCCTCCATGTTAACACCTTCTATACCGCGGTCCGTAAGGACCGCGGTATAGAAGGGGTTAAACTGCTGACATCTGCAGCACAGATGTCAGCAGTTTATAGCAGGGGGTCAGCAATGTGCTGACCCCCTGCTATACCCACTAGACACCAGGGAAATGGATTGAAAGGAGGCGGGCGGGGGATCGCAATTGCGATCCTGCCTGCCGCACCGCCCGGCTCCCGCGCCGCCCACCCGCAGCACCGCAATAAGATGGCGGGGTGCAGGGGGGGGGGTTAAAATTTAACATTGGGGGCATATTTTAGTCTCTGATCCCCGCGGTCACAGACTGCAGGGATCAGAGACTACGGATAGCGCAGCAAACCGCAGGTCTGAATTGACCTGCGGTTTGCTGCGATCGCTGACATGGGGGGGGTCACAGGACCCCCCTGGGCATTGTGCCAAGATGCCTGCTGATTGATTTCAGCAGGCATCTTGTTCCGATCACCGCCACGTGCGCAGCGGTGATCGGAACTTCTCAGGGCCTGTACGCCCTTGGTCCTTAAGGTTAAATTATCACTAACTTTTCATGCAACTTTGTTACAAGCTACTATATAGGTTTTTACGTAACTTTTTGTTACATAGTTAATACGGTTGAAAAACCCCCCACAAAAGTCCATCAAGTTCTACCAACGTATAGGTGGGGATGTGTATTTTAGAAAAGGGAGTGAGTCCCACACTTCTACATTTTTATATTTTAAAGAATTCATATAAGCCTTTTTTAAAACTGTCCATTGTTCCTGCTGTGACCACGTCCTGTGGTAGACTACAGAGCAGAATGGCTTCTTCGTGCCACACAGTAGAATGATCCTTTAGTGCCCCAATGTTGCCACCACTGTAGTGTTATTAAAATACAGTAATACTCACCTAGCCTTGTTCCCCCTGTGAAAAGAGCACATCATACTCTCCCCAGCAGCTGGCTTGATGCATTGATGTCATTGTACCTGCTGACCAGGAGAGTACAAAGGCTGGGGGATGATCCCTGGCACAGGCCAGGGAATGGTGGAGCAAGAAGTCAACGGCTTTCTGTTTCACCATTATATTTAACTGTATCCGAATCCTGGACTGTCCAGTGAGATCCAGAATGTTTGGGAAGTATGGGATTGTCTAGGTGGGAAAGTTCATCAAATTTGAGAGAGTCTTTTTAAACCATTCATGTTTCATTGGTGGTATAAAAACTGGTTTTATGCATCTGCTCCTTCAGCAACATATAAGGAAAATTTGCCACAAATCTGGCCATTAAGTTGGTTTCTACTGTTAATATACTTGCTGATACAAATAATTTCTGATCTGAAATTATAATGTACGATTGTGGCACGTAAGTTAATACTACTGACTAAAATCTGAACCAAGTCTTCTACTTGTTCTAAATTATCAGATTCATTTTAGTCTCAAAGAGCTCCTGTTACATCCAAAGTCAGTTTCAAAGTGAGCATACTGCCATGTAGGGTAGGTGTCCCCAAACATAAACACGCCGTTCTTGTGAAAATCGAGTCCTCTAATCCTGAGAAATGTTTTTCTTTATTTTTATGCAGATAATGATTTTGATGCACCATGGGTAAGGTCACTCCATTCAGTGCACATGGCTTTTCCCTGCATCATCACTGCAAACTCTGAAATCTCATAGGCTGAAAATCAAACAAGGGGGATAGCAATGGTGCACCAAATGGAGCAGCCCCACTCACGGTGCACCAAAAGATGTCCGGTATTTGCACAAAAGTAAAAAGAAGCATTAGGGTACTTTCACACTTGCGGCATGTGGATCCAGCAGGCAGTTCCGTCCCGCCGGATCCGGCATACCGCATGACAACTGAAAGCATTTATAGACGGATCCGGCTTGCGGATCCGTCTAAAAATGCATTGCAAGTGCGGATCCCTCTCTCCGTTTGCCATGCGGATAGACGGATCTGTCTTGTATTTTTTTCAGTTTCACATGCGCATACCAGAAGGACAGTCAGTCATTTCTTAATGCCGGATCCGGCACTAATGTAAGTCAATGGGACTTAATGTCGGATCCGGCATTCCATCATGTGTTTCGGCATTTCAGGACGGAGATAAAACCGCAGCATGCTGCGGTTTTGTCAACGTCCAAATAACTTTCACATACTGAACAGAAGACATCCTGATGCATACGGATTTCTCTCTATTAAGAATGCATGGGGATAATCCTGATCAGTTTTTTTCTGGCATAGAGCCCCGACGACGGAACTCTATGCCGGAAAAGAAAAACGCCAGTGTTAAGGTACTCTTACTCAGGATTAGAGGATCAGATTTTCACAAGAAATGTATGGGTTGTTGTTCCTACATGGTGGTATGCCCACTTTAAAACAGATTTTATAGGTGACAGACTAATTTTTAATGATAAGAGTAATATCATTTTTTTTCAATTCTTTGATTATTTAGCTTTAAATGTGACCAGAGTAAGTAGGTACTTGTTTTAAAATGTGAATTCAAAAGAATGAATAAGCTAACACAGGCTAAGTGATTAAACATATTTACTAAGTGTAATTAAATATAATGTAAAATGGACAAATCACATACAGAGTAGTAAAAAGTAAATAATCATCACTGGCCTACACATACAATATGGACACATGAACGACACTCCAGAGTGTACAAGAGATTGTAATAGATCAATTTATTCTAACTAGAATGAAGTTCCAAGTGGAGTGCCCACTAATTGTCTGTGCAACCCAGAGTTATGCCCATCAGCCCCTCCTCCAGTGTGCATCGTGCATGTCTCGGAGATAACCGCTTAGGAATTTGGCACTCTCAGCACACTGGGGGTTGGGGTTTGTGTATGTAACTAATTCACTGCATTGCAAGGAATATTAAAGAAACAGAGTTAAAGGGGATAGAACCAACCTGTTCTTAAAAATACTCTTGTAGTACAATAACACTACTATATCCACCTGTAACAAGAGTTCCTCGTGTCCCCATCTAGTGGCTATGGCTTAAGTCCCTTTGCACCTTCTCACCACCTATTCAAATGGGGGTGGCACCAGTCTGGAATGGACCTCTACGGACTATTTTTAGTTCCTTAATTTTATCACTTAAATCGCCAATAATCGATCACCAGATGCAGTGCTTCTAAGTCGATGCTGAGTTTTTAACCAATGAAGAGAATAGTAAAAAATAAATAAAACTACATATCCCACAATGAATCATTCACATTCCAAATGTCGAAATTCCCTCCCTGTTTTTGTGCATTGAAATGTGAAAGATTATAAAATGCTGTAGACTTGACTTTATTTTTTCGTTGTTTTTGAAGAAGTGCAATATCAATTTCCAGGTAGTCATAAGGAAGTGACAGAAGTATTAAGAGCAGAAGAAAGTTCTGTTCTGCTGCAGGGATGCTTAGGTGAAAATGAATGTGGCATCACTGTTTCATTGTTTGAGGTCTGATAGTTTGCCAAAGTAGTGGTTCTAACTTTTTATTACTTACTAGATACAGTGCATGGTTTAAAGGGAACCTGTCAGGAGATTCATGCTGCCCGAACCACAGGCAGCAGGAAATCCCGACATGCTCCCTGGTTACAAACGGCTATAGCTAATTACTGGCGCATAGATTGCCTGAAAGTGCTCCAAAATTATTAAGAGACATGCAGTTTGGTGCATTTTGTGCAAATAGACTATACTGTAATGCCAGTCTTAGTACCGTATATCTGCCCCGTAGTTCTAAAACAATCTGGGAACTTGATCAAAATCAAGCAGGCATCTCCCAACCTTGCCGAGGTAAGATAATTTCACTGGTAAAATTATGATTTTGCCAGTCCCAGCCTAATTATTATTTCACCAAATTTTATTACTAAAAATGTTGGTTTTCCAGTCTTTTTACTTGCTTTACTAGGTTGCTTCTGTGATGTTGTTTAATGTCTACAACTCCTGTAGAAACTCATATGTCTATATGGTAAAACAAACAGTAGTCTGATCCTGCTGCCTTACTTTATTCCTTTTTCACGTCTCGCCAACGAACCCACTAAACGTTTTTCTGAGAAAAGGTACAGTGCTCTTAGTCATACTAGACTTGTTCCTTGAGCAAGAATTGTTGGAAGTCACAGCAATGTGCCAAATAACAGAAGGACTTGTCAGATTGGACTGCTGTAGAGCTTTTATTTTTGCTTTTGGATGTTCTAAAAGCTGCGTTGTATCTGGTAATCCAGTATATGTTGCTTGCTATCCAATATTCTTGAATGGGTAACATAATAAAATGAATAACTGTAATCCTAAAGACTTTACATCTAATATAAAAAGGATTAGGCCCTGATTTATTAAGACCAGTGTGTGCTACATCGGTCTTATTGCTAGAGAGGGCATTGAATTTATGATAAGGCAGAGGCCTCATCATAAATTCAATGCCTCCTCCAGGACTCTGTGTGCCAGACTGAAGTCTACTCTAGTTCGTTGCAGTTTTTGGCGTAAATGATAATGATCGTGCTGAAGACGATGACCCCCCCCCCCCCCACTCAACACCCCCTTTTCATAAACTGGCAAGGGCAGCTGAAAACGCTGCTTGTGACTAGATCTAGTCACAATGGTGTTGGCGATTTTTTAACGCCGAAAACACGACTTAGGGTAATGATAGCTTCCACCCCTTAGTGTACCTTGTGTATGATGTGCAGAGATTTTGAAACTGTTGAGAATTTATTTTAGAACATCATTTTCTTTTATGTGTTGCTAATCTGCTAAGCCCTCACTTGCATTATCCGTTACGATGTAGAGTATCCTTGAGGCAATTCCGAAGATTTTAATATCCATGAAGAAACGTATGATAATATATTAAAGAAGAATAGGGATTGCCTTTTCTGAAACTATTATGCCACAGTCCTGCGTTTAGGGATCACTATATATGCAGTTGAGTTTTTCTGATGGTACGCTCAAACGACTGATTTTGAAAACATGCTTTTAAAGTCAGCATGGACCGATGCTGATTTTAAAAATGTTTTTTTGTGGGGTTTTTGTATACGTCAATGCAAATTGCATTTTTGCTTGCGGATACATGCAAAAAAAATCTGATGCATATGGAGCATGTCGCAAGTTTTTTTTGCCGCTTCCCATTCATTTCAAAAGGAGATTCAGCATAGATTCTACGCCAAAATAAGGCCTTTTTTTTTTTTCTTTTCAAAAGCAAGTGCTGCCGTCCACTAAAATCAACTGAAGGCTATTTTGAGGTTTTTTTGGTGCTGATTCCGTTCAGGAAACGTGCCAAAATCTGTACCCAAAGACCTAGGCCCTGCATGTGTTTTTTTTTTCCCTCTTGCTACCACATACCTAAATAAGATCATGCTTTGTTTTATATCTCCAAAGAATTTTAAAAGTTTTAAGGCACATCAAGAAACCATTCTCTCTCTCTCTCTCTTTCTCTCTCTCTCTCTCTCTCTCTCTATATATATATATATATATATATATATATATATAAAATAGATATAAGAACATGTGTTCATTAAAATAACGACTTTCCACCAGCCCCTCCTCCCTCCCTGCACTGTAACTGATGTATCGCTGGCCGATCTGTGAAGCATAGCGGCCGGAGATACAGTGTCACGTAGAAAGTCAACCATCGCTTTATAAGACGCACTACCTAACCCCCCCCCCACACACACACACACTTTTTGGGGGGAAAAAGTGTGTCTTATAAAGCGAAAGATATGGTAATATAATTGCAGCATTTTGGGTCAGCAAATTGCGATTACGATATGGCGATTAATTGCGATTGCTTTCGCAATATATTGTGTCGGTGTGTATATATATATATATATATATCTATTTTATTTTGAAAAACACTGCACATTTCAGTTCTTGAGTTCAGCATAACTACATTTCACATTATCAGTCATCTGTGTGAGCTTTTACCTTGAAAATCCAAACAGATAGACCTCTAGCACAATTCCCTTAAAATATCGCATCGCATATCGTTATCGCAATTTTTAGGGCCCTAATCACAATCGCACAAAATTCCCAGATCGTGCAGCCCTAATATATATACCCATATTTTCCGGCGTAAAAGACGACTGGGCATATAAGACGACCCCCTACTTTTCCTGTTAAAATATGGGGTTTGGGCTATACTGGCCGTATAAGACTACCCCTCTTCCAACGCACACCAAATAAAAATTAAATAGACGATCCGAGCACTCAGGGATAATACTAAGTGCCGGGAGATAGCTGGGCGCCGCTCTACACATACATATCATTATCTAACAATCGTTGGACCAGTGACAGGTCCTCTTAAGTTTCAGCACGCAGTATACCGGCGTATAAGATGACCCCAGACTTTCGACAAGATTTTCATGTGTTAAAAAGTAGTCTTATACGCCAGAAAATACAGTATATTTTCTTTATGGTTTTCTGTTCTTTACATTTTTATTACATTTCTCTCTATATTATGAATTTCAGGCCTAACATGTTTTGTACAGTTATTAATGACTTCAGTTATTCAAATTGACATACTGAGTCATTCGGAAGCAATGCTGAATCAAAGTTGCTTTATATAAAGTTGCTATTTATACCAATTTCAGAAATAAAGGTATAGGATAAACAGGGACCCATCTTTGGTCATTTTAGGATACTTTCACACGCACCCCTTTTTTATATTGTGGTGGTTTAGCTCATCAGTTAGATATGCTACTGTAGTAAATTGGACTTTTAAAGGGAGCCTGTCACCAGGAAATTAATGTTTAAGCCTGATTTTTTTTTGTGGCTATATAAATAAAGATTAGTATTATTATAAACCAGGCACATGTCCTTGTAGGGCTAGCTCGGCTAAATGTAATCATACCTTTTACTTAGCGATCTGTTGCTTCAGTCTGAAGAAAACACATTTTTAATCAATATGTGAATTAAGTGCACATAGGGCAGGCCCAAACATCTGTATGCTAACTTGCTCCTCCTGCATCCTCTTCCAGCCCTTCCCTCTCCTCTGTGATTGATAGTCCCAGGTTCCTGTATAGTCATCTCCCAAGGATCTGTCAATCAAGGAACTGCAGGGGCAGGTTCAGGAAGCAGGAGGAGCAAGGGTGCATAGAATGGCTTGGAACCGCCCCCAGTGCACTTAACTGCTCATTTGCGTGTCAATTGAAAGTACTTTTTCCTCCAGAATGAGGCAACGAATCATAAGGGTGTTGCCACAAATTCAAGATTTTTGTCAGGGGTGGATCATTACAGGAGAGTACTGACAAATACAACTTCTTCACTTTTTTTTTTCCAAACCACTCCAGGTTTTGGCTTAAAAAACTGCATCAACAAACCTGAACATGTGACCGTACCCTTAGAACACCTTTTGGACACCTAAAGTTTTAATTTATCGATAACTTGTAGTCCTAACCTTTTTAGTGGTACTGCTATACTTATAAACACCACTGCAAACTGTTTTTATGTAATGTTTGATGTTTTCTCTCTCCAGAAGTGTTAACGAACAGTGATGAGTCTCCAGTGATGGTCCCAGCAAAAATGAGCCAGCGGCAGGGTAAAGACGCATATCTGTCTCCAACCAAAGACCTGGTTCAAGCTACACTAAGCCCCAGCATCATCCACAGTCATGGTAGGAAACCCCATTCTGAATTTGGTTGCATTTTCACAAGTTCATTATTGATCCAAGATCTACACATTTTTCAGCCATCTCTGTGGTGCTGTGGATCTTGAATCTGGATTGTTGCTCTGCTGTAACCTTGAATATGTGTTCTCTATAGTGCGTCTTTTATTTTTAGATATCTTAAACCTGCAAGGACAACAGCCAGGACAACAGCAGATGTGATTTGTAATGATGCCAAAAAAAATGGGGTGCAGCTCAGTGTATGTCCTTTAAAATGTACTTGGTGTTTTCAAATTGCAGATTATTGAGGTAATTAGTCACACAATCTGGTGAAAACGGGACACATTTTAATTGCCTGTACTGTATGTACAGCTACAACACAACATGCAAAGGAAAAGTTAGATAATGTAGCCTTCGGACAAGGCGGTTGAAATATCAACCGTTTTTCCAGAATAAAATCATATTTTGTCCGAGTGTTTCATACTGATGACATATCCTCAAGATAGGTTATCACTATTTGAACGATGGGTGTCTGACACCCAGCACTCCCGTCGATCAGCTGTTTGAAGAGCTTGCCAAACATGGCGCCATCCATTGGATACTCGCTGTGCATTACCTGAATGGGGCTGAGCTGTGCTTAGGCCATGTGACTGACGAATGTGACGTCACAGGCCTAGGCCATGAGTGCAGTGGTCAAGCCATATTCGGACATGGCCATACACTTTTAGTCCTTATTGACCATTACAGTTGATCAATCTGGCCATACATATTCACTGAAGTCAGGAGATGGACAAAAGATCTATCTGGAAACCTTCTTTCAATTTGATCCACGAATGAACAAAAGATCGGTCGTCCGACAAAAATATTAAACACGGCAATTTTTTTTTTGACAATAATGGTCTATCGGTGATAGGTTACAACGATCGTTTGTAGATAAATTTACCTGATGAGCGATTTTTGGTTGCAATTGTTCACTTTGATCAACTTTAGGCTCAAACGTATGGGTACCTTTAATTATCATTGGATGTGGTCTGACCAACTTCTCTAAGATTTGTACAGCAGAACTGGGATTTCTGTGAAAGCATTATGTCTATTTTACCTCCCGATTGGCTGTGACGTTGAGCAGCAACAAAATGCTAGGTGAGACGATGACCTAAAACTGGCTATACATGTCAGATTTTTGCATGATCGACGAACTATCTAAAGCAGGGGTGCACAACCTTTTCTGGTTGGGGGCCACATTGTCAGCCTGAACCAATTCCAAGGGCTGAAAATAAAACTTAAAGGGGTATTACCAACTGAAATGCTGTATTTTTCGCATATTGAACATACAGTATATACTATAAATATCTAGTTACAGTTCTAGGACTCCCACATAATAGGAGAATACATGAAAGATACATGTAAGAAGCCATAAGACATAGACCTACATGTCTTTTACCAAATGTTTGGTGGCTGCACAGAATGGTATTGAGGAGGCCGCATGTGGCCCCCGGGCCGCAGTTTGTGCACCCCTGATCTAAAGTGTATGGTGGTGTTCCGTCCCTTGCCCAGTGGCCAATTTTGGAGGGAAAAAAGGGTCAGGCTTTGACTTTCAATATACCTTATTGTTGGTACCCTCCAGAGAGAACATGCAGCCAGATGGCTGAGCCAAGTGTGTATGGGAGTAAATCAGGAGGACTTGCTATTTGGCTGACCGATATTGAAAGTATATGAAAAGCTTAGATGAGTTGTCAGAGTTCAATAAAAACCTGTGCAGCCCCTGTAAATGTGCTTAAATAAGAAGCGAGGCCCCTTTTCTCCACTGCTTCTTCTAGCGCTGCACTCCGGTCCTCCCTGATGCTGACATCATGCTGAATACAGCACCAATATCCCTTTTAAATGCATTTGATGCAGCGGTTTCTGATAGTAAGGCTCATCCCACCAAACAAATACATGAAAAATAATGAAAAAAAGCCAGCATCTTCTTTCCTAGCCTTTATTATTTCTGGCCATCATGTGCAAAAACAGACGTTTAAAGCTATGGTCACACTGGTCACTGTGCAGCCAATCACTGGCCTCAACAGTACATGGTTCCTCACTGCTGAGGCCAGTAATTGGCAGCAGCAGTGACCTCTTTAGATGGACTAAAGATCTTTCTGGGAGCGTTCTTCTAAAGCAGGGGTGCACAACCTTTTCTGGTTCAGGGCCACATTGTCAGACTGAAGGAATCCCAAGGGCCGGAAATTAAAGTTAAAAGGGTATTACCAACTGAAGTATTGTATTTATGGCATATTGAACATACAGTATATGCCATTAATGTCTAGTTACACCTCCAGGATTCCCATATAATTGGAAAATACATGAAAAATGCATGTGAGCAGCCACAAGACATAGGCATACATGTCTGTCACCAGGTAGTTAGGGGCCGCACAGAATGGTATCGAGGGTCACATGTGGCCCCCGGGCCGCAGGTTGTGTGCACCCCTGTTCTAAAGAAACTAATTTCCACGAATGAACAAAAGATCTTTTGTCCAAAAATTGACTAAACTGTCAAACTCTGCCAACTTGAGGATTGTGTTCAATCATCGGCTGGCTAAAACATTTGTTCGGTGTTGAATTTTACCCAATGAGACGGACATGATTGCAAAGTCACTTTTGTTCTGTAAATAAGTTAATCATGAAAATCATCTACAGGAGTAAGGGAAGAACACAAATCCATCACAAAACTCAAGTAACAGCAAAAATGAGTGAATTATGTAAAGTGATAATACCTTTAGTTTTGTTGTCATTCTAAAGTACTTTGCTCTTTGTCACTTAAGAGCGTGATGTTATATCACCATGTATGTGTATTTGCTTATTTTTTTTTTATCAGTTTGGGTGTACATTACTGCTATGTTCCTTTCTCCTTTGTTATATTCTAATCCAACATTTTGGAGTCCTTTTTTAAGCTTGTTGCACGTCTTCACTTTTTGTACAAAAAAGTTTTTTGTACATTATGTTCTATATCTACTTTTTTGTACCGTTTTAGATTTGAAACCTATTTTTAGACATTGGTACAGTGCTCCTATCTGTTGGCTGCTGTGTGGGTGTTAATGTAATAATATGTACTCATGGCATGCTTCTATTTGGATGTCTGTTAATAATTTAGTAGATTATATTTATCTCATTGTAAAGTTATAATACAGTATTGCTTTGTTTGAGGGAAAGTAGCTGGAAAATATATCTAGTTTTAAAGGGTATCCAGTTTTTACTGTTCTGGTCAAGGATGAAGTAAACCCTATACACTAAAAATGGCCGCTGCTTCCATGTATGGAAATTAGACCCGTGATCCCGAAGTACAGCAACTAAGGGGTTGTCCCACAAAACACTTTCAGTAGTTTTCCAACCGACACATGGTTTTGAATACTTGTAATTGCATGTAATAAAACATTTAGTATAGCCACTGAGCTATTTAATAAAATGTATCTCTATAGCGCCACCTGCTGTTTGTTCTTTTTCTTATTTCTTTGCCCACCTCACTGGGGTGGACACACATGCTCCGGTAAATCCTTCAGCTGCCTCCTGATCTGCGATAAGGTGCTGGTCAGCATCAGCCTATTACACGGGACACTTCAAAGTGAATGTGAAGGAATTATTAATACAACCTTCATTCCTTATTCAATTTTATTGATTATTGGCAGCACATCCCTGATTATACGGGGAGATGTGCTGTCCATAATCCTATAGCTTTCATTCTGATGAAAGATGCAAATTGGTCAACAAACGAGTTATTTATCGGCTGATCAGCAGGACAATTATCAGGAATGAGCATACCTGTGAACACTTGTTCCCAGTAACTGGCCCAAATATCGTGCAGTGTAATCCAGGGCTAAGTGATGAAATTTCCTTCTATCCTGCCTCCTATTCATAAATGAGCGATCTTCACTGCAGTGGCGACACTCATTGTTTATAACGGCCTTCTATCCAACAGTGATAGGTTATCTGTGTGACCGGTCCCTTGCATTGGTTAACCCTTTAATGACCAGGCCTGAAAAGTCCTTAGTGACCAGAGACTTTTTGTGATTTAGCGCACATAGTGATTTAAAGAGGACCTTTCATGGGTCCAAACATAATAAAGTAAGTAGCAGGACATGTAGGGGTTAATGCAGGGATCTCGCCGCACTTACTATTTTCTCTCTCCGCCGCTCTGGTCCCGGTAAATTCTCCTGCGCTGTATGCCAATCACTAGCATCGGACCACCAGGGAGGAGACATCAGCTTTTCTCCCCGGGCGTTCCTTCTCCCTGGCTGTAGCGCTGTCCAATCGCAGCGCAGAGCTCATAGCCTGGGTGTTTTTTTTCTCTCCCTGGCTATGAGCTCTGCGCTGCGATTGGATAGCACATGCTGCCACCAATGATTTTAATACTGGGGGGAAGGGGGAGGGCGCACTGTACCACCAATGATAACTAACGTTTTACATTACAAATGCAGGCGGCAGAAATAGATTGCCGGCACCCAACCTATGACCGGGCGCTGCAATCTGCAGCAATTAACAGCGCCCTGTCAGAGGCAGGGTGCCGGCAATCTGTTTCTGCCGCCGGCTGCATTTGTAATGTAAGACGTTAGTAATCATTGGTGGTACAGTACGCCGCCCCCCTTCTCCGCCCCTCTGCGCTCTCATTGGTGGCCACAGCCCTTCCCCTCCTCCGCTGCTAAGCCATAGTACAGCCCCCCTCCTCCACTGGAAGTCACGAGGGGTAAGGAATTCTGGCGAAGAAGCTGCATAAGCCTGACCGCCGACTCCCACCCGCATAGCAACGAATCGGCCAATTATTCGATAACTGGATTTGTCGACAACAAATCCAGTTATCGAATATTATTGATAACAACAATTAATCGTTGCGACTCTAGTCCTCTTTAACAGTGATTTATTTATTGGACTACCAAAATAATTTTTTTACTTGACAGGGCTATTTTATATATTGTTTAACATTTGCTTTCTTTTTCAATTTTATTTGGGGAAAACTGTTCCAAATTTTTTTCTGTGCCCAAAAAGTTTTTTTTTCCAAACTGTAGCTGTTTATATTTTAAATATTCAAACGAACACCAAAATAAATGATTAAAATGAATTCCCAATTTTGTGTCGGTCATTTTGATAAAGAATATGTATAGTTTCATGAGAACGCGGTGATGATAACGACTGTTTTGGTTGCCATGGGCATTTTTTTTTTGTATTTTTGTAATTTTTCTTATATATTTTTGCCACGGACACATTTTATGTTTTACATTCTCCTTTTTATTGGTATTTTATTTTATGATTATTTTTATTTTTGTCACATGTGTCCTCCAAGAGGTCATTAAAAAGTTTTTTTTTTAATTTTGGACTTTTTACTTTTTATTTTATTTGTATTGTATTATATTTTTTAACAATTTTTTATTTTTTTTTATGTTTCTGCCACATAGTATGCCCCCATTGAAAGAATTCTGGGGGACACTGACACTTTTTTTTCTTTTTGTACTTCGCACTGTTTCCACTGTAAATGTGGCATCCAAAGGAGTCTTTATTGCAGCTTTGTATAAGGGCTCACCCACACGATACAGAGCGGAAGCCCACAGAAGCACTACAGAGCTTCTGCACCGCAAAAAAAAAAAAAAACATATTTTATTATTTTGCGATGTGGACTGAATCTTGCGGATCGCGGACACATTCAAGCAAACAGCAGGTACACGGCCGCAGCATTGGCACAGGCCACACACATTTGTGTACATGAGCCCTAAAGCAGAGCTGAGCAGGGTCTGCCAAGACTCAGTAGCTCTGCTGTGACCCCCAAGAAACCAGCCTAGTCCGATAGAGGAAATTAACCCCTTGACGACCTAATCCCTTTAAAAATGGCACCTGCTCACAAGTACAGCGGGCACCAAAGCAGCTGGGTTTCTGCAGAGACCCAGGGCTAGTGGCAATCGGCCACAAGGCCAAATGTAACCACAGCATCTGAGTAGTGAAAATGCAGTGGCTGAGTGCTCAATAGAAGCCTTCCCTATAAATGAATATATATGTTACCTCTCTTCCCCCCCCCCCCTTTCCTAAAAATGAGAATAAAAATAAACCAAAAAAAATCATAGGCATCATCACCCGTACTATTAAAATATAAAAATATTTATCCTATGCGGCCAATTTGGCAATTTTTCATCGCTTCACCTACTCAAAAAATTTAATGAAAGGTGATCAAAAAGTCATACACACCCCAGAATGGTACAGATCGTCCTGCAAAAAATGAGCCTCCACACAGCTCCATAGATGTAAATATAAAAAGGTTATAGGGGTTATAATGTGGGAAGAAAAAAACTTTTTTTGCAAAGTTTTTTATTATTATTATCATTAAAACACAAAAAAAACTATACAAATGTGGTATCGTTGTAATCGTAGTGACCTGGAAAATGAAATTAACAGGTCAGTTTTACCATATAGAAAATACCGTAAAAACAAAAATCCATAAAACTTGCGGAATTGTTTTTTTTTCAATTCCATACCATATAGCATTTTTTCCAGCTTTCCACTACATCATATTCAATATTAAATGGTGCCAATGGAAAGTACAACTTGTCCCACAAAAAAACAAGCCCCCATGCAGCTATGTAAATGGAAAAATAAAACAGTTATGGGTTTGAGAAGGCAGCGAGAAAAAAACGAAAAATCGCCGGGTCCTCTATGGGTTAAAGAGCCTGGACAAGAAATGGCGTGCATGTGGTGACTCAAAAAATGTAAGTTATTGGGAGAAGCTCTGCTGTAGCCAGCTGCATCCACTGCACAGTGGACAGGGCTGTGTAATTACAGTGGCGTAGCTACTGCAGAACAGCTGATTTGCAGGGGTGAAAGGCGTCAGACTCCCACCGATTAGATACTGATGACCTATCTTGAGAATAGGCCATCAATTGTAAAGTCACTACTACAGGAGAAAATAAACTTTGCATTATATCTTTTTCATAGAAAACTGCCTTTTTCTCCATCTAGCAGCTCAATTCTCTTCTGTGTAGGCTTCTATGTGCAGCATTTAATCTGATCCCTTTGCGAGCTAACAGCTCTCAGAACGTTAGTTTAGGAGGGGGTTGAGGGATAAGATTTATTCCAGTATATCCGCCAGTACTATGGGTTTGTTGAAAAAAACAGGGACCATTTAATGGGGTGTTCCCATCTAGGACATTAATGGCATATCAAGCGCTCAGCTGTGTTTGAAAATCTTATAGTGGGGAATGGAGGGGTGCCTTTGCATGTAGGCCTTGCTGTCCATTCACTTCAAGGTCTTTTTGAGATAGGTGCTGGTCCCAGGGGTGGACTAGTTATTCCCCTTTTATACACTGGTGTCATCAGAATGTTAAAGGTTGACAGGGGAGGATTGGCCATAGACCCTACAGGGAAATTACCCTGAAGGCCGATGCCCGAGGGGCTGCCCAAGCCCTCCTCACAGCCACCGGACAGGTATACAATGATCTGACGCTCTCAGTATTAATTCATGTTGGGAGCACCGATTACTTATGCACTTGGCCAACGGCTGCAGGTGCCCTCCTGGATTCAAGTGCATCAACATCCTCAAGACGTGATACAATTGAATACTGTGGCAAGCGTGGCAGTATTTTGTGCTGCACTGTGCTATTTGGTTCTGCTGGGGCAGTATTTTGTGGTGCACTATGGTATTGCAGTCCCCACCTACTTTTATTGTCCCTGCCTACTTGTGTTGCCCCCTCTTCTGTCAATTTTGACCTGCCCACAACATGGGGCCACTTTTAGGCTTTTTTTTTTTACAGGGCCAATTAAACTTCCAAGTCTTCCCCTGAAGGTTAAAGTAGTCTGAGGGTCATACCTTTGACCTTTCATGCAGATGACACGTGGACTGCTCTTTCCCAGGATGAAGTCATCTGTTGGTGTTCACCAGCCATAGGGACACCAATTTAGCAGTAGACCCCCATAGGCATTACAGTGGTGCACATTGCATCGATCCTTTATCCCTGTTCCATGTGCTGTATTTATTTCTTTTAATTCCATTTATATCACTGCGCTTTAGTGTCGTTTTACTCAATTTCATGTTTGTACAGCTCTTTGTTTACAGAAAATGTAAAGTGTCCTTTATGCGTTCATAGAACTTTCCACTTGTCGTACAGGTTTGTTAGCTTTTCCTTCAGTTTATGACATTAGGGCAGGGGGTGTGGTTAGGCATTGCAGAACAAAAAATGCCATTCTAATCATCTAATTTCAATTAAAGACAACTTATCGCCTATCGATATGATAAGGGGTAAGTGTTGGATCGGCCAGTGCCTGACTGCTGGGGCCACTGAAGATCGCAAGAAAGGAGGTCCATGCTTTCCGTTCAAATTGAGCATCAGACGCACATGCGTGTCCGCCGCTCCATTAACTATATGAGAACGAGTACAAGCACTTTACTGTTTCTGGTAGCTCCATACAGCTCAATGGAGTGGTAGCACGCATGCGTGACCACTGCTCCATTCCAACACAGAGTGGTCGGACACCCACCAATCAGGAATGGAACAAACCCTTTAAGTTAAAGGGGTTGTCTCACTTCAGTAAGTGGCATTTATCATGTAGAGAAAGTTAATACAAGCCACTTACTAATGTATTGTGATTATCCATATTGCCTCCTTTGCTGGCTGGATTTATTTTTCCATCACATTATACATTGCTCATATTCAGGGTTACAGACCACCCTGCAATCCATCAGTGGGAAAAAGCACTAGCCTATGTGCGCCCAGATGGTCCCGGCCACCAAAGAGACTGACACTTTCTCCTTTAGTGTGTAAGCATGACCACCACTGATGGATTGCAGGGTGGTCTGTAACCATGGAAACGAGAAGTGTATAAAGTAATAGAAAAATGAATCCAGCCAGTAAAGTAGGCAATATGAACAATGACAATACATTAGTAAGTGCCTTGTATTAACTTTCTCTACATGATAAATGCTGCTTACTGAAGTGAGACAACCCCTTTAAGTTCAAATGGGGCACCTTTGTTGCCTAAATATCACTGATATCTTTACGGCCATAGATTTGCTTAGGCATGCTGCTAAGCTACAAGCTGGAGTACCCTGCAGCCTGCATTCTGCTGACAACTTTGCTGGAATTCGGTCGGGAAGTTGAATTTCCTGCGATTCTGTGAGCAATTATCAGAATGTTCATGCTTTCCCTACATGATAATTGTAAGAAAATAAGATAATTATAAAAAGCATTAGCAATCTTTCTGCTTAAGAGCTAGGGAATAAATGTACTACAATGGGCCATTGACAGCTGAATTTGGCACGGATTATGCGCCACTTGCTTATTATTTTCTGTGAAAGGCTGTGGTTACAGCCTCGATCACTCCAATAAGGCCCCTTTCACACGGGCGAGTTTTCCACACGGGTGCAATGAGTGAGGTGAACGCATTGCACCCACACTGAATCCTGACCCATTCATTTCTATGGGGCTGTGCACATGAGCGGTGATTTTCCTGCATCACTTCTGCGTTGCGTTAAAATCGCAGCATGCTCTATATTCTGCGTTTTTCACGCAACGCAGGCCCCAAAGAAATGAATGGGAATGCGTGAAAATTGCAAGCATCCGCAACCAAGTGCGGATGCGGTGCGATTTTCACGCAGGGTTGCTAGGAGATAAACGTCTATTCACTGTATTATTTTCCCTTATAACATGGTTATGAGGGAAAATAATATCATTCTTAATACAGATTGCTTAGTAAAATGTGGGTTGAGGGGGTTAAAAAAAAAATACAAAAATTTAAACTCCCCTCTTCCACTTGTTCACGCAGCCCGGCTGTTCTTCTGCCTTTAGTTGAGGACCTGGGAGGCAAAGGACCATGGTGATGGACCATGTAATGGACCTTGTGACGAGCGCATTGACATCACCAAAGGTCCTTTGCCTCCCAGATCCTCAACCAAAGAAAGAAGAACAGCCGGGCTGCGCAAACAAGTGGAAGAGGAGAGTTTAAATTTTTTGTGTTTTTTTTTTTTTTTTTTAACCCCCTCAACCCACATTTTACAAAGCATTTTTTTAAATTAAGAATGCTATTATTTTCCCCTATAACCATGTTATAAGGGAAAATAATACAATCTACACCACAAGTAACCGAAACCCGAACTTCATTGAAGAAGTTCGTGTCTGGGTACCACATTCAGTTTTTTCTCATGCGCGTGCAAAACTCATTGCACTTGCGTGGAAAAAACTGGACCACACAAAGCAATCGCAGTCAAAACTGACTGAAATTGCATGCGCACTCGCACGATTTCCCCGCCACGCACCTGCATCCTATCCGGCCCCATTCCGCAATGCCCGTGTGAAAGGGGCCTAAGGGTGCATTCACATGACCGCAATTCTGGGTCCACATCCATAGTAACATGCATAGTAAACATAGTTAATAAGGCTGAAAAAAGACATCTGTCCATCCAGTTCAGCCTGTTATCCTGCAAGTTGATCCAGAGGAAGGCAAAAAAAATACTGTGAGGTAGAAGCGAATTCCTTCCTGACTCCAATCAGGCAATCAGAAGTACTCTCTGGATGAACGACCCCTCTCTAGTAGCTGTAGCCTGTAATATTATTACACTCCAGAAATACATCCAGTCCCCTCTTGAATTCCTTTATTGTACTCACCATCACACCTCCTCAGGCAGAGACTTCCATAGTCTCACTGCTCTTACCGTGAAGAATCCTTTTCTATGTTTGTGTACAAACCTTCTTTCCTCCAGACGCCGAGGATGTCTCCTCATCACAGTCACAGTCCTGGGGATAAATAGATGATGGGAGAGATCTCTGACCCCTGATATATTTATACATAGTTATTAGATCTCCCCTCAGTCGTCTTTTTCTAAAGTAAATAACCCTAATTTTGATAATCTTTCAGGGTACCGTAGTTGCCCCATTCCAGTTATTACTTTAGTTGCCCTCCTCTGAACCCTCGCCAGCTCTGCTATGTCGCCTTGTTCACAGGAGCCCAGAACTGTACACAGTACTCCATGTGTGGTCTAACCAGTGATTTGTAAAGTGGTAGGACTATGTTCTCATCACGGGAATCTATGCCCCTTTTGATGCAACCCATTATCTTATTGGCCTTGGTGGCAGCTGCCAGACTCTGGTTTTTACAGCTTAGTAATTTTGCGCAACGGGTGCGGACCCATTCATTTCAATTGGGTGACGAAAGAGGCGAACAGAACGCCGTGTTCTGTTCTATAATGGGCCGCCTGTTCCGTTTCGCAAATTGCAGAACGCACACTGGCGGCATCGGTGTTTTGCGGTTGTGTGAATGTACCCTAAAACTGCAGCTGCACAAATGGGAACTAGTTTCCACATGGTCTTTACAACAGTTTTTAAACTGAATTTCAGTGTAAACGTCCTCTACGACTACCTATAGTTGTTCCACAGCATACAACCACACGTAAAATATTCCTAAATGTTAGTATCCCTGTGCATTTCCTGGTGGTTTGCCCTTTTCACAGTACAAGGACATGGCGAGTGAAACTGATTACCGTAGGGAGATATAAAGATGAAAGTCGCTTCCTGTGCGTTCTAGGACACGGTTACAGTTCCTCTCTGGTTTGTGGATGCCAGTCTTCATTATGAAACACTGCAGCGCGTGATAAACATGTTTGTGTGTTGCATAAGCACCAGTGCACCACCCAACAAGAAATGTATTGTATGCAATTAAGTGCTTTCACTTGTGCCTCACTGGGAAGTGTATACAGAGGACGTGGCTATATGTTAGTTATTATATTAAGAAATTGCGCTGTACGCAGTTCCCTGTTATGTTTTACAGTATGAGTGATGATGATGTGACAATGTATTCTGGGAATAGAGTCCTAGGACTGTAGTGACTGTAGTAGCTGCAAACAATGCCGATACATTGCTGCTAAAGACTGGGAGACGAGGTATCAGGTTACAGTTGCTGCCAGTAGGAGGGCAGTGGCAGAGTAGAAGGAGACCTCTGCTGCAGGAAGTTTAAAGTAGAGAGGTTTCTGTCTCAGTACTGCTGTTTGACCCTTTCCCGACCGCCCAGCGTAAATTTACGTCGGCGGACGGGCATTTAAAAATGGCTCCCACTTACCAGCAGGCACCATAGCCACTGAGTGCTTGCTGTTTTAAATAGCAGCCATCCGGCACTAATGTGCGTGACCGATTTTACAATAAAAATATAAAAATATGTTTGCAAGCGGCTACCCCGCAAAAAAGGTCAAAATGGTCAATTTGCCCTTTTTTTGTTTCTTCACCTCCCACCAAAAATTAAATAAAAAGTGATCAAAAAGTCATACACACATGGTATCATTGAAAAGTACAGATTGCCCACCACACATTCACATAACTGCAAAAAAGCAGAATGTGGTGATGAAAAGAAACATTTTTTTTCTTAGTTATTTTTTTTTTTCAGTATTAAAACGCAAGAAAAACGATACACATATATGGTATTGCTGTAATCGTACTGACCTGGAGAATAAAAGTAACAGGTCAGTTTTAACACATGGGAAATGATGTAAAAAAACATAAAACTGTGGCGGAATTTGGATTTTTTTTCCCCACTTCCCGTCACATTTTATGCAACCATAAAAAGTGCATCTTGTCCTGCAAAAAACAGAATGTTAAAGAGGACCTTTCACTGGTCCACAGTTTATGAGTTAAAGCTATGTACATTGAGAGCGGCACCCAGGGATGTCCCTGCACTTACTTGTATCCCTGGGTGCCGCTCCGTTCGTCCTCTGTAGCCCCCGGTACCGGCGCTCCTGCTGCTGTAATTTTGCCTTGGGCGGAGACATCCTCTTTTGCCCTGGGCGTCTCCTTCTCCCAGGGCTGGAGCACTGGCCAATCGCAGCGCTCAGCTTACATTCAGGATATGAGCTGAGCGCTGCGATTGGCAGTCTCCAGCCTGAGAAGAGGCCAGGGCAGAAGAAGTCTCCGCCCCAGAGAGGACGAACGGAGCGGCACCCAGGGATACAAGTAAGTGCAGGGACATCCCTGGGTGCCGCTCTCAATGTACATAGCTTTAACTCATAAACTGTGGACCAGTGAAAGGTCCTCTTTAAGTCCATGGACGTGTCAGTGATAGAGGAGTGTCTATGTAACTAGCTGGTGGGAGGAGCTATAAACTAGCTGGGTGTTAGGGGCAGTGATAGGGGAGTGTCTATGTAACTAGCTGGTGGGAGGAGCTATAAACTAGCTGGGTGTTAGGGGCAGTGATAGGGGAGTGTCTATGTAACTAGCTGGTGGGAGGAGCTATAAACTAGCTGGGTGTTTGGGGCAGTGATAGGGGAGTGTCTATGTAACTAGCTGGGTGGGAGGAGCTATAAACTAGCTGGGTGTTAGGGGCAGTGATAGGGGAGTGTCTATGTAACTAGCTGGTGGGAGGAGCTATAAACTAGCTGGGTGTAAGGGGCAGTGATAGGGAGTGTCTATGTAACTAGATGGTGGGAGGAGCTATAAACTAGCTGGGTGTTTGGGGCAGTGATAGAGGAGTGTCTATGTAACTAGCTGGGTGGGAGGAGCTATAAACTAGCTGGGTGTTAGGGGCAGTGATAGGGGAGTGTGTATGTAACTAGCTGGGTGGGAGGAGCTATAAACTAGCTGGGTGTAAGGGGCAGTGATAGGGAGTGTCTATGTAACTAGATGGTGGGAGGAGCTATAAACTAGCTGGGTGTTTGGGGCAGTGATAGGGGAGTGTCTATGTAACTAGCTAGGTGTTAGGGGCAGTGATAAGGGGGTGTCTATGTAACTGGCTGGGTGGGAGGAGCTATTAACTAGGTGGGTGTTAGGGGTTGTGCTACAGCTGTGGCAGAGAAAGGAGAAGTGCATTATGGGTTTGGTTGGATACTCACCAGGAAGTGCTACATACAAGATGGAAACAACCTGAGTGATTTGTTTAGATGGTGAGAACTGGTGTCGGAGGATCCAGATTGAAAAAAAAAAGCATGGGAACAATGTACATGAAGAAAGAAAAAAATTACTTGAGGATATCTGTTAAAACCATATTAATCCTGGAAAACCCCTTTAAAGAGGACCTTTCATTACCCTAAAAAATCTGAACTAAGTATACAGACATGGAGAGCGGCGCCCAGGGATCTCCCTGCACTTACGATTATCCCTGGGCGCCGCTCTGTTCTCCCGGTATAGGCTCCGGTAACTTCGGCTCAACTGGGAGGAGCCTGCCCTTCCTCTCCTGGGCGTCTCCTTCTTCCAGGCTGTAGCGCTGACCAACCGCAGAGCTCAGCTCATAGCCTGGGAGGTTTTCTCCTCCCAGGCTATGAGCTGAGTGCTGCGGTTGGCCAAAATTAACTTAATCATGTGTGGGGTTGCTTCTCATCCAAGGGAGTGGGCTCACTCACAATTTTGCCCAAAAACACAGCCATGAATAAAGAATGGTACCAAAACACCCTCCAACAGCAACTTCTTCCAACAATCCAACAACAGTTTGGTGAAGAACAATGCATTTTCCAGCACGATGGAGCACCGTGCCATAAGACAAAAGTGATAACTAAGGGGCTCGGGGACCAAAACGTTGACATTTTGGTTTCATGGCCTGGAAACTCCCCAGATCTTAATCCCATTGAGAACTTGTGGTCAATCCTCAAGAGGCGGGTGGACAAACAAAAACCCACTAATTCTGACAAACTCCAAGAAGAGATTATAAAAGAATGGGTTGCTATCAGTCAGGAATTGGCCCAGAAGTTGATTGAGAGCATGCCCAGTCGAATTGCAGAGGTCCTGAAAAAGAAGGACCAACACTGCAAATACTGACACTTTGCATAAATGTCATGTAATTGTCGATAGAACGTATGAAGTGCGTGTATTATATTTCACTACATCACAGAAACAACTGAAACAAAGATCTAAAAGCAGTTTAGCAGCAAACTTTGTGAAAACTAATATTTGTGTCATTCTCAAAACTTTTGGCCACGACTGTAGCGTAAATTCAGTATTCCTTAAACTCTACGGGTCTAATTTATCTTCATATCTCTTTTTACTAGAATTGTTCACAATGACAAGTGTATATGAGGCCGTTCGTTGTTCTTCAGTGACCCTACATTTTTCCCCTTACAAAGGGTCCTAGTAGACAACACAGTGTTCGTTGCCAATAATCTCCCCATATGATCAGCCAATAAGTGAAGAAACGCTAGTTTTTGGCTGATGAGCATCTTTCATCGGATAATCAGTAGAACTGAATGGATGAACTAATGCAGAAGCAAACGTTCCTTCTACATTCAGTTTGTATCGGCCTGGGTAATCCTCAGAGCATCTTGATTTTACAACCCGTCAGGTTGCTCCTCTGACAGCTCCTTGTATAGCCCTTATCTCTGAATTCCTGAAAGCTCATAAACAATCATTCTTATCAGTGTGAGTTTAGCCATAATGAGTAGAGTTGAGTGAATCGGGTTCGGATTGCTGTATCCAAACCCGATTCATTTGAGAACTTTGAGAATATCAGCTCTGCCCTACTGTAAATGTATGGCCTCTGCTGAGGTCTTTCCAAAGTTTCAAGAAATATCGCAAGGCATACTTTGTCTCCTCTGTCACTTCATTTATTCGTGTAAATTACTGTATCAAAATCCAAAGCTGAACTCTGCTTCGTTGATGAAGCCTTAGCCTAGCAGTGGAAAAATATAAATAAAACAGTCTTTGCCCTGCGTGATGCATGAAATCCTCCAATGCTCCACTCAGAGGGGCTGCCTGGGTGAAGAAGGGGATATGTACAGGTTCAGGTCTGAACCCGTACAACCCCTTTAAGGTCAAGGATTGGCACCTTTACATTGTCCTGTAATTAAGTGACTGCAAGTTATCCAGGTGTTAAGATAGCACAGTAGACCTAAACCATGATGTTCTCTCCACAATGCTTCACGTTTGGGATGAGGTTTTGATGTTTTTGGACAGTGTTCTTTTTCCTACAAGCATAACAAGGTACATTTGTGCGAATAGCCTCCACTTTTGTCTCATCTTTCCATAGAATATTTTCCCAGAAACATTATGGAACATACAACTTATCTCGGGCAAACTTGAGATAGTCTACAATGAACACCATTCATGTTCAGTGCTTTTCCAATAATGGACACACAAACAGAGGTTTTTACAATTTTGTAGGGTCTTCGGTATCTCTTTTGCTGTTACTCCCGGTTCTTTATAACCACTTTTAAGACTGGCTGTTTGTGCTCTTGGAGTGATCTTAACAGGAAGCTCGCTTCTATGGAGAGTAGCAACAGTCATGACATACAGTATGTCTATATTATGTCTTTTGAGATCTTCTGAAAATTGTTTGCATTGACACATGGTTCCTATTAATCAGTTCTCTCGATTAGGTCAAATTTGTCAGTAACGATGCTTTGTATGATTTGACGTAAGAGATAAAGCATCTGTAAACCCATACTTCCGATCTCATCGCCTTAATTAAGACACCTTTTGGTGATTAGCTATTGGAGAAGTCATTAACAGAGGTTTACTCCCTTTTCTCCATGTGCTCAATTATAGACATTAGTAGTACCACTGTTTGTTAGCAGGTGGATTGTGTTTGTCCATTATTGTGACTTGGATACATCAGACCATATTTTACTAGTAATTAGTGCAGAAATCAACTTAATTTCAAAGGGTTCACTACGAATTTCAAAAGGGCTCACTTACCTTTTCTTGCAACTGTGTATTAATTTGCAGTAGTCTATATAATATAATATTTAGTCTAGTATGTATGTGTATTAACTTGTCCTGTTACTATTTAGCGATGCTCAGAAAACCGCAATGATGTATACCAGTGTTACAGATGTAGCAAACTTTAACTTCTCCTCTGATGAGTTACTTACTTAAGTAAATAGCATTTATCACGTAGAGAAAGTTAATACAAGGCACTCACTAATGTATTGTGATTGTCCATACTGCTTCCTTTGCTGGCTAGATTCATTTTTCCATCACATTATACCCTGCTCGTTTCCATGGTTACGACCACCCGGCAATCCATCAGCGGTGGCCGTTCTTGCGCACTATAGAAAAAAGCACCAGCCTATGTGAGCTCCCACAGTCCTGACCACCAGAGAGGCCTGTATTTTTTCCTAAAGTGTGCAAGCACGACCACTGATGGACTACAGGGTGGTCGCAACCATGGAAATGAGCAGTGTGTAATATGATGGAAAAAATGAATCCAGCCAGCAAAGGAAGCAATATGGACATTCACAATACATTAGTATGTGCCTTGTATTTATTTTCTCTATATAATGAATGTCATTTGCTGAAGTGAGACAACCCCTTTAACTTGACATTTTCAATAGCATATGAAATTTTAAATGTCAATTTGAAGTTTGCTGCAACTGAAACTTTGCACTGACTGAGTTGAGGAATGTGCTAAAATCAATACCTGGGGTTTCCTTCCGCTGGTGTTTCTTAGGCCTCTTTCACACTTGCGTTGTGAAGATCCGGCGTGCACTTCCGTCGCCGGAAGTGCCCGCCGGATCCGTAACAACGCAAGTGACCTGAAAGCATTTGAAGACTGATCAGTCTTCAAAATGCTTTCAGTGTTACTATGGCAGCCAGGACGCTACTAAAGTCCTGGTTGCCATAGTAGTAGTGGGGAACCGGGGGAGCAGATACTTACAGTCCATGCGGCTCCCGGGGCGCTCCACAATGACGTCAGAGCGCCCCATGCGCATGGATCACGTGATCCATGTGCATGGGACGCCCTGACGTCACTCTGGAGCGCCCCAGGAGCCGCACGGATGGTAAGTGTACTGCTCCCCATTACACTTTACCATGGCAGCCGGGACTTTAGCGTCCTGGCTGCCATGGTAACCATTCAGAAAAAGCTAAACGTCGGCGTTTAGCTCAAGGCCGGATCCGGATTAATGCACTTTAATGGGCATTAATTCCGGATCCGGCATTACGGCATGTCTTCCTGATTTTTGGACGGAGACAAATCCGCAGCATGCTGCGGTTTTGTCAACGTCCAAAAAACGTTCACATACTGAACGGAAGACATCCTGATGCATCCTGAACGAATTTCTCTCCATTCAGGATGCATTGGAATAATCCTGATCAGTATTTTTCCGTCCTAGAGCCCCGAGGACGGAACTCTAGGACGGAAAGCAAAAGCGCAAGTGTGAAAGAGGCCTTACTGGTCACTTATTTGTGTTATTGGCGTTTTTTTCCCCCCTTGAAAACACATTTACTAAAACCATTATATGAAAGCTGTTTTACTGCACTTGGACTACATCATTGATTGTACTTGGTGTCCCCATCCATTGCTGTGTCTGACAGTTCATCCTTCATAGTAATCTAAATCTTCTTCCTAAGGGTACAGCCACATGGGACAGTGTATCTGCTGGAAAATAAAAATGTGATCAGTGTCAACTGAGCTCTGGAGATAATAGATCTGACTCTGCACATGAATCTGGGGAGCAGCAGAGCAAAATAATTTAAAGTACAAGCAAAACATGAGCCTGTAATAATAGAGGACCCCTTTAATGGGGTTGTCCGGGCTTTTAATATTGATGACCTATCCTCCGGATAGGTCATCAATATCAGATCGGAAGGGGAGGGACACCCGACCCCTCCGGAGATCAGCTCTTTGAAGGGTAGGCACATGTAGTGGGCACGTGTCGTCTATCTTCTCTCTTCTTGTCCACTGCTGCAGCCCCATACAACGGAGAGAAGGGAGATGGCACATGCGTACTGCGCGCGCCGTTATTTCCTCCTACAGCTGATCGGCAAGGGGGACAGGTGTTAGACCCCCGACGATCTTATATTGATGACCTATCCTGAGGAGATATAAAATATAATATAAAAAGCCGGAGAACCCCTTTAAGCTGGCCATATTCTGCTTAGTTCTGAGCAAGATAAAATAGTTCTATTCGAAGATAATCCGGTTTCAGAATGGATCTGAGGAACTGTGCTGTGGAAGAGATTTTTCAATATTGTTTGTAAGAAGAAACCAACCCGTCCCCTTCTTCATCGAAAAGGAGTCGGTGTTCAGTCTCTCTGGGCCCTGTGTGATCTCGGGTCCTTGGAGGTACAGTTCAGAGGTTCTGAAAATAGACAAATGTCTCCCCTTGTAAATTTGTATACTGCCGGCCAGTCCAACGCTGTTCACTCAGCTTTTCATAAAGCTATATCAATTTGTCTTTATAAAATGTGCTTTCTTTAAGCTTACTGCATTCATGAATTCAGCTTCCTCTCGTCATGGACTCCATGGAAACAGCATTAGGCAAGGGAAGTATTTTTAATATTTGACGTGATATAGGCTAGCTGTTAGATTTTTTTTCTTTATTTATATGAGAACTAGCCTAAAAATATGTAAAACTCAATCTTTGTCACACAGGAATCATCTTGGCATGGTATCTGACCATATGTTTCTTCAGTGTGCCATCCATTTTTTTTCCACAGGTAGCCTACTGACCCATTCGTTCCTATGGGTCCTGCACACGTCTGTTGTTGTTTTTTTTTGCGGATCTGTGGCCCAGATTTATTAATGCGTAAACTGGTCAAGAATATAACCAAAGCTGAGATATGCAATTTAGGCCCAAATTTACTCATCGTTTAATCTTAGTTGGATTCAAACCCAATCTGTAAAGCAACAATACCACGCCCTGAGACCATGCTTTGGTCTGTAGATGGCATTGCCTAAGTACGAACAGGAAAGTAGACTTGCTGTTTTTCTTTCATCATTGCAACTTAATTATTGAGCAAGGTAAATGACTTGGAAAGTAGAAAAGATATTTGGCAGTGCATAATGTTAAACATGATAAAAATGGTATGATTATAAATGGTTTATAATGGCAGTCACATCTCTACTGCATACTGAATGATATGGAGTTTTTCTATCAGAGAACTAACAAAGCCGCTGTTCTAAGCAGTCTATAATTTAATACTCGCTTATACAATCAGACCAATCTGAATGTGTGTAAATGGGCTGTTGACCTAACTGAAATGTGTCTCATTTTCAGACCCTTTATATAATGCTTATACAGTTACCTGTAGTACGCTGATTAAAGGGAACCTGTCACTTGGAACATGGCGTCTGAGCTGAAGGCAACATGTTCTAGAATATATAGGGGCACAGTTATTAAGGCCGGCGTTTTAGACGCCACTCTTAATGAAGCCCTAAACTGGCGGTGGATCCACCAGAGTTATGAAGAGGCGCCGGCCTCTCCATTACTTTGGCGCATCCAGTTCTAAATGTAAGGCTGCTTCCAAGCTGTCTTACATTTAGACCTTTTTTCTACCCCTGAAACGAGCATAAAAAATGGTAACTGAGGCGGGCCTCCCTGCCCGTCACCCTTTCCCGCCCACTTATTTAGACCTAGCATGAGTGGGGCGAAGTCGCAGATTGCGGCGCAACAACTTGTTGCGCCGCAATCTGCACCTGAAATACGCCTAATTGAGGCTACTTTCACAGTAACGTTTTTTGCGGATCTTTCATGGATCTACAAAAACACTTCTGTTACCATAATACAACCGCATGCCTCCGCAATAAATGGATCCGGTTGTATTATGTCTTCTATAGCCATGACGGATCCATCACGAACACCATTGAAAGTTTTCTATTGTGTCAAAGAAAATGGATCCGTCCCCATTGACTTACATTTTGTGCCAGGACGGTTCAGTCCTGCTCCGCACCACATCGTGGACAGAAAACCGATGCAGGCAGCGTTAATCTGTCCGCGATGGGAGCACAACCAAACAAAACGGAATGAATTTTGGTGCATTCTGTTTCCCTCAGTTTTGTTCCCATTGAAAATAATGTGAAAGTAGCCTTAGGCCTCATGCACACGACTGTAGGGCTTTTTCAGTATTTTGTGGTCCGCAAAAAATGCGGATGACGTCCGTGTGCATTCCATTTTTTGCGGAACGGAACAGCTGGCCCCTGATGGAACAGTACTATCCTTGTCCGTTATGCGGACAATAATAGGACATGTTCTAACGGAAATGCGGAAACGGAAGGCATACAGAGTACCTTCCGTTTTTTTTTTTTGCCGATCCATTGAAAACAATGGTTCCGTATACGGAGCACAAAAAACGGAACGTAAACGGAAAAAAAAACGTTCGTGAGCAAGAGGCCTTAGGCGTATTTCAAAATGATAAATGATCCCCATAGTTTTGTGGAAAATGATTCAATAAAACTTCTATTTCATTCATTTACATTCCTGCTCATTCTGAGGTTTGCAGTCAAGGAGGCGGTCCTATGTGTGATTGACAGATATCTCTGTATACACCGTCATAGAGGGGGGGATGTCAGTCATTAATAGGACCTCCGCCTTTACTTCAAAGCCCAGAATGAGCAAGAATGTAAGTAAATGGAACATAAATTTTACTGAATCTTTTCCTATAAAACCATTTACCAGTCTGCTCAGCTTCTCCTGCTCTATAACATGTTGCCTGCAGATTATTTAGCATTTTCATAGTGACAGGTTCCCTCTTAAATATAGAAAATATGGGGGGATTAAACAATGTTTTGCACGAGGTCCATTTTGTGCAAAAATGTGTGACCTTTCCTTTATTACACTGCTTTTGGTACTTTTCTAAAGACAGTAGAGCATACAGATTTTAAGGGCTTACTGAGTTTTCATTAAACTTTTGGTATGTCATAGTCATGCCTACAATGAGGAGGGAATCCAGACAGGCCCATAGATTTTCTATTGATTCCCCTTATGCAGCCGAGGAGAGAGCATGCGATATGGGAGTTGTTTTCTCTCCTCGTTCTAGTGATCTGTGGGGGGCTCAGCACTCAGACCCCCCTGTTCAAAACCTTTGCTGCGTCTCTATCAAAATTCAGTTACTCTTTAAGATAGCTTACACCCGAAAACTGGCATAAACCTAAAATCAGCACTAGGTCAGTTTCAGGCGTGCGTCAGCGGACTTTATTCTACGACCGGAGTATGAAATGCTTACATTTTCAGCATTGCTTTTATAGCTGACTCCAGTATTGATATTTCCCTCAGTTATGACCAAAATAAGTGTGTGAGAAAACCCATTGTAATGCATTATTATTCAGGAACCTGTCTTATTAGGCCTTATTCAGGAACCTGTCTTATTCGGCCTTATTCAGGAACCTGTCTTATTAGGCCTTATTCAGGAACCTGTCTTATTAGGCCTTATTCAGGAACCTGTCTTATTCAGGCCTTATTCAGGAACCTGTCTTATTAGGCCTTATTCAGGAACCTGTCTTAGTAGGCCTTATTCAGGAACCATTCAGTAACCTGTCTTATTAGGCCCTATTCAGGAACCTGTCTTATTAAGCTTTATTCAGGAACCTGTCTTATTAGGCCTTATTCAGGAACCTGTCTTAGTAGGCCTTATTCAGGAACCATTCAGTAACCTGTCTTATTAGGCCTTATTCAGGAACCTGTCTTAGTAGGCCTTATTCAGGAACCATTCAGTAACCTGTCTTATTAGGCCCTATTCAGGAACCTGTCTTATTAGGCTTTATTCAGGAACCTGTCTTATTAGGCCTTATTCAGGAACCTGTCTTATTAGGCCTTATTCAGGAACCTGTCTTAGTAGGCCTTATTCAGGAACCATTCAGTAACCTGTCTTATTAGGCCTTATTCAGGAACCTGTCTTAGTAGGCCTTATTCAGGAACCATTCAGTAACCTGTCTTATTAGGCCCTATTCAGGAACCTGTCTTATTAAGCTTTATTCAGGAACCTGTCTTATTAGGCCTTATTCAGGAACCTGTCTTATTAGGCCTTATTCAGGAACCATTCAGTAACCTGTCTTATTAGGCCTTATTCAGGAACCATTCAGGAACCTGTCTTATTAGGCCTTATTCAAGAACCATTCAGAAAACCTGTCTTATTAGGCCTTATTCAGGAACCATTCAGGAACCTGTCTTATTAGGCCTTATTCAGGAACCATTCAGGAACCTGTCTTATTCGGCCTTATTCAGGAACCTGTCTTATTAGGCCTTATTCAGGAACCTGTCTTATTAGGCCTTATTCAGGAACCTGTCTTATTAGGCCTTATTCAGGAACCTGTCTTAGTAGGCCTTATTCAGGAACCATTCAGTAACCTGTCTTATTAGGCCTTATTCAGGAACCTGTCTTAGTAGGCCTTATTCAGGAACCATTCAGTAACCTGTCTTATTAGGCCCTATTCAGGAACCTGTCTTATTAAGCTTTATTCAGGAACCTGTCTTATTAGGCCTTATTCAGGAACCTGTCTTATTAGGCCTTATTCAGGAACCATTCAGTAACCTGTCTTATTAGGCCTTATTCAGGAACCATTCAGTAACCTGTCTTATTAGGCCTTATTCAGGAACCATTCAGTAACCTGTCTTATTAGGCCTTATTTAGAAACCTGTCTTATTAGGCTTTATTCAGGATCCTGTCTTATTAGGCCTTATTCAGAAACCTGTCTTATTAGGCCTTATTCAGGAACCTGTCTTATTAGGCCTTATTCAGGAACCTGTCTTATTAGGCCTTATTCAGGAACCTGTCTTATTAGGCCTTATTCAGGAACCTGTCTTATTAGGCCTTATTCAGGAACCATTCAGTAACCTGTCTTATTAGGCCTTATTCAGTAACCTGTCTTATTAGGCCTTATTCAGGAACCTGTCTTATTAGGCCTTATTCAGGAACCTGTCTTATTAGGCCTTATTCAGGAACCTGTCTTATTAGGCCTTATTCAGGAACCTGTCTTAGTAGGCCTTATTCAGGAACCATTCAGTAACCTGTCTTAGTAGGCCTTATTCAGGAACCATTCAGTAACCTGTCTTATTAGGCCTTATTCAGGAACCTGTCTTAGTAGGCCTTATTCAGGAACCATTCAGTAACCTGTCTTATTAGGCCCTATTCAGGAACCTGTCTTATTAAGCTTTATTCAGGAACCTGTCTTATTAGGCCTTATTCAGGAACCTGTCTTATTAGGCCTTATTCAGGAACCATTCAGTAACCTGTCTTATTAGGCCTTATTCAGGAACCATTCAGTAACCTGTCTTATTAGGCCTTATTTAGAAACCTGTCTTATTAGGCTTTATTCAGGATCCTGTCTTATTAGGCCTTATTCAGAAACCTGTCTTATTAGGCCTTATTCAGGAACCTGTCTTATTAGGCCTTATTCAGGAACCTGTCTTATTAGGCCTTATTCAGGAACCTGTCTTATTAGGCCTTATTCAGGAACCTGTCTTATTAGGCCTTATTCAGGAACCATTCAGTAACCTGTCTTATTAGGCCTTATTCAGTAACCTGTCTTATTAGGCCTTATTCAGGAACCTGTCTTATTAGGCCTTATTCAGGAACCTGTCTTATTAGGCCTTATTCAGGAACCTGTCTTATTAGGCCTTATTCAGGAACCTGTCTTAGTAGGCCTTATTCAGGAACCATTCAGTAACCTGTCTTATTAGGCCTTATTCAGGAACCTGTCTTAGTAGGCCTTATTCAGGAACCATTCAGTAACCTGTCTTATTAGGCCCTATTCAGGAACCTGTCTTATTAAGCTTTATTCAGGAACCTGTCTTATTAGGCCTTATTCAGGAACCATTCAGTAACCTGTCTTATTAGGCCTTATTCAGGAACCATTCAGGAACCTGTCTTATTAGGCCTTATTCAAGAACCATTCAGGAACCTGTCTTATTAGGCCTTATTCAGGAACCTGTCTTAGTAGGCCTTATTCAGGAACCATTCAGTGTCTTATTCAGGCCTTATTCAGGAACCTGTCTTATTAGGCCTTATTCAGGAACCTGTCTTATTAGGCCTTATTCAGGAACCTGTCTTATTAGGCCTTATTCAGGAACCTGTCTTATTAGGCCTTATTCAGAAACCATTCAGGAACCTGTCTTATTAGGCCTTATTCAGGAACCTGTCTTATTAGGCCTTATTCAGGAACCATTCAGTAACCTGTCTTATTAGGCCTTATTCAGTAACCTGTCTTATTAGGCCTTATTCAGGATCCTGTCTTATTAGGCCTTATTCAGGATCCTGTCTTATTAGGCCTTATTCAGTAACCTGTCTTATTAGGCCTTATTCAGGAACCTGTCTTATTAGGCCTTATTCAGGATCCTGTCTTATTAGGCCTTATTCAAGAACCATTCAGAAAACCTGTCTTATTAGGCCTTATTCAGGAACCATTCAGGAACCTCTCTTATTAGGCCTTATTCAGGAACCATTCAGGAACCTCTCCTCTTAGGCCTTATTCAGGAACCATTCAGGAACCTCTCTTATTAGGCCTTATTCAGGAACCATTACAGTTCCCATCACTTACATAGGTTGATTTGGAATTTGAAATCCCAGCCATTATGTTCGTGGAGTGTAGAAAGAAAATAAAGTACCCAAAGAAAACCCACACAAATACACAGAGAACATATAAACCTCATGTTGACGTTGCCCTTGGTTGGATTCAAACCCATGGACATGAACATATCTTGATGTACGGATGTGTCCTTTTTGGATTTATGTGTTTCTGCAGCATATCCGCACCAAAATCCGTCTAGTCTAACAGTGGATTTGATGCGGTTTTGCCGCAGATCTCACTCTTCCATTAAAAAGGGTGAAATCTGTAGCTAAAACCACAAACATAAATGACCTGCTACTAAATTTGAAAACCGTAATGCAGGTCCATTTACGCAAAGAAAAAAATCAGCAAAGTGTAGATGAGATTAGTGTAATATCATGCCCTTTTCTGGTACTCTAATACGCTAAGGTTTTCCACATGGGAATCCGCGTAAAAACCGCATATGTTCTGCAACGTGTGCAGGTGGCCTAAAGTGCCCGTGTGGTATGCTGGTGCAGACCAGATAGCACACGGAAGTGAAGTATTGTTATATGGAAGCCTTATTATTACTCTATTTTTTTACATGTTCTGCAGGGATTATCTCGGTCAGCGTCTGTTGTTTTGTGAAGGTGTTTGAGCTCTAAGGTCTCATTCACATGAGCTTTATGGAATGGGTCTGTTCATTGAAAAACTGATGGTTTTGCACACAAGTTGAATTGGTTTTGTCTGCGATTGCACTCAGTATTTTAGGTTTTTCTATCAGACGTGCATCCGTTTTACATCCTTTCATGCATGTGAAGAAAGCTGAATAACACACAGCATCTCCTAGCAGTAGCAACCATCAGTGAAAAACCGACCGCATCCTGATACCTTTAATGCGCTGTCATTTCTTTTTTTTCGCTGACCCTTTGACTTAAATGGACCAGTCCTGCGTGAAAAATGAATGAAGATAGAACATGCTGTGATTTTTCCTTAATGGACAGGTGATCGATGAAAAGCAATGCTCATGTCCATGTACCCATTGAAATGAATGGGTCAGGGTGCAGTCCAGATGCTGTCGGAACAGAAGCCACCCAGACGGAAAACTCGCTCATGTAAAATTAGCATTAGAGAAATGGTAGTTCTAGTTTAACCATGTTGGTATTGCAGTCGCTGGAGTATATAAAAATGATACAGCTGCAGATGGTGCATGAATTGGTAAAACAGCAAGGTAAGGAGATGGGAGAAAGTTATGTGTACTCAACACCCCTCACAATAGAAAAGGGCTTTCCAGAATTGTAAGTGAGGGTGGTGGAAAGATCCAAGAATTTGGATTTCAGTGGCTATGGTAAATGGCGTCTAATGCAAATTATGCTTGCAGGACTCGGAGACGGGAACAGAAGATTCTACTCCATGGGTCACCTTTTAGGCAGGGCCGTTAGAGAACAGAGGGATAAGGGCCGGAATACAAAGCTGGCCTTACATTTTAAAAGTTGTCGGCCAATGGGAGTTCTCTCTATGTTCTCAGTCGTAAATGGATTAAAGCAGGCATGCTCAACCTGCAGCCCCCCAGCTGTTGCAAAACTACAACTCTCAGCATGCCTAAACAGTCTACAGCTATCAGCCTACAGCAGGGCATGGTGGGAGTTGTAGTTTTACAACAGCTGGAGGGCCGCAGGTTGAGCATCACTGGAATAAAGGGTTTGTCCCTTTACAAACACAATCCGCAGCGGTCCGACCGCAGGGGCCCTTGTGTTCCCCTGTATGAATGACGCATGCGTGCGGCTGTAACATTCAACTCTATGGGACTGCAGGGGGCAGCCTAGTATAGGTGTAACCGCCGCTCTGTTTAAAAGGAGCAACGCAGGGCACCCTTTCCCGTGGTCAGCCGGGGCCCCAGCAGTCGGACAATTATCCCCTCTCCTGTTCATAGGGGATAAGTCTTCGTAATGAGACGGCTCCTTAAAGTCACTACTATACTCCTCTACCCACGAACAAATGGATCGGGCATGTCCAACTGGCCAATTCTTCATGGGACGCCCACCATACACATTAGACGGTCATTTGTTTCCACTGAAATCAGGGAGTTCCGCCAACCATAATTTAAGGGTGCTGTCACTTGTCACGGCTGCATTTCTGATGCAAAACTTCACCAAAAAAAGCATGCAGATTTTGCAACAACATACCTGCATTTATTGTGCGTTTTCATCCAGCAAAGGGTTATTAGCAGTGTAATTACAGCTTCCTTTCACATTCACTGGGAAGGGACGGGGCAGCTGTAACCAGTCTGCACCACTGCTGCTAAAGTGCAGGTAAGCAATGGAGAGGATTCAGCACCCGCACGAGCACCGTAGACCCTTTAAATCAGTGGGGGTGCTTGGAGACAGGCCCCTATTGATCTGAAATTGATTACTTAATGTGAAGACAGGCCATCAATTTCATGAAAGCAGAATACCCCTTTAAATACAAATGAGTTGGCTGTTATATTAGTGTCTGCCTAATGGGCTGTGATGTAATATAGTAAAGTGCTTAGTTTGTGAATACAGTAAAATCCAGTTACTGTATTATGTGTATTTTACGTATGTAGAGAAACATTAATGAATTAACGGGCATCCGCCAGCAGATTTGTACCTATGACACTGGCTGACCTGTTACATGTGTACTTGGCAGCTGAAGGGATATGTGCTGGTCCCATATGTGTCTGCTTTGCTGAGAAAATGATGTTTTAATATATGCAACGGGGGCGTTGCCATTACACCTATAGGCTCTGCTCTCTCTGCAATGCAGCACCCCATGCATTTTGACGGGGATAGGCAGTGTAAACAGCACGCCTAGCACTGTCAATCAAAATGCAGAGGGCACGGCAGTGGCAGAGAGAGCAGAGCCTCTAGGTGTAATGCCAACGCCCTCATTGCTCCTTGAGGCTCATTTGCATATATTAAAACCTCATTTTTCTCAGCAACGAGGACACATATGAGGGCAGCACAGATGCATTAAGCAGCGAAGCGCACGTGCAACAGGTCAGCCAGTTTCATAGGCACAAATATCCTGACAGATGCCCTTTAACTGGAAATTGAAGCTAGATGATAGACTGAGCAGATTTATAATATTGCACACAGCTGGCTTAGCCCATGTTATCTGGTGCATTGTATGTAATAAGTGCTATTACTGTTCACCTAGACCTCCCTGAGTGCTTTTAGTATGTCATACAGATCCCGTAACTTTGCAGTTTTCTCACTTGTTGATGCATTGGTAATGAAAGCATTTGTCAGCGAGAGGTGCCTCAGATCTGCTGCTCCTGACCTGCTTGCCCTGCTTAGCTAACATCCTGGCAAGGCAGTGTGTGCTGCCTGGATCATTAGAAAGGAAATATGATCAGAGAAGAAGTCCACGTATCTAGGATGGGAGGAGCTGAGGAGGGAGCTGGGTGCCTGGAGAGTAGCCTCTCGAGCATAATCGCACAGGGCAGGAGCCTTCAGTTCTCTGCAGGCATTGCTTCTCAGTAGAAGCATGCCCACTCTCCAGGATTAGTAGGTGAGGAGGGGAAATTCTTCATAGGAATGTGTGCCAGCTCTAATCCGGCAACATGAGCACTCCCTTTTCCCTGTGTGTTTCTACTGCCCTTGATTCCAAGCGCTGACAACTGGAGGCAAGTATACAGCACAACTGCTTGTTGATTCATGCAACAGTGTGTGTGTGTCAGTGACGGCTGCAGTGATTTCCCTCGCCTGCAAGGAAATGTGTGAATGGTGTGCGTGTGGATGGCGGTGTAATGAGAGGTTAGTTAACTAACTTCAGATTTACCTACTTTAATTGGGTGTCCCACTCATATCCTGTTATGACGACACCAAGAATTCAGCATAGTCATTCATATAGACCCGGAGGCAAAAGTTTCTTTATTGTTAAAAGTATTCCTCCATTTCTTTTTATTATTGCGTAGTCCTTGGCACATCTTAAAGCAGTCTCTGTCATGTGACAACGTGGTAGTATTTTAAAGCAGGGAGCTGCCAGCTTTAGTTTGTGCATTCTGTATCCTACGTGCATGCTTGTTCTATAATTAAAAGAGGGGCATATATTTTTTCCACTGTGATAATCAACCCCATCCTCTTCACTCTCTGCCATTTTTACCATGTACCTTGTGGTTTTCTTTGGAACATGGTCCTCTGCATAGATGTGGAAAGGTTTCTTCTAATTATACATTACAGGCATAAGCTATAATTTTCATATATATATAAAGGTTATATAGTTTTCCAGTCCGTTAGCATTAATGATCTACTGTGCTGTGAAATTAGTAGCGTGTAGCCAACATAATGTGCCCAGCTGTCTGCTCGTTGTTTTGCCTGCTTCTCCCCCACAGTGTGGACCTCTCAGTATTCATCAGATGATGTCTAGGCTTTTGACACCTCTTTCAGACCATTTAGCTGTCACTTTCTAATTGGTGCCTCTTAAATACAGTTAAGGACTTTTATGAGGATTTTTATATGAGATTTCTGTTGTGTCAGACTTTCAGATGACATTTGGGGTCACTTTAGGGGAGATACAGTCAGGCTGGAAGGATAGATGACTTATGTTATTAAAAGGAATGTTTTTCCTTATGTCATGCGGACTGTTAGTCTGGTGACAATTTGATAAAATTGGCCAGTGTAGAAACCCTTTAAATATACCCATGACGGTAAAAAATGCAGTCCAGTGTATAAAGATGGAGGTGAGCAGATTAATATACATATTTGTGGGAAAAGATTCAGCAGAACTAGTGACTTATTCTTTCTATGAGGAGTCCAGTGGGCGGGTCTTTCTGGTGATTGGCAACCTTCTCTATATAAATGTGCATACAGAGATAGATGTCAGTCACTGTAAAGACCGCCTACTGGACTCCTAAAGCCAAGCTGACCAGAGATTTAAATGAATAGATGACCAGGTTTTTTTTCTCAAATATCTATCTTGTTGTTATGGGAACCTGGCGATGTGACCTTAAGTCTGACCGACAGTCCAGCGCTTGGTCTAATGTGTAAACAGGAACTTGGTCTCTCCCTGTGACTGATTTCCTGTGATCTAAAGGAGGACATCATCGCCAATCAAATCCCTCCTGGAAGCTTTCAGGTCCCACCCCTCTGTATTCCTCTGTGTTCCTCTGTATATCCCTGTTTTCTGTTGAAGATGTAATGTCTGCCCCATGTAAAGGAACAGGCGTGCAGATATATAGTAGGTGAGTCTGTACAGTGATTAGCTGCAATTTTATTAACCTCCTGACGCACCCTGCCTGTCTGTACTATCTGTAGAGGCTGACTCTCCAGTGTAGTTCTATGAGATGTAGCTTCACACTGGTCTTCCTGTGTCCTGCGTGTAAGAGCTAATGGGAGAAAGATGACAGAGCAGAGAGGATGGATAGGCTCAAGCTGTATCATATAGTGACACAGTTTGAGGGGACAGCAGCCTTGTGTCAAGGGTCTGTTACTTGCTGCCGCTACACAGGCTCAGAGCAGTACAGTCTGGATGAGACTCCCCGCTGTTTCTGCAAATCCAGGCATTATGGGAAATGTAGGTTTCATTAAGAAAACCATATCTGTGGAGAAGGAACCAAGATGGCAGACAACCCACAAACTGCACGTCAAATAAAACGGGTACACACAAAGCATACACAAGAGCCTCTACCTTATTCTTTAATGATGGCTTATCCTGCACTATATAGGCAAATGGAAACAAAATCATGAAGTGCTTCTTTAAACCGATTATAAGCTTCTGAACGTCTAAATGCATGGGAAATAATCTGATCAGACCTATGTGCCATGTGGATGCAGAGCCTACAAAATATTGTACTTAAAGGGTTTTCCTGCTTCTGTATTTTAATGACCTATCCTTGAGGGCCCTTTACACAGACCGAGAATCGCCTAGATCATTGCGAATAAGCGTTCATAGTTAAAAAAAAAAAACGAGCGAAACGCTTGTTCATCGGGTAATCTAATCGTTTGTGTTCGCGTGCAAAAACGATTGTTTACCAGAAGCAGATCATGCTGTGTAAGCACGATCTCCTGCTGGGAAACGAGTCAGTATGGGGTAGAGCGATGGCATACCGATCACTCCTACCCTGTACTCTGGAGGAGATCGGAGCAGATTGTTGGGGAACACTTCCTTCCTGACTATCTGCTGTAATAGCGGCCCGTGTAAAGGGACCATCATTATCACATCGAGTGAGGGCCAACAGTCAGCCACCCTCTTACTAGCTGTGTACGGCAGACGCTGGAAGCAGGTAGCTGTGTGGGAGTTACTGCATCTCCGCACCCTTTAACACCATTGCTCAAATCACACTAATTACCTTAAGTAAACCTTTCTTCCTCTCGTGGTATAACTGGAAGAAGGAAAAGGAGTCAATACTTATTGATTTCTTGTACACTTTCCTGGGATAAGATTGGTCTGTTGCTCTGATTTACAGACATTTATATTCACGGGCAGTACAAATAATACCGGCAAGGCAGTCAAATGATGCAAATCGTTTCTGCAGGTAATGGTTCCTAGTCAAATCAGCCAGATGCAGATGGAGAGTCAGGAGCAGACTTTATGGTCCTGATGGCCATAGTGAGAGCAGATATCCCTCTAATTTCTTTTATATAAGTAGTATACACTGCTTTCACATGGTGTTATGGGGAGTAGTGGTAAGTCGGTTTTGGTAGAGAATGAAGAGAATTGTTGGCGGAGTTGGTGGAAATCTTTATTTTCAGGATTTTACCCCAAATAGTCAGCCTATGTGTTAGGTATATTCTTTTAAGCGTTTTTTTTTAGCTCTGCAGTAGAGATTGCTTGGAGTCCAGCCGATGCCATTAAGAATCTAGTTCCCTTCAACACCTATTAAAAATAAAAAGAATCAATGCATCTTCTCTCCGGGGTAACACGCTTCTTCTATGGTATGATGTAGTATTGATTTAGAGTGTACTTGTGAAGAAGCGGGTGTCTTTCTGTAGGTGAGTGAGTATAGGTACAAGATGTGCTAGGCTGTAATGCATGTGGTCAGAAGCTTCCTTAAATGGTTGTCTCACCTAATCCTCTGTTTTAGGCCTCATGCACACGACCGTTTTTTTATGCTGTCCGCAAAAAGGGGTTCCGTTGTTCAGTGATCCGTGTCCGTTTTTGCCTTCCGTTGTGTTTCCGTGTGTCTTCCGTTTTTTTTAGCGGACATGACCCAAAAGATTTTACCAAAAGACAGGCTGACAATGTTTCCCAAGTGCCTGCCAAGGGATCCGCAAAAAAAACGGACACGGAACGCGGATGACACACGGATGGCCATCCGCATTTTTCACGGACCCATTGACTTGAATGGGTCCGTGAACCGTTTTTCACGGACAAGAATAGGACAGGTTATATTTTTTTGACGGACTGGAATCACGGACCACGGACGCGGAGGACAAACGGTGCATTTGCCGAGGTTTCCACGGACCCATTGAAAACCAATGGGTCCGCAGAAAATCACGAAAAACAGAGCAACGGACACGGAATCAAACAACGGTCGTGTGCATGAGGCCTTAGTATTCACAGTTAGTGACTCAATATGCGTTCTGTGGTTCCATATACCACATCAGTGTTTGACTGGGGTGCCTAGAGCCGACCAGCAAAAATCATTCTGGGGGCCCACTATACAGCTACATGCAAATATTAACTAATACCCCTTTGTGAGCGCACACGTGTTTTTTCAGTAGTAGTCGTGCCTCAGACTGTTCATTTCCTGCAGCCCTTGTCAGTATCCTGCCGACTGGTTCTTATCTTGGAACACGGCGCTCTCAGTTAGGTAAGCCTGGAACACATACTCAGCGGCAGGCAATGGCAAGCCCCTGCTGTTACAACAAGATGGCGGGTCCCTGGGGAAAGAGGATTCTGGCTAGCCTGCCTATGTGCCTGGAGTTCGTCCTAGCCACCCAATGCTTATATAATAATGGGAGTATATTTTATAAAGACATATGCTGGTTGGGATGCTGCATGTCTATATGCAGTGCAGTCATCGATTGATCACTTATATAGCGCTGACATATTCCATGTCGCTTTACAGATGCTCTGTCCCCAATGGAGCACACAATCTAAGTTCCTTATCAGTGTGGGATAAATTGGTCCGGTCCAAGCCTGAACCACAGCCTCAGCTCTCAGAGGAAAGCCAAGCAGAGCCAATGAAAGACAAAGTGGCCTTTGCCCATTCATTCTAGGGATTGATCAGTGTCCTAGCACTTGAACCCTCACCGATCAAAAGTGTCAAAGGATTTCTATCGTTTTAAGTACCGTTTAAACATTTTAGATGCCACAAAAAATATATTAATGACTACTGATCTTTGTCATTTCAAGAAATTCCCATTGGCTATTTAATTGATTGTCGGAGGAATACTTTGGGGGAGTTTTAATGTCTTTTCCCATGGTTCCCTTGTGTAAACACCATAGTTTTGAAGATTTACCTACCAGACTGTGTCCTTTTCTGCATCGACCCTGGGTGCGTTCAGTGCATACGCAGATTTAGGCAGCCTAATATTTTGTATCTGCGCACAGACGACCAGTGCGCAGTGAAGGAGGCTTCAGCGTGTGCCATAAGGGATTACTTATGCAATGGTATGTCACCCGATAGAATATCAGTTAACACATTTCTGAAATTCCGTCATAAAGGTGCCTACCCCTCTAAGTCAACTTAAGTGTCCTTGAGCTCGTATCATTACTCAAAGAATTTTTTTTTTTTTTTACATTTGTTTGTATTGTCAGGATTTCCCACATTGTCATTTGTTTCTGTCTCCTAAAAAATAGGTATTAAGCTGGCTTAGTGATGTGCTATTAGTGCCATCTCACTGCCTGCCGCCGTTATTGAGGAAGACGAACTTTCATAATATGCTAATTAGCCTCTAGGAGCAAGGGGGGCATTGCCCCTGCTCCTAGAGGCTCCGTTCTCCCACCTCTGGCCACACCCTGCTTCACTAGATTGACAGGGCTAATTTTGGCCAGCTTAATACCCATTTTTCAGGTTAGAGAAACCCTTTAATAATGTGGAAACCTTTGACTATCTTCTCTTCTAAGATAACATGGTAACAACATGCCCATTTATATCTTGTATATAGACAAATTCATTTTTATATATCTGTCTCTGTACTTTATGCACAGTCAAACTACTTGACCGATCTGCACCAAATTTGGCACATAGGTTGGTCAGTTGTTTTTTTGGCATTCTAGAACGTATGGTTCTTGAAGTATTCCAAACAAAGGTAGTAACTGATAGGAGCTTGCAGGTTCTTCACTCATCCTAACTGCCATACACGCAGTCACATGAACCTTATTAGCCAATAGAAGCTGGCAGGCCCTTCAGTCTTGACATATGCACAATTTTACACCAGGTGTCCATAACTAATTTTTCTTCACTGATATAGGTTACTGGTAAGAGGGATGGCCGCGGTGGAGGTCACATTTTAAGGGTGTGGAGGTTACTGTTAAGGGGGCATGGTGCTGTGGAAGACCCCGTTAAGGGAGCGGGCGCTGTGGAGGTCACTGTTAAAGGGGTTGTCCAGGCTTTTAATATTGATGACCTATCTTCAGAATAGGTCATCAATATCAGATTGGTGGGGATCTGACACCAGGCACCCCCGCCGATCAGCTGTATGAGGAGATGGTACACGCAGTGCGCACATGCTGTCTCCCGTCACTCTTCCTGTTCACCGCTGCGGTCTGTGGCAAAGCAGCAGCGAATAGGAAGGCAGACGGCATGTTCACACTGCGTGCACCGTCTCCTCATACAGCTAATCGGTGATGGTGTCGGGTGTTGGACTCCAGCCTGAAGATAGGTCATCAATATTAAAAGCCCGGACAAGCCCTTTAACGGGGTGGGCCTGTGGAGGTCACTGTTATTGGTGGGGCGCTGTGGAGTTTACTGTTATGGTGGACACTGTGGATATCTGTTAACCACGCACAAACATTCTGCTAGTTAATGCTAAATGCCTACCCTATATCACAGGGACCACTTTGCTATCATGTGATGTAATCATTTGGCTATATTCACAAAGTGGAAATGAAAACTGAAGAAATCTAAAGCTGATCCTTGGGTTCATGCTTCTGCCTTGGTTCTGCATTTTACATGTTATGGGTCCACCTGTGGCTTTTGCCCTGTTCAGTGGGTATAATCCATGTGCGGACACCCACCACTGTTAAGGGCAGTTTCCACGAGGAAAAGAGTTTTCCTACCTGTCATTATTTCCTTTGTGAAAGAGACATCTTCAGTGATTTTCTTTTTCATGCTGTTCACACAATGGCTTCCATTTTTACAGGCGTCATGACAGATCCTTTATGATATCGTAATGGATTTAATAATGAGTCCATCGTGCCTTTAACTTGACTGGAAAAGAACGAAGTGTGGACCCTAGTAGTGCCTCTGCAGGGTTAGCTGGTCAAAATTGACTCCATTTAGTCATACCAAGCTTCTGGAGATAAAAGCACCAAATGGCCAGATTTCTAGGTCCCGCCATCTACTGTTTAACGTTATGGGCTGCTTGGGTTGTAGGTTAAAATCTGGGCTCTCAGCCGTGGTTCCAGAAGTGATTTTTCTGTAGGAAAAAAATATTGTTTGCAGATTAACAGCATATTCAAATGTCATCCGTGACTGGACTGAGTGTTTGTTCCCTGACGTGGCGTAGCAATATTCCTGCCAAGCTATTCTTATTTATTGTAATGCGCATGACAATAAATCAGTAAGTACATGATAAATGATTCATTTGGGTTATTATGCGGGTACATGGCAGAGGACAATACAAAGCCTGGGCAGAATCTCTGCCAGTTACAAACCCCAAACAATATGTGATAGTCATTGCTCAGTAGTGTGTTCATTCTGCATGTGAATAGCTGGCCTAAAATACGAACGTGATTTTATTTTGATATTTAATTATGCCAATTTTTAACGCCTGGTAGGCCACATAGTAATTGTATTATAAATTGGTTTTGGATTCTTTTCATTGGTGCTTGTAGGCATTGCTGTGTTGAGTATCTGCAAGGAGATTGAACATGCACAGACTACAAGCTGAGCTTGTTTCTTCAGGCTGAATAGTACGCAGAAGAAATACGTCCTTACAGTATTTTTATAAACCTGAGCAATAGGCCCCGTTTTTGTTTTGTTGAAACTTAAGTCATGCACTAGTTCTTCCTGGAAACTTCTACACACCGTTTTTTTTTACCATTTTTAAATATTCTAGAACTCCTGACGTGTCAGTCTGAGGAGTGCTCCTCAGATAGATGAGCATGTTTCTGGTATGAAGGTGAAGACGAGTGGTTTTAGATCTGGTATGTTGGCATGGTGTTGGTGCGATTGGTTCAAGGCAATAGTTCCATCATTCTTGTTCTAAGCAGCCTTCAGATTGAAACCAGTTTTCCCGACCACACTCTTGAGCCATGAAAGAAGAGGCCCTCCTGAGGCGCAGGTCATGCGCTGGGGTTTCATCTGGCACCTTCCCCTCAAGGCCTGATGGACGAAAACTAGTCCGAAATGCATCATTTGGAGGATACAATGAACTGTCTCCTGCACTTCCAGGTTTGTATATTATCTGTCATTTGACCATGTATTTGATTGTTTCCTGACTAAAGGTAGAAAAAAGATTTATCAAAACTGGTGTAAAGGAAAACTGGTTTAGTTGCCCATAGCAACCAATCAGATCCCACCTTTCATTTTGTAAAGGAGCTCTGAAAAATGAAAAGTGGAATCTGATTTGCCATGGGCAGCAAAGCCAGTTTTCCTTCACACCAGTTTTGATAAATGTCCCACTTATGTCTTCAGTAATGAGATGACAGGTAGCAAACATGCTTGTCCTCAGTCATAATAGGTCTGATTCACCGTGGCATTATAGGGATATGTTCTCTCCTTTTATATATAATTTGGGATATTATTTTTAATGTGTCATTATCCCCTTTCTTTTGGAGGAGAAAACAAGATTGAGGTGGAAATGGGTCTGGTCAGAGAAAGAGGAGGAAGCTCCCTGAGCTTTGGGCTTTGTGTGTGGTCCCGTAGTGGCTGCTTTAGTGCTCTGCATTTATGTTCTCTTTTGGCAGATATGATTTTATTTATTAAATTAAAGGCCGTGCAGCAAATTCCAGAGAAAAATAATCCATGTTGCCCAAAGCAACAAAACAAAACGCTGAAGTCCAATTGCACCAGTTCAGAGGTTTGGCACATGAAGCCTTGCTCGTCTTGAAGGTATTTTGGTGTATATGCCTGGTCTATATAAGCACGGTATAGGATTTATTGTATTTATATTTCAGCATTTAAAACCTAAATTTTTTCAGTCTTGTGAACATTGAGGTTGTCATGAGTATTAAATATAACACTCAGCTGAGAGGAAAGAGAAGGTTACTGTCACTAGACTTGTGGTGGATTAAGCTGTACATCGAAAGTTTTTTTTACTGTAAAAGTCTGCATTAAAGAGGATCTGTCAGCACTTATGCCATATCCGTTTTAGAAAATACTTGCCTTTCCTGTAAGGCCTTATTCACACGTCCGTAGTGTTTTGCGGATCCTCAAAACACCTTGCCACCAGCCCTATAGAGATGCCTATACTTGTCCGCAGTTGCGGGCAAGAATAGGACATGCTCTATATTTTTGCGGAGCCGCCGTCCGGAAGATCGGCGGCGTGCTCCGCAAATGCGGATAGCACAGTGTGTGCTCTCCGCATCCATCACGTCCCCATTCAAAATGAACGGGTCCGCACCTGTTCCGCAAATTTGCGGAACAGGTGCGGACGTGTGAAATAGGCCTAAATTAACAATTCTGGAGCATCTTTTCTCTGGAGAATTTTTTACTCTTATTATTCCTCCTAGAAATGTATGATGAATGACAACCGGGTGTTACCAGATGGCTGTATGTCCCTGCATGCTCTGATATTGTCCAGTCAGTGCTGAAACTGTCAGTCTCTGTAGTGACCCCCCCCCCCCCCATGACCAGCTGAATGGTAACACCCCGCTGTTAATGTATTCATACAATGTCATGGATAACGGGAAAGCAGCACAATGCAGAGGTATGAAAAAGGAGGTTCCAGAATTGTGTTTTCATGAGAAATACAAATATTTGGTAAATCAGACATGTCAGGGTTCATGCACAGACTGTGTGCGGACGCGGTCCCATCCGTAGTCCTTCTGTGGGCTTCCAATCTGTCCCTCCATTCTGCACCATATCATCGGGATTGCAGACCCATTCAAGTGAATACAGGCACGGCTGGGCATCGGCCATGTGAATGAGCGCTTATCTTGTATTTTCACTGTTGCTGTTGTAATTTGCTCCTTGCTCTCTAGAAAGTATGACCCCTAGTGTGAATTGTGTCAGATAGATGTGCAGTGTATATATGTCCTGTATCACAATGCCAGTGAATTCAGCATCTCTTATTCGGCGTCCTCATTAGTCCTGGTCTACCACTAGGAAATTGGAAACTAAATTGGCCTCCTGTTACTATATCTGTGTGGTCATGGCTGGAGCGTTACGTTTAGGTGATCAGCTTTTTGTTACAAAAGCAGTTACTTTTTCTATGAGTGCTGAATTATTATTCCTCTTAACCCTGGGTTCAGACCTGAGCGTTCTTGAAACGCGCATTTTACGCTCGTTTTTGTCGCGCGTATTTCAGCGCGTTTCTGCAAATAGGAAACGCGTGTCGTACGCGCGTTCGTGTAATTGACTACTGTGGTGTCAATCACAATACGCGTGACAAACGCCCAAAAAAACGCTCCTGAACAAGCTTATACGTCGGGCGTTTTACAGCGCGTTTTTACGCGCTGTAAAACGCTCAAGTGTGAACCACTCCCATAGGAAAGCATTGGTTTTCATCTGTTGAGCATTTTACAGCGCGTTTGAACGCGTTGTAAAACGCTCAGGTGTGAACCCAGGGTAAGGGTATGTCCACACAGGACAGATGCTGCAGATCTGCGTGCTGTGGATCCAAGCGTTTTACAGCGCAAGCAATGTGGATATACGTTTTTAAGAAATCTAATCCATATACTGCCATGAGAAAAATCCGCAACACAAATTGACTTGAGGATTTTAACCCTACAGCACGTGAAGTTATGTTGAAGATGTTCACCCTTTGTAGCACATATTGTGAAAAGGTAGAAAAGTAGTAATCGTGAAAGGCAGTAGATGTAGAAAATAGCTCACTTGGATTTCTAGTCTTTACCAGACACTGTGCGGCAATAGCTTCTCATTACTTGTACAGTGTAATACCCTCCAGATGTGTGTGCCTGGTTAGGACATGTGTGTATGCTTTGTTTTCTCATTCTATTAAAGAAATCTGATGTAAGCCTCGTGTCAGCACATTGCTGTTAATACATCCTGCTAAGTACTTTCTTATTGTAATCAGGATCAAGGCCATCTGAGTAGCTGAAATGCACCATCACCACATAACTTAAGACCCTGGTGTGTGTTGTGTATAATCTTGACTATCTATATTTAAGACCATTTGTACCATTTTTATCTCCTGTGTTTTTCGACCTTTGTGTATCAAAGCTATTTCTGAAGAATTGGCCTTATTGTCCTAAGCTACCAATCAACCACTGGTGAAATGAAACAAACATGAACTCTGAGGATAGATTGAGATTGGATTTTTCAGCCAAGGTTTTGAGGCAAATTTTCTTGCAGGTTTTTCGGCCAAGGCTAGAACTGAATCCAGCAGGAAGGTGAAGTTTCAATCTTTCCTTTATATTTCCAGTTCCTTTCGACTCCACTTCTGGCTTTGGCTACAAAATCATGCAGAAAAACCAGCCTTAAAACCTTTACCAAAAAACAATGTGTGAACCTACCCTGATTCGGCACAGACCTCTTTTTTTTTCTCTTAAACAGTTTTGACCTGTGGAGCCCAATTTCTTTTCTGTGGGGTAATACTACAGTGCACTGCCATTTTTGGCAAAAGAAATCTAAATATGCCTGATATTTGGGGTGGGGTTGGGGTGGAATTTATCAAGCCCTGCAGCCCGGAATATTGGGTTTAAAAGGTCACAGATTAGGGTTCAATTTTTAAGACTTGTTGGGCTTACCATATTTGTGCAAAATTTAGCATCGGTTGAATATTTACACAGCTCACTCCAGTTTTGAACAGTAAGTAGGAAAGTGGACATGGTTGTCCTTTTGAGCTGCTCTAAGCCAGATCTATCACCTGAGACTTTAAAATTACTTTAATTGTTACAGTCTACTCCAGTGTGGCGTAGAGCTGAGTAACATCTGATATGATGGAGGTGTTAAGACTAGGGATGAGCAAACTTGTGTTAGTTTATGGTCTGTGGTAGAGGAATCCATAACTGACTTTTTAGATAACCCAAACCTTGTACGCCGAACTTGAAACACAAGTTCGCTCATCTCTAGTTAAGACCCTTTTATATAGGCCAAAGATCATGGCAATTATCCTAAAACGCCCTGTGCCACAATGCTGACGATCACCTGATCAACAAACATAAAAGCATCGCTGGTGCGGTCATCTAAATCATCATTTCTGGGCAGCAGATCATGCTATCTAAATAATCTGCTAAACACTCTGTTTAGGGACTGCGATCTCTAGTGGGGGCAGGGCTTTGAAAAATGCATTTGCAGGGTGACTGCCCTCTGGCTTTTCTCTTCATGGGTACGCTTGATTGATAGGTCTCTTCCTATATACAGCTAGAGAGAAGCCATGGAAAGCGGGGAGAAGTGGTAGAGGAGCTACCCAGCAGATACTGCTTTTAGAGCCTAGAATTTATACTTCTACTTGCTGGATGAGCTTCTGGCTTTTGGGTCAAAAGACTGCCAGAAAAGCTGCATGTGACAACACCCTTAGGCCACTTTCACATGGTCAGTGTTTTTCACCAGTATTTGTACGGCAAAACCAGGAGCAGGCCCAAAACAGAGAGGAAGCACAAGTATTTCCATTATATTTTTTTCTCTGTAGGTTCCACTCCTGGTTTTGGCCTACAAATACTGACTGTGTGAAAGTGGCTTTAACCCTGGGTTCACACCTGAGCGTCTGAGACACGCGTTTTACGCGCGTATTACAGCGCGTTTTTGCAAATAGGAAACGCTCGTCATATGCGCGTTCGTGACTCTGGAGACCAATTGAAAAAGGCATATCTACACTTTAACGCGTGTTAAACTTGCTTTTTACGCGTGTTTTACGCGCGTTCCCATTGAAGTCTATGGGTGCAAACGCGCAACAAAACGCCCCAAAGAAGCTCAAGAACTTCTTTGAGCGTAGGGCGTTTTACAGCGCGTTCAAACGCGCTGTAAAACGCTCAGGTGAGAACCATGCCCATAGGGAAACATAAGTTTTCTCCTGTTAAGCGTTTTACAGCGCGTTCGAACGCGCTGTAACATGCGCAAGTGTGAACTGAGGGTAAATCCCTGGTAAATCTACTGGTGTGAGGATTCTGCCAGACAACTCCCCATATCCTCCTGGACTGCTGTGCTTGTGACACATGGACGCTATAGAACACTAGGGTTAGACGAATCCATGCCAGAATTATTCCTTGTGTGTAAAGCCTTAATATTTGGTTTTGCATATTTTACAATTTGTTTGGTTACTGTCCAGCGCATCAATGTGGATATACTGTGCTCAGCACTCCTTAAAAAAAATGGTATGCGAAATACAAAAAATGATGTTGCTAAATACGGGACCGTCTCAATAAACAGCGTTGTTTGAATGCCCTTTTTAAATGTCAGGGAGTGAAAGAGTTTCATTTTTTTGCCAGTAAATTTCTCTCATTATATATTGGCATTGTTTTCCTTTCACAATAATGTGAGCTGCGTGACTCCCAGCATTCTTAAAATATTCCGGGTATTTTACTGTTTGGGACAGCATTGTGCGTTACTAGATTGTTTTGTTTCTTTTTCACACTTATTTGTACAGGTTTATAAGGCCAATATTTTATGTGGCTGTTTACCAGGGTGTAAAGTGTTTCCCCTAGTATAGAAAGAAATATATAACCTAGAATTGAGATATAATTGTACATCAGTATGTGATGCCGGGTATGATGATAATGTTGACCGTGAGACTGCCCAAAAGCTATGAACACCTTCAGGGGCATTTTTTAGTACTGCATTTTACTCATATTGAGACCACATATTTTTTTTATTGATAATATACATAGTAAAATAGTTTTTATGGCTAAAAAAAAGACACACGTTCATCCAGGTCAGCAAGCTATCCTGTTTATCAGAGGAAGGCAAAAAAAACAAAAAACAATGAGGTAGAAAACCATTTTCTTCGTTTTATGGGAAAAAAAATTGCTTCCCAACTCCAGTCAGGCAATCAGAATAACTCCCTGGATCGAAAAGCCTTCTCCAGAAATCTAATAACTATATGCGGTAATATCATTACACTCCAGAAATACATCCAGGCCCCTCTCTAGTATCTATAACCTGTAATATCATTGCACTCCAGAAATACATCCAGGCCCCTCTCTAGTATCTATAGCCTGTAATATTATTACACTCCAGAAATACATCCAGGCCCCTCTCTAGTAGCTATAACCTGTAATATCATTGCACTCCAGAAATACATCCAGTCCCCTCTCTAGTATCTATAACCTGTAATATCATTGCACTCCAGAAATACATCCAGGCCCCTCTTGAATTCCTTTATTGTACTCACCATCACCACCTCCTCAGGCAGAGAGTTCCATAGTCTCACTGCTCTTACAGTGAAGAATCCTTTTCTATGTTTGTGTACAAACCTTCTTTCCTCCAGGCGCAGAGGATGTCCCCTCGTCACAGTCCTGGGGATAAATAGATGATGGGAGAGATCTCTGTACTGACCCCTGATATATTTATACATAGTTATATTGATCTTTATTACAAATGTCACTTTGACTTCACTTTCAGTGTATCTGCTTTCTATTTTACAGTGACTCTATCAGGGACCTGCTCTGACAGATGGATGTGTCTGCAAATACACTGAAAGTGAACAAAAACTGTTCAAAAAGTATTTTGATGGACCAATTGAAAAATCTGTTTTGGTTCAATATGAGTAAAATGCAATGATAAAATATTGCCGCCTGAGGCGTTCATTGCTTTTAAAGGTCTTTCTAAAAAAACTCTTAAAGGGCACCTGTCACCTCAAAAACGCATATAAAACCGCCAGCATAACCTCATGGCAGCCCCCAGTCTGTTAATAATCATATGTTTGATCCACTTGTCTGATGCTCCATAGATTCAAAAAACAATGTTTTAAGCGCCATCAGCGCTACCTTGCCAATAAGTTTGAAGTCAAGTGGGCAGTGACTTCCTTACTTCAAGTCAAGGTAAGTACGCCCCCTAACTGTCCACTTTTTTGTTAGATTGACAGCCTGCAGTGTGGCCGGGATTGCATAAGTCTGTGCGCTCCTTTGTTAAGCGCGGTCCTGCCTCCAGCCTCCGCTGTTAGCCGGGTTTCTGCGGCGCACTGTGCATGTGCGAGGCTTGTGCGATCCCGGCCGTACTGCAGGCTGTCAATCTAACAAAAAAGGGGACGGTTAGGGGGCGTGCTTTCCTTGACTTGAAGCAAGGAAGCCAGTGCACCTTTGACTTCAAGCTTACTGGCAAGATATCACTGATGGCGCTTAAAACATCGTTTTTTGAATCTATGGAGCATCAAACATGATTATTAACAGACTGGGGGCTACTATGAGGTAATGCTGGCGGTTTTATATGCGTTTTTGAGGTGACAGGTTCCCTTTAAATATGAATGCTTAGTGTCTTAGGATATGTAATGCTATGGAGTGCTAAGAAAATCTGCATTTCACAATAGATATTTTCCTAAAATGGTACTGTATAAACTGTTAATACACCGAATAGCAAAAAAAAAAAAAAATTATTAAAATTACGTAGTAGACTTTCGGTTCTGAGCGTTTCTTGTGGAGAGTCATGACATCCAGATACAGTAAAATGTGAACATATAAAATACCAGGTGTATACAAGTTTTATGCAATGATGAAAACTTTGTCCTACTTATACCCTTACGCCCTTTCTTACTGTGGTTTGTGTAATAAAACGGCTGTTTGTCTGCTCTTTATCTAACCTTTACTTTCATTGTCTTTTTTTCCTAAATATCATAGGAGATGAACTTGTGCCTTGTCTTGTAAATGCTATTCTGTGACCCATTATTATAAACTGTGAGGATGATAAAAGTCCTCAGGTAGTTACGTTACCATATAAAGCCTTATGGAAGGGCCTAATATCTGTGTACAGAGATTTGGAATGCATTGGAGCTATATAAATAATGGGAAGTTATGAGGAGGCAGAAGTCTCTACCGCAGTTATAATGTCCAGAACATTATATTTTGTCCCTCCTTTTAAGTTATCACAGCCTTAGGTTCTTTTGAAAAAACATTGATTCTAATTTTAAAACTCTCAGCTTTGGCTTTTTGATATAACACAATTTCAAATTGTACCTTTCTGTATGCAAATTAGGAGCATGGAGTCCTCAGGGCATTTTCTTTCACTGGCTTAGTCATGGAGGCACCACCACAACCCATCTCATGATGGACATCCCTCCTCCTGGGCCATGAACAGACCAATGGTGCCCATCATTAGGCTTAGTGGCCAGTGCAAAAACTGCAGGATGTTCGTATTTATTTTTTTAAATTTTTTTTTTTAAATATAGGAAGTGACATGGAAAATTAAAAATGGCATCACCAAAAATTGTGTTTAACATATAAACTTGATTTAAACAATAAATACACACATTCCATTTAAAGAATCTGCTTAAGACACCTTTAGGTGTTTTGTGGACTCCATGCCTAGACTGGTCCAAGCAGGTGTGGTGGCAAGAGGAGAGTCTACACAATATTAGGCAATATTTGTTTTCATGTCATGGTTGATCTATTCTTCTCACATGGGAATGTCCATGAAAAAGACCTACAGATTTACTGTATAATATATATTTTATTTTGATTTCATTTTCATTAGTAGAAGTCATTGCATGGTGCATGACCATTTTTTGATTATTAACATCTGGAACGCCCATTAGAAGAAATACTATAAGCTATGCTACTTGACAAGGGTGCTTCAGACTTCCAGCTCTTCACTTGGTTACAGTATGTTCCATTAACAGGATAAATACGACATGCTGCCATTCGCCATTCGGAAAAAAAAGAAACAAAACTAGCCTCAAGTACAAGGGCTTCATGGGGAAGGTGTTGCAGTAAAATTGCAAATTGACTGTGATGTGGCTTCACTGCTTCTCTGTGGGGAGAAGACATGGTCACATATTTTTGCAATGGTTGCAAGGTCATTTTTATTGGCCTTATAGGGAAACAAACATTGACGCTGTAGCGAAGTTGCAGTAAACCATAGGCTTTTTTCACACCTTATTTTTCTACATTAATAACTCTTGAGTTACCATCATGAGGGGGAAAAAAGCAACCCTCATTGAATTCTATCATTTTACGTATCGGGAAATAATAAAAAAAAATCTGTCCTTTAGAAGTTCAGTGTTTTGGTCAGTGATTTCCATCAGTGATTGTGAGCCAAAACCAGGATTGCGGCCGCCACAGACATAAGGTATAAGGGAAAGATCGGCACCTGTTCTGTGTTTAGAGCTGCACCCGGTTTTGGCCCAAAATCACTGATGGAAATCACTGACCAAATAACTGACGTGTGAATTATATGATTTGGGATTACAAGGCCAATTCCAAATAATTTGAAGTTCATCATTCTACCAACAAGTTTCCACCTTTCATTTTTCATAGCTCCTTTGAAAAATGAAAGGTAGAATCTGATTGGCTGCTGTGAGCAACTAAGCCAATTCTACTTTACACCAGTTAGATAAATCTCCCCGTAAGGGTCCATTCAGACATCTGTGTGTGTTTTACGGATCTGCAAAACATCGCTGCACTCTCATAGAAAATTAATTTTCTTGTCCGCAATTGCGGACAAGAATAGGACATGTTCTATTTTTTTTCGGGAACGCAATTGCTGACCCGGAAGTGCGGATCCGCAATTGCAGATGCGGGCGGGACATAGTGTGTGCCCATAGAATTGAATGGGTCCGCAATTCCGTTCCGCAAAATGCGGAACAGAATTGCGGACGTGTGAATGCAGCCTAAATGTTTAAGTTCATGACAGTACCATTTAAAAATGAATAAATAAGAATAGCCCCTTTCACACGAGAAAGTATTCCACGCGGGTGCAATGCGTGATGTGAACCCATTGCGCCTGCACGGAATCCGGACCAATTCATTTCAATGGGTGTGTGTACATGAGCGCTGGTTTTCACGCATCATTTGTGCGTTGCGTGAAAATCGCAGCATCTTCTATATTCTGCGATTTTCACGCAACGCTGGCCCCATAGAAGTGAATGGGGATGCGTGAAAATCGCATTGCATCCAAGTGCGGATGCAATGCGTTTTTCACGGATCGTTGCTAAGAGATGTTTGTAAACATTCAGTTTTTTTATCACGCGCTTGCAAAACGCATTATGGTTCAATCATATTTTATGGTTCAATCATATTTTATTGAAGCAAGGTTTAGATAGACAAATACAGCCAGATGCATTGCAAAACGCATTAAATCGCATTGCACCCGTGCGATAAAAACTAAACGCGATCGCAAACAAAACTGAATGTACTTGATTGCGGAATCGCGCAGTTTTCACTGAACGCATCCACAACGCATCCGGACCTAATCTTCTCATGCTCTTCTGCAGTGGGCCTATGGCTTATTTAGAAGGAGAGGAGAAAGTTTCTATTTTTCTAGAAAAACATGACAGCAGCATGGTTTGCAAAGTTGAGAACAATGTTCTTTGGACATACAAGTCCAAAATGGAGATGTCTGGCAGTAATGCAAGCGCCACATTTTTGCATAAACCAAACACAGTATATCAGCACAAACCCTTTATTCTTTCAAGCACAGAGGTAAAGAGGTGATGATTTGGGTTTGTTTTCTAGCCACAGGTCCTGGGCACATTGTAGTCATTGAGTTGACCATGAACTCTTCTTTATATTTAAGCATTGTAGAGTCAATTGTGATAGGCAAAATAAATGTAGAGCCCCAGTATTGGGTCTACAACACAGGGAAAGCCAGATATCCCTCAAAGGAAGGAAAACCGAGCAAAAGGTGTGTCTATTACAGAGATCACCAAATCCACCATATTAAGTGGCCCTTATGTCAAGATCCCGCTCTTTCACAAGCTTTAAGGATGTGACGGGAAGACCTAAGCCAGTTATCCAGCCACAGACAGCTGTTTCGGGGAACTACTGAAACAAAACAATAGCCGATCTCAGGGAGACCAGCCACAAAAACACAGCGGAGCCTCATTTAAGAGTCTCAACACAGCAATCCAAAGTGCAAAGCTCCCTGGGAAACAGTATAATGCAAAATAAATGTGGAGCCCCAGTATTGGGTCTACGACACAATAAAAGCCAGATATCCCTCAAAGGAAGGAAAACCGAGCAAAGGGGTGTCTCCATTACAGAGATCACCAAATCCACCATATTAAGTGGCCCCTATGTCAAGATCCCACTTTTTTACAAGCTTTAAGGATGTGATGGGGAAGACCTAAGCCAGTTATCCATCCACAGACAGCTCAGTGTGGAGTAGGATTCAGGCTAACCCAATACTGGGGCTCCACATGTATTTTGCATATTACTGTTTCCCAGGGAGCTTTGCACTTTGGATTGCTGTGTTGAGACTCTTAAATGAGGCCCCACAGTGTTTTCTGTAGCTGGTCTTCCTGAGATCAGCTATTGTTTTGTTTGAGTCGTCTCCAAGGCAGGCATACTCAACCTACGGCCCTCCAGCTGTTGTAAAACTACAACTCCCACCATGCCCCGCTGTAGGCTGTCCGGGCAGGCTGCGAGTTGTAGTTTTGCAACAGCTGGAGGGCCGCAGGTTGGGCATCCCTGCTTCAAGGCATTGCTCCTGGTTAGCCAGAATCCTACTCCACACTAATGAGGGGCAACACCCCAAAACAGCTGTCTGTGGATGGATAACTGGCTTAGGTTTTCCCCGTCACATCCTTAAAGCTTGTGAAAAAGCGGGATCTTGACATAGGGGCCACTTAATATGGTGGATTTGGTGATCTCTGTAATGGAGACACCCCTTTGCTTGGTTTTCCTTCCTTTGAGGGATATCTGGCTTTCATTGTGTTGTAGACCCAATACTGGGGCTCTACATTTATTTTGCATATTCCTGTTTCCCATGGAGCTTTGGATTGCTGTGTTGAGACTCTTAAATTAGGCTCTGCGGTATCTTCTGTTTTTCTGTTTCCCTGAGATCAACTATTGTTTTGTTTAAGAGTCACTTGTGAGGCTTTCTATCCAACAGCTGAAGCTTGGCCAAAACCGCATCATGCAACAGGACAATGATCCCCAAAAAATCAACAACAGAGTAGTAGAAAAATAATAGAATCAATGTGTTGAAGTGACCCAAAGAAGGTCCAGACCTCAACCCAGATGTTTTGGCGGGACATTTTGAGAGCTCTGCGTAAACAAATTCCCATAAACCTCAATAAACTGAAGCAACGTTGTAAAAAGAATGGGCCAGAATTCCTCCAGAACCAATGTGAGAGACCGATAGTCATACAAAAAATGAGTACTTCAAGTTATTGCTGCTAAATTTGGCCTGCAAGCTGTTCATTGATGGGTTGTACTTAGCTGTTCACGAGTGACTTTTCTATTTCGGCCTAGCTTTTTCTAATTAAATAATGACTGTGTAATTTGTCGTCGTTTTTTGTTCATCTGAGGTTATATTTTAATTTTCAGCCCTTCCAAGGACCAGATTTTTTATTATGTCCTGATACGTAAAACCATAGAATTCAAAAAGCTTTGTTTTTCTCACAGCTGTATTTGCTAAATGGAGGCTGTGGATGGATGCCTCACAGTGTCATCCATCACCCATAGACTATTATAGTATCCATTTAATGGATACATTTATCCTGGTCTGAATGGACTATCCCAGTATGCCATGCTGTTCTATTCAGCAAAAAATCCTAAGCACAACATACACCAGCTTAATGGAGGCCAAAGGGACATACCCCCGGTAACTAGGGGTCTATGGATCTGTTTGATGTATGCTTCAGAAGCTTTTCCAGGGCATATGTCAAACGGATCACTAACACACAGAGTGAAAGGCGCCTTACCTATTTGTCATATTTTAGTTTGTCAGTATTGGATGTGTTATTAGCTCGTTATAATCTGTAGCAGGAATGTAAATCGTACTGTGGATGTGATCATGTAATACTTCACATTATGCAATTATATAACCACATGACTTGAATCTGCTTTTCTCTGGAGAAGTCCTTTTCCTTATAATAGATGTTTGCGTCCTTTTGGTGCTCCCTGGTTGTGCTGACATTTGAATTTCACCATTGCTGATAATCCCCAGGGTACCGCCTTGCAAGGGAGATGGAAAACAAGTGGCATTTTCACGAGTCACTGCCTAAGTAACCCTTCAGGCTTTCTTGATAGAATTTTTTGTATGTGCCTTACTTAGTTTTTCTAAAAACGCAGCCTCGAAGGCTCAATTATTATTATTTTTTTATGGTGTGTTTGTTGTTTCCAAGCATTATGTGACATTATCTAGCATTGGTCTTTTATTTTAGGTCTTTTTTCTGTCTTCTAGTTTACTCCACTAGTTGAATGTGCAATGTGCGAAGAGGAAATTGCAACTGAAAAAATAAAAAGTTGCTCCCTCCCCCAGTGTAATCAGTTGTGAACCTGACCTCATATCTGTAATACTGTACAATGCATGCAGCCTTGGTTGGGAGCCCTCAGTCATTTGGATATACTGATTGTTGTAACATTGTGTTCTATAATTCTGGCATCGTGAATGATGAGATACAGTAGTTTATATGTCCATACTGCAATGTTGTCCTGTACTTACTCAAAACTGAACACGTTCAGCATATTTTTTCTGTTTCCCTTCTAGGTTTTGACAGAGGAAAGGATGAAGTCTTGCAAAGCAAAGATGACTCCTCAAACTCTATGTCCAAAAGCAAGGTAATCTTTTTGGACACACTTTTTTTTTTAATTGACTTTACATTCAGACTAAAAGTAATTTTAAGTAATACTAACAGTGTCTTGTTACTACAGATTTTGGGACAGGGGGTACTTCGGTTGTGATCACTTCAAGAATGGGGGGGGTCTCCTTTGGGGCTGACAACACACTTTTCGAAAAGAGAGGCTCATTGGGCAGTGCAAGGGTGCCATGGCCTATACTGCGCTATACAAATAATTATTCTCATGTAAGAAGTTCTTGTCTCGCACATGGAACATTGGGTATCATTGGTAGATGTTTCCAGACTTCATATTTGAATATATAAGTTCCCTAATGTTTTACATGAAGGCAAATTCTAGATTTTGTTTTGAAAAAAAGCAGGGTGAGATGGGAAATCTGGATAATTGGCACTCAAATCTGGAATTTATAAATGTATATCCAGTTAACCCCAGTATCCCACACTTGCAGGAGTCCAGGAAATTGCTATGAGGTGTTGGGTTTGGACTGACGAAACAGTTCGGTAGATGACTATTTATCAGTAAAACAAAAAAACGCTAGTGTCTGCTGTTTCCTTAAAGTGAACCTGTCACCATGAAAATGCAGTGCCGTCTGCAGGCAGGATGTTATAGAAGAGGAGGAGCCGAGCAGACTGATATATGGTTTTATGGGAAAAGATGAAATATTATTTCAGTATTCCTATGCTTATTCTGTGCTTAGGAGTCCAGTGGGCGGTACTGTTCAGTAATCAACAGCTATCTCTATATACATACTCGTATGGCATACTGCCCACTGCACTCAGAATAGGTCATCAATATTTGATCGTTGGGGGTCCAACTCATGGTACCCTCCAAATCATCTGTTGGAAAGGGCCATGTTGCTCGGGTGAACAGACATCACGGCCTATTCCTGGGCCCGTGACGTCATATTCCAGGTATGTTCACACAAATTAAATCCGCCATCAAAATAGTGACTTCAGTGGAAAAAAGTGTCATCATGTGCACATGGTGGGGGGGTGGGGGGGGTGGTGGGGGGGGGGGGCGGGGTTGCGCCGCTAAATTGAGATCCACTTTTGAAGTGACATGTTGCGTCTTAGAAGCAGACTGTTAGGCCTAATTCACACGTCCGCAATCTACATCGGCACCTGTTCCGCAAATTTGCGGAACGGGTGCGGACCCATTCATTTTGAATGGGGACGTGATGGATGCGAAGAGCACACACTCTGCTCTCCGCATCCGCATTTGCTGAGCGCACCGCCGATCTCCCGCAAAAGTATAGCGCATGTCCTATTCTTGCCCGCAATTGCGGACAAGTGTAGGCATCTCTATAGGGCTGGTGGCAAGGTGTTTTGCGGATCCGCAAAACACGACGGACGTGTGAATAAGGCCTTAGTGGATTTTGTATTGAAGTGAATAGGACAGCAGAGAAATACGCTAGCAGTTTTAGAAGCGTTTACACCACCAAAAATGCTTTTCAATTATATCCCAACCAAGGGCTGGATAAGAAAAATTCTGGTTATCCTCAACCAAATACTCTTCTAAAATGCTTGTAATACTCCTAAAACCTCCGCCAAATTAGAAATCTGCCACCAAAAATTACCTTTTTTCAGCTAGTAATCTACTACTGATTTTTCTGCCACCGATTTTGCCATGTGAACTTGGCCTCATCGGCTGCATGGCCTCTGCAGCTCAGGACTATTCCAGTGAATGGGATTGAACTGCAATACCAAGTACAACCACTATACAATCTATGGCGCTTTCCTTGATGAAGTCTGAAGAGGCCACAGCACTGGTCTATGCTTCACCCGCTGATCAGCAGAGGATGCTGAGAGTCAAACCCTCAGCAGTCTATTATTAATGACCCTAATGTGAGGATACATTATCAGTTGTAGGATGTATGTGTACATTTGCAGGTTCTGGTGAATCTTTTCCCATAATGCTGTATATCCATCTCAGCTGCTTCTGCTGCCTGCCTGTACTACATTCTATAGTGAAAGCTTTGCTTCAACATCTCCGGCATGCTCCTTCAACCTCGGCCTCCTGAACCCTTCGGAGTGTGACAGAAGGAAAAGAGCGAGAATTTACGCCTGCACAAATCATGATAAGCCTTTTCTTTTATCTGTAGTCCGAATCTAAACTATACAATGGATCTGAAAAGGACATCGCTGCAGCCTCCAGCAAACTTACAAAAAAAGAGTCTCTTAAGGTAAAGTATATATTACACCATGGATCAGCAACCTTCGGCACTCCAGCTGCTGTGAAACTACCACTCCCAGCATGCACACTTTCTTAGCTGTTCTTGTAACTCCCGTGGAAGTGAAAGGAGGATTCTGGGAGTTGTAGTTTCAGAACAGCTGGAGGGCCAGAGGTTGCTGATCCCTGTAGTACACTATGGCAGCTTGTAGGTAACTGTTTTCCATGAAATATACTTCCCGGCCAAATAAAATGAAGGACACACATTGGAAATGTTGATGGGGTCTAGCAACTGTACTGGTTGTGTTAGTATTCCCCTCCTGTGCCACATGTGGAGGATTCACCAACAGGCACAACGGTGGGGTTTCATTTTTGAGCACTGTTGTACATAATGTATGGTTAGTTTTTATTAATAAACACACAGGGTTTTTTTTATAATGGGGAATTGACTTTCTTATTTTCCTTCCTTTGCCTTTATTTACTTTCCCTTCTTTTCTTTTGTTTCTCTTCCTTCCTTCTTTCTTTCCTTCCTTGGGTTAGGCTTGCTTGCCTGTCTTTTCTTTCCCCCATTTTCCTTCCTTTCTTTTCTTTCACTTCTATTATTTTCATTTTTTTCCCTTTTTCCTTTCTTTTCCTTCTTTCCTTCCTTTCTTGCCTATCCTTTCCTTTCCTCCTTTTCCTTTTTTTTTTTCTTCCCTTTCCTCCCTGTATTTTGGAGCATCCATTGCAGATAGACACCACAGCACCCAATAGACCCTATTGACTTTTAACGGGTCTGCCAGATTCCAAGGTTTCTGTCACTCTGGAAAAATCACACTGCATGCAGCCCCTGATGCACATGTGAACAGAGTCTAATGGACACTACATGTATATAATGTTTTCCCCTTGTCTATTCTTCCAGGTCCAAAAGAAAAATTATAGGGAAGAGAAAAAGAGGGCGACGAAAGAGTTGCTCAGCACCATCACAGACCCTTCTGTTATTGTCATGGCAGACTGGTTGAAGGTGAGACAAGCCATTTTCTTATGCTTCTTATAGTATTAATATTTAAAAGGGTTTTCCAAGATTTTAATAGTGATCGGTGGGGGTCCAAAACCTAGGACTCCTGTCTGTCAGCTGTTTGAGAAGGCACTGAAGCTCCTGTGAGCACCGCTGCCTTTTCCGTGCTCATCAAGCCCAGCGCCGTACATTGTATAGCAGCTGTGCGTGGTATCGCAGCTCACACCCATTCACTTTTATGGGGTTGAGCCTCTTCTAGGCCACGCGACTGATGAACGTGTCGTCACTCGACTACTGTGAGCGCTGCTGCCTTCTCCAACAGCTGATTGGCACGGGTCCCGGGCCTCGGCTCCCCCCCCCCCCCCACTGATCATATACTGATGACCTATGTAGTGGATAGGTCATCAGTTATGAAGTCTCAGAAAGCCCCTTTAATGTATGTGTGTCAGAATACATAAATGCTACATAGTGTGACTTGATACATGCCGTTTAACTTCCTTTAGTTTGATCATCATGATACATGTTTTCATATAGATTAGAGGAACGTTAAAAAGCTGGACAAAACTGTGGTGTGTATTAAAACCAGGAGTCCTTTTAATCTACAAAACCCCCAAAAATGGACAGTGGGTCGGCACAGTGCTGTTGAATGCTTGTGAGATCATTGAGAGGCCCTCGAAGAAGGATGGCTTCTGCTTTAAACTCTTCCACCCTCTGGAGCAATCTATCTGGGCTGTTAAGGTGAGCAGTACAATCATGTTCATATTTGAATAAAATGTCAGTAGTAGTTTCAATACCGTTTTCTAACATTGGAGATCCCCTTGGGGAAGACTTATCAAAACCGGTATAATGGAAAACTGGCTTACTTGCCCATAGCAACCAATTAGATGCCACCTTTCATCTTTCAAAGGAGCTCTGAAAAATGAAAGGTGGAATCTGACTGGTCAACTAAGCCAGTTTTTATTTACACCAGTTTTGAGAAATCTCCCACACTGTGTCTTTTTTTTTTTTTTTTTTTAAGGGTCCTAAAGGTGAAGGAGTAGGATCCATTACTCAGCCCCTTCCAAGCAGTTACTTGATTATTCGAGCTGCCTCAGAGTCAGATGGTAAGTTTTATGTGTTCTGCAGGAAATAATGCTTAACATGGTTGAACACAGATGAGCTGCAATAGCAGACACAACCCAAATAGCAGCCATGTAACCCCTTAAAGTCTCCCCTAATGCCCAGGCCCCTCATAAAGGTTATACTTACCCTGTTCCCTGGCACCTGCCTCGCTCCCGATGCCCGCACGGCCGCAGCTGCATCTCCCTGTCGCACTGATCAAAACATCCGGCAATGGGTGGGGGTCGGGTTGGAACGGCAGCCAATAGCAGGCCGAAACTAGGTCAGTGGGAATTGTAAGGCAGCCTATTAAAGGGGTTTTCCAGGATTCATATATAGATGGCCTATCCGCAGGAAAGGTCATCAATATCTGATCTTGGCGTCACTGGCCTAGGAAGAGGCCGCATCGCTTATCAGAGTTCCGCAGCCCCTTCAAACATATTCTGAGGGTGCTGGGAGTTGGATCCCCACAGATCAGATATACATGACCTATCCTGAGGGCTCACCATCAAGAATATGAATCCCTCTAATTTTCCATCTGTCACAGCACGCTGACATAAATAGCACATCTATACTGAATACCTGTCTCTCAGTTACATTTGCTTTTTAAAGCTATCTTCATTAAGGCTCTATTCACACGTTCGTAAGTATTATGCGGATCTGCAAAACACGGGACACCGGCCATGTGCACATGGCCTTCACTATAATAGAAAATGCCTATTCTTATCGGCTATTGCGGACAAGAATAGGACATGTTCTATTTTTTCGCGGAAACGGAAATGCGGATGCAGACAGCACATAGTGTGCTGTCCGCATCCATTCCGGCCCCATTGAAAATGAATGGGTTCCGCACCCATTCCGCAAAATTGCGGAACGGATGCGGACCCATTTTGCGGACGTGTGAATGGACCCTAATAGGACTATCTGATCTTAGACCTTGGTGGCGTATCACTGGGATATGCCTAGTTGGTGGAGGTCCAACTACTGTCAGTCGCATCATTAGGACAGTACATTGACAGGAGCAGGCATTTTTGGAACCCAGTTGTCATTTCAGGTGGTTATCTTTGGCCATGAGATATTGGCTGTGATGACAATAATCCTTAATAATTTTTTTTTCCTCCGATCCGCATCAGAGTGCTGTCTGCATCCATATGTCTGTTTCACAAATTAAACTACATGTCCTATTTTTGTCCATATTACAGACGACTATAGTAATTTTTTAGATAATGGGACTGAAAAAAATTATCCGTGTTTTGGGGATCTGTGATTTGTGGACTGCAATGTAAACACGGTTGTGTGCATGAGACCTTGACATGAGCTTGGATGATGAGCACCTCTACAAATGAGCGTGCATATTATTTATTATATCCCGTATGATGTGTCCCTTTCATTAATGGTATACCTTCAAGTAATTGAGGCAGCACCAGTGGATCTATTTAAGCAGTATAGAGAATGCAGAATTGTCATGGCCCTTTAGCATTTCGAGCATTAATGTGGAATAGCATGCCAAGCATAGTCTGTGCTGTGGGTGTAAAGCAAATTCCACTACAGCTGCAAATCTTAATGTCCACTGATAAATCTGACCCCCGTTTCATGTATGAGCTTTACGTGTTAACTTGTTTAGTGACATTTAATTGAGTTTGCATTGTGTCAATAAATTCATATCGTGTAATATTTTCCACCATATGGAGACATCTAACTGTACATTACTGTGCAAATGTAGCAGAAAGCACACAGGGTTACAGTTATCGTGCTGGTCAGCGAGCAACCTGCTGCTTGTGTAATACAACCGGTAATTGCTTACAGAGATATCTATCTGCGGCTTCCCGGCACAACAAATGCATACCGTTACCATAAGCAGCCAGACTGTTTCCATCTATTAGTCAGAAGAAATATTGTAAGAATGGGATCTGCGATAACCACTTTGCTTCGTGTGTTGTTGGCGTCATTGTTACGATTGTGTAGAATTGACCAGTGCATATACACTGTACATTATAATGCCCAACTCGCGCTGCAGGAAAGCCTGAATTGGTTTTTGGGCAGTGCTTCAGGATACGTAGATGTCTTCCAGGTTCGGGCACAGATTTCACACTTTTTGCTTTAGATTTAAAACCATGTCCTTAGAGGAAAAGTACTTGTCTCTAAGTGACATCTGTATTGAAATACCGCTAGTTAAAATGTACATAAAATAGGGGGTAAAAAAGTCATACACGCAGATGCTGACCGCACAAGGTCAGGATAATATTACGTAGTGCACAATAGCAGGCATAAAACAAGGAAAGCCTTTCCTTAACGCTGGGTTCAGACCTGAGCGTTTCTGAGACGCGTGTTTTTGTCACGCGTTTTACGCGCGTTTTTGTGCTTGTTTTTAGCAATAGTAAACGCGCGTTTGTGTGATTGACTGCAGTGTTGTCCAATGACCAAATATCCTTGTCTATATGAAGTTTGGCCTTTCCAGCATGTTGCAAATTCATAAACACGCGTGTCAAAAACGGGCAAAATACAAGCGTTGCGCGTTCCCATTGAAGTCTATGGGCCAAAACGCGCGACAAACGCAACAAAAAAAGCTTATTCTTATTATGTACTGATACTTTTGCCTCCCCACTTGTCAATGTCTAAGTGATCTCTGTATGTCCTTCAACTTGTCTCGTAAAAACAGTGCAACAATAAAATTAGCAAAAAGTAAGCCTGCTGCTAAACCAGACCGTGGCCTGTGCAACATATGATGACTGCTATGAAATCTGCCTCCATAGATGTCTCACCAAGCCTGTACTTTGAAAGCCACCTCTTTGCCTGAGAGCATAATGCACTACATTTTAGATTCTACTTTACCCATTGACTGTTAAGATGCTTTCTGTTCTTTGTGTTTCAGCTGACACATGGGAAAACATTAGTGAGATTTTAGTTCATTTTCCCCTCTCCCATACCATTCATAGGATTTTTTTGATTGCTTATTTAGCATTCTACCATAGTCTGTGCAGTGTGTACTGGATAAGGTTTTCTTATTTGATCTTTCCCTGGAGTTGATGTACTCTAATTTAAGATAAGCATATTCTGTGATACTTTTGTGCCTTGTCACGTTTATTTCATCTATATCATTAATATCTGGATTTATCAGGATTCTGTTGTGTAGCAGGCATCTAGCAAAAAAAAATAAAAAATTACTTGTCAGAACCCATTAAAAGTCAAGGTAGAAAAAAAATCTGTCAAATGAATCATAACAGGTTGTTCATATCCGTTATGGCTCCTGTATAAAAGAGGAATTCATGACACAAGTCTGAACAGGTCCTAAAAATCCTTCAGTAGATTCTACATTCTCCTTATAGTGCTTGACTGTTTATGTATGCAAGTACACAAGATGCACAATACTTAAGACAAATCCCAGACATTCTTCACTTAATATCCTCCTGTCATGTGATTTCTGTGTGTGTCATTAAATATCAGCCATTTCCCCTCGCCTCATAAACCTGGGTCTGGCAGTAAGGCAACTGGCTGCAGAAGCAGCTTTCCACCCACTGCTCTGCTTGCAAAAAGAGACTAGGAATGTGAGGCTACCCCCCCCCCCTTTTTTTTAATCCCCACCATCAAACACATGACGAAAATAATAGTGATCAGGCTGAGATCAACATGTGTTCTCTGAAATGTTTCCGTAAGGATATTTATCAGCCTGCATGATTTTCTGTACACTTTTGAAACAAATATTGTGGTTTATATAATTTTGTGTTTAGTGATCCTTTTAAAAGGGGTTCTGAGATATTTTTTTACTTATGACTTACCTTCAGGATAGGTCATCAGTATCTGATTGCAGTGTTGAGAAGACACCGGCGCTTGCAGTAGCGCGGCAGCCTTCTCTCGTCTCACCAAGCCCAACTCCGGTATCACATCTCGGTCCCATTCCCTTCAATGGGACTGATCTGTGACTAGGCCATGTTACCAATGAAAGCTGTGAGGCCGTGAAGCTACAGCGAGCACTGGTGCCATCTCAAACAGCTGATCGGGTGGGGTCCCTGGTATCAGAGGATAGGTCATCAGTAAAAATATCTTGGAAAACCCCTTTACCTTTTTTTCCCCATACTTTGTAAAGCCTTGTGCTCCCAGTGTGTTCTGTATGGTTTGTATGACTTGCTATTGCTCACTTCTGACAGAAGAAATTTCTTTTTGTTGTAATCTACCATAAATTCGGATCTCATTTAGATTTGGTAGCAGTCTTGTGTCTAGGGCAGGTTTAACTGATGTGTAAGCTTCTCGGGGTAATACGCAAGTAACACAAGATCCATTTATACAATGAGCTTGAATAAATCTCTTGTACACTAGGAAGGTGCTGGATGGACGCTCTAGAACTGGCTCTAAAATGCTCCAGTCTGTTGAAGCGCACCATGATCCGGGAAGGTAAAGAGCATGACCTGAATTCCTCTGGTGAGAATAGCCATGTCAACTTCTATGGCCTTCTGAGGGCAAACAACGTCCACAGCAATGAGAACTTCCAGTAAGTAGTCTGGCTGCATCTTTCCATTGTGAAGAACACGAGACGGCAATAAGCCTTGCACATAATTTCTGCTTTGTATAATTTGTATTGAATGAATAGCTCATGTTAACATTTAAGAGCTAATCTGTTACTACACTCTGTTTAATTAGGTTAAATGACAGTGAAATTGAAAGGCAGCACTTTAAAGACCAAGACACCTATTCAGATAAATCTGATAAGGAGATTGATCACGACCACGAGGAGTCCGACAACGATGGACTTGGTAAAAGTGAGGAGAGTGACAGTGACACTTCAGAAAGACAGGATGACTCTTTTATTGATCCTGAACCTTCTGATCTCATTAAGGAAACCACATACTTAGAAGAAGCACATGAAGAATTGGGCGAGGTGAGCAGAATACACAGCATTTTGCATCTAGTAGACAGATCTGAACAACTTTCGTCTCAGTTACTTCCCATTAAGAAGCTTGAAATACAAGCTCTTGCAGTCACAGTACCTTTCAAATCAGGATTCTACCTTGTCCAGTTTTCTATCCAGATGATCGTCAAAGTGTGCCCCCCTATTACTCATTTAGTAGAGATCTGAAGCCAGATAGAGCCCAGAGACCATGCTTTCTGGCTACAATCTATGTGAATTCTATTAGAGAGTCTGCTCTACCTTAAGCAACCTGGCTACAGATGCTAGAGAGGATGCACAATTCACACCGGCTGCTGCTAAAGAGCGGGAGGATCCTCTGATACGGAGACTGCATTCCCTTGTGCCATTTCTTGCTGTCTTGAACATCTAAGAAATAGCTGACCAGGCTTTACTAATTTAGGGGTAACTGGTTTAAAAAAATTAAAAAAAACAATACATTTTACCCCTACTTGTTATATTATGTTCTGTCTTAAAAAAACAAAAAAATAAACTATATATAAGGCATCACAGAAATGGCAGCAACAGTAAGGAGAATATAGATAAATACAGACAAAACTGGAGTATGTAGAGTACAGTGCATAAAGAACAGGCATATTTCCATAGCTGTTATGTTCTCCTCCTGGAACAACGCTACTCTATGTCCAGAGGACGTGGAATCGAATCACATCATTCCAGTCATTGTTTTCATAACTGATAGGGATGTTGTGGTACAAATAGAGGTGGCCAGCAATGGTTAGAACATGATGAAGATTACTTTTACATGCTAGAATAGTTTTTTTGTTATAGCTTTATTTTCACAACATTTTTTCCCCCAAGGCTGGCGAGGCATCGCAAACAGAAACTGTGTCGGAAGAACACAAGAGTCTGATCTGGACATTACTAAAACAGGTTCGGCCAGGAATGGACTTGTCCAAAGTGGTTCTTCCTACCTTCATACTGGAGCCCCGCTCTTTTCTAGACAAGCTGTCTGACTATTATTATCATGCCGACTTCCTGTCTGAGTAAGTGTGAGCACCCCTAATCCATCATTACTATAAAATATCTCATGTGTGAACTTCTTCAAGCTACTAATAGTCTAGAAGCAAAGATACTAGACTCCAGAATACTCGGAATACAGTTTACTATTGGAGATGCACAAATCATGCGTTGCTTTCAAGGCTGCATATGAAAGTACAAATTTAAGATTTTGGTGCTGCTCACAACCCAAAACGGTGCAGCCTCGACTTGACTGAGGTCATACTAGCAGTGGATAGTAGTGATTGGGAAGAAATTTGCAGTTGTTTGTGGTGAAAACAGTGGCTACTTTACACCGAATATAAGATCCTAAGTTTACCAACCATTCACAGCTAAGCGAAGTCTCCAGTGAAATTCAAGGAAGCAGTAGCGAAACAACGCTGAGTTATTTTCCAACCATGGTGGTTACACGAGAACACTAGCAGTGAAAACGTTTACCACTTACAGACCATATTGAATTGTAACCCTTAGGGCTCTTTCACACGAGCGGATCCCGTGCGTGGAATCCACTGTGTGAAAGAGAGCCAAGCCCCGTTCCGGAAAGCAGAGACATGATTAATAATGCTCTTTGCCTCTCTGTGACCTTTTTACTACAAAATCACAGTGACCACTTTATCTCACTGTGATTTTGTAGTAAAATCATGTTAATGCTCCATGTCACTGCTGTCCGGAACGGGGCTTGGCTCTCTTTCACGCTGCGGATTACCCGCACGGCATCCGCTTGTGTGAAAGAGCCCTTAACCCCTGGTTGAGCTTTCCAGGTCTTACCAAGTCCTCATGTTATACCTCTTTATAAATTGTTCTCATAATTACCTTTCTGTGAATATTCCCTTATGTATGTCTGCAGACAAATAAGATAATAATGGAGGTGAATGTGAACTAAAATAGTCCAAAATTAGAATGAGCTTCTTGGTGTTGAACATTCTGCACTTGTTTGGTCAGTATCTTAAAGTTTATAGCACATAGAACTCAACAGACTGATCTAGTTAAATAATATCACTCCACTGCCATGGAGTCGGAAATATTAATTTATACCAGATCACCCAAATATATGCATATTACATGAAAACAGAAGCAGAACTAAAAGCCCAATTTTTATTATTGTATTTAATTGCAGTTTTCCTTTACAATATTATTCATAGCATTTACAATGTTCCATTTCAAATTTCTTAAATAAAAAGAAAAATACTGCAGAAATGTGTTTTTGCACTTTTTGCGCAGTTTACTCCTAATAAAACCAAAAATACCTTGTCATTATTTAAAAAAAACCTGCAAATAATAATTAGGTAGCCCAACAAATACAAGCATTAGGCCCTTTCTACCATGGTTGCAGAATTAATAAATGAATGTGTTGTGCCTGGTCATTAAAGGGGTTATCCACTATTAAAAAGATTTTTTCTTTCTTTTCCCAAGGAACAGCATCACTCTGTCTATGGACTATGTCTGGTATTGCAGTTCAGAGCCATTTACTCATCCACACTTCAATGCCCAAGCTCGGCCCATAGACAACTATGGTGCTGTTTCTTGATAAGAATGGAGACCTTATTCTTCTAATGCTGAATCATAAGCCCATAACTGGTCTCCATGTAATGAAATATACATAGTTGCTTTGTACCTCTAAATTCCTCTTAACATTTAGATTCATGCCACGACTTCAGGATTTCTGATGTAGTGTTTGTGCTTTTGCTAGGGCGGCTTTAGAAGAGAATGCATATAGTCGAATGAAGAAAGTCGTCAAGTGGTATCTTTCAGGATTCTACAAGAAACCGAAGGTTGGATTTTCTTTTTTGTACTTTTAATTTTTCAAACAGTAAAATTGATGTTTCCTTTATTTTCTCTTTTAAAGGGAACCTGTCACCAGCTTTTTGGGTACTCAAATTATTGATTCAGACAGTAGGATCCCTAAACAGCCCTGCAACCATGCTGCTGATTGACATCCCCTTTGCCTCGTATTTCAGAGCTGCTAGCGCTGACGTCAGAAGCAAGAGGGAGTCCAGTCAGCGAGGAGTAGGCGTGCTTACAGAGATGACTCTATACTATAGATATCGCATTTGTGTATATCACATGCTGGTATTAAACATATCTTTCCAATCAAAGGGAAATCTACAGAAAGTACCAGGGGCAGTTGTAATGGCATTTAACTGTAATACCATCCTATCCAGTTGGATACCAAAAAAGTGATGACAGGTTTACTTTAAAGGGGTTGGCCATTTCGGAAATGGCCATACAGTGCATGCTGTGGCACATAAAACTCACAGCACGCTATTATCTCACCTAGCCTCCTGTTACAACCTCCCCCACTGCCTGTCTATGGGCTATGTAACATTGCAGTGCTGTGTCCGTCCCATCCATGGATAGCAAAACGGTTGTGGTCTTGTAGTTTACTCACGTGACCGCTTTCTTTACTGTCCATAGTTGCCTCCTCTTCTGTGCAGGCGCTGGGCCTGTTCAACTACTGTCTAGTGCCTGCGAAGAAGAGGGTGCAGCCACGGACAGCAAAGAAAGGATTTAATCTTTAAGGTAAATATTAATAGCTTTGGGTCTAGCGAGCGCCTCTACTCTACATTTGAGGGTGCCCTCATATTTTAAAGGTGACATTGTATAATTGTCATTTATATATTTGTAAGATTATTATGTCCCCCTTTTATATGACTCTGAGGAATGAATCAATTTCTTTCTTTCTTTCCTTCTTTCTTTCTCTTTCTTTCTCTTTCTTTTTCTTTCTTTCTTTCTCTTTCTTTCTTTCTGTCTCTCTCTTTCTTTCTCTTTCTTTCTTTCTCTTTCTTTCTTTTTCTTTCTTTCTCTCTTTCTCTTTCTTTCTTTCTTTCTTTCTTTCTCTCTTTCTTTCTTTCTCTCTCTCTTTCTTTCTTTCTCTCTTTCTTTCTTTCTGTCTCTCTTTCTTTCTGTCTCTTTCTTTCTCTCTCTCTCTTTCTTTCTTTCTTCTTTCTTTCTTTCTCTTTCTTTCTTTCTTTCTTTCTCTCTCTTTCTTTCTTTCTTTCTTTCTTTCTCTCTTTCTTTCTTTCTCTCTTTCTTTCTTTCTGTCTCTCTTTCTTTCTTTCTGTCTCTCTTTCTTTCTTTCTGTCTCTCTTTCTTTCTATCTTTCTTTCTTTCTCTCTCTTTCTTTCTTTCTCTCTCTCTCTCTCTTTCTTTCTTTCTCTCTCTTTCTTTCTTTCTCTCTCTCTCTTTCTTTCTTTCTCTCTCTCTCTCTTTCTTTCTCTCTTTCTTTCTTTCTCTCTCTCTCTTTCTTTCTTTCTCTCTCTCTCTTTCTTTCTTTCTCTCTCTCTCTCTTTCTCTCTCTCTCTCTCTTTCTTTCTCTCTCTTCTCTTTCTTTCTCTCTCTCTCTCTCTTTCTTTCTCTCTTTCTTTCTCTCTCTCTCTCTCTTTCTTTCTCTCTTTCTTTCTCTCTCTCTCTCTCTTTCTTTCTCTCTTTCTTTCTCTCTCTCTCTCTCTCGTTCTTTCTCTCTCTCTCTCTCTCGTTCTTTCTCTCTCTCTCTCTCTCTCGTTCTTTCTTTCTCTCTCTCTCTTTCTTTCTTCTCTCTCCCTCCATCAGTTTATTTGCCCTTTATTGCACTCTTTTTCCATCTCCAGAGAATCCTTTTTGTGAACTGGTGAACCAAATATTCTACACTAGTCACTCTATTGCTTTGTAGAGTAGAAATAATCTATCTCATGACGCTTAGTCCATGTTTTTTTTTTATTGTGAGAAACCATCTTGTTTGTCTTCAAAGCAAAAGACTGACACTTCCATTTTCCATGGTTACATAGAATAATATTATTTCAGTTTAAGACGCACTGTGGTGCCCATAATAGGTCAGCCAGTCTATGGCGCCACATAGACATGTAATAATCACCATTATATTAGGAACAGGACCCAATTTCCTCCTCATCTTTTACATCTCTTACCTGTGTAGGGCCTGAAGAAACCATACAACCCTATTCTTGGAGAAACCTTTCGCTGCTTGTGGATACATCCGAAAACCAGCAGCAAGACCTTTTACATTGCTGAGCAGGTATGTGCTGCATGTCTAACCCCACTTTGTGTGAAGCGGTGTTCAAATGATGTTTTTGGTGCTAATCAAGATCCCCAAACTGTAACAAACTTTGTGTAACTACTGTATAATACTTAGGACTAAACTAATGTGAAGAGTTTGTGCTAAAACTACAGCTTTTAGATTCCCAGACCATCCCTTTCAAGGGAATCAGTCACTAATATTTGGCCTTTATAAGTCATGCTACATGGTTTAAAACATGCCTTTTAGTATTCTTTTGTGAGTTCGCAATCGCCAGAAAATTATGTTTGTTCCATATGCAAGTTAGGGCTCTTTCACACTAGCGTTTTTGTTTTCCGGCATAGAGTTCCGTCGTCGGAAAAATCCTGAACACTTGCCGCAAGACCGGATCCGGAATTAATGCCCATTGAAAGGCATTAATTCGGATCCGGCCTTAAGCTAAACGTCGTTTTGGCGCATCGCCGGATCCGACGTTTAGCTTTTTCTGAATGGTTACCATGGCAGCCAGGACGCTATTAAAGTCCTGGTTGCCATGGTAAAGTGTAGTGGGGAGTGGGGGAGCAGTATACTTACCACCCGTGCGGCTCCCGGGGCGCTCCAGAGTGACGTCAGGGCGCCCCATGCGCATGGATCACGTGATCCATGCGCATGGGGCGCTTTGACGTCATTCTGGAGCGCCCCGGGAGCCGCACGGACGGTAAGTATACCGCTCCCCACTACCACTATGGCAACCAGGACTTTAATAGCGTCCTGGCTGACATAGTAACCTGAAAGCATTTTGAAGACTGACCAGTCTTTAAATGCTTTCAGGTAACTTGCGTTGTTACGGATCCGGCGGGCATTTCCGGCGACAGAAGTGCACGCCGGATCCTAACAACGCAAGTGTGAAAGAAGTTTGATAAATGACCCCAAATGTGCCCACATGGCTGCCAATTCAGAGAGCCCAGTACCTCTCCTGTGCGCTCCCAACTACCTGCAACATCACCAATAGCCTCACCCTGTGCGCACCACCGTACATAGTAAGGACATTGGCCTCACTGCTCACTGTATGTACTACATGTGCACAGCACCTCGGGCCTCATCACTCTCTATCTGCCCAGTGCTCACTAACTAATCTGGCAAAATGGATTTCCCCATAATTAGGTACATATAAGGAGGCAGGGAAACCAGAATCAGTTAGAAGGTTGCGGAGGAGACACTTTACAGGAAGTTTCCTAATAAAAGTACACATATTTCTCTAATAAACGGTCTTACAAAATCACTTCACATGACTGTTCCTACACCATAAAAAAGTGAAACGAGAGTTATGATTTAACCCCTTAATGCACGATGCCGTAGATCTATGGCATTATGAGCAAGGGCTTGTATGGAGTGGGCGGCTGCGCTGAGCCCGCTCCATACACTGGGTGCCAGCTGTATAATACAGCAGGCATTCGGCTGAAATGACTAGAATTGAAGAGGACGCTGAAACTGGTCATTTAACCCCTCCGATGCCACGCTCAATAGGGATTGCGGCATCTGTGAGGTTAGGCAGAGGGAGTGGGTCCCTCTGCCTTCCAATCAGAGCCCCTGTAGTGGAATTGTAGGACTCCGATCGGTTACCATGACAGCATGGGGCCTTCTGAAGGTTCTCAGAGCTGTTTTGGATAACTGCCTGTAAAGCAGCGCACGAGGCGTGGCTTCATAGGCAGGCAATGGAAATTCATAGACCATAATAGTTATCTATTATTATTTATAGGACAAATGATCAGAAGAGATTGCAGGTTATAGCCCCCTAAGGGGGCTAAAAGTTGAGTAAAAAAAAATATTAGAAATTCAGATCTCCCCCCTTTCCCATAAACCACACCTGAATCATCAGTATGCAAACAAGAAAGCTAGAAATAGACATCAGTGTTTCTTTGACTAACAAAATACAGGCTCTGTTCAGAAAACTGTTAAACCTAGGCCACCACCCTTTTGCTAGCCTGAAACAGTAAGTCATGATTTACAAGGGACCACAGTGTTCCCTGCATGTAAGGAACAGGGAACACTAAATGAACCCTTGTACGGGCGTGAAAACAGCATCATAGATAGATCTGAGCTTTCTGTACACCTGTGAGTATAGCTTAGGTGGACGTAGAGGATTGTGCATCAGTGCAGTCAGACTATGGAGGTATGCTTTAATATCTTTCATCTAATTCCATTATCATAGAGTGAAGATGTATTATAATGGAAATTTACAAATACGATGCATAAAATGTTTTCATGATTATTATAAATCTATGTTCTAGTGTAATGTAGTTATTGTCTTATTTGTATAATAGGTTTCCCATCATCCACCTGTGTCTGCCTTTTATGTCAGCAACCGAAAGGATGGATTTTGTCTAAGTGGGAGTATTCTGGCCAAATCCAAATTTTATGGTAAATTTTCTGGCATTCCTTTTGGTCTTCATGGGATATTCACCATTGATTTAATTTCACTGATGCTGCACTCATATAAGATTTCTTAGAACTTTCTATAGCCGTGTAAGCCTCAGTTCTGTGCTTTCTTTCCTGAAGGTAATTCATTGTCTGCTATCCTGGAAGGCGAAGGAAGACTGACATTCCTCAACAGAGGAGAGGACTATACCATGACCATGCCATATGCCCATTGTAAAGGTAAACTGTCGCACGTCCATATGTGTCTCATGTCTTTTGGTAGATATGCCATTTATATTACTTTTATCTACATAGGCATCTTATATGGCACAATGACACTTGAGCTTGGTGGTAGTGTCACCATTACATGTGAGAAAACAGGTTACAGTGCCGTCCTCGAGTTTAAACTTAAGGTATGTATGCCCTTCTTTTGTTATGCACGGAGTGGCCTCTTTATTGGGTTTCCTATCAGACTGTAGTAGCAGAGGTGCATTAAAACCTGTAGGTAGCAATCTACTGATCTTCACAAAGCACATTAGATATCGTATATATGACCATAATATGGCTATTGTGACGTGAAGAGGAGCAGAATCCTTGGTGACTGATGAAGAAAACAATTCATCCAGTGTTGAGATCTAGAGCTGGTGGGTCATGTTAAGGACTTTTTTCCAATTTCCAGTAGATTGTCCGCTTTTGCTTTTCACTGCTGACCTCACGAAGTTGAAAACCCCAAGTACTGACCCTGGCATGGTGAACTGCTCCGCTGAATGCTTATTGAATTAGGAGTAGCGCTGTGCATAGAGTGTGCTCAACACTTCAAACGCCTGGATCGGCAGGCAGGATTCAATGTCTCCAGATAATAGGGCACTGCCTAGCTTAATGGGTTACAACTGCAGCTTTTCACAGTACAGTAGCTGTGTGCTCGCTGGGAGAAGACTGTGGAACAGACTGGGAAAACTTCCCGGTATCAGCAACATCAGTGACCTGTTCATTCACAAGTACAGCGGGGCAAGCTGTGCGCCACATTCTTGTGTCTATGAACAACGGAGCTGCTTCTTGTATATTAGATATACCTAATAAATGGGCCACTGAGTGCAAATGTGCTGTGGAAGTGCACTCTTGTGTTTCTTTTAATTCTTTCATTTATGTTGAGTCCATCTGCTTTATTCCCGCGGCCGATAATAAAATAATAAAACCGTAAAAGGACTACAAGGTACGTTTCTGTTTGCTGTGCAGGTATACAGTTCATACTGGCAGATTTTTTTCAAAGGAAACCTGCAGAGCTTATAAAAAGAGTTAAACTGGATATACATGGCAGTAATGCTTAGATGAACTGCTCTCTCTGCATATGTCATCCTATAGCTCATTTGGCTTTCCTGGAATTGATGAGGACACCATCAATTATTTTTGCTCTACATGCATGCTATATACCTGCTTGCTGTAGTCTTCCTATTATTGCTGACTGTATGTTTATATACTCTATCCTCCCGGACGATACTATATAGATTTTCAAAGTTATTTTTTGCACTTAAAAAACAGTAACAACGATTCATTACCCCCACTGCGGAGGGTGTGGAGGGTGTTTTATCTAATTTTTTTTGTAATATAGGAAACCATATACCACTGTTTTCTAATGTACATGAGTTTAAATACTGCTCACATATCTTTCTGATGCCACTGAAGTAAACTGTGTCTCTTCATAGTGAAATTATGTAGCTAATGATGTTTCCTATGTAGTGATTCCATGTGCTGAGAAGGACTAGGCATGGCGTTTGTCATATGACGTCAATAGGGCTATATGACAGTTAATGTTCTCATGACTCGCACAAAAGAAAAGGCCACACCAGGGACCACACTTCTGTCTATTGACCCGGCACTAGGGATGAGCGAACTTGTGTTTTCAAGTTCAGCGTACAAGGTTCGGGTTATCTAAGAATTTAATTATGGATTCCGCTACCACAAACCATAACTTATGGTCCGTGGTAGCGGAAACTATAATGGAATTCTTAGATAACCCGAACCTTGTACGCTGAACTTGAAAACACAAGTTCACTCAACACTACCCGGCACATATCCTATGCCATATACCCTTCCTGCTAACTAAAGGCTGGGGGGTTGTGTGACCAGCACCATGTTTAGCCCATAGGTGCACTGTATAGGAGACAGCCATAGCCTATACAGTTCTTATGCAGAGATAGGGACTTGAGTGAGCAGTATTTTAAATAGAGGGAGAGATGTCTATGACAAGTTAAAGAAGTGAATCGAGCAGTGGACTGACATATGCACTACCACTCTATTCAGAGAAGAGTGGACTTGGAGACCCCTCGTTCTCAGGATCAAAGGGGGTCCCAGCGGTTGGAGTCCCCACATTCCAATATTTGCCATCCATGCTTTGGATGGCTAAAAAATAATTTTCATAAGATAACCCCTTTAAAACGTAGGGTGCAGAGTTGTGGTGTGCTGTCCACCACTTTAACAGTCCTAGTTAAAAGTGTGGAGCTTGAGGAAGAGAACCCCTACTCATGTTTTTCCCGCAATCAGCGTTGGCAACTTTTTCAGTAGACCACTATCTCTTCAGTTGAAAAGCAGAGACTACAGATGTGTCCTATGTGCATCTATGGGCTAACTAGCCTAAGCATGGTATCAGTCAATTGACCAAGAACATGTGGATGCAGATTGCAGGAACATCCATCTCCCTGGGACTCTGCAACAGACTGGCATTACCCTACACTGGTTCTGCAGCTACGGCCCTAACTGCCCATGACAGTAACGCTCCTGTATGTTAAAAATGGCATGGTTCCCAATTTTATTAGATTTATTAAATAAAACATTGTTATATCCATTTGTAGATCCATATCCATAACCTGAGGTTTCATTTACCCTGACCCTCAACAGGAACCAGAGACATGTGTCATCATATATTACTGCTAACCAAGTATGATAAATAGCAGATGTAGGATGAGGAAAAACATGCTCATATATAGTAGACTTCTCATCCTCACGAATTCCCATGTGAGCTTTGCTTAAAGACATCTGCATCACTTAGTGACAGGATGAATGTGATGCAGATTTTAGCATCATATACAAAGTAACTGTGTGAAGTGTGCTAGAAAGCGGCCGAGGTCTGTCCATGCATGGCACAATGGATTGGGAATGGACTCACAAGCTACCAGCAAGTACTAAGCAAATCCTGATGCCTAAAGTAATGTCTGTATTGTATGTTCAGCGGGTCGTTGCTATGATATTGACTGCTTTTATGTTACCTTGCAGCCGTTTCTTGGAAATGATGATAGTGTTAATCAAATATCAGGGAAAATTAAACTGGGAAAGGAGGTCCTGGCAACTCTGGAAGGTCACTGGGTAAGTGACGGAATAAATAATAAAGTCTGTTTATGGTAATTTATGTCACATTAGGCAGATGCGATTTATCAGGCATATATCATACCACATACAGTTTCTTTGGATTTCACTTCACACATAAGCCCTTTGATATGAGAGCCATGGCGGCTTCTGACTGCCGTATTTACGGCTTCTGAAGCCTCCAGCAAACAGCGCATTTTGCCTTGTGAAGATGTTGTCGATTTCCTGAGCCGCAGGATGGTCTGCGATACTGCTTGTTAGCCATAAGTCCTCATACACATGACTGTATCTATAGGAAGAAGGAAGTGCAGCTCTCGCCTCTAGTCACCTTTCTGAAGCATGGAAGATAGGCCTTGAACCCAGCCGCTTAATGCAATCCACAAAAAAAGTCAATTCCAGCTTCTTGCGTAAAAAATGGATGGTTCTTTATTAGGCTTGCAAAGGTTAAGATCCGACATACATCACATGGAGGGACAAAATGTGACTGTGACGCGTTTCGGGCTATAGTATTGAGCCCTTCATTAATACTATAGCCCGAAACGCGTCAGTCACATTTTGTCTCTCCATGTGATGTATGTCGGATCTTAACCTTTGCAAGCCTAATAAAGAACCATCCATTTTTTACGCAAGAAGCTGGAATTGACCTTTTGTTTGTGGATTACATGACTGTATCTGTTTGGTCGTAAACCGCAGATACACAAAACACGGATCCTGGCAGTGTGAATGTCGTCATTTTTTTAAATCCTTGTCTGCAAAAAGGACATGTTCTCTCTTTTTTTGTGGGGTCACAGAACAGACATTCGGATGCGGACAGCATACTGTGTGCTGTTTGCATCTTTTGCGGCCCCATTGAAGTGAATGGATCTGCATCCGATCCGGATAAGATGCAGACTGAAAATACCGTCATGTGCATAGGGCTTAAAGCAGTGACACGTCGCCTTCGTTCTCAGGATCTGTAGGAGTGTTAGAAGTTAGAGACTCGCATTCATCAAGTGATGGCACATTCTAGAAATATGATGTGATGGGTTTCTTCCAGAAGCAGCACTGGTCTCATTAATGGTATTTTTCTGGTATTGTAGCCGAGACCCATTCTCTTGATCTTGTATACTTACATGCGCCACTGTATGTGTACGTTACCTTCTAGGACAGTGAAGTCTATATTCATGATAAGAAGACAGATATGTCTGAGACCTTCTGGAACCCTACACATGAGATTAAGCAGCGCAGATTGACCCGTTGTACAGTTCTGCGTGATGAGCAGGGAGAATTTGAATCTGAAAGGTAATTTCTCTTGATGACATTGTCCTTTATCTGTGATTGTAAGTTCTGATCAGCTAATGACGGAAATCTATAAGACGTGAGCTCAGTAAAGTTGTAATTTCAGACAACAATGGCACTAATTATTTAAAAAAAAAAAAAAAAATCCGTCAGTTTTCACACTGGCCACTAAGCCTAAAAATTTGTCAAGACTTCCCGTTCTGTGCAGATCATTTTTTAGTATTCATCTCATCATCTTCACTGATGAAATCAAGAGGAACCGGAGCTTTTTAAAGAGGACCTTTCACCACTCCTGACACGCTTGTTTAAATAACTTCATACATTCCTTGTGTAATTCTGAATTCTTATGACTCTATGTTGTACCATTGCATTATTATTTCCAGTAGAAGTTTGTTTGTAAAATTGTTTTTGTTGAAATTTTCAACACGAAAAACTTCCACTGTAAGGCCTCTTTCACACTACCGTTGTGAGGATCCGGCGTGCACTTCCGTCCCCGGAAATGCCCACCGGATCCATCACAACGCCACACACCTGAAAGCATTTGAAGACTGATCAGTCTTCAAAATGCTTTGTGTTACCATGGCAGCCAGAACGCTATTAAAGTCCTGGCTGCCATGGAAAAGTAGTGGGGAGCCAGGGGAGAAGCTACTTGCCGTCCGTGCGGCTCCCGGGGCGCTCCGCAATGACGTCGCATGGATCAGACGATCCATGCGATCACGTGATCCATGCGACGTAGGGGCGCTGTGCAGTAAGGATATAGTGGGGTGGTAACCAGTTGGGGCGGGGGGTGTACCTACACAGACTCACTCTATCCAAGACAGTGCACACTCCTAACTGGTTACCTCTCATCTGTACCCTTACTACAGACTGCTAGCAATTCATTCATAACTTCTAGTGGAAATAATAAAGGAATGGCACAACATAGAGACATAAGAATAGATGCTCCAGAATTGTTATTACATGGGGAGTGCATGAAGCTATTAAAACAGGCATGTCAGGAGCGGTGAAAGGTCCTCTTTAAAGTTCCATATTACTTTATTCTTTCTTCATATTAAAGAGTAAAGCAGTAGTTTATCCGACCTACGCTTTTCAAGCTTTATACAAGCTCTTGTTCATGGTATAACACTGGAATATATAACTGCTATTTAAAACAAAAATGAGACTACGTGCTAGCTTTGGATCCTCCCCCAGTGCCGGATACCTGTAAGGAATGGAGAAGAAGTGCATAAAAAATCCAAAATAGATTAGAGAAATGGCTATATTTCAATATGTATATAGCAAATCTGTTTTATAATTAAGTCGTATAGGCAATCTGGTGTTCAGACACAAAATCCAGAACGCCTCTCTGTTAAATGTTTGTTTTTTAGGATTGCTTCCTCTATAAGGTTTATGCTACCATAGAAGTGAAACAACTTTAGAGAACCTTCATGCATTTCAGTAAAATGCCGTGCGGCACCTGAAGCTTCCCTCCCTTTTTTTCTTATGTCAGAAATGGTTCAGCTATTGACACTTTCACTTTTCTGGTGGTACACCCTACATAATAATAATTTTTTTTTATTAATTTTTTTTTTTTTTTACATGTGACGCAATCTATTTTTTTTTTACAACATGACCAGATTTATCACAATTCTAACAATTGAAAAAACTAGTTTTGGTAGCATAAGCACAGACACCGCATTTAGGACTTTAGGCCTTTTTGGCTAAACCACACTCTGCCTCTACTTGAATATCCTGACTGTACCACATACTACAAAATATAATTGCAAAAAGGAATTGGAAGGGGAAAAGATGAAGCTCTCCTCCCACCAAGCCATGTATAAATTGGGTGAGAACTTTTCTTTACAGGATTTCAATAACCATTCACTGATAGGTGATGCTCACAGCTTATATACTCCCCCTACCTGCACAGTGACCTTTGCACAGGTCATACAGCAGGTCTAGAAAACTCTCTCATAGAAGACTGTTGTTTCTATGGCTAGTGTGGTTGCTGTAAACTATATCTTGAAATGTTGTTAACAATGGTATATGCAAGATGGCCGCCACTATAACTCTGTATAGAAAATAGTATAAAACATCTATATTCAGAAAATAAAAATAGTTTATAAATAAGAATATATGCCACTATCTGGTTTTAATTGGCAGGAAAAAAGAATAGGTGACACATTCCTTTTAAATGTGCACTTTTGCAAGGAGGCGATATTTGCTTTTTTGTTTCTGTTGCATACTCTGTTGCATAGAGTGGACGGTGCCTTCATATTGTAGCCGTAGTTGCTTATCAGTGTCCTTCTCTCTTTCAGGCTCTGGCAGCATGTTACAAGGGCAATCAATAACAAAGATCAGACAGAAGCCACTCAGGAGAAGTTCGTTTTAGAGGATGCTCAGAGGAAAGCCGCCAAAGAGAGGAAGACAAAGGGAGATGAGTGGACCTGCCATCTCTTTGAACAGGAGCCAATCTCTGGGGAGTGGCATTACAAATATGCGGAGTAAGTTCACTTTATTTTTGTTCGTTTTATATTTGAAATAAACCTGTATTTATAGCTTTCATTGTTGGGTCTCTGACTGTATCACCTGCATGTCACTAGTCTACAGTGATTTTGTGAAAATCGTGGCAGCAAGTCATCAATTTGACCACAATGTTTCAATATGCTTTAGCAATAGAATTAGATCCCTTGCCATTTTCAGTTCCTTTTCATGACATAAAACATCAGAAATTGACCGAAGTCCCATTTGGTGGATATTTTCGTTTGTTACTCTGGTGTAGTTAAAGCATGTCTGAAAAATCTGCCATAAAAAAATTATACTAGTAGTGTCGGTATGCATCACTATTTTTGTGGAATCAATATATGGATGCGGAAAGCACAAACAAAACATGAATTGTACTTTGCTGCAAAATGCAGACTACGGACCCATTGAAGGCAGGGGGTCGACCAAAAAATGCCGATGCAACATGGACGGTATCTGTATTTTGCAGATCCGCAATTTGTGGACCACAAAGTACATACAATCGTGTGCTTGCCTTTGGGGGCCATTTTTTTTAAATGATCACATTTTTACTCATTTTGTGCTAAAAATAATTTTTTCAATTGGTTCTTTATTAAAAATGTTCAGCTGGTCTGTCACAAAGGGTTAACTGTCTAGCTGTTTGAATGGGACTTTCTCGTTTTGCCGTCATCTAATAAACCTTATCTCTAAATTACTAATAGCTCAAAAACACTTACTTAAGCCACATTCTTATCAGTGAGAATTGAGCTATAAGGCTACGTTCACACGACGACAATTTGTCGCGCGACAATTTGGGAACCACTACACTGCAACACTTGTAGCGCGACATTGATGTCACATTAATGTCGCGCGACAATTTTTATAATGGGAGTCTATGGTGGTGTCGCACGTGCAACATGCGACATGTTGCGACTGCGACACAACAGTCGCAAAAAATCCATCCCGGATGGATTTTCTCCGACTGTCGTGTCGCAGTCGCAGCATGTCGCATGTCGCACTGCGACACCATAGACTCCCATTATAAAAATTGTCGCGCGACAATAGTGCGACTTTTTGTCGCGCGACAATTGTCGTCGTGTGAACGTACCCTAATGAGAGTTTATAAGGTCAGAGATCAAAAGGCGACAGCTGAGCTGCCTGATGGAACAGAGTAAAAATTCAGAGCCTGCTACTAGAGAAACTCAAGGCTGCGGAGAGACAAGGGTTCAACATTTTTAATAACATTTTTTTATTTTTTTAGCTCAAAATGAGTACATTGCAATACTTTAAAAAAATTGCCCCCAAAACGTGTACATGTCCTTTAAGGTAATGGGATTGAATATATAATACAGATCTACACAAATCTTTGCCTGCTCTATTATTCAGCAACTGTAGGGCTGTCTCTACTCTGAAACGGCCAGCCTGGCCGTATGTGTCACTATAAATCCAGGGACTTTTTTTTTTTTTACATGCGTTTTTGCTACTTAAAAGTGACAAAAACTGCATCTATTTATGATGTGTTGTAATTGTTCAACTTGCTTCTACATCATTTCCACTCCATGTGAATGTACCCAAAAAATTGTGGTACACATTATTCCCTTCATTTCGTTTCATTAGAACACAAGTCACAACATGGTTTCCCCTTAGCCACCCTGCCTCCTAGTAGTCACATCAACACCTGGCTCACCTCCCTCGGCAGCATTATTACTTGCAGCTGTATGGTGCTTCCTGTATGAGTCTATGCTGAGACTGATGTAAGAGGAGCTGGAGCAGGACCTCCACTGTTCGTTTTGGCAAGTAGAGATGGCACTGGATGCTTTTGCCAGGACTAATTTTGCAGTTGACACGATGACAAGGTTTATCTAGCCCTGTATAGAATTTATATTATATTGTATGCCGCTTCCTGTTTTTGGAATGTTACGGCCATTATTACTAGTTGTACTGATCTATTTTAAAATTAATCCCTATTTTCTGCATTTCTCATAGTACCCGGCCATGGGACCCCCTTAACGACCTGGTTCAGTTTGAAAAAGATGGTGCCGTCCAGACAAAAGTCAGGCATAGGACTCCAATGGTACGTTGGGGAGTGTAATTAGTCTCAATAACCAAGGGGCAAAGCGGGACAAATGCAATTATCAGGTAGGTTTGGAGACAAAATAATGGCTTTCCTCTCGCCTCTGTCCTGTCAAGATCCAGGACGCATGTGCATAATGGAAGCCTAAAAGTACTAACCTCTAGCTATGAGGCTGAGAAATGTCCGTATGTGCTTCTTTGGCCACAGGGAGGGCTTCATATATTAAGAGGTCTATGTTACACTGATCCATGTCAATTTCAAGCTACAATAGACAGCAAGAAAATATGTCCCCGGTGCCACATTCAAGCCGAGGAGTCCGTGTCACATTACTAACAACACTACTAACAATCTAAGCTGCATGAGTGCTCTTCAAGATCCCTTTTTCACAAAAAATATGTTTGATACACATGAAATATATACATATTGGGATGCTTTTCTCTTAATGATTTCCGATACATGCTGCATGGTGCCATGATCTTCATGTTCTGGTCACCATCTGAAGTTTTGTACAGGCAGCCTAGGCATTAGTCTGATCATAACCTTCCTTTTCATCTTCTCTAAGATGTAGGAAGGTTGGAGATGCCTCTTTAGTTTCACATTCATATGTAAGAGTAAAAGAGGTGGATGTTTCTGTAGGTTTCTAGCATACAGGATCAGTAGGACTTTATTACTTGGTCTTCTAGTCAGATTGAACTTGTACATGTACAATTCTGTGTGTTGCAGGTTTGTGTTCCAAAGCGGAAACACAAATCAAATGGGCAGCAGAAGAAAGGAGAAAGCGGGTGCTCCTCTCCAGAGCTGGATAATCAGGACTCCTCTGGCAGTGAAGGTGAGATTTCATGAGTGAAGCCCACAACTGTGACAGCAGAAAGTAGTGTACTAAGTGTGAATATTGACATAAGAACAATCTTTAGAGATGCTCATATGGCTGGAACATGGTTTAATATGAAGCTGGTTGTTAAAGGGGTTGTGCCATTTCACCAAGTGGCATTTATTATGTAGAGGAAGTTAATACAAGCCACTTACTAATGTATTGTGATTGTCCATACTGCTTCCTTTGCTGCCTGGATTCATTTTTCCATCATATTATACACTGCTTGTTTTCATGGTTACAACCATCCTACAATCCATCACAGGTGGCCATGCTTCCACACTATAGAAAGGTTCCGGCCACCAGAAAGGCGGGTGCTTTTCCCTATTGTGTGAAAGCACGACCGTCACTGAAAGATTACATGGTGGTCGTAACCCCTCGATACAAGGAGTGTTTAATGCGATGGAAAAAATGAATCCAGCCAGCAAAAGAAGCAATATGGACAATCACAATACATTAGTAAGTGCCTTGTATTAACTTCCTCTACATAATAAATTGTGTTTGCTGAAGTGAGACAACCCCTTTAATGCCTAAGATGTGTTAGGTTGTAATATCATACTGAGACTAAAATATAAAACAAATATTTGGGATTTATTATTGCTTTAGCATGATTGACATTTGTAGATCTAAACAATGTATATAATGGTACCATACCATACATGTCTGACGGGTAGGAGCCTGCCCTTCAGGAACCCCACCTATTGGGCTAACAGGGGAACCTTGGAACCTATTCCACAAGGTGAGGTGCCTTCATCCAGTCATGGACTGAATACAAGCTTGCCTGCCTATTTCTGTAACTCCTCTAGACCTAAAAGGAGAGAATTGGTGTAAACCCCAGAAGAGGTGAAGGACCTGAATGGAGAGATTGCTTCTCTCAATATGTGGGGTCCCAGAGGCACACCCCCCACCTAAGACAATTATAGCATGTCCAGCCAACGTGAGTTGTACTTGTACACACAAAGTGTGTAGTAAAAGTGCGTTGTATTTGTTCTTCCAGCACATGTTTTGGCTCACAGCAGTAGAATCAGAAAGAAGGGGACAGATCATGGAGAACTACAAAGTGCCATAGAATCAATCAAGAAAACGCAAGAAGAAATCAATAGGTGAGTGTATCTCCTTGCACATTGCATACTGTGTTTTCAACTTGACAGCAATTTTTTCAGTGCAGAGGAATTGAACGATGGCCTCTATGTACAGCAGGGACACTTTGTAAAGTACATATCCTCCAAGCTAATCCTGCCCAATCCCACACTGTACTTTTATCCCAAAAAACAGATATGTAGGCTTGTTGCTGCTGTTTAATAGCTGGTTCCTCTCACAGTTGATATTGATCAGCTAAAGAGGTTGTCAGATGGAAGAGTCCTTGAATGGATTTAAAATGTGATTTCATGAACCTTTTACAAACATTTTGGGTGGCCCATTTTAGTCCTTGTCGAGTGGTCCTGGAAGATGAGCTTCTGCTGTAAGCTGTGATTTTCAAATACAGGAGGCACAGAGCTTCCTCCCCTTCCCTGTGTTGGTGATGTGATGAAGTAGCTGGCTGTTCGGCTCAATTCATTAGTTAGGGCAGCCCCTGTTTTGTCATGGCTAATACAGAGAAGAGGTCTAGGCTAACTAATGAACTTGGCCAAACAGCCAGCCCCTTTATCACGTCACCGACACACAGGGAGAGGAGGAAGATCGTTGCCACTAAAGCCTGTATCTGAGTATGATAGCTTGCAGCAGAAACTCCGCTTCTGGGATCACGTGAGTGAAATGAGCCATCCATAACATTTAAAGTATATTAGCAAGTTTCATTAATTAAAACTTTCTGTCTTCTGACAAGCCTCCTCAATATTCCTTGTAAATATATTCACACTTTGAATTTGCTTTTTCGTACCCATGTTATCCCTGGATTGGACACAGAAACTAAGTGGAACGTGTAACATTTCATCCCATGGACCAGAATATGCATGTGATTGAATGGTAGTCTGAGTTTAGCATAATTAAATCGAAAACCTTCTATTAAAAAGATATAGTACTTTTATACAGTATTTAATGATTTTTGCTTCTTTGGTGTATTTATCATATATAAAGGTACATTTTCTTGCAGTTATATTGTGTTTTCCTTATTATAACGTCCACCCTCCTGTTGTGTCTTGTAGGAACATCATCGCTCTCCGTAATCGTGTAACTACAAATGCCTCAAACACAGAAAGTAGTTTTCTTCAGCAAAGAGACTATTGTATTATTATCTTCCTGATTTTTCTTCAGATTGCCATTAACTATTTGTTCAAGTAGAAGAAAGTGACTCGCATAGATGTCGAGTCTGGAACTTTCGCTGTTGGATTGGGACCACTTTTTGCCTGTCTGGCATTTCAGTGCTTTTTATGCCCGCTACGATGAAGGTCAGATGATTTGGGCTTTTAGGTGCAATATTATTCATCTTTTTAAAATAGTGGCCCTCGACTCTGGAGTCTTGTACAGCTTGTCACTATCTGTCCACATCAGCAGTAGAACAAGTATGAAAGTGCCCGCACTATATACCTAGCTGTCTTATTGTATTCACAGTGGGGATAATTTGTGTTTTACATCACACCATTCGGTAAAGTATGATGAACACATTTGTAAGTATGTTGCTCGCTGTCATATGCAGGTTTTACATCGATATTGAACTACAGATTGCTTGAACATTCTGACTTGAAATTACAGCCTGGAAAACAAAGGTCTTGGTAAAAAAGGTCTATGGCAAATATCACTGCTGCACCAAATAGGTTTGAATCGCACACAATTTTTGGTGTGCTTTTTAAACCAAAGCCAAAAGTGGATTCCAAAAGAATGGGGAAATACAAAGAATGGACTTCTGCTTTTAGCTTGGTCCACTTTTGTCATTGGCTCAAAAGACCTGTTCCTAAAACCACATCAAATGCTGTATGTGTGTACTCAATCTTAAGAAGACTATCTACATAGTGCAGCAAAGCTGTCAGAGCCAACTATGCGGTCTCAATCACACAACCAGGTTAAGGGTACGTGGGTAATATTGATGAAGTATTCCACCAGGCAACCCCCACCAGGTCAATTTACTGCATTTCAAGGCCAGCTTGCTTCAATGAGCTGTAGCTACATTTGGCTGCAAGTGACTCTACTATTGATTTACATTGGTTATATAGCCAGAAATGTCATTTAATGAGTATTTAGTAATGCATCTTCATATTTTTCAACTCATATTTTTTAGTCTTTGCAGTGTACGAAAAATCAGTAAACAAAAATAAGTAGGCGTCTGCTGCTGATGGATCTTATTACTCTTACTATGGCTTATGTGATACCCTATGTGACATCCTGGCTCATTACTAGATATATACTAGATGTTTCATAAGCCCTTGTGGACCAGGGCTGGTCCCCATACATCTCTGCAGAGATAAAGATGAGCGGCCTGTCAGAGGAGACATCTAGACTCCCCTTCCAAACCTGCCTTCCTGAACACTGGATACATGGATCCATTGATCAGAAAGTAGCAGTGGCAGGTACTGCTCCAGTCTTAGTGATCACTGGTTAGCTGCTCTAGAATACATCAGATCAAGAACTAGAATCTAACTATGGTCCATCTCAGGAGCCTGCATTTCCGATGGAATTGGGGCTTATAAGTTAGTGCCAGTTACAGGGAAATCAGGAATAAAAAAAAATGAATGTACTGTTAAAATGTCCCCCAGTACTCTCAACGAGATTATAGGGGATACAGACTATAGCGTAAAGTCTGCTCCTGTAACCCCATCCCAGACAACCCCAAATTATGAATCTCCTATATTAAAAAGACTATAAGAAAAAGGGGGGATGCAATTAAAAATGTATCTAAGTGGCATCTTTGTGTTAGAAGTAGGTAAAGAAAGGGCAAATTTGCTTTATTTTTTACATTTTCCTCTGATGATGCAGAATAAAACCATAGACCACAGACATACTCAATGGGAAGGAAAGACACAAAAATAATTTTTATAACCAAATGAGAAAAACTTTCAGACCACATTTACTGTAAACAGCAAATCTATGCCTGTCCATTAACAGGAAGGATACGCCTGGTCTTAACCTGTTTATTTCACACATGTCCTATATTTTAGTTCCATATATTGTTTGCCAATGAGTCAGTATGGTAACCTTCATCAGTTTACACCCCATTCACCACAGTTCACCCTTATAGCAATTAACAATGTTCTGCTCTGTTAGAAAAGCAGATCAAAGAAAGTAACAGAATTGCCAGATTCCGGACATAACTGAGAGGAACGGAGCTGAATAGACTCCATTAACTACAGTGGAGACCCTTCTGTTTCCATTCTGGCTTGTTTTTTTTACCAGACAAAAAAGACCTGCATGCAGGATTTTTTTTGACAGTGTCTGTGACAGACGGCCCTGAATGGAGCTTCCAATGCAGATGTGAGCAAGCCTTAACAATGACAACATACGGTATGTGGAGCATCACTTTAGGTGTTGTCATATCCTATTTAACAGGCTCTAGGTTACATATCTGTGTGCCCCTCTGAAATATTGAGATCCATTATCATTTTGTTACTAATGTAACTATTGGTACTTGTTCCATTAGTCTAGTATGACGCCCATGTTGGCGATCATATGTATATAAGTAGTGGCACTAACTATCACAAATACTAGACCTGTCTGACTGGTTACCGTGCTACACTGCTTCCTCCTTAGATTTCTATTCATGTCCTCAGATCTTTTCCCCCTAAAGGGTCATCTGTTCACTAATCCAGACTAAGTACCTGCTTATTCGTGGTCTGTTTGATTGGTACTAATAAATATAAAGAGTTGCCCACCTTTAAACCGGTTTCCATGTTGCTCAGAGTAAAATGTTAAGAATGATATATACTTTAATTTTCTATGAACATGCATTAGTATTTATTAGAAAAAACTGCATTCAATGTGCAATGTACTCCCTATCAGACTGCAGTTCCAGGTCACACCACTGTACCCTAGGCTACAGCAGCTGACAGAAAAACCATAATTCGACACGTCCATCAACAGTTTTACAATGTAATATATATTCATTTAAGTGACTATTTTAACCTGTCCTGGCTCTTTAACTTTTTTTGTTTGGACTTTTAGCACAGCAGAGTCTCCCTTAACTCTCTCAGTGAGGCCATCACTACGGCCAGAAGGCGGGAGGATGACTCAATTACTGCATCACATATCATTCAGAAATTCATGGCACTGCACATGTACAATGCTATTTATTCATATTTTATTATGTGGTTATACATCCAAGTAGTGGTCTTGGTACATGTAATCTATTAATAGTAGAGAAGCCACAGAGTGTATCTGACCACAAATTTCAGTCCATTGTAGACCTCCTTCAGTGGGTAAGCTATAATGAAATATATACACAAGACCGTAGTTATACTATATTGGTATAATTTTGCAATTCACTGTGTTGCTTTGTATTTTTCTCTTTTTTTCTTTTCTCTAACCTTTGTTGTGTTTTAGTCCGCTTTATGTACATTACACCTTTTGTATACTGTAGATTTGCCAACTGGGTACTCACTGTCATATGTGTATATATTTCATTATAGGTTATCTGACCAGATGTTTAAGTCCTATGCGGACCAGTATGGTAAATATACCCAGATGGCAAATATAGATGAAGTGTAATTTACATAAAAAGGACTACAACACAATCAAGGAAAATACAAAACAGTACATTTCAAAATTGAACCATTATAGTATAATTACTGTCACATGTCTATATTTCATTATAGATTAACCACTGAGGAAGGTCCAGATATATATAAATGAATCGCATCATATACGGAATGTGCAGTGCCATAAATTCCTGAATTATATGTGATGACCAGTCCTTCACAAGTACCAACTTTTAACAAGAGTGCAGACTTTACTTCTATCAGTTACAGCATCACACATTACACTAATCAGTGCATTCTGCGGGCAATAGAGCTGTCTTACTGTTATTCCAATTCTACACCTACTTTTATCTCGATTACCCCACAGATAACACCCTCCCATCACAGCAGCAATAAACTGACAGTGAATTACACATCTTATCATTTGTGTTGACTGCTACAGAAGGACCATATTTTATATTTAATTTTCAGGGCCATAGTACTGCTGAATTAAAAAGAAAAACGGCCAAAAATTCAAAAAAAAAAAAGTTCTATGAATATTGAGTAAAAAAAATTACTTCTTTCTGATGCAAGAGTCCCTTTAATGTTGTTATAGCGATGTGTTCCATTTTCTTGAGCCCAACAATTACCGGTATAACTTCTGCACTAGAAAAATACACATGAGGCACTTTTCTGCTTGGTTTGATATGCTGAACTTTCAGCATTTTTCCTTTAATCATCATGTAATCTCTGGAAATGCTGGCATTTTCTCCCCTTTTCTACTGTTCTGGATAGAGGTTGTATTTATGTTTAAAATGTATGCATTTCAAGTTGAAGAATTTACTTTTTTTTAAACTCTTTTATAAATATGATTGTTCCTTGTATGTTTGAAGTCCAGGGCAGTGAAGCGCTAACCTGCCGGCAGCATGTAAACTAGTCTAAGGGACGGCCATAGTTTTTACTAAACCATTTGTTTCTGCCTAATTAAGACAGCTTTTGTAGGTCATGGTTATTACTGTGTTACGCCACAATCGAACATGTTCTTTGGAACGCCCCTAGAACTGCTCATTTGGAAAACTGTATTGTGGTACTATGATTGTAGTTACTACCTTAACTGATGGGGTAACAAACACCACTAAATGAGAAAAATAGATAACCCCTGAAGTTCAAAATAGCAATATCATACTCCAAAACAGTGCTTTGTTGTATGTAAATGGATTCTAAAAAAAATCCCACTCTCAAATAGCTTTTTTTTTATTAAAAAAAAATATATTTATCGACACTTGACGGTAAAATATTACTTTTCTGTGACAGCTTTAGATATTTGCCAAAATGAACTGGAAAGGGAACGGGGTAAAAATTGAAAGCTCTTCCTGCCAAAGCAATTGGAACATTCCATACAATACAGTAGATGAAGCTCCTACCACTTGGAGAATTGTGGGTTTTACAAATTTTTAACCAAAATGTCTTCACAAGAGTATGATTGTGTCCATGTCTATTTTAGCTATAGTGAGATAAGTATTTGTATGCACAGTAAGTATCCGTACATAAAGAATAAACACAACCTTATATCTTCCACTTTTCCATGGTAATCCTCAACTCACACATTTATGTAATACTAGACCTCATTACTCTCCTTGTTGGTACAGAGGCTCATCATCATACCCTGTAGCACTGAAAGGTTCATTACCTAGCCACATAGGTCTAAGAACACAATGAAGAAGAACTGTATGGGGAAAACCAGAGAGTTGGAAACTCACCGTTTCATTCATGTACAGGGGAACTTTAATGACAAGGAACTGTACAGTGCACTCCACAATGACTTTTATGTGATTTGTATAGTGGTTTATTAATGTAGAAAACCGTTTTAGCAATATAAATAATAGTACATATCATCATGTAATTTCTAGCTTGCTCTGGAGTTTCTGTCCGGGAAGCATTTTCTGTTATGTTACAGAACAACCAGAATGGTCATATGTTTGTAAGAATGGCAGTGTTGTGTATATATGTTAGAAGGATCCCCCATTCATCACGTGTGCGTGTATATCCCCTTTCAGAAGCACTGGGAAGGGTATGCCATGTCATTTACTTGCCAGGCAATAGTGTCCAGAGTAACAAGGTTTCTTCTGGCAATCATAAGGTACAGTCAAAGTTTTGATAGATTTCATGGGATTGAACATAATGGTAGCCTGGAACTCAGCAGTTCATGTTGTAAATGACACCGCTTCTGGCATAATTTCATGAGGTCCCAATATAACATTGCTGTGTGCATTCTCCTCCACTAAACAGAGCCGAAATGCCTTGCGATTTTGCCAGTGAGAAAGCAAGACAGTTTGTCAGAATATCCTGTTATAGAGAGTAGAATGCAGTGGTGGTGTTTATAATTTTTCTGTATTTCATGTCCTACATGTGCACTTTTTGGATCAGACTGGAGGCCAGAGAGTTGTCTGGACATTAACTGTGCCTTTTTGCTAAATGCGTTTGTAGAGGTGTTTGGGGGTTTGTGCCATATAAATACGATCACAGGTTTTAAGCCCGTGCTCTTACTTTTCTAGGAGGATTTGCAATACTTGGTCAAAGCTGTGCGTACTTTGAAGTTGGGCTGAGTTCCCACTTCAGTTATTTGGTCAGTTATTTCCATCCGTTACAGTGAGCCAAAATCAAATAAGGGTCAAAAACACAAAACAGGTGTAAATATTTCCTTTACATCTGAGCTCTGAGTAGGCTTCACTACTGGTTTTGGCTGACAATAACTGATGGAAATATCTGACCAAATAACTGAAGTGTGAACTTGGCCTTTAACAGCTTACTTCTGGCTGGACTCCCTTCCACAGGGTATCGAGAAGAATGGCAGGGTCAGAAGCGGAGCCTGTGATGTATCTTAAATTGTTGCATTTTATGTCCACATATTGGGCGTGTATACAATGATGAAGTCATTACAATTTGTGGCATATTCCGAATAGCCATAGCAACAAGCAGTGACCTCTTACACAAAAGTGTGACTTCATGATGATGTTTCAAATGTGTTTTTGTTTTTTTATTTGCAGCTTTTAAGTACAAGAAATCCAGTGATTTTTATATATATATATATATATATATATATATATATATATATATATATATAATTTTGTGAGTTCTGTCTCTGCATATTCCCAGTGCTTACAGCATATGCACTAGGTCCTTAACAGAGAAGAAGTTGGACCATGTGGGACTGAAGATTTAGAGATTTCCACCTTTGTTCTGTTAGGATTAAGAAATAAATACTTGTAATCTGGACTCATGTACTTTTCTGCACGCCTGTTATGTTACCACCATTGCTTGTTTTGTACTGTTACATTTTTAAACAACCAATAGACTGTTATATAAACCTTTAGTAAAGACCAGTGTTATGTACTGAAGAGTCGGACCCCATGACAAAGTGAATGTGATACGACTAATTAAAATAAAAAAAGACAAAATTATTTCTATATAACAAAGGTTATTGGACAATTTTCCGTATTGAACCTATAAGCAGGAACACACATATATATATATATCTTACCTTGAACTGCACTCACACTGAACCTTATGCATAACTACCATTCCAGCCAAAAATGGAGTTGTTGCCTATGGAAACCATTCTGATGGCATATTTCAGGGTAGACAATGAAAAGTGTGATGTATTGTCTGCAGATGTTATCCATGAGGTCCAATGTTTTCAGGAGGTGTCGCTGAACTAGGATGGAATAAAGTTTGAGAATGACAAATGTCCTGACTTGTAGCATGTTACCTGTTCATGTACGTTTAACAACTTGTCCCATGGCTTTTTGGAAATTGAAGCACTACCACTGGTCAGTAGTTTTGTATTTCCGATTAGAATAAAAATGTGATCATAACATGAAGTATCGAGTTTTGTATGTACTGATGTTAGCATAATGTTACTCATGTACAAAAAGTGATTATACAATAAGGGAAATGAGTCGTTAATATTCTTCAGATATCAAGAAGCGAAATATGCTTTAATAAGGCCACCTGCACACACATAAGATCCACACAAATTTCCGTGCAGATTTATTTGCGTTTCTGCAGCCCATCCACACCACAATCTCTAACAGCGGTTTTTGGATTTGATTCAGTTTTGCTGCAGATCTAACCCTTCCATTGAAAAGGGTGAAATCCGCAGCTAAAACTGCAAACATAATTGACATGCTATTAAATTTGAAAACCGCAATGCAGGTCATGGGAAAAATCTGTTAAGTGTACATGAGATTAGTGCAATCTTCCTAGACTTTGCTAGTACTTTAAAATGCTGCGTTTTTTCCTGAAGGAAAAAACGCACTTATTCTGCAATGTGTGCAGGTGGCCTTAAGGAGTAATGCTTCTCCATCCAGTGATTCAGAAAACACAAATACAGTGATGCAGAAAGAGGGTACATTCACACGGGACATTAATTACAACCAAAAATCTGTTGCATAGTCACCTGATTTTTCCACAGCAGGTAGATAAGACTTGTTAAATCTGGATCTTCTGCAATATCTGCTTATACAACTTGTAGCACATCTGCCCTTAGTGAACATTCGCTAACATTTCAGGTTAATAATGCCATGTCTTACCTTTATTTATATAGAGTTACATTTTAAAGACGGGCTACTACTTTGTTCCCTGGAAATTGAAGTGTGTAAAAGTGGTTAGATGGGCTCTTAGAGAACCAGAGACCCTTTTCATATGTGCAGGCTAAGTGCAAAGATTAAAAAAAGGACTCCCTTGTCACAGTGCTGAGCTCCATTTATCTCTGCTTCCGGTCTCCACTGGACTGGAAATGATATGTTCCGTCAATACACATGTCACAAGCATGCACATATGAAAAGGTGTCAAACTGGATGTTGACACATTGAGACCCCGGACCTGCAGAGCAGTCGAGGCAGCGATGAATTCGGAATCCAGTGCCGGGGATCAGGCAAGTATGATTACCACTGCTGGTCCGGCCACTCTGAGGCCTCTGTAGAAAACATCCACAAAGGTAAACAACCCCTTTAAGCTCACAAGCCTACAAAGTCTACAGTATACAGCATTTTTGTCTGGAGACACAATTTAGATTTAGTGACTGATATTGTTAAATAATAAATCTTAACTTTTAATGCAACAGTTAAAAAAAACAATTACCCAGATTTACAAATCCTATAGGTGATGTAAGCTTAGACGAGCTGTCTAGACATGCACCAGATGTATCACAGAAGCTCAGGCTGCATCAAAAATGTTGTGCAGGGATAAACTCTTTTCTCTGACTATATAGTAACTATACCGTCCGTGCGGCTCCTGAGTCCCTGGGCTCTCCACAATGACGTCAGAGTGCCCCATGAGCATGGATCACGTGATCCATGCGCGTGGGGCGCTCTGACGTCATTGTGGAGCGCCCCGGGAGCCGAACGGACTGTAAGTATCTACTTCTCTGGCTCCCTACTACTTACTATGGCAACCAGGACTTTAGTAGCGTCCTGGCTGCCATAGTAACACTGAAAGCATTTTGAAGACTGATCAGTCTTCAAATGCTTTCAGTTGTCTTGCGTTGTGACGGATCCGGTGGGCATTTCCGGCGATGGAAGTGCACGCCGGATCCACACAACGCAAGTTTGAAAGAGGCCTAACTTTGCAAGTAATGGACCTGTACCTACCTCCCCCATTTCTGAATCTATGATTGGTAACAATGTAGCAGGATTCAGAGTTGTACACCTTCTAAAAGTAATGGTTTCTGGCATGAGGAGGGAACATTGTAGTCTTAGTTGCCTGGCCATGGAAATGTGTTTTGGCTGAACCTAACTGAGAATACCCTGAATGTCATGTGGTGTTTGTACCACTAGGGGGTGGTCGAGGACTATTTTTTTATGCTTTTTCTACCATAAGCTGAACAGCTGCTACAGCCCTTACACATGAAGGAGCTCCTCGGGACGCAGGATCCAATCTGGCAGAGAAATATGCTACTGGTCTCTACCTATCTCCATGTTTCTGGGTCAGTACTGCTGTACTATATCCTTGGAGCTCTGAAGAAAACAGATTAAACGGTTGCTCGTAGTTTGGGATGCCTAATTCTGGTGTAGACTATTGCTGTTCTGTCAGACAAAAAGGTTCTGTTGACAGGCCTTATCCAGGGTCTGCAGTACGAGACCAGACCCAAAAACATCCTGAGGGGTTTTGCCCCTGAGGAAGTTTTATGTCCTTCACCGCTTGTTTTCTCTCCTTAGTAAGGTGCCTTGCACCCTACGAGAGATAATGTCCCAAAAATATAACTCTTGGCTGCAGTATTGCAGTTTGTCTCGGGAAACTTTACAACGACTTTCTGCAAGAAATATTAACAATGAGAGTGTGGCTTCCTTGAAGCATTTCCGGTTTTCTGCGCACAGGAGCAAATCATCAACATATTGGAGAAACACAACATCATCAGTAATGGACCAGCCAGATAAAACTGACTGGAGGGCTTGCGTATACATTGTAGGTGAATTCTGTGCTCCTTGGGGTAAAACTGTCCAGGTATATTAATTACCTTTAAATGTAAACGCAAACAAATATTAAGAACCGGGATGTAGGGGAACACTGAAAAATGCATTTGTTAAGTGTATCACGGTGAAATGTGTGGCAGTTTATGGCACTTGGGATAACAAAGTGTGTGAATTTGGTACAATGGGAGTCTGCATCTCATTGACCTCCCTAAGATCATGAACCATTCTGTATGTTACTGGTTGCCCCTTTACTGGCTTCTTCTTAACTGGGAACAGGGGTGTATTTGCTGGTGAACTCGTCCTTACTAAGACCCCCATTCTCTTATACTGCTTTACCTGTAAGGCTACTGCTTGTTCTTGGGCATGACTCAAGGGGTACTGCTTAACACGGGGTGGTTGGCAACCTGGTTTGAGGTGAACCATGAAAGGGGTAAAATTAAGTTTTCCAATGTCCAACTTTGTGGATACCCACAACTTACTCGGCACCACCTGCAACTCCTCACAATCCTCATAATGTAACTGGCATCCTGACTCAGGCTCTAGGTACAGGGCCATAACTTAACACAGAACCTCATCCGAGGCTCCAATATCTACCCGGGTGGTGCCATCCTCATTGAAATGTATATGTGCCCCTAGGGCAGGAATAGCCAACCTGAGGCTCTCCAGCTGTTGAAAAACTACAACTCCCAGCATGCCCATACTGCCTACAGCAAGGCATGGTGGGAGTTATAGTTTTACAACAGCTGGAGAGCCACAGGTTGGCCATCCCTGCCCTAGGGCTTGTAACACATCAGTACTCAACAAATTATAGGGAATATTTTCTTTGACCAACAATTGTGTTACAACTGTGCTATCTTTAACCTGTTATGGACACAGGACGTACCGGTACGCCCTGTTGTCCTGGTACTTAAGGACACCGGACATACCGGTATGTCCGATCGCCGCTCAGTGGCGATCGCAGAAAACCGCAGGTCAATTCGGACCTGCAGTTTGCTATGTTTCCGGGTTATTCGAGTCTCTGGTGACCCGTTAACCCGGAATAGGATGGTGTTCAGTGGTATGATAACACACCACCAATCACCATCTTTAGATCCTGTGAGGTGATCGTGACAACACCTCACAGATAAATTTCTATTGGCTGCACGGGCGGGCGGGGGTTAACTCTCCCTGCTCTCCTCCTCCTCCATTCTGCGTCCGAAATGAGGAGAGAGAGCAGCCTGCACGTGCAACACCAGCACACTCCAAAGTGCTATCAGGTAGGTTAGGGACAGCTAGGGAAGGCTTTAGGTCAGGCAGGGAGAGTTTAGTGTTTAATTTTTTTTTTTTAAACTCTTGCATCACCCTCTTAAAGTGTCTGGGGTCCACAGCACAGCTGTTTTATTTTTATTTTTCCTGCCCTAGGGGCACATATACATTTCAATGAGGATGGCACCACCCGGGTAGATATTGGAGCCTCGGATGAGGTTTTGTGTCAAGTTATGGCCTTGTACCTAGGCACATTTTTTATTTTTGCTTACGCTAACAGTGGCTGGCACTTTTTAGCAACCAGCCACGGTTGGCGCATCGCCCACCCCACCGGTGATCAGCTTCGGACGGCTGATCAGCGAGTTTGAATTTTTTTTAACTTTTTCACATTTTTTTGGGTCTCAATTCTTTTTTAAATTTTTTCTGTTAGGTTTAGGGAATAGTCCGGGAACACCCATGCCCCCACACACACACGCACACTGAATAAAGTTTTCCATGCATGCACATGCACATACACACGCACACTCCCCTATGGCCAGCCGGACGTTCTCGGCTGAGAAGGCATACGCCCAGCTTGCCTCCGAATCCGAGAGTCACAGTGAGGACGAGGATGACCCCACGTTCCTTTTGTTATCTGTGTCCTCATCATCTAGCGATGATGATGAGCCCTCAAGGCAGCGGAGACGCAGCCAGGCGGAGCAAGGGTACCGCCATGTCAGGAAACCTGTGGCCCACCCTAGTATGAGCAGCTCTGAGGCTCGTACTAGTTTCCCAGCCCACCACATAAGTTCACCTGAGCCCCATACCAGTGAACTTGGATGGTGTACCCCAAAGAATTTTCAGCCCGCGATTCCTAATTTTGTTGGTCAACCAGGAATCCAGATTCCCACAGTGGGCTTCACTGAATATGACTATTTCAGTCTTTTTTTCAGCGACCCCCTTGTGAATCTGATGGTGGAGCAAACGAATCTGTATGTCCAACAGTTCATTGCTTAACACCCGGGCTCCTTTTTGGCCAGGCCCGGTGGCTGGACCCCGGTCAGTGCAGCCGAGGTGAGGACGTTTTGGGGCCTCATGCTGCACATGGGCCTAGTCAAAAAACCCAGTGTCAGGCATTACTGGAGTGAGGACGTCCTCTACCAGACCCCAGTTTACAGTAAGGCCATGACACGCTCCCGGTTTGAGGCCATCCGGAAATGCCTGCATTATGCAGATAATGCAGCATGTCCCCCCCCCACCCCCCCCCCCCCCAAGGTGATCCTGCCTATGACCTCCTGTACAAAATCAGGCCGGTCATCGATCACTTTGGGGCCAAATTTGTGGATGTACCTGGAAGGGAGGTCGCGGTTGATGAGTCTCTAATTGCTTTCAAGGGGAGACTCATTTTCTGCCAGTATGTTCCATCAAAGCAGGTGAGGTATGGCGTGAAGCAGTACAAACTCAGGGTATACTTCCAAGTTTCTTGTGTACGAGGGGTGAGATTCCCGTATTCAACCCCCAGAATGTCCCCCCACTCTGGGTGTTAGCGGGAAGCTTGTGTGGGACTTTATCACCCACTGCTAGATAAGGGTTACCACCTGTACATGGATACCTTTTATTCTAGTATCCCCTTGTTCCAGTCCCTTGCTGCCAGATCCACGTCCGCTAGTGGGACCGTGCGGAGAAATCAATGCGGCCTCCCTACCTACCCCCTCCAGGTACCTATCCCCAGGGGTGAGACCTGTGCCCTTACCAGTGGAAACCTGTTGTGGTTAGTACAAGGACATCCCTCTTGTCCTTATATCTGACCAGCAATTCACGGTAACGGCATCTCCCCTGTCCCTGTGCGAGGCCCCGCGGCAACAGTCCTCAAGCCCGATTGTATTGTCGACTACCATCGGGATATGGGAGGAGTTGATCTCTCTGATCAAGTCCTCAAGCCATATAATGCCATGCGCAAAACCCGGGCATGGTACAAAAAAGTTGCGGTCTACTTGGTACAGGTTGCCATGTACAACTCTTTTGTGCGGTCCTGGAGTGCTGGCAACACAGGGAAATTCCTTCAGTTCTATGAGGCAGTCCTCAAGGAACTGATCTTTTCTGACCAGGAAAGAGCAGGCCGGAGTACCTCGGGAACTGGAGGTGCCCGAATCGTCCCTGGCCAACACTTTCCAGGTGTGGTCCCCGATAAAAAATTATAGTTTGTAAAACTAAAGAAATTTAAAAAAGACAAATTAGGGATCGCCGCATCTGTAATAATCTGCTCTATAAAAAGTACCCCATGACCTAACCCCTCAGATTCACACGGTAAAAAATAAAAGGTGCAAAAAAATGAATTTTTTTTGTCACCTTACATAACAAAACGCATAATAGCAAGCGCTCAAAAAGTCATATGCCCCCCAAAATAGTGCCAATAAAAACCGTCCTCTCATTCTGCAAAAAAATTAGCCCAATCGGGTAAAAACTTTAAAAAACTGACTCTTAGACTGTGTAGATAGTTACATTTTTTTAGTTTGTTTCAAATAGGATAATATAGTGTTAAACCTAAAAAAATAAATAAAAAAGTAGACAAATTAGGTATTGCCGCGTCCATAATAATCTGTTCTATAAAAATACTCCATGACCTAACCCCTCACATTAACACGGTCAAAAAAATAAAATAAAAACTGTGCCAAAAGAGCTATTTTTTGTCAAATTTTCCATTTTAATCATTTTTTTCCAGTAACAAAGCAAGGGTTAACAGCCAAATAAAACTTAAAATTTATTGCCCTGATTCTGCAGTTCACAGAAACACCCCATATGTGGTGGTAAACTGCTGTACGGGCACACGGCAGGGTGCAGAAGGAAAGGAACGCCATATGGTTCCTGGAAGGCAGATTTTAATGGCTTTTTTTTTTTTTTTTTTTTAAACACCATGTCCCATTTGAACCTCTAATGCACCCCTAAAGTAGAAACTCCATAAAAGTGACCCCCATCTAATAAACTACACCCTTCAAGGTATTCAAAACTTATTTTATAAACTTTGTTAACCCTTTAGGTGTTCCTCAAGAGTTTATGGCAAATGGAGATGAAATTTCCGAATTTCTATTTTTGGTAATCTTGCGTCACAAGACTTTTAGGGAGTTTACACTCGGGAGGGGGGCGGGCTTCAAATGGGACATGGTGTAGATAAACCAGTCCAGCAAAATCGGCCTTACAAAAACCCACACGGCGCTCCTTTCCCTCTACGCCCTGCCCTGTGGCCATACAGTAGTTTACGACCACATATGGGGCTTTTCCGCAAACTACAGAATCAGGGCAATAAAAATTGGGGGGGGTTTTTTGGCTGTTAAACCTTGCTTAGATATTGGAAAAAAGGATTAAAATGGAAAATTTGCCAAAAAATCACAATTCTGAAATTTTAGCCCCATTAACTTTTGTGAAACACCTAAAGGGTTAAAGACGTTTGTAAAATCAGTTTTGAATACCTTAAGGGGTGTAGTTTCCAAAATTGGGTCACTTTTAGGGAGTTTCCATTCCGGGGGGGGCATCAGGGGGTCTTCAAATGGGACATGGTATAGATAAGCCAGTCCAGCAAAATCGGCCTTCCAAAAACCACACGGCGCTTCTTTCCCTCTACGCCCTGCTGTGTGACTGTACAGTAGTTTACGACCACAAATGGGGTGTTTCTGCAAACTACAGAATCGGGGCTATAAAAATTGGGTTTTGTTTGGCTGTTAACTCTTGCTGTTAACAATCCCAAGCAATTTTCAGCTAAAATCCACCACTCATGCACTTATCTGCTAGTCCTTTATCAGGGTCACAGATTTTTAAACACAAACTAGGCATGACTGTAAAGTTACCTTATACTCTGCCGGACCCTTGAACAAGACAAATTATTACCTGCTTCATTATACAGCAGCCCTAGTCTAATCCAATACTACCTACCTTTCTCCTCTATGTATACACATACCTAGTTTGTGTATTCGCTGGTGTTTAGAGGACATTTTTGTTACATCTAGGCCTGTTCTTTTGGGTGTTAACCCCCTTTTTTAACCTGATACTTTAATAAACATTTATTATTTTGATTTTAGCATCTATTTCAGGCAGTGATAGATATTCATGTATTAGACGCATGCCGTATTATCTTAGTCCATGGTGTATGCCACTGTCTCAGAAAGTTAGAATATTGTGAAAAATTTCAATATTGTAGACTCATGTTGTCACTCTAATCAGCTAATGACAACCCTAAACACCTGCAAACGTTTCCAAAGCCTTTAAATGGTCCCTCAGTCTGGTTCAGTAAGTAATTATGGGGAAGACTGTCATTAACACCCTTCACAAGGAGGGTAAGCGACAAAAGGTTATTGCTAAAGAAGCTGGCTGTTTATATATCCAAGTATATTAATGGAAAGTTGAGTGGAAAGAAAAAGTGTGAAAGGTGCACAAGCAACAGGGGTAACTGCAGCCTTAAAAGGATTTTCAAGGAAATTCCATTCAAGAATGTGGGGAGATTCACAAGGGGTGGACTGTAGCAGGAGTCAGGGCTTCAAGAGCCACCACACACAGATATATCCAAGACATGGGCTACAACTGTCTCATTACTTGTGTCAAGCCACTAATGACCCAGAGACAATGTCAAAAGCATCTTACCTGGACTAAGGAGAAAAAGGACTGGACTGTTGATCAGTGGTCCAAAGTCCTGTTTTCAGATTAAAGTAAATTTTGCATTTCATTTAGAAATCAAGGTTCCAGAGTCTGGAGGAAGAGTGCAGAAGCACACAATCCAAGTTGCTTGAGGTCCAGTGTGAAGTTTCCGCAGTCAGTGGTGTTGGTCCATTGTGTTATATCAAGTCCAAAGTCAGCGCAGCCATCTACCAGGATATTTTAGAGCATTTCATAATTCCCTCTGCTGACAAGCGTTATGGAGATGGTGACTTAATTTTCCAGCAGGACTTGGTACCTGTCCACAATACCAAACGTACCAATACCATGGTACATGGTTTAATAACCATGGTATCACTGTGCTTGATTAGCTAGCAAACTCGCCTGATCTAAACCCTATAGAGAATCTAAGAAGTATTGTCAAGAGGAACATGAGAGAAAAAGGCTCTGGATTTGGCTTTCTGAAACTGAAGATGGAACACCAGACCTAAAAATGCAGACGAGCTGAAGGCCGCTATCAAAGCAACCTGGGCTTCTATAACACCTCAGCAGTGCTACAAGTCAAGCTACACTGCATTGATGCTGTAATTTCTGCAAAATGAGCCCTGACCAAGTATTGAGTGCATATACAGTACATACTTTTTAGTAGGTCAACATTTCTGTATTAAAAATCATTTTTTAATTGGCTATATATAATACTCTGATTTTCTGAGATACTAATGTTTGGGTTGTCATTAGCTGTAAGCCATAATTAGAGATGAGCGAATCAAAGCTGACAAAGTGGAATTCGTTACAAGTTTCAGGAAATATTAGATTCGCAACAAATGCGAATTTCCTTGTGCTTCGTGGTAACGAATCTCAATTTTTCCTAAAATGGCGGCTACACGTGTGAGGACATGGGGCTAGGAACTCTGGGTGACCCATAATGCCATGCATGCAGCCCATCGGCAGCCAGCCATGTCAAAGCCCTATAAATGTGGCGGCCATCTTGGATTCAGACATTTTCCAACGTTCTGAGTGCAGGGACAGCAATAGCAAAAACCATGTTGTGAAAAAAAAACCTGAAGGAACGCTTTATAAGTGCAGGGAAAAGATAGGGAGTAATCATTTTTACAGCATCTTAGTGCAGGGAGAAACATCAGAAGATGCTAGAAAAGCGATTTACAAGTGTAGGAAAAGATTATTTGGGGATCCCATTATACAGCTGTCATTCCAGCAATTTGTTCTTGTTATTGGGGTGCAAGTGCTATGTTGAAAAGCCTTTAGTGGCCTATTTCAGTACAAAAAGAAAATATATATATATATACGTATTTCACTTCTGCAGTTATTTAAGGTGAAAGCGTTTAGTGGCCTATTTCAGTACAGAAAGAAAAATATATACGCACTTCACTATTGCAGTTATTTGTGGTCAAAGCGTTTAGTGACCTATTTCAGTACAAAAAGAAAAGTATATACGCACTTCACTGTTGCAGTTATGTGGCCTATTTCGTTGAAAAGCCTGTTGTGTAAAAGTAGAACAAGATTTGGGCCTAATTGCCGTTCTGCGGTGCAGTGATATATTCTGAAGCCCTGTTTTCAGTGTATTAGTGGCGAAATAAAAATATATTCGCCGTCCAGCGTTGTACTTCTCTGTTGAAAAGCCTGTTGTGTAAAAGTAGAACAAAATTTGAGCGTAATTGACGTTCTGTGGTACAATGATATAGTCGGAAGCCCAGTTTGCCGTGTATTAGTGGAGAAATAAAAATATATTCGCCATCCAGCGTTGTACTTCTCTGTTGAAAAGCCTTGTGTAAAAGTGGGAAAAAATGAGGGCCTAATTGCCGCTCAGCGGTGCAGTGATATATACGGAAGCCCAGTTTGCCATGTATTAGTGGAAGAAAAAAAATTATATTTGCCGTTCATCGTTGCATTTATCTGTTAATAAGCCTTGTGTAGTGTAAAAGTTGAAAAAAAATAAAGGCCTATTTGCTGTTCAGCGGTACAGTTATATGTGGTAATATGAGGACTTTTTGCGGTGAAATTTTTTTTGCGGTGAAATTTTTTCTGTGAAGCGGGCTTTTTGGGGGAAATTTCATGGATGCCTGTACACCTCCTTTTGCTGTATGGACTGAATTACGTAGTGGTGAAATTTTTTATGTGAAACGCTTTTTGGGGGAAAATTGATGGGTGACTGTACACCTCCTTTTGCTTTATGGACCGACTTCCGTAGTGGTGAAATTTGTTATATGAAACAGGCTTTTTTTCGTCAAATTTTTGGGTGATTGTACACCTCCTTTTGCGGTATGGACCAAATTACTTAGTGGTGAAATTCTTTGTGTGACACAGACTTGATGAACTTCGCAACTTTTCTGGGCTCCAAGCACTCTTGAAGCTTTGTCTTCTCATTGTCTGTAGCTACTAGAGGCCTGTTCATGCCAGGCAGGTTCCCCCAGAAGTATCTGGCTCGATGAGCAGCCGATACCGTACTTGCATCAATCTTGACAGGATTCGTCTGCAGGTGCAGAGAAATTGTTTTTTGGAATGCTTTCTCAATTTCAACCACGTAGTCGAATAAACAGAAGACTGGCCGATTCTCTCCTGTGCAAGGCACAGCAGTGTTCTACACCACTATAAAGGCTCCCAGCAGCCAGGAAATAGCCGCAATTCTGCAAAACAGATACGGCCATGTGCATGAGGCCTTAGATACACAGTTCATGTATGTAAGTATTACACATGAAAATCTTTGATATGGGAATTCACCGCAAATATATTCGGATCGAACCGAATTTTTCCCAAAAAATTTGGCGAACCGGCGTATCGAATTTTTGAAAAATGTGTACATCTCTAGCCATAATCATCAACATAAAAAATAAACGCTTGAAATAGGTCATTTTATATGTAGTTAATCTATATGTGAGTTTCACTTTTTTCATTTAATTACTGAAATGAATCCACTTTTTGATGCCATTCTAATTTATTGAGATGTGCCTGCACACCTCACATATATTAAACACCCCAGAAACATCACACACCACACCTCTCAGTACACCTCAGGAACTCCATGAATCTCTCCTCATACACACTATATACTCCAACCCTGTCACATACCTCTCCTGTAACTCCTTATTTACACCTGACATATATTACACACCCCAGACACTTGATACGGTACACCCAGGAACTCCTTAAACTCCCCTCATACACCCCAACTGTCACATGCCTCTCAGCATCCCAGTAACCTCTTCTAAACACCTCACATACGTTAAAATGTACCTAAACTTTATGAAAACCTACTGTAAATTAATTTTTGTAATGTACATTATTTTTTCTACTTCTAGTAGAATAGGCGCTTGTAGTTCAGGCACCCATTGCGCTTTAGAATCCGTACTCCCATACAGCGCTGTGGCCGCACTGAGCGTTGTACAGGCTGGAGCATCACTGCTGCTGCCTGTACCAGCGCTGCTCTCCTAAAGCTTCACATAGATGTACTATTATCAGGCTTTAGCAGAGCTTGTACATGCAGAGTGATGTGCTATGGAGCTCTTGCTCCCAATCCCTAATGGATCTTCCCATGTACCTGTCTTCTTGTAACATCCTCTAAATGTTGTGCCTGTTTCTCAGTCTTTCATTTGTAATTTTGCCTGAAGAAGCCTCTGTGCTCTAAAAGCCTACAATATGATTTTTGCTGGATAGCCAATAAAGGTATCACTCCCATGTATTTATTAACATAAAAGTATTCAACACCACATGCTTAATTTTTTTATTTTAGTTTTTTTTTTTAACAAAGAGGTGTATGAAGTAACGGTATGATGGATAGTAATAGATGCCTACTGATTGACAGGAACAGATGTACGGTAATGGGGGACCACTGACTGACAGTAACGGATGCTCATGAGCGATAATTACGGACGGTGTATCACAGCGATCACATGATCAGAAACAACTCATTACTGTTTGTGATCATAGCCCAAACTCCGGCAAGTAACTCCATTCTAGTCATTTCAGCAACAAATTGCTCGTTGCACATATTGTCCCTCTTTGCGATGTTGGGAGTACAGTAAACAGCAAGCACATAAATTGCATCTGTATAAAATCGTATCATGTATGATACAGCCTGCTGTGGCTATAACATTGCCTGTTGTGTGTGATACTGCCTGCTGAGCTGTGTATCTAATCCTATCTTGTATGATACTGTCTGGTGTGGTGTATATCTAAGTCTATCATGTCAAGTACTGTTCACTGTGCCTGTGTGTCATCTGCCCTGCAGTCTACAGTTCCCATATCAAAGATTTTCATGTGTAATACTTACACACATGAGCTGTGTAAAAAGTATTGCAAAGCCACGGGAGAAGCAACCACTATATGCGCATGCACAAAAACGTACATTGCGCGTGCGCACTCAGGGGTAGATAGATTTTTCAGTGCAAAATGTTCGATCAGATCTCCCTACCCCTGAGTGTGCACGCTATGTGGTGTGGCTGAACTGCTTCTGATGATGTGCGCACTCAGGGGTAGGGAGATCTGATGGAACATTTTGCACTGAAAAATCCACCTACCCCTGGGTGCGCACGCGCGATGTACGGTTTCGCGCATGCGCATATAGCGGTTGCTTCTCCCGTGGCATTGCAATACTTTTTACTAATCAGGTGGATGTGCACTTGCGCAGCACAGGCACACAACCTCCTCCAGCTGATTCTGGTGCTGTGCGTCACTTCCGGATATAGCATTCTGCCAGGGTATAGGAATCTGGCAGAACACCGGCCCTAACAGCAAACATGTCCTCCCCTGACTTAATCTCCAAGGACACCAATCTTTGGGTAGAAGTGGATGGGAAAGTAGTACACTCCCCTTTTAACAGAACCCATCCGTATTAGATTTGCCCTTAACCAAGAAGTGCTTGCCCAGTTGCTGGTCAGTGATGATGCCCCTTGTTGCCTCCTGGGTACAGACTTGCTTGCAAAAGTATATGCTAACATCTTGTATCAGGAGGACGGCACAGTGAAGCTTACAGGTGCCCTCAATGACAACGAACTTTGTTTGTTGGCCATTAGCGATAATACTCCCTGGTCGATGGTTGTGTCTTTACTCCCGGGAGATGAGAAGAGAGCCCAGAACTCGCCCAGTATGTATACTGCAGCCATGTCACGCCTGTCCTTTTTTAGCTGATCATGGCTGCAAGTGAGGAATAAGAAAGCTTCAGTTTTGTTGCATTTTTGCTGACTTCCTGGGGTGAAACATCTGACCCCTGAACGTAAGAAGGCTGTAGAAGGACATCCCTTTGCCCAGAAACATAAATGCACTAAGGATATTTTTGGGCCCTGTTTCTTATTGCAAACCTTAGATGTGCAAGTTTGATGCAGCATTTTTATGATTGTTTGTCCTTTAGTCCCTTCCACCTTATAGATGAGGTGGTAGATGCCTTTTATGCCTAAAGCTGGCAATTTTGTGCTCCCCACACGGGGCCTATCAGATTATCACATTTAGATTGTATTGTTCAGAAGTGAATGGCCATGCCCCAGCTGTCCTCACCTAATTGGATGGCCAGCAACAACGCCCTGTGGCATACTATTCAGCCAGACTTGACCCCGTGGCTAGAGGTGCCCCTTTCTGCATCAGAGCTGTAGTAGTTGTACAAGCCATGCTTGATAAAGGCTCTGAGGTAGTCCTAAACCCCAAAGTAACAGTGATAGTATATCTACCCTCATGAAAGTACAACCCAAAAATATTTTTGTTGCCCGCTATTTGAGAATGCAGTGTTCCATTTTTGTTGCCTGACAATGTTGCTATTCAAAAGTTTAACACTTTGAATCCAGCCACCCTGTTGCCTCTGGAAAGAGGGGGGAGGGAAGAGGTAGAGTACTGCACTTAAACTTTTCTTTCGGATTTCTTCCAGATTCAGAGGAAGAGGCTCATGACTGTTTGCAGATGATCTCATTGTATGCTGCTCTTTACTCTAATTGTATTTATTGGAAGCCATTTGGCACCAGGAGAAGTATAGAGTGGGTTCAGCATGCATGTTGGTACCTGCATCCCTGAATTTTATGGTGGCCATTTTGGCACATTTCACGTAGTATTTAGTGTTAGGTTCCCGTCTGATAGAGATCGCCTTGACATTTGGCAGACGGGCCCTAACAATTTTGTACAAAATATATTTGCCAAGAATCTCAAATTTGCTAAATAAGCGTAGCATTAGCACCAGAACGTTTTCTATAATTATGGCATTATTTACTTTATTTGTGTCTGCAGAGTGCTGTTGCATTGTCCTTTTTTAATTTGTTTGCAGATGATGTCACAAGAGACAGCTGGATGTGGTAAATCAGATATAAGGTAATCCAGATCATGTGCTCTTTGTGGATGGATCGAGGTATGACCAGGATGGTAGGTACTACACAGGTTGGGCAGTGGTCACTGCAGAGGACAAATCCACGGCAGATCAGGCAGCAAAAATGGCTGCCAAATTGCCTAGGCAGACCCCTGCCTTAGTGGCCACAGCTCAGGTCCCTGAAATAACTCCTCCTGTTTCCCTGGAAGTTCTTAAGACGTTACAGAACTATGTGGGGAAGGAGAAAAGGTACTAGTGGATGTAAAAGGGGGGACTATAAATAAGGAAGGCCCAATACCGTTCCAAGGTAAACTCTGCCTTCCCAGGTCCCCCTATCCCACGATGGCACAGGCAACCCATGGAGTGACGTACCAGCCAAACATTGCCATGTGTGATTTAATACATAGCGCATTGTATGCCCCAGGGTTCAGCACTGTAGCAGTCAGATATATTCTAGGATGCATGATTTGTGCCCAGAGCAACGTGGGCAAGGTGGATAAGGTACCCGAGAAAAACACGTTTTGTCCCTTGTATTTATTTCAATGCTTGCAGACTACCTTTAACTACCCAAGGTGGGCGTGTATGAGTATATATTGATGTGAGATGATTGTTTTTAGGATGGCCAAAAACATACCCAAAGAGGCAAAGAAGATTATGGCTGAGGTCGTATGCAGGTATGGGAGACCAATCAAAAGTAACAGAGGTGTTCACTTCACAGATAAAGTGATGCAGGAGATGATGAAGGTTTTGGGTGTAGAACAGGCCTTACATGCTTCGTACCATCCACAAAGCAGCAGTAGGGTAGGGAAAAAAGGAACTGAACGGGACACTAAAGTTAAAGATTCAAAAAGTTATGAACAGAGTGCCTGCTGGTAGCCCTTTTTTCCGTATGGTATATCCCTAACCGTAAGACAGGCCTTAGTCCCCATAAGGTCCTTTTTGGGTCAGCCCCTAGGACAGGATTGTATTTTCCCCCAGCAGCTCCAGATGCAACATGGTTGTCTGATGGATTATGTGATCAGTTTGCAGAAGCATTTGACTAAAATACATTCTCGAGTTTTTGCTTCACTTCACTTGATAAAGTACCAGGAACGCACCCACTTGTATCTGGAGATTAGGTGGTGGTAAAAAGACGTGTTAGAAGAGTCCTCAAACCCTGGTTTGATGGTCAATTCCGAGTGCAATTGACCACAAGCACAGTGAAGCTCAAAGGAAAGCCTAATTGGAGTCATTTCAAGAAAGACAAAGCAGTTGAAGAGGCTGTACCAGAGACGATGATGGGAGAACTGTATGAAGACTTCAATCCAAAAAATCAGAAGCACTGATGACCTCCAGTCTCCCCCCATATGATGTCAATGCAAATTAGGGAAAGATCATCTGACTTCCCCTTGCTCAAATCCAGTGTCATGGGAGGCTATTCGTTAGGAATAGGTTGTCATGGAAGCTGGTGAAGAGGATGTCGAAGCATTGGGACAGATGTTTAGGTTTAGGGAACTGGTTTAGGACTGTATAAACTAGCGATTTTTATGTAGCTGCTATAAACTACCTCTGCCTTTGACTGGAGTGCATCTCCTCCTCCCTCCGCTCCTGAAGGTCTGTTTACACAACACTTAAGAGAGAAGAAGCTGAGCACATCTTCACTTCTCCTCTGCCTACAGATGTTTACATTAGCTCACATACCAAAGTTCGTAAGATAGTGCACATTGCACAGATGCTAGAGTTATCTCCTTTCCTTCTTATCTCCTTTTCCTTCTTAACCAATGAAATAACAACACAAGCTTCAGAGGGGGACACCCACCTCCCTGAAGATGTATATACTGTTTTACACATTGTAATAAAGAGAGACTGTCTTTGACTCACTTGTGTCATCATTTGTCTCTGCTACATGTGGATATTAACTCCTTGGGGGTACCTTAATTTGGAGCACCAGAGTGTATCTTAAATGCTTGAAATGAAAAGCAGCTTCAACAAAGGTGAGTGTGCTTGCAGTAGCTCCAGCTCCGCAGCCTTTTCTCCACAAAAAAAGCAGAGTGCCATACATTTGATAGTGGCTGTTAGTGATAAGCGAAGCGATCTTCAGATTATACATCTGAAGTTGCTTTGTTCAAAACTTCAGATTAATAATGTACGGAGATCCGTCTCCGTACAGTATTAGAATCTATGGGCTCCGATGAGCCGAAGTTACTTATTTGTGAAGTCGCGTGTGACTGGTACCTCGTAACTAAAGCAGAGTTCGGTTTCAAGTTTTAAAGTGGTTTTCCACTTTAAAAATCAATTACTGGTGCCTTCTCAAAAAGCTGAACAGTTGGGGTCCCAGTTGTGAGTCCCCCACTAATCAAATACTGATGTCCTAACCCAGAAAACCCCTTTAACATGAATTTTTCTCATTTTTGCATTTGGACATAGCAATATTTTTGCATTTTTTTATTATTTTGGTTTCTTTTTCCTCATTTTTAGTCCCCTTAGGAGACTGTACATGTGATCTTTTGATGTTTTCTACCATAGACTCCAACTAACTACAATGGAGTTGTTATATGGAGGTTCATGATTTCTGGGCAGAAGATAGCTGTTATAGGGTGGTCCTCTATTTAGCAACTCCATTCTAGCTGTTGACTACTGTACTGACTAAAATGGAGTTGCTGCAGGGAGGTTCATGATTTCTGGGCAGACTGTAGTTGTTATAGGGAGGTCCTCCATACATCACCTTCATTCTAGCTGGTGAGTACTGAACTGACTACCATGGAGTTGTTATATGGAGGTTCATGTTTTTTGAGCAGAAAATAGTTATAGGGAGGTCCTATAGTTATAGTTATAAATAGTTATAGTCGATGCAGGAAAATTCCTTTCAGCAGTTGGACCACAACTTACAGACAGCTATAATCCGTTATTTTGTCTTATTTTTTGTAATAGAAGTTTTAAGGTCTGTCATCGCCCACCATCCAAATACTTGAAATGTAGTATTTTTCAATTTCTGTGAATGGCGTCTTCGCTGCAGCAGTCTGGTAGGAGTTATACTTGTCCATAGTAAATATTATCAGTCCCCCATTTTTTTAAACATTTCCTATCTGTACAGGGGTCCTTCCAGACACATTATAACAAGCCACAATAGTGGTCTTGCTTTACCACATCAGCCCCCCTAGCCTAAACACCCTTAATGACCAGGCCACTTTTTACAATTCTGCACTACACTACTTACACCGTTTATTGCTCCGTCATACAACTTACTACCCAAATGAATTTTACCTCCTTTTCTTCTCACTAATAGAGCTTTCATTTGGTGGTATTTTATTGCTGCTGACATTTTTACTTTTTTTGCTATTAATCAAAAATGACCGAAATTTTTGCAAAAAAATTACATTTTTCACTTTCTGTTGTAAAATTTTTCAAAAAAACCTACATTTCTATATAAATTTTTCTCTAAATTTATTGTTCTACATGTCTGATAAAAAAAAATCCAATAAGTGTATATTTATTGGTTTGGGTAAAAGTTATAGCGTTTACAAGCTATGGTGCAAAAAAGTGAATTTCTGCATTTTGAAGCAGCTCTGACTTTCTGAGCACCTGTCATGTTTCTTCAGGTGCTAGAATGCCAGGATAGTATAAATACCCCCCAAATGACACCATTTTAGAAAGAAGACACCCCAAAGTATTCACGGAGGGGCATGGTGAGTTCATGTATCATTTAATTTTTTTTTCACAAGTTAGAGGAAAATGACACTTTCTGAGGAAAAAAAATAATAATAAAGTTTTCATTTCTGCTAACTTCTGGCAAAAAAATAAAAAATCTCCCACGGACTCACTATGCCCCTCGGTGAATACCTTGGAGTGTCTACTTTCCGAAATGGGGTCATTTGTGGGGTGTGTTTACTGTTCTGGCATTTTGGGCGGGGCTAAATTGTGAGCAGCTCTGTAAAACCTAAAGGTACTCGTTGGGATTTGGGCCCCTTTGCGCACCCAGGCTGCAAAAAAGTGTCACTCATGTGGTATCGCCGTAATTAGGAGAAGTAGGGCAATGTGTTTTGGGGTGTATTTTTACATATACCCATGCTGGGTGAGAGAAATATCTCTGTAAATTGTCAACCTTGTATAAAATTTTTTTTAAAAGTTGTCATTTACAGAGATATTTCTCTCACCCAGCATGGGTATATGTAAAAATACACCCCAAAACACATTGCCCTACTTCTCCTGAGTACGGCGATACCACATGTGTGACACTTTTGCAGCCTGGGTGCACAAAGGGCCCAAATTCCAATGAGTAACTTTAGGATTTCACAGGGCATTTTTACGCATTTGGATTCCAGACTTCTCGCTTTAGAGACCCTAAAATGCCAGGGCAGTATAAATACCCCACAAGTGACCTCATTTTAGAAAGAAGACACCCCAAGGTATTCCGTGAGGGGTATAGTGAGTTCATGTAAAATTTTATTTTTTGTCACAAGTTAGTGGAATATGAGACTTTGTAAAAAAAAATATATATATATATAAATTTCCGCTAACTTGTGCCAAAAAAAAAAAATTTCTGTGAACTCACCATGCCCCTCACGGAATACCTTGGGGTGTCTTCTTTCTAAAATGGGTCACATGTGGGGTATTTATACTGCCCTGGTATTTTAGGGGCCCTAAAGCGTGAGAATCCAGATGCGTAAAAATGCCCTGTGAAATCCTAAAGGTACTCATTGGAATTTGGGCCCCTTTGCGCATCTTGGCTGCAAAAAAGTGTCACACATGTGGTATCGCCGTACTCAGGAGAAGTAGGGCAATGTGTTTTGGGGTGTATTTTTACATATACCTATACTGTGTGTGAGAAATATCGCTGTAAACGAAAACTTTTTAAATAATTTTATACAAAGTTGTCAATTTACAGAGATATTTCTCTCACCCAGCATGGGTATATGTAAAAATACACCCCAAAACACATTTCCCTACTTCTTCTGAAACAAAGCAATAGCTGATCTTAGGGAGACCAGCTACAAAAATACCGTGGAGCCTCACTTAAGAGTCTCAAACACAGCAATCCAAAGTGCAAAGCTCCCTGGGAAACATAAAATGCAAAAAGATTGTGGAGCCCCAGTTATGGGTCTACAACACAGTGAAAGCCAGATATCCCTCAAAGGAAGGAAAAACAAGCAAAGGGGTGTCTCCATTACAGAGATCACCAAAACCACCATATTAAGTGGCCCCTATGTCAAGATCCCGCTCTTTTACAAGCTTTAAGGATGTGACAGGAAGACCTAAGCAAGTTATCCATCCACAGACAGCTGTTTCGGGTGTTGCCCTCATCAGTGTGGAGCAGGATTCTGGCTAACCGGGAGCAATGCTTTGGTGACTACTCAAACAAAGCAATAGCTGATCTTAGGGAGACCAGCTACAAAAATACCGTGGAGCCTCACTTAAGAGTCTCAAACACAGCAATCCAAAGTGCAAAGCTCCCTGGGAAACATAAAATGCAAAAAGATTGTGGAGCCCCAGTTATGGGTCTACAACACAGTGAAAGCCAGATATAACTGGGGCTCCACAATCTTTTGCATTTTATGTTTCCCAGGGAGCTTTGCACTTTGATTGCTGTGTTTGAGACTCTTAAGTGAGGCTCCACGGTATTTTTGTAGCTGGTCTCCCTAAGATCAGCTATTGCTTTGTTTGAGTAGTCACCAAAGCATTGCTCCCGGTTAGCCAGAATCCTGCTCCACACTGATGAGGGGCAACACCTCGAAACAGCTGTCTGTGGATGGATAACTTGCTTAGGTCTTCCCTGTCACATCCTTAAAGCTTGTAAAAGAGCGGGATCTTGACATAGGGGCCACTTAATATGGTGGTTTTGGTGATCTCTGTAATGGAGACACCCCTTGCTTGTTTTTCCTTCCTTTGAGGGATATCTGGCTTTCACTGTGTTGTAGACCCATAACTGGGGCTCCACAATCTTTTGCATTTTATGTTTCCCAGGAGCTTTGCACTTTGGATTGCTGTGTTTGAGACTCTTAAGTGAGGCTCCACGGTATTTTTGTAGCTGGTCTCCCTAAGATCAGCTATTGCTTTGTTTGAGTAGTCACCAAAGCATTGCTCCCGGTTAGCCAGAATCCTGCTCCACACTGATGAGGGGCAACACCCCGAAACAGCTGTCTGTGGATGGATAACTTGCTTAGGTCTTCCCTGTCACATCCTTAAAGCTTGTAAAAGAGCGGGATCTTGACATAGGGGCCACTTAATATGGTGGTTTTGGTGATCTCTGTAATGGAGACACCCCTTTGCTTGTTTTTCCTTCCTTTGAGGGATATCTGGCTTTCACTGTGTTGTAGACCCATAACTGGGGCTCCACAATCTTTTGCATTTTATGTTTCCCAGGGAGCTTTGCACTTTGGATTGCTGTGTTTGAGACTCTTAAGTGAGGCTCCACGGTATTTTTGTAGCTGGTCTCCCTAAGATCAGCTATTGCTTTGTTTGAGTAGTCACCAAAGCATTGCTCCCGGTTAGCCAGAATCCTGCTCCACACTGATGAGGGGCAACACCCCGAAACAGCTGTCTGTGGATGGATAACTTGCTTAGGTCTTCCCTGTCACATCCTTAAAGCTTGTAAAAGAGCGGGATCTTGACATAGGGGCCACTTAATATGGTGGTTTTGGTGATCTCTGTAATGGAGACACCCCTTTGCTTGTTTTTCCTTCCTTTGAGGGATATCTGGCTTTCACTGTGTTGTAGACCCATAACTGGGGCTCCACAATCTTTTGCATTTTATGTTTCCCAGGGAGCTTTGCACTTTGGATTGCTGTGTTTGAGACTCTTAAGTGAGGCTCCACGGTATTTTTGTAGCTGGTCTCCCTAAGATCAGCTATTGCTTTGTTTGAGTAGTCACCAAAGCATTGCTCCCGGTTAGCCAGAATCCTGCTCCACACTGATGAGGGGCAACACCCCGAAACAGCTGTCTGTGGATGGATAACTTGCTTAGGTCTTCCCTGTCACATCCTTAAAGCTTGTAAAAGAGCGGGATCTTGACATAGGGGCCACTTAATATGGTGGTTTTGGTGATCTCTGTAATGGAGACACCCCTTTGCTTGTTTTTCCTTCCTTTGAGGGATATCTGGCTTTCACTGTGTTGTAGACCCATAACTGGGGCTCCACAATCTTTTGCATTTTATGTTTCCCAGGGAGCTTTGCACTTTGGATTGCTGTGTTTGAGACTCTTAAGTGAGGCTCCACGGTATTTTTGTAGCTGGTCTCCCTAAGATCAGCTATTGCTTTGTTTGAGTAGTCACCAAAGCATTGCTCCCGGTTAGCCAGAATCCTGCTCCACACTGATGAGGGGCAACACCCCGAAACAGCTGTCTGTGGATGGATAACTTGCTTAGGTCTTCCCTGTCACATCCTTAAAGCTTGTAAAAGAGCGGGATCTTGACATAGGGGCCACTTAATATGGTGGTTTTGGTGATCTCTGTAATGGAGACACCCCTTTGCTTGTTTTTCCTTCCTTTGAGGGATATCTGGCTTTCACTGTGTTGTAGACCCATAACTGGGGCTCCACAATCTTTTTGCTACTTCTCCTGAGTACGGCGATACCACATGAAAACCAATTCTGTTCACTTGAATGGAGAGGCAAGAACATGGATTACAGCAAGTGAGTGAAGGCCCCCCTCATCCTCATCCGATTTGAAGCCCTGTTCCTCTTTGCATGCTTACTTAGGCTGGGTTCACATCTGTACGCTGGATACAGTGACCATGCAGAAGGACCCAAGGTCTGTAAGTGTAGTGTACAATGGAAGGAATCTAGTTAAGGGTAGTTTCACATCTCCGGCACATAACTCCAGTAGTCTGTTCCAGCAGATGAACAGACTGCCAAGTTATAGTATCTGGTATTGCTGGATACTAACGGCATAAATAACGGCTTTGCGCCAGCAGTATTTGTCCAGCCAAAAGTCACCATTTATGCCGCAAAGCTGATGGATCCCATTATAGTCAATTTGGATCTGGCTGTGTGCGGTGGTATGCAGCTATACCGGGTGCCAAAGATATGAACGTAGCCTTAGGGCTCATGCACACCGCCGTGCCCGTATTGTTGCCCGCAAACAGAGCATCCGCAATATACGGGCACCCGCTGCTTTTGCACCGCATCACGGATCCACAATCCGGAAGGTGCTTTGCAGAACCGAGGCAAGGAAGCACAATGGAGTGCTTCTGTGGGGTTTCTCTCTGTGCCTCCACACCGCAAAAAAATAGAACATTTTTTGTGGTGCGGACGGAACACTGACCCGTTCAAGTTGAATGGGTCTAGATGCATCTGCGAAATCCGCATGGATGTTGCCATTGCATTGGGGACCAAAAAAAGCGGCCCTCAATGCGCGTAATGGCCGGGCAAAAGCCGTGTGCCTGAGCCCTCAATTATATCTTCTCAGGCCGCTGTTACATGGACATGCTGAAGTGGCATCTAAATATATAACAAGGAAAAGTCCATCAACCAGCGAGTATGATAAAATCATCTGGTTTTAGCAAACATCTTCCATAAAATCCATCACAAACACAGTATATACTGTTTAAGGGTGCAGGTAAACATGCGGGAGAGCCGCACAAATTTCGGTATGTTTCTGCACCCAAAACCACAATACATAATAGCGTTTTTTGGTGCAGATACCTGATTCGAGAGAACTGCTCCTGGAGTCCTCTCCATTATGTGCGCACGCTACTGCACATATTCCCTATGAAATGTCCTGTGCTGCCACTTCAATTACTGCAGTCATGTCCTGCTCATCAGTTACTGGACGTAGTAGCCATTCACCGGCATTAACAATCCTGTTGAGGCCAGTGATTGGCTATTGTGGTCACAGGAACATGATGTCATCAGGAGTGGTCCAACAGGAATCGGTGGTGGATACTAAAGCTCTGTCATAGCATATTTTTTAGGGGTGAATTTTTTTCCCCCCTTAATTTTAATAAATCTTGGAGAACTTCTATGATATACACCGTCCCAGGCTGAAGTATCTTTGTAAATAGCATTGTGTCCCTCTCCTTCCCACAACGGGAAAATCTTGAGGGATGTTACTCATCTAGATCTCTATTTGCCTCGACAATAGAGAACCTGGCCATCAGAACCTGGTCCTCTTGCTTGTATGACAGCATTAAAGGGGTTGTCCGAATGTTTTACACTGATGACCTATCTTTAGAGTAGGTCATCAGTATTTGGTGAGTGGGGTCCAATTCCCTCCCAGCACTCCCACCGATCAGCTGTTTGAAGAGCCTCTTCCAAAGCCAAATACATTACCGTATTTTTCGCCGTATAAGACGCACTTTTTCCCCCCCCAAAATGGGGGGGAAATGTCCCTGCGTCTTATGCGGCGAATGCTGACTTTTTTTTACATCGCAGGCTGCGATGTATGAGCGGGGAGTGACAGGGAGGAGGAGCTGGGGTCGGCAATGCAGCGAGGACGGTCCGGCCCGCCGCTCACAGTGTTGTACTATAAAATTATAAAATATCTCCAAGTACAAATAAACTTATTAAAGATCACCCTTATTAATGTACTGTAACACAGACCCCAATACCTCCTTTACAATGCGGGCAGGCCGGGCGGGCGGGAGGAAGCGTGACTCTCTGACGTCACATGCCTGCGCCTGCTTTATGAATGAAGCAGGCGCAGGCATGTGCCATCGGAGAGTCACGCTTCCGCCCGGCCGGCCGGCCTGCCCGTATTGTAAAGGAGGTATTGGGGTCTGTGTTACAGTACATTAATAAGAGTGATCTTTAATAAGTTTATTTGTACTTGGAGATATTTTATAATTTTATAGTACAACACTGTGAGCGGCGGGCCGGACCGTCCCGCCGCACTGCCGGCCCCCAGCTCCTCCTCCCTGTCACTCTGGGGTCTGTGTTACAGTACTTAAACATTAATAAGGGTGATCTTTAATAAGTTTATTTGTACTTGGAGATATTTTATATTTTTATGGTACAGCATTGGAGCTGCAGGGGGTCTGTGGATGGCACTGTTATGGGATGGGGGTCTGTGGATGACACATTTGTAACAGTGCCATCCACAGATCCCCCCCATTAACAGTGCCATCCACAGATGGGCCCCCATTAACAGTGCCATCCACAGATGAGCCCCCATTAACAGTGCCATCCACAGATGGGCCCCCATTAACAGTGCCATCCACAGATGGGCCCCCATTAACAGTGCCATCCACAGGGGCCCCCATTAACAGTGCCATATAAAGATCCCCCCATTAACAATGCCATCCACAGATCCCTCCATTAACAGTGCCATCCACAGATCACCCCATTAACAGTGACATCCACAGATCCCCCCATTAACAGTGCTATCCACAAACCACCATTAGTTCCAGACCCACCAAAAATATTTTTTTTCTTATTTTCCTCCCCATAAACCTAGGTGCGTCTTATCAGCCGGTGCGTCTTATATGGCGAAAAATACGATATATTCATTAGGTCACATGGATTTGGCACAACTCAGTCAGATTCAAGTGAAACGGACTGAGCTACAATACCAAGCACCAGCCATTATCAAATGAATGTCACTGTTAGGGTTGTTTCGGGTACCCAATCGATACTTTTAGCCCGGTATCGATACAATACCGGGATTTGACTTTTATCGATACTAGGCTGTGCAGTATCAGAGAACGTTGCCGCGCTGAGAGCATGTTCCCTCAGCAGTACGGGGAGAAAGAAGCAGTCTCTCCCTCCCCCTGTGCTGCCGCTCCCACCAATGATGAGTAACATTTAATATACAAATGCAGGCAGCAGGACACCGGCACCCTGCCTGTCACCGAGCGCTGCGATCCGCAGCAATTTACCCCTCAGGTGCTTCACCTGAGGGGTTAACTGCCGCTGATCGCAGCGCCCTTTCAGAGGTCGGGTGCTGGCAATGTGTTTCTTCTGCCTGCATTTGTATATTAAATGTTACTTATCATTGGTGGTCAGTGCGCCATCCCGCCCCCAGTATTAAAGACATTGGTGGCCAGTGTGCCCTACCGCCCCCAGTATTAAAACATTGGCCAGTGCACACACCCCCTTTTCCCCAGTATTAAAGACATTGGTGGCCAGTGCGCCCTCCCCCTTCCCACAGTATTAAAATCAATGGTGGCAGTGGCCACAAGGTCCCCTCACCTCCTCCTCATTGGTGGCAGTGATCGGAGCCCCAGCAGTGTAATGGCAACCAGGACGCTACTGAAGCCCTGGCTGCCATAGTCAGTTCCCTGCTACTGTTTGCACAAAGCACAGAGCAGCAGGAACAGTGTGAGGTCCTATTCACCCTAACCCTGGGTTCAGACCTGAGCATTCTTGAAACGCGCGTTTTATGCGCGCTTGTGTCGCGCGTATTACAGCGCGTTTTTGCAAATAGGAAACGCGCGTTCTTGTGATTGACTACTGTGGTGTCAATCACAATACGTGCGACAAACGCCCAAAAAAAAACTCAAGTACTTGTTTATGCGTAGGGCGTTTTACAGCGCGTTCGAACGCGCTGTAAAACGCGAAAATGTGAACCAGTCCCATAGGGAAGCATTGGTTTGCATGTGTTGAGCGTTTTACAGCGCGTTCGAACGCGCTGTAAAACGCGCAAGTGTGAACTTAGGGTAATAGAGCTCTACTAGGGTTAATAGGATGAAACGATTCCAGTTCTAGCCCCTAAGGGGGAAATAGTTAAAAAATAAACTGTAAAAAAAAAAAGTTAAAAAAAGTACACCAAAATATTAAGTATAAATCTCCTTTCCCAATTTTACATATAAAATATATAAACAATAAATAAATGAAATATTACATATCGCCACGTCTCAAAAGTCCAAACTATTTAAAAAATTCTCTTTTATGCTGTGAACTCCGTAAAAGAAAAAAAAGAAAAGAAAAACTGCACGATTCGCCATTTTTTTTAGTCGCCTTGTCCCCCCAAAAAATAGGATCGGACTGTTCGATTACGGGCCAGATGTTCCATGCGGAATGCAAGCGACTTTTTTTGGCATTTTATTTTTTTCGCGTGGTATCGAGTATCGCAATACTTTTTTATGGTATCGATACCGAATCAAAATTTTGTTATTGAAACAACCCTAGTCACTGTACCTGGTAACTCATGAGGAGTCCACAGCCTCATCAAACAGCAGATCAGCGGGGATGCCAGGAGTTGGACCCACTGATAACATACTGATGCCTTATTCCGAGGAAAGGTCACCAGTATTAAACCTCTTCAACCTCTTTAATCCTTAGGCCCCTTTCACACGAGCGTGTCCGGATTAGGTCCGGATGCGTTGCGGATGCGTTCAGTGAAAACTGTGCGATTTCACAGGCAAAGCCATTCAGTTTTGCCTGCGATTGCGTTCAGTTGTTCAGTTATTTCCGCGCGGGTGCAATGCGTTTTGATGCGTTTTTCACGCGCGTGATAAAAAACTGAAGGTTTACAAACAACATCTCCTAGCAACCATCAGTGAAAAACGCAACGCACCCGCACTTGCTTGCGGATGCAATGCGTTTTTCACGCAGCCCCATTCACTTCTATGGGACTAGGGCTGCGCGAAAAACGCAGAATATAGAACATGCTGCGATTTTCACGCAACGCAGAAGTGATGCGTGAAAAAAACGCTCATGTACACAGACCCATTGAAATGAATGGGCCAGGATTCAGTGCGGGTGCAATGCGTTCACATAACGCATTGCACCCGCGCGGAAAACTCGCCCGTGTGAAAGGGGCCTTAGGATACCAGAGGTTTTTTCGCTTTCATTTTTCTTCCCTATCTTCCTTGAGCCGTAACTTTTTATATTTTTCATTCACATAGCTGTATGAGGGCTTATTTTTTGCAGGACAAGTTGCACTTTCTAATGCCACCATTTAATATGGCATACAATGTAGTGGGAAGCAGGAAAGAAAATCCAAACGGGGTGGATTTGAAAAAAAAAAAAAAAACCAATTACTCCACCGTTTTACGGGTTTTGTTCCCACGGCATTCCCTTTGGGGCAAAATTGACCTGTGCCTTCCATTCTCTGGGTTAGTACGATTATAAAAATACCACATATGTATAGGTTTTTATGTCTAAGTAAAAATAAATTTAAACTTTGAAAAAAAAATGTTTTTTTACATCACCATATTCTGACCCCCATAAAAAATTCTTTATAGTTATATCTATTAAGCTGTGTGGGGGCTCATTTTTTTGCCAAACAATCTGTAGTTTTTATTGATACTATTTTGGAGTGTGTGTGACTTTTTGATCACATTTTATTACATTTTTCTGGGTAAAGAAGCAATGAAAAAAATGGCTATTTGTCCATTTTGACACTTTTTTCTGTTACGCCATTCACAGTATTGGAAAAATATTTTGGGTCGTGGTGATGCCCATGATGTTTATATTTCTTGTTATTTATGTATTTATGTTTTTATTCTATGGAAAAGTGGGTGATTTAAACTTCATCTTTTTTTTAAAAAAATTATATTTTTAAAGTTTTTTTAAATTTGAGCCTTCAAAATCAAATATTATTTTTTTTTATTCTGAACAATCATGGATTTTTTAGATCCATTATTTGTACAGAATTGCTAATTTCTTATGTTGGCCTGCCACCTGCTGACCAAAATAGGAATTGCAACTTCAATGCCCTGGGTCTCTTCAGAGAGACCCAGCGCATTGGCCACAGAGGATGCCGGTAGGGTTTTTCACCCTTTAGATGCTGTGATCTTACTTGATCACGGCACTTTAATGACCGCAATGGCCGGAGACCTGCTGGCCATGTTGTCCATGTGAGTGGGCGCTATATTTGCACTTCGCTCCAGCGCTGTACATGTATAGCATCATTCTGGCTCTCTGGGTGTTATCTCAGGGGTTTTCACATTACCTTCTTTACAGGAGAAAAATGTCATGAAGAAAACACCAGTGGTAAGGCACGCTGTGAAAATGCTAGAACCCCCCCACCACCACCAAATCACAGTGAAAAAAAAAATGCAAGTGCCAAATCATGTGTGAAGTAAGGGAGCTGATCTCAAGTTTGTTGTCCACGGACATCAATAATAAAGGTCCTACGGAAAGCTCATTTTCATTCTATGTTGTCGTATGAGGATTGGTTTTTGCAGGACAAGTTACAGTTTTTAATGGTGCTATTCTGAGGTACAAATAACTTAACTTTAATTAACTCTTTCAGAAAGGGAGATGGAAAAAAAAGCAATAATGTCACAGAGTTTTTATGTTATAAATTTTGCGGCACTCATTTTTCAGCATAAATAACACAATAATTTTATTTTCTGGGTCAGTATGATTACAGCGGCACCAAATAGAGTTTTACTTCTTTTGCGCAATAAAACCCTAGTTAAAAATAAGAAAATGTTTTTGCATCACTGCATCCCAAGACCCACAAGTTTTTTTATTTTTCTTTCTACAGAGTGAGTGCTTGATTTTTGTGGGACGACTTGTAGTTTCTATTGGTCATTTTGGGGTACATAATAATTTTTGATTGCTTTTTATTCAGTTTTGTTTGGTAGTTAAGCAAAAAGCAGCAATTCTAGCGTTTTCCTTTTTTTTTACGGCATTCACCATACAGGATAATTTAAATGATAGTGCGGGTTATTACAGAGGGGGTAATACCAAATATGTGGAAGAGATATTTTGTTTTTGCATTTTTTTTTTCATTGAAAAGTGTTTTCTCAATAAAAAAAGTTTTTTTAAATTTTCTTTAACCGTTTAATAGTCCCAAATGGGGACTACAACAGGCGATCTTTTCATTGCTTCTAAAATACAATACACTATTCCTGTTACTGTCAGTGCTATAGTGACATTGGCGCAGCCTGCTGGGGAACACTGGAGGCAGGCTTGGGGCCTACCTGTGTATACACACATCGGCACCCTGCGATCTCATTTGCAAGGTGCTGATGGGAGACAGAGGGAGTCCGCCTCCTCTGTAACTGCTTACATGCGGTGGGTGCCATTGCCTGCAGCAGATAAAGGGTTAAAAAGAACGCCAAGCCCCAGCTCTCTGCTGCACAGAAGACCCGTGCAGCATTTAGACTGGGCCACCATATAAAGGTGATGGCCTAGGCTAAAGCCTCTTAGAGACTGTTGTTAAAAAAAAAAAAGCGTATTGGTGGTCACTAAGGGGTTAAAGCATGCAAACTAACTAGTAGAATTGATTGCTCCAAATGGATTTACGGTCGCTGCAAAAATCTATACTTTTATTTGTATGCAAATTATGACCGGAGCACTGGGGAGCTGGCCTAGTCTTCCAGAGCACCACTTCACCTCCTTCCCCCCTCCTCATCACTAGAGATGAGCGAACTTCTATTTTTATTGACAGCGTCAGGCATAATTACTGTTCAGGCGCCTGGCCCTGAAATCTCACGCTTGCACCGGTGAAACTACTGTACATGTGCGGTTGATCTCATAAGGCTCTCCATGCTGAGATCTGCACTGCATAAGCGCTTATGACTAGTGTTGAGCGAACTTGTTTTTTTTAAGTTCGGCGTCCAAGGTTCGGGTTATCGAAGAATCCCGTTATGGATTTCAAATTCTATAATGGTCCATGGTAGCGGAATCCATAACGGGATCCTCTGATAACCCGAACTTTGGTGGCAGAACTTAAAACACAAGTTCGCTCAACCGTACTTATGATGTCAGTCTCCTTCCAGAAGCATCTTCTCCTTCCCTATGAACATAGCTTTATACCAATCTACAGCAACTCCATTTTACAGGCCTCCTCCAACATGCAGTTCCATGTAAATAACATAATTCCCCTGCCTTCAGCCCCTCAAAAATACAGTCCCATGTAAAAAAAAATAAAAAATCACTCTCTAAGGCTACTTTCACACTAACGTTAACCACTTCAGCCCCCCTAGCTTAAACACCCTTAATGACCTGGCCACTTTTTACAATTCTGCACTACATTACTTTCACCGTTTATTGCTCCGTCATACAACTTACCACCCAAATGAATTTTACCTCCTTTCTTCTCACTAATAGAGCTTTCATTTGGTGGTATTTCATTGCTGCTGACATTTTTACTTTTTTTGCTATTAATCAAAAATTACCGAAATTTTTGCAAAAAAATGTCATTTTTCACTTTCTGTTGTAATTTTTTTTTTTAAACTACATTTCTATATAAATTTTTCGCAAAATTTATTGTTCTACATGTCTTTGATAAAAAAAAAATCCAATAAGTGTATATTTATTGGTTTGGGTAAAAGTTATAGCGTTTACAAACTATGGTGCAAAAAAGTGAATTTCTGCATTTTGAAGCAGCTCTGACTTTCTGAGCGCCTGTCATGTTTCTTCAGGTGCTAGAATGCCAGGAAAGTATAAATACCCCCCAAATGACACCATTTTAGAAAGAAGACACCCCAAAGTATTCGCGGAGGGGCATGGTGAGTTCATGTATGATTTCATTTTTTTTCACAAGTTAGCGGAAAATTACACTTTCTGAGGAAAAAAATAAAAATAATAAAGTTTCCATTTCTGCTTACTTCTGCCAAAAAAAAAAAAATCTCCCACGGACTCACTATGCCCTCAGTGAATACCTTGGGGTGTCTACTTTCCGAAATGGGGTCATTTGTGGGGTGTGTTTACTGTTCTGGCATTTTGGGCGGGGCTAAATTGTGAGCAATCCTGTAAAACCTAAAGGTACTCGTTGGAATTTGGGCCCCTTGCGCACTTCAGGGTGCAAAAGTATCACTCATGTGGTATCGCTGTACTCAGGAGAAGTAGGCGTGGTTTTGGGGTGTATTTTTACATATACCCATGTTGGGTGAGAGAAATATCTCTGTAAACTGACAACTTTGTATAAAAAATTTAAAAAGTTGTCATTTACAGAGATATTTCTCACACCCAGCATGGGTATATGTAAAAATACACCCCAAAACACATTGCCCTACTTCTCCTGAGTACGGCGATACCACATGTGTGACACTTTTTTGCAGCCAAAATGCACAAAGGGGCCCAAATTCCAATGAGTACCTTTAGGATTTCACAGGGCATTTTTACGCATTTGGATTCTCACGCTTTAGGGCCCCTAAAATGCCAGGGCAGTATAAATACCCCACAAGTGACCCCACTGTGGAAAGGTATTCCGTGAGGGGCATGGTGAGTTCACAGAATTTATTTTTTTTTTGGCACAAGTTAGCGGAAATTGATATATATATATATTTTTTTTATAAAGTCTCATATTCCACTAACTTGTGACAAAAAATAAAATTTTACATGAACTCACCATACCCCTCATGGAATACCTTGGGGTGTCTTCTTTCTAAAATGGGGTCACATGTGGGGTTTTTGTACTGCCCTGGCATTTGAGGGTCTCCGCAATCATTACACGTATGGCCAGCATTAGGAGTTTCTGCGATTCTCCTTATATTGAGCATACGGGTAATGAGATTTTTTTTCCCGTTCAGCCTCTGGGCTGAAAAAAGAAAAAAAATGAACGGCACAGATTTCCTCATTCGCATCGATCAATGTGGAAGAAAAAATCTCTGCCCAAAAATGTGCAAAAAAAAAAAAAATGAACGGCACAGATTTCCTCATTCGCATCGATCAATGTGGATGAAAAAATCTCTGCCCAAAAATGTGCAAAAAAAAAAAAATGAACGGCACAGATTTCCTCATTCGCATCGATCAATGTGGATGAATAAATCTCTGCCAAAATGTGCAAAAAAAAGTAGTAAGGCCCCATTCACACGTCCGTAAAAATGTCCGCATCTATTCCGCAATTCTGCGGAATAGATGCAGACCCATTCAGTGTGAATGGGGCTGGCGGCTGATGCAGAGAGCACACTATGCGCTCGTCGCATCAGCATTTCGCGAGCTGCGGCCACAAACTTCCGGGTTTCGAGCCACAAACATCCGGCCGCAGCTCCGCAAAAAGATAGAGCATGTCCTATTCTTGTCCGCAATGCGGACAAGAAAAGGCATTTTCTATATAGTTCTGGCAATGTGCGGATCCGCAAAATGCGGAAAGTACATTGCCGGTGTCCGTGTTTTGCGGATCCATGGATCCGCAAAACACATACGGACGTCTGAATGAGCCTTACAGGGGGGTGATTAGTGTCAGGGGGGTGATCGGGGGTTAATCAGGGGTTAATTAGTGACGGGGGGGGGGTGATGGATGGGGGGGGGTCTGTGTGGTGATTGGTGCACTTATAAAAGTTTCCTTTGGTGGTCCCAAGCAAGCATATCAGACGCTGTTAACAAAACAGCGTCTGATATATGATTTTTTTTTACTTCTACAGCCTGCCAGCGCACGATCAGCACTGGCAGGCTGTAGTTTACCTTCTCCCCGACGCGATTCTGTGAATGCACGTGCGCGCGTTCACAGGAAATCTCGTGTCTCGCGAGATGACGCGCCCGTGCGTCAAAGAGGAACAAACCGACCGCCCGCAGGACGCAATCCTGCGTTAGGCGGTCGGTAAGCGGTTAAAGTTTTTCGGTATTGTGTTATTAAGAGGCTCAATACCAGAAAAAAACACTTCAGTTTTATCCTAAAACGTTCTGAATGGAAAGCATTCCGTTCAGTATGCGTCAGGATGTCTTCAATTCAGTCCCATTATGGTATTTGGCTGGAGAAAATTCCAGAACACTTGCATTAATTTCCATTGAAATGTATTAATGCCGGATCCGGTACCAAGTGTTCCGGAAAACCGGATCTGGTTTCCTGAGCTGCACATGCGCAGACCTTTAAAAATGTGAAAAAAATAAATACCGGATGCGTTTTTCTGGATGACACCGGAGAGACGGATTCGGTGTTTCAATGCATTTGTAAATAGATGCAAATGCAATCTGGTTGCATACGGATTTCCGGATCCTGACGGAGTCCAACAACGCAAGTGTGTAAGTAGCCTAAAGCCACTGACAATATAGAGTCCCATCAAAAAAAAAAAGTCACCCCTGCCAACACTCAGCCCCATGTAAATAACATCACTTCCCTCTGACATACAGTCCAGTGTTATAATAGCACTCGCCTCCCTTCCCATCCACACACAAAGACCTGCAACAACGGTTGCGACTAGTTCACATCCTGCAGATTCACCTAGTTAATTATGAGGATGGGAACTAGCTTGCTCAGTGTGAACAGGCTTGTTCCCACCTCACAGAATAACATTTTGCCCCCCTAGTGGTCAGGTAATGTATAAGGATGGGAGCTAGCCGGTGTACCATGAAAAAGCATTAACTTATGAAGAAACATTAAGCAGCTGATTTCAGGGGGCGTGTCGCTCTGCTCTCGGCTCAGATTGGCTCACATTCAGGGGGTGTGTTCTACGCTCGGCTCAGCTCAGTAGCAGAAGCAGGTCTGAAGCCCGCGCGGCACGGGGGTTTAGGAGGCAGGGATGTATGAATAAACCTGTGAGCCCCCATGTTGCGCAGAAAACCGCAGGTCAATTCAGACCTGCGGTTTTCTTCGTGACAGTCTCTGATCCCCAGTGCCACTGCGCGGGGTTGGCACGGGTGTATGAATAAACCATGTTGCGCAGAAAACCGCAGGTAAATTCAGACCTGCGGTTTTCATGCAACATTAGAGGGGCTCACAGGTCTATTCATACATCCCTGCCTCCTAAACCCCCGTGCCTCCTCATAAACCCCCCCCGTGCCGCGCGGGCTTCAGACCTGCTTCTGCTACTGAGCTGAGCCGAGCGCGAGCGTAGAACACACCCCCGAATGTGAGCCAATCTGAGCCGAGAGCAGAGCGACACGCCCCCTGAAATCAGCTGCTTAATGTTTCTTCATAAGTTAATGCTTTTTCATGGTACACCGGTTCACTGTGAAGGAGCTAGTTCCCATCCCGCCAAATGACCTTTCTTCATTATTACCATGCAGGTTATTTAGAGGAGGACATTATGTAAAAGAAGAAGGACAGAGGGAGACCTACAGCGCAAATAGTATGATCTACTTCAGCCTCCTTCTCACTTTATCGCTTTGCAGTTGCTATTTGGTATTCATTAGAGTTTACAGCCTAATTCTCCCTTTAGTAAAAACCCATAATCTACATTAAGTTGTGCGCTCGCCACGCATCAGGCTCAGCCTCGCTGCGCTTGGCTCTTATGAAAACGAACTCCATGACTGGATAGTAAAGAAAAGTGAGAATAGGCTGTGGGCGGGGCTTCACTGTGACGTCACAGGGCAATCTGCGGGATAGGAACTAGCCGCTACCCTGCAACAACCCCCTCTCAAGTCTCAACCAATTTGCTCTGAACTTTCCCAAGTCGAGAGGCCCCGCCTCTTCCTGTGACGTCACCCCTACCAGCAGCAACGCCATTCTAGCTTTGCATGGGTCAGGCTGCTTCATCTTGAGGCCCCCAGACTTTTAGGCTGTCTGAAACTGCCTGTCTCCTTTAGAAAAAACGAACAACTTCATAAACACACATAGCACTACGGAATCACAAAGAAAACGGCTGACATTTGATTGTACAACGCAAGACTGTGTCTGCCTTGGTGGGAAACTGTGCTCCGAAAAGACCCCCTTCAGACAGGCAGTGTTCGGGCAGCTTAGGCAGGGTCTTGAGGGCGGTGTTGCGCTCTTCCGCTGGTAGTATTGCCAGCTACCTTCACAGCCCCAGGTCACATTGAGCCATGCTCCTCAAAGCGCTAGGTCCTCGCTACACGCAGCTGGCCAAAAGATGGTAAGGAGCTGGTGCTGCACATATATACAGGGTGGAGGGCGGCACAGTGTGCCTTACCGTGTGTTTCTCTGCAGGGCTCCGACGCTGTTCACATGGGGCTCGGTGGGAGCTGTGGGACTGATCTGGGCTACGGACTGGCGGCTTTTCCTTGATTATGTTCCATATGTCAATGGCAAATTTAAGCAGGAAAAATGATCCGTGCAGAAGTGTAAGTCAGTCTCTCTCTGTCTCTCTATCTATCTATCTATATAGCAGATGGATGAGGTCTTCTATGTTCCATATCTGAGTCTGACCACAGATGCATATTCTCATACAAGAGGGTCACTCAACATGGTAAATATCTACATCCCATGCGCTTAGACTACTTTTACACTGTTTTCATTTTCCGGTATTAAGATCCGTCATAAGGGCTCAATACCAGGAAAAAATGCTTTTTTTCACCCCATTTATTGTCAATGTGGACAAAACAGAACGGAATGCTCCAAAATGCGTTCCGTTTAGTTGCGTTCCCATACCGGAGAGCGAACAACATGTAGTTTACTTTCCATCCTGGGATGCGGAGCAAGACCCCCCCAATGCAAGTCAATGGTTATGGATCCGTTTTCTCTGACGCAATAGAAAATGGATCCGCCCCCCATTGACTTTCAATAGAGTTCATAACGGATCCTTCTTGGCTATGTTAAAGATAATACAACCGGCTCTGTTCATAACGGATGCAGATGGTTGTATTATTGTAACGGAAGCTTTTTTGCTGAACCCTGCCGGATCTAGGAAAAGCACTAGTATGAAAGTAGCCTAATAACTAGTCCTGGCATTTCGGAATGCTTCAGTAGTGTTCCGTTCCGTACTTCCGTCCTATCTATCATGTTCTATCTTTTTGCGGAACGGGCAGATCGTGGACCCATTCAAGTGAATGGGTCTGTGACCCGCTGCAGATGCCCCACGGTCAGTGCCCGTGCAGTGCAGGCTTCAGCACGGGCATGGGACAACTACGGCCGTGTGAAAGAGGCCTTATTGTGTTGATGCCCCCTCCAGGTGAATGCTTGAGCACAGTGGTCAGCTACCTTTGGCGCTCCTGCTGTTGTAGAACTACAACTCCCAGCATGTACATTTACTTGACTTTTTTTGGAACTCTGGTGAATTAAGCATTCTGGGAGTTGTAGTTTCAGAACAGCAGGAGTGCTAATTCCCTGCTCTAGCCGGCTGTGACCACTCTGTCTATTCCTTCAGACATTCCTATGTTAACATGACACTGGTATCTTTCCCAAAAGCAGGATTTTGTATTTAAAGGGGTTCTCCCGGACTAAAGCCAAGCGTGCATAAACCCTGTACCCGGCTGAATATGATGGATCTGGGACTGCACTTGAGGCCCTGACAATATCTTCAGTTGATCACTATTTCTTAGGTCGTGGGGGGGATGAAGAGTAAGGCCTCATGCACGCGAACGTGTGCACCCCGTGCCCGTATTGCGGACCACGTTTGTGGATCCGCAATACACGGGCACCATTCCGTGGCCATTCCGCATCACGGATGCGGACCCATTCAATTCAATGGGTCCGCAAATCCGGAGATGCGGAATGGAATGACGGAACGGAACACTACGGAAGCACTACGGAGTGCTTCCGCGGGGTTCCGTTCCGTACTTCCGTCCCGCAAAAAGATAGAACATGTCCTATCTTTTTGCGGAACAGGCAGATCACGGACCCATTCAAGTGAATGGGTCCGCTGCGGCTGCCCCACGGCCGGTGCCCGAGCATTGCGGCCCGTAATACGGGCACGGGGTGCACACGTTTGTGTGCATGAGGCCTAACTGTCATAAAAAGCAGCATCATTATGGGCGGTCATTTACGATCAGAAATACACCTATATTAGGCGTCTTTCTGGCACAGATTGCGACACAATGGTTGGTTGCGCTGTGATAGTGGTCTAAAATAGTGGGCGAGGCAGCGACGGGGACTATCCGGCAGGCCCATCTCATTCATCATTCTCTACCCCTGTTTTAGTTGCATAAAATGGTCTAACCCTGGGTTCACACCTGAGCGTTTCTGAGCCGCGCGTTTGACGCGCTTATTACAGCGCGTTTTTGCAAATAGGAAATGCGTGTCATACGCGCGTTCGTGACTGTGGAGACCAACTGAAAAAGGCATATCTACACTTTAACGCGCATTTTACGCGCGTTCCCATTGAAGTCTATGGGTGCAAACGCCCGACCAAACGCCCCAAAGAAGCTCAAGAACGCGCTGTAAAACGCTCAGTTGAGAACCATGCCCATAGGGAAACATGAGTTTTCTCCTGTTGAGCGTTTTACAGCGCGTTCGAACGCGCTGTAAAACGCGTAAGTGTGAACTGAGGGTAAATGTAAGACGGCTAGGAAGCTGGCTTACATTTAGACTGGAGCTGGATGCGCCAAAGTTATGTAGAGGATCCACCGCCAGGTATAGGGGATATTAAGACCACCATCTAAAATGCCAGTCCTAATAAATGACCCCCTATGTGTCTATAGAAAACCAGGATTGCAGCCTTTATATGTAGTTTAAGCTTAACTAAACCAGAATCCAAACAAAATGTAACATGATCTCCTTATTTTTCTCGCTCCTCTTCTGTCTTACATCACAGTTGCAGAAATCTAATAGAAAATCAGTGTATTCTTCTCTTAGACAGCAGCCGTGTCTTCTCCTCTCTGATGCTAGTGCACGTGAGCTGGGTTTAGGGTTCATACATTTTGAACCTGCGTTAATTGACAGATTATCGAGACTGAATGTCCATAGGAACGCTCACTTCCCAATAATCTACCTGTGTAAAGGTAACACTAATGACTGTTGCGGACATCTCGATCATTGTTCTGGGCAGCAGATTTTGCTGTGTGAACATGAACAGTGACCTGCTGCTCAGGAACAATGAATCTGTATGAGGACGAGCGATATCAGTAGCTATCACTCCTCCCCTTACAGTAGAGATGATTGCTGCTTGTGAATGAACCCTTCGCCTCCTCTAATGAGCAGGCAGTTATTAGGATGGAACACCGCCTCCATAATTGCCTGCTCCTCACCCCTGTGTATATACAGCATTAGCCATCAATAGCATGAAAGACAGTGCCGATAGTACCACCAGCCTGCGGTACCTCACTGACTCGCCGCCGGAAACGTACAAGGCGTCTGTATGGGAAGGAATCTTACTGATGTCACATGCAGTCTACATAATATGACATTGTACACACATATAGCATCAGGACGGCACTGTTTACACAGCGTAATGCAGCCTCCATTACAGCTTTCCAAATCTGCTTGGTTATTTAGTGAATGAACCACTTTTTGTGGCGCTGGGTGGTAGCACTCAAGCTGTGTACGTTGTCCTGATAGAGTATATATGGTAGATTGTAGCATTATTTGTATCTTCAAGAACTCATTCTCCCTCCATCACAGCCCAGCAGAGATTGTTACCCAGCTTTCCCAGCCTGCAGAATGGTAAGTGTCCTATAGCAAACCAAGGCTAGCTGGATCCCTATTGACTACAATACGATCCGGGACAAATGCCAACTTTCAGAGGGAAAGCGGCCAGAACCCAGCGGTGCATGGCGCTATGCTGGATACGGTGAACTCCAACGGGCTGTTCCTCTGCCGGGAATTAAAAATGCAGATTTTTAAAGTAGCTTAGTTTGCCTGGAAAAGCTGGGTAAGAATCTCTGAAACCACAATGGATAAATGCAGTGACAATTCCTCAATGTTGTATCACAGCTGGGTGGAATTGCCTTTCAGAGTCCCAGGAAAGCTGGGTAACAGAGCATGTAAAGCTATAATAGGAACTGCTGAGCACTAAATCTCCCTAAAGAATTTCCCCTTCTAGTTGCCAAATTGTGTCATAGCTAGTTATATTTGCAGGGTCCTGGGAAAGCTGGGTAGTCTTTACAAAGTAAAGAGAGTACTAAAATGGCCATTTTCTGGGCAATTTCAGTTGCAGTTTTTTTTTTTTTTTTCTGTAATCTTTACACTAAAATTGTAAACCAGCATTTACACTGCCTGATGATGCTCATTCCCAAAAGTCCTAAATAAAGAGCTCCCCACCGAGAACCTGCATGTTGTGTGGGAAGTAGACTTATGGTTTGTGCTTTCCGTCTCTCGTAGATTACGGACTTTCAGGATTCATACGATTGGAGCCACAATGTGAACACTGGATGCCAAGACTCTTGTGCGACCCTGTACCAGTTTCGTCCATGTAGACCGATAGAAGTTATTTATAAAGAAACGTCTCTTGCACTATTCCTAATAAAACAGTTTTGTTGAGATTAGGTTTGCCTGTTTTTTTTGTATTTATATACAGGTTCTTTCTCTTTTTCTTACCCATGGGGTACAAATAAGTAGTAATTGAAGTTTGGCCGTACAAATAAGGTACATTAGATTTACCCCATTAGTAATAATGTCTCCCAGAGAAACAAAGTAAAGAAAAATAATACAAGAAGTCAAGATGCTTTGACTTATTACTACTGGTACAGGAGAACATGCGCCTCAGCCAGACAGTCCTACAACCACATAAAATATACCTGGAAATTGGATATACTGTAGTATACACTGAGATATCAGTATGCCCAGAGACTATCTGGCTGCTGTATCCCCTTATTAGGCTACTTTCAGACTGGCGTCTGGTGCGGATCCGTCTTGTATCTGCACAGACAAATCCGCACTGCTAATACAACCGCCTGCATCCGTTCAGAACGGATCCAGTTGTATTATCATGAACATAGGCAAAACGGATCCGTCTTGAACACCATTGAAAGTCAATGGGGGACAGATCCGTCTTCTATTGTGTCATTGGGAACGGATCCGTCCCCATTGACTTACATTGTGTGCCAGGACAGATCCGTTTGGCTCAGTTTCGTCAGACGGACACCAAAACGCTGCAAGCAGCGTTTTGGTGTCCGCCTCCAGAGCGGAATGGAGACTGAACGGAGCCGAACTGATGCATTCTGAACAGATCCTTATCCATTCAGAATGCATTGGGGCAAAACTGATCCGTTTTGGACCGTTTATAAGAGCCCTGAAACGGATCTCACAAACGGAATCCAAAGCGCTAGTGTGAAAGTAGCCTTAGCATTTCAGGAAGGACACGTTATAAAGCTGGTGGGGAAGAAGCTGGGCAACAATGACTGGGCGCTCATGGAGCGGCTGAGACACAGGAACATACAGGCCGTGCGAAGCTCTGGGGCTCTTTCCCTGCCACCCCTGGATGAATAGCATTTACATGAGGAACAGGTTTATGGGTGTATTGGACACCCCGATCACACAGACTCGCTGGCTGGGGAGACAGCTGCTATTACTATGCCATTGCTTGTCCCCATGCTGTACAGTGGTCTGCCAGAAGTAATTGGACGGCACGATCCGCCGCCGGCAAATCCTGATCTTTCAGCATGCCGAAAGATCTGGATTGCCCGATGAACGAGCATTTGCAATTGGTGGCAGTATGACACTGCAAGGTGATCACTAACTAGCGTTCCTACGAATGCTCGTTAGTGATCATCTAATATGCCTCTTAGTTATATTACATGTGTGCTTTCTGTGTATGTATAAAAGTATAATAAAATCACAGTAGACTTTATTCACTAGTGGGAAAAAGGAAAATAAAACACCTTGAAAATCTGTTTCTAGGTTCTAACAGCTCTGGCGCATGCTGATGAGTTCTGAATATTATTGATCTCCTGACTTTTTCCACCCCCTGCTGATAGTTCAGTTGTGAAAAAACAACTGTGAAAAAACAAAATAAATCAGAGGCAGGGGGTGGAGAAAGCTCGAAGCTCATGAATATTCAGAACACATCTGTATGCGCTGGTGTAAGAGGTGGACCCCATACAGTGAACCACACAAGAATGAATGCACGGACAGTGAGCTGTGTGAACCACTGACGTTATAGGAAAAAAACTATGATCCAGCCGGACCACACGGAGTGAGACGTGCTCCAGTGTACTGAAGTGGTGGTACAATCTCTCTGGGTTGCTAGCAACCCAAGATTCTCCACAGTGGGACCACAGACAGGAATTTCCTAATTTACCCTGGGTTCACACCTGAGCGTTTTACAGCGCGTTCCTACGTGCTGTAAAACGCTCAGCAGGCGAAAACCCATGTTTCCCTATGGGCATGGTTCTCACCCGAGCATTTTAATGCGCTGTAAAACGCCCTACGCCAAAGAAGTACAGGAGCTTCTTTGGGGCGTTTTGTTGCGCGTATTGTGATTGACGCCACAGTGGTCAATCACACAAACGAGCGTTTCCTATTTCCCAAAATGCGCTGTAAAACGCGCGTATCAAATACGCTCAAGTGTGAACCCAGCGTTAAGTATTGTACCTTTAAGGATTTATATTTTGCCAAAATACGGCAGGATCTCCTTACCCAGAGATGGGCAAACTGACTATCCATCTGTTGCAAAACTACAACTCCCAGCATGCAAAGACTGCTTAAAGCTATCAGCCTACAGCAGGGCATGGTGGGAATTGTAGTTTTACAACAGCTGGAGAGCCGCAGTTTGCCCATCCCTGGCCTAACCAAACACAGAGAACTGGAACCAGTAGGAATCAACACCAAATTTGGGGTCTGTGTACCTGGGATCCTGGCTGAGGAGCACTGTGGCTCACAGAGGCCAAATACAGAAAAAAATCCCACTATCCCTCCCAGATGCCGGTAATGCCCACCACCCCACCTCAGCTAGACTCCCCTGAACTCCCACGTGGCTATTTGTAACTCCGGAGCCGGCCTGTGGATTCCCTTGCTGTCGCAATAAGGGTACGTTCACACGGCGACATTTGTCGCACGACAAATAGGGCACAACTTCACTGCAACATTTCTCACTCGACAATTTTTATAAGTGTCGCATTAGCTGCTGCAGCGACTCCAAAACTTGTCCTCACTCTGATTGCAGGGAGGGACCTGAGCTCGGGGTTTAAGTCCCATTCAAAGTGCGCACCAACCAAGCGGAAAATGCTTCAGACTGAGATATCCAGTGCAGGCCTTGATGGATGGTCCAACGTTGGCCTCTGGTCTCCTCAGCTCCTGATTATAAACAAAGATTACAGATCCTCTTTAGCAGGCAGCAGATATTCAACAATCGTCCCTTGCTTGCTGTGGATCAAGCCTTCAATCCCTGGCCGATCACAGGACACCTCAGGTAAACAATTTAGCAGACACGTCTGAATCCGATGCTCTCCAACTGCTGACTTTGTCCTCCGGCCACTTCCTTTCTCCAGCCCCTCTAGCTTTTCCCAGGAAGTTAGGACATGGCAACAAAATAAATAAGAAACTACTTTTAACAGTCCATTTCAATAAGAAAGCAAATCCTGTGTAGCTATAAGATTACTTTTCTTTTTATATTAATTATCAACGCTCGCTCCATTAGTTCTAAGGGGGCTGCCCGACTAAGGACCTCTTGTGGCCAGGCACACAAACTGCATGTTATATCACTCATAGCTTATTCAATATAGTCACAGATGTATCCAATTGGCGTATCGTATGTCTCATCTTGGGGGCCCCAGACGGTGACCCCCTCACACTGGGACTGTTAGAACTTAGTAGCATAAAAAAGGATTCCCAAGAGCTCCAGTCTATGCTGATGAGTCATGAATATTCATGAGCTTCTGGCTTTCCCCACCACTGATTAACAGTTTTTCCCAATTGAATTAGAAGAAGGAAAGCAGAGAAAGGGAGCTCATGAAGATTCAGGACTCATCAGCTTACACTGGAGCTGTTTAATACAAGATGTTAGCAAAATGGCTGGGTCAATTAAAGAAAGTGGGACCTGGCATGAGTTCATGTGTCCCTTAGTTCGGACACCACACTATCCAATCCAATCTAGGGCACCCTTTATTTTGGGTTCTACAGCATAGTGTATGTTAAGCTCACATTAATACTGGGTGGCATCTTCTCCCCTTGCCGAAATACAGTTTGGTATGGTAATGGTCCTATAAAGGCTGGATAACCTCCTGTGGTAGGTCATTCCAAGTTATTTCAACTTGGACCCGTAGGTCAGACAAGGTGGTTGTTGGCTGCTGTGCATGGGAGATTCATCACTCCATCCTCCATCCCATCCACATATTCGTAATTGGGGAGAGATCTGGTGATCAAACTGGTTAGAGAAGCTGCTGGATACCCTGAAGACCGCATTGTATAGGACAGGCACTGTGTGGGTGGGCTTATCTTAATAGAAGACCATTTCTCCTGAGTAAAGAAAAAAGGCAGTAGGACTGGTTTCACGATGTTCTGTACATACTGAATGCTGGTCAATGTAACCTCCATGAATACCCGATGGGAATGACCATGGTAGCTAATAGCGCCCCATTCCATGACTCCTGTGGGTCTCCACACTATGCATGATGATAGTTTTTGCTCTCCTGTGAACTCTGACGTAGCCATCATCAATACCAATGCAGAAGCATCTTTCACTGAACACTACTCATGTACGACTGCATCTAACAAAGTTCTGACCTTAGTCCAATAGAAATGTTGTGGAAGGACTTGAAGCGAGCAGTCCATGGGAGGAAACCCATCAACCTAAGCTGTTTTATATGTAGGAATGGACTAAAATTCCTCCAAGCCAATGTGCAGGACTAAACAACGACTGGAAATATTTTAGTTGCAGTTATTGCTGGACAAGGGGAATAAACCAGACACTGCAAGCAAAGAGTCTCTTTCACTACTCACAGACGTGATATTGGATCATTTTCCTCAATAAATAAATGACCAAACCTAATATTTTTGACTCCTTTGTTTGATTTGGTTTATCTTTATCTGCTTTTAGGACTTGTGTGAAAATCTGAATAGTGTTAGGTCAAAATCAAGCAGAAATGTAAAGAAGATGCTCTAGGGCAGAAGTCTTAAACACGCGTTCCACAACCATGAAGATAAGCATCTCACCTCAAGGCAGCAGTTCAGGCCACGCCATTCAGCCTCAGGCCACTAGGTCTGAAGCCTATAAGGCAGTAGAACTGCACAGAAGGTCACAATGACATCACCGTGACCTCATGTGCTGTGTTTCAGGTGGCGCAATGACGCAGGTGCCGCCTGGGACCCAGCGTAGCAGGCCACTGGGATGTCACTGAGGCGCAGCAACTCTGCATCGCACACAGCACTGAGGAATGGGAGTCAGAGGACTGTTTATTTTTTATTTTTTTTCAACCCTTTTGATACCAGCGCTGTAGATGTACAACGCTGGAGCGATGGGCAAACATGGCTCCCGCTCGCACATGCAGCGGGCGTCGTGGTCGGTGGGTCTCCGCTGTTTCAAACAGCAGCGACCCGCTGCTAATTACAGCGACCCGCAATAATGCCGATCGCGGTATTTAAATCCTCTAGATGCCGTGATCCTCTGCAGCCAGTGAGGATGCCAGTGTGAGAAATATGTGGTTATGATTTCATTCCTGACATTTGCTCCAGGAGTGGGCAGAGGAAATCAGGCTCCACAGGTGGCCCTGCTTCAAAGCGCGGCCATGTGTGTATATTTCACACCCCACCCAGCCTCACCGGCAGCTCAGCTTGTCTGGCAGGATGAATGCCCTGTGGGGGCTGAGTTGGTCAACAACAATAAGAAAAATTCAGTAGACATCCTAGAACCGGCAGTTCATAAGAAATTCTGAACTAACCGTACATCACATAAATAAACCGTTTACGTCTCTGTGACCCTGGGACCGAGGCGGACGTTCTCCTGGCCTTCGTTTGCATGCAGGAATAGGTAGATACAGAGAAATCCTAGTAGGAACCAAATAACGGTGCCATGTTTGGTCTCGAATTGCACCAAGAACTCAGGTGGACCCGTTGGTCCCAGAACCATCTCCCTAGGACCTTCCAGTGTGGAGCCATAATGGGTTTTGGGGATTTTTGGCTACCAGGACCAGGAAGGGGGAGTGGAATCCTCCCAGAGGGAGGGAGGGGTGTGAGCGACTAAGGGTTAAAGTGCCTGTGCAGAGGAGAGGTTATTGTCTTACTTTGAAGGGGGGTCGTGTAATGTGTTTGGAAGGACCTAGGAAATGCTTATGTCACTGCCTGCTGTGTGACTGTAGCAACCAGCCATCCAAGAATACAGCTGATGAATTACAGCTTTCAAGAACCACCTACATACCCAGTAACTGACTTCTTTCTATCTGCTAACTCTGATTGTACCATATCATTTGTATATGCACATCTGACCTTTTAACATATCTGTGTGTACAAAGTGTTGTGCCTAGTTCGCACTTAACCTCTTACGGATACATGACGTACCGGTACTGACTGTGTTCGGCACTCTTAGTCCGGCCACTGTTAGCGCATCGCCCACCCCACCGCTGATCAGCAAGTTTGAAAAAAATTTTTTAGTTTAGTTTTTATTTATTTTTTTCTGTTAGGTTTAGGGTAAGTCCGCGAACACCTGTGCCCCCACACACATGCACACTAAATAAAGTTTTTCACGCACGCACACACTCCCCTATGGCCCGCCGGACGTTCTCGGCCGAGGAGGCATACGCCCAGTTTGCCTACGACTACGAGATCCCCAGTGAGGACGAGGATGACCCCACTTTCCTCTTGTCATCCGCGTCCTCCTCATCATCTAGCGATGATGATGAGCCCCCAAGGCAGCGGAGACGCCGCCAGGCGGAGCAAGGGGACCGCCATGCCAGGGCATTATTGGTTGCTTCAGGGAGTACCACACTTCCATGGTGTACTAAATTTATAATCCCCTTCCCCAATTTTAATTCCATTTAGCCACTAACAATAAAAAAAAACTATGGTTCGCAGACTTGAGACACCAAATAAAAAAAAATGTTTTCAAAAATGATATTTTGTAAAGCTAAAATAATTTTAAAAAAGTTGACAAGAATCCGTAAGAATCTGCTCTATAAAAATACACCATGACCTAACCGCTCAGATTCCACGGTAAAAAAAAAGGTATTTTTTTTCTACCTTACATCACAAAAAGTGTAATAGCAAGCGATCAAAAAGTCATATGCCCCCCAAAATAGTGTCAATAAAACCGTCTCATCACGCAAAAAATGAGCCCCTACCTAAGACAATCAGCTAAAAACTACAAAAAAACGGACTCTTAGACTACAGAGATACTAAAATGTTTTTTTTTGTTTGAAAAAGGATAATATAGTGTAAAACCTAAATAAATTTTAAAAAAGTAGGTATATTAGGTATCGCCGCGTCCATAAGGATCTGCTCTATAAAAATACCCCATGACCTAACCCCTTAGATGAACACGGTTAAAAAAATAAAGTAAAGACGGTGCCAAAACAGCTATTTTTTGGCAAATTTTCCATTTTAATCAAATTTTTCCTGTAACAAAGCAAGGGTTAACAGCCAAACAAAACTTACCAAAAATATTTATTACCCTGATTCTGCAGTTTACAGAAACACCCCATATGTGGTCGTAAACTGCTGTATGATCAAACGGCGGTGCGCAGAAGGCAAGGAACGCCATATGGATCGCCTTTTTTTGGCACGATGTCCCATTTGAAGAACCCCTGATGCATCCCTAGAGTAGAAACTCCATAAAAGTGACCCCAGCTAAGAAACTCAAGGTATTCAAAACTGATTTTACAAACTTTATTAACCCTTTAGGTGTTCCTCAACAGTTTATGGCAAATGGAGATGAAATTTCAGAATTTCTATTTTTGGTAACCTTGCCTCACAAAAATGTAATATAGAGCAACCAAAATTCATATGTACCCTAAAAATAGTCCCAACAAAACTGACACCTTATCCCGTAGTTTCCAAAATGGGGTCACTTTTAAATTTCATCTCCATTTGCCAATAACTCTTGTGGAACACCTGAAGGGTTAACAAAGTGAAAAAACCGTCCCGCATGATCCCGACATACAGTGATGTCAGGCGGGGCTGCGAGGTGCGGTATGCACTCAGCCTCGCTGAAGAGGCTCAGTGTATTAAAGCTGCAATTCCTATTTTGGCCAACAGTTGCCAGGCCAACATAAGAAATGAGCAATCCTGAGCAATAACTGGATTTTAAAAATCCATGATTGTTGAAAATAAAAAAATAAAAATTTGATTTTGTATGCTCAAATACGAGCTTCAAAATCATAACAAAAAATAAAAAGACTGACAAAAAATATATATGAAAAAATATATATACCGTAAGTTTAAATCACCCCCTTTTCCGCATAATAAAAAAATAAATTAATTAAATACAAAAAATGTAAACATCATGGGCATCACCGCGACCAAAAACACCAGTACTATTAAAATCTAAAAATATTTTACGGCGTAATGGAAAAAAGGGTCAAAATGGCCAATTTGCCATTTTTTCATTGCTTCTCTTACCCAAAAAATTTTAATAAAGTGTATCAAAAAGTCACACACACTCCAAAATGGTATCAATAAAAATACATATTGCCCCGCGAAAAATAGTCCCCTCACATCTCAGTAAAAAAGTTATGGGGGTCAGAATATTTTATTTTTTAAAAGTTTATATTTATTTTTACACTATTTAGACATAAAATACCTATACATATCTGGTATCCTAATCGTACTGACCCAGAGAATAAAGGGCATGGGTTAGTTTTGCAAAAAAAAAAGGAACGTCGTGGGAACAAAACCCTTAAAAAGATGGAGGGATTGCATTTTTTCAAAATTGCACCCCATTTGGAATTTTTTTACCGCGTCCCATAATAAATGGTGGCATTAGAAAGTACAACTTGTCCCACAAAAAATAATAAGCCCTCATACAGCTATGTGAACGGAAATATAAAAAAGTTATGGCTCAAGGAAGATAGGGAAGAAAAATGAAAATGCAAAAACAAAAAATGGTGTATGGTGTATTCAGGGTCATGTGCAAATTAGTTTTACACCACACATAGTGGATCATTTATTAATAAGCTCCTGTGCTAGCGGTGGATTCGCTAGTCTAAATGTCAGCCAGCTTCCTTGCTGGCTTACATTTAGACCATTTTCTAACAGGCGAACAAAATGATGAATGAGAGGCGTGCCGGCCCGTCCCTTTCCACGCCCACTTTTTTTTAGATCTGGTGTTAATGGGGAAAAGTTGCTGATTGTGGCGCAAATAACCTTTGCATTGCAATATGCATCAGAAATACACAAAATATATAGGCGTATTTCTGATCGTAAATGACCCCCGTATTGTTTTGCATTTAGGCCAAAAGGTTCAACTTTGGTCTCATCCGACCAGTGCACCTGCTTCCACATCGCTTGTGGCAAACTGCAAACGCGACTTCTTATGGCGTACTTTCAAAAAAGGCGTTCTTCTTGCTACTCTACCTTAACGGCCAGATTTATGGAGTACACGACTAATAGTTGTCCTGTGGACAGATTCTCCCACCTGAGCTGAGGATCGCTGCAGATCCTCCGAGTGAACATCACTCTTGGCTGCTTCTCTAATCAGTGCTCTACTGGACGGCCCTGTCTTGGTAGGTTTGCAGTTGTGCCATACTTCTTCTGTTTTCCGATGGTGAATTGAAGAGTGCTCCGGGAGATGTTAAGAGCTTGGGATATTTTGTATGGTCACTAACGAATCTCTGAGGCCTGCATAGAACAGCTGTAGTTATACTGAAAATACAGTAGGCCCCTTGCAGACGAGCGAGTGTCTCGCACCCAGCCTGAACTTTCAGCACTGACGGGGTCACATAGCATTATATTGATTTATGATGCTTTGTAATCCTTAGGCCTCTTTCAGACGGGTATCACGGATTCTGTCCGGATGTGTCGCGAGTGCATTGCGGGAAACTCGCACGAGTAGGAACGCAATTTCAGTCAGTTTTGTTTGCGTTACGTTCATTTTTTTCCGCGAAAGTGCAATGCGTTTTGCACGTGCGTGATAAAAAACTGAATGTGGTACCCAGACCCGAACTCGGACTTCTTCACTCGGGTTCGGTGTTCTGTAGATTTTATTATTTTCCCTTATAAGAGAAAATTATAGCATTCTTAATACAGAATGCTAACTAAAATGTGCAATGAGGGGTTAAAAAATAAAAAAAATAAACTCCCCTCATCCACTTGATTGCGCAGGAGGTATCGTCTTCTTTCTTCTTCTTGCAGGACCTGCAAAAGGACCTTCAATGACGTAATCGCGCTCACCACGTGGTGAGCACGGTGACATCAGCGCAGGTCCTGATGAATGAAGATAGCAGATCCACGTGGATGAGGGGAGTTTATTTATTTTTATTTTTTAACCCCTCATTGGACATTTCAGTTAGCATTCTGTATTAAGAATGCTATTATTTTCCCTTACAACCATGTTATAAGGGAAAATAATACAGTGAATTGACTTTAATAGGGTCCTGGGTTGCTCATCCCTATTGAAAATCGCACCGCATCCGCACTTGCTTGCAGATGTGATGCGATTTTCACGCAGCCCCATTCATTTCTATGGGGCCTGCGTTGCGTGAAAAACGCAGAATATAGAACAAGTGATGCGTGAAACATCGCTCATGTACACAGCCCCATTGAAATAAATGGGTCAGGATTCAGTGCGGGTGCAATGCGTTCACGTAACGCATTGCACACGCGCGGAAAACTCGCCCGTGTGAAAGGGGAATTACAGTTCCGGAATGTATTAGATGACACTGACATAATGCTCTCAGTGTTCCCCAATATATTCCAGACCTCTAAGGTAGGGTTGAGCGATATCAAAAATATTGCCACGATAACGATATTAAGAAATGTATCGCGATAACGATATATATCACGATAAATGCCCATTTAGAAGAAAAAAACACTTGGAGACATACTGTATGGGGGCAGCGCAAGGAGACGTTATACTGTATGGGGGCCACAAGGAGATGTTATACTGTATGGGGGGCCACAAGGAGACGGTATACTGTATGGTGGCAGCCACAAGGAGACCTTATACTGTATGGGGCAGCCGCAAGGAGACTTTATACTGTATGAGGGCAGCCGCAAGCAGATGTTATACTGTATAAGGGCAGCCACAAGAAGACGTTATACTGTATGGGGGCAGCCACAAGGAGACGTTATACTGTATGGGGGCAGCCACAAGGAGATGTTATACTGTATGGGGGGCCACAAGGAGACGTTATACTGTATGGGGGCAGCCACAAGGAGACGTTATACTGTATGGGGGCAGCTACAAGGAGACGTTATACTGTATGGGGGCAGCCACAAGAAGACGTTATACTGTATGGGGGCAGCCACAAGGAGACGTTATACTGTATGGGGGCAAGAGGGAGACGTTATACTGTATGGGGGCCACAAGGAGACGTTATACTGTATGGGGACAGTCGCAAGGAGACGTTATACTGTATGGGGACAGCCACAAGGAGACGTTATACTGTATGGGGGCAGCCACAGGGAGACGTTATACTGTATGGGGGCAGCCACAAGGAGACGTTATACTGTATGGGGGCAAGAGGGAGACGTTATACTGTATGGGGCAGCCACAAGGAGACGTTATACTGTATGGGGGCAGCCACAAGGAGACCTTATACTGTATGGGGCAGCCGCAAGGAGACGTTATACTGTATGGGGGCAACCACAAGGAGACGTTATACTGTATGGGGGCAGCCACAAGGAGACGTTATACTGTATGGGGGCCACAAGGAGACGTTATACTGTATGGGGGCGGCCACAAGGAGACGTTATACTGTATGGGGCAGCCGCAAGGAGACGTTATACTGTATGGGGGCCACAAGGAGACGTTATACTGTATGGGGGCAGCCGCAAGGAGACGTTATACTGTATGGGGCAGCCACAAGGAGACGTTATACTGTATGGGGGCAGCCACAAAGAAGACGTTATACTGTATGGGGGCAGCCGCAAGGAGGCGTTATACTCTATGACGCACTGTTATGGGGGGGCACTGTGGCTGACGCACTGTTATGGGGGGGCACTGTGGCTGAAGCACTGTTATGGGGGGATCCTTGGATGATGCACTGCTATGGTGGTCTGTGGCTGACACATACATAGCATCTTATGCTATATATGTGTCATCCACAGATCCCCCATAACAGTGTCAGCCACAGACCCCCAACACTGTGTGTGTGTGTGTGTGTGGAGGGGGGGGGGCACTCGCAGCGGCCGGTGCAGTGTTACTCTGCAGTAATACACTGGCCCCGCAGTTCTGATCCAGTATTTATGTAGTTAATCTCTTTAGAAGTAGCCCGACCTTATTACCTATTGTTGCGCAGGCTCCCCGGGCAGCTCTCTGTTCCTCCATGCTCCGCCTGTCTGCTCCGCTCACTTTATGAATGAAGGAGCAGACGGCGCATGGAGGAACCGAGAGCTGCCCGGGGAGCCAGCGCAATAATAGTTAATAAGATCAGGCTACTTCACTGTGGGGCCTGTGCTAAATTCCCGGCAGAGCCTGCTACTTACCAAACTACCTGCCCGGCACTACATGTCCCGGGCGCCGGGCAATAGGAATTACACACCCCTGACATCGATGTTTTAAGAGCGGTCAGCACACGTGCGACCGCTCCTATGACGTCATTAAATACCGCGGTTATTAGGAAACTGTGATATCGCCATATCGCAGTTTCTTAATACCACGGTATATCGCAGACACCGGTATATTGCCCAACCCTACTCTAAGGGTTATAAAGCATCATAAATCAATATAACGCTATGCGACCCCAGCAGTGCTGGGAGTTCAGGACGGGTGCTGCGAGTCCAGAGCATGGCACTCGCTTGTCTGAAAGGGGCCATCCATTGACTCACCCCAGTCCAGAGCTTACCTCTTCATACCAATTGACTAGATTAGTGTGACATAACCGATCCCTCATAAATCCAGCGAATGCCGGTCATTACAGCAGGAGCCTGGCTTCAGTCAGTGCCGGGCTCCCATGGTGATCCGGAGTGCAGCGCAGCCTGTGAGATCTCGTCAGTCCCTGCCGCCTGCTCCAGGATTAATGATGTGTACAGCAAGGAATTCCGGACCAAAAAAAGGCTCATACACAGAAATACGCAAGAGACGAGATTAAAATACTCTGTGCAGGCGTCTACTGCGCTTGTAAGGCATTATTGCGACAGCTCTTTTTCAGGGGAAGTTCCACCCAGCGTTTTACCATTTATTACATAATTGTCTCGTTTCCTCGGCCCATGTGCCGGACCTTACATCTGTCCATAGTGAACGTCATTCGCCATTTCTCTGCCTAAGCCTCCAGTGAGCCCACATCTCCGCCATATTATATTATCCTTCTTTGTGTTGATTACTATTAGTATCATCTTCAAAAATTGTAACTCTTCTCTTACAGGGGTTGTGTCACTTCAGTAAGTGACATTTACCATGTAGAGAAAGTTAATACAAGGCCCTTGCTAATGTACTGTCATTCTCCATATTGCCTCCTTTGCCAGATGGATTCATTTTTCCATTACATTATACCCTGCTCGTTTCCATGGTTACAACCACCCTGCAATCTGTCAGTGGTGAAACCAGCAGTGTATAAGGACACAATATGGACACTCACAATACATTAGGAAGTGACTTGTATTAACTTTCTCTACATGATAAATGCCACTTGCTGGAGTCAGCCCCCTTTAAGCGCTCTGTGTGTTCGGGCTCATTTCCAAAATTTTAGAAACATCTGAAAATCTGTTGTTTCCTGCAGCCTCCCCACCTACCTCTCTATACATTCCCCACAAATGCTAGTGCCCCTGCACACCTTTCTGTCTGCTGCTGAGACGTCCAACTCCTCCCTGGCACACCACCTAGTATATGGCATATCACTGCAGCAGGACCCCATCTCCCATTCTGTCTCCTCTCATAGGGTAGCGTATATAGTCATGCGCCGTAAGGACCTGCTGACGTCACGTGACATTGGAAGCCTCAGTCCCTGTCACCAATAGTAGGCTTAGTTCTGAATATTTGTAGGCTATGTATGCTACTAATCTTTATTACCACAGCGCACGAGACGCCCGCTTTAGCATTTGACAATGCTCGTGGCAATATCCTCCTGCGGTAGGCGAATCTCCGCGGTCACGTGGTACCGTGTCACGTGACCGCCGGGTCGTCGAGGTCTTTACGCAGGGTGGTTGCGGCTTCCTCTATGGTTCAACCACGCTCTTTCCGGTTAGTGGTTGGCATGGAGACGGCGAGAGGCTGACGGCTGGAGAGGTGAATAATATGCGGGCGCTCAGATGCTTTGTGCACTGCCCGGTAACGGGGAATGTTCTGATCTGTTCTCTGCCTAATCACTCAGTACAACACCAAGCCCTTCATTATATACAGTCACGTGACCTCACCCTCAGGGGGCCACTCCTGTTTTTCTTTACCCAAACAGGAAAAAAATTTAGCACAAAAACGAGTGACTTTGTGACCCCAGAAAACGGGCACAAGCACCATGGTGACGCCCCCGATGGCATATTGGAATGCTGTATGTACAAGTGTTCCCTTAAAGCGTAACTGAACCTTTGAATGAAATGTTAAAGCGGACTATTCATGGGTCCAAACATAATAAAGTTAGTAGCAGCACATGTAGGGGTTAATGCAGGGATCTCCCTGCACTAAGGCCTCTTTCACACTAGCGTTTTTGCTTTCCGTCCTAGAGTTCCGTCCTCGGGGCTCTAGGATGGAAAGATACTGATCAGGATTATCCCCATGCATTCTGAATGGAGAGCAATCCGTTCAGGATGCATCAGGATGTCTTCAGTTCAGTATGTGAACTTTTTGGACGTTGACAAAACCGCAGCATGTTGCGGATTTGTCTCCGTCCAAAAATCCGGAAGACATGCCGTAACGCCGGATCCAGAATGAATGCCCATTGAAGAGCATTAATCCGGATCCGGCATAAAGCTAAACGTCATTTTGGCGCATCGCCGGATCCGACGTTTAGCTTTTTCTCAATGGTTACCATGGCAGCCAGGACACTAAAGTCCCGGCTGCCATGGTAAAGTGTAATGGGGAGCAGTATACTTACCATCCGTGCGGCTCCCGGGGCGCTCCAGAGTGACGTCAGGGCGCCCTATGCACATGGATCACGTGATCCATGCGCATGGGGTGCTCTGACGTCATTCTGGAGCGCCCCGGGAGCCGCACGGACTGTAAGTATACCGCTCCCCCGGCTCCCCACTACTACTATGGCAACCAGGACTTTAATAGCGTCCTGGCTGCCATAGTAACACTGAAAGCATTTTGAAGACTGATCAGGATCCTGATCAGTCTTCTAATGCTTTCAGGCGACTTGCGTTCTGACAGATCCAGCGGGACGGAAGTGCCTGCCGCATCCTCAGAACGCAAGTGTGAAAGAGGCCTTACTGTTTTTTCTCTCCGCCGCTCCGTTTGCCCGCTCTGGCCCTGGTAAATTCTCCCGCGCTGTATGGCAATCACTAGCATCGGAACACCAGGGAGGAGACATCGGCTTTTCTCCATGGCTGTAGCGCTGTCCAATCGCAGCGCAGAGCATCACAGCCTGGGATGCTCTGCGCTGCGATTGGACAACGCTACAGCCAGGGAGAAGGAACGCCCGGGGAGAAAAGCTGATGTCTCCTCCCTGGTGGTCCGATGCTAGTGATTGGCATACAGCGCAGGAGAATTTACCGGGACCAGAGCGGCGGAGAGAGAAAATAGTAAGTGCAGGGAGATCCCTGCATTAACCCCTACATGTCCTGCTACTAACTTTATTATGTTTGGAGCCATGAAAGGTCCGCTTTCATAAGATGTCCCTAATGCCCTAAAAAAAACTTTTTCCAATATACTTTATTTATTAATTTAGTATTTTTCTTAGTGTTTTTCCTTACCTAAAGCGCACCAATCACTGTGCTCTTAAAACTCAGTTCTCTGTAGACAGCTCAGCGGTGTACGGAGTGTGAAATTTATGAATGGGGCCGCATAAGCAGGGAGTACGAGCAGGAGCGCATATTGCTGCTCCTGCCTGTGGTTCCTGGATGATTACTAACTCTTGGCATAGCACATTGGTACCTTGTACAATGCCAGGATTAGCTGAGCGGGCTCCTGCTACTGCCTGCTCCACTAAGCTAAGAGAACTGCATGTCAGCACTTAGCAGAGCAAACAGAAGCAGGAGCCCACTCAGCTAATCCTGGCATCGTACAGGGCACCCATGTGCTATGCCAAGAGTTAGTAATCATCCAGGGAGCACAGGCAGGAGCAGCAATATGCGCTCCTGCCCCATTCATAAATTCCACACTCCGTACACTTCTGAGCTGTCTACAGAGAACGGAGTTTTAAGAGCACAGCGAATGGTGCGCTTTGGGTAGGGAAAAGTGTAGTAAAAATAGAAAATTGATTAATAAAGTACATTAGAAAGAGTTTAATTAGGGACATCATATTAAAAGTTTATATAAAGGTTCAGTTACTCTTTAAGTTATCCCAAATCTATGTCGAATCCGACACCTGTCAATGAATTGAAGCTGCACACGGGCAGATTTTTCAGTCGGAAATTTGGTTGGGGGTTTTACCTGCAGATCCATGGCAAATCTGTGTGTAAAACGTGGATCCTGCTCTGAGTTTCCGCCTCTGCATTAAATGGGGTGAGATCCGTGGTGGAAATCCACAGCAGAAATGGACGTTGCCTCCAAGTAAACAGTCACCAGTGGGGTATAACAGGGAGAAATAGATTATTTTATTATTGAACCCCCTCTTTTGGGACACTTTTGTATTATTTCGGCTGGCTGTACAGAATGGGGCAGGTGTCCATCAGACTAGACTGACAGAGCAGAGCGATGGTTACTCCCAGCCAGTGTGACCGCTCACTTCTGTTGTCTATTAGGATATTATGTTGTGTAATGTGACTACCTTATTTTTTAGGATAGGTAGCAGAAATGCAAAGACATACAGAACATCTAGACCTTGGTAAAATCCTGCAAGTGGCTGAGTCCTTGGAGAATATTCTTCATGGCTGCTTCGGTCCTGAAGGAGGACAGGTTTTGTTTATTAAATCCACCGGCAATCTTCTCATTACCAAGGATGGAAGACGAATTCTGGAGTGCCTTTTATTGGATCACCCTGTTGCAAGGTACTCAAGCATAATTATTGTACTTAAAGGGGTTGTCCGGGTTCTGAGCTGAACCCGGACATACTTCCATATTCACCCAGGCGGCCCCCCTGACATGAGCATCGGAGCAGTCTATGCTCCGATGCTCTCCTTTGCACTGCGCTAAATCGCGCAGGGAAAGCCATTTTCCGGAGTTCCGGTGACGAACCGGGCTCTCCATGGGGCTGCCAGGAAGCCCGGTGACGTCACCAGCACTGATGGGCGGGCTTTAGCCTGTAAAACAGCTAGGGCAGCAGTAAAGCACGCCCATCAAAGCCGGTGACGTCACCGAACACACTGCTTGACAGACGCCTCCGCCCGGCAGTGTGGTATTGTAAACAAAAGAGACCTTGCCCTGCGCGATCTAGCGCAGGGCAAGGGAGCGCATCGGAGCATGAGATGATCCGATGCTAACATCAGGGGGGCTGCCTGGGTGAAATTATGGGTATGTCCAGGTTCAGAGCCGGACAACCCCTTTAAAGGGCATCTCTCAGCAGATTTGTACCTATGACACTGGCTGACCTGTTACATGTGCGTTTGGCAGCTGAAGGCATCTGTGTTGGTCCCATGTTCATATTTGCCTGCACTGCTGAGAAAATGATGTTTTACTATATGCAAATGAGCCTCTAGGACAATGGGGGCGTTGCCATTACACCTAGAGGCTCTGCTCTCTCTGCAACTGCCGAGCCCTCTGCACTTTCATTGACGGAGCCAGGCAGTGTAAACATCATCATGCCTGGCCTTGTCAATTAAATTGGAGAGGGCGCGGCAGTTGCAGAGAGAGCAGAGCCTCTAGGTGTAACAGCAACGCCCCAGTTGCTCCTAGAGGCTTATTTGCATATATTTTTCTCAGTAACGCGGGCACATATGAACATGGGACCAGCACAGAAGCCTTCAGCTGTGAAGGGCATATATAACAGGTCTGCCACTTTCATAGGTACAAATCTGCCGACTGATGCCCTTTAAAGTGTACCTCCAGGTATATTCTGTAGAGTACCTTACTGTCCAAATCTCAGCTCACAGGACGTTCTTATTGTCTGCCATGTTATAGATACAGCGGAGCTGCAGCCCGATGAACAAGCAAAACTCTCGTTCGTCGGATATTTGGATCTTTTGTGTGAACACAAAAGTCCTTGTTTCCCGGTGTCAGATGGCGCTGTGTAAACACGATCTGCTGCCGGGAAACAACAAAGCAGTATGGGGAAGAGAGATGGCATTAGCGATCACTCCTCCCCGTACTCTGGAGGAGATCGCTGCATGTAAATGATCGGTCTCCTCCACCAGCAAGAAGCAGATTGTTCGGAAGGAACTCTTCTTTCCTGAAAATCTGCTAGATAGCCGTCCCGTGTAAAGGGACCTTTACACTACAGAGCCTGTGGGCTTGAAAAAGTATATTCCTCAGGAAAGAAACAATTCTGGAGAATCTCGTCCTATAACTCTGTTATTCCATCATTTCTACTGCTATGTTATGAATACATTGACTGACCGTTCTCCGTGTCAGCGGGTTCTGTCCGTACACAGTCAGCTCTGATAGGACAGTGTCACTAGGAGGAATAACAGAGGAGTGGCGCAATGCAGAGCTGTAAGAAGAGGTGCTCCAGAATTATGTCATACAAGCATTTGGTAAAGGAGGCATGTCCGGAAAGGTGACGCTCTGTAAGTGCTCCACCAGTTTGCTGACCTACATCTGATTGCTGGTTTTCTGTTTGTTTGTTGGGCTGTAGCCCCTTTAAAGGGCATCTGTCATCACTTACCAGTAGGTGAAATGGTTGTAGATCGGTGCTTGTCTGCAGAGTCTGAGGATATCTCTAGTACCTCCATATAGGCCTGCAATCTGTAGAACAAAATTCTTTTTTTATGATATGCAAATTAACCCATAGGTGCAAAGAGTGCGGTGACGTTGCACCCGAGACTCCGCTTCCTGTCTGCTATGCTGCGCCCCCACCGCTGTGACAGACATACATATTCACAACTTGCCCTGAAGTTTCACTGGAGCGCATTTCTCACATGTTCAGTAAAGGGATAGAGACCACTGGGCAGATTGGCATCTCCATCTCTTTACTGCGCATGTGCCGAACGCACTACCACAAAATTTCATGGCTAGGTGTAAATATGTTTTCACTGCCTGGCCTGTCTGTCACAGCAGTGGGAGTGCGACATGGCAGAGAAGCTTCTGGGTGCAGTGGCACCGCCCTTGTTGCACCTACGGGGTAGAAGCCTTTTTTTCTACAGATTGCCGATGCAGCGTGAATTGTCCCTACCTTGTGAGTTTTCCCTACCGCCGAACTGAGCATGCTCAGTGGAAGTGAAGCCCCGCCCACAGCCTATTCTCCCTTTTCTTTACTATCCAGTTCATTCTTTACTATCAGTGGCGGCATGGAGTTAGTTTTTATAAGAGCCGAGCGTAGCGAGGCCGAGCCCGATGCGTGGCAAGCGAAGCGAGCCCGCGAGGGTACAACTTAATGTAGATTTGGGGTTTTTACTAAAGGGGGAATTAGGCTGTGGGCGGGGACTTTACTTGTACTGAGCATGCTCAGTTGGTGGGGTAAGGAAAACTCACAAGGTAGGGACAATTCACGCTGCACCGGCACATATGGAGGTACCAGAGATATCATCAGACTCTGCGGACAAGCACTGATCAACCGTGTCACCTACTGGCTAGTGATGACAGATGCACTTTAAAGTCTATTGGAGATAAAGAAAAAAGATTTTTTTTGGGACCTTTTAATGGTCAAACTTTTACTTCATATTTTGTGAATACCAAATAAAACTCAGTGGTAGGAAAATTATTTCACTATGACTAGTTCTAGCCTATAGATGCATACTGTTCTGCTATATCTATGTGCTAGTCATGGGGGAAAAAGTTATTGTCCATAGCAACCAATCACAGGACAGCTTTCATTTTTCAAGAGCACGATAAGAAATGGAAGCTGTGTTGTGCTTGGTTGCTATGGGCAACATAGACAGTTTTTTTTTTTTAACAGATTCCTAAATCTGCCCCATTGTGCTGGGTCCTAGGACCCTGCTGCATCATGTAGCCCCTCTCCCACATGACTTGATAATTCATCTTTCAATTATTCCCATTGTATATACAATACTGGGTGATATAATGTGAGGAGGCAGGGCCATGTGCAGGATGTACTCCATGGTTAGCCCATCAGTACTGCAGGACAGGTATCCTCTAAGATTTACAGCATTGTACAGTGTACAGATGGAGGTGTTCTACCACTATTCTTAAAGAGGTTGTCCCACGAAAAATATTCTACAGCACCAGGATCTGAATACTTTTTTAATTGCATGTAATTAAAAAATTTGCATAGTCATTGAGTTATTCAATAAAATGTATCTGTATAGCGCCACCTCCTGTTTGTTTTTTTCTTATTTCTTTGTCCTGCTCACTGAGAAGGCCGCACATGCTCACTTTCATCCTTCAACTGCCTCCTGAGCTGTGATAGGGAGAGCATGGACACGCCTCCTGAGCTGTGATAGGGAGAGCATAGACACGCCCCTGAGCTGCAGCAGAAAAGACCCTCCCCTGAGCTGCCAGCTTGATATAAATCTAGCAGAGCAATGAATGGGGAGATCTGTGGATCCATGTGAGGTACAGGGCTGGTTCTAGCTTTGTTAGAAAGAGATTGTCATGTACTATATGATGTCTGATGTTAATTTTTTTTACATAAGTCATGAGATAGCCCTTTAACAAAAGTATACTGGGATCTTTTTACGTGTATATTTACATTTGTGATGAAGAAAGTGGGAATGGTGGCTGGGACGATGCAGCGCCAACAGGAGACAGAGTGGTTCAGCTTTCTCCTTGGTGTAATGCAAATTGGAGAAAATGTGGCCCAGTGTTATGTTGTCCGGCAGTATAGAAGTGTGTATACCGGTATATCCTGTCCATACAATGGGGTTCTGTATGCACATCTGGGATAAAGGACTGTCGACAGGACTTTGTTTTCCGTCCAGCATAACGGAAACCAGACGGATCCATGTTTGTCCATAGGCCTCTATTATGACGGATCAAAACGCAATGCCTCTAAAGGTTTTCTTTTTGAATTCCGTCTTACAATTCCATTATTTTCCATTATAACCAGGGCTGTGGAGTCGGAGTCGAGGAGTCGGAGTCGGAGGCAATTTTGGGTACCTGGAGTCGGCAAAAAATGGACCGACTCCGACTCCTACTAGATTTAAATTGGAATAAAAAAAAATTGGAATAAAAAAAAAGCAAGTTTAAATGTCCCAATTCAGATAAAGTTATAATTAATTACTTCTCTACTGTAAGAATAAAGGCCAATGCATGCAGTGCGTCACGTTACCGCTAAACAAAGACGTTAAGTGACCGTGAAGAAGCATGCTTTTCATATGCTTTACTATGCAGTTAAAGGGACACTGACAGGCTGATATATCTGCTGGTATTCATCAGAGGATTAGGAATACAACTAGACGACTGTTACCCCCAGTTGAGGTTTACTTGTGTTTAAAACGTTTTAATCAATATGCAAATTCTCTACCTTTGTGCTCAAGGGGGCAGGCGCACATGTAGAGTACTGGCAGCACTAGACAGGACTAGGTAGCGAGGAGGAAGAGAGAAAGCTGGCACAGCCTCAGCATAGCCAGACGAGGCTGCTGCCAGCACTCTACACGTGCGCCTGCGCAGGAATTCAGCGTTCGGCTAGCCTGAAAAAAAAGGCCAGTGCAGTGAATAATAACGAGGGGAACAGCGTTGGGAAGCTGTACTTCGGGCGCGGCTGGGCACAAAGCCCAAGTAGTACAGCTTAACTGGGGGTAACATTAGTATAGTTTTATTCCTAATTCTCTGATGAATACCAGTATATATATATCTTTAGCTGGAAAATCAGCCTGTCAGTGTCCCTTTAAGGAGCGGCAATACTTACACTTTCCATTGTCTTGTGGTCTGCTGTTACAGGGAACCCATGGTTATCCTAGCCTCTCACTGATAACTGATTAAGGACTGGAGACACTTGTATAAGTGAAGGGAATGGAGAGTCAATAGTTCAAGACTGAAGCTGTAAACCATTTGAAAAACTGCTGTCATTCAGCTAAGGCTATAAAACATGTAAACTCAGATTGTTAGCTTAAATTTTAAACATGACTATGGGATTCTATTAGGAAAATCATGTTTTAAAATAAATGCCCCTTCCCCTGCCCCTTCCTGGATCCTCCCACTGCTCTATCTTCAGCAGAAGATCAGCACACAAAGGAGAAGGCAGCAGCTTCTGCTCAACTACCTCTCTGTCCTAGAGGAGATTAGAAGAACTTGGTGGAACAGCTTCGTATTTGCATATTAAATACAGAGGAGTCGGAGTCGGAAGTTTCAAAATCTGAGGAGTCGGAGTCTGACAATTTATCTACCGACTCCACAGCCCTGATTATAACCATGATATAACTAAAAGCAATAATGGAATTTTAAACGCTGATGTGAACCTGCCCTTAGAGTCTTAAGAGTAGATGCTCCAGAATTGTTATTACATGGTTACTACAACTACAAGCAATGTTCTTGCTGCTTTAGAGATGGGGGGGACTAGTGATAATTCTACGTACGTACTCATGATCTTCCGCTAACGTTAATCATAGCTCTGATTTTCTTTTTCCTAGAATGATCGTGAACTCTGCCTCCAGGCATTACAGTATTACTGGTGATGGTGTGAAATCCTTTGTTCTACTCCTATGTGCCGTCCTCCGAGAGCTTCAGGCAACAGCTGATAAAAATGAAGGTCTGCTTTTATCTGGGAAGGCAACAGTGAAGAACCAATATCAAAGGCAAGGTCATGCTTTAAGAAGATTAAGCAATATGCTGTTGACCTTCCAAAGTAGAGTTCTGGATCACATTACAGCAGAGCACCTGACTTCACACTTTCTTTCAGTTTTCTCAAACACAGAAGGAAATATAACTTTGTGTAGAGCATCTCTACAGCAGACATTAGATACATATTTCTGTGGAAGAATTGGATGTAACATCCAGGAGTTCATTAGTAGACTTGCCTGTGAATACCTCTATGGTTGTTTTCGGCACGTTGCTGACCTTTCCAGTGTGGTCAGTTTAGTGAGCCAATATTTCTATGAGCTACTTACAGAAGTTCCAGGACTTCCAGTAGATAATTCCAGGATATTACCCGGCGTAATACTTCACCGGACGTTTTCTGTGTACTGTCCAGCAGAGGGGGAAGTCAGAGCGCTCATTGTGAGGGAGCAGATCCATCAGTGTCTCACTGAAAGAGACATAGGTTTTCTAGTCTCCTCAGATGTTCAACTAGAGCAGTCCCAGCTATTCCTAAGACAGAGAACGAAACGTTTTCTGAAACAATTGCAAAAGAAAGAAATTAAGATAATATTTTCAAGTGTTAAACAACATGAGATGGTACTTTACTATGCAGAACTAAGTGGAATATCTATAGTAGATTGCTTACCATCAGAGGAGATTGATCTTCTTTGCATGATCACCAGAGGAATCCCGGTGTCTGGACCTTTCAGTAATGTTCTTTTGTCTGAAACTTTTCTGGCATCAAGTTGCAAACCCATTGTCATTGGTAGCAAAAAGTATGTGCATCTTGTTTTACAGAGCTCTCTTGCCTTCCAGCCGCACAGCCTTGTGTTATGTGGCCCTGTGAAAGGTTTGACGGAGCAACTTGTTTCCTCCTTCCATGGTGCTTTTAAAATGCTAACGCAGTTATTCCGACCGTTTAATGGAGGTCCAGAACAGCCAACAAATTATGTAGACAGTTCTTCACCAAACACAACTGAAGAACAAAGCGTAACTCGTAGCGGCTGCCAGGATGACTGTGAGTGCCATCTAGAAAATAAAGCCCATGCCGTCCATATGCACCTCACACACTCAGCATGTGCTTCTGGAGAGTGCTTAGCAAGCTATAGTCCATCTTATAGATGTGGGTACACCGGCAGTATGCGTTTCAATGAGGATGGAAAAGAACGGCATCAAGAACCATTCATACTGCATGAAAAGTTTGCAAATGTTGGTCTAGTATTTCCAGGAGCCGGAACTTTCGAACTTTTGCTGAAAGATTATCTTCACAAATTTGCCAAGACATGCCAAAATGCAGAACTGGCGTCTTTATGTACATTGATTGGCAATTCTCTTTTATGTATTCCCAGACAAATCTACAAAGCAAAGACAGGACAGGTCCCCTTCGCACTGTACAGTGAACACAAAAGCATAAATCCCCTATATGCACTTAGCGTAGTAGAGACGGGTCTTGAACCGGTTTCCTGCAAGTACCAATTGCTAGCTTCTGTGCTCCAGTGCCTTAGTCAGCTGGTGACTATAAACTTGATTGTTGGTGTTAAAAAATCCCAAAGCACTGAGAGCGAAGAAACTGATCAAGACCTGGTGATGAACGATCTGTGATCCCCATGAACAATCTGCTATCTGAATAGCTTTTCAAACTGACGTAACTCATAAAGGGAAGAATTTATGGAAAATTTGTAAAAATATTCTATGTATGTATACAGTATGTTTGAAATGTTTAGAAGTCCATGCATATTTGCTTACTGTGCTGGTAAATGTACGGAGGCCGGCAAGGGACCAGTGGTGATCGAGAACACATCACCAGCCCGTCTGCAGTAGAGCAAGTTCCAGCACTGATCTCTGCATGGACATGGGGATTCAGCAGACCACCCACTCGTTAAGGCCTGGACATGTTCTACATAGGAAACAGTATGACCCGAAAAGTTTTTTATTTCTTTACAGTAATTTCTCATTCGATTATTTCTTGTGATAAATACACCTATAAATTTAGCATTTGTTTTTGTAAATCATGTTACAGAAAGAGATACTTCATGATCCCAAGTGAATTGAAGGTTGGGTTGGTCTTTCTTCTTTGTTATAAGCTGATAACAGGGTGTCCAGCCTCCTACCCATGGTCTTTGCACAGTAGCATAGACCCATTGTGTTATTAAGATTTGGCTTAGCGCTAAATAGGAGGTAGAGCCTAATGGGTTTTGCAATTTTCATCTTAAAAGGACCCTCAAATGGGTATGGTCTTTGTGTAAGGAATTCCCAGGTTGTGCCTTCAGTGTAGTTTCTAACAGCAACCACTATTGAGTCATTAAAACCACAAAGAAAACAATACATCTATGGAGACCACTTACGCACTTCAGACCCCCGGATAATTAATCACAGCATAGTGTTTGTAGTAGAAAATTCTGGTTTTATGGGAAAAATTTCTATCCCGCATCAGTGTGCACAGGAACGTGGATTTAACCTTTGAAGGGGTTGTCCAGCTTTTACTAAGTGATAACCTATCCCTCCACCGGTGCCGATCAGCTGTTTGGGTGTAGCTGCTGCTGGAAAGAGGCACCAGGAATCTCACAGCTCCATCCACCGTGTAGTGGACAGAGCTGGTCACTGTCACACTGCTCCCATTAACTTCAGTTGAAACAGTGTTGTAACAATGAGCTCGCCACTACACAGTTGACGGGATTGTGTAGTTTCAGCTCTGATTTCTAGCGACGATTTCGAGCTGAATCAGCAGACCTTATTGAACTCTGCATGTATAGAGTGGTACATTACACTAAGGAGCTACACTATGAAAGGCTGCCATCGGCCACTGTAGGATTACATAGTCGAGTTAAAGACTTGTAACCTAAATGCTTTGTTACCTCTATAGACTAAATCTTACGAGAAGCTGGATGTTCCTGACTAATGCCTGACATTTATTCTTAGTGTTTAACCCGTGAATTTGGTTGAACTAGTGACTATGAGCCCTTAAATGTGGTTTAACGCTAAAAACCAGAAGGAATCAATATACGTAACTGATGTGTAGCTACATGGAAGTCTATTGTCGTATGAATATTATAATTACCGTATTTTTCGCTTCATAAGACGCACTTTTTCTTGACAAAAGTGGAGGGGAAGTGGCAGTGTGTCTTATGGAGCAAAAACTATTACTAGTACTAATACTAGTACACAGTAGGACCTGCTCCTGGCTGTACTCCCCGCTCCCTGGTCTTCTCCAGGCACCACGCTGCACTGTCCTGACTGCATACATCATCAGGACATAGTGCTCGCAATATGACAACGTCAGGTCACAGTGTAGCAAGGTACCTGGAGAAGACTAGGGAGTGGGGGGTGCAGAAAGAGCTGCTGGATGTGCAGAGTGCCACGCCCTCCGGAGCAGGGGAGGTAAATTATTTTATTTATTTTATGTCTAATGGGGTCTGATCTGAGGTCTGATGAGTAATGGGGGGTCTGATGAAGATTGGGGTCTGATTTGTGGTCTGATGAGGATTAGGGATCTGATCTCAGGTCTGCTGGAAAATATTTTTTTCTTATTTTCTTCCTCTAAATCCTAGGTGTGTCTTATGGAACGAAAAATACGCTATGTGGATGATGCTAAAAAATTGGTGCCTATACATACTCTAGGTGTAGGAAACACCATATCATGTTCCTCATATTGTTCCAAGTGCCTAGCGGTAACATGGCCTTATGAATATAATTCACACTTATAGGGATATACAGGGCAAACCTTACCAGTGCTAACGCGCTTTGATTGTCCCAGGTCGGCTGACATGTGGGCTATGCTGTGTACGCCCATCTAAATATCCCTAGCAGGGCGCACAAATGCCTGACTTGGTGGGTGTTTTCAGGCGATACATGTATTGTTCATGTGCTTTGGGGCTCGCACTGTCCGGACGCCATATTGGATAACGGCATATGCCTATTTGTGACGGCGGCCATCTTAAAATCTGGTGCATGCATGGTTGTGTCTGTATAGGGATGCTGCCATGTTGAAAGGGTGCAATATTTGTATGCAGTCTGTGTTGCATTCATATTTTATGCAAACCCATTGACTTCAGTGGGTCTGCAGTCCACATTTTGTGGACATGTATAGGACGTGTTCCATGTTTTTGTGGAACGGACATACGGATGTGGAAAGCATATGGATGACCTGTGTGCTTTCTGCATCCATCTGTCTGGTACGCAAAAGGACTATGGGAGAGATTTATCAAACTGGTGTAAAGTAGAACTGGCTTAGGTGCCCGCAGCAACCAATCAGATCTCACCTTTCATTTTTCACAGCTCCTTTGGAAAACAAAAGGTGGACTCTGGTTGCTATGGGCAACTAACCAGTTCTAATTTACACCTGTTTAATGAATCTCCCCCTATGTCTTTAAAATGCAGACCACGGACCCAGTGAAAACAATGGGTCCACAAATAGAATGCGGACAGCACATGGACCACGTCCGTGTTTTGCGGATTCATGATTTGCGGACTGCAACACAGATATGTTTGTGTGCATGGGGTCTTAATTTGAGTTCCAATGCATCGTCTGTCATAGTGCCCCCATCTACTGTATGCCATTTACAATACAAGTGTCAGGCACCAGAGCCATAGAATACACCTGCTCCCTCTGTACCCCCTACAACTACACTCATTTTCCATCCTTACAGCTTAAAAGATCTTCTTTCACATGAATGCTTGTAAAAACGTCTGTGCTCTTTTGCTAGTTTCTGGGTCTGTATACAATGTGTTTTCTGCAATTTGCATGATCTTGATAATCTGGATGCATTGTAATTAGATGCTGTCGTGAACTGAATATTCCCTGTGGCGCATGGTATATAGATCACTGCACAGTAGCACAGGGTTGAGCATGAATGAGCTGATGTGCCTGCAGCTTAATGGAAAGGACAGGCAGAAAAATGTGCACATATACACAGCGAGAGGGCGATTTCCAAGAATCGGTAATCAATTCTTGTTAGTTGTTTCTTTACTCAAAAATCCCTCAATTCAACTGCATCATAAAAACATGATGTGACTCTAGCCCAAAGTCCCTTTAATTAATATGGGTTTAATATATTGGTGATTCATATAGTGCACAGCTTTCATCTATTTTCACTAAAATATTTTAAAAGGGTTCTGCAGCTTTTTCTTACTGATGATCTATCCTCTGGATAGATCATCACCATCTGATTGGGGGGTCCCCCGGGTGTTTGAGAAGGCAGCGGTGCCTGCAGTAGCGCCGCGGCCTTCTCGTTGTATCCCGCAGGCCCAGTGACGTAATGACTATTATCACTGGCCTGGGAACAGCTATGCCCCCTTCACTTCAATGGGGCTTATCAGCGCGCAGGACAGTGATAATAGTCGTGACATCACTGTGCCTGCGGGAAACAAGGAGAAGGCCGCTGCCTTCTGAAACAGCTAAACCGCAGGGTCCCGGGTGTTGGGAGTTGTAGTACATCCAACTATAGCAGTTACAGTATTAATTGCACACTGTGCAATTTTGTCTCAGATAGCGATATATGGATTTAGCTGTGGTGGGAGTTATGGCCCTCTTTGCACACTATCTTGCTACATTTCTTTCAGAATCTATGGCTGGCAACAGTACCTTGGCAATAATGGCTATAGTGTCCACTGCAGGACACAGGGTTTTGAAGGCATGTCGGGCCAGGATATGTCCAGGTGTGATGGATGTCTTATCAGTGTCTCTTACAGCAGCAAAGTCAGATTGGCTGTAGTAGCAGGTTACCTTGCTGACTCCTGTGCTGGCCATGCAGATTCTAAGTATTTCTTTATGTCGTTCTCTTCTTCTCTTTCTGTAGATCTTGAAGAAATCTGTTAGGCTCTGAAGCTTTATGGGTCTAAGAAGAGGGAGTATAAGGAACAGCTTCCTTCCTATCTGAACTCTTACTATACATTCCCCAGAGCTACTGGGCGTAACTACTGTGAGGTGGCACATATCTGGACATAACCTGTGAAGGGGGCACAATGCGGGCATAAGTACTGTGTGGTGGCATAAAGGAAGAATAATTACTATGTGGGGGCATTTAGGGAACTGGATGGGATTAGGTGTTTAGTTATGTTTTGGGCGGAGTTAGAGGCGTGGCCTAGTGCGGGAAAAAGTTGTCTCTGTCTCATTCTTGATGCTACAGATATGGCTCATGCATTCAGAGGAGACCAGTAGTTTCTTGGCTTGTGCGCATTTATGTTTTATTGATTATTACACCGTACTACGCTGCTTGTTGGTTTTCCTTGCATTTGTATAAACTGCAGAGGGGATAACCTAATTCTATCACTCTAACCTAACAGAGAACCATTCCTCTTTGCACAGGGAGTGCCAGACTCCGGCAAGGAGTAACAAAAGGATTAAAATATTGCTAACACGTGCAGTAAATTTTAAAGTTTGATGTTAACCAGTCAGAATAAAGCATAGTTGGTAGACAATGCAGACAATCCTGCTGCAGGCAATGCTTACTCAGCAATGCAATTATCTCACATGAAATCACAAGCAAATAAAAAAACTGCAGCGGTGAGCCTCTTATTCAGTGTAGGATTAAGCAGACACCAGTCATAATGCTGCCTATGTCACTTCACAATCAGCCTTGTCCAGTAGCCCTCACCAGTTAAAAGGTTTCCATTTCTAAGATGCCACATGGACGTGAGACTCAGGTTGTGAGTGAGCTGCATTCTCCTCTGGTTACAATCATACGGTACGGATTCTCCGCTCCAAGGTTTCACGGTGGATTTTTCTGGGATTCCGCAACGGGAAATCTGTTGCAGTTTTGCTATAGGTTTTTCACGGATTTCACCCTATGCATAGCAAAGGGTGAAATGCGCTGGAGAAATCCACAGCATAAAAACTGACATGTAGTAGATTTAAAATCTGTTCTACCAGTCAGTTTACACTGTGGATTTTTTTTTTTTGGCACCGATTTGGTTAAGATAAAGATGCGGGTTTCTGTATGTCCTCTTTGTTCTAGTAACATACAGTTGCATCAATTATTATTTTAGATGCACTGAAAAGCAAAAGAAAAAAGTGGTTGCAATGGCAGGATGTCTCGCATGCTCAAACATCAGATTCTTCTGCACTGCCTTAATGGCACACCCTACAATAGATGTCCTTTCTGTTCCACTGGGGCTGTGAACCGATAGGTTTCCCATTGCAGTGGCCGTTCTCTTATATCTGATTCTGGGCCATTCCCCTCGTGTTATTAGAAAATAGCCCAATTTTTTAAGTGCAACATATTATTTAGGAATTTTTGCTGATGTTATTTTTAATTGTCACTATCTATATTTAAAAGAAATCTAAAACCCTGCAATTTTCACACTGTCCGCTAAGCCTAATAATAAGCTGACACTCTCTGTTCTTTAGATATCACTTTTAAGCAGTTATAATATTATAATCACAGGCAGAATTACCACAGAATAACACAGGATCTACCATATACAACGTTTACTTTATTTTATCCGCTTCCCCTCCCTGCACAAGGAGCTCTGTCTAGAAAACTCTCCCATAGAAGTCAGTGAATATCTCTATTTTGAGTATATTTTATCTGTGGCCCATGTGGTTCCCGACATATATGTTTTAGTAACTGCTTGCATTCCCCAGGTCATAATAATTCTGGATCTTCTACTCTTATGACACTGTGTTGTACCATTGCCTAAGATTTGTACTAGAAGTTATTAATTAATTGCCAATAGTCTGCAATGAAGGTCCAGATAGGTGTTACCAGTTGGGGGTCTGACTCTGGCTGCATTGATTAAAGTGGCTATCTGACCCCAGAAATGCCCCCCCATATGCCTGGGCCCCCTCACACACAATGTACTTACCTTTTTCCCCAGCGACGCTTCTGAAGACAGCCGTTGCATCTTCCCTGTCGCATGGATGAAAAGATCCGGCGTCCGGGGGGGGGCGGGGGGATGGGTTGGTATCAGCCTAATGGCAGGCTGCCCAAAGCCACCCCCCCCCCCCACAAGGTTTTCATCCGCACGACAGGGAGATGCAGCGGCGGCCGTGGGGCCTTCAGAAGTGACGCGGGTGCCGTGGGAGCAAGGTAAGTAAGTACAATCTGTGTGAGGAGCCCGGAAATATGAGGGGGGCATTTCAGGGGTCGGATAACCCTTTTAAGTAGTGCAGGGACACACACCCCCTTCCAACACACATACACACACAAGAGTAGGTGCTCGAGAATTGTTATCACATGGAGGATGCCAGTAGCTATTAAAACAGATATGTCAGGAGCGGTTACAGGTCCTTTTTAAAGCCAGTGTTGTGGAGGTTGCTGGACTATTTTCTAAAATAGTTCCTGTGTTCCCCATGTGCCTAAATTTGTCCAAAAAAATTAAAAATAAAAAAAATAAACAAAAGTTCAACACCGTGTTACTGTTGGTATTTTGTTGGCTTCGCAGATCTCCGAGTGAAGCGGGCTCATTCACAAACAACAGATCAATCCAAAAAGGTTTCCGAGTGTATATGTAGATGCGGGGATCCTTTTGAATGCACCCAAACGTCTGAGTAGCGTAGTAAGTCAGTCCTATTCACGAACAGACCTCCTGCGGAATTAAGGTTTGGCACACATAGTGAAGATCCACCAATTTCGGTATGCAAACACTGATTTATAATACTCACAAAGGTACAGCACAAATAAGCATTAAACCAGTCTTTAAAAGCGTCCACACGCTCTAGCTGCCCAACCTGGATTTCAGGGGCGATAAAAAAAAAAATGCAACAGCACTCTGCAACCAGAACTCTGCCCAAGATAGAAGCTATAGGAGGACATAAGTGTACGTTTTGATCAAAAGGTAATAAGCCACTCGCCACGCCAAGGCTGTCCCGTGAGTGGTCCTAACGCTAAATCTGACCTGTTATGGGCCATGACAGCCACATAAAATCCTCCTAACGCTGAATCTTACCTATTATGGGCCAGTATATTAAAGAACGCCTGTCCTATATCAGACCGTAGGACAACTAGATCTGTCATTCCACAGGTACTATGTACAGTATAAACTGTATATTAAAGACAGCCTGTCCTATATCAGACCGTAGGACAACTAGATTTGTCATTCCACAGGTACTATGTACAGTATAAACTGTATATTAAAGACCGCCTGTCCTATATCAGACCGTAGGACAACTAGATCTGTCATTCCACAGGTACTATGTACAGTATAAACTGTATATTAAAGACCGCCTGTCCTATATCAGACCGTAGGACAACTAGATCTGTCATTCCACAGGTACTATGTACAGTATAAACTGTATATTAAAGACAGCCTGTCCTATATCAGACCGTAGGACAACTAGATCTGTCATTCCACAGGTACTATGTACAGTATAAACTGTATATTAAAGACAGCCTGTCCTATATCAGACCGTAGGACAACTAGATCTGTCATTCCACAGGTACTATGTACAGTATAAACTGTATATTAAAGACACCCTGTCCTATATCAGACCGTAGGACAACTAGATCTGTCATTCCACAGGTACTATGTACAGTATAAACTGTATATTAAAGACAGCCTGTCCTATATCAGACCGTAGGACAACTAGATCTGTCATTCCACAGGTACTATGTACAGTATAAACTGTATATTAAAGACCACCTGTCCTATATCAGACCGTAGGACAACTAGATTTGTCATTCCACAGGTACTATGTATTAAAGACCGCCTGTCCTATATCAGACCGTAGGACAACTAGATCTATCATTCCACAGGTACTATGTACAGTATAAACTGTATATTAAAGACACCCTGTCCTATATCAGACCGTAGGACAACTAGATCTGTCATTCCACAGGTACTATGTACAGTATAAACTGTATATTAAAGACAGCCTGTCCTATATCAGACCGTAGGACAACTAGATCTGTCATTCCACAGGTACTATGTACAGTATAAACTGTATATTAAAGACCACCTGTCCTATATCAGACCGTAGGACAACTAGATTTGTCATTCCACAGGTACTATGTACAGTATAAACTGTATATTAAAGACCGCCTGTCCTATATCAGACCGTAGGACAACTAGATCTGTCATTTCACAGGTACTATGTACAGTATAAACTGTATATTAAAGACAGCCTGTCCTATATCAGACCGTAGGACAACTGGTTGGAGCAGGAGCCTCCATCCACTCTCTGGCTTGTGTACAGTAAGACAAATATTGTTGCACCCTGCTTTCCAAAGCCCCACCCTAAGTAGGAAACTTGCTTAGGCCTCATGCACACCACCATATGTATTTTGCGGTCCGCAAAAAATACGGATGACGTCCGTGTGCATCCTGTATTTTGCAGAACGGAACATCTGGCCCCTAATAAAACAGTCCTGTCCTTGTCCGTAATGCGGACAATAATAGGACATGTTCTATTTTTTAGTAGAACGGAAACAGAATGTACACGGAGTACCTTCTGTTTTTTTTTTGCGGACCTATTGAAACGAATGCTTCCTTATACAGTCCACAAAAAAAAACGGAACGGACGCAGGATGAAAATACATTCGTGTGAATGAGGCCTTGGGGTGGAAGAAATCAGCAGGAGAATTAAAGGTTGCATTCACACGACCGTATGTATTCTGTGGTCCACCAAATGTGGATCCGTAAAAAAAATACTGATGTCCGTGTGACGTCAGTATTGCATCTGGGTTTTTTTTCAGACCCATTGTAACAATGGCTATTCTTGTCCGCAAAACGGACAAGAATAAGACATAGTCTTTCTTTTTTGTGGAGATGCGGAACAGACGCAGACATGTCTCAGGATTTTCACAAGGCTGTATGTTTTATTATAACTATTACACATAGTGATGCATATACTGTAAATTGTATACTTGAAGTTTTACACCTGTTTTTATATGAATCCTGTATAGACTATAGATGTATTAACACAGCTTAAAGGGGTTGTCCTGCCATTTATATTGATGACCTATCGTCGGGATAGGTCATCAATATCTTATGAGCATAGGCACCCCTGCCGATCATCTGTTTGAAGTGGAGGCGCCACTCCATTCCATTCACTTGAATGGAGCGAATACTTGTAATTACACTACGCCACCGCTACAGAGAAGATGACACATAGTGTAGTTAAGAGGAAGCAGCGCTCGTGTGGTCATCACCTCCTCTTCAAGCAGTTGATCGTTGTGGTTGCCTGGTGCTCGGACCCCCACCGATCTATTATTGATGACCTATCCTGATGATAGGTCATCAATATAAATAGCATGACAACCCCTTTAACACTGTTGAAAATGGTTCCAGTGGGTGACTTGAAACGTTCCTTGTACATGGAGTGAATAAATTGGCGTGGACCCGTGGATTGCTGCTTATTCTCCCTCTTGGATATGGAGTTGATGTTTTGGAGTCTGGATCTCTGAAGCCTTACACCCACACTAGCAGTATGACTGCTTTACCATTGCTGCTCCATGGTTGGTATATACAATAGACAAGCTGCGTGGTGCTGTTTTTAGAAGATAACAGCCATGTTTTTCTAGGCCTGGACAATATCTTCTGGCTATGTTACTATTTACCCAGATAAAATAATGTGAAATAGCAACTTAAGCAGAAGATCAAAATAACTTTTAAAAAGTCTGCTTTACAAGGGGTGCAGGGGATGTGATACGAACAAGAATAGGACATGCTCTATTTTTTTTGCGGGTGCCACAGAACTGACATTTGGATGTGGACAGGACATATTTGTGGCCCCACTGAAGTGAAAAGGTCCATACCCGACCCGCAAAAAATGAGGATCGGATGCGGACCAAAAATATATTTGTGTGCATGAGCCCTTAAAAGGTAGTATGTAATAAGCAATATATGTGTGTGTGTAAAATATATATATGTACAATTTTTTGCCCTATAAGACACACCTATGTTTTAGAGGGGGGAAAAAAAGAAATATATAGTTTTCATCAGACCGGCGTTGTCAATAAGACCCCCATGTAAATACTGTATCAGACACTCAGATCAGACCCCCAATGTTTAGACCCCTATTCAGACCTTAGATCAGACCCCCAGACCTCAGAGCAGACAAAAACAATAAATCAACCTACCTTTCCTGCTCCGGACACCATCGGCGCTTCAGGGATCCACCTCCTGCTCTTCTGTGCTATTCTTCCTGCCGACGTCCTCACACTGTGTGCAGTCACAGCACATCGAGCAACAGAGGACCAGGAAGCGATGAGTGCAAAGCCCGGGGAGCGCTGCATTCACCGTTTCCCAGTCCTCCTGTACCAATGAGTGCTTCTTTAGTATTTGCACCATAAGACGCGCCTACATTTTCCTACCACTTTGGTGGTAAAAAGTGCATGCGGAAAATTAGGCGCAAAACCCCAGTCTTTGATAAATAACCCCCATCATTTGCATAATAAAAATATATATATTTTATCTGCAAGAGCACAACGGATGGCTATAAGAATGGTACTGTTGGAATCAGGTGAACTAAGCACTATTTGGCACTACGTTTGGCTGCATTGCAATGAAGCTGATGACTGACCCCCTGTAAGCCTTAAGCCTCATTCACACGTCCTTGCTCAAATCCGTTATCAGTGATGCCTCCGTGAAAGATCAGTGTGTGGTCTGTGTGTCTATTTTTTGCTGTCCGTGTGTCATCCGTGTTTCACAGACACTGCAGCTGAAAAATTTTCAATCATCTCTTTCTAATGATCCACGAAACACGGATGGCATCCGCGTTGCATCTGTGGTTTTCACGGACCCATTGACTACAATGGGTGTGATGGATCATTGAACAAGGACAAAATAGAGCATGCTTCCTTGCTAAAAACAAAGACCCACAGACCGTGGTAAAAAACCGAAGTGTGAATACGCCCATTAAAATGGATGGGTAGGTGTGCTGTCTGGAGTACAGCACACGTACGTGGAACACTGATGTGTGAATGAGGCTTTATGCACGCAGCCATATTACAGAAGTAATAGGGCTCTCATTCTAGTGTATGGGGCACATGCTGTTCCTCTGTTTGCCTCCAATTTCACACAGAGATTTTTCTGTCAGGCGAGAAAAAAGGTATCATCTTTCATCCAATTTCCTATGTGCGGAAGAATTTCTGGTATTGTTGGGATATGTGTTGTAAACAATTCTAATTGATTCTAAGTTTCTTCCACTTGACTTCATGCACTGTAATTATATTAAGTGCTCCATTGCAGAGCTTAGAGATGTATTTTAATGTTATGCTGTGTATAATAGTCCTATAAATAGAAAACCATATTCAGGGTAAGAATTAGACAAGCTATGCACATAAAAAAGCATAAACTAGCTGAGTCACTTAGATTGTTGTCGTTAAAGAGCAATATGCTGTCATCTCACTGGCACATTTAGGGTCTGTTCACAAGTCGCATATGTGTTGTGGATTTTCTGTTGCAGATTTGCACTTATAAAAGCTGAAACATACAGCATCACAGTACCAGCGAAGTGGATTCAATTACAAAATCCCATCCACGTGCTGTGGAAAAAAAGCATGCAATGGAATCTGCACATAACTTGACCCGCGGTATGTCAATTTATAATGTGGATTTCCACTGCGGATTTCACCCTTCGCAATACAGAGAGTGACATCTATGGCAAACATGGAGGGTCACACTATCCACAAACTCTATAACATTTGTGCATATTTTGCAGCAGATGTTTTAAGCTTATATTACACCTGCAGAAAATCATTCGATCATCGCTAACAAGCATTCATAGCGATGATCTGGCAGTGTAAGGCCCCTTTCACACGAGCGAGTTTTCCACGTGGGTACAATACGTGACGTGAACGCATTGCACCCGCACTGAATCCGGACCCATTCATTTCACTGGGTCCCTGTACATGAGCGTTGTTTTTCACACATTACTTCTCAGTTGTGTGAAAATCGCAGCATCTTCTATATTCTGGGTTTTTCACGCAAACAAGTCTGGATGCGATGCGTTTTTCACTGATGGTTGCCAAGCGATGTTGTTTGTAAACCTTCAGTTTATCACGCGCATGAAAAACGCATCAAAACGCATTGCACCCGTGTGGAAAAAACTGAACAACTGAATGCAATTGCAGACAAAATTGACTGAACTTTCTTGCAAAATGGTCCGAGTTTATCCGAACGCATCCGGACCTAATCCGTCACGCTCGTGTGAAAGAGGCCTAATACTGCCACCAATAACCTGATGAACACGCAAATGCTCATTCATCGGGTAATTGGAATAGCAGGTTTAAAAATTATTGTTTGCTGGCAGCAGAAAGTGCTGTGTAATCAAAGTGATCTGCTGCCGGAAAACAGTGATCCAGTATGGAGACAAGCGATGCCCGTATATTGCGGACGTGATGTTTGCGGGTCGTGTGTGCACCGTTTCATGGATGCGGACCCTTTCACTTGAATGGGTCTACAATCCAGAAGATATGGAATGGAAGGCCACAGAAGCACCAGTCAGCTGAAGTTGGCCTTTTGGGGCTCTGTCTAATTAGGGGTTCATCACTGTGTCCAAGCTTGAACCCTCCAGATGATTATCTGGTACTTTGGTGGGCCAGTCCGACCCTGAGTGTGTGACTGCCCTGTGTGAAGTATGCGAGTGGAGTCTGCGCAGAGTGTATGTTCAGCGAGTCTGTGTGTAGGTGCGCCAAGAGTGTCACTGGAGTGTGCAGAGTGTGTACGAACTGGATGCAGATAAATGAAAAACAGAAATGTGGACAAGGCCTAATACTTCTCTATTACGGGCTATGGAAAAACCATTAGAAGATCAGAGGTTATAGCCCTCAAAGACAAGTATTACACGGTTATTAATACCGGCGATTCGGGAGTGCTGTCAGTGCCAGTTCAGGTACCGTCTGCCGCGTGAAGGGGCGGCAATAGCAGCGAACGGGACCGATGAGAGAATAGAGGTCCACGTGCAACGCCAACCACCAGCGTGGGATTATCAGACAGGAGCAGCTCGGGAGGCATTTGTACTTCATACAGTAGAAAGTGTACGTTGTCTAGAGCGGAGGTACTTGACGCATATCATCCCCTGGTAAGACTGTTGCTATTTGGTTGACGGCAATTAAAGCAGTTATCACAATTAAGCGCGCACATTGTGGACATTCAAGTGACAATGTGACTTCAAGTTACAGCGGGACACCGCTTTTAATCAACAGAACAGACTGAGTACTATTAACAACTTTCTCAGTTCCATACGCATGTATCTGAGGCCAGTGCAATTAAGATAAAGGTGCTATCCACATTTATCTGTAGCAAATTAGTGAAGCCACTTTTAAGGAGGACTGTATAAGTTTACAATTCAAAGGAGGACTGTACATTACCCACATACAGAACGGGTTAAAATAGGAACTGCATGGTCTTTTTCTCTCACCAGATGGTGACTAACTGTCCTTGTACTTTGCGAGACCCTTATATATTTTTTAGGTCTGACGGGACCATTCTATTACTTGTTAGGGATACACCAACTACAGAATTTTTGGTTTTTAGTACCTTATTGTACCGAATTTTATGGTGTTTATTCTGTTTTATTCTAATAATAAATTATAATATTGTTCTCAGTATCCGAGAGTGCCCAGCTCCTTTCTTTATTCATTTTTGGCACTGTGTAGACTGGGTGAGTCTAAAAAACTGTGAGCACCTCATTTGGCAACCTGTTGTTCCTGTGCGACACCTCAGCTACAGAATATAGAACATGCTGCGTTTTTTCACACAATGCAGAACTGATGTGTGAAAAAAAACGCTCATGTACACAGACCCATTGAAATAAAATCAGGATTCAGTGCGGGTGCAATGCGTTCACGTCACGCATTGCACCCGCGCTGAAAACTCGCTCGTGTGAAAGGGGCCTAAAACTTGTATTTTATTTATTTGAATTCCTGCTCATACTGGGCTTTGAAGTCCAGGAGGAGGTCCTATCAGTGATTGACAAGCTTCTCTCTATGACTGTGTATACAGAGGTAGCTGTCAATCACTGATAGGACCGCCCCCTTGACTTCAAAGCCCAGAATTAGCAGGAACTTAAATGAATGAAATACAAGTTATACTGAATCTTTTCCTATAAAACTATATATCATTCTGCTCAGCTCCTCCTGTTCTATAACATGATGCCTGCAGGACAGGTTCACTTTAATAGTATGGGTTTTTGCACATGGCGATGCCCATGATGATGTGTATTTTTTTTTTCATTGGTTATGTACCATATTTTTCGCCCCAAAAGACGCACTTTTTTCCCCCAAAAATGGGGGAGAAATGCCCCTGCGTCTTATGGGGCGAATGCTGACATTTTACATCGCAGTCTGCGATGCTCCAGCATCACAGACTGCGATGTGTCAGCAGGGAGGGACTGGGAGGCTGGCGTTCGGCAATTGCGACAGGGGCAGGTTCATTCACTGTACTCTGACCCCGCTGCTCACAGTCTGCAGTATACTAACTAAAGATGCACCCTCACTTGTAATATCTACTCACTAACCGCTTCTGTAGAATGCAGGCAGGCCGGGTGGCAGCATAACACTCACTGATGTCATGTGCCTGCCAGGAGCCACAAGCTATACATTTACACAGTCACCGTATTTTTCGCCCTACAAGATGCACCTAGGTTGTAACAAAGAAAAATAAGAGAAAAAAATAATAATTTTTTCATCTGATCTGAGGTCTGATATAAAAAATGTTTCTTATTTTTCATTAGCAGAGAAAAAAAGAAAAAATATATTTTTCACCAGACCTCAGATCAGACTCCTAAATCGGATGTCCAATTCTCATCTGACCTAAAATAAGATCCCCAAACCTCATCAGACCTCCAAATCAGACCCCCAATGCTCGTATCAGACAACACAAATCAGACTCCCAGTGTCAGACCCACAGTGCTCAGATCCCCCCCATTCTCAGATCTGCCCCCCCATGCTTAGACCTGACCAACCTGTGCTCACACAAGACTCCCCCTTCCTTAGATGTGACCCCCATGCTCAGATCAGACCCCCATTGCTCAGATCAGGACCCCCATTCTCAGATCAGGACCCCTCCCCCATGCCCAGATCAGACCCCCATGCTCAGTTCTATAATTTAAAAAAAATCTCTTCCTTCTCCTGATCAGGCACTGGTCTCCTGTTCGGGCAGCTGCTACTTTGCAGGTCTGACACGCTCTCCACTATGACCTGATGGACACAGCATCGGGTCATAGTGCATGTCTTCATGTACTACGTTCTCACACTGTGTGCATCAGGACGTAGTGGAGAGTGAGCTAGAGCTGCAAAGTAGCAACGGTGCCCGATCAGGAAAAAATATATGAGCATGGGGTGGAGAGTGAGCCAGCCTGACTGCTTCCCAGCTCCACAGCAAGAGCCGCACTTGAAGAAGCAAAGAGCCACATGTGGCTCAAGAGCCACAGGTTGGCCACCCCTGCTATACTGCATATATCTGGATGGCACTGTTATGGGGTGGGGGATCTGTAAATGGCACTTTTATGGGAGGCATCTGTGGATGGCACTATTATAGGATAGGAGATCTGTGGATGGCACTGTTATGGGGACATCTGTGGATGGCACTGTTATGGGGTGGGGGGTCTGTGGATGGCACTGTTATGGGGTGGGGGATCTGTGGATGACACATATATAACAGTGGAAATCAAAATAGCGGTGGCAGCATCTCCCATAACTTCATCTTTATTGAGGACTTCACAGCAAAATAAGCAACGTTTCGGCTGTGCAACAGTTTCACATATATAGCAGTGTCATCCACAGATCCCCCCCCCCATAACCATGTCATCCACAGATCACTCATAACAGTGTCATCTACATATCTCCCATAACAGTGCCATCCACAGATCCTCCATAACAGTGTCATCCACAGATCCCCCCATAACAGTGTCATCCACAGATCCCACATAACAGTGTGACATCCACAGATCCCCCATAACAGTGTGTCATCCACAGATCCCCCATAACAGTGTCACCCACAGATCCCCCTTTAATAGTGCCATCCACAGATCCCCCCCATAACAGTGTTATCCACAGATCCCCCAAAACAGTGCCATCCACAGACCACCCTTAGTTCAAAACCCACCAAACCCACCTTTTGGTTAAAAATATTTTTTTTCTTATTTTCCTCCCCAAAAACCTAGGTGCGTCTTATGGGCCAGTGCGTCTTATAGGGCGAAAAATACGGTGCTTTTATTTTGATTTTTGTGGAAAGGGGTGAACTTTTATATTTTTAAAAACTTTTTTTAAACTTTTTTTTAAGTCACCCTTGGTGACTATAAATGTCATGAACCAGCAGGTTAACCTCCTCTAAGGACGTTTCTTAGTGAACCCCCACCCCCTAGTACCTCTGATGGTGGATATAGTGACCTGGTGTTACCATCAGGAAAGCCTATCTCTTGAGGTGGAGTGGCACACAAAGTAGCTGGTCTAGGCAGACCAGGGGGTACCACAACGAGGTACCAGAGGTACAGTCGTAGTCAACAGGCCGAGTCGTAAAAAGGGGCAGGACCGAAAGATGATGCAGAGACGAAGTCGAACAAGCAATAGGTCAGGGAAAGTGGCTCAGGTACAGGTGAGGGAATCCAGGTCAGCAACAGGAGCAGAAGCTGGAGGCACGTGGTAGAGTCCATGGCAAGGCACAAGTGGATTTGAGAGAAATCTAGTAATAATGGTCTTGGAGATAATGAGTAGACTGGTGGAAGCTTGCTATTTTACCTCCTTCTCTGGAGACAGGAGTCCTGTATAGGTTCTCGCCATCCAGCAACAAAGGGGATCCCCCCCCCCCCAAAACCCTGTAGTAGCCACATGGTTTCCTCTATGGCATGTATGGCCTTAGTCAAATAGTGCAGAATCTATTAATGCCCCAAAGAGACTTGGTTTATCTATATGCTTTCCAGCAAGTTGTAAAATTGTAATCAAGGTACTAGGAATGAGATCATAATCAGAAGACTTCAACAACAGAATGAAGAACCATACAGAACAAGTCAAATACAAGTAAAAATACAAGTGTGCAGTCAGATTGCAAGCAGGGGTGGGCTTGGCATTTCTGAGGCCAAAGCAAAGTTATGTCTGGGGGCCCTAATCAGGACAGCCAGCCAGGAATTGCTATTCCCAGCAGGGGTTCCCTGTCTGTCCATAACTGTATATGCATCCTTAGGTTCCAGTTCAATTTGAAAGCTGTGGCCAGAGATGAGCCAAATTCTCAATCTCTCTCCCCCAGCCCTATTGCAAAAGGCATATTTGAATTGGACATTACATACGGCACTGCATAACTGTTATCCAGTTATATTCAGTAATGTCCCCTTCCTCATCTTCTCCATTCAGACCAGACCCCCATGACAAAGTATTTAGGCCATGTCTTGTCTCTGCAAAGTTTGCAACAGAGATGTGGTAGATTCCTCACTTTTCTGACATCCCCCTCCCCCTGGTCCCCCAACAGTGTTATTCTGCTGCCACCTAAAATACTGTGCCCGCTGTGTCCCCCAGCCAGCATTCCCCCCTGTTTTATTATAATGCCCCAGCAATTCCCCCTGTATTATGTCCCCCAGCAGAGTCTCCTGCATTATTATAATGCCCCCGGCAGTGCTCCATGCATTAGTATGTCCCGCAGCAGTACCTTCTGCATTAGTATGTCCCCAACAGTGCCCCCTGCATTAGTATGTCTCCCAGCAGAGCCCCCCTGCATCATTATAATGTACTCGAAAGTGTCCCTGCTTTAGTTTAATGTCCTCCAGTAGTACACCATGCATTAGTATAAGGTCTCCGAGCAGGGCCCCAAGGCCCCCAGTAGTGGCTGCTGCATTACTATGGCCCCCAGCAGTGCCTCAATATCCCCAGTAGTGCCCATCTGCATTAGCATAATGTCCCCCAATTCCCCCGGTAGTGCACCCTGCATTACTATGTCTCCCAGAAGTCCCATGCCCCAATGTCAACTTACACTGTCCGACTCGCCTGTCATGGGACCCTATGCAATTGCGTGGTGGTCAAGACCCCCACTAATTACATGACAAGGCTGGGGTCATACAGTAAGTAATGCAGGACACATGGGGTCACTAGTTAATTTCACAAGCACAGGATTGTACTTAAACCACGTTAAAAGTCATTTCAGAATTAAAAGATTTTGTACAGTACAACAGAACAGTCCATTGAGTACACTTCAGGAGTCTTTTTCACACATGGTGTTACATGAAATTTGCAAATGTGTTAATTTGTTTCCTAGCTGCAGTAGACCTCACAAATGGAACACACTATAATCATTTTTTTAAAGTCCTGTCGTCTTATTGTGCCCTACAGTTATGTAAAACAGTTACCAGTACAGTGGCGTTGCTAGGGCTGGTGTCACCCGGTGCGGTAGAAAATTGTGTCACCCCCCCCTCTCTCTGCTTAGCCCCGCCCCCACGTCAGCTGTCTGTTTGCTATCTAAACCCCCATCCATGTTATCGCTTGGGTTCAAGTTGAGCTAATGTCCCCATAATGTGTGCAAGTATAAAATACCCCTATATAATGCCCCTAGTAAATGCCCACATAGTGCTCCTCTCCTCTTCCCCATAGTGCCCCCAGAATGTGGCAGTATAAGATTCCCCCATAGTGTCCCCCAGAATGTGCCAGTATTAAATGCCCCTTCTTAGTGCCCCCATAATGTGCCTATATAATATACCCCCATAGTATTCTTCTCCCCTCCAACACCATAGTGTCCCCATAATGTGCCAGCAATGCCCCCATAGTGTCCCCCATGTGCTAGCAATGCCCCCATAGTGTCTCCCATGTGCCAGCCATGCCCCCATAGTGTCCCCATGTGCCAGCCATGCCCCCATAGTGTCCCCCATGTGCCAGCAATGCCCCCATTGTGTCCCTCATGTGCCAGCAATGCCCCCATAGTGTCCCCCATGTGCCAGCAATGCCCCCATAATGTCCCCCATGTGCCGGCAATGCCCCTATATTGTCCCCCATGTGCCGGAAATGCCCCCATAGTGTTCCCCATGTGCCAGCCATTGCCCCAAAGTGTCCCCTTTATGCCAGCAATGACCCCCCAGCGCCTCACAGAAAAACAAAACACATACTTACCTCCATGGCAGCGATACGATGCAGGCCTCTTCTGGCCTGTGTCCCGAGCAGTACAGCTCAGGCGGAGCGATGACGTAACCGCGCCGCCTGCACCGGCTTCTGATAGGCTGCTGGCCTTGTACCGGCAGCCTATCAGAGGAACAGGGAAGAGAGATGCCTCTCCCTCCCCTGTGTCAGTGTTCATCTGTATCACGATACAGATGAATGTAGGTAGATAAGTGCTTCCATAATGCAAGTGCTCATCTCCTGGTGGTGTCACCCAGGGGTGTAGCTAGAAATGACTGGGCCCCACAGCAAAAAAAATTATGCCGCCCCCCCCCCACCGCTTAAGTTTTTTATGGGCCCCCCCTCCCGGATCTCCCACCCCCACGTACCTATCGGACCTCCCACCCCTTCCAGAGCTTCCACCCAAACAACCCTCCAGGACCTCCCATCCCAACATCCCCACACCCCTCCCTAGATCCCCCCATCAGTGTCATCCACACATCTCCCCATCAGTGTCATCCACACATCCCCCATCAATGTATTTTACACCCCCCCATCAGTGTCCCCCACAGATCCCCCCATCAGTGTCCTCCACACATACCCCCATCAGTGTCCTTCATACATCACCCCCATCAGTGTCCTCCATACATCCCCCCCATCAGTGTCCTCCACACATCCCCCCCATCAGTGTCCTCCACACATCCCCCATCAGTGTCCTCCACACATCCCCCCATCAGTGTCCTCCACACATCTCCTCCCCATCAGTGTCCTCCACACATCTCCCCCCCATCAGTGTCCTCCACACACCCCCCCCCCCATCAGTGTCCTCCACACATCCCCCATTAGTGTCCTCCACACATCCCCCTCATCAGTGTCCTCCACACATCTCCCCATCAGTGTCCTCCACATCTCCCCCCATCAGTGTCCTCCACACATCTCCTCCCCATCAGTGTCCTCCACACATCTCCCCCCCATCAGTGTCCTCCACACATCCCCCCCCATCAGTGTCCTCCACACATACCCCCATCAGTGTCCTCCACACATACCCCCATCAGTGTCCTCCACACATACCCCCATCAGTGTCCTCCACACATCCCCCCCATCAGTGGCATCTATACATCCCCCCATCAGAGCTTCATATACTATACAAAATGCCATTTGCTGAAGTGAGACAACCCCCTTAAGAAATATATAAAGAAGCAGGATTACCTATACATTGATACACTACTGATTAAAAGGATACCTGCATGGTCAAAATCCGTTGTGTCATTTTAGAGAGATAAGAGTTGTTAGCCCAGCGGTCCGTGCCGGTGCTGCTGCCCCTACCCGCGGGCACAGGCACCGGGCTCCCTCTTTCCCTCCTGCTGCCATGCGCCATGCTGACAAGCGTGGGCAGCAGGTAGCTCAACTGTTGTATCTGTGCTCCATGCCAGAGCTTACTTCCTGCTTGTCTATTTGTAAGGGCATGCATGGGCGTGTCTCTCCTCCCTTGTGAGGCAGCACGTACACACCCTCTATCTCCCCAGCCTATGGCTGGATTGCAGGAAGTATTTAAAGGCGCTTCCTATCCCAGGAAGGCACCTGAGCAACTCTTAGGTTTCTAGCTTGTTTAGTTTATTGTTTGAGCGAAGGTGTTCTGTTGATTTTTGTCATTCTGTGTACCAGACTTTGGATTCCATTTTACAGACTTGGCTTGATTGCCGCTTATGCACAGATTGCCACCATTAAAACATAGCCTTTATTCTAGTCACATTTAAAATTGAAATAACCTTATAAATACAAAAAAATAATTGTGAAGACAAAAATAAAAAAAATGTAAAAAGATAAAAGGGGTAATTTTGCATAGGTATAGACTAATTGTTTTCTGGGACTCTGTCCCTAGGTCTCACCCTATTCTTGATGGCCTGCCTACTAAACGGAATAGCTGCCCCGATAGGGTCGGTCCCGTATCAGGAACCTCCTATATACCCCTGGGCTGGCCCTTAGATAGACTATATTTCAAGGGTCACTTGAATAGTGCCCCATATTAGTATCAAATATTTTAGGAGTGATGGTAATTCCTGATGACTCTGTCTCGATAAGTTTCTTCACTTTAATCACAGGGCTCCTCAGGGGACATCTATTCAGTAGTTGATAGGAGAAATAAATAATATCTCCACTTAAAAGAATAATTTTGGAGTTGAGAGATTATATAAATCAATCTAATAACAGCAGAGGTTATAGTTTACTGAGGCCAAAAGAGGGATAATCATCCAGATTTAGATTAGATATCTGCATTATGTAGTTCTCTCCCCTCTCCCCCCTATTTTTTCTTTATATATGTGACAGATACCCATGCACAAGGTCAAGCTTATCTGACTCTATCTTATTACATGGCCAGTATTAAGTTTGATTGATTAATAATCACATCTTAAATCGGTATAAGATAAATATAGACACTTGTATAAACACTTGTACTTGCGTGTCCAATATCTATAGTAAGCTTGGTCTCCCGGGATTAGATAGCAGTAGTTTGCTCAACAGAAAAGAGGGGGCCGAGATGGGCCTGGCGTCCACGGTGGTATTGCCCTTTCAGCTTAGCAGGAAGGAGAAAGCCGATATGGGCCTGGCGTCCGCATTTGTGTCAATATTGCCGCTTGCCCTGATTCTGATCTACGCTTACAAACTTTGCCTGACTGCTGCCTGCTCTGACTTCTTCCTTCGTACCCTGACTACGCTTTCGTCTGATCAGCCTCTGGCCTCCCAGCATCCACTGGGTGTATTGTGTCATCTGAAGGTCAGTCCAGTGGGTCATCTGAAGGTCAGTCCAGTTCACACTCTGTTCCCGATTCCCTTGTGTTCCCCTCTGAGGTAGCACCTGGTACTCCCCTCGGGAAAGTCTCTCATCACCATCAAAGGTATCGTGTAGAGAACAAGGGGTGTGCTTAGACATTGCCCTCAGAGGGAGTTGGTCACGTGGGGCAGTGGGTTCACACCTGCTGCTTATAACAAGAGTTTTATCATACATGCAAAATAGTGCTTCATTGCACTGAGGAGTGTACCCTAGCCTTCTGTGCACTTCGGGTCCTACTATTGCACCATAGAATCTATAATTGGCACATGCGCAGTACATTTCCTTCTTACTTTGGCCATACGACACAAGATCGCAGTGTTGCGGTGCCTACATTGCAACTAATGAAAGTGAATGTTGGGAGGATTGGATTTCTGCCACCGTTGTGTCCTAGTTGCGGTAACCTGCAAGCTGCAACACAACCACATTCACTAGTAACATTTGTTGCAATGTTGCATTGAGATACTGATGTTTGGCCATATGACATGTCGCATGCCCCAAAGTCACCATGTAGCCCTAGGTCATATACTGACCCTGCTATAAAGGTCTAGCATTTATCTAATATATATGGCCAGCCTCATAGTGGTATATATACACAGGGCCGGCACGTCCTATAAGCGGACTAGGCCACCGTGTAGAGCGCCCCTTGGGAAGGGGCGCTGCTAGGAGTGCCGGCCCCGCCTTATGCTGCAGCCGCCCGAGCACTCTATATTGAGCCTCAGGCGGCTGCAGCACTGCCCGGGCTGGTGCGTCCATGAGGGCGCACCGCCTGGGCGCAGCAAGAGAAGAGGAGCTGACAGGAGGGAAGCTCTCAGCGCTCCCTCCTGTCACTCTATTGTAGCGTGGCCGAGCCCTGTATCCTGTACCCGGCCGGACTGACATGGAGTGCGCACACAGTGTGCACTTCTTGTCAGTCCCCTCGGGGACAGGAAACAAAAGCTCCTGTACCCGTGGACCATACAGAGCTCGGCCGCGCTACACCAGAGGTAGGGGGGAGAAAGAGAATGACAAGGAGGAGGGGAGAATGAAAAGGGGGGAAAGAGAATGACATGGGGGGGGTGAAGAATGACAAGAGGGGGGAAAGAATGACAAGGGGGGGTGAAGAATGACAAGAGGGGGGAGAGAATGACAAGGGGGGGGTGAAGAATGACAAGGGGGGGTGAAGAATGACAAGAGGGGGGAGAGAATGACAAGGGGGGGTGACAAATGACAAGAGGGGGGAGAGAATGACAAGAGGGAAAGAGAATGACAAGAGGGAAAGAGAATGACAAGGGGGGGGGGGAGAATGACAAGAGGGGGGAGAGAGAGAACTGGCGTTAGTTAAAGGGGTTCTGCAGTTTATTTAAACTGATGATCTATCCTTTAGATAGATCATCAGCACCTGATCGGCAGGGGTCCGACACCCCTGACCCCCGCCGATCGGCTGTTTGAGAAGGCAGCGGCGCTGGCAGTAGCACCTCGGCCTTCTCGCTGTTTACCGCAGGCGCAGTGACGTCACGACTAGTATCGCTGGCCTTGGCGGGGCTAAGCTCTGTTCACTTGAATGAAGCTTAGCCCCGCCCAGGCCAATGATACTAATCGTGACGTCACTGCGAGAAGGCTGAGGCGCTACTGCCAGCGCTGCTGTCTTCTCAAACAGCTGATTGGCGGAGGTCCCGGGTGTGGGACCCCTGCCGATCAGTTTAAATAAACTGCAGAACCCCTTTAATATGGCAGATCATATGGGTGGGGCATTGTGATGTCACATGGGGGGGGGGGGCAAACTTTTCTTTTGCCTAGGGCGGCAAAAATCCTTGCACCGGCCCAGTGGCGTAACTAGAAATGACTGGGCCCCACAGCAAATTTTTGAATGCCCCCCCCCAGTAATTTTTTCACAACCCCTTCCTTTCATGCCGCACCCTTTCCTTTGGCTAGTAAAGATCGCTCTCTCAGACCAGGCCCGGCAGCTGTTTCATCCGTTTTCTACACTGTCTATATTGCCACTGTATATAATTTCATTGTGTAATACTGTTGAGGGGCCCTGACAAAATCTTTTAGTACTTCTCCTCCTTTTGGATGGGCCCCTTCTGGGTCAGGGCCCCAAAGCAGCTGCTTCACCTGCTTCCCCTATAGTTATGCCCCTGATACACAGTACTGGAGAAGCTGTGAAGATGATAAAAGGAATAGCAAATAGTCTTTACCAAGTTACAGTAGGTAACAGCCTACACCTCAGAGTTTGTAACATGTTGCTAATTTACTTGTCTTTTGTTCTCTTTTGATAACAATATACAATGAACTATACATTCACCTTGGCAAGTATTGTCATGCATAACTTCTGACCTGCTGGCAAGCAGACTTGTGTCATGCTCTAGTGGCTATACGCTGTGAATCAAGGCTATTGTTGTTCACCGGGTATTATTACATCTTAGAGTAAGAAGAATAGGGAGCCGTGTGATGTAAAGAATGGCCAAATCCATTATTTAGTCCATTCTGAAATAATGTTTAAAATATTTAAAACCATGCTGATGTCAGATAAATTTACATACAGTCAGAACCTTGACAGTTTCATCAACACATATCGTTAATAGTCTCACACCTTTGTGTGGCTTGGTTTCATATTCATTACTATATAAACTTTGGATAGGGTACATGTACCAGTTTCCTGCATCCCTTTAAAATGGTATTAACTTTTTCATTGTTCGATGTAATGCAGCATAAATATCACGGCGATCCATCAGGAACCTCCATTGCAGATTCCGTCAAATTAGATGGAAAACTAATGGACACTTTGGCTTAACCTGAAAGACCGCATTATAAGTCATTGGGTTTGTTGGGCACCACTGCTATCCAGTGTGAAACAGATCCAGCAGAGGTTTATGGCTTTTGTTAAAAATGGAAACCGCAGTTCAGATGTGAACATGGACTAAAATTCTTTGCTGGCATCACACATAAAAAACAGTATTATTGGGAGTTCTGCTCTGTGTCATGCAACATTTTGATTTGGGGGTACTAGCTCTCATTGGGGAGAGAGCCCCTTAATTGACGTGAGGAGACTTATGGGCCATACATGCTCCTCTGGAATTCTGGGAAGAAAGGGAAGCAAATGAGCTCTTAACAAGCCCTGCCTCTATCCTATCAGTCAATGTTAAGCCCATACTCTCTGCTCTGCACTGATGGGGGGCAATTGCAACATATCAATACCGCAAGGGAATCACATGAGGCTACGGTGGGCTGATGGGGGTAGTAGTTGATTTACTCACGGTTAGCAAAGCCTCCCTGGGCTGGCGTGGATGGGAAGACAGCACAAAATCCTCCGGGGCACCCTCGGTTGCAGGGAACACCAGCCAGATGAAGGTTGAGGTGCCCTTGATGGTGGTGGTGTGTAGGGTGCTGGTGGTAGCTGTGCCCCTGTGTTCGTGACGCCAGCACCTTAAGGTGCAAATGTTGGTGGTAGTAGTAATGATGATATAGAATAAGGAGACTAGAGCTTGTAACAAACTCCCAGTACTTTACTGAAGCTGATCCACAGGTCATCAATGTATGCAAAAGGCATTTACATCAAGGCAGCTTTTGCAGTTATTCAGATTAGTTCCCAGAAGTTGCATAAGGAGTAGTTTCCTATGACAATCAGTCTTTCTCTCTTATTTCTCTAAGCTGGAGGGATGTACTATGTCTGCTGTACTGTATAATCATATACTTCTGTATCCTCTTCTAGGAATACTATATTCTGACAGATGGCATTTCTGGTTCTGGTAATGGTGGACAGCTTGTAGCTTAGAATCTCTCCACCTGATGCAAAGGAGACTAGAGTCTGATAAACGACAGTTATCTTCCTTTGTCAATATTCTCATCCCCCCTCTGAGATGCCTGGTTCTTCTGTAATCTTTTCCCTTCTATGGGCTGGTGCATGGAAATAACTATGGAGTTTTTATAACTCTGTGAAATGGCTGCTGAGGTTCAGCTTGTCCTCAGACATCACACACTGACCTTCTTCTTCCTGCACTGTGTATGTGTAGGGCAGAGTCAGCCCTGGGAGGCTTGTTAGAACCTCCTCCTCCCTATACAACTTTATGATAACACATTTACAAGCACAATTTACATGAAACACGATCACAGTATTAAGCAGTGTGTTTAAGGACACTGCACAATCACCCTGAAACAGCTGTCTGCAGATGAGGTGCTGGCTTATTTAATACCCAAGTCATGTCTCCAGGCCTATTTAATGGGTCGAACATTGACTGATAGGATAGCTGCCTTACATCTGGTGGCATTAGAGGCAGAGCTTGTTAAGAGTTCATTTGCATCCCTTTCTTCACAACATGTTGAAGAATACTTTACATAATGCGCTAAATCAGGGATGCACAACCTTCTCTGGTCTGAGGGTCACATTCTCGGATTGGGCCAGTCCCAAAGTACACAATTGAACTAAATTGGGGTAATAACATCTGAGTCAGAAGTATTTGCCATAAACGTCTGATAGGTGCCGATTCTAATCCCAGGATTCTCATCTATTAGGAGAATGGAGGCCCCCTTCTCCCCATTCACCCTTCGGAATGGAAGAGACCATGTATGCATGTGACTCTTTCCATTTTACTTTAAACGGGTTCTCCAGTAATGACTTAAAATGGCTGGTCACCTTCACTAGAAGAGCTGCCTAGCGGGGTGAGGGGGCAAGGCCTCACTACACACTACACTCTGGCATTTACTTACTACACATTGCTGCTCAGCCATGATGGCAATGGTTAAGCAGGATCACATCAATACCATCTGTTGTAGAGCAGTGTAGTGTATAGTGGGGCCCTGCCCCTCACACCTTTCTCCAGGAATCTTTGCAATTGCAGGCAAACAGTCCTGCTCACATTCTATGACACATTGCTTGCGCCAGTTTTAAATCATTCCCTTCAAACCCGTTTAAGTGAATTACTGAAAAAGTCAGGTATGTCAGTACTCCCGTACATTACAATGAAGATAGCCGTACTTATGCATAGCCACATCTTCTCCTTTCTGAAGACCGACACAGGGGTCAGGAGACTCTCTGATCTAAAGGACATCCAAAGATGGCTACACAATGCTGCATTAATTCTTGCCTGTCTATGCCACTACATGCTACTTCTCGCTAACATAGGAAATACATTTGAGCAAGCATATCTGTAACCAAATGGCTGGGGGGCTGTACAGAATGGTATCGCAGGCTGCATGTGGCCCCTGGGCTGCAAATCTACATAGTTGTGCTGGGAAGTCCAGTGTTTGCATCAGTACGGCAATCAATGACAAAAAAAAGAAATATTACATCTAGACAGAAATGTTGAAACTCGGTATACAGTTATGTCTGAGGCAGATACTGTACATAAATGGTTACAGGTGTGGTCTGACGAGACACAAAAGGGTGTAAAGTGCTTCCCCTGCTGCCTTACTAAAAGGCTCTCGAAGGCTATTTTTGGGTAGCGTACCTCTTGTTGAGGGATTATTGACTGCTAGACATGCCTCTACAATGTACCTGAAGATATTTTGTCCAGTTGACAGACTGAAAGAGGGTTCATCTTTTGGAGAGAAAAAGGAAGGTTGTTTTAACAAATTGCATGCCATCTAGGTGTTGGGAGCAGTGGTTATGTGAGGGTACTCACACATGCGAACAGGCTCTGTACAGCCCAGACAGACCACCAGTAGAAACAGGGCCGGCGCCACCCATAAGCAGAGTACGCCATCGCGTAGAGCGCACTCTTGCTGGGGGTGCCGGCTCCCGCCCGGGCTGACGCGTCCCTGTGTGCGCACCGCCCGGGCGCAGTATTAAGGCAGACAGTGTGAGCACTTCCCTAGTGTCAGTCCCTGTGGAGTAGCGTGGCCGAGCTCTGTACAGTCCGCAGGTACAGGAGCTTTTGTTTCCTGTACCCGGCCGGACTGACAGGAAGTGCTCACTTAGTGTGCACTTCCTCTCAGTCCGGCCGGGTACAGGGAACAAATGCTTCTGTACCCGCGGAACCGGACAGAGCTCGGCCACGCTACTCCACAGCGACTGACACTAGGGAAGTGCTCACACTGTCTGCCTTAATACTGCGCCCTACTCCACAGGGACTGACAGGAGGTACAGAGTGACACAAGGGGGGAGGGGGGAATGAGAGTGATGGGGGGTGAGAGTGACAAGAAGGGGCGGCCACACCACACCAGAAGGACTGACAGGAGGGAACAGAGTGACACAAGGGGGGCAAGAAAGAGAGTGACTAGGGGGAATAAGAGTAATGATGGGGTAATGAGAGTGACAAGAAGGGGAAAAGAGTGACACAAGGGAGGGGGGTGAGAAAGAGAGTGACTGGGGGGGGAGAGATTGACATCCATCACACACTGCATCCCTTACACACACGGAAACACAATGCATCTCTTAGGCTCCATTCACACGTCCAAGTGTGTTTTGCGGATCCGCAAAACACAGACACCGGCAATGTGCGTTCCGCATTTTGCGGACCGCACATCGCCAGCACTCTCATAGAAAATGCCTTTTCTTGTCCGCAATTGCAGACAAGAATAGGACATGTTCTATTTTTTTGCGGGATGGTAGTGTGGACCCGGGAGTGTGGATAGAAATAAATTGGTCCGCAATTCCATTCCGCAAAATGCGGAACAGAATTGTGGATGTGTGAATGGAGCCTTACACATGCAAACACAGATTCACAGAACGCACTCTGTACACACATTCAGAAACACACAACACAAACCTTATACACAAACATGAACTTCTTTCTATCCCTTACACACACACACTGCATCACCTACACATACTGCATCACCTACACACTGGTGTCCCTATACACTCCACACACACACACTGCATCCACTACACACACACTGCATCCACTACACACACACTGCATCCACTACACACACACTGCATCCATTGCACACTGGTCTCCCTATACACTCCACACACACTGCATCCATTGCACACACTGCACACACACTGCATCCACTGCACACTGGTCTCCCTATACACTCCACACACACCACTGCATCCACTGCACACACACTGCATCCACTGCACACACACTGCATCCACTACACACACACACTGCATCACCTACACACACTGCTATCCCTATACACTACATCCCATAAGCACACACATTAGATTCTCTACAGCAACACATAACACATCCCCTACACACTTTGAACAAACTCATGGGTGGAACTTGTAGGTGGACTTATGGGTGGGCCTTATGGGCATACTTACCGTCAGGCCCTGGGGCCCAGACCTCGAGCTGTGTAAAGGGCCCCAAAAAATGGAGCCGCTTCCCGTTCTTCCAGAACATTGATTTTTGCCTCCAGAGAGCCTGTCCCACACCAGACCAGTGGAGCCAGAGCCCATCATCATCCTCATCTGGGTGTAAGTAGGCGTTCTAGTACATTATTCGTGGCACTAGTCTCTAATTTACCTCACATTAAAGGGACACTATAGTCCCCAGAACCACTGCAGCTAAATGTAGTGGCTCTAGTGTCTATAGCCTTTCCCTGCAGGCTTTTTAATGTAAACACGGCGGCACTCGCGTTAGTTATTATGGCAGATCATATGGGTGGGGCATTGTGATGTTACATGGGGGGGGGGGGGGGGCGGCAAACTTTTCTTTTGCCTAGGGCGGCAAAAATCCTTGCACCGGCCCTGAGTAGAAAGGATCGCTTATTCCATCAACAGGCATGAGTGGCAACCCATAGTTTTACTGTCCCTTATCCAGGCACAGGTGGTACCTTCGTTACACAACCCTGTCTCTTCCTGGACCATTTCCAGGTACTTAGCAGAAGAAAATTTGGTGTCATGGTGCCCATTATTTGTCCTGCCATTGACAGCCAGCCCTTCGTTTGCAGATGGACTGGAACTGTATTGTCTTTAGATGTAAATCCATATTCTGTTTGGGATCTGATGATTTTCAGATTCCAGTATAGAGGCCTCGTGGTAAGCACTCCAATCCTACCTTTGCTGTGGAGCAACACACTGCCCCAACTGCTGATGTGATGATCTGGGGAGCCAACGCCTACGACAGTAGGTCACTCGTAGTAGTGAAACGAGAGATGCTAACAGATCAGCGATATATGCAGGACATCCTGCAGCCACATGTGTTCCCTCTCATGGCAGGGCTTCCAACTGACATTTTTCAGCAGGATAATATTCACCCACACACATCAAGGTGTTCCCAGGAATATCTCCGGCAGATTGCAACACTTCCCTGCCCTTTCTGGTCACCAGATTTATCGCTAATCAAGCATTTATGGGACCAGCTGGGAAAACAGCTTCTACAACCTACGAGTGTGCTGGATATGCAGGCCCAACTGCAACATCTATGGGCGAATGTTTATCAAGACGCCCAACAGAACTTGTATGCTTTCATATCTCATCTTGTATACAGGCTAAAGGTAGCCCAACAGGATACTACAGCCTTCAGTTGTACCGTTTTCTTTAACCACTTCAGCCCCCCTAGCTTAAACACCCTTAATGACCAGGCCACTTTTTACAATTCCGCACTACACTACTTTCACCGTTTATTGCTCCGTCATGCAACTTACCACCCAAATGAATTTTACCTCCTTTTCTTCTCACTAATAGAGCTTTCATTTGGTGGTATTTCATTGCTGCTGACATTTTTACTTTTTTTGCTATTAATCAAAAATGACCGAAATTTTTGCAAAAAAATGACATTTTTCACTTTCTGTTGTAAATTTTTTTTTAAAAAACTACATTTCTATATAAATTTTTCTCTAAATTTATTGTTCTACATGTCTTTGATAAAAAAAAAGTCCAATAAGTGTATATTTATTGGTTTGGGTAAAAGTTATAGCGTTTACAAACTATGGTGCAAAAAAGTGAATTTCGGCATTTTGAAGCAGCTCTGACTTTCTGAGCACCTGTCATGTTTCTTCATGTGCTAGAATGCCAGGATAGTATAAATACCCCCCAAATGACACCATTTTAGAAAGAAGACACCCCAAAGTATTCGCGGAGGGGCATGGTGAGTTCATGTATAATTTCATTTTTTTTCACAAGTTAGCGGAAAATGACACTTTCTGAGAAAAAAAAAAAGTTTCAATTTCTGCTAACTTCTGGCAAAAAAAAAGAAATCTCAGACGGACTCACTATGCCCCTCAGTGAATACCTCAGGGTGTCTACTTTCCGAAATGGGGTCATTTGTGGGGTGTGTTTACTGTTCTGGCATTTTGGGCGGGGCTAAATTGTGAGCCTCCATGTAAAACCTAAAGGTACTCGTTGGAATTTGGGCCTTTACGCACTCAGGCTGCAAAAAGTGTCACTTATGTGGTATCGCCGTACTCAGGAGAAGTAGGGCAATGTGTTTTGGGGTGTATTTTTACATATACCCATGTTGGGTGAGAGAAATATCTCTGTAAATTGTCAACTTTGTATAAAAATTTTTAAAAGTTGTCGTTTACAGAGATATTTTTCACACACAGTATAGGTATATATAAAAATACACCCCAAAACACATTGCCCTACTTCTCTGAGTACGGCGATACCACATGTGTGCCACTTTTTGCAGCCTGGGTGCGAAAGGACCCTAAAACCAATGAGTACCTTTAGGATTTCACAGGGCATTTTTACGCATTTGGATTCCAGACTTCTTCTCACGCTTTAGGGGCCCCTAAAATGCCAGGACAGTATAAATACCCCACATGTGACCCCATTTTGGAAAGAAGACACCCCAAGGTATTCCGTGAGGGGTATGGTGAGTTCATGTAAAATTTTATTTTTTGTCACAAGTTAGTGGAATATGAGACTTTATAAAAAACAAAATGAAAAAAAAAAAAATATAAATTTCCGCTAACTTGTGCCAAAAAATAAAAATTCTGTGAACTCGCCATGCCCCTCACGGAATACCTTGGGGTGTCTTCTTTCCAAAATGGGGTCACATGTGGGGTATTTATACTGACCTGGCATTTTAGGGGCCCCTAAAGCGTGAGAATCCAAATGCGTAAAAATGGCCTGTGAAATCCTAAAGGTACTCATTGGTTTTAGGGCCCCTTTGCGCACCCAGGCTGCAAAAAAGTGTCACTCATGTGGTATAGCCGTACTCAGGAGAAGTAGGGCAATGTGTTTTGGGGTGTATTTTTACATATACCTATACTGCGTGTGAGAAATATCGCTGTAAACGACAACTTTTTACATTTTTTGATTCAAAGTTGTCAATTTACAGAGATATTTCTCTCACCCAGCATGGGTATATGTAAAAATACACCCTAAAACACATTGCCCTACTTCTCCTGAGTACGGCGATACCACATGTGACACTTTTTGCAGCCAAGATGCGCAAAGGGGCCTAAAACCAATGAGTACCTTTTAGGAGGGCATTTTTACGCATTTTTCTTCTCACGCTTTAGGGCCCCTAAATTGCCAGGGCAGTATAAATACCCCACATGTGACCCCATTTTGGAAAGAAGACACCCCAAGGTATTCTGTGAGGGGCATGGCAAGTTCATAGAAGATTTTTTTGGCACAAGTTAGCGGAAATTGATTTTTTATTGTTTTTCTCATAAAGTCTCCCTTTCTGCTAACTTTTGACAAAAAGTTAAATTTTCATGGACTCACTATGCCCCTCAGCGATACCTTGGGTGTCTTCTTTCAAAATGGGGTCATTTGTGGGTGTTTGTACTGTTCTGGCATTCTGGGTGGAGCTAAATTGTGAGCAGCCATGTAAAGCTAAAGGTACTCGTTGGAATTTGGGCCCCTTTGCGCACTCAGGCTGCAAAAAGTGTCACTCATGTGGTATCGCCGTACTCAGGAGAAGTAGGGCAATGTGTTTTGGGGTGTATTTTTACATATACCCATGCTGGGTGAGAGAAATATCTCTGTAAATTGACAACTTTGAATAAAAAATTTTAAAAGTTGTCGTTTACAGTGATATTTCTCACACACAGTATGGGTATATATAAAAATACACCCCAAAACACATTGCGCTACTTCTCCTGAATACGGCGATACCACATGAGTGACACTTTTTTGCAGCCAAGATGCGCAAAGGGGCCCTAAAACCAATGAGTACCTTTAGGATTTCTGAGGCCATTTTTACGCATTTGGATTCTCACGCTTTAGGACCCCTAAAATGCCAGGACAGTATAAAAACCCCACAAGTGACCCCATTGTGGAAAGAAGACACCCCAAGGTATTCTGTGAGGGGTATGGCGAGTTCACAGAAAAAAAAAAATTTGGCACAAGTTAGCGGAAATTGATTTTTTTTTTTTTTTACAGTCTCATATTCCACTAACTTGTGACAAAAATAAAATTTCACATGAACTCACCATACCCCTCACGGAATACCTTGGGGTGTCTTCTTTCTAAAATGGGGTCACATGTGAGGTTTTTGTACTGCTCTGGCATTTTAGGGTCTCCGCAATCATTACACGTATGGCCAGCATTAGGAGTTTCTGCGATTCTCCTTATATTGAGCATACGGGTAATGAGATTTTTCCCGTTCAGCCTCTGGGCTGAAAAAGAAAAAAATGAACGGCACAGATTTCCTCATTCGCATCGATCAATGTGGATGAAAAATCTCTGCCCAAAAATGTGCAAAAATAAAATAAACGGCACAGATTTCCTCATTCGCATCGATCAATGTGGATGAATAAATCTCTGCCAAAAATGTGCAAAAAAAAAGTAGTAAGGCCCCATTCACACGTCCGCAAAAATGTCCGCATCTATTCCGCAATTCTGCGGAATAGATGCGGACCCATTCAGTGTGAATGGGGCTGGCGGTGATGCGGAGAGCACACTATGCGCTCGCCGCATCAGCATTTGCGGAGCTGCGGCCACAAACTTCCGGGTTTCGGCCACCAAACATCCGGCCGCAGCTCCGCAAAAGATAGAGCATGTCCTATTCTTGTCCGCAGTGCGGACAAGAAAAGGCATTTTCTATAGTTCTGGCAATGTGCGGATCCGCAAAATGCGGAAAGCACATTGCCGGTGTCCGTGTTTTGCAGATCCGCGGATCCATGGATCCGCAAAACACATACTGGACGTCTGAATGAGCCTTACAGGGGGTAATTAGTGTCAGGGGGGTGACATGGGGTGATCGGGGGTTAATCAGGGGTTAATCAGTGACGGGGTTGGGGGGGATGGATGGGGGTGGGGGGTCTGTGTGGTGATTGGTGCACTTATAAAAGTTTCCTTTGGTGGTCCCAAGCAAAAGGGACCACCAAAGGAACGATCAGCAAGCATATCAGACGCTGTTAACAAAACAGCGTCTGATATGCCATTTTTTTAACTCCTACAGCCTGCCAGCGCACGATCAGCGCTGGCAGGCTGTAGTTTACCTTCTCCCCGACGCGATCCTGTGAACGCGCGCACGCGCGTGTTCACAGGAAATCGTCTCGCGAGATGACGCGCCCGCGCGTCAAAGAGGAACAGACCGACCGCCCACAGGACGCAATCCTGCGTTAGGCGGTCGGTAAGAAGTTAATGCTGGGTTTACCTGGATTCGCCGCATGAAAAGCTCTTATCAATCTATGAGCTTGAATGGTTAGCTGGTTCCCAGAACCTTTCTTCTGAGCCATAACCCTGTTATTCAACAAAATAATGGAGCTGTTTGTCATGCCACTTAGAGTCAAGGATCTTCTGAATCACATACTCAGGCTAAACATGGACAAAAACAAGTGAGGTTCTACAGACAGATCTTTTAAAAGGAGACATAGGCTTAAATAGACAATCATAAAAGGTCTTGGATGTTTTCAAGCTTTGAGGCAAGTCCAATATAAAGGAAGCTGTTTTCTTTAGTATCTTAAAAGGACAAATAAACCTAGGACCCAACTTGCCACATAGTTACCTTAGTTCTATCTGCACCCTGAACGTATGTGGCCTGCAGTAAAGATCAGACTTGCATTTAGCACAAAGCACAGCTGAGCCTTAGGATCCTGATACACAGGCAGATGATTGTTGGGAGGGAAGCGTTCAATCGCCTGCTAGAAGAGAAGACCGCTGCTATTATATGCAGCAATCTTCTCCTCAGTATAGGGACGAGTGATGGCTAATGCGTATAGGGACGAGCGATCGCTAATGTGTATAGGGACGAGTGATCGGTAATGCGTATAGGGACGAGCGGTCGCTAATGCGTTGCTCTTCCCTATACTGTCTCAATGTTTGCCGGCAGCAGAGCGCCTATTACGGCGCAATCTGCCGCCGGCCAACCAGGATTTTCTAACATGTTAAAAGATTCAGATTACCCGATGAATGAGTGTTTGCCCATTCATCGGGTAATCGGCGGCAGTATTATACTGCCAGATGATAGCTAACGAGCATTCATACAAACGAGTGTGAGTGATCATCTTAACGATAATCTGCCCGTGTAATAGGACCTTAAGACTCTACGGACCTCATTCCACATTGACCTAAGCATCTTGATCCTCACTCGGAGCAACAGAATTTCAAAACTCACACTACCAGTAAATAAAGATGCATTTGGATGAAAACCACAATTACAGAAAAATGGAGAGATATTTTAGTGGATATTTGACACAAAGTATTCTAAGCAAACTCTACCCATAGGAGAAAGGGAAACCAATCATCGTATACTGAAATTCTAAGACATAACACCAGAGATATTGCTCTGATGTCCGGTCTACTCTCTCAGTCAGACCGTTAATCTGGGGATGATAAACGGTGGAGTAGCTCAGAGCAATACTTAACTTAGCACAGAAAGCTTTCAGAAACCTGCCTACAAACTGGGAACTCCTATCAGACACAGTGGGGCAAGTTATCAAGTCCCGCACTCAGGAATTGTGTACTTTTTGAATTTTATACCACTCACTCCAGTTTAGAAAAATGTGTGCAAACGCAGACATGGTTAGCTACGTTAAACCTGGGGTGAAACTAATTAACACTGCAACTTTTTTTTTATAAAAGGTCAATGTAATAAATCTGGAGTAAATCTAATTTAAAAAAAAAGTTGCAAACTCACTCCAGTAAGAGGGTGGGTTGAAAACCCGGAGAGACATTTCTACACTACAATGTTCCATTTAAAGATGTGGGGAGATCGATCACAACTGAAGTAAATGGAAACTGGCTTAGTTGCCTATAGCAACCAATCAGATTCGACCTTTCATTTTCAAAAGAAGCTCTAAAAAAATGAAAGGTGGAATCTGATTGGTTGCTTTGGGCAGCTAAGCCAGTTCTACTTTACACCAGTCTTGATAAATCTAGCCCAGTGTGTGACATTTCATAAATGTGGCCAAAGTCCACAAATGCGGACTTAAAGTGGTTGTTCTATCTCAGACAATGGGGGCATCGCTAGGACTTCATAATATACCAAAAAACATTGGGGGAATCTATCTTGAGGGTAATATTTGAAGTCAGTTTTGCTTAAAGGGATATTCCCATCTCAGACAATGGGGGCATATCACTAGGATATGCCCTCATTGTCTGATAGGTGCGGGTCTCACCGCTGGCACCCGCACCTATATCGAGAAACAGACCCCCGAAAGTGAAGGAGGGCGCACTGCACATGCACAGCCGCCCTCCATTCATTTTCTATGGGGCCGGCGAATATAGCCGAGCGCTCGCTCGTCTATTTTCGTCGGCCCCATAGAAATGAATGGGAACATGGGCCGCGCATGCGCGGTACGCTCCTATTCACTTCTTTGGAAGCAGAGCTTGGTGGTGGACGGACCCCAGGGAAATCTGGGGTCCTCCAGCCACAGCTTTCCCGCTCCGTTCTCGATATAGGTGCGGGTCCCAGCGGGAACCGCACCTATCAGACAATGGGGGCATATCCTAGCGATATGCCCCCATTGTCTGAGATGCAAAACTGACTTCAAATATTACCCTCAAGATAGATTCCCCCAATGTTTTCTGGTATATTATGAAGTCATATTCCCCAATAAGCCTTTCCGCATCTTTTCTGGCTACCATATTGATTAAGACAAGGCCTTACATATCTTAATGATATCCGGATGAACAGGCAACTAGTTACTGTGACACTCTGAAAGAACAGCAGACCTAAGATTTGTAGAGGCAAATAATAGTTGAGTGGGTTTCTATGGAGGTGTTGAGATTAAGCCTGTAAGAGTAAATGAGAAATGTCCTGCATTAACCCCTCCACAATCCTATCAGGAGAAATGACAGAAGAAGGTACTAGAGTCTTTACATGCCATTGTAAAAACTACAAGAAAAGGAGTCAGCTTTTAGATTTTTGGAACCTGGACAGAAGATAATAACAAAACCTAGAGAAAAACAAGGCCTATATAAGCCTGCCTGGAGTTAAGCATCTTAGCAGACTCTATATGCAAGAGGTTCTTATGATGTATATAAAACACAGCTCTAAACTCGGTTCCTTCCAATCAATGTATCCAGTCTTCAAAAGTCCATTTTACTGCCAACTTCTGTTTAACCACATCATAGTTTAGTTCTTCAGTAGAAAACTTATCAGATAAGAAGGAACATGAATGTAATCTATGATCCTGAGGATGCTCTTGTGAAAATCAAGCCCTTGCGCCCACATCAGATGCATCACCTCAACAATTAACTGCAGCTCAACATCTGGAATCTCTGGATGTCTCAATATTGGACCAGAAGATAATATCTTTCTTAAAATGAACACAATGTTCCTCCAAGGGAGAGTAAAATAAAACTATTTAAGTAAATCACCACAAATTGACACAAATACTCTCAGAAAACATAACTTATACATTTCTGTAAGATCTACATGACATTGCAGAGCCCAAAAGGCATTACTAGGCGGCATTCATAATGCAGTCTATTAAATGCGGTTTTCCATTTATCCACCTCAAGAATTCAGACCAAATTATAAACTTTCCTAAGGTCAGTTTTAGAAAACATGACTGCCTTATTGAGCTGATCAAATAATGGATGAGAATAAGAGTTAGGAGGAAGAGGGTAGCAGTTACATATGGTGATCTTATTCAGTTCCCTGTAGGGTAGTCAATATAGAGATGAAGATACCACCTTTCTTGGCCACAAAAAAGAATCCAGCACCAGCATCGCCGGCATGCAGGATGGAGTGGAGAACCAGGCGATGCGGTAACCCGGCATCCTTGCTCCACCATGGCCATCACATGCTTCTGAGGTCTCCCGATATGACACCGACTACTCACCATGGGCAGCACTCAAGTAACTGGCCTTGACTGGCCACAGTCAGCAACAATACTTTAATATCTGTGGTTCTTAAGCAGCAGCGATATCTTGGCATGGTTTTTTCTGCTGGCGCATATAAATCTACTGTATTATATCGGTGCATGTTTTCTGATGCAAGTCGCTTGTTGGTTTGCTCCTAGTGTGGTTGGTGCCTATAGTTGTGGCGGCAATTCACAGTAATCTGCAGCTGTATTAAAATGCCACTTAAGGGCTGATATGTACCTATTGCATTATATTATGCACTATTGTGAAAATCCCTATGACATCCACACCTAGTGAGCTAAGGATACAGTCATGTTATCAGCCTGATACCTATAACTTTAGTGTCTAGATACCTTTTGAAGACACGAGAGAGAAAGATATGTAATCAGCTCGATTACGGTAATCGATATATGTAATCAGCTTGTAATTCTATAGTGAAGATATTAAGTCTATTATGGTGTGAACTAACCACATATCAGACTTTTACAACGTTGGTTATATCATTAACTTGATTTCGGTAATCTACATATTTACTCAGCATATAATTAGCTTGCAACCTCAATTTAGCATATAAGCAGCTTTCAACTTCATATTAAAGATATTTCATCTATCATGGTGTGAATTAACCACATATCAGGTCTCCTTTAACGTCTTCTTGTTGGCGACACTGATTTCAGTGTACTGCTCTTGTGTCCCCTGAAGATCCCCAGATTGAGCAGGGCGAAACACGTTGGGATTTGGGATTATGCAATATAATTTAGTTCATCAGGACTAACTATATCTGATGGTTTAAGACCAATAATCACCACAGTGACTTATATATTGATAACTCAAGTATTGTGGTTATATAGATTAATTTGGAGTTACGCATTGTTCTGTATATAAAACATTTTTTGGGGGGTTCATATCGGGTTTATCACATTTGTATTATTTGATAACAGGTATAATTTATTTATAGCGGCTCATCCCTCCTGACACTATGGTAATGGTGCTCTGCTTAGAGCAGGGATGCCCAACCTGCGGCCCTCCAGCGGTTGCAAAACTACAACTCCCAGCATGCCTGGACAGCCTACAGCTATTAAGGCATGCTGGGAGTTGTAGTTTTGCAACAGTTGGAGGGCCGCAGGTTGAGCTTCCCTGGCTTAGAGTGATCCACCCATTCACTTACTTAATCTAAAATCTTTTTGCAATATTGTAGCAGACACTCACCATCTGTCTTCTATATTCTCATGCGAGTCAAAAAGTTTATTTTTGTATATGATATTTATTTTATACTATACTCAATAAAAGAACCGTTAAAAACATAAAAAAAATATAAACCTTGTTAACTTGTTTACATTAGTAAGATTATACACATTAAAAATACATTGGAAATACATTAGTAATATCATTCACAACACAATTGTTAGTAATATCCCATCAATATTCTAGTATATTCAGCATCATTATTCTAGTATATTCAGTATGGGATACTAGAGATTAATCCATATGTAAAGTTCAACATCCAATATATTTAATGTATACTTCTGCTGTTATTAGTACATATTTCTGCTGTCAGCAGTCAATATATGGTTTTGCTGGCAGTGATTGAATTAATTGGCTGTCTTTGATGGGTTTTATGTTGTTCCCACAAAATCATAAAAGGGTCACAATGGCATCTGTTCCGGCAGTGGTTATGTCACTATTTGGTCCTGTTAGTATCAGGTAAATTTGTGTTATTATGTTAGTTGTTTGAGTGATTTGTCTCTACTCACAAGAGACTGGATTTCGCTTATTACAGGGGCGTCCCACCTGTAGTACAGCTACTCACCTGACCTGGGAGCTTGTTCTCCGTCGTGTGCTGTATTCCGCGCCAGGAATCGTGTCCCACGTGCCTAAAATCACGTGACCCGACTTTGGTCATGTGACCTAACCCAGAAGATTGTATTCTATTATGCGCTATGTTCCGCGCTCGAGATCTACGTCCCACGTGACTTGAATCACGTGACTCAACTGTAGTTACTTGATGTTAGGATAAACTTTCTTTGTGCGGCCACGCCTACAGTAACCTCACACCAGCTACACTTTCTGTCACACGGTTCTTTTATTGAGTATAGTATAAAATAAATATCATATACAAAAAAAACTTTTTGACTCGCATGAGAATATAGAACACGGATGGTGAGTGCCTGGTACTATATTGCAAAAAAATTTATATTATTTGTTTATTATTTTGTGTATTTATGATAGCCTGAGCAATTTAGAGTGTGAGGTCACCCCTCTAGTATACTATATCCCGAATCAGGGCCGTCTTAGAGCATTTAGGAGGTTCCTGATACAGGATCTCCCCTATCGGGGTGGCTATTCCGTTTGTGTAGGCAGGGTTTACAGGTTTATAGGGCCAGACTTAGGGATAGTGCCCGAATCTGACATCATTTACACCCTTGCCTATTATACAGCTGACCTTATCACTACTGTCCGTGGCAATGTTTCTATGTTACTATTTTTGGGTTATATTTTAATACAGATTATATTAAAAGCTACGTTTTATGGGGTGATAGTCTGTGATATCTACATGATAAATGCCATTTGCTGAAGTGACACAACTCCTGTAAGTACAGAGCAATCTCCTCTTTAACTTCTTTGCTTGGAAGTTTTCCCACTTGAAGGTACGCTTTTGGGCAAAGTGCCTCTTATTACCAGATCACCAGAAAAGTAGTTTGGTACATTTATACGAAGTTTAAGGAAACTCGTAGGAATACCACCACTACTATGCAAATTGTGTGTGAGTTCTTTCTAAGTAACGATTAAGGGCATCTTGCATCAAAGAACTCAAGACCTGAATCTGGTCAGTCAGCTTCTGAACAGGATTAGTTTCAGACATGATAAGGCTTCTGATATGGACTGGTGATAATGTAACCATGCCAGCTGTTTAAAAGAGTCAGAACTGCCCTTTACCTTATAGAAGTCCCCTTTCCCAAGTACTAACTATGTTTCTTGGTACCCAGATACCCTAGTCGGGTGAACTGTATAACAATTGGACAATCACAAAAAAAATATATATATGAGGCATCTCTCAATGCTGGCAGGTAACAAATATATAGAAAGTGACTTAGAGATAGATGTCAGGAACCATGTGGTAATGGCAACAGATGAAGGACATGGCAGTCTGGCAATAAAGCAGACGTCAAATGGTAATGGCATTTAGGTGGAGAGTGGTGAATGACAGTAAACATAAAGGCACTACAGAATTGGCCCTGATCTGCAGTACAATCCAGTAAGACTATAGATATAAGTCAAGAGATATAAAAAAAACTCTGCAAACAGATTTCAATACTAGCAGTAATAAAAAGCAAGAGAACCATAGGTCCCAGAACACACACAACTCAAATAGACTAGAACATGATATTAACCCCTTCCCAATCACCATACAGCTATTTACATTGGCAATTGGGCCTTTAAGGATGGCGCCCGCTCCTGAGCGGCGCGGATATTTCATACAGCAGGCACCCGTGGCTAATATCCGCGACTGGTGGTAATGCCGATCGCAGACATTTAACACTTCAGATGCCGTGGACAATCCTGACGACGGGCATCTGAATGCTGAAAACCCAGAAGCATGAACTTTTAAAAAAAAGTGTAAAAAATAACGCTTTTATAAATAAATAAATATAAAAATTCAAATCACCCCTTTCCCCAAAACGGAAAAAAAAATAAATACTAATCATAGGTATCTGTGCATGGAAAAATGCCCATACTATTAAAATATAAAAAATCTAACGGAAATGTAAACGGAAAAAAACTAAAAATGGCTGATTCGTTGTTTTTAGGTCGCTTCTCCTCCCACAAAAAAACATAATTAAAAGTGATCAAAAAGTTGTACATACCCCAAAATGGTATCACTAAAAAGTACAGATGGCCCCGTAAAAAATGTGTCTTCACACAGCTCCGCACACATAAATACTGAAAATTTATAGGGGTCAGTATTTGGAGGCTAAAAGAAAAAAAACTTTTTCAAGGTTTTTATTTTTTCCCCAGTATAAAAACGCAATAAATATATACATTTGTGGAATTGCCAGATTCGTACTGACCTGGAGAATGAAAGTAACTGGTCAGTTTTATGTGTGGGGAGTCGCTCTGGTAGATAGCAGTGCGGGTGCAGTATAGAGGCAAAACAGAGTCCAGAAAGTGTAGCAAACAGTGTTTAATTCACACTTGCAGCAAATACACAGCAAACAGTCACTTGGTGTTAATTCACACCCATCAGAAAACGTGCGGCAAAACAAAATAGTCCAAAACAGGTTCGAGTCACCTGGGAAGCTTTAGGTGCAGGTTCGCACCTGGCTGTCAGTCCAGCCGCAAGGCGATCGACCTCCGGCTTCCAGGCCGTCTGCACTCCTCCTTGCTTGGGGTCTTGCTTCCAGCCCAGAGAACTCCACACAGCAGAGCATGGATCAGCACCCCCAAACTCAAGTGATTCCACAGCCTAACAGCAGCTCCAGGACAATCACACCCTCAGCTGCTGAGGAGGCTGCCTTTTAAAGGCCCGGATAAAGTCCGGCCTGGACCGTGGGGAATAGGCACCCACCCAACTCTTTGCCTACTCCCAGTAAGAGCCGGCCCGGATTGGCTTTGCAGCCAAACTAAATATCAAATTGTCAAGCAGCACTAGCTGCTGCTGACACAAAAAACCCGGACTTACCTCACCGAGGCCAGGAACCTCGGTGACACATACCTCCCGTCGACAACGGTACCTTGCACCTTACCACATATGATACAGGGAACCTCGTAAAAAACAAAGAAAAACAAAAAGGCTAGGCAAGTTGATAATCTGAGCCAGATTCACCTGTAATGCAGTTGCATATCCACTGCCACCAGCAATATTAGTAAGAGGAAGAGGAAACCCCTGTTGCTCTTAAGATCAGCACAGACTACTGCAGAAAGCTGCTGGCACTAGTCCTACCAGCAGAGGGTATGTGCCAAAAGTGAGTTCATTAGGGAAGAGGCTGGGGATGCCCTGTCTTACCTGCATGAAGAGTGGACCCAGGCAATGCTTGCTATCACTATGGCTATCTTCAGGTCATGCCCACTTCAAGTTAGACCATTTCAAAACACAAATCCTTTTCAACCATTCTTCTGTTGACATACTTGTGTACTCTGGTCTTCTCGCCTCTTCCACATCTCTTCAGCTTGTTGTCACAAACTGCTTCCCTTAAATTGTTCCCTCAAAAATCGCAAAGCATCAAGGCCCTGAGACAGCAACTCAGCCGCTAACTATGATGCTCCCTCTACCATACCTCAAACTTGGGATGAGGTTTTGGTGTGCAGTATTCTTTTTCTCCCAGATATAACATTGTACATTTGTGCTAAATGTTCCACTCCTGTCTCATCTCTCCATAGAACATTTTCCTAGAAGAACTCCTAGTGTTCTTGGGCAAACTTGAGACAAGCTACAATGTTTTTTGGACAGCTGTTCTTGTTCAATGTTTTTGAAAAAGTCCACACGAAACAAGCGGTGCTGGCAGTCTGGAGAGTCAGTCAGTCTTTTGCTGTTACACTTTGTTTCTTTCTCATCTCTTTCAAGGATAACTGTCATATTATTTTTCTTTTTCTAAAGTGTAGGGCAAGCGATAGGTAACATTTTTGCAATAGACTTTATTTAGCTAAGAGGTTCATTTTTGGTAGAAAACTGGGGCTGAAATGGCTCTTAGCGGCACTCTCTCAAATAGCGTTGCTAAGGGCCATCCGTCTCCTATTAGAAAAGGGGAGACACGCTGTGCAGGCGCTGTGCTTCTGCCTCCCATGCTTCCCTAGTAGGCACAGGAGTCTTAGGAGTTAAAATTACATTTATATTCCCCTTTCTATGCAATCTAATGCTCCGTTACATTCACTGACCTGCGATCCCTGTGATAATAACTCATGAAGCAGCGGCCGGAAGTAGAAGCACTGTGCGCAGTGAGCCGGCTGCTTCATGAGTTATTATCACAGGGATCACAGGTCACTGAATGTACCGGAGCATTAGAGGGGGAATATAAATGTAATTTTAACTAATAGTATGACAATATTAGAATTTAACAGTTGGGATTGCATTTTAGCAGTACCACACAGAACATGTATACAGTTAAGTGAATATTATATGACAGGGCTCTGGTAATTACTATACACCACAAAGAACATATGAATTCCCACATTGAACATATTGATCTAACATGCTTTCCTAATCGTGATTACCATAGTAATCCCTGTAATCGATTCTGTGCCTGCTGCCTTTACACATCCATTCACCTTCAGTATGTGCTCTGTGTGTTTGCCTTCCATATTACTAACAAACTCCGTTTGAAAAAGATGTTTTATGAAATCATTTTCACAAAGCCAGAAACTGCCACTTTGGACTAAAGGTCTGTTCACACTAGCAATTTTCTCTATGTGCCATCATTTTTATAGAAAAAAAATACTAAAGAAAGATTTTAAGATAATGTCCCCATTGACTCGAATTTTTATATCCTGTGTGCTATGCCATTCTAACCTGTAAAAAGTTAAAACCTGATGAATTTGTGCAGCGTGGAAGACAGTAAAACAGCTACAGGCCGCCATATACGTTGCGTTAATAATAACCATCCAGGTTGAGACACGTTAGTAATAACCATGCAGGTTGAAACATCCTGCATGTTGGAGGTATTATGGCTATTTTATTACACCTATTGGATTCTGCCCTCCTGCTATTCCATGTATGACGTCCATGAAGGACCCTCAGATTTATTCAAAATAAAGGTATGTAGAAGGAAATTCAGTATACAAAGCAAGTACAAAACATAGCCATGGCAAATATACATTTCCAGCCAATAGGACAATTGGCTATCAATAGTAAAGACACCATTTCCTTAAACTTTTCTTCATCTCAAATTAAATGAACTAAACATTATGCAACTGGCCTTCAAAGTAATAGTATTAGTAGAAGGTTGCTTGCGTGTGATCTAGATCAACAAACGGCCCAATCGCCACCAACAATCGCCTTGGAACGTTTTTCCCTAACAACAGTACAAACCAACCAACAGAAAAGCAGAGAAGGGGAAGGAAGAAACAAAAGGGGGGCATGTGGGGCAAGCTGGGGAGCCAAAGGTCCCAAACCAGTGGGAGGAATCCTTAACCAAGGTCCCCAGACCTTGTCAAATTTATCAGGACAACCTCAGGATAAATAGGTAAGCGTAGGTAAGCCAGGCATTTTGGGTGGGCCTCTTTGGGTGCTTCCAATTATATAGGATAACCTTTTTTGCATGATAGAGCAGTAGTTTAAATAAGGTGCGTAAAGCCACAGTAAGAGGAAGGTCAAGATCAACCTTGGGATGTAGTATATTTGGCATGGCCAAATTAGTCTCCATAAACCCCAGAACATCTTTCCAATATGCCCATAAGACTCTACATTCCCAGAACATGCCTAGAATTGTGCCATAGGGCATCTGGGACACTCAGCCGAGGGCAATGCCCCCATGACATAAAGTCTGTGATGGGTACAATAAATCCTATGTGTAAATTTACCACATATTAACTTGTCTCTAGCGCTAATTAGCGGGGGGGTTGAAGCATCCAGGAGAGCCTTACAATCATCCTCAGCCAGGTCTAAGATGTCCCTTTGCCATTTCTGTAATATTTTATCTCACATGGGTGTAAAACTCCGGGTGGTATATCAATAAAATGCTGACAGTGGAGTCCTGAGATCTTTATTGCTCACCATATCCTCAAGGAGTGGAGTGGTGAAAAACTGATCAAGGCCCCCAAATTGTGCCCGGAAGGTATGTTTCAGTTGATAATACTTATACAGTGCATGACTAGGAAAATTATAAGTGGCCTGTAAATATTGGAAGGAACAAAGAGACAACAAAGAGACAACCCTCTCTGAGATATGTGCAAGAGTAGCAATACCATGCCTCCCCCATATCTGCATATTGGGGAACCCAAGAAAGTGGGGAAGGCGGGGGTTAAGCCAAAGCGGGGTGTGTGAAGACCATCTTGACACCTCCTCTGGGACTAGTTTAAATGAAGGGTCCCACAGCTTGAGACAGTGGCGTACCTCCAATAGAGGCAGACTACGCTTTTTTCCATCTAAAATAACGGATCTCAGACTCAAATGGATGCGGAATGTGCAGAACTGATGCTTGAAATACAGGATCTGTTTTTTTTCTTTGTTTTTCTGTTCTTCTGACAGATCAGAAGTACGGAAAACTAAACAGTGATGTGAACCCGGCCTAATACGCTCTCTTGGTAATATCCACTTGTATCCAATAATAACAGCCTGGACATGCCGGGAGTTGTAGTTCTCTCCACTTTTACCTCTCCCTTTGTTGCCCCCTAATTTCCAATAACAACAATCTGGTGATGATGAGACTTGTAGTTCCCTTGTCACTATTATAATGTTCTGCAGATTCTGAGGTGTGTATTAGGCTTTGTTCACATCTGTGCTGGAGACGTTCGCTGTTCTGCCGTTATAGGAGCACAACAACGAAAATCGCCATAGTCCCGGATCTGGCGCTTCATGGACAATAACACCTGACGGATCCCGCTGACCATGATGAGATCTGATGGGTTTCTATCTGCTATAAAATTGTGTCCAGCATTTATGACCTGATCTACGAATGAGGCCCCAGCACAAAAGTGATCAAAGCCTTATATGTTCTCTAGCATCATTATGATGTTCTGCAGCAGCTGGGGTGTGTATTATGAGGTTCTGTAGCAGCTGAGGTGTGTATTAGGAGGTTCTGCAGCAGTCAGAGAAACTGTTGTTTTCTGGGTCTGCACTTTGTAAAATGTCCCTGTCCTGTTCCTCTGCCAGCACTTGTCACACTGTGACCTGACTGACCAGTCCGGACCTGACCTGATCCAGCAGCGTCACCAGTCCAGCTCCACAAAGATCTGCCCCCAACCCTGACCTACGCTCTGCCAGCAGCACAAACAGTAAGTCAGCACTGGGGAAGGAGGTGAAGCAGCAGCAGCAGGCACAGTCCATGGGGGAAGGATGGCACACTGTATAAAGTAGCAGCGGCAGGCACAGTTCATGGGGAAGGGAGACAACCATATAAGAAGTAGCACCAGCGGACACAATTTATCGGGTAAGGCTAGGTAATCACTTGCAATCAGATTTCTGTATTCTGTTCCAGCATACCCGCAAAATTCCAGAATCTCCAGATCCAGCATATGCCAAACACTGCTGACACCTGCCGATCCCATTCACAATATTGGGGTAATTCAAGATTGTTTTATCCTTTGTTTTTCCTCTGTGCACATACCCTAAGGGGTGCTATGGGTTACTCACAAGGGGGCCCAATTCAGATTCTTGCCATGGGGCCCAGCGATTTCTATATACCCCCTGGCTTGAGAGTTACCATCATAGGTTCAGGAAGAGAAAGACGGTCCACAGTAACCCCCCTCAGAAGAATTGTCCGGAGTGATCTATCCGGGCTAAGCACTATACGTTCCAGATGTCCACTGGAATGAATCAGTAGCCCCTGCATTCTTTAACGCTTTAAGGACATGTCAACACTCCAGATATGTGTTTTATTAAAAACTGTATTCCACATGAAATAATAATTCTGGAACATTTACTTTTATAACTTTGTGTTCCTGTGTTATTCCTACTGGAAGTTTATCAATAAACGTACAAATGGTTGTTACCAGTTGGGAGTGTACCCTTACACATGGACAATGTCAGTGTGTACACTCCCCACTTGTACATTTATTCCTAAACATCTATGTCCATCAACATAGCCGTATGATATCTCACATTCCTGGATAGCTTAAAGGGGTTGTGTAAGGGTTTTATATCGATGACCTGTCCTCAAATGAATGGAACGAGTAGTTTTCGTTACACTGCACTTCCAAGATGAAGTGCAGTGTACTGAACAGGAAGCGGCGCTCGCATGGAGTGCCGTCTCATGTTTAAACAGCTGATCAGTGGGGGTGCCGGGGTTGTCTGCTTTTTACTACTGATGACCTATCCTCAGGATCTCATCAGATTGGCAGGGTCTGACTCCTGGCACCCCCGCCGATCAGCTGTCTGAAGAGAAGGCAGCCCTTTGTATGAGAGCTTTTTACTTGATCACCGCCGTGGTGAGCAGGTGTAATTACAAGTATGGTGTTCCCATTCACTTCCATGGGATGGCTCTGTAGTATACACTTGAACAGACAGAGCCATCCCATAGAAGTGAATGGGGACGCCATACTTGTAATTACACCTGCTCACCACTGCAATTGCTTCATGTAAAGAGAGCAGAGAAGGTAGCGCTGGTATGAGTGCTGCTTTCTTTTCAAACAGCTGATCAGCATTGGATAGGTCATCAATAGTAAAAAAATGGACAACCCCTTAAGTTGTCCATAATCAGACAATAATCACACCATAGTGATAACATCCTGAGAGGCAGGAACCTTTGGTTGCAGACAGGAACTTCTTGGCCATGAGGAGCACATTGGTAAAAACAAATCTGCTGGCATCTTACACACACTTGACCTGGTCCTCTTCTGGCTCTGCTCGGTTTCTGACTTTACTAACTCTCTTCTCCCACTCCCTGACCACAACCTTCTCTCCTTCATTATTGCAAATTCTTATGTATCTCAGCACACTTCTACTTATCCCACATTCGGATATCTACATGCCATTGACCCTCATACACTTTTAGAAACTACAGTCATAGTGTCCCCAATCTCTCCCCTCTCCTGTCCTGATCTGACTGCAAAAAACTATAATGACACCCTCAGGAGCACCCTGGATAAAGTAGTATTGCCTACACGCAGAGCTTCCAAACAGAGAAAAAAGCAACCCTGGCACACCGCAAAATCCCTTTTTCCAGGGATGCTCCAGGGAGACAAACGACAAGATTTCCTCCGTTACAAACTTGTGCTGAGAACTTATAACTCTGCCCTCCACATTGCCAAACAGGCCGATTTTGCGACTCTGATCTACTCACTATCCCAAAAATTCTTTAACACTTTTTACTCCCTCTCCAGTTGAAAAGTGCATGTGCCTGTTACAGACCTCTGTGCTGAAGATCTAGCCACCTACTTCATAGAAAATTGAAAACATCCAGCATGAAAGTAGCTCAGTAATCCTCTGTGCTGAAGATCTAGCCACCTACTTCATAGAAAATTGAAAACATCCAGCATGAAAGTAGCTCAGTAATCCTCTGTGCTGAAGATCTAGCCACCTACTTCATAGAAAATTGAAAACATCCAGCATGAAAGTAGCTCAGTAATCTCCTTTCATACCGCACCTACCCCGGTTCACATTCCACATTTGAGCCAGTCACAGAAGAAGCAGTCTCCAGAATCCTCTCTTCTTCTTGCTCGAAGGGTCCATTCACACGTCCGCAAAATGTGTCCGCATCCGTTCCGCAATTTTCCAGTGACTGTCTGTCTGCTGTCTCTAACATCATGTGCTCTGTCTACCTAAAATGGAATCTTACAAAAACTGAACTTGTGTTTTCACCATCTACTAACCTACCGAAATATGACATCTCCATCTCAGAGTGTGGCACTATCATCACGCCCAGGCAGCACGCCCGCTGTCTCAGTCTTGTTTGACACTCATCCTTCCTTCACTCCTTATATTCAATCTCTTGCCCGCTCATAGCGCCTACACCTCAAAAACATCTCTAGGATAAGCTCCTTTCTTACTGTGGAACAACACAAACGCTCACTGTTGCCCTGATCCATTCTCATCTGGATTACTGTAATGTATTAATTGGTCTCCCCCTCACTAAACTTTCCCCTCTCTGACCAGCCTGTTTTCGGCCTTAGTGACCAAGTGATTTTTTTCACTGTTGTATTCCAATAGTTATAGCTTTTATTTATTTTTCCGTCAATATAGCCGTATCTGCATTATGCAGGACAAGTTGTAGTTTTAACTTTTTAATGGCAGAATTTCAGGGTACACATAAATTTTGTGGTGGTAATTTTTTGGTATAAATAACATTATAACTAGTCAGTACAATTACAGTGATACCAAATACATATTTTTTTTTTTGTTTCACTAATTTTGCACAATAAAACCCCTTTTTTTAAAAAGAAAAAAAAAGACCCATAACTTTTATTTTATTTTCTTTCAATGGAGCTGAGTGAGCCTGATTTTAGCTTCGATTTTTGGTGGCAACTGAAAATCTGGCTTTTTTTTTTACAACGTTCACCGTACGGGATAATTGTGTAGTGCTGGTTGTTTTGGACAGGGCGATACCAAACATGTGGAGATCTTTTGGGAATTTTTCCCATTGAATTTGTTTTTCCGATGGAGGAAAGGTGTATTTTTTAACTTGGATTTTTTTTTATTTAATAAACTTTTTTTAAAACAATTTACTAGTCCCATAAGGAGACTTTATTAGGCAATCTTTGGATGACTTCTATAGTGCACTGCGATGCTAATACAATGCAATGTACCGTATTATTCTGTCAGTGAGAGACTAATATGCCAGAGGGGCGCAGCATGCTAGAAAGACACTGAAAGCAGGCCTGGGCTTTCATTAGGCCAAGACATTGGCACCCCACAATTTCATTTGTGATCTTCCAATGAGCAAGTGCCCTCTGTAACCACTTAGATAACACGGTCGCTATTGACCATGGAATCTAATGGGTTACACGGGCCGAAGTAGCACTCCTGCCGGTCTGGGTACCACTCTCATGTGAGATCCGTGCAGGTCACCAAAAGGTTAATGCAGAAGTCAGGCTAATTTATCTGTCTAGCCCAGGGATCAGCAACCTTCGGCACCCCAGCTGTTCTGAAGCTTCTGTTCCCCTGCTTACCGACACAGTCCCGGGCGCTGTGTTCAGCGGTGATCTGTGGCCAGTGCTTAGAAATTCACTGCTGCAGTCCTGGGTTCTGTCTGTGTGGGTGCTGTTGTTCTAGGATCCGCTCCACAGTTTGCTCTTAGCCCTGGCCACAGCATGCTTGCTGCTTGTTTCCTGCAGCACTTCCTTAAGGGCCAGTGTGTGTCACTTCCTGGGCTTTATGGGTTAGGCCATGTGACCGCACTGACCTATCCTAGCCCTCCTGCGCATAAATAAGTGGCTCAGCTCTCTTTCCAGATGCCTCAGTGACAAGATCCTTGTGTCCTGCTAAGGTTCCTGTTTTCCGCTAGTGTTCCTGACTCGTATCTGTATTCCTGGACTCTGCTACCTGTAAGAACCCTATCTGCTTGCCTTGACTCTCCTGTTGCCGACCCGGATTGCTTGACCTGTACCTGTGCCGCCTGCCCTTTTGCCTGTCTGACTACCCCTCTGCCTGATCCTTGGGTCCTGCACCTCTGGTACCTTTCTCAGGTACCGCCTGGACCAGCTGCCTAGTGTGCCTATCCTTCTAAAGAGGTAGCGACCTGGTGTTCCCCTCGGGAAAGTCTGTCCCCAACATAAGGGGTAATGTGAAGATCCAGGGGTTCACTTAGAGAACGCCCTTAGAGGAGGTAGGACACGTGGCACAGTGGGTTCACACCCGCTGGTTCGTGACAATCCCATAATCTAAGTCTTCTCAATTCACCCTCCATCCACCCCCACTGAAGATATTGGCTGGTGACTGGCTCAAGCAGCTTTGTATCTACTTCCCTATTTGGTTAAGATGGCTGGACAATTGTACACAGCAAGAACTTTTTACCTTTCGTGTCACCTCCGTCTATTCATAGATTGATGAACTGACTTTGTTGCTATGTAATATGTAGGATTTTGTTTCTTCATGAGGAATACGTTGGCGCTTTATAAAGATTATTATTTTACTTACAATGCATTCAGAAAGCGTTTGGACCTTTTAAATTTTTTCACATTTTATGTTGCGACCTTGTGCTAAAATAAAAAAGTTTTCCTCCTTTATTCTTCACTCAATACCCAATAATGACAAAGTGAAAACAGAATTTAAAAAATTTTGCTTCTGGGAGATCATCTTTGAGATGTCTCCACACCTTGATTAAAGTCCACTTGTGGTAAATTCAGTTGATTGAACATGAGCTGGAAAGACATAACCTTGTCTATATAAGGTCTCACAGCTGACAATGCATATCCGAGCAAAAAGCAAGCCATGAGGAGGAAAGAACTGCCTGTACAGCTCAGAGACAAGATTGTGTAAAGGCACATGTTTTGAGAAGGGTACGAAAAAATTCTGCTGTACTGGAAGTTTCCAAGAGCACTGTGGCCTCCATAATCTTAGATGGAAGAAGTTTGGAACAACCAGGACTCTTCCAAGAGCTGGCTACTCCACCAAACTAAGTAATCAGGGGAGAAGGTCCTTGGTAAGAGAGGTGACCAAGAACCTAATGATCACTCTGGCTGAGCGCTAAAGATCCTGTGTTCAGATGAATCCTCCAGAAGGTCAACAATCATTGCAGCATTTCACCAATCTGCGCTTTACGGCAGAGTGGCCAAAATGAATCCTCTCCTGAGTAAAAGACACACGAAAGCCCCCTGGAGTTAGCAAACAAAAGGCATATTAGTCCGCAAAGACCCTAAAATCTGTAAACTGCAAGAATTGGGTCACCGTATAGTTTTCCATCTCATTGCATGGTCCTGTAAGCTATGATGTTGTAGGGGATAAGCTTTGCATAGATTCTAGATAGACGCATAAGAAATCTGGGAATGAGATCATTCACCAGCAAATCCACTTACTGTACAGACGTTACAATAATTGGGTCTTCCAGCTTAAATATCTCTAACGAATGTACCATGCTAGATCTGTAGCGATATACACTACTCACAAAAAGTTAGGAATATATGGCTTAGGGGTGAAATTTCAGGATGAACCTAAAATGAACTCTAAGCTTTACAGGTGAACTTAATGTGACCTTCTCTAAACTTTTGAATGTCCAACTGTTCAGTGTTCAGTACTTTTTGCACAACTTGCTGTTCTCTAACAAGGAGCTTAAAGACAAAATTCACAACAGGTGTTTGAGCCATGAATCACCCAATTAGTTTCCTGGTTCAATTAGATTTGGTATTTAAAGGGGTTTTCCCGTCTCGCTAGGATATGCCCCCATTGTCTGATAGGTGCAGGTGCCACCGCTGGGACCCGCACCTACAATGAGAAAGGAGCGGGGAAATGAACGGAGGGCGCACTGCGCATGCACAGCCGCCATACCCGCTCTGAGCTCTGGCTCGGCGATTCCCATCTGCCCCGTATGGTTGTCACGATAACAAAATCTTAATTCGATTTTGTGAACCATAAAAAAAGTATTGCGATACTTGATACCATGAAAAAAAATAAAAAACACACCTGAGGGATTGATGGGGTTCGGGTGCCCTGTCATTGATGCCGGCTGTATGTTATGGCTGGCACCCATAGCCTACATTTGTATTTAGGGGTACATTATATTCATTGGTGGCGCAGTAGCCACAGCCCCTCACCTCCTCGTCAGTGCTATCTCATTGATAGCAGTGGCGGTCGTGTCACAGTGGGGAGGGAGGGGCCGCCTCCTTTTCCACTGTTCTGCTGAGGAGAACATGGTGCGCGCCGAGGGTAGCACTTGCCATGTTCTCTAACCCTGGGTTCAGACCTGAGCGTTCTTAAAACGTGCGTTTTACGCGCGTATTTCAGCGCGTTTTTGCAAATAGGAAACGCGCGTTCGTACACGCGTTCTTGTGATTGACTACTGTGGTGTCAATCACAAAACGCTCGACAAACGCCCCAAAAAAAGCTCAAGTACTTGTTTATGCGTCGGGCGTTTTACAGTGCGTTCAAACGCGCTGTAAAACGCTCAAGTGAGAACAAGGGCCATAGGAAAGCATTGGTTTTTATGTGTTGAGCGTTTTACAGCGCGTTTGAACGCGCTGTAAAACGCTCAGGTGTGAACTTAGGGTAAGAGATACTAGGCTGCGGAGTAGCGCAGCCTAGTATTGGAAAACAGCAAATCCCGGTATCGAATCGATCTGGGAGTAAAAGTGTTGATTGGGTATGGAAAAAGACAGGCAGCACAGGGTGAGAAACTAAATCGGGCACAGATCAGGTAAGGCAGTGGAGAATCAGAGTCAGGAAAGAGGCTGAGGTCCCTACAGGTGTAGGGAACAAAACGGCACAACTCTGCAGGGAACTAGCAAAGCTAAGAAAAGTATTACTCAGGTACCTTTCCACTGGGGCAAGCGCCTAAAATATCCACAGGTTGCAAGCTACTGGCTGGTGAAGATAAGGGTCCGCTGGTCCTTTGGGAGCACACATGCGCACCCTATGGGCACTAGAGGACGGACCTGGCAGACAAGCATGCCGTAACCTGTGAAGGTAGATACAGCGGTCCTACCCAGAAAATGGCGGGAGGAGGAGGGTCTGGTCCACCATGTAAAGAGAGCGGGACAGCAACGGATAGCAGCTGCCACTGTTGAAATATTTATGCACTGCTCAGTGTCCCTCTTTTGGAGGGACAGTCCCTCTTTTTGACCCAAGTCCCTCTGCGATCCTTAAATGTCCCTCTTTTTGACCTGGAGAATAAATGCATAAATGTGCATTAATAAATTTGCTAAACTGCTCCTTACTCAACTATCTGTATGGTTCTTCCTGTATATTAGAATGTAACTTCAATATCTGGTGCAATTTGGATCTTAAAAAATCTATAATCTGATGATTTATGCGCTAATATTTAAATGGATGTTGAAGTGCAAGGAAAAAAATGTCCCGGGGCGCCACATGTTGTAAAAAAAATAAAGGAACTTACACTCACCTAACCGATCCCCAGCGGCAGCAGTTGTGATGGGGGTCAGTAATTATGCTTGGGGGGGAGTTAGAGGTGTGGCCTAGTATGAAAACAATTGCTGCCATGCGCGCCGGCATCGCCCTTCTTTGCAATTGTCAAAAGCTGGTTGGTATGTTTATGTAAGGAGCAGGCTTCAGAGGGTTATGCTTCTGTAATGAGATTATGTAATCTATACCACTACTGTAGATTAGCCTTAGTATGTAACCCCCAGGCTGACATCTGTGGAAACATTCTGAAGAATGGTCCTGCCTGGGCGGAGCTTCACCTGAGCAGAGCCCCGCCCCTCAGGACTTCACCTGAAGCAGAGATTCCCTGCACAGAGGGGACACTAGGAGGCAGTCGCCTGGACCTACCGGCTGTTGCTAGGTGGCTGCCCCCAGAGAAAGTGTAGGCTGTGGCTCATAGGTTCCTGCTAACTCGTCTGCCTCACACAATGGATACCCCAGAGTAATGACGACATGAGCGCAGTCTGAAGTGTGGAGAAATGTATGGAGCCAGCCTGCACGTACACTAGCGGTGACCCAGAAGAATGCTCAGTACGCAGCGCTCTCACCACAGGGCTGGGACGACTATGAGCGGCCATATTGCCAGAGCGCGGATACTTTACACAGAAGCGCGCAGTATAAAGGGCGGCCATGTAGCCTCCAGAACTATCACACATATGTCTATGTGGAGACACGGTAAAGCCCGGCACACAAGAGATTAGCGCCTCAGCCATCACTGACAGATCTGGCAGCGGCACACACCTGGCCACGCCCTCTAGAAAGGAGCGCGAACCGAGGCGGCCGGCGCACGTTACCATGGAGACGGGGGGGGGGGAGTACGTGCTGACGCCTCCCGTTGTATATGAGCGCAGGCGGCGGGATCTCTGCTCCTCTTATTATTTTGCCGCCATCCTAGAGGGGCGCTCCCTCCTCCTGTCTGTGACACTGCGCGGCGGCAGCGGACTTTTCGCTCTGTCACACCGGTAAGAGCGCTTGTGGCGCGGTCCCTGAGGCAGGCTTCTACTGGCCTCACGTTCTGTGGGGTTCGGCTGCCGCGTGTGCTGACCCTGGGAGCGGCGGCTGGGGGGGTTCAGGCCGGTGACACCCGGAGCCAGCCCCTATTGCTGCTGCGTAGCTCCCGGATACGCGGGCGAGGCCGGGGAGAGAGCAGACAGGCCGCGAGCTGCGGTTCCGCTAGCCTAGTAAGGGGCGAGGATGTCTGAGGGCGCGCCCGGTGCCCCCTGGCATGTTAGAGCCGGCGGAGGCGCACCCAGAGATGGGGTCGGGAAAGCCGCAGAGGGCTGCACGTGTCGCTGTGTGCACGGCACCGAGTGTGGCGGATGCGGCGTTGGCCCTGGGCTCTGCTGCAGCGTGCGGCTCTTCCTGTGGCTGCCCCACCACGTGGTGTCGGTGCCTGCCTGGTCCTACGGGCCCGAACTTGTGCGGCCGCTCTTTAAACCATTGTCACCCACTTCTCTCTAATATACCCTGCAGCCGCCTTCAGCCCGCATGTGGGTGATCCCACGTGGGGGTCATCTTCTATCCGGCTGGTAGGCCGTGGTGGCACAGCCCCTGGCACTAGAAGTGGGGAACATATGGTATAGTATTAGGTCTTTTAACTCATAACCTTGTGCCCTTTGCCAATCGCTGCATTAGGCCCATGGCATGGTGAAGGCTTATGACAGACTTGGTCAGGCAATAGACATGGCACTGCCCAGCCACTCATGGCATCTGACTGGGCACCTGTGTGAAGATTTCCCAGTAAGGAATACACAATACAGAAGTGAAGCTTCCTGTTTCAGAGATAGCTGTAAAATTGTGGCACCCCAGGAGCTTACACTCTATCCACGGGCTCGGGGATGATTCTCCGACCTCAGGGACCATCTCCACAGGAATGAGGTGCTGTACTGGTGTAGGTATGACCACCACGTCGCTTGTCCCAGCACCTCATTCCTGTGATCTTTGGGGTTCCAAGCTTTTGGACCCTCATAATGGAAATTGTGGAGAACACATCGCCGATGTCCGTGTTTTGTGGATCCGTGGATGGGGCCTTATAGTGGAACCAATTGATCATCAGTTTCTATCCGAGAGGTTGGACCTGCCCCTATCCCTAGTGAAATACCCCAAAAGTGGAGATGGGACAACCCCTTTAAAGGGAGTCTGTCACCTCAGAAACTCGTTTTTAACCCTTCACACATCCATATAGCCCTTCATTATATGTTAAAAATCATACCTTTATAAGGTCCAGTGGAACTTTCAAACTTTAAAAAAAACTACTTTGATGCGTATGTAAATGAGAGCCCTCCGGTGCCCAGGGGCGGCGTCCACCTCGTTCGTGGCCCAGCCAGTTCTGCCTCCACATCTATTTTCCCACCCAGCCTCCTTCTCAAGCCCGCCCATCTGCTGCCTTTTACACTTTCAAACATCGCGGACGCCGGGGCTGTGGCATTAATACAGGGCACTCACTACTGTACTGTGATTGTCCATATTGCCTCCTATGCTGGCCGGATTTGTTTTTCCATCACCTTATACACTGCTCGTATTGAGGGGTTAAGACTAGGGAGGAGCAAATCGACTTCAGATAAAACACTTGGAACCAGGGATCGACCGATATTGTGTGTGTTTTTTTTTATTTTTTTAGAGCCAATATGATGTGAGCTTTCAGGCCTATAATTTATACTGATATTCTGTGCATTTTCATTTTAGAAAAAAAAAAATCCTACACATCTGCTGTTAAATGAAGAGATGCCATTTATTATAGGTTAGATATGTAGATTAGATTAACTGTTTCCCCCTTAGGGGCTAAAACTTGGGATCTTTTAATCCTTTGTCCTATTCTCCCTAATAGTGATCTATTAGAGTGAATAGGACTTCACACTCTCCCTGCTGCCCTGAGCATAGTACACACCGCAGCAGGGAGATTACCATGGCAGCCAGGGCTTCAGCAGCGTCCTGGTTGCCATGGTTACCCTGCTGGGGCTCCAGCCACTGCCACCAATGAGGAGGAGGGGAGGGGACCCTGTGGCCACTGCCACAAATGATTTTGATACGGGGGGGCACTAATGTTGGTAACTCTCCCATTAATTCAAATACAGCCGCACATGACCTCTGAGAGGTAGCTGCGATCCGTGGCAGCTAACCCCTCAGATGCAGCGGTATGATTCACCCGCCTCCTGTATTTGAATTAATAGCGGAATTAACCTCATTAGGGGCGCAGTAGCCTCAGCCCCTCTCATTAGTGGCATCGGGGGGGGGGACACTGCTTCCTTCTCCCCTGTGCTGCTGAGGGAACATGGATCGCGCTGATGGCTGATCCATGTTCGCGATTCGTTATCGGCAAGGTTAGATGCCGATGACTTTGAAAATCCTGAATATCGGCCAAAAATATTGGTAAATCCGATAATCAGTCGATCCATACTTGGAACCGAACCCTAGTTTGGGAAATGGTCTTTTACAGTACACATCAATTTATGAAGTTATTGCCTGAAGTCTCAGAGACTTCACAAAGTAATAACTTGGGCTCATCGGAGCCCATACATTCTAATACTGTACGGAGCTCCTGCTCCGTACAGTATTAGAACTAAGTTTTATGCGAAACAACTTTGGATGTTTCATCCTAAGTCGTTTCGCTCATGCCTAGTTAGGACCACCCTGCAGTCCATTAGTGGTGGGCGTGCATGCACAATGTAGGGAAAGTGTATTTACCTATAGTGTTCAAGCACAGCCACCGCTGATGGATTACACATTACAGGGTGGTCGTAACCATGGAAACAAGCCGTGTATAATGTGATGGAGACAATATGGACAATCACTACATTAGTAAGTGGCTTGTATTAACTCTACATAATAAACGCCATTTGCTGAAGTGATAACCCCTTTAAGGTATGGTCACAGATTTTTCCACTGAGAACTGCTGTGGAAACGGAGCGTCATTGTAACCCTGCGGCAGCCTCAATCACTGGGGTTAATGCTTGTGTGGACTCCCTCCACGGTGTCCCCGCAAACCGTGTCAAGAAGAGAAGTGGCTTCGCAATCCGTCTGGAAGCAACCACATGGATGGTCCTTTATAGTTCTTGTGAGGGAGGAGATTGTCCAAATCTCAGCACGGATAGCCTAAGGCAGTGATGGCTGACCTGACACTCCAGCTGTGGTGAAACTACGACTCCCAGCATGCTCCGTTCATTTCTATGGAGTTCTGAGAACAGCCAAGCAAGTGTGCATCTTGGGAGTTGTAGTGTTGCCACAGCTGGAGGGCAGGAGGTTAGCCATCACAGGCCTAGGGGTACGGTAGTGGTGCCACAGAGTAGTGCATGCAGCTGGAAGACTTTCTGAACACATGCCATGCTTAAGGGGGTTGGCTATGATGAGCATATTGGTGGCACAGCCATCTGATCAGTAGGGTCGGGCCCTCGGCACTCGTGCCCATCAGGTATATTCGGGCTGGGGGCGCTTGTGAGCGCTGTAGTCTTCTCGCTATTTACTTGCACACGGCCTGTATAATGGCAGTGGTGCAGAGTATTCCATTCACATGAAGGCAGTAGTGGTATGCAAGCCCCTTCAGACTGGGGGTTGAGAGTTGTCCCCCATCCCCCCACCCCTGGAGTGATATGGGTGGTCTCTTTGCATGATATTCCCTACCATGGTTTGAGGTCACATTTGGGGCCTGCTCTAATTTTGTAAAGGGGAAACGACAACAAATCCAGAGTTTTCTGCTTTAGCACAATGTGACAGATGGTTGTCCCATCTCCGATTTCACCGGGAGATGGGACTAAGTGCAGCACCCAGGTGGTCGGGCCCGCACTCTGCCGCTTCTGTAATGTTTGTTGCAGTGGGTGGGAGCTATGCAAACCTCACAGCAGAAGAGGCTATGTGGCTTCCAGAACTCCGGCCGTAGCTTCTGCTTCCCCTTCACTCTGATGGTAGGAGCAGAACGTTGGCCTACTCAGCGCTTAGTGCTGTTTAAATGGACAACCCCTTTAAATCCTGACTACGACTGTGGCATCACAGCTCCCCATTGCTCCTTCATGCTATCTTGCCAGCATGGCTCGCCTGACAGTCTTCTGAAGTGCCGGCAGTATATGAACTTAATGTAAGTCTGATGGTACCCCCCTCTGAATTCCTGGCACTCTAGTAGGATCTCTGTCCCTATGGAAGCATCTCCCAAGTCTGAATGATACCATCTGTGACACGTGGGTTAGAAGAAGGACTTCAACAAAAATGTATCTGGCACCTTAGTGGTGAAGTGCTTGTGTTTGTGAGTTATCTGCCTGATGCGGTTGTTTGCTGCATTACTTGACTGCCACACAGACACGTGAAATTTTTTGGGTGTGTTGGTGACTTATGTCTGGTGAGTCGCATGGGGCAGCAGGGACCCGAACAGAGCAGAACTCAAATCAAAGCACTGGTAAGTGACCTCGCTGCTTTTGGGAGTGCTCCTTTAAGCTGACATTTTTATGGTGTTGTCTGACTGCACCCCCCAAAAAAATCTGCGGAGTGCCCAAAACTGTACAACAAAGGGGGAAAAAAAACAATCTTTTTGCACATCCCTCTGTTCCAGCACCAAGGCTCCCATCCCTGATATTTCAGCTCCCCAGAGGACCAGACGTGCCTGTCCCATTTGTGGTCCCTATGACTGCTGTGGACGTTCACGGTCTTCTGCAGTGACGTCTCTGAACAGTTAAAACGGTTAGGAGTTTTCTGGTCCAGTTCTTTGGCTCGACAGCCTCTTGGTTTGTCTGAGACTTTGCTGTTGGTGGCTTATTCTCGGTGATTGCTCATGGGGTCCAAGTCCTGGCACCTGATTGAGAACCGGTGATGTCACGACCGGTCAGACGGCCTAAGCTGCAGTACCAAGCAAAGCTGATATACAATGTATGGTGTGCCTGGTGAGATCTGAGGAGGCCGGAGCACTGCGGCCACTTTAAACAGCTGCCAGGCCCCCTATCAAAATGTCAGACAGCCCCTTTAATGTAGCACGTACTTCCAACATGTGGACAGGAGTAGCCTTAGCTGAAAATCTGATATTAGGCCTAATTAGTGAATTCCCTCTTCCCTTGAATATCTCAAACTTTTCTTAGAAGTTGTTGCTTCTTCTCCGAACATCACCATTAAAGGACTGCCAACTGATCATTGAAGTTTCATGAGACCTCGTTCATACCGCAAGGCAAAATCCTGCCTGTATTCCAATGTAGAAACCCCTCTGCTCCTGGTTTAGCCTCTGACAGTGACTGGACAGCCGCTGCAGTTTCCAGCGTGGTCTGTGCAGAGACTGCACCAATCTACTAGCGGTGTGGCCTGCCATTGAGATCAGGACACCAAGATTAGTCAGAAGAGGTATCTGAGGAAGGGAACAGTCTGCCTCAGAAAGGCCTTAAAGATGCCGGCTTTAGTTCAGTAGTGATATTATTTCTGGACCGCGCCTTCACAATCTGCCCATATCTTCTGTCTGTGCACGTCAGAAGAGGTAACAGGCCCTGTTCACGTTCTCGCTGTGTACCTTTTCTGTGGGCCGGACACGTACCCACTGATTTTAATAACATGGAGACACTACTTGGGTCCGTGATGGGGACCAAACATGCCCTGTGAAGTCGGTGGGTCTGAAGAATCGCTGACAACATGGCCGGGATCTGTTTGGATGTTTCTCACTGCCCACTAATGGGAATGAATTCCCAGCAGAGCAGTGCCCGTGGAATACATCGACAGACTAACACGGCTCCTTCACGGGTGAAACAGCGGTGTCTTTGAACTGCTCATCAGCTGGTGTCTGACCTCCACCCATCTGATCTTAAAGGCAGGCTATCCGAATCCCTCAGAACCCGTTTAATGCAAGTATGATTGGCCAGGGTGTAAAATTTTGGCTGTGGTTGACTAGAACTGCATGATTTGCCACGTTAGTCCCTTGTGTTGCTGTTGGGTTTGCTCAGACAACCCCATGGATGACTGGCTGCAGTTTAGGCAATCATTAAAGGGGTTATTCTGCTCTGGAAAATGTTTAACTGTAGGCAGAAGGTTGTAGCCGGTTTATAACAAAATTACTGCTGCCCTGGATCCCTTCACTGGTCTTCTGGTCCCCATCCTGTAAACTTCGGTATCGGTGGGGTCATTTGCACTGCTGCAGCCAATACCTGGCTTCAGCAGTGACTTGTCCTCTGGCATGTGACCCAGTAGTGACATACTGGTTGGGGACATGTCACAGGCCAGTCGGTGTCTGCAGCATGGCATGTCCTTCTGGTAGGCTGAAGGCAGGGCAGTTAAGTACAACACACAGTTAAAGGGGATTTGCTCGGACGTGGCCAATAGCAGGCTGCGAAGGGGATGGGCCTCTCTGACGTCACCCGCCCGGATTGTGCCTGTCGCAGCCTGCTCCCGGCTGCCCCACCCGGAGACTGTAGCGTCCAGTGCTACACAGAGCTGAGGACTGCATGAAGCCATGGCAGAACTCATAGAATAGGAAGAAATCTTGTATTACATTTTGGGGAGCATGCCACCCCTGGAGCAGGGCTTGTCAGGATTTCCCTACATCTGCACCGATGATGGTGTTGGTCTGCAGAGCGCTAACATGGGCCCTGTCTGTGGTATCTGGACCGCGCAGACTGGTGTTGCTCTGCTCTATACATTGCCAGTCTTCACTTATTTAGTAAACCCCTCTGCAGGCAAACAGATCTGCTGCTGTGGCAAGCCCCCCGCCGAGGGTACCAGCACATGTGGAAGTATGAATACTGGGTTACCACATCTGGTTTAAGGGAACTTGTCCTGAAAATGAAGCTGAGCAGATGTATAGCTTATGGGACAAGATGCAGTTAAACCTGCTTAGGAGTCCTGTGGGTGGTTCTGCTTACTGATTGACAGCTCTGTATAGTCATGGCGGCTAAATCTGCATTACCAAGCATGGAGAACGGTCAGGAAGCAGAACCACCCACATGACTCCCAAGCAGTGCTGGTAATTAAAGGGTTTTTCTGGCCTAAGAGCACACAACCCTAGTGATCGGAAGGTGCGCCCCATAAAAAAACCCTTTCTAAACGGTCCAGTGCAGCTGCCCCGTTCCCTACCATAAGTGGCTCTGTGCTGTGATCGCTGCAGCCATTCACTGGCCTCAGTGCGCACGTGTGAACAGCACACCGCTACTTGGTTGGACAACCCCTGAAAAATGTCACATGAAACTATGGGCCTGATTATCTCTTTTTCTGGCACGTAAAAGTTGTTAACGGTGTGTTTGCAAATTTTTCAACTCGCAAGTGGTTATTGCACGCTGCCTTTGCTACCTTCCGGGGGAGGCGGCAGAAACGCCTGGCTATGGTAGATTTGGCCCCATGTGTGAATCTTCTAGGCTGTGCCGGCGCTATAAAGTGGTGCCTGCAGGTCGCACTTGTGTAAAAGACAGTACTTAGTTTTATATGCTGCTTTATCACACAACTAAATCCTTACCATTTGTTTTTTAGGTGTTAAACTCTCGGAAGAATGGCTAACATAGACAAGTGAGTATATGCCATGTTGTGGCTACTTTGAGGATGTCTTCACTTGGATCCACACATTGTTACTTAAGGCTTGTTCAGCACGGGAGTCTCTTCTGACTGCTGTAAGTGGTTCTTTCTGAGTAGACGGCCTCGTTATGTGCCGTTATCTCATATCTGTGTCATGGAGATGGTGGCTGTCTATTGACCCCTTAGGATCAAGGATATCGATGGGTCTAACCGTTCACTAGGCTTCAGCGGCCTACATCCCTACCCTTTTGGTTACCATTTTGGGGACCTGCCTTAGGAGGGTTATCATGGTCAATCCCTCTTAAAGAAAAGTATATGAAATGTTTCCCCTTGGCAATAATTGGGTATAGTCATGGGGATACAGAAAGAGCACAGATTATATGGATATGTGTTCACAGCTGTGGGGTATCTTTGGGGCAGTTTTTATTCCATTCTACTTATCTTAGATGAAAAATCATTTTCCTATTGGTCTTTATTAAAAGGGTTTTCTGAAATTTTTATACTGATGACTTGCATTCTGGACAAATCATTACTTGTTCTCTGGGGGCACTCGCAGGCGCGCTGGTGCCTTCTCAACCAGCTGTTCAGTGCTCTGTCCCGGGTGTGTGGCCCCCACCGATCAGATACTGATGACCTTGAGGATGGGTATCATTAACATCTCGGGAAACCCTTTTTAATATTTTCCAGTGTCTTCTACAGCCTTTAGTTGAACTGCATTTGCAAAATTGCGGTTGCAAGGGGAACTGAAGTTGCTGTTAACCAGTCATATCAGGAGAGGTTACAGGTCCTCTAAGTCGGAATACCTTATTAGAAAAGGGTTATCCAGCCTCCTAAAACGGATGACCCCAAGCGTGGCATAGGCCGTAAATATTAAAGGGGTCACCCAAGACAAGCCCCTACAGCAGCTTAAAATAAAAACACTTTATGCTTGCTATTTCTCCAGCTTTGTTCTTTGTGGCGCTGCTACAGTCATTCATGGTCCTTGGTGAATTCGGACCCGTTGGTCAGTGGTTTCTGGGGGCCGAATGACTGTGCAAGCTGCTGGCTCTTACCAGACCCAGATAAGCTCTGCAGTGAGGCTGTACACCTGTGAACTACCTCTGCTGGCTCTATTCTATAATGGTCTTCCAGTTTGCATCAATTGTTCATTGATTTGTTGCTTTATATTTTTAGCAAAGACCAGCCAGAATTTGATCAGCAAGAGATGGAAGATGTGGAAGAAGTTGAAGAAGAAGGCGACATTGGAGACGATCAGAGCACTAAAGGTATCATTTAAGTTTTCAGAACAGCTTGAAGTCAGTGGGGCATTCAAAAAAAAAAATATATTAGGTGGTCCCCATTGAAATCAAATGGAAAAATTGACTTGGTGGTTAAATAAAAAAAAAAAATGAAATAAACTTATCCATCTTAATGGATTCTGTTTCTGTACATCATTAAAATGTACTGGCTCTGTGTTGCCAAACTTCATCTTGCCTGAAGTCGTGTGAAACTTCGGTGAATTACTACAGTATTCCTATCTGCTTAATTAAAAACATTTTAAAATGGGAATCCAAAGTGGTCTTTGGTACTGAGATCTATGATTCGAAGCCTAGCCATCAGTCTCAAACAGTTGCATAACCCCTCTAAGTGAATGGAGCTGATCCCGGCAGAGCCTCTTTCGTGGATAGATGGAGCTTTCTGCTTGCAGCTCTGTCCCCTGTGTTCCTGGTGGCTAATCTGTGGGGGTGTTATTTCTTGAGCTTCAACTGATCTGCTCAATATCTAGAAACTGGAAATTTCTTTCAAAGGGGCATTCATGCGGTAAAGTTATCGCCTATGCACAGGATGGAATTAACTACTAGTGGGAGTCCTACAACTGATCATGAGAACGGGGGGCCCCATGGAGAGGCTGGTCAGGCATGTGTGATGCTGCTCCATTCATTTGTCAGTTCTGGATATAGCAGAGCATGGTCTCCAGAAATCCTTAGGAATAGAGGAGCAGCAGCAGCCTACATACCTGACACTGTTCATTTCAAAGGGATCTGGTGATCGATTGGGGGGGGGGGGGGGGGGTCCCATTGACAGGTAGGACTCCCACAATTTAGGTTACCCTCTATCTTGTGTATAGGGGATAACCTCATACACATGGAATAGCCCTATAAGCATTTTATTGGGTAAGACTGCCCTTTTAAATCAAATGTTCTTGATGTCTGATCACTTATTGCTTTGTGTAGGAAATGTAGTCTGATAATTCCATTAGCTTCGTTTTTGTTCTGGCAATGATTTTTGCAAACTGACTTCCTTTGTCTGACGTATTATAAGTTGTGTCTTTGAGATTTGCATGTTACTTGAAGACTTCTGTTCAGGTTTTAATAAAAACTTTATTTCAGCCATGCAATTGACTGCGCAAATGATGCAGAATCCTCAGATTCTAGCTGCTCTTCAAGAAAGGTTAGATGACCTTGTAGGTACTCCTACAGGATATATTGAAAGGTAAGCGGTAACCTTAACGCCTAACACCAGCACAGTTTATCTTCCAGCTATGTTGAAAGAGGTTATCCAACTCGGTGGTGGTCATACCTGGTCCCTGCTGCTGGGTTCTGACTCCACTCTGAGGTCTGGAGAAACAGCTTAACACTTTAAGCCTACATGAAAATCTGGCCTGCCTTGTTATGCCATCAAGCCTGAACATTTAGCAATGACCGAAGCATCCCTCCACAAACCATTCCTTAAGTGTGCTTTGTTTGCACTGACTGTGGTGGCATGCTCTGAACTCTATACAGATACAAGACTTTAAATCTTCACTAACGTGTTAAAATAACTTTTCACTGAAGAATGCCGCCAGGCACCTATGGTATACAAGAAAAGGCATTTTCTATGAGTGCCGGCGATGTGCGGTCCGCAAATTGTGGAACGCACATCGCCGATGTCCGTGTTTTGTGGATCCGCAAAACACACACTCCAGTGTGAATGGACCCTAACTGGTAGACAGTAGGCTGTCATGAATGTTTTGCAGAAGGGCAGCTTCCCTCTACTATTGGGCCTTTCAGTGAACTCGTGTTCTAACCTTCATCAGGGAGTGAGTGACCTTTTTCAGCTATTGTATTGTAACTTATGTAGTGATGACAGTGAAGTCTGTCAAAGTAAGGCTACATTCACATGTCGGTGGAAAAAATGGCTATTAACAGGCGCTAGAATGTGGATTAACCTTGTGGCGCTCTGCTTCTCACTGGGAGTCGGGTTCCCACCCCAAATGCATGAGTAAACAATCTCCCAGAGTATTGTTGCAAAGGCTGCGAGACTTTATTCAGATCTGTACAGGTCTGACGTTTGCGCACCAACTTTATACAGCGCAGCCTTCCCAAACCTCCAGACAGCAGCACCAGTTTGAGAAAGGCCCAGGGAGGCTGAAACGTCACAGCAGACCTGTACAGCCACATTCAGAATAAAATCTGTCTTTGCAACTATACTACGGGAGTTTCTATTAAGAGGCGCTGTCAGTTTTTCATGGCCATTTTTCAACCATTTGTGCATCCATTTTCTGCCTGTCTTTAATTTAGCATCCAATTTTTATGGCATAAAAAAACTGAATTTCATTGGGTTTTTAAGTTAAAACCCCAACTATTGCAGTTTCCTCAGTATAGTATGGCCCTCTTACAGCCTCCTAGTACTTATAAAGGCCCCCAACTTGTGGTCCAATATAGATATTCTAGTCATTCCCCAAATTGTTCAAAGCCCCTTGACATAGTTTATGCAGGTTATTTGTTATTTACGGAATTCTTTTTCAGTTTGCCCAAAATAGTTAAAAGAAGAGTGAATGCGCTTAAAAACCTTCAAGTTAAATGTGCTCAAATTGAAGCTAAATTCTATGAAGAGGTCCATGCGCTGGAAAGGAAATACGCAGACTTATATCAACCACTCTTTGACAAGGTAACTTGTGAGTTTGTTGGGTGTGTAATGTGTATGTTAAGATACTTGCAGCTTTTTGATATTGACCTTTTCTTCAGACTGGTCATCGGTATCAGATCCGTTGGGGGTCCTTCACCCCCAGCCGATCGTCCTTTTGGGTATGGTGCTGGAGACAAGATGGTGGACTGAGCATTGTGTAGCGGACTGTGTACCGCAGCTCAGCTCCCATTCACTTGATCAGTATCAAAAAGCTGGAATAACCATTTTTGATCATGACTTTTTTTTTTTTTTTTTCCTCCGCAACAATAGAGAAGTGAAATCATAAATGCCATATATGAGCCTACAGAAGAGGAGTGTGAATGGAAAGTAGATGAAGAGGAAGAAATTTCAGTGAGTAACATTTGTATTTTTAACTGTTAGCCAAAAGCTTAGAGTAACTAAACCTTTACATAAACCTTAATCTCCTAATGCCCTAAAAAACTCTAATATACTTTGGTAATTTTTCTATTTTCACCATCTTCCCTGCCTAAAGCGCACCACTTCCTGTTTTGCTTAACACGCTGTTCTCTGTACACCACTGATAGATCAGCGTGTACGGAGTACATTATACCAATGGGGCCGCAGGAGCACATATTGCTGCTCCTGCCCGTGCTCCCTGGATGATTACTAACTCTTGGCATAGCACATGGGTGCCCTGTACCCCATGTACTGTGCCAGGATTAGCTGAGCGGGCTCCTGCTGCTGCCTGCTCTGCTAAGCTGAGTGCTGACATGCTGTTCTCTTAGCTTAGTGGAGCAGGCAGAAGCAGGAGCCCGCTCAGCTAATCCTGGCACAGTACATAGGGTACAGGGTACCAATATGCTATGCCAAGAGTTGGTAATCATCCAGGGAGCACGGGCAGGAGCAGCAATATGCGCTCCTGCGGCCCCATTGGTAAATGTACTCCGGACACTGATCTGTCAGTGGCATACAGAGAACTGTTTTAAGCGCTTTAGGCAGGGGAAAGTGGTAAAAATAGAAAATTAATAAAGTATTAGTTTTATTAGGGACAACATTAAAAGTTTATGTAAAGGTTTAGTTACTCTTTAATAGTGCTAGAAGAAAAGACGAAAACCACGGCACTCTTCTTGTAAAGCTGTGCAATTTATTCACCCAGTATGCGACGTTTCGACACTCGGTCTTTCTCAAGCTATGCTTGAGAAAGACCGAGTGTCGAAACGTCGCATACTGGGTGAATAAATTGCACAGCTTTACAAGAAGAGTGCCGTGGTTTTCGTCTTTTCTTCTGAATCTATTGCGGGGGTCCACGGCCGGGATCCGACACCACAGGCACCGCCACAGAAAGCATTGTTCATTTACGGACTAAGGTAGTGCTGCCCTATCTTCTGTTTTTGTTCTTTAATAGTGCTGGCATCAAAGTGCCTAAGAAAATGCCAGTCATGAGTTTACTATACAAGAGTCCCCCTAGTGGTAGAACATGCTCGTTTACAAGGTCTACCAAATGGCACCAAAGACATTTGCAGTCAGTTTATTGTCTAAAATGTGTGGGTAAAATAAATGTCAATTTGTGTTTAAAGGGTTTTCTGAGATTTTTATACTGATGACCTATCCTGGTTAGGTCATTAGTATCTGATCGGTGAGGGTCTGACACAAGTGGTCTCTGCTGATCAGCTGTTTGAGAAGGCAGTGGTGCTACCCCCGAACAGATACTGATGACCTATCCAGAGGATCCTGGGAACCCCTTTAAATTCTGCAACCTTTTAATTGCTTAAAGAGGAAAAGATGTGCAAAGCAAATGCTGTACTTAACAGGGACGTATGGATAACAAGCTAAAGCCATCAGAATGGCCTAAAACTGCTACAGTATCGGAGATGGAAATAGTCACGGATCCATTCGAGAACTGGTCACCATTACATGCAGTGTGATCTACGGGCTGCATGCAATAGAGCAGAGCTGAATAGATATAGAAGTAAATGGGGAAATTAGTCAGTGTAGTTTGTAATTCATGCATAACCTCTCTACTTTCTGAGCTCAGTAGCAGAATAGTGGCCTTATCAGTGATTGGTGGCTGTGTGCACACGTCAATCGCTGAAGTCAGCCCACTTGGGCAACTTGGCAAAGAGCAGTTTTAAAGCCTATGGATGCTTTGGGGCCAGCTTATTACGTTCTACTCATTTTGGACTTTTTTCATTTGGTCTTCGTAAAAAAAATTCCAACAAGGTTTCTTCTACAGCACCAAAATTGGTGATTTTTTTTTTTTTTTCCCCCACTCATGCCAGATGTGAAAAAGGGGGGATGGGGGGGGGGGGGGGGGCTTGTTGTAAGAGTAGAAAATGGTCTAAATGTAAGATAGCTCGGAAGCGGTCTTAAATTTAGAAGTGGCGGTGGATACGCTGATGTGTAGAGGCCGAGACCTCTTCATGACTCCAGCGGATCCACCTCCGGGTATATGGGTCATTAAGACCGGCATCTAAAAAGCTGGTATTAATAATTATGCCCCATACTCTTGGTGATTAGTCAGGCAAACGCATCAATTGTGCCAAGTATCGGACTATGAAAAGAAATCTCAACAGACTGCAAAATTACAAACCTCGGTCAAATAAAGTGCACAAAAAGCTCAATATAATGACTAAAGGTACCTTGTTACATAATCAGTTTGCACGAAAAGGCCAATTAGGGCATACTAGCCATTTATGCCAATTAGAAAGCTAAGAGCAAGAGGTTTCCTGCGTTCAGCGCTGCGTTGCCTGCAGATTGCACTGTTTTCATTGACAGATGGCCTTTAAAACAAAAGCATGTGCCGTCGCAGGGTGCCCTGTGCCTGTGATCAAACTTGGGTGCCGCAATTGCTATTGACCACGGCATCGGAGTAAAATGATTACTGAGCAGATGTAGGCTCTATCACACAGCAGGAGCAGGCCCAACTTGTGTGCCAACTTTATTACACTCCTTCCATAACTTTGACCCAGTTGTCTGGGTGTGTGAAGGAAGTTAATACAAAATACTCAACAGGACAGCAAATGCACATTGAGAAGATCATGCTTGGGATACTTTCACATTAGCGTTTTCAATTCCGCTATTGAGATCCATCATAGGATCTCAATAGCGGAAGAAAACGCTTGTTTTGTCCCCATTCATTGTCAATGGGGACAAAACTGAACGACACAGAATGCACCAAAATGCAAGCGGCGTTTTTCTGTCCACAATGTGGTGTGGCGCAAGACTGATCCGTCCTGACGCACAATGAGTCAATTGTCAGAAAATGGATGACTTTCAATGGAGTTCATGACGGATCTGTCATGGCTATAGAAGACATAATACAACCAGGTCCGTTCATGGTGGATGCATGCGGATGTATTATGGTAGAGGAAGCATTTTTGCAGATCCATGACGGATCCGCAAAACGCTAGTGTGGAAGTGTAGTCTAGTTGTTTGGTTGCTTTATGATTTGTTTGCCCTAGGAGGATCTGAAAGAGAAGGCGAAGGTAGAAGATGAAAAGAAAGATGAAGAGAAGGAGGACCCTAAAGGAATTCCAGAATTTTGGTTAACCGTGTTTAAAAACGTCGATCTCCTTAGTGACATGGTTCAGGTATGTTTGTCAAATGTAACTCCTAATGTAAAGGCTCCAGATCTAGTTTATGGTTTTAATTCTTCTGTTTTTGTCCCATTGCAGGAGCATGATGAACCAATCCTGAAGCACTTAAAAGATATTAAAGTAAAATTTTCAGATGCTGGTCAACCAATGGTAAGAATCTTTAAAAAATGTTTTGCTAGTCTGTTACTTAACCACTTCAGCCCCCCTAGCTTAAACACCCTTAATGACCAGGCCACTTTTTACAATTCTGCACTACACTACTTTCACCATTTATTGCTCCGTCATACAACTTACCACCCAAATGAATTTTACCTCCTTTTCTTCTCACTAATAGAGCTTTCATTTGGTGGTATTTCATTGCTGCTGACATTTTTACTTTTTTTGCTATTAATCAAAAATTACCGAAATTTTTGCAAAAAAATGAAATTTTTCACTTTCTGTTGTAAAATTTTTCAAAAAAAACTACATTTCTATATAAATTTTTCTCTAAATTTATTGTTCTACATGTCTTTGATAAAAAAATCCAATAAGTGTATATTTATTGGTTTGGGTAAAAGTTATAGCGTTTACAAACTATGGTGCAAAAAAGTGAATTTCGGCATTTTGAAGCAGCTCTGACTTTCTGAGCGCCTGTCATGTTTCTTCAGGTGCTAGAATGTCAGGATGGTATAAATACCCCCAAATCACACCATTTTAGAAAGAAGACACCCCAAAGTATTCGCGGAGGGGCTTGGTGAGTTCATGTATCATTTCATTTTTTTCACAAGTTAGCGGAAATTGACACTTTCTGAGGAAAAAAAAAAAAAGTTTCAATTTCTGATAACTTCTGGCAAAAAAATAAAAATCTCAGACGGACTCACTATGCCCCTCAGTGAATACCTTGGGGTGTCTACTTTCGAAATGGAGTCATTTGTGGGGTGTGTTTACTGTTCTGGCATTTTGGCGGGGCTAATTGTGAGCCGCCATGTAAACCTAAAGGTACTCGTTGGAATTTGGGCCCTTTGCACTCAGGCTGCAAAAGCGGCACTTATGTGGTATCGCCGTACTCAGGAGAAGTAGGGCAATGTGTTTTGGGGTGTATTTTTACATATACCCATGTTGGGTGAGAGAAATATCTCTGTAAATTGTCAACTTTGTATAAAAATTTTTAAAAGTTGTCGTTTACAGAGATATTTTTCACACAAAGTATGGGTATATATAAAAATACACCCCAAAGCACATTGCCCTACTTCTCCTGAGTACGGCGATACCACATGTGTGACACTTTTTGCAGCCTGGGTGCGTAAAGGGCCCTAAAACCAATGAGTACCTTTAGGATTTCACAGGGCATTTTTACGCATTTGGATTCCAGACTTCTTCTCACCCTTTAGGGGCCCCTAAAATGCCAGGACAGCATAAATACCCCACATGTGACCCCATTTTGGAAAGAAGACACCCTAAGTTATTCTGTGAGGGGTATGGTGAGTTCATGTAAAATTTTATTTTTGTCACAAGTTAGTGGAATATGAGACTTTGTAAAAACAAAATTAAGAAAAAAATAAATAAATTTCCGCTGACTTGTGCCAAAATAAAAATTCTGTGGACTCACCATGCCCCTCACAGAATACTTGGGTGTCTTCTTTCCAAATGGTCACATGTGGGGTATTATCACCTGGCATTTTAGGGCCCCTAAGTGTGAGAATCCAAATGCATAAAAATGGCCTGTGAAATCCTAAAGGTACTCATTGGTTTTAGGGCCCCTTTGCATCTTGGCTGCAGAAAGTGTCACTCATGTGGTATCGCCGTACTCAGGAGAAGGGCAATGTGTTTTGGGTGTATTTTTACATATACCCATGCTGGTGAGAGAAATATCTCTGTATATTGACAACTTTGAATAAAAAATGTAAAAAGTTGTCGCTTACAGCGATATTTCTCACACACAGTATGGGTATATGTAAAAATACACCCCAAAACACATTGCCCTACTTCTCCTGAGTACGGCGATACCACATGAGTGACACTTTTGCAGCCAAGATGCGTAAAGGGCCCTAAAACCAATGAGTACCTTTAGGATTTCACAGGCCATTTTTACGCATTTGGATTCTCACGCTTTAGGGACCCCTAAAATGCCAGGACAGCATAAATACCCCACATGTGACCCCATTTGGAAAGAAGACACCCAAGTTATTCTGTGAGGGGTATGGTGAGTTCATGTAAAATTTTATTTTTGTCACAAGTTAGTGGAATATGAGACTTTGTAAAAAACAAAATTAAGAAAAAAATAAATAAATTTCCGCTGACTTGTGCCAAAATAAAAATTCTGTGGACTCACCATGCCCCTCACAGAATACCTGAGGTGTCTTCTTTCCAAATAGGGTCACATGTGGGGTATTATATCACCTGGCATTTTAGGGGCCCCTAAGTGTGAGAATCCAAATGCATAAAAATGGCCTGTGAAATCCTAAAGGTACTCATTGGTTTTAGGGCCCCTTTGCGCATCTTGGCTGCAGAAAAGTGTCACTCATGTGGTATCGCCGTACTCAGGAGAAGTAGGGCAATGTGTTTTGGGGTGTATTTTTACATATACCCATGCTGGTGAGAGAAATATCTCTGTATATTGACAACTTTGAATAAAAAATGTAAAAGTTGTCGTTTACAGCGATATTTCTCACACCAGTATGGGTATATGTAAAATACACCCTAAAACACATTGCCCTACTTCTCCTGAGTACGGCGATACCACATGAGTGACACTTTTGCAGCCAAGATGCAAAGGCCCTAAACCAATGAGTACCTTTAGGATTTCACAGGCCATTTTTACGCATTTGGATTCTCACGCTTTAGGACCCCTAAAATGCCAGGGCAGTATAAATACCCCACATGTGACCCCATTGTGGAAAGAAGACACCCCAAGGTAATCCGTGAGGGGCATGGCGAGTTCACAGAAAAAAAAAATTTGGCACAAGTTAGCGGAAATTGTTGGCCAGCATTAGGAGTTTCTGCGATTCTCCGTATATTGAGCATACGGGTAATGAGATTTTTTTTTTCCGTTCAGCCTCTGCGCTGAAAAAAAAAAAAAATGAACGGCACAGATTTTTCATTCGCATCGATCAATGTGGATGAAAAAATCTCTGCCAAAATCAGTGACTGCGGTGCGGTGGGCTGGGCGCTAGCTACCTAACAAGTAGCTAACTAACTGGCGGTGATAAGGGACCCTTATGCCCCATTCACACGTCCGAAATTCTGTTTGCGGAACGGAATTGCGGACCCATTCATTTCTATGGGGACAGACTTTGTCCCGCTCGGATCCGGAATTACGGATCCGCGCTTCCGGGTCTGCACTTCCGTTCCGCAAAAATATAGAACATGTCCTATTCTTGTCCGCAATTGCGGACAAGAAAAGCATTTTCTATATAGTTCTGGCAATGTGCGGATCTGCAAAATGCGGAAAGCACATTGCCGGTGTCCGTGTTTTGAGGATCTGCGGATCCGCGATCCGTGAATCCACGGATCCGTGAATCCACGGATCCGCAAAACACATATGGACGTCTGAATAAAGCCTTACAAGGGGTGTGATCAATGACAGGGGTGATCAGGGTCTAGATGGCGATCAGGGGTTAATAGGTGGGGGGTAAGTGTAGTGTTTGGTGCAACTTTTACTGTAGTTACCTGGTCCTCTGGTGGTCGATCCCAGAAAATGGGACCACCAGAGGACCAGGTAGCAGCTATATCAGACGCTGTTCATAAAACAGCGTCTGATATAGCTGTTTGATGCGATTTATATCGCATCTACAGCCTGCCAGCGATTGATCATCGCTGGCAGGCTGTAGTCCAACTCTCGAGCCGCGCTTCACTGTGAACGCGCGCGTTCACAGGAACTCTCGCGTCTCGCGAGATGACGCCCCGGCGCGTCCAAACAGAAGATCCCGGCCGCCCGCAGGACGCAATCCTGCGTACGGCGGTCGGGGACTGGTTAAAGGGTTCTTTACCTTTTTTTCTTTGGATAGGTGATCAGCATCTGATTCCCAGGGGTCTGACACACGGGACCCCTGCCGATCAGCTGTTTGAGAAGGCAGCGGCGCCCAGGCCATGTGACTTGGTTGTGGTATCACTGGCCTGTGGGATGCAACGAAAAGGCTGTGACACTACTTCTGAATCGCCTGGTACCCGTGCCAAACGGATGCTGTTGACTTATCCAAAGGATAATCTGTAAGGAAAATGTAAACCCCCTTTAAGAATGGTTGTTATAGGTTCTTGCCTATAAGTAGGGTCAGTTATCCAAGCCTCATATTATATAAAGGAAAGGTTTTCCCAAATGGGATTGTTATAACTATCTACACACAGCTTGAATGAATGTTGACGGGTATGCTGCAGCCTTAGTTTATGGGATTTCTTTACAATGTGAACGATGAAAATTGGCATTTAACAAATACAGGTAAGCATAGGGGGAACTGGAGTGTTTAAGTTGAAGCATATATAGTTAATCCTAAAATTATGGTACCGTATTAGTATACCTTACACCAGAGGTGTGCAACCTCCACCGCTCCAGCTGTTGTGAAACTACAACTCCCACCATGCATGCTTCCTCTGCTCTTCTCAGCTGGAGTGCTGAAGGTTGCTGACCCCTGCCCTACATTAGGAGATTCTGTAAGCAGATTCAAAGGGGTATTCCATATATAATTTTGCATTTCACTAGGATATGCCATTTTAATTGTTCGCTTTTTTTTTCCTGCCCCCCCAGAGCTTCACTTTAGAATTCCACTTTGAGCCAAATGAGTTTTTCACAAATGAAGTCTTGACAAAATCATACAAAATGAGGTCCGAACCTGATGAGGCCGATCCCTTTTCTTTTGATGGACCAGAAATAATGGGCTGTACAGGGTGAGTGATTTCTGGTTTGTTTTCTACTGTAGTGTTTGACTCGTGACCAGAAAGTTTCACTATAGAATCTCGTTCAGTACTAGAAGTGATCACTCCCCAGTGATGACGCAGATTGTCAATTTTGACCACTGCATCAGAGACTGTGTAACTGGGGCCTGAACACCTCCACAGCAGTCGAGGGAGCAGTGTCTGTGGTAGTCCTGGTCCCGCTGTTGGGTCAGTGTCTACCACAGCCTGTAGCAGGTCTCCATAGGAACATATTGAATGTCCCATAGGCTGCAATAGTACTAATTCATTAGTCTATGGGACAAGCAATCTAAAGGTTGCATCTTCAGGGCCCCTAAAGGGACTTGAGTGAAGAGTTTTTAAAATATAAAAACATAAGTTTAAATTGCTCCCATATTAAGATAAGCGATAAAGATATTTAGGCATTGCCACATCCCAAAATGCCTGTACTGTTAAAATCTTAACATTTATCCCGTGTAGTGAAGGGCTGTAATGGGAAAAAATCAAAATGGCTGGCTCGCTGAATAGTGATTAAATAAATTCATGCACATGTCAAAGTGGTATCAATAAAAATCACTAATCATCCTGCAAAAAAAATGATCCAGTTAGGAAAGGGTTAAGGAGTGGATGAAGCATCTGTGGGAGGATGGGAATGATGCGTGTTTATTGGTATGTTCCAAAATGGAGACACAGGAGTCGGAGTCTGCCAACTTTTTATTTGTGCCAATGCATAAATGATTGGCCATGGTACTAGACTCGGGTTGGCCTACGGCTGTAAATGTTTTTTTAATTTTGCTCAGGCTCAAAATGATAGTTTTGACTAAATGCCATGCATAGTGTTAACACGAATAACTGCGCAGTGCATCTGTAGGAAGGCTCCCTGATGGACATGAGCGAACTTCAAAAATTAGTTCGGCGTTCGGGTTGAGGTAATCGCCGCATCCAGTTATGGATTCCACTACCGCGGACTATTCCAGCATATGGAATCCATAAGGGGCGGCTTCCACAAACCCGAACTTTGGAAAAGCCGAAGGACCTGGGGTGACGTCACCGTCATGTGATCAGTGCAGGGCGTGGCTCAGCACGGGATTAGATAGATCCAGTGCTGAGCCACGCCCCCTGCACTGATCACATGACGGTGACGTCACCCCAGGTTCTTCGGCTTTTCCAAAGTTCGGGTTTGTGGAAGCCGCCCCTTATGGATTCCATATGCCGGGATAGTCCGCGGTAGTTGAATAACTGGATGCGGCGATTACCCCAACCTGAACACCGAACTAATTTTTGAAGTTCGCTCATCTCTACTCGCTGACCCTTCTGCAGTGCATGCCGAATTTCTACAGATCTATCTGTATTCTGTACATCTCGGATAAATTTGGGTTTTTGTTGCTAACAGAAATCTTCATGATGCAGTGATCGCCTAGATGTAGTTGGATTGTAGTGAACCCTACGTACTTTGGTTATGTGGGAGTCTTAAACATCCAGATGAGCTCAGTGTAACGGAGAATGCTGTCTTATCACTATACTAGACCTACACCTTATCCTAGGACATTTATCTCTAATATATAACATGGCATCAACGCTAGAAGTTTAAAAAAACGAATGCATTCATGTAAGCATTTTGAGGTGGTTTTTAAACGCAACTTTTTTTTAACACAGGTGCCAGATTGACTGGAAAAAGGGTAAAAATGTTACTTTAAAGACCATTAAGAAGAAACAAAAACATAAGGGCCGTGGTACAGTAAGGACTGTCACAAAAACTGTTCCAAATGACTCATTCTTCAATTTCTTCAGTCCTCCTGAAGGTAAGAGGATAGGATGTCACTAAGTTACTGTGCAGGAAAAATGGACTATAAAATATTGCAACTGTAGTTTTCAATTTAGTAAATGATTACAGGTGAAAGTAAACTGATCAGTTTTTCTTGTATCGGGCTCCTCCTCGTTTCACTGCTCACATTGGTCTGTCAGTGGGGGGCTGCCTGCTCAGCGACGCATCGGACTAGTGTGAGGGGAGGAGAAGGCTGGTGCACAGACTGCTGCTGGGCTGTGACTTCCACATGGTGGTGGTCCTCTGGTAACCACAGCAGATTAGACTAGGACTACACCAAACGATGCCAGGAGCTGATAGGATAAGAAATGACAAGCTGAGAGTTTTGTCTACAAATGCTCGCAGTTTAGGGAATAAGATCAACGAATTTGAGTCTGTAATTGCATCTGAGAATATAGATTTAGTGGCTGTTACTGAGACATGGTTCAATGAGAGTAATGACTGGGATATAACAATACCTGGGTTCTCTCTATATAGGAAAGACAGAGAAGGCAAGAAAGGGGGTGGGGTGGCCCTATATGTGAAAGATAGCATAAAATCTAATCTAATACAAGTCAGCGAAACCAATTTAGAGTCAGTTTGGGTTACGTTGCAGCTTGGTAATCATAAGGTAACTCGTGTAGGTGTCATATACAGACCACCAAGCCAAGTCAAAGAATTGGATCTACTAGTTGAGGAAATGGCTAAAATGACACTAAAATAGATGGCGGAGGTGCAGTAGACATCGCTTATCTGGACTTTAGTAAGGCTTTTGATACTGTCCCACATAGAAGGCTCATCAATAAACTGCAGTCTTTGAGCTTGAGCTCACATATTGTTGAATGGATTAGGCAGTGGCTGAAGGACAGAAAACAGAGGGTTGTAGACAATGGAGTATATTCAGACCATAGTATTGTTACCAGTGGGGTACCTAAGGGATCTGTTCTGGGACCCATATTGTTTAATATCTTTTTCAGCGAAATTGCAGAAGGCCTCAATGGTAAGGTGTCTTTTTGCTGATGACACAAAGATTTGTAACAGGGTTGATGTTCCTGGAGGGATACACCAAATGGAAAAGGATTTAGGAAAACTAGAGGAATGGTCAAAAATCTGGCAACTAAAATTTAATGTCGATAAGTGCAAGATAATGCACCTGGGGCGTAAAAACCCAAGAGCAGAATATAAAATCAGTGATACAGTACTAACCTCAGTATCTAAGGAGAGGGATTTAGGGGTCATTATATCAGACGACTTAAAGGTGGGCAGACAATGTCATAGAGCAGCAGGTAATGCCAGCAGAATGCTTGGGTGTATAGGGAGAGGCATTAACAGTAGAAAGAGGGAGGTGCTCGTGCCGCTCTACAGAGCACTAGTGAGACCTCATTTGGAGTATTGTGTGCAGTACTGGAGACCATATCTGCAGAAGGATATTGAAACTTTGGAGAGAGTTCAGAGAAGAGCTACTAAATTAGTACATGGATTGCAGGACAAAACTTACCAGGAAAGGATAAAGGACCTTAACATGTATAGCTTGGAAGTAAGAAGAGACAGAGGGGATATGATGGAAACTTTTAAATACATAAAGGGAATCAACACGGTAAAAGAGGAGAGAATATTTAAAAGAAGAAAAACTGCTACAAGAGGACATAGTTTTAAATTAGAGGGGCAAAGGTTTAAAAGTAATATCAGGAAGAATTACTTTACTGAGAGAGTAGTGGACGCATGGAATAGCCTTCCTGCAGAAGTGGTAGCTGCAAATACAGTGAAGGAGTTTAAGCATGCATGGGATAGGCATAAGGCCATCCTTCATATAAGATAGGGCCTGGGGCTATCCATAGTATTCAGCATATTGGGCAGACTAGATGGGCCAAATGGTTCTTATCTGCCGACACATTCTATGTTTCTATGTTACACGGCGACAACTACGCTGTCACATGTAGCCTTTGTGAAAAGTTGCTTGAAGCAGTTAAAGGCATCTTCTCGCTTCAGTAAATGGCATTTATCATGAAGACAAAGTTTATAAGAAATGTATTGATTGTCCATATTGCAGATGGGAGCTGCTGCGCATGCATGCCTTCTGCGCACTCCTGCAATCCCAGTCGCCAGAGGCTGGCACTTTTTCATATAGTGTGACACATGGCTGCTGCTGGATTAGTGGTTGTAATCCATGGAGACGGGCAGTGTATAATGTGATGGGGAAAAATGAATCCGGCCAGCAAAGTAGGCAATGTGTGTAATCACAATACATTAGTAAGTGCCTTGTATTATCTTTACCTCCCATTTTCTGAAGCGAGACAACCCCTTGCCTATAAGGACTTCAGGCTCAGACACTGCTCTGCTCACTTTACAGCCTTTTTTAGTTTTGCAAACTGCATCAAAATGGCACTTGAAAAAGCAGCCGCCACCTTTTTAGGTTGTCAAGCCATGAAGCTTTTCCTGATGGATAATGCAAATGAGGGTAGGGGGCTGCAATTCTCCCGACTGGATCAGTGTCTGCCCACTGGTTGAGCATGTAGGTTTGAGTACAAGGGCTGGACTGTTAACAGCAGCGCATTTTGACTGTAATTGGTTTATTCCAATGACCTTTTCAATACGCTTGTTGAAGTCATTGAAAGGACCTTTAAATGTAAGCTTTGAATCAACGCCATGAAGCCAGTGTCAGGAGTGGATGTATAAGATTCCATTTTTTTTGAATCCACTAGTAGTTTTGGGTTATATGGGATCAGTGGCACATAGGAAGCACTCGGTTACACTCTTCAGAGCTGCACCCACCCCTCTCCATGGGATGAGTCTGCATTGAGCTGCTGACTGCAGTACTGGACATCATCCATGAGGGGCGCCACTCTTCTGTGTAAAGATCGTGTACGCTTAGTCTGAAACTAGATTCATCGGGGACTAAGGCTGGCACCCTTGGTCTAGTCTAACGTTACACCACTTTGTCTTGGGTTACTTAGTGCCATGTGTGCCAGTTTTTTTTTTTTTTTTCCTTTGCTGCAAGCATTCTGGTGCGTTTTGACTTGTAAATTTCCCCCAATGTTTTCCAAAGGATGAAATAACTATTTCTAATGGACTTTTTTTTTTTTTTTTTATCCCTTAGTACCGGAAAATGGAGAATTGGTAAGTGATAATGCTGTGAACAGTCTTTCTAATTAGCCCCTGTGCCCATGATATGGATAAACTGTAGATGTTCAATTGGCATATACACTGAAAAGTATGCACAATATAGTACAAGTGCAAAGCCATGTGGATGGGATTTAACAAAATGGGTATGCAGCGGTGTAATCCAGTTTAGATCTGCAGTGTCTGGCACACTTGTGCAGTAGGTGAGATCTGCCTGTGTGCACATGGCCTTCGTTCTGAGTAGTCTGCAAGCACCATACAAGTGGGCACCCTTGCCTTGTTCGGCAAGGTTTACAAGTAGTCAGACAGCTGTCGGCAGCATCTCTCAACCAGTCCTGAATATTTGTACATGTAACGTCCAGTATGATTTCATAAATGAAATGGTGTTTTGAGCAGATTTGTTCTCATGACCGCACCTCTAAAAATCCTTCAGAGAATCAGTCCTTTCAGGTATGTCTGGAAGATTTCTAAAGGATTTCCAGGCGAACCCTTTTACTGTACAGCCTGAACGTCCTGATGGGATAGATGTGTGCTCAGTGGGGATCTCGGGGTGATGTGACATAAGGTTGGACAATATGAAAGCATATTCCCATGAGAATATTAAATTTATCATGACTATATGTATCACAGTAAATGCCCATTTAGAAGAAAACCTGCAGGAAACTTTGTTCCATACTCCACTATCTTATCTGATCCTTGGGCAGCCCAGGCTTGCTGTCCTATAAAGGCCCCAAGGAGACATTATACTGTATGGGCCCCATACATTACAGTAATGCCTCATTGTGGCCCCACTGTCCCACCATGTAATGAGGAGTGAGCAGGGCTTTCACACTCCAGTGTGTACAGGTATGTGTTATAGCTCAGTGTATACATTGCCAGCATTTAGTTATGTGGCGTAAAGCCTGTATACCCTGACCCTGCACTCCATATACAGTGCTGTAACCTATATAACTGGATACACTGACCCTGTGCACACTGCTGTACAGCAGTGTATACAGTTATGGGGTGCAGGGTTAGTGTATATGGATGGCGCACAGCACAGTGTACACGGTCAGTATACTGTCTGCTCCTGGGCTGCAGTCCCAGCCTTACCTGCACTTCCGCATCATTGCGTTCTCTCCTCCCACCTTGACTGCTGCTGATCTATTGGTGGTGGGGTTGCGGTGCAGGGACAGATATAGTGGGGATGGAACAGCCTTCTGACACTGAGCACATACTACATTCCACACTTATATGGACTAACTTCTTGGAAGCCATCAGCGTGCGACCGGCCCACTCGAGTCGCTCAAAATAGCACCATAGTTAAGAAATGTAGATCACCATATTGCAGTTTCTAATACCGTGGTATATCGCGAATACTGCTGTCGCCACTAGTCTGGTTTTCCGCAGTGTCCTATAGTTCATCACCGTGAACAGTGGTTAGAGGGCTCATAAATAACCTGCCATGTTGTCTCTAGGATGATGATGCAGAAGCAATACTTACTGCCGACTTTGAAATAGGACACTTTCTTCGTGAGCGTATAATTCCCCGATCTGTTCTTTACTTCACTGGTGAAGCTATTGAAGATGATGACGACGATGTAAGTGTGTTTATTTTATTTTTATTCCATTACATTTTTGTAATGCAACACTTTTACTGATTGAGGCCCTATTTTTTTTTTTTTTTTTTTTTTTTTAGTATGATGAAGAAGGTGAAGAAGCAGATGATGAGGTAAATAAGAATTTGAATGCTTTGCCATGGCTACACATTCTTCTGTTACTTCTGTGTGACTCTTGCAGTGATAGTGCAGCACTTGGTTACAAAGCCAGTTAGAAATCTGGGCATTGTCATTAAAGCTCTCTTCCATCCAGTTACATAATAACTTTGTTCTAATACTGTATGGCGCAGGAGCTTCATACAGTATTAGAATGTATTGGCTCCGATGAGCCGAAGTTATTGCTTCGGGTAATTTCATACATTTGTACTGTAAAACTCATTTCCAGAACTCTGGTTCTGTTCCAAAGTGGTACCTTGGAACAGACCCAAATTTCGGGAAATTATTTTTTACAGTACAAATAACTTAATAAATTTATTAGCCAAAGGCGTAATGTTCCATCCGAAGTCGATTCGCTCATCCCTAAATATACGAAGAGGGGGAGGGACTGTGGCCACTGCAACACCAATGAATATAGTTTGCCTACAAATGTAGGCCTCTATGACTGCGTGCTGCGATCCGCTGCAATTAACCCCTCAGGTGCTGCCCTTCTCAGAGCAGCCACTGCTTTAAACCTCCACTCTGCAATCTTCAGGGCTAACTTCATTCATTGATATGAATGGGAGACAGAACAAATGTGACTGAGTGTCTGCACAAAAACTCTTTAAAAATACTCTTAAAATACTTTTTGAATGGCCCCCAACAGTCGCTTCTACCTATCCTTACATACTATATATATATATAATTTTTTAATTGAAAAAAAACTCTGAAGATTTTAATTGCAACTAATGTTCTTACAGGAGGGAGAAGAGGAAGCAGATGAAGAAAATGATCCAGATTATGAACCGAAGGTGAGTGATTAGTCCTGTCTTGATGGTTGGAATTTGCTCCATGTCATTTTTATAAACTAGTTCTTATAGCATGCGTTTGTTTACACTGACATAAGCCTGAGAGTTCAGTGAAAAATGCCTTCTACTTCTGTGTCTACCCTTGACATTTTTCCTCACTAGGTGGTTTAAATGGTGCCAGTAGAATTCATACCCTGGGTATGTAATGCATTGAGTATTTTAATACACTAATGGTGTGGTTTTGGTTCACCTGGACACTAACCCTAAGTTCACACTTGCGCGTTTTACAGCGCATTCTAACGCGCTGTAAAATGCTCAACACATGCAAACCTATGCTTCCCTATGGGACTGGTTCACATTTTCGCGTTTTACAGCGCGTTCGAACGCGCTGTAAAACGCCCTACGCATAAACAAGTACTTGAGCTTTTTTGTCGCGCATATTGTGATTGACGCCACAGTAGTCAATCACAAGAACGCGCATACGACGCGCGTTTCCTATTTGCAAAAACGCACGTTACAAGAACGCTCAGGTCTGAACCCAGGGTAATACCTGGTGCACTGCTTATCTAAAAATGCACTCATTTAAAACCTGTGCTGGTTAACTTTTATAAATAGTGGGTAAGTTATATGTGGTTTGGTTTAATGTTCATGTAGTCAATGAATAAAAAAAGCCATGCATGCAAAGACCTTAGTGTTTTCTGTCGAAACTGCAGAGCCTGCTACTCCTTGCCGACAACTTAACTAGTGAGGCCCACCAGTCTCACCAGTTTGTTGGCGTTCACAGCAGTTGTGAACCCAGCCTGTCTATCCCTGCAGAGGAACAGACTGCCGGAGTTCACAATGTCTGACATAGCTTGGATAGCATTGTAATGGGATCTGGTGGGAATCTGGCGGCTTTCCAGCATATAGGCCTCTTTCACATGAGCGTGTCCGGATTAGGTCCGGATGCGTTCAGGGAAAACTGTGCGATTTCACAGGCAAAGCCATTCAGTTTTGCCTGCGATTGCGTTCAGTTGTTCAGTTTTTTCCGCGCGGGTGCAATGCGTTTTGATGCGTTTTTCACGCGCGTGATAAAAAACTGAAGGTTTACAAACAACATCTCCTAGCAACCATCAGTGAAAAACGCAACGCATTCGCACCTGCTTGCGGATGCAATGCGTTTTTCACGCAGCCCCATTCACTTCTATGGGGCTAGGGCTGCGTGAAAAACGCAGAATATAGAACATGCTGCGATTTTCACGCAACGCACAAGTGATGCGTGAAAAAAAACGCTCATGTACACAGACCCATTGAAATGAATGGGTCAGGATTCAGTGCGGGTGCAATGCGTCCTCCTCACGCATTGCACCCGCGCGGAAAACTCGCCCGTGTGAAAGGGGCCATATTGTGCAGAAGTTGCATGTAGCATCTTTGTCCAGCTGAAAGCCGGCGTGTGCGGCAGATACCGTGACCGGATTACAGTGCTGGTGTTGACAACGCAGATGTGAACCTGGGCTTGGAGAATTACTCTTCATGAGCTTTGCTGATTGCATGACTAGACGACAATTCTGTAGAATCACATTTAACTAAAGCAGTTGATCAGCCTGGTTTTAAATCTGACTTTATATCTGAAATCTACGCGGAAGGAAACTTTCATGTGTGAAGAGAATCTGTCACAAGGCAGGCTTTCGCAGTATAATGGCCTGGCTCTTGGATTTTGGTATTCAACCTGTGTTTTTCTTAGATTATCTGTGTTGGGCCTGTACCACTAAATGCGTTAGACAAGTAGCATACAGATTTATGTAGCTCGCACTAATTTTTCATATGGGCTTTTTTTTAATGATTTCAAAGTTGCTGTAACACATTTCTTGTGCCCCCTGGTTAGTTTTCGACAACTAGTGCTCACTGCTTTAAGGGCTCGCCATAAATGTCTAAAATTTGCAGGTCCCAAATCTGAGAACAGCTCTTATCCAACAATGACCCACCATCATGAACTGCAGTGAAAGAACGGGCTATGCATATGCTGCGCTCCCCAGTCACACCTACAGCACTCCCAAAAATAGCAGAGTACCATTCAGTAAGGATCAGTGCACGAGAAGTGGCTTCTCAGTAACTAGACACATTTGGTGGATGTTCTGAGACTGAACCAAATCCCTACCTGAGGGTAATCAGTTTCCAGCAGAAGCATTTTTATTTTTTTAGAGATTGAATTGTTGATCCAATTGATGCGCTGATTAAATGCCCCTTTGACTTGACCCACAGGGCAGTATAGTAAACAATATTTGCCGCAACTGTGGGATACAGCGTCCCTAACTGGTCGCTCATCAGAGTATACAGTATTACGTCTTTAAATCACTACCAGACATGATTCCCAAAAAAATCATCTGAAGATGGGATACAAGTGCAGGGAAGAAGCGGCATCACCTGGAGGGAGACCACAGCCGACAAACGGTTCATACATATGTCTGTGTGCAAGTAAAAAGCATTAAAGAACACACAGAAGTCAATTGGAGACAGAACAGTTGCCCATGCTGTGCTCCCTCCAGGATGGCGCCAGGCCCAACATTTCGGCGTACCTCTGTCTGGCGCTTTTTCCCTACACTTGTATCCTCTTTTGCAATTTTTAATATGTATGTTATATACTGTGTTGTGTGTGTACTTTTTTTTTTTTTTTTTTTCTCGTTCAGAGGTGCTCATTTTGGTATATTTATATACATGTTTGACTCCCTATGGTGACATTAAGAATATGCATGTGCTTTCTCTTTACAGAAAGATCAAAACCCAGCTGAGTGCAAGCAGCAATGAAGCGGTGTGTACGTGGCCTTGAGGATTACCTGCACTGTAATAAGTTAAACTCTTAGTTACTTACAGCCTTATGTTTTGTATCTTGGTAGAATAAAGTAAACAATTTTTGTTAAAAAAATATATAAAATTTAAACCTCTAAAAATCTGTTTAAATGGTAAGATCTTTGGACTTAGTATTAAGTGTACTTTCCTGCCAGGTATGTAATAGGATGCAGAAATCCCTTTAAAGCATGTTCTTCACCGCTTCATAGTCTTTGTTCTTGTGAAGTCTCTGCCATGTACATCGCAGCAGTTCTGATTCATCACAGCTGCCGTCAGTCTCTTTAGCTCAAACTCCTAAGGAACCAAAGTCTTCTCAGCCCAGTAGTTCAAACAGGTGTAAGTAGCTTGCAATAGCTGTGCCTTCATGACTTTGTTCTAGAATTACAGTTATTACCTTGGAAATGGTACATTCAATAACTTATCCTTGCAATTTACACATGTCCATTGATCATATCTGCTTGTTATGCTATGGATTTTTGTATTTTATGTGACTGTGATCAACAAAGCAATCTGATGGTCAACATAACAAGGTTACTGTTTACCACTGGGGTGTGAATAAAACCTAGTATTTTCAGAAATCTGTGTTCATTTTCTGTGTATTATACTTTTCCTTTAATGGCTTGCCACAGTCCATACACACCTTATACCCAGCACCAATCTGTCCTATTATCCTGTAGTCATACATTATGTAGCTTGGCACACAGAGCGAAACATCAGAGGTAATACAACTGCAGGACAGAGCTCAAAATGTTACATGTGACTTATTGCAGAGAACAAGACTCTTAAAAAAAATATATATATTTATTTTAAGACTATCTGCATCATACTATAAGAATGCAGTGCTCCTAAAATATCGAGTGCCAGTAGAATAGTGTGACCGGTGTTGCATGTTACAGCAGCTAAAACCAAACTTTACACGGTACAGTGCAGGAAGTATTCCTATACGTACCTTGTAAACTGGATATCTGGTTTCAGGTCATAATGACGTCCGCTTTCTACTGTTGACTAATACCACAGGACACAATGAGAACTTAATCTTCTACAGGCCTCTGATATGGCTGGAAATGCACAAACGTTCTTTCATTAGATGTTTCTGAAACTTTCAAAACAAGGGTGTCCCTGTTATAATGCTGCTAATACCGTCCATATTTCCATTTTGGAGCCTGTGGCTGAATCCTTTGGACCAACTACAAGCCAAAGGAGTTTGTCAGAGGGTGCATCTGACACTTTCCTTTTTCCTGTTCCTGACAGTACTGAAACTGATGTGAATGTAAACGGATGCTTGGTGTCATCCTATAGAGTTCTTTTAAGGGTCCATTCAGACTTCCATAGTTCTGGGCCGTGTGCTGTCTGCATCTGTAGTTCCATTCTGCCGCCATGCAAAAAAGAGACCATGTCCTGTTGTCCGCAATGGTGGACAAGAATAGATATTTCTATCACAGGGCTGCCCACGGCAGGTAAAATGTGGAATGCACATAGCCAGTATCTGATTTGCATACTGCAAAACGCTTATGGATGTCTGAATGGACCCCAACTTTGTCTACCACTGTACTTGATATGTCGAGGCAGTCAGCCCTTAACTGTAACCTGACATACAAAAGCACTGAGTTGCCTTGTGATCTGCCGGTGCCCTGTGGTGCTGCAGGTCGCATTGATTACACGGTCATTAGACTGCTGCAGTCAAAGTATTCCAGAGACAGCAGAAGCGGTCTAACTGCATGGCACAGTTCCATCAGTGTAAAGTAAAAAGGCTGGCAGAACTAGCTCTTGATGTGTGGGTGTCCCTGCTTGCTGTAAAATTAACTAAGCCTGCCGGCTGTATTAACCTGTTCTGACTGGCAGGAAGGGGTTAATTCACTATTAAATAGTAAACAGGCTGAAAACCTGTGTGCACCATCAGCTTGCGCGTCTCAGCTTATCGGCACATGCGCATGTTTTCAGGCCAGGGCACTTCACGCCTCTTTGACCCTTCACAGTGGCAATTAAAAGCATTTCTTAGAACGCTGCAGCCATGTACAATAAAGGCATATAGGCAATAACTGCTTCTGTAGCTACAGTATCACAGAAGTGAGTACACCCCTCACATTTTTGTAAATATTTTATATCTTTTCATGGGATTAACACTGAAGATCTGACACTTTGATACAATGTAAAGTAGTCAGTGTGCAGCTTGTATAATGTGTAAATTTGGGGTGCTCTCAAAATAATTCACAGCCATTAGTGTCTAAACCGCTGGCAACAAAAGTGAGTACACTAAGTGAAAATGGCCAAATTATAAAAAAATGTTTCCTGTTGACATGTGACTTGTTAGTGTTACAAGGTCTCAGGTGTGAATGCGGAGCAGATGTGTTATATTTGGTGTTATCACTCTCACACTCTCTCATACTGGTCACTGGAAGTTCAACATGGCAAAGAACTCTGAGGATCGTAAAAAAGGAATTGTTGCTCTACATAAAGATGGCCTAGGCTATAAGAAGATTGCCAACACCCCGTAACTGAGCTGCAGCACGTTGGCCAAGACCAGGCATGCTCAACCTGCGGCCCTCCAGCTGTTGTAAAACTACAACTCCCACGATGCCCTTCTGTAGAATGATAGCTGTAGGCCGCCAGGGAATGATGGGGGTTGTAGTTTTGCAACAGCTGGAGGGCCGCAGGTTGAGCATGCCTGGCCAAGACGATAGGGTGGTTTAAAAAGACAGGTTCCAGTCAGAACAGGCTGTACCATGATCAACCAAAGAAGTTGAGTGTACATGCACAGCGTCATATTCAGAGGTTGTACGAGTGCTGCCAGCATTGCTGCAGAGAGGTTAAAGGGGGTGGGGGGGGGGGCCGCACTGCATCAAATTGGTCTGCATGGCTGTCATCCCAGAAGGAAGCCTCTTCTAAAGATGATTCACAAGAAAGCCCACAGTTTTCTGGAGACAATCAGACTAATGGATTACTGGAACAATGTCCTGTGGTCTGATGAGACCAAGATAAACTTTAGTTCAGATGGTGTTAAGTGTGTGTGCGGCAAACAGGCGAGGAGGACAAAGACAAGTGTGTCTTGCCTACTGTAAAGCATGGTGGTGGGAATGTCATGGTTTTGGGCTGCATGAGTGTTTCCGGCTGTGGGGAGCTACAGTTCATTGAGGGAACCATGAATGCCACAATGTACTGTGACATCGGAAAGTGGACAGTAGGTCAGTATTCCAATATGATAACGACCCCAAACACATCTCCAAGACGACCACTGCTTTTCTAAAGAAACTGTGGGGCATCCTCTAACAGAAGGTGGAGGAGCGCAAGGTCTCTAACATCCCCCAGCTCCCTGATGTTGTCATGGAGGAATGGAAGAGAATTCCAGTGGCAACTTGTGAAGCCTTATTGAACTCTATGCTAAAGCAGCGCTGAAAAATAATGGTGGCCACACAACATATTTACACTGTGTACAATTTTCACTTAGGGGTATGCTCACTTTTGTTGCCAGAGGTTTAGACATTAATGGCTGTGTGTTCAGTTATCTTGAGGGCAAACCAAATTTACACTGGTATACAAGCTGTACAATGACTACTTTACATTGTATCAAAGTGTCAGATCTTCAGTGTTGTCCCATGAAAAGATTTAATAAAAATATTTACGAAAATGTGAGGGGTGTACTCCCTTTAGTGAGATACTGTATGTAGCCATTTCACCAGGTACTTTGGAACTGAACCTGAGTTCGGGAATTGTTTTTTTTACAGTAGAAAGTGTCATGAGACTTCGCAAAGTAATAACTTCGGCTCATCGGAGCCAATACATTCTAATACTCGTTCCATATAGTATTGAAATGAAGTTTTATGCGAATGAAACATCCGAAGTCGATTTGCTCAGCCCTAATTATGGCAGCACCATTGCTATTGATCCTCTGTAAAAATGCTATTGCAGGTGTTTTTTTTTTCTCTATTCCTAGTACATAGTGCCAATTTGGGATGAGCTAAAAGAGCGAGTGCTCTGTACAGTATTAGAATGAATTGAATGAATATTACTTTGCAAAGTCTCGTGACACTTCGCGTAATAACTTCGTAAATTGATTTCTACTGTAAAAAAACATTTCCCGAACTCTGGTTCAGTTCCAAGGTACCACTGTGAGATGACTGCTGAAAAGGGAAATCTGCAGAACAATGCCTCATAATTTTAGGATTAGTGGCCAGGGTTAAGTTTACAGTATGTTTTTTTTTTTCTTTTTAAATACAGAAAGTGAAATGGGAGAATTTCTGGCATTTTTATTTTTTTTAAGTATATGTAACATGAAAATATGCCCTGATGCCTTTTGCTTTACTGGAGTGTGAGATTTGCATTTTCTAGTTTAAATAGACAGCTACATAGTAACAGCCTCCATCCTTAAAGGGGTTCTCTGGGAATTAAGAAAATGAAAATACTTAAAGGCTTATTTTGAGCTAAAAATCATTTTTCAATTGGTCTTTATTAACAATATGGTATACTTTTTTCTGTACAGAGCTGAGATGCTCTACTAGCTGCCTGTGGATTTTTTGTCCTTTCCGCCATCTGAGGAGCAGACGGACTTCTTATCTGTGCGCTCTCACATTATAAACACTCATTACATCTCAATCCTTATCTCACTGATAAGAATGTGGTTTAAATAAGTGTTTATGACTCTCAGTAGTTTAGAAATAAGGGTTAAATTGAAAGTACCAGTCACACAGTTAGAAAAACAGTTAAAGGGGTATTCCCATTTTAATGATCACTGTTAAATCTGTTAATGATTTAACAGTGATCATTTTTCTAACTATAATTAATTAACTAATTCCCACCCGTTAGAAGATAATTAACATATACTTACCTGATTGTTGTCTTCCCTCTCCCCTGGTTACGGCCACCGCTCTTCTCCGGAATCGCGGTGGCCGCACTTCGCAGACGACTTCTTTTCTCCGGGCCGCGTGCGTACTCCCGAAAGCGCACGCCGGCGCCGCGCATGCGCTATGATGACTTCTTCCTGGCCAGTATAGTATACTTGCCAGGAAGAAGTCACCAGGGCGCATGTGCGGCGGCGTGCGCGTTCCATCTAGCGCGCGGCCCGGCAGGGAGAAGACTTCAATCAAGAAGGATCCCGCCCCCTGCCGAAACCAGGAAGTGGACGGCGCGCCAGGAGCAGGTAAGTATGAAACACGCAAATGGGAATAACCCTTTGTGACTGAACAGCTCAATTGAAAATATGTTTTTTTGCAAAAAATAAGTTAAATGCAATCATAAACAAAATTGGCTCCAAAGGTGTACATAGCCTTTGAATATTATTTTATTATAAATATATTCTTAAATACTATTCATTATTTATAACGGCTCGTTTTGTCTGGGGAGCAATCATCAGGGGAAACAAAATGGCCGCTGTCCCATCAGTTCACACAAAACCTGTCCTGAGGACAAGTTACTTTACAACACTGAGGTAAAGAGCTGCCTCATCCCCCTCTCTACTTGTCAGGAATTATGATCCTGAATACAGCTGATAAGAACTTTAGCTGAATCTCTGTGGAATTTAGTTCATGAGGAGACATGAAGTACAGAGAGGACGGACAGGGCAGGCTGTGGTAATGTGGAGCTGTGGTTAGGCTAGGTTCATACGACGACATTTGTCACATGACAAATAGGGCACAACTTCAAATGTCGCGCGACAATTTTTATAATGGGAGTCTATGGTGTCGCATTGCGACATGCTGCGACTGAGACGCGACAGTCGCAGACAAACCCATCTTGAATTGATTTTTTACGACTGTCGCAGTCGCAGCATGTTGCATGTCGCAATGCGACACCATAGACTCCCATTATAAAAATTGTCACGCGACAAAAGTGCGACTTTTTGTTGTGCGACAAATGTCGTTGTGTGAACCTAGCCTAATGTAGACTGCATACAAGTCCTGCTATTCATTAGCAACACCACACCCCTCCTCTTATGTCTCCTCATCATCCCCATTCCCACAGAGATTCACCTGTATTCAGGATCATGATTCCTGACAAGCAGAGCAGAGAGGAGGATAAAGCAGTACTATGGCTTGTGGTGAAGTAACCTGTCCTCCTGTGTGATAAAGTCTGGTTTTGTGTGTACTGATAGGACGGTGTCCATTTTATTTCTCCTAATGATTGCTCCCTAGACAAAACAAGCCATTCTAAGTGATAAAATGTATTTGTGAATATATTTATCATAAAATAATATTTAAGTATTTTCATTTTTTTAATTCCTTGAGAACCCCTTTAAAGGAGTTATCCCATGAATAATGTAAAAAATACAAATCAGACATCATATAGTCCATGACAATACCTTTCTAATAAAGCTAGAACCATCTCTGTACCTCACATGGGACCAGACATCTCACCATTCATTTTTCTGCTAGATTTATATCAACCTGACAGCTGCAGTGGAAAAATACACTCCCCTTCAGATAAGAGGGAGTGTCTGTGCTCTCCCTATCAAAGCTCTGGAGACAGTTGAAAGACTAAACAGAGCATGTGCGGTCTTTTCAGTGAACAGGTCAAAGAAATAAGAAATTAAGTGGCACTGTACAGATACATTTTACAGAATAACTCAGTAACTATACAAAATGTTTCATTACATGCAATTACAAAAGTATTCAGATCCAGGTGCTGGTTTGAAAACTATAATTGTATAAAATGTGTGACGCACAGGAATGACCCACGAATCTCAGAAGAGGTGCTCACAGTAAAGAGGAATCACCCTTCCTCTAATTGGGACTAAAATTATCAGATCAAAAGTATACTGGGCACTCTCAATATATTGGACCATAAATATTTATTAATAGTAACTATAGGTAACACAGAGTAAAACAATTCACTTAAAATAACAATAACACTAATAATATTCCTAAAAACATAAAACATACAATAATTGTCCCATGTAGTAATGAAGAAGGTGCTGGGTGATAAGCATGTGTCCACACCGTGGCCACGCCACTGTTTAAGGTGAGCGATGGCAAGAAATATTGGCCTCCAATCCTCCGTGTTATAAAGCACTACTTGTGCCAATATAATGCTCCATGTTCCATATGAGTGTTGATAGAATGTTTAGCGGCGTCCCGCTCTACTTACTGATCGGCGGCGTCCCGCCGAGTTCTTTCAGTCAATGTATTTGCTGGTATTTCAATCGCTGCTAGAACGGATCTTATCTGTCCTTTTGCCCCTCCGTGGCTCTGGATACCGCTCAGCTATACCAAAGAGCCGGTTTTCTTGCGAGCCTTCCTTCTACCGCGCTGGTGCTTGTTTGCACGTGTCAGCCACTGGTTTAGTTTGTGGCAGTGCAGTGATTATTCTTGCGCGTCAGGTTCGGGGTCTTCAGGGTTGGTTTGGTATCGCGTTCTTCCAGCAGACCGCGTCCTAGTACATCGGGGGGGATCTTTTGACCAAACGCGTTTCGGGGTTTTAAATCACCCCTTCTTCAGTGGTACTCAGTCCCCCATCAAATCACCCTTTATATAGGGATTTTAGTTCTCTCCAAAAACCAGGATGGATTTTTTCAGAATGGATCTTTTTTCAAAGTCTGGTATGGATTTTTCCCAATTACTGAATCTGTTACTTTCATCCTACTTTTCTTGCACAGACATTCTTATTGATAATATCACCATTATAGTTTACCATTATGGTTTATACTACATGCGAAATCATGATAAAGGAGATAAAATATTAAAAAACAGCAGGGATTTTTCAGCATCAAAGCAGTCATTCGTTCAGAAACTTTATCATAGACTTTCCTATAATTTCTCTCTCTGTTATAGTGAGCAACAAAAGCACAGTGAGCAGAAAAAAAACGCAACATCTCATATGCGTTTTTAATGCGATTTTTTGGGTTATTAAATAATAAACCATTGCCTCTTTAACACAACAAAGTAAAAGTAGAATTGACAACTATCATAGCGATCATATTGTCAATTCTACATAGATGTAATTTTTACACCCATTTAGTAAGACAAGTTGACAATTAGGCATCTTAAAGGTGTTGAGTGGAAGAGTAGTCTTATTATTAGTTATTAGTAGTTATTATTAATAAATATTTATGGTCCAATATATTGAGAGTGCCCAGTATACTTTTGATTTGGTTTGAAAACTGTAGAATATTTTTTGTGGAACAATCCCTTTAAAGCAGCCCTTCTACAAAAGTATTTATTCTCTGACCTGTTAGAAAGGCAAATTATGTAAACTGTAGTGATGGTAATCATCTTACCAGTGACTATATTTGAGAGTTATCCCCTCCCTTCTGATCCTCAGCTGTGTCACGTGACCAGCACTCATACTCTCCATATAACACAGCATCTTATGTGTGGACAGGAAGCCAGTTTCTCTACGTATTCCTGATAGCCCTCATGCACATGACAGTGTATGGCCTTGCCCGTGCTGCGGCCTGCAAATTGCGGTCCCCAATGCATGGGCACCGACCGTGTGCCGCTTACCCATTCACTTGAATGCGGTCTGCGATCTGCATTAGACAGTACGGACAGAAAACCCACAAAGGCACTCTGTAGTGCTTCCAATCTGTGCCTCTGTTCTGCACCATATCTCCTGGATTGTGGACCCATTTATGTGAATGGGTCCGCATCAGTGATATGGTGCACACACGGCCGGTGCCCATGTATTGCGGACCGGCAATACACGGGCACAGCCGCGTGCATGAGGCCTCATTTGGAGAGTTGGAGTGCTAGTCACATAACACAGCTGAGGATCAGAAGGGAGGGGATGGCTCACAAATACATTCACTGGAAAAGATTACCTTCACTACAGATTACATCAGGTCAGGGAATAAAAATGTTTGTGGGAGTGCTACTTCTAACTTCTACTTTCAGTCCTGCCAGTATTCTCAGTATTTGTAGCCATTACATGGAAACACTAGTATGAAATGTAATGAATAAGCTCTGCACACCCAGAGCATGTTAGGCTGGCTGAAGTGACTACTGTATAATGCAATAGTGCAAGCCTCTTCAGCACTTGCACTATTGTACTGAACTCTAGATTTTTTTGAGGCCACCTTGTCAGTCTTCCTGATTATAAAGAACAATATGGCTTGTATGAATGCGCATTTGCGGAGCGCTTCTGTTTACAGTGCAGTATAGCAGCCGGCTCATGGAGTATGACGTTATGAAGTGATTCTTTTTCACAATGTTGTGAGACCCATATGGCAACTGAGAGGGGGTTAAGGGTTCACTGACTAATAATAGTCCATGTCTCCCTGTTCAGTCATTCAGCTGGAGCCAGCTCAAAGAAATAACTTCCTGGATTTAAATGGCAAAAGCTTTGAAGTGAGAGGCTGGCATGTCCTAGCAAAGCACGAAAGGCCATGAAGTAACGTTCTACTGAAAAATAAAATGCAAGCTGGCAGGAGGTATCTGGCATTGGAAAATTATATTTACACTTGAAGTGGAATGCTTATTGTTATGATCTACACAATAGAAATGTTCATATTCCGTATTGCAGGTCTAAATTGTAACTCTACAGTTAGACTATAGCATTTATTAATTTATTTTACGTATTTATATAGCGCAGACATATTCCGCAGGTTTTACAGACATCATTATTATTGTATCCCCAATGGGGCTCAAAATCGAAGTTCCCTATCAGTGTGTCTTTGGAGTGTGGGAGGAAACCGGAGTACCCGGAGGTAACCTATGCATGGGCAGTTATTGGTCTATGGCAGGCATCCTCAAACTGCGGCCCTCCAGCTGTTGTAAAACTACAACTCCCACAATGCCCTGCTGTAGGCTGATACCTGTAGGCTGTTCGGGCATGCTGGGAGTTGTAGTTTTGCAACAGCTGGAGGGCCGCAGTTTGAGGATGCCTGGTCTATGGTCATGGACTATGGTCTTTATTCTACTTTTTTATGCCTTCTTATTTGGGCTTGTAAACTGTGACAAAACGGAAAGTGGAATCCTTTATTTTGAGCATCCGTTAAGCTCATTTTGCAGCTTTTTTAGCCATTCCTGTTTGAAATCTGTTATTTTCCTCCCACGTGGAGGACTTTTTCTCCTGTCTAAAATAATGGAAATAGCAGATGCAAAATAAGCATAACGGATGCTCAAAATAAAGGATCCGATTTTTCTTCCTGTTCTTCTGACGGATCAGAAGAAAGGAAAACGAAACAGTGATATGAACTTCGCCTAAGCTTAATTATAGGTACCTCTTCCTGATCTATGTAGATCACTTTACTGCAGTTATCTGCTTATTAGGGCTCTTTCACTCAAGTGTGTGCAGTCCGATAATTGCACTCCGTATGTGAGCATGATTCTCCGCTCTGGACACTGCTCCTCTTGCAGAAGGGCACTGCATTATACTGATTTATAATGCTATGTGCCTCTGTGTGACCTTACTGCTACAGAATCATACTGACATAAGGCTACGTTCACACGACGACATTTGACAAATAGGGCACAACTTCAATGCAACATTTGTCGCGCAACATTTTGCCGCACTATTGTCGCGTGACAATTTTTATAATAGGAGTCTATGGTGTCGCATTGCGACATGCTGCGACTGCGACGCGACAGTCACAGAAAAACCCATCTTGAATGGATTTTTTGCGACTGTCGCGTCGCAGCATGTCGCAATGCGACACCATAGACTCCCATTATAAAAATTGTAGCGCGACAATAGTGCGACTTATTGTCACGCGACAAATGTCGTCGTGTGAACGTAGCCTAAAGCTATCACTATGATTCTGTAGCAGTTAGGTCTCATTCACACATCCGTGTTCGTTCAGTGATTTACATCGGTCACTGTGAGCCAAAACCAGGAGAGGAGGCTACACAGAGATAAGGTATAATGGGAAACTCTGCCTGTGTTCACTGTTTAGATCTGCATCTGGTTTTGGCTCCCAATCTGTGATGAAAATCACTGACTGAACACTGACATGTGAAAGGTACATAAAATTATAAATCAGTATAATGCTGTGCGCTCCTGCAAGACGAGTAGAGATGAGCGAACTTCTATTTTTAGTTCGGCGTCCAAAGTTCGGGTTCGAGTTATCGTAGCATCCGTTATGGATTCCGCTACCGCGGACCATAACGGCATTTGGAATCCATAAGGGGATGCTTCATTTAACCCGAACTGTGGACAACCCTAAGGACCTGGGGTGACCTCACCGTCATGTGATCAGTGCAGGGGGCGTGGCTCAGTACTGGATCACCTCTTATCCAATCCAGTGCTGAGCCACGCCCCCTGCACTGATCACATGACGGTGACGTCACTTCAGGTCCTTAGGGTTGTCCAAGGTTCGGGTTCAATGAAGCATCCCCTTATGGATTCCAAATGCCGTTATGGTCCGCGGTAGCGGAATCCATAACGGGATGCTACGATAACTCGAACTCGAAGCCGAACTAAAAATAGAAGTTCGCTCATCTCTAAAGACGAGCAGTGTCCTGAACAGAGGATCACTCTCATACACGGATCGTGATTCTGGACTGCAAACAGCCCTTACAGGCAGAAGTAGGATGACAGAAAGCACTTCTATATACAGATAACACATGACCCAGCATTCACAATAGGTGATTGTCAAAGCTTATCTACCCCAACCTCTGCACAGGTCACACAGTATACCTAGAAAACTCTCCCATAGAGGTCAGTGAAGTCCCCTGATGTCTATTGTGTCTATCGCCCATTGTGGCAGATGTAAATCCAGTTTCTAAATGCTGTTAAGAACAGCTTAGAAAGATGGCAGCCCCCTCATAATCATGTTCAGGAAGTAGAATAAAAAATCGGCAATTAAAAACAGATTTGAAAAAAAGAATATGTCTTACTATCTAGTTTTAACTGGCAAAAAAACTAAAATTTCAGTAACATATTCCGTTTAAGACCACTCCTGTTAGCAGTACACCTCAGGGGGTTGGGGGTGTTATCAGTGACTGACAGCTATCTATGTATACTCACTTATATCAGTCACTGACTCAAGACTGCATAAAAAGCTGTGTGTGACCCCACCCTAATCAGTCTTTTACATTTGTTAGGGTCTTTTTTTAAATGTGACCCTAAATTCACACTTGCGCGTTTTACAGTGCGTTCGAACGCGCTGTAAAACGCTCAACACATGCAAACCAATGCTTCCCTATGGGCCTGGTTCTCACCTCAGCGTTTTACAGCGCGCGTTTTGTGATTGACACCACAGTAGTCAATCACTAGAACGCGCGTACGAACGCGCGTTTCCTATTTGCAAAAACGCGCTGAAATACGCGCGACAAAAACGCGCGTAAAACACGCGTTTTTAGAACGCTCAGGTCTGAACCCAGGGTAATGCACAGAATGTAGGTCAGTATACGGCCATCTGCACATGGATGCAGGTGAACGTACATAAGATCTCCATGGATTTCCGTGCGCATATATGTACGTTTCTGCAGCATATCCACACAAACAATCTGTAGTTTCTAACAGCGGTTTTTGGTGCAGATTTGATGCAGATCTCACCCTTCCATTGATAAGGGTGAAATCCGAAGCTAAAACTGCAAACATAATTGACATGCTATTAAATTTGAAAACCGCAACGCAGGTCAATCTGCAAAGTGTACAGTGTACATGAGATTAGTGTAATCTCATACACTTTGCTGGTGCTGTGATACGCTGCGTTTTTTCTGAACGAGAATCCGTGCACAAAAACTGTATGTATTCCACAACATGTGCAGTCGGCCTAATAGGATCCATTTCATGTATGTACTGGACACTTTTCCAGTGCAAATGGTAAATGTAGAATGCAGATGCCATGTGAAAAGACCTGATACTAAATGTAGTATGCAGCTTTTGTAATCTATTATATTTCTCAACGTGTTTGCTGTGAATAAACCTTTTTTGCTTAGACATCTGCTGCCAAATATTTGCGTTAGATTACCGTAACTTAGTCTTTAGCGATCTTAGCTTCTCTAATATTCTAATTACTGGCAAACAGCATACAATGGAACAGGATGAGCAGGCGTTAGCTATATGGGACATGTCTCAGGCACTATGTGAAACTTTATTCAAAGAAAGACCGCAGTTATCAATGGCATCAACGGTAAATGCAAAACAAAACAAATTCTGCCCATGAGTATTTGATCATGTAAATTTTCTGCAGCAGTGAACAGAACTATACAGACCTTAACCAGTAATATGGAAATTCTATCATATGCTAGAACGCTTCATGTACCTGAAAAAAGGCATTTTTGTTGATGTCCATGCACTTTTACCTTCATGCTATATGATAAGCCTGTAATTGTATCAAATGAGTGCGCCTTTGTACACCGACTGATCCACGGGGCACCAATTCGAGGATGTCACTCTATTCTTATGCATAAACAGGCTATGCTCTCTCACTTATGTCACTTATTGATGTCCACGCACTTCTACCTTTAAACTATATGGTATACCTATGATTGTATTAAGTGATTGTGCCTTTGTACATTTTATTGATGAAAACAATAAAAAAAAATATAAAAAAAAAAAAAGGCATTTTGATTAGCGTTGATCGCGAATATTCTAATTGCGAATTTTTATTGCGGATATTGGCGCTTCGAGAATTCATGAAAATCTAGAATATATTCGCCCAAAAATTCGCAAAATATCGTGAATTAGAATATTGCCCATGCCACTCATAACTAATTTTGATGTCATTTCTGCTGCTCTTACGCACACTTCCTGTGCCGCCAGGGGATGCGCTTAATTTGTGATGAGAAAACTGGTGTAAATGATTATAAAAGTGCCAACGCCTATGGCCCTGTCCACACTCCATCCCTGTCATGTCCCCTTTTTGGAAATGTAGAAATGTCACTTGCACCTAGATTTAGGAGAAATAGCATTTAAAAATTTGCAACATTTTTACGCCAGGCAACTAGTGCAATGGGGGATGATAAATTCCCCCTATTGAATGGTTTGCAGTTATCAAACTGAGTGCCATGTATAAATGGCCCCATCAGCCAATATGCCTTATATGTTAGACCTGAACCATCTTCATAGGTCTTTTATAACTGAAAAACATGAAACTGCACAAGCAGCTAAAGGCTATGGATACCATGGGTCTTTTTTAAAATTATTATTGCACTCTACTTAATCTTGGGCTAAAATAATTTTTCCAGTTGCGCTGGGTTATAAAACCTCAATGGTTTGTCTTCTGCAGCCTTCCGTTTCACGGTATCTCTGACACCTGTCCAACAGCAGATTTGTCGGTCTAATCTGTAGCCCTTCTCTTTATTTTAGCTGACAGCTCATAAATAGAGTTGAGCGAACACCTGGATGTTCGGGTTCGAAAAGTTCGGCCAAACTTCCCGAAAATGTTCGGGTTCGAGATCCGAACTCGACCCGAACTTTATCCCGAACCCGTCAATGGGGACCTGAACTTTTGGGCACTAAAAAGGCTGTAAAATAGTCCAGGAAAGGGCTAAAGGGCTGCAAAAGGGAGCAAAATGTAGGTAAATCCCCTGCAAACAAATGTGGACAGGGAAATGAATTAAAATGAAATAAAATAAAATAAATTAGCCAAAAGCAATTGGAGAGAGGCCCCATTGCAGAGAATCATGCGTCATATCACCCACCACTGGAGAAGGCCACTTTCAGTTATTTAGGCCCCAGCACCCAGACAGAGGAGAGAGGTCCCACAGCAAGGAATAAGGCGTCATATCACCCACCACTAGAGAAGGCCACTCAGTTATTTAGGCCCCAGCACCCAGACAGAGGAGAGAGGTCCCACAGCAGAAAATCATGCGTCATATCACCCACCACTGGAGAAGGCCACTTTCAGTTATTTAGGCCCCAGCACCCAGACAGAGGAGAAAGGTCCCACAGCAAGGAATCATGCGTCATATCACCCACCACTGGAGAAAGCCACTTTCAGTTATTTAGGCCCCAGCACCCAGACAGAGGAGAGAGGTCCCACAGCAAGGAATCATGCGTCATATCAACCACCACTAGAGAAGGCCACTTTTAGTTATTTAGGCCCCAGCACCCAGACAGAGGTCCCACAGCAGAAAATCATGCGTCATATCACCCACTACTGGAGAAGGCCACTTTTAGTTATTTAGACCCCAGCACCCAGACAGAGGAGAGAGGTCCCACAGCAAGGAATCATGCGTCATATCACCCACCACTGGAGAAGGCCACTTTCAGTTATTTAGGCCCCAGCACCCAGACAGAGGAGAGAGGTCCCACAGCAAGGAATAAGGCGTCATATCACCCACCATTGGAGAAGGCCACTTTTAGTTATTTAGGCCCCAGCACCCAGACAGAGGAGAGAGGTCCCACAGCAAGGAATCATGCGTCATATCACCCAACACTGGAGAAGGCCACTTTCAGTTATTTAGGCCCCAGCACTACGACAGAGGAGAGAGGTCCCACAGCAAGGAATCATGCGTCATATCACCCACCACTGGAGAAGGCCACTTTCAGTTATTTAGGCCCCAGCACGCAGACAGAGGAGAGAGGTCCCACAGCAAGGAATCATGCGTCATATCACCCACCACTGGAGAAGGCCACTTTCAGTTATTTAGGCCCCAGCACCCAGACAGAGGAGAGAGGTCCCACAGCAGAGGATCATGCGTTATATCACCCACCACTGGAGAAGGCCACTTTCAGTTATTTAGGCCCCAGCACCCAGACAGAGGAGAGAGGTCCCACAGCAAGGAATCATGCGTCATATCACCTACCACTGGAGAAGGCCACTTTCAGTTATTTAGGCCCCAGCACCCAGACAGAGGAGAGAGGTCCCACAGCAAGGAATCATGCGTCATATCACTCACCATTGGAGAAGGCCACTTTCAGTTATTTAGGCCTCAGCACCCAGCCAGAGGAGAGAGGTCCCACAGCAAGGAATAAGGCATCAAATCACCCACCACTGGAGAAGGCCACTTTCAGTTATTTAGGCCCCAGCACCCAGACAGAGGAGAGAGGTCCCACAGCACGGAATAAGGCGTCATATCACCCACCACTGGAGAAGGCCACTTTCAGTTATTTAGGCCCCAGCACCCAGACAGAGAAGAGAGGTTCCACAGCAAGGAATCATGCGTCATATCACCCACCACTGGAGAAGGCCACTTTCAGTTATTTAAGCCCCAGTACCCAGACAGAGGAGAGAGGTCCCGCAGCAAGGAATAAGGCGTCATATCACCCACCACTGGAGAAGGCCACTTTCAGTTATTTAGGCCCCAGCACCCATCCTTAGAACGGCATTGGGCCCCACCAAATATCGCTGTTAATTCTGGCGGGTACTGGAACCTGAGGTAGTTGGTTCACTAGGACGTGTGGCTGTGGCAGAATGGCCACGTCCTCTCCCAGCACCAGAGGGTCCACTAACACCACCACGACCACGTCCGCTCCCTTACTAGATGTTTTCCTCATTGTTACCGTTCACTAAGCACCACAATAAGAAAAAAAATATTTGGCCCAATGTATTGATTTCAAATTCAGGCCTTTTTTGACAGGCACCTAACACTATCTGCCTATTTATTTATGTACCGTATTACACTAATCCAGGCACAGCAGTAACCACTGATTTAGGTGAATATCTATTGTAGGGCTAGTATTTAGGCCCTGGATGAAAGGTATCCTTTTATGGACAGATTTACACTTGGAGATGCACAGTAGCGTGTGAAAAAATATATAGGATTTATGCCTTCAGCAATTGTATTTTAACACTTTGTGTAATATACCCTTTAACGGACAGAAATACAATGGGAGATGCACGGTAGCGTGTGAAGTTATTGAGGATGACCCTCTCAGCACTTGTATATACACCTTGAGTGTAATATACCTTTTTACGGACAGATTAACACTTGGCCTGCAACAGCTGGAACACCAGATTCAGGGTATTGCTATATTGGCAAGTGAATTTCACCCCAGAAAAAAATATATCCTTTGCAGGACACTATGAAACTTGGCCAGCCACAGCTGAAACCACTGATTCATGGTATTGCTATTTTGGCTATTGAATTTCACCCTAGAAAATAATATACCCTGTTACTGACAGATTTAAACTAGGCCTGCAACAGCTGGAACACCAGATTCAGGGTATTGCTATTTTGGCAATTGAATTTCACCCCAGAACAAAATATATCCTTTGCCGGACACTATTATACTTTGCCAGCCACTGCTGGGACACCAGATTTAGGGGATTCCTATTTTGGCAATTGAATTGCACCCCAGAACAAAATATATCCTTTGCCGGACACTATTAAACTTGTCCAGTCACAGCTGGAACACCAGATTCAGGGTATTGCTATTTTGGCAATTAAATTTCACCCCAGAACAAAATATATCCTTTGCCGGACACTATTAAACTTGGCCAGCCACAGCTGAAACCACTGATTTATGGTATTGCTATTTTGGCAGTTGAATTTCACCCCAGAACTAAATTTATCCTTTGCAGGACACTATGAAACTTGGCCAGCCACAGCTGAAACCACTGATTTATGGTGTTGCTATTTTGGCAATTGAATTTCACCCCAGAACAAAATATATCCTTTGCAGAACACTATGAAACTTGGCCAGCCACAGCTGAAACCACTGATTTATGATATTGCTATTTTGGCAATTGAATTTCACCCCAGAAAAAAATATATCCTTTGCAGTACACTATGAAACTTGGCCAGCCACAGCTGAAACCACTGATTTATGGTATTGCTATTTTTGCAATTGAATTTCACCCCAGAACAAAATATATCCTTTGCAGGACACTATGAAACTTGGCCAGCCACAGCTAAAACCACTGATTTATGGTATTGCTATTTTGGCAATTGAATTTCACCCCAGAAAAAAATATATCCTTTGCAGGACACTATGAAACTTGGCCAGCCACAGCTGAAACCACTGATTTATGGTATTGCTATTTTGGTAATTGAATTTCACCCCAGAAAAAAAAATATCCTTTGCAGGACACTATGAAACTTGGCCAGCCACAGCTGAAACCACTGATTTATGGTATTGCTATTTGGCAATTGAATTTCACCCCAGAAAATAATATACCCTGTTACGGACAGATTTAAATTAGGCCTGCAACTGCTGGAACACCAGATTCAGGGTATTGCTATTTTGGCAATTAAATTTCACCCCAGAAAAAAATATACCCTGTTACGGACAGATTTAAACTAGGCCTGCAACAGCTGGGACACCAGATTCAGGGTATTGCTATTTTGCCAATTGAATTTCACCCCAGAACAAAATATATCCTTTGCCGGACACTATTATACTTTGCCAGCCACTGCTGGGACACCAGATTTAGGGGATTGCTATTTTGGCAATTGAATTTCACCCCAGAACAAAATATATCCTTTGCCGGACACTATTAAACTTGTCCAGTCACAGCTGGAACACCAGATTCAGGGTATTGCTATTTTGGCAATTAAATTTCACCCCAGAACAAAATATATCCTTTGCCGGACACTATTAAACTTGGCCAGCCACAGCTGAAACCACTGATTTATGATATTGTTATTTTGGCAATTGAATTTCACCCCAGAACTAAATTTATCTTTTGCAGGACACTATGAAACTTGGCTAGCCACAGCTGAAACCACTGATTTATGGTATTGCTATTTTGGCAATTGAATTTCACCCCAGAACAAAATATATCCTTTGCCGGACACTATTATACTTTGCCAGCCACTGCTGGGACATTAAATTTAGGGGTTGCTATTTTGGCAATTGAATTTCACCATAGAAAATAATCTATCCTTTGCCAGACAGAAGACAGTATTACACTTGGCTAGCCAAAGCTGGAACACCAGATTTAGGGTATTGCTATTTTGGCAATTAAATTTCACCCCAGAACAAAATATATCCTTTGCCGGACACTATTAAACTTGGCCAGCCACAGCTGAAACCACTGATTTATGATATTGCTATTTTGGCAATTGAATTTCACCCCAGAACTAAATTTATCTTTTGCAGGACACTATGAAACTTGGCTAGCCACAGCTGAAACCACTGATTTATGGTATTGCTATTTTGGCAATTGAATTTCACCCCAGAACAAAATATATCCTTTGCCGGAGACTATTATACTTTGCCAGCCACTGCTGGGACATTACATTTAGGGATTGCTATTTTGGCAATTGAATTTCACCATAGAAAATAATCTATCCTTTGCCAGACAGAAGACAGTATTACACTTGGCTAGCCAAAGCTGGAACACCAGATTTAGGGGATTGGTATTTTGGCAATTGAATTTAACCCCTTAATAAAATATAGAAATTTCTATCCTGAGTTTCTAGGGGTGACAATAAGCACAGCCAAGCCCCTGATGTAGGATATAGCAAAAAAAAAACAAACTAGTATTGATGGATTGATGGACTTGGTGGCAGCTTGTTCTGGTGCACCACAAGTCACAAAATGGCCGCGGATCACCTCAGAAAAAGTGACAGAAAAACACTCTGTGCAGCCTAAAAACCAGTGAGCAATAAACTAGCAGAAGTTGAATCATTCACAGCTGTAGATCGATCACTTCATTAGGTGCTTTTGCTGACTTTTCCCTGCCTAATCTCGCCCTCACAGAAGCTGCGTCCTATCCCTACACTAATCAGAGCAGTGTGACATGCGGCGCTACGTGACTCCAGCTTAAATAGAGGCTGGGTCAAATGCTGCACTCAGCCAATCACAGCCATGCCTTTAGTAGGCATGGCTGTGATAGCTTCTTAGGGCAAGAAGTAAAACACTAGCTGATTGGCTGCTGTGCAGCCCTTAAGATAGAGAGAAGAAATCGCCGAACAACGGAACCAAACCCAAACTTTTTTGAAAATGTTCGGGTCTGGTTCCGTGTCCCGAACACCCCAAAATTAGGTACGAACCCGAACTATGCTCGAACTGTTAGCTCAACACTACTCATAAACACTTATTAAAAGGCCCCTTTACATGGTCTGACCGACAAGGTTATTATCGGGAACAAACCTGATAATTGACATGCAGCAGTCATCTTCTCCAAATGAGGACAAGTGATCTCTACTGCAGTTGTTCGGCCATATACAGATTAGGGCTTGTTCACACCACCGTTATGCATTCCGTTATGGCTTTCCGTTATAAAATGGTTATAACGGAATTCATAAGACGGGAATCAAAATGGAAGCTTTTAAGAGGCATTCCATTTTGATTGGTCATAATCGAAGCCTATGAGAAAGACTAACGGTTCCGTCTAGTTTCCGTTATGCAGGAAGGTAAACAAAGTCCTTTTGACAGAACTTTGTTTTCCGTCCAGCATAATGGAAACCAGACAGAACCGTTAGTCTTTCCCATAGGCTTCTATTATGACGAAAAATAACGGAATGCCTCTTAAAGGCTTCGGTACTGCATTCCGTCTACGAATTCCGTTATAAACGAAACCTATAACGGAATGCCATAAAGCAAGTGTGAAGCCGCCCTCAGTTGTTTCTGGACTGCAGAAACATTTGGTGACTGGTGCCAGGTTAGCAGGAATGAGCATTTGTACAAAGTAGTGGTCTAATCTTTCTAATATTGTGTAAAGGGACCTCAGTCTACAATCACACAGCTGTCACGCGGCCGTTCTCAGACCAATGTTTTCACGGCCTGACAGCCCCTATCAAATTGAAGGAGACTGTTTTTAATGATTGTTTTTCAAAAAGGCATCAGTGAAAAAACAGCCATGAAAAAACTGACAGTTCAACTGTTAACATGCATTTTTTACATTGTATAAATGTCTTAAGCGGAACTGTTATCAGTTTGATAATTTAACTTAAAGGGGTATTCTAGCTTTAATGATTATATTTATGTAGTGAATAGGATGTTAAAACAATTTTGTAATATGTATCTCTTTAAAATTTTGCTCGTCGCCCAAAAGGAAAAAAATGGTACAGCCCATTTTAGACCTGTAAAAGGCATCCATAAAAGAGCTGGATAGAACTAAACATGGTGTCAGTCATGTGACCATCACAAGTATCATGTGACATGGTTTTCAGTGAACTGCCCAGGTATTGTACAGGTGAATGGTAGTATATTGTTGTGTACAGTATATACAGTATTACTATCAGCAGCAGCACCTCCTGTCTGTCAATGTCTGTGTTTTTTTGTTAACACTAAACTTTATTAACAACATAACCATGAAACAGGCCACCATGTAATTACACAGTGATGTAGTTCCTGTAATAACCACAATAAAATAATTATTCCAACACTAGTCCTATTTAACCCCTCCAGGACCTTGGCCGAGAATGCTCGTCCTAACTTGTGGCTACTTAGTGCACTAGGACAAGCATTCTCGTCCAAGGGTTAATACGCTCCCCGACACGCGCTGCCAAGATCAGCAGCAGGGGTCCGGCTGTATCTGCCAGCATCGGTGAAAACACTGATGCTGGCGGATTAACCCCCTGTATGCCGCGATCGCGCTGACCGCGGCATACAGGAGGTTTGCGACAGTTTGTACATCCCCATAGGGTTCATGTGCTGTGGTGACGGGGACCCGATGGTTGCTATGGCAGCCCCGATGCCTGCCAGCTACGGAAGCCCAGGAGATCCAGCCCCAGGGCTGGGTCTCCTAGGCAACTGTTAGTGTCTTACAGATGTATTGTGCTGTATTGAAACAGGGATCAGACCCTGAAATCTTGGAGTCCCATACTGGGGCAAAACATAAAGTGAAAAAAGAAGTTTAAAAAAAAAAGAAGTTTTACAAAAAAATAAAAAGTAAAGTAAAAAAAAAAAAACGCCATTTCCCAAAATAAAGTAAAAAATAATTGTAAAAAATAGGAAAAAGAAAAGAAAGTAGACATATTAGGTATCGCCGAGTCCGTATCGACCGGCTCTATAAAAATATCACATGACTTAACCCCTCAGGTAAACACCGTCAAAAAAATAAAATAAAATCTGTGCTAAAAAAACATTTTTTTGTCACCTTACATCACTAAAAGTGCCCCCAAAAATAGTACCAATCTAACCGTCACCTCATCCCACAAAAAATGAGACCCTAACTAAGACAAAAAAGTAAAAAACTATGGCACTCAGAATATGGAGACACTAAAATATGATTTTTTTTGTTTCAAAAGTGATGTCATTGTGTAAAATGTAAATAAATAAAAAGAGAGTATACATATTAGGTATCGACTCGTTCGTAAGAACTTGCTGTATAAAAATATCACATGACCTAACCACTCAGGTAAACACCGTAAAAAATAAAAATGATTTAAAAAAAGCAATTTTTTTGTCACCGTACATCACAAAAAGTGTAATACCAAGCGATCAAAAAGTCATACACACCCCAAAATCATACCAATCAAACCATCATCTCATTCTGCAAAAAATGACACCCTACATTAGACAGTCAGCCAAAAAAATAAAAAATGAAACTATGGCTCTCAGAAAATGGAGACACATGATTTTTTTTCAAAAATGCTTTATTATGTAAAACTGAAAGAAACAACCAAAGACAGGGCTGTCCCTTGTCACCCCTCCTTTTCGCTATTGCGATTGAGCCGTTGGCATGTATCTTGCGCTCTACTCCCTTGATTGGGGGTTTGAGGAGGGGGGAGGTGGAGGAAAGAGTTTCGTTATATGCAGACGATATGCTTTTATACGTTTTATAGGAGATCTGGCTTCATCAATAGATCCTATTATTTCCTTAATATCAGACTTTGGCAGACAGTCTGGTCTGTATATTAATTGGAATAAATCTGTTATTCTTCCGCTGTCACCCCTTCCTCGATCCCTTTGCTTGGATCACGTTAACCTAAAAGTAGTCTCGTCCTTTAAATATTTAGGTGTTTCTATCATATCCCCTCTGTCTCTTCTATAGAAACATAGAATGTGTCGGCAGATAAGAACCATTTGGCCCATCTAGTCTGCCCAATATACTGAATACTATGAATAGCCCCTGGCCCTATCTTATATGAAGGATGGCCTTATGCCTATCCCATGCATGCTTAAACTCCTTCACTGTATTTGCAGCTACCACTTCTGCAGGAAGGCTATTCCATGCGTCCACTACTCTCTCAGTAAAGTAATTCTTCCTGATATTACTTTTAAACCTTTTCCCCTCTAATTTAAAACTATGTCCTCTTGTAGCAGTTTTTCTTCTTTTAAATATTCTCTCCTCTTTTACCGTGACTTTTAGGTGTTGAAGTATCTACTAGCCTGCAGGCATACATTACGGATACCGCTATTGCTACTGCTATTACCCAAATTTAAAATGAAACGGCTAGTTGGAATAAACTCCCACTTTCGGTTATAGGTCGGGGCAACTCTATTAAAATGATCTTTATGCCACAGCTGCTCTACATTTTGCATAACTCACCGGTTTGGGTGCCCCAGCGTTACAACAGATCTTCCGCTTCTTGGTATGGAAGGCCAATTATAGTAGAATTCGCTACGAAACTTTACAGAGAGGAAAGGACATGGGGGGTCTTACTCTGCCCAATCCCTTCCTTTACTTTCTGGCGGCCCAATTGCAGCATTTTAAAGGGTGGGGAGGGATAGGATGGGCTGGGAGAAGTGGGGAATTGGTTAAATGGGCATCTGGTTATTGCCCCCCACTAGCTAACCAAATATCAGGCTTGTTTGCTGCTTGATCTGAATGTTTATGCAGCACAGTCGTTTGTCGGCAGTACATTGCCCCATCGAAGCAGGATGGGCAGCCAGCAAACAATGGAACTGTATGGGGAAGTATGATTATAATAGCTATTCTTCGTCCCCATACAGAAGCTAGCATTGCTGCTTGTAAATACAGCTGAACGAGCTGGTAATGATAGAGAATTATCGTTCACTGCTCTGTGTATCGGCCTATGGAAATCAAGTGAATAGATGATAAAACTCATCTATTTGTGTGGCTTCAAGCCTCTACAGTCTACTTTCATGCAGTGTTTTTATACAGAATTTTAAATGCCATGAATTTCAGGTGTTTTTTCGTGGCTTTTTTTTTTTTTTTTTTTACAAATAAGTTCTTGTTTTGTTTTTTTGTACTTTGGCCTTAGATCCATTGTCAGCTTTTATTACCATTTTGCACACATCCATTTTCTGGTCGTCTATCCATTTTTAACAGCGCCCAGTAACAAAGGATGTAGTTCACTGATTTATTTTATTTTTTTTAAACCCAATCCCTGCAGTGCCCACAATAGTCAATAATGCCCCCAACAGTGCTCTCTGGATATCCAATAGCTCCCCATAGTGCCCCAGCATATATATTGGCCCCAACATAGTGCCCACGTATATCCAATCCTAATTTTTGAATGCAGCTATTTACTGGCTGTTAAAAAAACAGCCATGTGAACAGCCCCATAGACTGCAATGGTTGTAAAACTCCCATGTTACTGCTGTTAAAAAAAAGCTGTTTTTCGGGGCAGAGTCTTCGCTGGTGAACGAAATGGACGTGTGAGCCTGCAGCTCCGTCGTCGTGCACCCTTGAGCCACCCTTTAAGCCTATTAACAGCGGCCAAAAATGGTAAAAACTACTAAGGAGCGCCAGGGAGAGTCCCTGGCTGCCCCCAAGCTGAACCCGAAGCAGTTAGATCTGCAGAAATGCTGGAAAAAGCAGAATACTCTATTGTCCGGAGAAGCACACAAGATGGCGCCGGCCGCGGATTAAGATAAGGACACTGTAGCTGACAGCGAATGTGGTGAAAAAAACGGGTAGATGAAGGCAGCACACACGGTCTTATCGGGTCACCGGAATGCAACAGCTGCAGAACAGGCCACGGATCCCCAGTGGTCAAAACGAACAGCAGAAGTAAAGAAGTTGCAGCAGCATATCCGATTTCTTTCCTTTTAGGCCTCATGCACACGACCGTTTTTTTATGCTGTCCGCAAAAAGGGGTTCCGTTGTTCAGTGATCCGTGTCCGTTTTTGCCTTCCGTTGTGTTTCCGTGTGTCTTCTTTTTTTTTAGCGGACATGACCCAAAATATTTTACCAAAAGACAGGCTGACAATTTTTCCCAAGTGCCTGCCAAGGGATCCGCAAAAAAAACGGACACGGAACGCGGATGACACACGGATGGCCATCCGCATTTTTACGGACCCATTGACTTGAATGGGTCCGTGAACCGTTTTTCACGGACAAGAATAGGACTGGTTATATTTTTTTGACGGACTGGAATCACGGACCACGGACGCGGAGGACAAACGGTGCATTTGTCGAGGTTTCCACGGACCCATTGAAAACCAATGGGTCCGCAGAAAATCACGAAAAACGGAGCAACGGACACGGAATCAAACAACGGTCGTGTGCATGAGGCCTTATTCAGAGGACTTCACAGCATAGATACAAGTAAAGTGCAGATGCAACGTTTCGGCTGTAACCAGCCTTTGTCAAGCATGTGGTGAGTCAGCCTCAGCCCCTATTACCAAGGCTTTTTTAAAGAAAACGATCCTCCAAGCCATGAGATCGGTAATGGAAGAGCTTGCTGACATAAAAGCAGACTTAAAGCACATTGGTCACAGAGTTGAAGGGCTGGAAACAGCGCAGGCTAGTATGGTAACTTTCTCAGAGGTCGTGGTGTTCCACTCTTTTCAACATGCTGAATACATCAATAGGGCCCTGCTCCTCATTGAAGATCGGAGCAGACGGAAAAACATTAGGATTAAAGGCTTACCAGAGCGGTTTGCGCCAGAAGTCTTGAGGAAGGTGGCGCATGAGATCTTTAGCAAACCCCTGGGCCCCGAGAGAGCAGCAGGAATTGTGGTGGAGCGAATACACCGTGCACTACGCCCAAAACCTAAACAGGGGGATCCCCCAAGGGACATCATCTGTGGTTTACTGTCCTATGTGGACACTCAGCAGATTTTAACAGCTACTTGAGAAAAACAACCTACCACTTACGATGACACTGCCATGCATTTCTATCAGGACTTATCCCCAGCCACGCTTGCTAAGTGGAGAATCTTACACCCGCTGCTGGAGGTTCTGAGAGCGAGGAACATTCCATATTCATGGTTATTCCCATTTGGATTGGCGGTATGGCAGAACAGCAGAAGACTCACAGTTCACACGCTGGCTGACCTAGACAAACTTTGGGCAATGCTGGAGATCCCACCGCTGCAAATCCAATCCTGACGGCCTATGTCAGATGAACAGGACTTTCCTCAACTGCCTACACTGGATCCTTGGCAAACGGTGCCCAGGACCCACATGCCTAAAGATAGGAGGAAGAGTCCCCAGAAAACAGCATCGCTAACCTGACTCTCCTACCACCACTCTCTTTTCTTCTCGCTATTTCCTCACCGTGGTCAGTAGAGAGGGGGACAGAGGTGGTTGGTCCTTGTGAAGGTTGAGGCTCCAGGACTCACAAGCTCACATCTTGAAACCCCATATCAGCCCTATACCTTCGCCAGCTACCACGGACTCCATTATGTACTCCGCTATGAATGCATTTATGTACTCAGATGAAAATTAGCTATGTACTCAGTCATGAGATAGCTATGTATTCAGCCTAGTGTTGGTCTTAAATGTACTTGAACATGTCTCCCCTTCTACCTCTTCCCACCCCAGTAATTCCCCCACTCCCCCCTCAGGTTGAGTGTCTTATGCTCTGAGTCATATAGGCAGCTCAGATTCAGTTATGTATTCAGATGTACTGAGCTTAATAACGACCTTTTGTATGTTGGGCCACATTCACTCTGCCGCCTCACCCCACTCCTATCATTTGGTGGCAATGGGGTGCACATTATGGCCAGACTTAACTAACCTCCCCCAACCCAAAAGATCTTAGTTTTTTGGAGTTGCTGGTTTGGTATTAGTGTTACCTCTGTGGGCCTTAGCAGGCAAGGCACACTTTCTAGTTTCTTAGGTCTTGTTTAAAGCGTTTTCCCTCAGTTGTACTATAGTTGTTATTTCCTTGCCTGGCTCAACTATGGCGGACATCAAGGTCACCAGTGTCAGACTGGGGTACCTAGGGCCCACCAGTAAAATTTATTTTGGGGGCCCACCGTACAGATACATTCAAATATAATAAATAATCTAAAAAGTTTTTTTATATGAACATAGGCCGGTGGAGGTGCTGTACACTGTATATATGTATGTAGTGCAGTAAGTTTAACGTGTTATGTGCCACTTGTGCAGGGGGTGGAAGACTAGGGGCCCACTTTGCCCTGGGGCCCACTGGGGGATTCCCCTGTACCCCTGTGGGCCAGTCCGAGCCTGACGGTCACCACTCTGAACATCAAAGGTTTGAACTCACCTGATAAGGGACATCACACTATCTCCCTACTCCGTAAGCTTAAAGAGGACCTTTCATCACTTCTAAAGATATAAACCAAGTATGCTCACATGTAGAGCGGCGCCCAGGGATCTCCCTGCACTTACTATTATCCCTGGGCGCCGCTCCGTTCTCCCGGTAAAAGGCTCCGGTATCTGTGCTCACTAAGTTATAGTGGGCGGAGCCTGCCCTTCATCTCCTTCTCCCAGGCTGCAGCGCTGGCCAATCGCAGCGCAGAGCTCATAGCCTGGGAGAAAAAAAACCCCCAGGCTATGAGCTCTGCGCTTCGACTGGCCAGCGCTACAGCCGGGGAGAAGGAGATGAAGGGCAGGCTCCGCCTACTATAACCAATTCCACCAAGTCCCCGCCTACTATAACTTGGTGAGCGTCGATACCGGAGCCTATACCGGGAGAATGGAGCGGCGCCCAGGGATAATAGTAAGTGCAGGGAGATCCCTGGGCGCCGCTCTCCATGTGAGCATCCTTAGTTGATATCTTTAGAAGTCATGAAAGGTCCTCTTTAAGACAAATATCGCTTTCCTACAGGAAACCCATTTTAGGAAAGATAGAATCCCTAAGCTCCCTAATCACTACTTTAACCAATGGTTCCACAGCTGTCAGGAGACGTCCCATACAAAAGGGGTATCGATCGCTATTCACAAGTCTATCCCTTTCCAAATTTCGCAACGGTACACTGATGCAGAGGGCAGACTTCTCTTCATCAAAGGGTCGGTGGCGTCAGTAACTTATACCTTTGCAAATATCTAGGCCCCGAACACTAAGCAGTTGTCTTGGTTGCTTCAGGTTCTGGAAGACTTGAGAGCATTTGCCGAGGGCCAGATCGTGATTGGGGTGGGGGTGGGGGGGTATGGGACTTGAACCTCGTATTAAAGCCACTGTTAGATTCCTCTTCACAGCGTTCCCACATCTCCCAGAGAGCAATCGGGAGGCTTCAGGCTAAACTGCAGGAAGTAGGACTCGTATATGTGTGGAGACAGCTCCATCCTCAAACAAAAGACTATATTTTATAGTCAGCTCCCCACAATTCCTTTCAAAGATTAGACCATCTGTTTGTCACCAAAACGGAGTTGCTCCAAACGAAAGATGCCTCTATAGGCAATATTACCATTTTGGACCAAGCTCTCTGTTCTCTTACAGTGAGTGGGCATGGAGATTAAATGAATTGCTTCTCAATGACAAATCAGTTTCTCGAGAAATTAACACCCATTTACGTGAATATTTTGAGTTAAACTCAACTGACGAAGTGAAGCCACCAACTGTTTGGGAGGCCTACAAGGTCTTCATTAGAGCTTTTTTTGTCTCACTGGGCACAAAACTTAAAAGAGATAAACAATGGGCAGTAGATTGTATTCTTCAGCAGATAGCAGCAACGGAGAGAGTACAGCAACAGTCTAAATTACTACTCCTCCAGGAAGAATTAGCCATTCTGAGAGCAAAACTTCAAACTTATCTATCGGTTCGGCATACCAAAAATGCCTATATTTCCAACACCTTATTTATGCACACGGTGGTAAAAAAGGCAGAATTATGTCCTCTCTCCTCAAAACAGCCAGGGGTAAATCCTATATCAATAAAATCAAAACAGCTGCGGGGACATGGATACTGCCACTGAAGACATTGCAAGGGCCTTTCAGGCCTTTTATTCTAACTTTTAGAACCTAAAGGACTCCAAGGAAGTGGAGGCCGGCACGCGCGCTATAGACGCCACTCAGCAGTTTCTCCAACACTTAAAACTTCCCTCGCTGGTTCCGACAGATGCCCCGGACCTAACGCGACCTGTACCAGAAGCAGAAATTAAAAACGTGATCTGGAATTTTTCCCCCAAGAAAAACCCGGGTCCAGATGGCTTGCCCCTGACCTATTATAAGACCTTTCATGACACTCTCATACCTAACCTGACAAAAATGTGCAACACTCTTCTGGGGGGAGGCTCCCTCCCAAGACAAACACAAGAACCGGTTATTGCGTTAATATTTAAGGATTGAAATGACTCCTTGGAATGTGGCAGCTACAGGCCGATTTCTTTACTGAATCAAGACCTGAAAATTTGGGCCAAATTGATAGCCAACAGAATGAGAGCTTACATCACCTCTCTGATAGGTCCCGAACAAGTGGGTTTTGTACAAGGGAGGGAAGGAGAGACGAACACCACTAGATTATTCCACGCTCTTCACTCAGCTTACGTTACTAAAACACCTTTGGTCCTTCTCGGCATTGATGCCGAGAGGGCATTCAACAGGGTTAGTTGGGCCTTCATGGAGGCGGCCTTGCGCAAGTTCCCACAACCACTGATTCACGCCATTCTCACATTGTATCAAGCTCCCCATAATGGCACACTGTCACCGGCTTTCAAAATTAATAACGGAACCCACCAAGGGTGCCCGCTATCCCCTACCCTTTTTGTACTGGTGATGGAAACCTTGTTACAAGCAGTCAGAGAACACAGAAACATTCTGGGTATTCTGATTGGGGGGGAACTGCTGAAATTTCTGGCTTTAGCGGATGACCTACTATTACTAACGACAAACCCATTAATTAGCTTACCGAAGCTAGTTCAACTGATGCAGGAATTTCGCGTTATGTCTGATTACAAGTCAACTATACCAAGTTGGAAGTGCTGAACATTTCAGTACCTCAGACATTGGTCCCGGATCTAAAGGCATGCACTAATTTCTCATGAGCTCCTTCTTTTATTACCTATCTGGGTGTGAGGCTCTCTAAAAACCTCTCGGAGCTCTACCAATTAAATTATACGCCTCTCCTCAGGGAAGTCACTAAGATGTTGAAATCCTGTGAAACTCGTTGGATTTCATGGCTGGGCAGAAGAAACTTATTGAAAACATACATAATGCACAAAATACTTTATAGTCTACAAATGGTACCATACACCTGCCTCCTGCTTTCTTCGCTTCCATTAGAAGTATTTTCTCCAGATTTGTCTGGAGGAAAAAGAAAGCACGAGTAGCACATGCCATGATGATTAAAAGGCGGGAGGCCGGGGGACTAGATTTGCCCGATGCATACGCTTATTATAAAGCAGTAAAGTTGAATAGGTGGCTCCAATTATAATCTCCAGTGGGTGAGAGAGATCCTTTCGCTATTTCGGTCTCCTGGAGCTCTAGTAGGGACCTAGAATACTTGTAGTTTCCTGTTCGGAAAGCGAAAATAGAGAGACATATCAACCCCATGCTAAAGGGCCCAATGGAGGTATGGAGACACTATGCACATATCCTAGCCCCAAACCCATCTCCTTTCACACCAATGGCCCTCTTACCGGTACTAACAGAATCGCCGGAAGCAGCGCAGGAATCTCTTTGGCAATATCTGTCCACCTGGAAGATAGAAGAGGCCTTCCCAATTAAAGCTATCCCCACGAAAGACACATTTAGAACCTTCTTCCCATTGGCTGTGTCTGAGATGTCCTGCTCCTTCTATTACGCTCATTTCAAGTGTATTTGCACCAAGTTTTTAAACGGTGCAGTTCTGAGACAGTCATACTGCGTTTAAGCAATTGATGTTGAACAAGCTTCCTGTTTGTAGGAAAATATCTTATATTTACCATAATTGTATTATGCAATGTACACTGTCCAAACTAGCCTACTTGTCTTCCTGGGAAAGACCTGGGGATCACTTTCTCAGATGCGGAGACTAAACGAGTCTTAAGGTTCTCTCAGGGCTTCTCCCGGTGTGTACGCCTTCAGATAAGCCATTATAAATAACTATGCAAGTGGTACAAAACCCCTAAATGTCTCCGCCTCGTATAGATGTTGGAGGTGCCGGACTCACAGAGGATCCTATCTGCACATATGGTGGGAATGTAATGTCATCCAACCATTCTGGAAACAGATTGAACTGGTTATCCAAGATACCTACAAGGCTCCCTTCCATTTTCAGCCTGCCATGATTTTCCTGGCCACCCCAAGTACCTCATACTGTCCTTCTAAATCGAACCTCATCACACACTTGCTAACGGCAGCAAAAGCGCTGATCCCTCTGCACTGGAGAGTGGTGTAATAAGGTTGATCAAATATGTAACTTTGAAGACCTCATTGGCAAAACAGAGAGGATATATGTCAGCTTCTCAAAAATCTGGCACCCCTGGAGGGTTTGGAGAGGGCTTACAAACTAGGAGGGGAGTCTCAGGGATACACTTTGGTTGCAAGACATTCTTAGTCCTTTTGAAAATAACTATTTCAACACACACACTCCCCCCTTCCCCAACCTATGTATCTTATTTTTTTTTTTTCCTCTCTTGTATCCTCATCTTGTGGTGTCTAACCCTGTCTGTTTATGTTTAGCTATTTGGTTATGCAGTTAACTAAAAGTGGTTGAGGAAAGGCGCTAGCCTTACCTATTTACTAGTTAATCTACAGGGCAAGCAGATATATTTGTTAACGTGGAATAAGCCGTGGAAAGTGTCTGCCCCTGAGATTTTTCCGTTGTTTAAACAAGACTCTTTATATAAGAAAGCAAATTCTGTCAGGAATTTCCTGCACTTCAATTTATGGTTCTTTCATCTATGAATATGTACATTCCTTGACTGTTTGCTGCATTATGTTGTGCATGACAATGCTTTTTGTTGTAAACTCAATAAAAGTGAATTTACATAAAAAAGGTGTTTTTCACTGTTGTGTGCATAAGTCCTAAATGTTTCCTGTCAATTAAAAACACCTGTGTCAAATAAGTGTCAAGATTTAAAAGTGAGGGGACAGATGACTTAAAAAGGACCTGTCACCACAAAATGCAGTGCAACTTGCAGACAGCATGTATAGAGCAGGAGGAGCTGAGCAGATTGATATATAGTTTAATGGGAAAAGATTCAGTAAAACTTGCAGTTTATACATTTATATCTCTGCTACTTCTGATTTTATTGTTCACGAGGGAGGTGTTATCACTGATAGTTATACCCGGGGAAGGTGTTATCAGTGATTGATTGCATTCTCTGTGTAAGTGTGTATACAGAGATAGCTGTCAGTCACTGATAGCTGTACATGGGGGAGGTGTTATCAGTGACTGATAGTATTCTCTGTGTAAGTGTGTATACATGGATAACTGTCAGTCACTGATAGTTGTACACCAGGGGATGTGTTATTAGTGATTGATAGTATTCTCTGTGTATGTGTGTATACATGGATAACTGTCAGTCACTGATAGTTGTACACAGGGGAGGTGTTATCAGTGATTGATAGTATTCTCTGTGTAAGTGTGTATACAGAGATAGCTGTCAGTCACTGATAGTTGTACACAGGGGAGGTGTTATCAGTGATTAATAGTATTCTCTATGTAAGTGTATATACAGAGATAGCTGTCAGTCACTGATAGCTGTACATGGGGGAGCTGTTATCAGTGATTGATAGTATTCTCTGTATATGTGTGTATACAGGGATAGCTGTCAGTCACTGAGAGTTTTACACCAGGAAGGTGTTATCAGAGATTGATAGTATTCTCTGTGTAAGTGTGTATACAGAGATAGATGTCAGTCACTGATAGGTGTACACGGGGAGGTATTATCAGTCATTGATAGTATTCTCTGTGTAAGTGTGTATACAGAGATAGCTGTCAGTCACTGATAGCTGTACATGGGGGAGGTGTTATCAGTGACTGATAGTATTCTATGTGTAAGTGTGTATACAGAGATAGCTGTCAGTAACTGATAGCTGTACATGGGGGAGGTGTTATCAGTGACTTATAGTATTCTCTCTGTAAGTGTGTATACAGAGATAGCTGTCAGTCACTGATATTTGTACACGGGGGAGGTGTTATCAGTGATTGATAGTATTCTCTGTGTAAGTGTGTATACAGAGATAGCTGTCAGTCACTGAGAGTTGTACAGCAGGAAGGTGTTATCAGTGATTTATTGTATTCTCTGTCTAAGTGTGTATACAGAGATAGCTGTCAGTCACTGATAGTTGTATACAGGGGTTATCAGTGATTGATAGTATTCTCTGTGTAAGTGTGTATACAGAGATAGCTGTCAGTCACTGATAGCTGTACATGGGGGAGGTGTTATCAGTGACTGATAGTATTCTATGTGTAAGTGTGTATACAGAGATAGCTGTCAGTCACTGATAGTTGTACATGGGGATGGTATTATCAGTGATTGATAGTATTCTCTGTGTAAATGTGTATATGGAGATAGCTGTCAGTCACTGATAGCTGTACATGGGGATGGTATTATCAGTGATTGATAGTATTCTCTGTATATGTGTGTATACAGGGATAGCTGTCAGTCACTGAGAGTTTTACACCAGGAAGGTGTTATCAGAGATTGATAGTATTCTCTGTGTAAGTGTGTATACAGAGATAGCTGTCAGTCACTGATAGGTGTACACGGGGAGGTGTTATCAGTCATTGATAGTATTCTCTGTGTAAGTGTGTATACAGAGAAAGCTGTCAGTAACTGATAGCTGCACATGGGGGAGGTGCTATCAGTGACTTATAGTATTCTCTCTGTAAGTGTGTATACAGAGATAGCTGTCAGTCACTGATATTTGTACACAGGGGAGGTGTTATCAGTGATTGATAGTATTCTCTGTGTAAGTGTGTATACAGAGATAGCTGTCAGTCACTGAGAGTTGTACAGCAGGAAGGTGTTATCAGTGATTTATAGTATTCTCTGTCTAAGTGTGTATACAGAGATAGCTGTCAGTCACTGATAGTTGTATACAGGGGTTATCAGTGATTGATAGTATTCTCTGTGTAAGTGTGTATACAGAGATAGCTGTCAGTCACTGATAGCTGTACATGGGGGAGGTGTTATGAGTGACTGATAGTATTCTATGTGTAAGTGTGTATACAGAGATAGCTGTCAGTCACTGATAGTTGTACATGGGGATGGTATTATCAGTGATTGATAGTGTTCTCTGTGTAAGTGGTTATACAGAGATAGCTGTCAGTCACTGATAATTTTACACCAGGAAGGAGTTATCAGTGATTGATAGTATTCTCTGTGTAAGTGTGTATACAGAGATAGCTGTCAGTCACTATTAGTTATACACAGGGGAGGTGTTATCAGTGATTGATAGCATTCTCTGTGTAAGTGTGTATACATAGATAGCTGTCAGTCAATGATAGTTGTACACAAGGTGGTGCCATAAGTGATTGATAGTATTCTCTGAGTAAGTGTGTATACAGAGAAACCTAATCAGTCACTGGTAACAATTGGGAAAGAGAAAGACATTTGGGGTGTGGGGCGGGGGACAGAATGACATGAAAAGGAGAGAGAATGATAAGAGGGAGAAGAGAATGACATGGGGGGAGAGAATGACATGGGGGAGAGAATGAAATGGGGGGGGAAGAGAATGACATGCGGGGGGGGGGGGGAGAGAGAAAACTGGCGTTAGTTAAAGGGGTTCTGCAGTTTATTTAAACTGATCGGCAGGGGTCCGACACTTTTGAGAAGGCAGCGGCGCTGGCAGTAGAGCGTTGGCCTTCTCGCTGTTTACCACAGGCGCAGTGACGTCACGACTAGTATCACTGGCCTTGGCAGGATTAAGCTCTGTTCACTTGAATGAAGCTTAGCCGCGCCCAGGCCAAGGATACTAATCGTGACGTCACTGCGAGAAGGCTGAGGCGCTACTGCATGCGCTGCTGCCTTCTCAAACAGCTAATTTGCGGGGGTCCCGGGTGTCGGACCCCTGCCGATCAGTTTAAATAAACTGCAGAACCCCTTTAATATGGCAGATCATATGGGTGAGGCATTGTGATGTCACATGGGGGTGGGGGGGCGGTAAACTTTTATTTTGCCTAGGGCGGCAAAAATCCTTGCACCGGCCCTGTCTGTATTGCATTGCATTCTGTAGTGCCAAATCCTCTTTAAGACCTCTGGATTACAGGTTGTGACATGGATCCTTTACACAGCACCTACAATGCCTTCAGAAAGTCTTCAGTCTTTTTTTTTTTAAATAAAAAAAAAAAAAAAAAGAGTTTTCCCCCATCAATCTGCACTCATTACCACATAATGAGAAAGTGAAAAGAAATTTTAGAAATGTTCGCAAATTTATTAAAAAGTAAAAACTAAACGTTTGTATGGACATGGATAAGAATTCATAACATTTGCTATGGCACTTAACATTTAGCTAGGGGGCCTCCCATTTCTCTTGAGCATCTTTGATATATTTATGCACATTGACTCGAGTCCACCTATGGTAAATTTACTTGATTGGACATGATTTAGCCTACGTTCACATTTGCGGCAAGCTGATCCGACTTAAATGCCGACTGTCAGCTGGAACAAAAAACTGTTGCATGCAATTTTTTTTGCCCAGCTGAAACCTGCAATTTATGCCGGAAAGCGGGTGTTTTGTGGCTGGCCACAGCAGGCCTGGCACTTTTGTTATAATCTACAAAAGGAAACTGCCATAGATTCTACAGCTCCCTTGTTGGTGTACATTTCAGTTCTGGTGCACAGACCTGCACAGATGTGCCACATTTGCTAACAGCTGTACTGCTCTTTGAAAAATGTCTGTCTTACTAAATGCCCCCCTAAGTGTATACCCACACAGGATGTTTAATTGAGCAGAGACGACTCACTGTAGATATTGCTGTGAATCTGTCAGAACTTACTAGTGGATTAGCCATGTATTTCCACCAGCATAGATTGACGAGCTGTGGATTCAAAATCTACAACGTGGGCCGATTTCTACACAGATCTTTTCTGCAGTATCTGGATGAGATTTGGTAAAATCTACACTTCAGATTTTTAACCCACAAAATCCAGATAGAAAATGGCAGAAAATCCTATGGAGTGTTCACATGTTCAGGTTTTTACATTTTGTTTTTGAATATAAAGTTAGGAGGGGATTCAAAAATATCAGGCATTTCTGTCTTCCCCTTACAAGTCTACTCCATTTGTGATCCTTTACGGTCTTGGTCTTCAAAAACTGCGTCAAAGCCTGAATATGTTGAGCTAAGTGAGCTTTGGATCATAGATCCGAAGTCACTTCGGTAAGGACTTCGTTTGAATGCTGTAAGGAGATCCGTCTCTGTACAGCATTCAAATGTATGGGCTCCGACGAGGTGAACTTGGTTATCACCGAAGTCTTGCGAGACTTAATAACTTCGGCCATCGATTTTTAAACTTGAGAACCATTTTAAAACTTGAATCCGAAGTAGGCTACAGTACCGAGTTACCAACCGGTACTGAAGCTGATTTCAGAATCAAGTTCTAAAATGGTTTTCAAGTTCAAAAATTGATGGCGGAAGTTATTAAGTCTTGCAAGACTTCATGATAACAAAGTTCACCTCGTCGGAGCCCATACAATTGAATGCTGTACAGAGACGGATCTCTTTAAAGCATTCAAACGAAGTCCTGACCGAAGTGACTTCGGATCTATGATCCTAAGCTCGCTTTGCTCAACGCTAGTGTAAGCACATTGCAAATCATTGTCCTCTGTTTAGACTGGAATTCAAAATGCACAGATTCAGTCCTTAGATGGAGCTGCTGACATTCTCTTTTCAGGAGAGACACCAATAAAATACTGGCTACTTATTTTGCTGCTGGGAATTTTCCCAGGGATAGACCGCACCTACTGGCAAATTGTTACCTTGATAAAGTATATGTCAGAGCCTGGGAATATTATGATGAGATGATGACTAGACATTTTGTATGTTTGTAATATCCAGCCATTATCATCAGGCAGACAAAGATATCACTCACTCCACTGTATGAGCAACAGGATAATTTTGTTGATGCAATCGTCATCTTATTGACACCTTTTCATGACTAGTGCACTGACTGAATAACATTGCAGAAGGTAATGGTAGGATACAACCAGTAGGTCCATGTATCCTATCTATCTATCTATCTATCTATCTATCTATCTATCTATCTATCTATCTATTTATCTATTTATCTTATTAGAGAGACAAAAAGACAGCAGCACTAGTCAAGATGTAGGTAGGTGCAAATCCTCCAGGCTGTAGGACCTTGAGCCTATAGATATCCAAAGATCATAGAACGAGGCAGCACTCCAAGTAGTGAACAATGGTGGACCTCTTTATTCACCCAACTTGCAACGTTTCAGCCCAACACAATATGAGGTCTCATTGTGTTGGGCTGAAACGTTGCAAGTTGGGTGAATAAAGAGGTCCACCATTTTCCACTACTTGGAGTGCTGCCTCGTTCTATGATCTTTGGATATTTATCTTATTAGGGATAAACTAATCAATTTGTCTCATTAGCAAGTAGTGACACATCTAGCAAGTAGTGACAAAAAGAGGAGCTGTCACCAGAAAATGCACTGCAATCTGCAGGCATCATGAATAGTGCGGGAGGAGCTGAGCAGACTGATATATAGTTTAGTGGGAAAAGATTCAATAAAACCTATAACGTATACATTTTTATCTCTACTATTTCTGATTTTATTGTGGGGAGCTGTTATTAGTGACTGATAGCATTCTCTGTGTAGGGGCTCATGCACACGACCGTGTGCTGGAGGGGCCCGTGCTGTGGAGCGCAAATTGCAGTCCGCAATGCACGGGCACCGACCGTGGGGCAGCCGCATGTGGATCATGGACCCATTTACTTGAATGGGGTCCACGATCTGCATTCAACAGGCCGCACCGCAGAAAAGTAGCGCATGCACTACTTTTTTGTGGTGCCGTGGCACAGACAGAAAACCCACGGAAGCAGTGCATCTGTGAGCTGCCGATCCGTGCCTCCGTTCTACACCACACCGCATCTCCTGGATTGCAGACCCATTCAAGTGAATGGGTTCACATCCGTGGTGCAAGGTGCACACAGCCGGTGCCCGTGTATTGCGGACCTGCTGTATGTGGGCCACAATACGCCCAGGGCAAAGACCGTGTGCATGAGCCCTAAGTGTGTATACAGAGATAGCAGCCAATCACTGATAACACCCCCCTAACCCATGTACTGTAAGCTGTTCACGGTGGTGGTCTTAAGTTAGAAAAAGCAGAGAAATAAACATGTAAATTACAAGTCTTACTGAATCTTTGCCCACAAAAGTACATATCATTCAGCTCCTCCTGCCCTATAACATGCTGCCTACAGATTGCAATGCATTTTGTGGTGACAGGTTCTCTTTAAACACAAACCAAAAACTGTAACTCTCAATTCAGTGGTTTTACTTTGTGCATGATCTGAAGATGTCATATTTTCAGCAAACCATGCTTTCAGTTTAACAGAGTAAAACAATTTATGCAGATCCAATTCAAGATTAAGGCTTGATGCACATGACTGCATCCATTTTACAGTCCGAAAATCGCAAATCTGCAAAATACAGATGTGGGCCGTCCACATTTTTTTTCGTTCAGTGGGTCTGTGGTCTACATTTTTTGTGGTAAGGACATACAGATGCAGAAAACTTCTGAAAGCAAAATGTGGACCATGGAAACATTGAAGTCAGTGGGCAAAAAATGCAGATGCAATATGATGGTATTTGTATTTTGCAGATCCACAATTTGCGGACTGCAAAATACATACAGTCGTGTGCATGTGGTTTTAGTACTAGGGCAAAATGAGACACCATTTCTTAAAAGTGACAAATAAGTTGTAGGTAAAGGGGTTATGTCAAGCTTTTACGTTATTCCCTAACTAGCTGATCGCTGGGGTCAGACTGATGGGACGTTCACCAAGCCCGAGAACAGGGTCTCATTCCCCGTTCTGATGTAGCGGCAGGTCGTGCATGCACACTGCTGCTCCATTCATTCTCTGTGTTAGCGATGGAGATATCCGAGTATAGCGCTCCCCATTATCGTGATCTTAACCAGTGCACTTTTCATTTCAAACTACAACCACATCTGTTTTCTTCTGACTGCGCCAAGGTGGTCTTTGCGATTTTGCTCCTGTCTTTTAGCCTGGGCTAACCCGATTGGGAGAGTGGTGATCCTGTCACCAGTAATGAGTTCCTAGCCACCTTCCGCAGAGTCTTTGAAGATATACCCCTATGCCACCTCCTCCTGTTTTTATCTTCGCCAGGGCAATCTGTCTGTCGGGTAATGTCATACAATTTCATACCCTTTCCTCTGAGCTGGCCTGCAACAATGAAGCTCTGGTGGCAGCATTCAGAGATTGCCTGTCAGCTCATATTAAGAATGAGCTGGTGGGACGTGTTGTCCAGGCTACTCTGGATAGTTTAATCTCTCTTGCTACCCACACTGATCTCTGGTTTCAGGAAGGTGCCAAGGAAGCAGCCTGTGAGAGAAGACCTAAACATTTAGCGCCCTCTTTCCAGAGATCTTTGATTGCTCCTTCTTCTTTGCCTACATCCAGATCCCATGCAAATAGATAGTCTGAAGAGGAGAGTGCCTGACTTGTGGAACCAAGGGACACTATGTCTGCATTTTTCCTTTCAAGGTGGAACACTCAAGCCTAGGGACCCTTGGTGGTGACCTCCGTCAATAGAAAGGTTCTCTCTGAGACCATAGAGTACGTCACTGTGCTTTTCGAGAAGTTTCATAGAAGTTTTTCCTCTACATGTTGTGTCTTCCAGTCCACTTCTACTGTGACTGCTTTGGTTCTGTCTACTGAGCGTTTCTCAACTGTCTACAGAGTTTCTCAACTGGAACTCTGGGCAGATTCTTTGTTGGGGTTCTGTCTGTCACTTCCAATGCCTGACTACTGTGCAGTATGTCTAGAATGCACCTATACTTCAGCATCTGCAAGATCAGCTTTCTGCATATGCCTTTTATCCCACTGAACTGATCTCGGGTACCATTCCACCCCAAGTTTGAGTCTACCCTCTGTCTGTACCTGATACCCAAGCCAAAATGTGTACATGTCAAAGAAAATCTTCAGAGTGTTGTTATTTGAAAATCCATTGATCCAGAAGTACCAGCGTCTGACTCTTTTGCGGAACGGAATGCGGAGCAGCTTCCGTGTTTTGCGGATCCGCGGTTTGCGGACCGCAAAACACCAACGGCCGTGTGCATGAGGCCTAAATGTAAGCCAGATTCCTAGCTGTCTTACATTTAGACCATTTTCTACAACTAAAACAGGGCTAGAGAATGTTGAATGAGATGGGCCTGTCGTCCTGTCCCCCTCCCTGCTCAAGCCACACCCAATTTTCTGGACTTGGCGTGAGAGGCGAAAAGTCGCAGATTGCGGCGCAACTAACCATTGTGCTGCCATCTGCACCTGAAATACACCCAATATAGGCATATTTCAGGATAATAAATGACCCTCATAAAACTGTACATAACACCAAAAAACTGGAGTCTGTTAGTACATATATTAGAAAATAGGGTCATTCGTTCAGAAATTTGCCATGTTGCTAATGTTAGTTTTCCCAACTTGAGCTGAATTCCATCTGTCACAGTACGGAAACCTAATAATAAAGCCATGTGCTGAAATGATGAATGGTGTGCGCCTTCTATTGTCTTCCCTCCCTCTGCACTTCCCGGCTATGGCTGAGCCCCCTCTTGCACCATCCCAGGCTGTGATGTCTGTGGACTGCTGCTGCCTGTGGGCGGGAATTGCTTCAAAAGCCAGAGGGGAACATTTTCCAGGGAAAGCTGGAGGCTGCAGCTGCTGCAGTCACACAGGATAGAGCTGCGCTCCCTGTTACCAGCCTGTCTATTATTTACCAGAGGATTTCTTCTATACATCTATATATCCGCCTGGTGGGGCATCGCACATCACTGCCAAGTAAGTACCACATCTATTCTCTGGAATGTTATTTAATAGCATACCATCCTCCCAAGGAACTCTATGTACTTAATGTAGTTCTCGGTTAACGTCCATCCAGTGCAGTGTGGAGTTCTCAAGGGGTTAAACTGAATTGTATCGCGTGCTGACATTTATACTAGTGTTTAGATGCCAATGTATAGCGGTGGAGCTGCATTGTAAAGACCTAGGGCCAGATTTATCATTACTCTTGCAGTTCACTCCACTTTCAAAGAAGGCGTATGTGTATTTGAGTCAAGTCAAATTTATCATGGGCTCTTTCAGAGGTTGATAAATCTGGTGTATTTCTGGTTCCTAGTTGTATTTTGGCTTTGTCTTTGGAAAAGTCGCCATTTTAAAAAAGTGATTTTGTCAAACATAAGCATGGTCATGAGTGGAGTGAGTTTGCGCAATTTTTTGCGACTTTTTTGCGACTATTTAAAAAGTCGCAATAATAAATCTGTCTTGCAAGTGATTTACATACGACAAAACGCCCATAAACTTGGTTTTGGAGTGAGTGGCGTAAGTCTCCAAAAAGTCGCAAAAAATTGCGCAATTTGGCTTTTTGCGCAATTTTTTGCGACTTTTCAACACCAGAAAAGTGACTTAAGCTAATGATAAATCTGGCCCCTAGAGTGTGATCCCATAGTGAGTTTACAAACTCAGCTCTACTACATCTGTAGTTCATTGTGATCTGTATATTCAGGGCTAGACGAATTCCCCAAAATTAGTTTTGGGTCAGATCCGGTGAAATTGGTGTTCAGATTCAATTCAGTCTGAGATTCAACCTGAATCGAAAGTTCTCCAATTGCCCTGAAAAGTTGTGTATGACACTGAGGTCTTCTAGGACTGTAGCCAACCTCTGTCAAGTCCTCGAACGCCAAGACAGCATTAGTAATGTCAAAGTGACTGCGACATATAAGGCTATGGGTGAACGGATGGTAGACGGAGGTAACAACAGCCTGTTATTAGCATTGAAAAAAATAGCCCAAAAATGATCCATTTTTTGTGGCAGATGCCTTCTCGTCTTCTGATCTGTAACATGGTGGCCACCATTGTGAGGTATTTGTGTGTGGGGTGAATCACAAAGGCTTCGGATTTGCTGACATTCAAACCTTTTGGGGTCTTGGTGACACATTTGATCCGTGTAGAATTGATCTGCCCCCCTCTAATAACGGACGTCTGAAGGCATCTCCCAAGGTTTGGACTGGTAGTCTTCTCTGACCTGAAGTCTTCTTGTGCTGCTTCTTCAGACATTTCTATCGTGCCGGATTTTGTTAGTCTGTAATAAATACATGAACTTTCCTGGCCTGGATATTGGGCAGTGTTGGCACTAACCGCAAGCTATAAAGCAGACCAATAAACGCGGGCGTGGAAATCATGTACATGAAACTTTATGTGCCGGAGAGGGTCATACACCGGGGATCCTATGCATATTGCTGGGAGATTGCCTGTGAGTATGTAATTACCCAATGAAATAGCCATCGTATACCATCTGCATGATTTTCACATAAAATGTAGGACGCTTATCTAAAGAAAAGTATTATTATAATGTTAGTAATGGCTGGCAGGAAGAGGGGTGAACTCAATGTATTGCATTGCCTGGAAGTGTATCTGTCCCCATTCTTTACCTTTTAGGTGTGAAGGGTAGGGCTGAGTTCACACTTCAGTTATTGTGAGCCAAGAGCAGTAGTGAAGCCTACTCAGAGATGAGGTATAATGGAAAGATGTGCACCTGATGGAAATAACCGAAGTGTGAACTCAGCCTAAGAGCTGTTCTGCTTCATAACGAGCTCTATGAAATACCAAAAGCTGTAATGAGGCATATTGTCCAGCAGGTGGCGCCCACTTGTAACCTCTGGAAAGCGCCATGTTGTGGGAAATCACCGGCAGCAGAAGCGGACTGCTGCAGCTGCTGCCGTCACACTCTGCCCACAGTGTTGCTGTCTGCCTGGCACATTGCTCTGCCTCACTGTTCATGATTCCTTTCCAGGGTCTGCTCTCGCATTGGATCGCCCTGCTCAAGTCCTCCCGTACCCATCTCGGCTCGGCAGGGCTTCACCGTTGGCACTTGGGTCCATCAGTAAGCAGCATGTTGGAGAGCAGCTGTAAGGTGGTGAAGGAAGGACTTCTGGAGAAGAGGAGCGATGGCTTGCTGCAGCTGTGGAAGAAGAAGAGGTGCCTGCTGACCGAGGAAGGTCTTCTGCTCATTCCCCCCAAACATCTGGATCAGCAGCAGCAGCAGCCTGGCTCTCCAGCCGAACCCGCCAGGATCAAGGAGCTGCATTTCTCCAACATGAAGACGGTGGACTGTGTGGAGAGGAAAAGCAAATACGTCTATTTCACAGTGGTAATGGCAGAGGGCCGGGAGATTGATTTTAGGTGCCCCCAGGAGGAGGGCTGGAATGCAGAAATCACATTGCAGATGGTACAGTATAAGAACAGACAAGCGATTCTGGCTGTCAAGTCCACCAGGCAGAAGCAGCAGCACCTGGTCCAGCAGCATGGACACCGCATCAGGAGCACCTCCAACTCTGCATAGCCCTCAGCTGCACTCCTTCAGATTCCAGGTACTGTAAGGGGCACTCTAGCCACACAGTGCCAGGGTGCAAAAGACAGCTCCCACCCAGGTCTTCTCTAGTGGGCATCAGATGTGTAGTCTATAAAAACTTCTGGGCATGTTCTGTATGACTGGCTGTTGGCAGTATTCAGGGGAGAACTTGCTTAGATGCAGTTACTTTCACACTTGCGTCGTTGTTTTCCGGTATTGAGATCCGGCAGAGAATCTCAGTAGCGAAAACAAAACAAAAAAAACGTTTCTGTTTAGTCCTCATGCATTCTAAATGGAAAGAGATCCGTTTAGGACGCATCAGGATTGCTTTCCGTTTTGTGACCAGACCGATGCAAGCTGCGGTTTTGTGTCCGGTCGTAAAAACGGATCCGTCACTGAAAACAATGTAAAACAATGCCCTAGGCCTAATTCACACGTCCGTAGTGTGTTTTGCGGAAACACGGATCCGCAAAACACGGACGGCTACAATGTGCATTCCACATTTTGCGGACCGCACATCGCTGGCACTATATAGAGAATGCCTTTTCTTGTCCGCAATTGCGGACAAGAATAGGACATGTTCTGTTTTTTTGCAGAAACGGAAACGCGGATGCGAAAACACGGATGCGGAAATGCGGATGCGGACATCACATAGTGTGCTGTCCACATCCATTCCTGCCCCTTTGAAATGAATGGGTCTGCAACCTTTCCGCAAAATTGCGGATGGGATCCGGATCCATTTTGCGGACGTGTGAATAGGGCCTTAGGCCTAAGTCAATGGTGACGGATCCGTTTTTTTTAGGAGCCTAGAAAACGGATACGTTACCCATTGACTTTCAATGTATTTAGTGACGGATCCATTTCGATATCACACAACCGCAACGGAACGGATGCATCCTGGATGTGCAAGATCCAACCGGATCCGTTCAATTCCGGTATTGAGATCCTCTGCCGGATCTCACTACCGGAATTAACAAGGCAAGTGTGAAAGCAGCCTTACACACACTGTGCTGTAGTTTAGATGTTTTTTATCATATGCTTCTTGAATATTCAAGTTTGAGATAAATTTGCAGAGATTACAAACTCTCAGAAGAACGTGATACCGTTTATGACCTGGAAGGGTGTCGTAACGTTGTAACATGTACTGACATGTCCTGGGAAGGTCCTATATTGGGTCTAGGAGCTAGGACCAGCCCCACTGTACAAGAAGTGCTGAGTTCATTGGAGAGATAACTGTTCATGTAGTTGAGGATGTGTAAGCGTGCTCAAGAGGTCCAAATTTTAGAAACGTCAGCAAGACCTCTTTGATAAAGTTCCCCTAAGTTTTTAAAGGGTTTCTGTCACCAGATTTTACCCTATTAAACTGGCTGACATTAGCGATGTCCTAATGTCAGAGACCCTAAGGGTACTTTTACACTTGCGGTAGGACGGATCCGGCAGGCTATTCAGCCTGCCGCATCCGTCCTGCCGCAAGTGGCCGTGCACTGCCGTGCTGCCCCTCCGTCCCCATTGACTATAATGGGGGGGGGCGGAGCTACGGCGCAGCACGGCACTGCACGGCCGGAGATCGCCGGACGAAAAGTACTGCATGTCCGACTTTTCGTCCGGCGATCTCCGGCCATGCAGTGTCATGCTGCGCCGTAGCTCCACCCCCGGCCCCATTATAGTCAATGGGGACGGAGCGGCAGCACGGCAGTGCACGGCCACTTGCGGCAGGACTAATATGGTAATTAGCCTCTAGGAGCGGGGGGCATTGCTCCTGCTCCTAGAGGCTCCGTTCGCCCACGTCAGGTCACGCCCTGCTGTCCTTGATTGACAGGGCCAGGCAGCGCTCGTCTCCTCCTGCCGTTCCTGTGTGCTGGGACTGCGCATGTGCGAGATTTATCCAGCATACAGGGCTGGCCGGAGAAGACGGACTCTGGACCTGTCAATCAAGGACGGCAGGAAGTGACTTGAGGTGGGCGAACGGAGCCTCTAGGAGCATCAGCAACGCCACCCCCCCCCCAGAGGCTAATTAGCATATTATAAAAGTTTAAATTGTGCAGTGACGGGGGCATCCAGAAGCATAAGATTAGGAGAGTTAGGCCCCTTGCACACAAACTTTTTTTGCGGACCGTATACTGGCAGTTTTTTCAGTTCAGTATACTGACAGTATACTGAACCATTCACTTCAATGGGTCTGCAAAAAATACTGAAGTGTCTCCTTATGCCTTCCGTTTCCGTTTTTCCATTTTTTTTGTTCCGTTTAAATATAGACCATGTCCTATTCTTGTCCGCAAATCACGTTCAGTGGCTCCATTCAAGTCAATGGGTCTGCAAAAAAAACGGAAAGCATACTGAAGTGCATCCGTATGTCTTCCGTATCCGTTCCGTTTTTTGCGGAACCACCTATTGAAAATGTTAAGACCAGCCCAATTTTTTCAATGTTATTACTGTATACTGTATATGCCAAACGGAACAACGGAACCAAAACGGAAACAAAAAACGGAAAAACGGATCCGTTAAAAACGGACAGCAAAACACTGATAAAAAAAAACGTTCGTGTGCAAGAGGCCTTAGGGTCTGCTGACATTAGCACATCGCTAATGTCAGCCAGTTTAATAGGGTTAAATCTGGTGACACAAACAGTGAGAGTAGTTGACGTCTACTGTGGGTTAGCAGCTTACTATGGCGGCTGCACCTGGATAAGTGCTACTGTGCTTTCTTCTTAATGATACTGGTGCTTTGCTAGTCCTGTCACAGTATACACTACAATCATCTGATCCTGCCTGAGGGGAGTCACACATCTGCACGGTACTAAGAATAACCCTGCCATAGCAAGGAAGCCATGCTTCATTTCACTTCTGATCAAAGATTACATGGGAAACTATTGCATACGGTGCTTAGGGCTTGTTCACATCTGCAGTGAGGCTCCATTCAGGGACTGTGTTGCAGATGCCATCAGAAACAGCAGAAGACACGTCCTGCATTGAGGGGATTTTTATGTGCTAAAAAAACACATTAAACCGAACGGACCTTTTTATAGTCAATGGGATCTGTTTGGCTTTGTTGGGGTCAGATGTGTGCCTCATGCGGCACTTCCGTTATTTTCCTCCTGTAACGGAGGAGTTGAACAAGCCGTGGTGTGAACTCAGTCTTTTGGCTCATACACACAAACGTATTTTATGTCCGTGTCTATTTTCTTTTGTAGCCCGTATGCGGAACCATTCGCTTCAATGGGGCCGCAAAAAAAAGGAAATTACTCCATGTGCGTTCTGTGTTCCCCAAAAAATTAGAACATTTCCTATTTCCGCATTACGGAGAAGGCCATTCCGTTCTGCAAAATGCGTAATGCAGAAGGCCGGTACCTGTGTTTTGCTGGTCCATAATTAGCGGACCGCAAAAACTGATATGGTAGTCTGAATAAGCCCTTAGGGCGCATTCACACGACCGTATGTATTTTGCGGTCCCCAAAAAATACGGATGACATCCGTGTTGCATCCTTTTATTTTGAGGATCCATTGTCACAATGCCTATCCGTGTTCGTAAAACTGAAAAGAATAGGACATGTTCTAACTTTTTTGCGGGGCTACCGAACGGACATGGAGTGGTGTGATGTCTGCATTTTTTTGCGGACCCATTGAAATGAATGGGCCCTCATCCTAACCACAAAAACTGCGGATTGGATGTGGACAAACAAAAATACAGTCGTGTGAATAGAGCCTAATGTGAGGTTTTATTGCTCACCTGCAAGATTCTGATCCATGTAGCCTAATATTCTCCATTAGTGGATAGAAGTGGGAACCCTTACAGATAAGGTTATTTTCACACTAGCGTTTTTTGCAGATCCGTCATTACAATAATACAACCGCATGCATCAGTCATGAACGGATCCGGTTGTATTATGTCTTCTATAGCCATGACGGATCCGTCTTGAACACCATTGAAAGTCAATGGGGGACGGATCTGTTTTCTATTGTGCCAGATTGTGTCCGAGAAAACGGATCCGTCCCCATTGACTTACATTGTGTGCCAGGACAGTTCCATTTGGCTCCGCATCCCAGGACGGACAGAAAAATGCTGCAGTCATTTTGTCGTCCCCCTCCAGAGCAGAATGGTGACTGATCGGAGGCAAACTGATGCGTTCTGAGCGGATCCTTTTCCATTCAGAATGCATTAGGGCAAAACTGATCCGTTTTGGACCGCTTGTGAGAGCCCATGACGGATCTCAGAAACGGAAAGCCAAAACGCTAGTGTGAAAGTAGCCTAATCTAGAAACACAAAGGGGTCATGTCTAAGTAGTGTTATTGCTACATCAGATCCTAACAATTATTTCAAGTGGTCAACCCTGAGTCAGCAGTCATTGGACATCAGCGATAAGTTTTGGTTCTTGCAAGGGAAATGTAGTACTATAGGGCACCAATCAAGCAAATGGGCAACCATGGTGAGTCTGCCCAATCAATATCCTTTCTTTCATTGCGAGGAGACCTGCTTCTATGATGTCCATATGACCTCATAGGAAGTATGGAAAGATGTCTTCTTGAGAATTGGGTCTGTATGTGTCTCGTCTACCTTCACTACAGAACTTCCTGGTACCACATTTTATACATGACCTACAGAACCTTCTAATGGGGTTCAGCTTTTCAGAGTGACTTGAGGCTTTTATGAGCAGTATCATATAGTAATTATTTTTGGAATATGACCATTTCCATCCATGTCTTTGCTGAGTTGGCTCTTGGACAGTGAGCTAGAGCTGTAGAAATCTCAAGAGCAGGTAGCTAATGCATCTACAAATGGGCAACTGGTGCCTACCATTAGGCTCACACTTGTGTTAACTGGATCCGGCAGAGAACAGCCTGCCGGAGTTCACGGGATCTGTCCTAGCTGGATATTGCCGTTCACTGATGAACCTCATTGACTGTAATGGGATCCGGGGGTATCCAGCAGCTTTCCAACAAAATGCCAGCTTTCTGCTGGACAAAAACCGTTGCATGCAACGTTTTTTGTCCGCCCGAAAACCGGCACTTATGCCATTAAGTGGCCGGACCATATTAAAGTCATTGGGGTCCGGCAGTGAACAGCTGTATCTGGCTAGGCCAGATTCGGTGAACTCCAGCAGAGAACAGCCTGCTGGATCGATTAAACGGAGGTGTGAACCTACCCGGACTGGCCCTTTTGCCTGTACTGATGTCTGTGAATGTTTCCAGAAGACCCAGGGGGATTTCACATTAGTTTTTATTTTTTAAATGGCACATTTTTTTTTTTGCGCAGTGTTTTTGTAGTGGTGTTTAAAGGCAGTTTCTGGCACTTTTTTGTCTCTTGGTGTATTTTTTTTAATAGCAGCATGTTGTGGGTGTGTTGTTTTTTCAGGAGTTTTCTTAGACCAAACTACGGGTGGCGTCAAACACAGCTTTTTGTGGCAGTTTTTTGACCCAAAGCCAGAAGTGGATCCAGCAGGATGGAGAAGTAGAAGTCCTCTCCTTTCTATTTCATATTCCCTTCCAACCCACTTCTGGCTTTGGCCCCATAAACTGCCACAAAAAGGTGTGTGTGACATCACCCTAACAGAATGAAATCTTAAGGGCTTATGCACACAGCCCTAAGTGGTCCGCAAAACACGGATCCCAGATGAGTGAAAGCCATCATTTTTTCAAAGGGAGTCTGTCACCACTATAGGACCATATACAGCGCCTACATTGTCCTGTAGCAACACCTATACATGAATGTAATAATACCTTTGTTATTTTCTTTAGACTTGCAGAAGCAGAGCCCAGGCCGCTCTGCCTTCTTTCATGGTTACTCCTCCCCGTTTGCCTTTGCCCACCCTCCTATGTCTAGGTCTGGCCGAGATCCCATTGCAATGGCCATTGTGGGCACGACATCGCTTCAACTAGTGCACATGAGCCGGCGAACGGACATCATTCAGTAACGGACCTAGGGATGACGCAAGGGAATAGGAGGGCGGGCAAAGGCAGAGGCTGGGGAGGAGTAACCATGAAAGAAGGCAGAGCGGCCTGGGCTCCTACACACTGAACGCCGACCCTGGGCACTTGCGGGGGCTCATTTGCATATGAATTAAACATAGTTTTTCCTGCTTCTGGCTGTCTAAAGAAAATAACAAAGGTACCATCACATTCATGTATAGGTGTGCTACAGGACAATGTAGGCGCTGTATATGGTCCTATAGTGGTGATAGACTCCCTTTAACTTCTGTAAAAATGTCCTTTCCTTGCCCACAAAATGGGCAAAAATAGGACATGTTCTATGTTTTTGTGGGGCCTCGGAACATATGTGCAGATGCGGACAGCACACAGGTGTACTGTCCACATCTTTTGCATCTCCGTTTAGATGAAAAAGTCCGCATCCGATCCACAAAAAGCGTGGAGTGGGTGCGGACTGAAACTACGGTAGTGTACATGAGCCCTAATGGTGTAACTCAGGCAAACTGCGGCCCTTCAGCTGTTGTAAAAGTACAACTCCCACCATGCCCTGCTGTAGGCTGATAGCTGTAAGCAGTCTTTGCATGCTGGGAGTTGTAGTTTTGCAACAGCTGGAGACCTGCAGTTTACCCATCCCTGGTCTAACTAATTCTTAAAGTCTGCAAGAATTGTGCCCATCCCTGTAGTAACATTAAGCTACTTTCACACTAGCGTTTTTTGGGGATCCGTCATGGATCTGCAAAAACGCTACCGTTACAATAATACGACCACATGCATCCGCCATGAACGGATCCGTCTGTATTATGTCTTCTGTAGCCATGACGGATCCGTCATGAACACTATTGAAAGTCAATAGGGGACGGATCCGTTTTCTATTGTGTGTCAGAACGGATCCGTCTTCCTCCGCACCACATCGCGGACAGAAAAACGCTGCTTGCTTCCGTTTCGTTCAGTTTTGTCCCCATTGACAATGAATGGGGAAAAAACTGAAGCGTTTCTTCCGCTATTGAGTTCCTATGACGGATCTCAGTAGTGGAATTGAAAACGCTAGTGTGAAAGTAGCCTTAATTGTATAAAGAATGAATAGAAACCTTGATTGTGGGCATTCTGGGGTATTTAGTGACTATACTATTCTTCTGTATTTTGCCTATTCGCTTTTAACGTGCGTGTTTTATGTTTGTTCTCTGGTATGTGCTGCTGAGTGTTGCTACATAAATGCTTTGAATTGTAAAACAGAGGAGTGGCGGAATGATTCACTTGATACTTTCCTTCTTTATCCTCTGTGATATCGGAAGTCATAAACAGCTGCTGGATTACATGCTATTTTTACCGGCATCGTGCTGTTTGTTAAATATTAGCTGTTTTACATTCGCCTTCAAACACAAGGTGCAGATGATGTGGGGGTCATGTAACGATGTAATGATGACATCACTGGTGACTAGGCCAGATTACATGAAGTGTAGCTATTCTTTACTTTAATTTACAGGGAATCTGCCACCACATACCTGTAAGGGAGCATTCATTTCACCATTTTGTTTTCCGTTCTTCTGATCCGATTATTTTTTATTTTTTTTGAGCATCAATTATGGTCAGTTTGCATCCGTTTTTGTCAGTTCCATTAGAGATCTGCTATTTTAGACAGGAGAAAAAGCCATCTTCGCAGGACTTTTTCTCCTGTCTAAAATAGGCTACTTTCACACTAGCGTTTTCAATTCCGCTATTGAGATCTGTCATAGGATCTCAATAGCGGAAGAAAACGCTTCAGTTTTGTCCCCATTCATTGTCAATGGGGACAAAACTGAACTGAACACAACGGAATGCTCCAAAATGCATTCCATTTCATTTGGTTGCGCTCCCATCGCAGACAGAATAACGCTGCAAGCAGTGTTTTTCTGTCTGCGATGTGGTGCGGAGCAAGACGGATCTGTCCTGACACACAATGTAAGTCAATGGAGACGGATCCGTTTTCTCGGACACAATGTGTTCATGACGGATCCGTCTTGGCAATATAAGACATAATACAGTCAGATCCGTTCATGACGGATGCATGCGTTTGTATTATTGTAACGGAAGCGTTTTCGCAGATCCATGACAGATCCGCCAAAAACGCTAGTGTGAAAGTAGCCATAACAGATCTCTGATGGAACTGACAAAAACTAAGGGATCAGTTATTTTTAGTGTAAACTAAGCACGACTGATGCTGAAAATAATGTTCTTCTTGACGGATCAGAAGATCGGAAAAGAAAACAGGGATGTGAATGCCCCCTAAGTAAAACCAGCTGTATGTTCAGCATATTGTATTGCTCTTTGTCCCATCCTTATCCGTGCCCCCAGTTCTGAGAAATGGGGTACGTTCACACGACGACATTAGTCGTGCGACATTAAGGGCACAACTTCACTGCAACATTTGTCGCGCGAAATTTTGTCGCACCAATGTGGCTCCACAATTTTTATTGTGTGGCAAGTGGGAGGGAGGCACTCCGTTTTTCCGTATGGCATATACAGTATACAGTAATTCCATAATTAAAATTGGGCTGGGCTCTAAAATTTTTAATAGATTGTTCAGCAAAAACGGAACGGATACGGAAGACATACGGATACCTTTCCGTATGCTTTCCGTTTTTTTTGCGGACCCATTGACTTGAATGGAGCCACTGAACGTGATTTGCAGACAAGAATAGGACATGTTCTATATTTAAACGGAACGGAAAAAACGGAAACGGAAGGCAAACGGAGACACTTCAGTATTTTTTGCAGACCCATTGAAGTGAATGGTTCAGTATACTGTCAGTATACTGAACTGAAAAAACTGCCAGTATACGGTCCGCAAAATACTGTCGTGTGCAAGAGGCCTAAGGGTCCATTCACACGTCCACAGGCCTAAGGCCTTATTCACACATCCGCAAGTGTTTTGCGGATCCACGGAGCCTCGGATCCGCAAAACACGGACACACCGGCAATGTGCATTCCGCATTTTTGCGGACCGCACATTGCCCGAACTCCATAGAAAATGCCTCTTCTTGTCCGCAATTGCGGACAAGAATAGGACATGCTCTATTTTTTTGCGGAGCCGCGGACCGGAAGATCGGCGGCGCGCTCCGCAAAATCGGATGCGGAGAGCACAGTGTGTGCTCTCCGCATCGTTCCCGGCCCCATTCACAGTCAATGGGTCCGCATGTATTCCGCAAAATTGCGGAATACATGCGGACTACATTGCGGATGTGTGAATAGGGCCTAAGGGTCCATTCACCGCATTTTGCGGACCGCACATCGCCGGCACTCTCATAGAAAATGCCTTTTCTTGTCCGCAATTGTGGACAAGAATAGGACATGTTCTATTTTTTTCGGGAACGCGATTGCGGACCCGGAAGTGCGGATCCGCAATTGCGGACCCGGCCGGGACATCGTCTGTCCCCATTAAAATTAATGGGTCCGCAATTCCGTTCCGCAAATGCGGAACAGAATTGCGGACGTGTGAATGGACCCTAAGAGTGTAATGGACCCACTAGCTGTTAGTCCTGGTTTCTGTTAGTACTGAGCAGGTTGCATTAGGCTCCTGTTCAGACAGTGCTGTGCTGCATGGTGGCCTTTGTTGTTGTGGTGCTTTTCTGGCTGGCTGGCCTAACTGCAGCCTGCTGGGATGGTGCCACTTGTCGCCATGCAGCGCGGCGCCTTTATCAGATTATGGACAGAGTAGGGACCCACTCTAGGAGACAACCGTGATGGGGTGAGTGGGCTTATTACCTTTTGATCAAAATGTACACTTATGTCTCCGCTATTTGCATGCGATATGGGGGACTAGTACTATAGTAATGTAGCTGAAGAGCACATATGAAGGGTTAAGCGTTGTGGATGTGCGATCCAGTCTTGTTTCTTCTCATTGATACAATTTTTATAATGGGAGTCTATGGTGTTGCATTGCGACATGCGGCGACTGCGACGCGACAGTCGCAGAAAAATCCATCTTGTATGCATGTCGCAATGCGACACCATAGACTCCCATTATGAAAATTGTCGCGTGACAAATGTCGTCATGTGAACGTACCCATAAGGCTTTTAATTATATGCAGATTTGCCCCTTAGAGCAACGAGGGAGTTGCCCTGGCACCTTGTTACACCCAGGGCTCCGCTCATTTTGCTTGCTGGTTGTGACCCCGTTGCTTTGACTGATAGGGCCAGGCAGTTTAGACATACTCACACCTGGCCCTGATGTCTCGCGGCAGCACATTTGACGCCCATGCAGTATATGGCTGGGGATCGCCGGTCAGATGTGCAGACAGATTCCATCTCCAGCGATGTACTGCTCTTGTGCTGAAAAGACTTTAGGGCCTGGCGTGAGTATGTCTACATTGCCCATCTCTGTCAGTCAAAGTAGTGGGGGCAGAAATCAAAATGAGCGAAGCCTCGGGTGCAACGGTAACGGTAATCTGCCTATTAGGGCTCATTCACATGAATGTAAGCCTTCTGTGCCTGTGCTGCGGACTGCAAATTGCGGTTCTCAATGCACAGGCACTGGCCGCGTGAATCCTGTATTGCGGCACGGACCCATTGACTTGAATGGATTCGCAATACATGTCCTATCTTTTGCTGTGCGGAGGCACAGGCAACAAAGCTCACGGAAGCGATTCTGAGCACTTCTGTGGGCTTCCAATCTATGCCTCCGATCTGCATCGCTCTGTATCTTGCGGATTGCTGACCTATTCAAGTCAATGGGACTGCATCCTTGATACGGAATTCAGACAGCCGGTGCCTGTATATTGTGGACCTGCTGTTTGTGTTCTGCAATACAGACACGGACAGCTTATGGTCGTTTAAATAGGCCCTAATTAAAAGCCTTATTTCTCAGCATTGGGGGCAAGGATGAGAGAAAAAGCGTTCCAGTATGCTGACAAGCGCACACCTGAACATGCAGCAGGTTTTACTTACAGGTACGTGGTGACAGCTTCCCTGGAAAGTTATATAATGCCTTGTATTGTTGGATTTCCTGGCATGTACCGTATATCTTCATTTCTAGGCCTGTGATTAGTTTCATATGCATGTTGGATGTACTACAGGAATATTTCACTATAGCAAGCAACACTTAGTGACGGTTATGAATTCGGGGGCATACATAGGGTATTTCAACCTGTTTACTAGACAATCTGCGGCTGAAATCCAGGGCAGACACTCAGATTTTTGGATGTGCAGTTTAATATGCTGTAGCTCCTCATGAGGATTAGTCCTATTCAATGGGGCCCTCAGATTGCTTCTGGCGGCACCTGCTAAAAAAAGCAGCATGGAGTAGTGGGACGAGGGCCCCCATAGCAAAGATTCAAAATGTTGAAACCTCTGCACCACTAACCACCTTTAACAGGTGGACTTGATGCTCTTTTGCTCCCATCTCCTTTAGGGCTCATTCACACGACTGTATGTGGATCCATTCCTTTCAATGAGGCTGCAAAAGATTCCGTTCCTTGGCCCCTTTAAAAAATATAGAGCATGTCCTATTTTTGTCCGCAATTGTGGGCAAGAATAGGCATTTTCTATTATAGCGGCAGCCATGTGCGGTCCCCAAATTGCGGAACGCAAACGGGCCGGTATCCGTGTTTTGCAGATCCGCAAAACACTATGGTCGTGTGAATGTAGTCTTACATGATCTTTGGGCTGATGCCCCACAGCCATGTTTGCTAATGTAGTATGCTTTGTAGAGAGGGGATCCCTGCACAGCTTAGGGTACATTCACACAACAGTAAACAAAAGGCAGTTAAAAACAGCAAAATGGTCTTTTTTTCACAGATGCCTTGCTGAAAAATGTCCATTAAAAACAGCCCCTTTGAATTCTATGGGGGCTGTCGGTCCATGAAAACAGACAAAATAGGCAGTGTTTTTGACAGTCTTTATTCACGACCAGTTAAAAAAGGGGGTATGAACAGAACCATAGACTACAATGGTTATGAGAATGGCAGTTTTTCAGTGTCGTGTGAATGACCCTTATGAATGGGGCCATTCTGGGCTTGCCTCAAACTCTGCTGGAACTTCATAGCAGTTGCATAGGATTTCCCTGTGGTACATGTGCCCTTGGGCCAAATTCATGTGTCTGTTTAGCTACGAATGGGGTCATTTATGACCAAATATACACCCTTTTGGCATATGTAACGGATCTCCTGGCACCCCGACTGGGTACCTCTGTTGATGGCTGCTCCTAGTGCTTCCCGAGGGCTCCAAGCACTCTGCTTGACACCGTAGGCACTGCAGACCCCACGAACCGCTGTTGCTTGGTTGGGATCTCGCCGTCTTCTACTCACCCTGGACCTACGACAAGGTTCCAGTGGGTGAACCTCTCTTCCTTCAGAGAGCGAAGCAGGAACAAGCTCTTAAAGGAGTATAGTGATTATAGCAATCCCCAGAGTGTAGTTCTCCAATCCCCCAAACATGAAGAGTAGAACAGGACCTCTTTAATGGGGCTACATGTCAGCCTTTTATGCATGTCTTTCAGCAAGGGACACTCCCCTGGGGACCTTGTGAAAGACTGAGACAGCTTTTACATTAGCCAATCACATGTATTTACAGCATGAAAACACTCCCAGCAAATGTGCACAAACCTCCCCTCTTTGCCTAGGATACAATTAACAAACACAATGGTCTCTGCCTGTAATACAAGTAACAAACAAAATGGACTCTGCCCGTGATACAATCAACAAACACAATGGGCTTCGCCTGTAATACAATCAACAAACACATTTTCCCCAAAACACAGAAAACACCTCGAAACCCCACATATCCCCATAAATTATACATCCCTGGATAGCTCTGATCTGGGTGAACAACATATCCAAAAATCACCCAGATCTGAGCAGGGGTTCCCGAATTCCATGGAAGTCAGATTTGACCGACCTCAAGCATGTCTTTCCTGCCCAGAACAGTTTCACAGATTTAGGCCTCATGCACACGGCCGTGGGTGTTTTGCGGTCCGCAAACCGCGGATCCGCAAAACACGGAGGCTGCTCCGCGTTCCGTTCCGCAATTTGCGGAACGGAACACGGCCCATTATAGAGATGCCTATTCTTGTCCGCATAACGGACAAGAATAGGACATGCTCTATTTTTTTTGCGGGGGCACGGAACGGAGCAACGGATGCGGACAGCACACGGTGTGCTGTCCGCATCTTTTGCGGCCCCATTGAAATGAATGGGTCCGCGGCCGAGCCGCGAAATATGCGGCTCGGACGCGGACCCGAACAACGGCCGTGTGCATGAGGCCTTAGGCTGTGCGTCCGGTCTGCCTTCTCTGTGTTGCTCCCTGGCTTGGAGTGGAGGTTGCTTTTGTGGGCAGAGATCAGCGTTATTCTGCCCTAGTGCCAGCGCTTCAGCTGGGCAAACTAGTGCGCAGTCCTGCCCTGTAACAAAGGGACACGGATTGTCTGACCCCCGCCGATCAGCTAGTGAGGATATGCCATCATTTAATAAATGCTGGACAACTCCTTTAATCTACAAGTCCTTACGTCTATATGTTATGGTGGAGAAGGCCTCAATATTAATGCCATGCTATATCCCACAGTATTGTTCTAGATACTACAGAGCTCCCTAAAGAGAAAATTGCTTTGATAGTTTAATAACGATTTCTTCAGATAAATTATGCACATGTTTGAGAGATAAGCCACCAGTATTAGCCAGTATTAGGGAACATCTCTGGTGATTACTGGAAATGAATACATACCCGTAATTTTAATTTTAACCTCAGACCGCAGATCAAGGAGCTAATTTCCTAATATATGTGCTTCTCCATTTACCGAAACCTCAAATGTATTTCTTTTCTTCAATATTTTCTAACCTAATTGGATGGATAAAAGAAATATGAATCTGTCAGACTGTGGGAGGTTATTTGCCTTCAAACTAAATAAATCCCAAACGCAGGCTGAAAGAGGAGAGTGTATTTGCAGTAATCTATGGGAAACCTCCTCAGTCTGTTAGGCTCTGTTCACACACATTTTTCCATCAGGTATCTGTTTCTCAGCTTAGCATACTGTAGCATTTTGTTCAATAATATAGTATTATAGTTAGTGGGGGTAAACTGATGATAATTAAATCTGTGAAATGAGTAGTAATGTTAGTGTGAACAGAACTTTAAGGGGAATGTGTCATCAGAAAATGACAAATGTTTAAATAACTTTTTATGTTTAACATATTTTTAAATAATTTTTGATGATGTTATTCTTAATTTTCCACGTCACTTTTTATATTTAAACTAAGACCAAGAATCCTGCAGTTTTTGCATTGGCCACTATGTCAAATACAGTAATCGGCGCCACTTCTTGGTCTGTACAGATCACTGTACTGCAGTTAAAGGGGGTTGTCCGGACTTTTAATATTGATGACATATCCTCAGGATAGGTCGTCAATATCAGATCGGCGTGAGTCCGACACCCGGCACCCCCACGGATCAGCTGTATGAGGAGACGCCGCGCGCAGTGTGCGTATGCCTTCTCTCTTTCAGCTCACCGCTGCTGTATATGGCAAAGCAGCAGTGTACAGGAAGAAAGAAGAGCTAGTTCTAATTCTAGTCTAGTCTCCTTAAGGTTGCCACGATACTATAGAAAAGTATTGTGATACTCGATACTATTCGATGCCACGCTAAAAAAAAAAAAATACCAAAAAAGCCGCCTGCATTCCGCATGGAACGTCCGGCACATAACCGAACAGTCCTATCCTATTTTTTGGGGGGACAAGGTGACTAAAAAATGGTGAATCGTGCAGTTTTTATTTTATTTTTTTCCTGCTATGGCGTTGACCGCATAGGAGATATTTTTTAAAATATTTTAATAGTTTGAACTTTTTTGGGCGTGGCGATATGTAATATGTTTATTTATTATTATTATTATTATTTTTTTTTTACTTTTTATTCAATAACTATTTCTAGAACCTAGGATCTTTTAATCCTTTGTCCTATTCACCCTTACTGATCGCAGCTCCCTGTCATAGAGGTCCGGTGCCGGCTATGTGATTCTGCCGCGGGCACCCGCCTCCTGTATCTGTATCAATAGTATTCGCCACCAATGAATATAATTAACGTTTAATACAGATACAGGAGGCGGGTGCCCGTGGCAGAATCACATAGCCGGCACCCGACCTCTATGACAGGGAGCTGCGATCAGCGGCAGTTAACCCCTCAGGTGCCGCACTGTCATAGAGGTCGGCTTTGTGATTTTGCTGCCGGCCCGGCACCCGCCTCCTGTATTTGTATTAATGGTTTAGTTATCATCATTAGTGGCGCAGTGGCTACAGCCCCTCCCCTCCTCCTCTGATTTCTCCTCTCATTGGTGGCAGCGGCACAGGGGGAGGGAGAGACTGCTTCCTTCTCCCCTGTGCTGCTGAGGAGAACATAGCGCGTGCTGAGAGTAGCACGCGCCATGTTCTCTGATACTGGGCTGTGCAGTAGCACAGCCTAGTATCGGTAAAAGGCAAATCCTGGTATCGAATCGATACCGGTACAAAAGTATCGATTGGGTATTAATATTTCGATACCTGGTGCAACCCTAGTCTCAATCACTATCTATAATAATACTTCATGTTTGCAATTATTAGTGTTTTTAAAGGGGTATTCCAACTTTTTTATACTGATGACCTATCCTCTAGATAGGTCATCAGTATCTGATTGGTGGGGGTCCGACACCCGGGACCCCCATTGATCAGCTGTTTGAGATGGCTTTGGTGTTTGCAATAGTGCTGTGGGATTCTCGCAGCTTACCCTAGGTAATGTGATGTTGTGTTTATCGGTCAGATGGCCTAGGCACAGCTCAGCCCCATTGAAGTGAATGGGGCTGAGCTGCAGTCAGGGGTTGACTGATCATACACCCTAAAATTTCTCGGTGGGCCAATGCTCAAAGGGGCTGCCTGAGACCTCCTCCCGGACGCTGGCAGGTACATAACAATCTGATGATCTCATCATTAATTAATGCTAGGGGCATCAGGTACTTATGCACCAGGCCAGCGACACTCCTGATTTTTACTGTATGGCCATCCTCAGGGCAGTGGCACAGTGTAGTACTGTAGCTGGAGCGGCAGTATTTTGTGTGGCACTGTGGTATTTGGTTGTGCTGGGGCGGTATCTTGTGCCACACTTTGGTATGGCTGGCCTTTCCTACTTTCTGTCCCTGTCTACTTGTGTTGCTCTGCAACTGTCAATTTAGACCCGCCTACAACATGGGGCCACTTTTTTTTTTTTTTTCCAGGGCCACTTTAGGTTGCCAGTCTGCCCTCGGCTGCGATACCAAGCACAGCCACTATACAGTGTACGCCACTGTGTTTGGTGAGCTAAGAGCAGGCTGCGGCGCTACTGCAAGCCCGCAGCCTTCTCATCCCCACCGATCAGTTACTGATGATGTATCCAGCAGATTGGTCACCAGTAGATGTCTCGGAAAAAACGTTTTAAATACAAGGTCTACGTACTGAAGCGTCAAGATTATTATAGCTGTTGTGGCATATATTTTTGATTTTGTAGAAGTTTCTACAAACAAATATACTTTATTACGAGTTCAGGTAATCTCCCGATTCCTAAGGCATAGGTGAATTTATTGTATTTCATTTATTTGTGAGCTGTAGATTGATGAAATGTTGAACCAGAAGAATTCACAGGACGTGCACAAGCGTTTATTATTCGTGTAAAGGGGAAATATTCTGCTAAATGTTATTCATTTGCTCCACAGATACAGTGCTGCATTCCTTCTAGTATAGATGGCAAATGTGCTACAAATGCCTTATTTTTATATTCTATTTCCCAAGGCTATTTCAGGCTCAAGAGACTGATAATAAATGAACTCAAACTGAATACTTTTTACCGACATCAGCAATTTGTATTCTGGTCTTGGAAATAGTAGGGTCAAATGTAGACGTATGCTTAATGCTTGACCAGCAGTGTCCCTGGAAGCTGGCAAACATAAAATGATGAAATACTGGTGAAATACTGAGATAGGTATTTGAGAAGGACCAAATGTAAATATAAATCATGTTCTCCAATCCCAGAGAGACAGTTCTAACTGATAAAGTAGTTTGAATTCTATAATTCTTCTACTCCTCCTAAAGTGTTGCTATCATGACTGTTGGACTGGCCCACCAGAGTAGCAGTGGATCCTCTGATACCCTAGGGCCCAGGCTCTAATACCTACCATAGTGGGCCCCAGGTCGAGAACATAGCCAATCTTCTGGGTGAGGTAGTTGAGTATTAGAAGAGGCCACAATTCCCCCCTTCACTCACCCTCAGCTTTTGTTAATTTAGCTGGAAGCAATGCTTGAGTTGCGGGAGTACCCCAACGCTCTTATCTTTAGAGCGGTAGGAGTCCCCAAATCAGGATTGAAAGTGCTTGATGCCTGGTCTAGAAAGTGCCCTAAGGAAGCTCCTGACAGTCACCATATATGGATAGTTACATAATTTGGGCCATCTGGGTAGCGCTGTCCATATACGGCAACTGCTTATATATGGACGTTTTTTTTTATTCACCAGACTTCCCCTGGCAGCACAGTGCTGATAGCTGGAGGGATTGGGGGTGGAGGTGGATGGACAATGGCGGCCAAAAGGAGGAGACAAGGGGACGAAAGCTTGTGTGTCCCTAGCCTCCTTGTTCTGCTTTTGGCCCCTGTGCTCCACCACCACGAGTTCCAGTGTCCTATGTTTAGTATACCTCTGACGATAGGCTCCAAGTGTGATGTGAACAGAGCCTAAGAGAGTCTGTTTACCCTTCTAACCTCTAGTTCTTCTTCTTATTTATTATATGGCTTGAGTGGAAATGTGCGTTAAGTGAGCTTCAGCATTTTCTTGACTTTCTGCTTGTACTGGATGTGGTTAAGAAAAGTGCTTTTCCAAAGTATTTGCAATTCACACCACAGATGTTATGTAGCATAGTAACATTGTTTGAATAACTATTTATTGTGAGGTCTATGGAAGTTGCAGTGTCTGTATATGTAACTAATGGACTGTGTACTGCTGTTTTACAGGTTGAATTGAGGACGCACTTTACTGGGTACAAGAAGTCTTTTGCTCACCTCTCCTAATACATTCAAGAATTTAGCTATGACTGTGCTGGCCTAATGACATATGCTGCAGCTGAAGACATACAGGAATGTCTGCAGTTATCTATGGACCATAGGATGTACGCTAGAAATGGAAAATATGTGCGGACATAATGTACATTCATTTTACTGTATTCTATTTATTTCTTCCTTTCTTGCTATGTGCCAAACATGACTGTATAAGGCGAACAGCTCATTGTAATGATGTGTATTCCGCTCCACGTCTCGCTTGGCTTCTCCATTCTGAAAGCGCTAATGTATGAATGCTTCACCTAAGCACACGATAGGTTGTATTTCTTTTGTTTTTCTTACCATGGAGGACACAGGCATTTTTCTACTAGGATTTACACCTGAAATGAAATCATATGAAATATTTTTCTTTTCAGCTGAATAAACCTGAAAGACAGTAGAAGATGAGAATCAAATAATAGAATCTGATGGTTCTGTTTGGCCAGGCCGATAATCCCCATCTGATGTTTTCTGTCCATGTGTTGTCAGCTGGATTTGCAATGTTCAGCCGCTGTATATTTGTAGCCAGAATGCATCTTCTATTAGCTCTATAAAGGATGAGAGAACTTCACGGCTGAGTAGTCCATGTATGTTTCTCCCCCAGTCTTGGTAAATTTGACATTCGGGATCCTCACAGTAAAAAAAAAAACCTGAACGTTGGTTCAGAGGAAGAGACAGGAATGATTTCTTATAAACCTGTTATATATACAGGTTGTCCAATTACTGTTCCTGGTGCCTGTAGTGCACAGAGCTCTCTGAAGGTGCCAGCAGCTAAGGAGCTACATGGAGGAGGCCCAAAAGCCACATGTCCATTGTTTGGGGAACATTATATCAAGGGAACTACCAAGCCAATAGATGCAATTATTTACATAGAGCTATCTATGCAAATTAGCACATAGTGTGACTAAAGACCCTTTTACAAGAGCCAAGAGAGCGGGCAATGACCGAGAGCAAACGGTCCTGTGAACACTCTTGATCATCATCCACTCATTAGCTGTATTGGCATGCAGCAATGATTGGGGCTAAATTATCATTACTACTTTCATCTCTATACAGTTTCCTTGCCTCTGGACTCCTCCACATATTCAAGCTCTGCTTATCTCTCCAAGACCTTAAAGTTTACGCTAGTTTCACACTAGCATTAGACATCTCTGGCAGGGAGCAGCCTGACGGAGATGTCTGGATCTGGCAATGAAGGAGGCTACCTGATACCTGCCTGCCGATTAACTATGAAGGGGACAGGAGGAGATCCGGCTCCCACACAGAAAATATGCCGAGAATTAGACAGACGAAAGCCGTCGTACGCTTCGGTTGCGGCTGGATTTCCGCCGGTCTCCACTATAGTTAATGAGGCTGGACTCCAACGAGGTAGCTTCCGGTAATGCCGCAGTGCAGATCCGTTAGGCTGTTCCTTGAGCAGTCTTCCAAGCACACAAGCGTTAATCTGAAAGTAGCCTTAAGGCTGGTTTACAGTGCACAATGTAACAGCCCATTGTCCAGAAGGAAGCGTTCAATCCCGACAGATGGCTGCTCATTCAGTGAAGGAGACCGCTGCACTGTACAGTGCAGTTATCTCTTTCACAGTATGAGGTTGAGGGATCGCTATTATGATCCCTCATCCTCATACAGCCGCACTGTTTCTGGGCAGCAGATCGCTGTTTAGACGGCACGATCTGCTGCCCAGGAACGATAATTTAGGTGCCTGCATGATGGACAGGACCACCTGATGAACGAGTGTCTTGCTTGTTCATCGGGTGATCGGCGGCACATTTAGATGGACAAATTGTTGGGAGCGAATGTTCGCAAGAATGTTTATTCTCGATAATCTGCTTGACAATTGGGCCAACAGTCCTTATCTCCTCTGGCATCTCCCATCGGGGGAGAGTCAGGTGGCCCCCATACTCCTTTTATGCTGCCCAAATCAGCAGGTTTGGCCCACATTGATGAGCGTGGCCAGCTTAACACATTTCTTGATAAGTTTAAGAAACATGATATTACAACAAAGGCTATTGAAGGTAGTGATGCTTAACAAAAAGCCGATATGTATTAGAAGTCTTTAGACATCCTTGTACAAATCGATTCATTCATCAAATAGAGTTCTTCACCTGCGAGGTGTTGTCCCCGCTACTTGACAAGCTCCCCTTGACACCTGACTGACAGGGCTGGACATCTTGCCTGGCCCTGACAATCTTGCGCCTGCCCCCACTACTTCGAGTGGCGGCACAAGCACAGAGGCTCTGCTGCCGATATAGGACCAGTGACGGTGCATGCGTTGCTACACTTCCAGGTAGTGGTACATGAACATTCGCCGCTCAGGAACTGACAGCAGAGCTCTTGCGCTTGCTCTGGTATGCAGGGCATAGGGTTGCCAACCAGAATTTTTCTTTTTTCTGGACAATTTTTCGCAAAATCACAAACATCCAACTGTTTTTACAAATTGGAAAACCATAATGAATGATAAAGATTAGGTATAGATGAGCGAATCGACTTCGGATGAAACATCTGAAGTCGATTCATAGAAACATAGAAACATAGAATGTGTCGGCAGATAAGAACCATTTGGCCCATCTAGTCTGACCAATATACTGAATACTATGAATAGCCCCTGGCCCTATCTTATATGAAGGATGGCCTTATGCCTATCCCATGCATGCTTAAACTCCTTCACTGTATTTGCAGTTACCACTTCTGCAGGAAGGCTATTCCATGCGTCCACTACTCTCTCAGTAAAGTAATTCTTCCTGATATTACTTTTAAATCTTTGTCCCTCTAATTTAAAACTATGTCCTCTTGTAGCAGTTTGTCTTCTTTTAAATATTCTCTCCTCTTTTACCGTGATGATTCCCTTTATGTATTTAAAAGTTTCTATCATATCCCCTCTGTCTCTTCTTGCTTCCAAGCTATACATGTTAAGGTCCTTTAACCTTTCCTGGTAAGTTTTGTCCTGCAATCCATGTACTAGTTTAGTAGCTCTTCTCTGAACTCTCTCCAAAGTTTCAATATCCTTCTGCAGATATGGTCTCCAGTACTGCACACAATACTCCAAATGAGGTCTCACTAGTGTTCTGTAGAGCGGCACGAGCACCTCCCTCTTTCTACTGTTAATCCCTATACATCCAAGCATTCTGCTGGCATTACCTGCTGCTCTATGACATTGTCTGCCCACCTTTAGGTCGTCTGATATAATGACCCCTAAATCCCTTTCCTCAGATACTGAGGTTAGTACTGTATCACTGATTTTATATTCTGCTCTTGGGTTTTTACGCCCCAGGTGCATTATCTTGCACTTATCGACATTAAATTTTAGTTGCCAAAAAATAAAACTTTGTTCTAATACTGTACTCCGTACAGTATTAGAATGTATTGGCTCCGATGAGCTGAAGGTATTGCTTCATAAATTAATTTGTACTGTTAAAAAACATTTCCCGAACTCGGGTTTGGTTCCAAGGTACCACATGGAACTGAACCCGAGTTCGGGAAATGGTTTTTTACAGTACAAATTAATTTATCAATTTATTGCGTGAAGTCTCGCCAGACTTCGTGAAGTAATAACTTCGGCTCATCAGAGCCAATACATTCTAATACTGTACGGATCGACTTCGGATGTTTCGCTCATCCCTAATTATAAGTAATACATGCTATAGCTTAACACACTGATAAGAGCTCATTATCAGCATTTACTGTGAGTAGGAAAATGAAGATAATTACCACCAAAATAATCTAGTCAAGTATCACTAGCCTTAAAAAAATCACATCTATTTTTCAGACACAGGAAAAAAGTTAACAATTTTTACTAACTGTCCAGAAATTTCTGGACTGTTGGCAACCCTGCCGGGGGAGCAGCGCAAGTGCAAGATTGTCTAGGCCGTGCAAGATGTCCGACCATGTCAGTGAAGCGGTTGGGGGAGCATGTTCAGCAGCGGAGACAGTCCCTCTCAACTGTAGACCTTTAGTTGATGAACAAATCAATTTGATTTGCTCATCCCTACTTCCTACTAATGATTTCAGGGAAAATTGAAAAGTTTGTCATTTAGGTAGGGAGGACCTTCTGTGGACATGAATTGCACAGGTTTTCCAATGTAATAGTAGGGATAAAGTCAGAGCATGTTCCTTAGGGGCATTGGAGGCATTTAGAAGGCTTAATACATACACTGATTGCTAGGTGTACCTCAACCATGTAGGCTATGAGAACCTACATTTGTAAACAATACTGCCCCACCTCATACAGTAAGTCGATGTTTTATTATTATAAATACTAATCGGTACTACAGTCCCGTCACGTAGGCTGAGCATGGCTGCTTCAAAATAATTATGAAATTATGACTCACATCAACAGTTTGGAAACACGCACAATAAAGCTGAGTACTCCGTGAGTTATCTGGGAAAACGTGTACGCTCTCAACCTGATTATGGGTGTTCACAATGTGGGGAGTATCATTGTTGATCCCCATTATTTTTGCAGCTGCCGCTTGTACTGATACAGGTAGCTAGATATCTTACAGGTTCTGTAAGGCCTTGTTCAAACTTGTGGCATCATAGTGTACGCTATTTTAGTACATCAGATTGATATGACTAATGAATTTGGAACATTTATTACTGTGCAACTTATCTCGGTTCCATTTTTTTTTTACCTTGTCCTCTATGGAGGATAGAAGGCATAACTGGTTGATGATAATGTCTGTAAAGCGTTGCGGAATATGTCAGCGCTATATAAGTGCGTAAAGTTAAATAAATTGACGGTATGTATCAGTTATGCCAAGCTGTATGCTATTTTAGCCCAAGTATGAAAGCAGCCTTAACAAATCTGTTACTGTTTGGACGTGCCTATATCCATGATCATTTTCCAGCCACGCCTGATCAGGTGTCAGTGATGTATATACCCTTGATGGATTATTTGTACAGTTTGTATTCCTATTGCATTACTGCCTTTGGATATGGATTTCTTGTATGTTCCTCTCACAAGAGAGAACCTGATATTGGATTGTTCTGTTTGGAGAAACCTTCATCAAATCACCTAAAAAACGTTTCTCTGTTTAAAATGAAGTGTAAATGTCATTTTTTTTGCCTTTGTATTTGCTGCTTTAAGTGTTTGGGATTTGTATAATGCCCTAGTATATAGGGGTTCTTTCTTTATGTGGAGGTATATATATTTTTAGGAAGGTGACTGTTAGTTATTTTATCTTTAAAGGGAATCTGTCACTAGGAAATACACTAATAAACCACTTCATTCTGGAGAAAAAGTACTTTTATTCCATATGCAAATGAGCAGTTAAGTGCACTGAGGGTGGGCCTAAGCTACTCTGTGCACCTTTGCTCCCCCCCCCCCTCTGCTTCTTAGTTTGCAGGGCCAGGTTCCTGAATAGTAATCTTTTCTGACCCTGTCAATCAAGAAAGAGAGGGAGTGGCTGACAGAGGAAGTATGAGGAGGAAGGGGGCCCCTCCTTGCTGCACTTGTCTGCATATGGATTAAATTACTTTGGGGGTCATTTATTATTCGGAAATACACCTAAATTAGGTGACTTCGCCCCGCTCATGCCAGTTCTAGAATGCTGTGGAGAGGCCGGCGCCTCTTCAGGGGCAGATTGGCCACAGACCTTATAGAGAAATTTTCCGGTGGCCGATGCCCAGGGGGCCACCCAAGTCCTCCCCTCTGCCGCTGGCCGGTACATAATGAGTTCTCAGCAGTAATTAAGGCTGTGAGAATCACGGACTCATGTACCCAGCCAGCAACCACAAATGTCCTCCTGAATTGAACTATGGCCCACTTCTCACCTCCTAAGTCCCCTGCTCCATATCTTAATCTGAGACAACTGGAGGAGAACAGAAAAGGGCAGCTATTGATGGCCAACACAGAGGGAAAGCTTTTGGGGCAATATATTGTGCTGTACTGTGGTATATGTTTTTTTGCGCTATGGTATTGCCAACCCCCCTTACTTATGGGGCCCCGCCTCCTGTCAATTTAGACAATCCTACCACACGGGGCCACTTTTAGTTTTTTTTTCCAGGCCACTCTAAGTTTCCAATCCGCCCCTTCGCCTCTTCATAACTTCAGCGGATCCTGCGCCAGAGCAGGGTCTTTATTAAGACCGGCATCTAAAACTCTGCTCTTAATAAATGTGTCCTTATGTCTCCAGAATGGGTATCATTACATTTAGTTGGGCTAGTCCTACAAGACATTATGGCTGGTTTATCAGTGAATTTCTTGGTGACAGACTCTCTTTAAGACGGCACACATTGAGAAGTATAATGCAAAGTACAACTCAGTTGGCAATGCTTGCCTAGCCGTATCGAAACTAAAAACCCAGTCAACTTATTGACGGTAGGGCCTGCTGAGATTGGAGGCCTATAGGATCCTCTTTCTGACCAGAACCCTGTAAAAAGTGCTAGGTAACAATGGAACAGTGAGCCATTTACAATGCCTCCATTGGCAAAGGGCAGAATTTCTGGGCAGCACATATTTTCCTGTGACGTGTCCTCTGCTGGCTCGTCGCAGGGTTTTTGAAGAATGTCTTCATACACTTGTTCAGTACTGATGTCACCAGATCAGTACGTGAACAGCATCAAAGCATGAATCTAGCTTCCTCTCATGTCTGCTGGGGCTTGTCCTGTGTCTTGGATGTCATAGTTCACTGCTTGAAGTATCGATGATAGCTGCAAGCCAAAAAAAATCCAATACACGGTCTAAACGGGAATATGAACCCCATACAGAAAACCATTGTACACACGCTCACTATATAGGCCAGCAGATATACAGAGCGGTAGATGGAAATTCACAGATGGCATGAATATGGCTTGTGTGTCATTAACAGGCCTGTGCAATACATGTCTCGGCATCTACCAAATGTAAATGATTCCTGAGAAACATACTTACAAAATGCATCATCAGACACAATATGATAACTGTATTCTCATTTTACCATCTCTGGACGCAGCGGCTAGGAGCACAATGAAATCTTGGCTGCCCCAGTGATATGTGATAAATCCGTCTGAACGTTTTCTCGGATGGTGCCCCCGTACAATCAGATGTTCTGGCTGCGTGAGATCCTGCGCTCTTTTGTTTCTTTTTATTCACGTTATGCAAATGAGGAGGATATGCAAATGTGAGACTCTTAAAGCTGCAGTCATCTGCCAAATCTTTCACCTACTGTGAAAAAGAACAATGCTGTTGCCGCTTTGTGTGTGTAAATAGCACTCATGATATCTGAGAGATGTGATTTATTTTTTAAAAGACATTCCATTTCAAATAAACTTCCAATGGAAATTACCTTTTATTTCGACTAATGGCTGATTATTTCACAAAGTTACTGCAGAGATCATTTACAGAGATGTCAGGTTTGATGTACCATTTACTATCTGTGACAAATTTTCACCCACCTTAGCCGCTGGTATGTCAGTGTAGATATAAGGTTATCTCCACACGGAATATGTGTGAAAATCCATGTGAGAACTGCGGCATATCCGCATCCCTTTGTATCCAACGGTAATCCACATTGCTGGCCATATGGCCGCAGATATTTTTCTGTGCCACCTAGGGTTGTTTCGGGTATCGAACTTTCAATACCCAATCTATACTTTTAGCCCGGTTTCGATACGATACCGGGATTTGTCTCGATACTAGGCTGGGCAATTGGACAGCCCAGTATCAGAGAACATGGATAGCGCTGCTGTCAGTGCAGCCATGTTCCCTCAGCTGCCGCTGCCAGGGGCTGTGCGCCACCAATGATTACTAACGTTTAATACATTACAAATGCAGGCGGCAGAAACACATTGCCGGAACTCTGCCTCTGACAGGGCGCTGCAATCCGTGGTAATTAACCCCTCAGGTGCCGCAATGTGTTTCTGCCGCCGGCTGTGTTTGTATGTTAAATATCATTGGTGGCGCAGTGCGCCCTCCCCCCTCTCCAGTATTAAAAACATTGGTGGCGCAGTGCGCCCTCCCCCCTCCCCAGTATTAAAAACATTGGTGGCAGTGGCCACAGGGTCCCCTCACCTCCTCTCATTGGTTGCAGTGGCAGCTTCTGATAGGAGCCCCAGCAGTGTAAGCCTGGGGCTCCGATCAGTTACCCTGGCAGCCATGGTAATCTCCCTGCTGCTGTGTGTACTATGCACAGGGCAGCAGGGACAGTGTGAGGTCCTATTCACCCTAATAGAGCTTAATAAGGGTGAATAGGACAAGGGATTAGAAGATCACAGGTTCTACCCCTAAGGGGGGATAGTTATTAAATAAACTGTAAAAAAAAAATACTACGATTTATTACCCTCAGGGGTCACTCTCCAACGAAGACCCCCGCCCCATTCCCAATTCAGACTCACAAGAGATAGAAGAACAGTTTTTTGTGAATGTTTTGTAGTTCTGGCAATATATTAAAGACATTAGAAAGGTTTAAGAGAATGTTTTGCAAGCAATGCACAAAAAACGCATCAATTGAAAAAAACACATGAACAATGCATAAAAAACGCATATGCGTTTTTGAAAATATGATGTCAACAGAATGGTATGAAGTATGCATAAATGTGGTAGCGTCGTTTAATGTTAAAAATTTGAAAGTAAAGGATTCTATATCGGGATACCTTGATGTATATGATGCTACTTGTGACTTATGTGGCGAACGATGGAATCCACGAGAGCCCCCATCTATAATCAAGAGAGAACTTCTTAAACAGCTTGAATGGAACAAAAAAAGTGGATCCATCCCAGAGATTACGAGAGGCCCATTATGGGGGGAGCCAAATGTGTATAAAAAGGGTACAAAACACTGCCACATATTGCCACTGAGGAAGGGACAAGAAATATAGAGTTCCTGAAACGCGTCTGGCGCTTTTGACAGTGGAGTGTACAGTACCCAATAGATGTAAGGTGGTTTGCTGGCAGCCACGTATGGACCACGTTAAGGAAGCCAATATTGAATTGCTTGTCTGTTTCTGACGGGATCGACGGTGTTCTCGCTATACTACTAGAAAACCAGCGGTGCAGAGCACACACGCCGCCCGCGGATAACAGCTGATCCATTCCGACAGTGAGTACATACCTTCAAGAAATTCCCACTATATTGGGACTTTAGGCCAATTGTGTATTGCATCTAAGTATCATTGCAAGAGGTATATAAGCCTATCGCTGAATCATCTGGACTTACTACCGATAGTGGAGGCGCTATCATTTACCCTTGGAAGTGGAGACATACATACAAGGGATATTTTATAACATTTTAACATTTCAGTCTGGTCTAACAATCATGGAGACAACTAGTTATTTGAAATCAAGCTACCCATATTGATTGTTTATTATGGAACCCAAGTGTTTTATGTATTTGTTTTACATGCTGTTTTATTAAATCTTTTGTATACTAGCGAGTCTCCGCCTGGTCAGGTGATCCAGTATCTGAGTGCCCAACCGTTAACATTTATTCAATATTGTACCTTTGGTAATTAGGGGATTACTGGCTGGTTGCACCAAACCATTTCAGCTGGACTGGTAGAGCCTCATCATTTGTGTTTTTGTACATAAAAAAAAAATACACCAAAAAATACACCAAGTATAAATCATCCCCTTTCCCAATTTTACATATAAAATATATAAACAATAAATAAATAAAATATTACATATCGCCACGTCTGAAAAGTCCAAACTATTAAAATATAAAAAAATATCTTTTATGCGTTAAACACAGTAAAAGAAAAAAGAAAAACTGCGCGCCGGACGTTCCATAAAATGCGGAATGGACGCGGCTTTTTGTTGGCGTTGAATTTTTTTCGTGTGGTATTGAATGGTATTGAGTATTGCAATACTTGAGTATTACAACCCTAGTGCCACCCACGGATGGGTCTACAGCATGAGAAACTACAGATCCATGGCAAATACACATCCGTTTTTCCGATGTGTATTTTAAAGGGGTTGTGTCATCACATCAATGGAGGCATATCATTATGATATGCCCGCATTGTCTGATAGGTGTGGGTCCTATGGGGCCGCTGAAAATAGCCGATCTCTGGTTTGGCTATCTCCATCGGCCTCATAGAAATGAATGGCTGCGCAAGCGCAATGTATTCCTATTCATTTCTATGGCGATTCCAATTTTCAGCAGGCCAACAGGTAGGCTTGGTGGTGGCTGGACCTGGCACCACCAGCCATCACTTTGCCGGCCTTGTATTAGGCTTCGTTTTAGTGATAGGTGCAGGTCTCAGAGGTGGGACCCGCACCTATCATATAATGGGGGGTATTTCCAAGCGATATGCCCTCATTGTCTGAGATGGGAATACCCCTTTAAGCCATGTGAAAATGGCCAAATGATCCAGACCTATAGAAGAGAAAGATGACATGAACCTTTGGCTATTTCTGTGGTGGTATACAGTGGGAACTCGCAGGGTCAAACAACCTATATTTCAAAAGGGGACAGGGCTAGTCTCAGCTTGGTCCTCTCATTTCACTTTCTTATAGCAGCTGCATGTACTGTCATACCCGTGCCTATATTCTATGCCAAGGATCAGCAACCTCCGGCACTCCAGCTGTTCTGAAACTACAACTCCCAGAACCCTAAGTAAGAACAGCTGAGTAAGTGTTTATCCTGGGAGTTGTAGTTTTACAGTATCCGCAGTGCCAAAGGTTGCTGATCCCTGCTCAATGCTTTTTGGATTCTTACACTGCTAGCTGAAAGGCAAAATCTGAATTACTGCTCAAAGTCACTGGTGTTCCCTATCCCTTTTTTATCTATTATCATCCTGTTTGAAATGAGAACCGGTAGGAGGTTGAAACATGCAGAATTTTTTTCAGCTGTCTTGAGACCCCTTAATATGCAACAATACAGCTGACAATTATCACATATGAACCCTTCATTCCCGATAATTGCCTGCTCATCAGAGGTAGTGAGATCTGCAGTTACATGCTGCAAACATCTCCTCTGTATGGGGACAACTTGATTAAAGGGAACCTGTCACGATGAACATGGCGTCTAGGCTGCAGGCATCATGTTATTGAGCAGAAGGAGATGAGCAGAATGATATATAGTTTTATGGGAAAATATTCAATATAACTTGCATTTTATACACTTTAAACTCCTGCTTCTTCTGGGCTTTGAAGTAAAGGCGGAGGTCCTATTAATGACTGACATCCCCCCCTTTATGACTGTGTATACAGAGATATCTGTCAATCACTGATAGGACCGCCTCCTTGACTTCAAAGCCCAGAATGAGCAGGAATGTAAATGAATGAAATAGAAGTTTTATTGAATATTTTCCCACAAAACCATATATCAATCTGCTCAGCTCCTCCTGCTCTATAACATGCTGCCTAAAGCTTAGATTACATTTTCATGGTGACAGGTTTCCTTTAAAGTTTTTTGTGGCCCCAGGTTAAAAAAAAAAAATTGGGTGGGGGTCGCTTCCCTTTTGAACAGAGGCCCTTCCACTTTTCTTGGCAAAGGGGAAACAGAGATTATCTATAACCAATAATGCCAATGTCATGATATATATCTTATTTCTTATCCTATACACAATGGAATATTATATTACTAATATGCTGGAAAGGAAGAGATGTCCAGCTCCAAAAATAGTGGTAGAAAAATCTTGTATCTTTATTCTGCGGTAATAAAAACTTCCATACAGGATGCTAAAGTCAACATGTTTCAGACCATCACATATTCAAGGTCCTTCCTCATGACGTCATGAGGAGATGGTCTGAAACATGTTGACTTTAGCATCCTGTATGGAACTTTTTATTACCGCAGAATAAAGATACAAGATTTTTCTACCACTATTTTTGGAGCTGGACATCTCTTCCTTTCCTGCTATTTGTTGTCGCCTAGTGGACTAACAGGTGAGAGCTGCCTCCGTCCTTGTACTGGAACTATTACTAATAAGCTACACCGAATCACAGTACAGACGTGGCTAGGGGCTTGCCGTTATCTGCAGGCCACAGATGCATAATATTTCAACAGTATTATTTTTTAGCCTTAAGGTTTTTCTGAGTGTCAAAACCGTTCCAAAACCATTTCTCAAACACAGCCAGTTAAAGGCGTTGTTGAAAAGTTTTTACTTTTTACCTTCCAAGTCACCTATTTTTTTATTGTTGGCTTTTTGGTTTAGGACATGTCAGCATGATGCTAAAAACATGCTTACTACAATATTTACGCCTGCCAAACTCACGCTGCATCGTCCTGGCATAAAGGGTCTGTGAGACAGAACAGAAAAGAGCACGTGTACCAGAGCAAACTCACCAGCACGGAAATTCATCCCAGTACTGGGACTCTAGGGTGCGGTAAGACAAACAAGCGCAAAACTATAACTCAGTAACATTCAACGATTCCTCATAACCAAATCTATGTCCATATTAATATCCAAATCAATGGGATTATAGACAATTATTATAAGTGTACCTTTACACTGTTAAAGTTTTCCGGTATTGAGTTCCGTCCTAGGGGCTCAATACCGGAAAAAACGCTTCAGTTTTATCCTAATGCATTGTGAATGGAGAGCAATCCATTCAGTATGCATCAGGATGTCTTCAGTTCAGTCTCTCCTACGGTATTTGGCCGGAGAAAATACCACAGCACGCTGTGGTATTTTCTCCGGCCAAAATTCTGGAACACTTGCCATGAATGCCGGATCCGGCATTAATTTCCATTGAAATGTATTAATGCCGGATACAGTACCAAGAGTTCCGGAAAAACTGATCCGGTTTTCCGGTCTGTGCATGCGCAGACCTTTAAATCTGCGAAAAAAATAAATACCGGATCCGGTTTTCCGGATGACACCAGAGAGACTGATCCGGTATTGCAATGCATTTGTTGGACAGATCCGCATCTGACTATCCGTTTGCATACAAATTGCCGTTACATTGTAATATAAATCGTGTAACATAATTTAGTAACATAGTTTATAAGGCTAAAAAAAGACATCTGTCCATCCAGTTCAGCCTGTTATCCTGCAGGTTGATCCAGAGGAAGGCAAAAAAAAAAAAAACCCCTGTGAGGTAGAAGCCAATTTTCCTCACTTTAGGGGGAAAAAGTCCTTTCTGACTCCAATCAAGATAAAGGGTAGGCCCCACAATATATTTCATGTGGGTATACCTAACTATTGAGAATAATGTATTTACTGATGTAATTACTGATGCAATGATGGATCACCTTTTTTAATATTTTTGTAATATTTCTTTAATCTATTTGAATACATATTACCTAATATATTTTTTTTATTTCATTATGTTTACCATTCATGTTTGAATATTCAACATATTAAATATACTATATAGAAAACTAATATCTGGTCAGCTATACAGGTATGCCTATCTTTATTTATAGTCTGAGAAAACTGTGGGGTTGAGCACCCCTATCCCTGTTGCTAGTACTTGGTGAAGCCACTAAATCCATCTACATGATGCTTAAGGCCCCTTTCACACGGGCGAGTTTTCCGCGCGGGTGCAATGCGTGAGGAGGACGTATTGCACCCGCACTGAATCCGGACCCATTCATTTCTATGGGGCTGTGCACATGAGCTGTGATTTTCACGCATCACTTCTGCGTTGCGTAAAAATCGCAGCATGCTCTATATTGTGCGTTTTTCACGCAACGCAGGCCCCATAGAAGTGAATGGGGCTGCGGGAAAATCGCAAGCATCCGCAAGCAAGTGCGGATGCGTTGCGATTTTCCTGCATGGTTGATCTTTATTATTTTCCCTTATAACATTGTTATAAGGGGAAATAATAGCATTCTTAATAAAGAATGCATAGTAAAATGAAGAGGAAGGGGTTAAAAATAACCATGATGATGGACCATGTGATTGAACCATGTGATGTGACGTCATCACAGGTCCTTTAGTTCTTAGCTGATGCAGGGAAAGAGAGGACAGATCGCAACTACGCGATCAAGTGGCTAAGGTAAGTTAACTTTTATTATTTTTAACCCCTTCCACTTCATTTAACAATGCATTCTTTATTAAGAATGCTATTATTTCCCCTTATAACCATGTTATAAGGGAAAATAATCAATTCTCCAGAAGACCCAAAACCGGACTTCAGTGATGAAGTCCGGCTTCGGGTTGGGTACCAAACATGGGGATTTTTCTCACGCGCGTGCAAAACGCGTTACAAACGTTTGCACCCCCTCGGAAAAAATGCGCATATTCCCGCAACGCACCCGCCTCTTATCTGGGCGTCAAACATGACGCCCGTGTGAAGGAGGTTTAAGGCCTCTTTCACACGAGTGTGTCTGGATTAGGTCCGGATGCGTTGAGGATGTGTTCAGAAGGCATTCAGTTTTGCCTGCGATTGCGTTCAGTTGTTCAGTTTTTTCCGCGCGGGTGCAATGCGTTTTGATGTGTTTTTCACGCGCGTGATAAAAAACTGAAGGTTTACAAACATCTCCTAGCAACCATCAGTGAAAAACGCAATACACCTGCACTTGCTTGCGGATGCAATGCGTTTTTCACGCAGCCCCATTCACTTCTATGGGGCCAGGGCTGCATGAAAAACGCAGAATATAGAACATGTTGCGATTTTCACGCAACGCAGAAGTGATGCGTGAAAAACAATGCTCATGTAAACAGACCCATTGAAATGAATGGGTCAGGATTCAGTGCGGGTGCTATGTGTTCACGTCACACATCGCACCTGCGCGGAATACTTGCTCGTGTGAAAGGGGCCTAAAACAACAACGGGGGAGAGTTATCAAACTGGTGTAAAGTAGGCTTAGTTGCCCATAGCCACTAATCCGATCTAATCACAGCTCCTCTGGAAAATAAGAGGTGGAATCTGATTGGTTGCTATGGGCAACTAAACCAGTTCTACTTTACACCCGTTTGATAACTCTCCACCAACAATTCCTAGCATGCAACACACCAGAAACGATTTGCATAGCAAACTCCTCCCTCCAACATTTTTCTCCTAAATACTGTCTTCTGAACATGTGAAGGGTGCTTGACACCTACATGGTTCTTCTGGCGATTGGAATTTCCAGCCCCTGTATTTTATGTCACAGATGACATCCTGTACATTGTGGAAGCAAAGAAGCAAGCTAAGTAACCATAGGACCTATGTACGGGAGAAAACACACCTTATGTGCATGACCGTAATATACCGGAAATTGTTTTACCTTAACCCTTTAAGGACTGAGCAACTTTATGTTCTTTGTGTTTTTCGTTTTTTACACCCGGCCTTCCCAGAATCACAACTTTTTTTTTTGTCCATTCACATTGTCGTATGTGGGATTGTATTTTTGTGGGACAAATTGTGTTTTCCAATGGCACCATTTTATATTGCGTATGAGAAGTAAGAAGCCGGAAAAAAATTCCAAATGTGGTGGAATTAGAAAAAAAGTTAATTCTACCATAGTTTATGGGTTTTGCTTTTATGGTTTCCCTTATGCAGGAAAACTTACCTGCTGCCTTCATTCTACTGGTTTTGCGGGAGGGTCTGTACTTTTTATTGATATCATTTTGGAGTGTATAGGACTTTTTGATCACCTTTTATTCATGGGAGAGGTGAAGCGAAAAAAAAGGGAAATGGTAATGAGGTGAAGCGAAAAAAAGGGGCATGGAGATGGCAATGATCTTTTTATTATTATTATTTATTTATTTTTATTCTTAATGTGGGGAAGGGGGTGATTTGAACTTTACATTTTTTTAAACTTTTTGTTGCTATTTTATTTGGCCACCCTAGGAGATTTGAACATTTGATCATCTGATAAATTACCATTGCAGTCTATGGGAGATTCACTATGTTTCTATGGAGCCCTGTCACAGGCAGAGCTCAAAGGAACATTGTCGTGGTAGGCCTCAGATCCCAGGGTTTGCTTCTCAGATCCTTTTGTCACAATGACATCTGAAAGATTAAATGTCCGTGATCTGCAATACTGGGAATCTTGGACTTTTGCCTCCAGGTGTCTGCTGTGTAAGGCCTCTTTCACCCTTGCGTTGTCCAGATCCGTCGTGTACTCCATTTGCCGGAAGTGCCCGCCGGATCCGTAACAACGCAAGTGACCTGAAAGCATTTGAAGACGGATCAGTCTTCAGTATGCTTTCAGCGTTACTATGGCAGCCAGGACGCTATTAAAGTCCTGGTTGCCTTAGTAGTAGTGGGGAGCGGTATACTTACCGTCCGTGCGGCTCCCGGGGCGCTCCAGAATGACGTCAGAGCGCCCCATGCGCATGGATCACGTGATCCATGCGATCACGTGATCCATGCGATCACGTGATCCATGCGTGTAGGGCACCCTGACAGCACTCTGGAGCGCCCCGGGAGCCGCACGGATGGTAAGTATACTGCTCCCCCGCTCCCCACTACACTTTACCATGGCAACCAGGACTTTAGCGTCCTGGCTGCCATGGTAACCATTGAGAAAAAGCTAAATGTCGGATGCGGCGATGCGCCGAAACGACATTTAGCTTAAGGCCGGATCCGGATTAATGCCTTTCAATGGGCATTAATTCCGGATCCGGCCTTGCGGCAAGTGTTCAGGATTTTTGGCCGGAGCAAAAAGCGCAGCATGCTGCGGTATTTTCTCCGGCCAAACAACGTTCCGGTCCTGAACTGAAGACATCCTGATGCATCCTGAACGGATTTCTCTCCATTCAGAATGCATTGGGATAATCCTGATCAGGATTTTTCCGGCATAGAGACCCGACGACGGATCTCTATGCCGGAAAACAAAAAGTGTGAAAGAGCCCTAAAACAGCAGGAAAATGGCCATTAGGGCACCTGCTCAGCTTCTGGTACCATGTTTAAACCCCAGACTTCCACTATACATATACAGCAATCGTCCTTAAGGGGTTAATTCAATAATGTCCACTACCTATTGTTTTATGCAGATGAAAGATTAAGCAGGGAGTTGTCTTTATTTAAAACCGTCACTGGGAACGGCTCCAAGTTAAAAGAATCAAGCTGCCTAAAATCTCTTCCAAGATTATTCTACCTCTAAGCACAGCGGAGGTCAATAGATTCTATACATAGTAAGAAGCAAACAGAGAATATCTAAGGAACTTGGTAAAATGATTGAATTAGCCACGGTAATAAAACTATTAGGCCCCTTGCAGACGAGCGTGTCCGGATTATGTCCTGATGTGTTCCGGATGCGTTCAGTGAAAACGGCGTGATTTTGTAAACAAAGTCATTCAGTTTTGTTTGCGATCACGTTCAGTTGTTCAGTTTTTATCACGCCGGTGCAATGCGATTTACTGCGTTTTGCACGCGCGTAATAAAAAACTGAATGTGTACAAACAACTAGAGATGAGCGAACACCTGGATGTTCGGGTTCGAGAGGTTCGGCCGAACTTCCGGAAAATGTCCGGGTTCGTGATCCGAACTCAACCCGAACTTCATCCCGAACCCGAACCCCATAGAAGTCAATGGGGACCCGAACTTTTGGGCACTAAAAAGGCTGTAAAAGACACCCAGAGGGATAATATACCGCAATAAACGCATTGCGATTACAACTTTGAGCTAACGATCACCATGGGAATGCCTCCTCCAGTAGAATGTACTGTCGGATCTGAGAATTAAGTTGAAATCGCAATGCGATTCTTATATATTTGCTTAATCGCATTGCGATTTCAACTTAGCATTGCTAAATAATTCCATTCATATCGTTAACTTTATATAAGTTATAAGTTAACGAATATGGATGGAATTATTTAGCAATGCTAAGTTGAAACGGCAATGCGATTAAGCAGATATATAATAATCGCATTGCGATTTGAACTTAATTCTCACATCCGACAGTACATTCTACTGGAGGAGGCGTTCCCATGGTGATCGGTAGCTCAAAGTTGTAATCGCAATGCGATTAAGCAAATACATTAGAATCGCATTGCGATTCCAACTTTTTAGTACTCAACTTTTAAAATCGTACACCACTTTAAGTTCCAAAGTTGCAATCGCGTTCGAATAGAACTTAAAGCTGTCTCTTAGTCAGTTTTAGTATTGGTGTGCTGTAATAGAAGTTACATTCGATCTGCGAATATAACTTAGAGCAATACAGTCAACTTTACACTGTTAGTTTTATTATCGCGATAATACAACTATTCAAGAATCGTGTACGTGCGTCTGTACGTGTGTGCGTTACCTCGGGCACTATTCTATTTTGCCAGCCACAGCTGAAACCACTGATTTATGGTATTGCTATTTTGGCAATTGAATTTAACCCCAGAAAATAATCTATCCTTTGCCAGACAGCAGACAGTATTATACTTGTCTAACCAAAGCTGGAACACCAGATTTAGGGGATTGGTATTTGGGCAATTGTATTTAACCCCTTAATAAAATATAGAAATTTCTTTCCTGAGTTTCTAGGGGTGACAATTAGCACAGCCAAGCCCCTGATGTAGGATATAGCAAAAAAAAAAAAAACTAGTATTGATGGATTGATGGACTTGGTGGCAGCTTCTTCTGGCGCACCACAAGTCACAAAATGGCCGCCGATTAACCCAGAAAATAAGTGACAGAAAAACGCTCTGTGCAGCCTAAAAACCAGCGAGCAAGTAACTAGCAGAAGTTCAATGATTCTCAGCTGTAAATTGATCCGTTCATTAGGTGCTTAATAGCTTAAATAGAGGCTGGGTCACATGCTGCACTTGGCCAATCACAGCCATGCCACTAGTAGGCATGGCTGTGATGGGCTCTTAGGGCAAGAAGTAAAATGCTAACTGATTGGCTGCTGTGCAGCCCTTCAGAAAGCGGGAAGAAATCGACGAACACCGGACCCGAACCCGAACTTTTTTGAAAATGTCCGGGTTCGGGTCCGTGTCACGGACACCCCAAAATTCGGTAGGAACCCGAACTATTCTCGAACTGTTCGCTCAACACTACAAACAACATCTCTTAGCAACCATCCGTGAATTCTCGCTTGTGTGAAAAGGGCCTTAGTGTGAAAATGATGTTAGCAGCCATGTGGTAAATCTCTAGTAATACCATGGCAGAAAAATTACTTGTCAATTGCCATTTTAATACAAAACTGTAGTAGTTATGCTATATACACCTGCGGGACATTTTTTTTATTATTGCTTTGTACTTATTTTGAGCTAAAAATAATTTTTTTAAATTGGTCTTTATTAACAATATGGAATCCTTTTTTCTGTACAGAGCTGAAATAGCTGACAAGGCAACCCCTTCAAATTGACAACTCTAACATATAGAACACACATCCTAACATATAGAACACAGATCAGAGCTGAACCTGGACATATCCCCATTTTCACCTCTCCGTCCCTCTGTCATGAGGAGCGGAGCATTTCATGCACTGATGCTCTACCTTGCCCTGTGCTGTATTGCACAGGGCAAGGGCTTTTTTGCTTCCGCCTAGCAGTGTTCCCGGTGACATCCCCGTTTTACAGGCTAGGGCAGCGCTAAACCCGCCCATTAGTGCTGATGACTTCACTGAGCTTACTGCTAGGCGGAAGCCTCGGCCTAGCTTTACCCATGGAGAGCCCGGTAAAGGAGAGCATTGGGGAGAGGAGAGCATCAGAACACGTAACACCACACTGTAACACCACCACCACCCCCAAAGGCAAACAGTGGCCGATACATAGCGCTCCCCCTGATGTCTCCAAAATTGTTGCCGGCCATCATTTCTGATCATCGTGAATTGACTTTTGTCAGTGAACAGCACTGAGGCCCACTGGTCCCTCGTCCAGCGTAGATGCTCCCTGGCCCATGCAAGATGATGACGCCTGTTGTCAAGTACCCTTGCAGGTTGTCTAGCATGCAGACCATGCTGATGTAAATGGTTTTGAATGGAATGACTTGGGTGCCTCTCATGTCCCTTAAATGTGCCTGGAGTTGTGTGGCATTCATCATCCGGTTCTGCAGGGCATTGTTCACAATAAAGCTGTCATCAGTGTGTGATGTGGCCAAAGGACGTCCACTTCTATTCCTTTCTGTGACTCTTCCAGTCTCTCTGTATCTCTCTTGCAACCTACTGATGACAGTCTATGACACTCTAAGCACAGTTGCCACTTCCGCCAGAAAACATCCTGCTTGAAGCCTTGGAATGGCAAGCTACTGTTGATCAATTGTTAGGTGTCATCTTGGTCTTATGATGTCAAAATGTGAACAGTATGATGAGCAGGACTGTTAAAATACCAATTCTAATTAAATCAGGAAATTTATTGGGCGATTCATTGATCAAACACCTATTGTTAATTTTGCATTAAGCTTCTTGTTAGAGAACAGCAAGTTGTGCAGAAAGTACTGAAACATTAAATTATGTGGGCTTGATTTCTTTGGACTGAGAGAAAGGTTGGTAGTGGGAGTCTCTCAGTCCACACCCCTAGTCGACTAGCTACGATAATCACTGAGGGATAATGCAATCATCGGTGTGTTTGTGGGAGAATAATTGAGAGAAAGAGAAGGAAGCCACAAGGCTGAGTAAAGCCTGAGTTTTTTTCGGGGGTGTCACATGGTCAGAGTCAAGAGGACTGCTGGACCGTATCCCTCCAAGGGATATTTTTCGTGGTCACCGTCAGGAGGGGACGGGTGGACCAAACCCCATGTGTGGCGGGGTTAGAGCTAAGAAGCTGGTCTTAGAGGTGGGTTAGGGTGACCTCTGTATAGTTAGAGCTTAGACAAGTGTGCTGAAGTATTTGAATAAAGCACCATTCGTGCTTGAAAACCCCGTTTGATGAGAAGTCTGTCATTGCCGCCCCAGGCAGAGAGAGCGATCCTTACAATATATATAAATAATAGTTTCCATCAAATAATAATTAAATACTTTCAAATCATTCCTTCAGACATTAAATTTCATTTAAGCTTTATTCAATTATGTGTCTTTTTACATCAGCAATCTTCTAAAATCTTCTAAAACCCCAGTAATGAGCTTCTCCACTCTTTACACTACAGTTTTTCCTGCTGATTGTCTGCTGTGTATAAGTACAATCCTACTGCATGCTCATAAGCAGTCAGCGCAAGGAGAACTTATTATAGCAAATATATAAAATATATATACTGCAAGAAACTGAACCATCAATGAGAAGATGATCGTCAGGCAATTGTCACACATATGCTGAGGAAAATTACCCCCTAAAAGAGGGGGGCAAGAGATTTGCTTTAAGCGCAGACATATTTGACTTACTGGTTGATGAAAGAATTGCTGTATCATTTTTTCCATTTTCATTTTAACCTAATTATGACCATGTGAGCAAATCAAATGATTATGTCATCAAAGAGGAAGTGACTGCTTGAATTAGTTATAGTACTTTGGCAGTAAATTCCAGTAAATGTAGCTGTGAGTTACGACAATGTAAATATTCTGGTTAAGTAACTAAACTACAAACCTACTTAGTTGCTGTCTAATCCAAACATGTGTTACGCTGTATTGTCCCAAAAAGACAAATAAATAATCATAAAATATGTGCTAATTCTACTCCAGCTGTGTGATGTCTGTAGGTAGGGACAAACATGGACTTTCACTTTCCCTGCCTACGTGCACATCCAGCCCTAAACAGCAAGTCTGCAACTGGGCAACGTTCCCTGTTCTGCTAAGGTGTGAGACAAACAACACAAATACACAGACAACACAAAGACAGGACCATACAAAAATTGGTTGGAACAAGGAGGACCGCAAAAGTGCCAAATTGAGAGACAGAGGGAAATCCAAAAGCCAAGCCGAGATCAGAACAAGAACGGAAACTCAGTACCAATACACGAGACAGTGGTCAAAAGGTAAGCCGAGATCAGTAACATGAAAAATCCAAAAGCACGCAGAACTGGAACCGGGAGCACAGCTAGGGAGTCAGAGACTATCACTGGCAAAGCTGCATAGCCAGGAAAGACTTCAAATAGGGTGCCAAGTCCCGGACCCAGGATCTGATAGGTCCATTAGCTCAGCACTAATTGGGGCATGGATTAAGCTATAAACCTGACTGGTGACCTGGGCACTCTGTCTGACCACAGCTGATCTTTCTAAGCATGAATACACTGCGGGCAGAGACAGAGCAGAGTGTTGCTGTGTCACCGGGAGACGTGGCCCGGCAGCGTGTCTCACCTGATGTGGCTGCTCCAAAGCCAGAGAAGATAAGTTCGTGACAAGCTGTTGACATGTAAAAGCCATATAGTCTAGAACCTGCTATAAAGGGAATGCTATAAATTAAAAGTCTACTCTTTAACTTAAAGGCTTTTCTGAGATTACTATGATTGTTAACAGATATGGTTATGTCATGTTTGCTTACCTCATGTACATCTTCCCTAAGCTTTTTTTTTCTAATTTGAACTCTCCTAACCTGGTTTCACCTTAAAAAAAAATCTGATTTGGTCACATCCTGTATGAATTACTTCCTCTATCCAACTAAACAACTAACTGGTGCACTACCTTTCTCTGCCACAGCTCCGGCACTACCCCTAACAACGCCCAGCTAGTTTATAGCTCCTCCCACCAGGTAGTTACATAGACGCTTCTCTATTACTGCCCCTAACTCCCAGCTAGTTTATAGCTCCTCCCACCAGCTAGTTACATAGACACTGCCCTATCACTGCCCCTAACTCCCAGCTAGTTTATAGCTCCTCCCACCAGCTAGTTACATAGACACTGCCCTATCACTGCCCCTAACTCCCAGCTAGTTTATAGCTCCTCCCACCAGCTAGTTACATAGACACTGCCCTATCACTGCCCCTAACTCCTAGCTAGTTTATAGCTCCTCCCACCAGCTAGTTACATAGACACTCCCCTATCACTTCCCCTAACACCCACCTAGTTTATAGCTCCTCCCACCAGCTAGTTACATAGACACTGCCCTATCACTGCCCCTAATACCCAGCTAGTTTATAGCTCCTCCCACCAGCTAGTTACATAGACACTAATCTATTACTGTCCCTAACACCCAGCTAGTTTATAGCTCCTCCCACCCAGCTAGTTACATAGACACCCCCCTATCATTGCCCCTAACACCCAGCTAGTTTATAGCTCCTCCCACCACCTAGTTACATAGAACCTGCCCTATCACTGCCCCTAACACCCAGCTAGTTACATAGACACTCCCCTATCACTGCCCCTAACACCCAGCTAGTTTATAGCTCCTCCCACCAGCTAGTTACATAGACACACCCCTATCACTGCCCCTAACACCCAGCTAGTTTATAGCTCCTCCCACCAGCTAGTTACATAGACAGTCCCTCTATCACTTCCCCTAACAACACCCAGCTAGTATATAGCTCCTCCCACCAACTAGTTTATAGACACTCCCCTATCACTGCCCCTAACACCCAGCTTGTTACATAAACACTCCCCTATCACTGCCCCTAACACCCAGCTAGTTACATAGACACTCCCCTATCACTGCCCCTAACACCCAGCTAGTTTATAGCTCCTCCCACCAGCTAGTTACATAGACACTCCCCTATCACTGCCACTAACACCCAGCTAGTTTATAGCTCCTCCCACCAGCTAGTTACATAGACACCCCCCTATCACTGCCCTTAACCCTGCCCAGCTAGTTTATAGCTCCTCCCACCAGCTAGTTACATAGACACTGCCCTATCACTGCCACTAACACCCAGCTAGTTACATAGACACCCCCCTATTATTGCCCCTAACATCCAGCTAGTTTATAGCTTCTCCCACCCAGCTAGTTACATAGACACTCCCCTATCACTGCCCCTAACGCCCAGCTAGTTTATAGCTCCTCCCACCAGCTAGTTACATAGACACTGACCTATCACTGCCCCTAACACCCAGCTAGTTTATAGCTCCTCCCACCCAGCTAGTTACATAGACACTCCCCTATCACTGCCCCTAACATCCACCTGTTTATAGCTCCTCCCACCAGCTAGTTACATAGACACTGACCTATCACTGCCCCTAACACCCAGCTAGTTTATAGCTCCTCCCACCAGCTAGTTACATAGACACTCCCCTATCACTGCCCCTAACACCCAGATAGTTTATAGCTCCTCCCACCCAGCTAGTGACATAGACACCCCCCTATCATTGCCCCTAACATCCAGATAGTTTATAGCTCCTCCCACCAGCTAGTGACATAGACACTCCTCTATCACTGCCCCTAACACCCAGCTAGTTTATAGCTCCTCCCACCAGCTAGTTACATAGACACTGCCCTATAACTGCCCCTAACACCCAGCTAGTTTATAGCTCCTCCCACCAGCTAGTTACATAGACACTCCGCTATCACTGCCCCTAACACCCAGCTAGTTTATAGCTCCTCCCACCAGCTAGTTACATAGACACTCCCCTATCACTGCCCCTAACACCCAGCTAGTTTATAGCTCCTCCCACCAGCTAGTTACATAGACACTGCCCTATCACTGCCACTAACACCCAGCTAGTTACATAGACACCCCCCTATTATTGCCCCTAACATCCAGCTAGTTTATAGCTTCTCCCACCCAGCTAGTTACATAGACACTCCCTATCACTGCCCCTAACACCCAGCTAGTTTATAGCTCCTCCCACCAGCTAGTTACATAGACACTGACCTATCACTGCCCCTAACACCCAGATAGTTTATAGCTCCTCCCACCAGCTAGTTACATAGACACACCCCTATCACTGCCCCTAACACCCAGCTAGTTTATAGCTCCTCCCACCAGCTAGTTACATAGACACTGCCCTATCACTGCCCCTAACACCCAGCTAGTATATAGCTCCTCCCACCAGCTAGTTACATAGACACTCCCCTATCACTGCCCCTAACACCCAGCTAGTTTATAGCTCCTCCGACCAGCTAGTTACATAGACACTGCCCTATCACTGCCCCTAACACCCAGCTAGTTTATAGCTCCTCCCACCAGCTAGTTACATAGACACTGCCCTATAACTGCCCCTAACACCCAGCTAGTTTATAGCTCCTCCCACCAGCTAGTTACATAGACACTCCCCTATAACTGCCCCTAACACCCAGCTAGTTTATAGCTCCTCCCACCAGCTAGTTACATAGACACTCCCCTATCACTACCCCTAACACCCAGATAGTTTATAGCTCCTCCCACCAGCTAGTTACATAGACACTCCCCTATCACTGCCCCTAACACCCAGCTAGTTTATAGCTCCTCCCACCAGCTAGTTACATAGACACTAATCTATTACTGTCCCTGTTGCTGTTTTGACACTCCCATGGACATAACATCACAGGAAATAGGAAAGAGCTGCTTGGACATGGTCATGTGACCTCAGAACAGAAAACAGGCGCAATAAAGGTAAAAGAAATACATTACAAAAATATAGCTACTTTCATAAATTATTACTTTAAAGGATGTTGATATAAACTGGAAAACCCTTTAACATAAATATTCACCTTTTTCATCATTTTATTTTTAGGTCTAAATTCCTGTGTTGATCAATCTAGTAATATATCTTTATTTTTTCGAGAGCTCTATTTTTAACAGACCATGTCCCCTGCATAGGTCTAATGCTGGCAGCAGGCAGCTTCCACTAGAGTGGGTACAGGAGCTGACTGCATACTGTTTTCATATTGGGTTCAATACATTACAATATTCTAAAAGTTCTTAAGCTTCCTCTTATAGGGGCCACAATTATCAGAAAAAGCAGACCCCTGAACTCTATTAATATATATATTAATTATCGGGTACTTTGATATTGATGATCTATCCTCAAACAGGTCATCTACTGTATATGAGATCGTTGGGGGCCTGAGATCATCTACTAGTGCCAGAAGCTATACAGTTGATGGAAGTCCCCATGCACTGTGCAGCTTTCAGCGATGGTGCACCTATCAGCACATATCAATACTGGCAGAAAACAAGACACTTATATGAACTCACTGTTGGATGACAGGGTCACTAAAAAGAGGATATGATCCAGCAACATACTAAACTTTCTGGGACTACAGATCACAGAATATACAGGAAAATAACTGTGAGGAACTACATATACCAGAATATACAGAAAACACTCTAGACTCAGTGGGACTACAGATCCCACAATAAGCAGAAAACACGGAGAACTAAAACAGAATCTGGGAGGAAATACACATGGCTGAAAATCAAAATGAAGTGACATCTGGATATAAATAGGCTCAAACACAGCACTCTACCCTAATCAACCAAGTAAGGTGATAACCATCCCCAGATTCAGTTGTAGGGCAGTTGCATAGTAACTACCCAAAGTTAGTACCAAAGTGACCTTTGTTGCTCTTAACACCCCATAGACATAATTGTATGGAGAGTTCCTGATTATTCATTCCCCAACAGATTATGTGAGATTATGTGTTTCAATGCCTAGACCTTTTATTCTCCTGGGAGATAAACCGCTGCCAAAGGTGTATAGCAGCAGTTTTCTCCTTTCGCTCTATTGAAAATAGATACACACTTTGTCGATTGTGTATGTGTATAGGGGAGTTGGGAGAAATAGCTGTTGGACAAAAACTACTGAAGGAGCATGGACAATTTTATGCTACTTTCACACTAGCGTTTTTCCTGGATCCGGCAGGGTTCAGCAAAAACGCTTCCGTTACTGTTAATACAACCATCTGCATCTATTATGAACGGATCCGGTTTTATTATCTTTAACATATATTAACCTATAAGACGGATCCGTCATAAACTCCCTTAAAAATCAATGGGGGACGGATCCTTTTTCTATTGTGCCAGATTCCAGGACGGAAAGCAAACTGCAGCATGCTGGGGTTTGCTCTCCGGTATGGGAATGGAACTGTACGCATTTTGGAGCATTTCGTTCTGTTCAGTTACGTTTTGTCCCCATTGACAATGAATGGGGACAAAACGGAAACACCCTATGCCAGATCTTAATACCAGAAAATATTAACGCTAGTAGTGCTTTATAAAAGGTTGTTGGAAATATTTATCATTCTCGTAATCTTTATTAAAGGGGTTGTACTTACCTGGCTCCCCAGTACCCGCATTGCTTCTGACGCCCGCTACATCTGCCCGTCGTGCGGATGAAAACATCTGGAATCGACAGGGGAGGGATAGGTCATTCAATTGCAGCCCGGGATGGGAATGATCCTTCCTAGCATCACCCGCAATGCTAGGGAGGCTTGTTACCGTCGCTCTAGCCCCTCCCCCCCCAGAACCCCCGGACACTGGATGTTTTTATCCGCTTGCTGGGGAGATGTAGCGGCGGCCTTGCGGGTGTCAGAAGCGACGTCGGTTTCACGGAGCCAGTAAGTACAGCCTCTGTGATTGGCCCGGTGTATGGGGATGCAAATGACTGCTTTTTATGAGTCAGTTTCACCTACAGTATATGGACCAGAGCAATTGACAGAATTATTTTATGCTTATGCAATCAAAGCAGAAAGAGACAAGCCGCAAATATCAGCTACACCTAGTGAAAACAATGGAGTGAATTGTTTGCCACTTACAACTCTCATTTAGCCAAAGATTAATAGGAAGTTTTCCTGTCTGAGCTTCACTTTGATGATAATACCTTTTGTGTCAAACACTGGGTGACTTGTCAATGAACTTATAATTCATAAAGACATTCATTTCGTCTGTTTACTCAGACTAAACAGATTTCAGTATTCTACTTGTACAAGTAAACATGAACGAAATGACTATTACAGTAAAACAAACTCTGCGTCTAGTAATGTTGGAATGAGCAATGATTACAAAACTACTTATGGCGTGATCAACCTCTGAGAATGCTTTTTGGTTTACATTTATTTTTTACTTTATTTTAAGATTTGAAATAACTCATGCTTAATGTTTAATATAACATTGACTTATGCTTAAAGTTTCAGTTCCTTTCATAAGAATGTGCATTAGCATTTCTAAAAAAGGCACTGTATTACTAAATTTTTAATAAATTGAGTACTGTATTTTTCAGACCATAAGACGCACCTATAATTTAGAGGAGCAAAATAGGAAAAAAATATATTTAGCATCAGACCCCAGATCAAACCCTCAATCTTTATCAGACCCCCAAATCAGACCCCCAATCTTTATCAGAAGCCAAATCCTCATCAGGCCCCAGTTCAAACCCCCAAATGAGGCCCCTAATCTTCATCAGACCTTAGGTCAGACCCAGTCTTCACCAGACCCCCCAATCCTCATCAGACCTCAGATTGGACCACAAAATCCGACTCCTATTCCTCATCAGACCTCAGATCAGACCCCCAAATCAGATTCCGATTCCTCATCAAACCCTCATCAGACCGCAGATAAGACATAAAATAAATGAACTTACCTCTCCTACTCTGGATGGCGTTGTCAGTCCAGAATATCTATTGCGCTCCTTCTGCACTCACCGCTCCCTGGTCCTCTGCTGGCGCCACACTGCACTGTAAACAGACCAGTCAACCAGTCAATGCTGCATCATCCGTTTTTGGCTCATACAGCTTTGAATTTGAAAAGTCCTTGAAGAAATGACAGCTGGGAGGTCATTGGTTATTATGAGCCACTGCTCCACTTTTCTACAGGATTCATCATGCTGCCTATATAATGAAACATTCACATTATCCTTTATGGAGAGCAAAAGCAAGTTATTTACAGAGTTACTCAACATTTTACAGATATTGTTTCTTGATGTATACTGTAAAGTGATGCTTAAATGTAAACCCAAGAATTCAGTTATTGAGACAAATGTTATATTGGCAGCCTTTGCCCACCGCTACCCCACTACTTTGGGTGGGCACAGGTGCCAATCCACTTATTCTGTGTTTGTCACAGCTCCAGGGCTCCAGCAGTGGGCCTAGGTGCCGGTGTCCTGTGTGTATATTGGGAATATTCGTCATTGAATGTTACCCCATACTGCAGTATGGGAAGGGTTGAACCCTTCTTTGGTTGTATGTGCAGCTACTAGGCTGTTTCTAATGTATTAATCAGTTTCTGCTATATATGCTGGGCTTTTTGTCTCATTCTCTGCCTGAGCAATGCGTTCACTAGCTTGCTAGATTCTGCAAAGGTGTGCTATATTTTGCTTGTCTGTCCGTGTTCTGGCATCTGCCTGATTCCCAGATTTTGACTCTCTGCTGCCTGACCTGACCCATTCTTGGTCACTGTACTGACCTTCGGACTACTTTCATGGATTTGCATGAACTCAGCTCAGCTGGTTACTGACTATAAGTTTGCCTGGTCCCTAAGTGCCTCACACTGGTGTCTCTGACCCCGTGGGCCAGCTGATCAGCCACCCACTGATTGCAACAACAACATTGTAATTTATAGTTTACAGCTAAGGATCCCAGCAAAGAAGTTTGCACATGTGACCTAGAAATCAAGCTAGTATGTAACTGTAAGTTTTACCTGAATTTTGTACACTAAAATTTTGGTGTGCTCCATTCACATTTTGTCTTGGAGCTCATGCACATGGCTGTATTATGTAACAATTGACAGGCACACTACCATCTGGAAATACACCTCCAAAAATGTATCATTTTATTTAAAATGCATATATAGCAATATATGAATAAATAAAGCAGAGAAAAAAAGAAAAACAGAAACCCCCCCAAAATAATAACATATACAATGTATGGATTAAAATACTTAAAAGAATATTAAAATAGTATATCAGAAGATGACATTATAGATAACTGTCGTATCTCTTTGTATGCTCCTTGTTATATGTCCGAATGGAAAATATTATGCCCAAATAGAAAATGAATATTAAGTTGTTAATTGTTAGTAATTGATTGCCCGGGTATTAGTAATATTGTTAATAAAATAATATAAATGTATCCAGAGTTATTGAGCTGGATATTACCACTCCTGAAGTTATACTGTGCTGCTGGGAATGAACACTGGTTTATGCCGCTTGTCTTAGTGTCCCACGTGCACGGTACTTTTCAGCTAGCAGAGACTCTCAATGCGCAGTCACACTCTCTGCAACGCTTTTCTCCTCACGTTTGTCATCGTGCTTGTTGGCTTGGAGCGCTGTAAGGTTTGTACTCGCTCCTGCATCATATCTATGCAACTGTCTGGAACTCCTGCTGTCTTAGGTATTTGAGGATAAATATTAATATTTGCCAAACATGTTTTAGAGATCACATGCTCCTTCCTCATGGAGTGAGAACATCTTTGCACATATAGAGGAGAATTTATCATGAGGGTAATATTTGAAGTCAGTTTTGCTTGAGTCTCATTGTGTACTTTGTGCCAAATTTAGAAAACGTTGCACGTTTTTTGATAGGTTGAAAGATGCGCCAAATGTAACACTTTTGACTAGAAATGCTTCTCCATTTTTATGCCACCCCCCTACTGAAGTTTTTTTTTAGCCTTTTTTTTTTAAAGTCTCAGTTAGAAATCTGGAGTGAAATAACCTAGCTAACTTTCCTACCCACTTTCAAAACTAAGACTACTTTCACACTCTCATCTGCATAAGTTCAGTCTGCATTCCGCTTTGGAGATGGACGTTTTGGTGTCCAACTGATGAAACTGAGCCAAATGGATCTGGCACAATAGAAGACGGATCCGTCTTGGCTATGTTACAGATAATTCAAACGGATCCATCTTGGCTATGTTCTGAACGGATGCAGACGGTTGTATTATCTGAACGATCCGTCCATGACAGATCCGCACAAAACGCGAGTGTGAAAGTAGCCTAAACTGAGTGGTGTAAAAAATGCAGAGTTGCAAAATGTTTGCGCAAATAAGACCAAAGGTTGCTAAACCAGAATTCTAGAGTGCAGGGTGTGATCATTTCACCCCATAGAGTCTAGAGCCTGCATGGTAGTTCCCATCAAATCCTCAAAATACATTACTCTCTTAATTCTAGTATATTTGCCATTTTGACTTAAACTATAGAATGCAGAAGGTCTTCTTCATCTGACTGCAGACACTGTGATGACTGGCACTTCAGAGATAGGGAGGTAATGGTAACAGCTTTGAACACAGACCTCATACAGCAAATTGTCAGCATTCTTAGCGCTGTATTTTAAGAGCCACAGAAAAGGTGTTGTTTTCAGATTCTTGCTTTAAGTGAAGACATGACACTGATGTAGCATTTTGACTCTTTTCCAAATGACCCTCCTGTTGAAGACATGGCATTTAGTACCACTTGAATCCAGGGGCACTGCTATCTGTGAACCTGTTGTGCAAGTGATGATAGCACAGTCTAAGCAATGCTATACATTTGTAATGCACCTTAGTTAAACTCTAAGGTCAATGGTAGGTCAACAATTGGGATTTCTGTAGCATTAAATACTAAATTGATACATATACAGTAGTATTACAAATGACGAGGCCCATCATTAGGAAAAGACAGTTTCTTTAACAATTAGGCATTAGATATTGGTGACTCAGGAAGAGAGTCCTATAAAGAGTGTTTCATTTAGTTTGATTCAAGCCCCTTTGTTTCTGATTGGCCCTGCGTTTTCTTGGTTGAATAAGTGGCGTATGAAATTTATTGGATTTATTTATGGATTTATGAATACTGGCGCTTCTAACTGCGGTCTTGATCTACTTAATGGTGGTGTGAAAGGTGTCAAATATCTTAAGAACCACATGCCTCTTTTTAAACTTGGTGGACCTTGGCAGGTACTTGTGCTAGAATCTAAAGCCTACGGCAATCTAGGAGCAGTTGTCAAGAAAACTGGCATCAGTAATCTGAATTTTGGCTTGTGCAGACCCCACCCCCTGCCCCCCATTCCCTGCCCACATTTTTTTCCAGAAAAAAGCCAAAAAAATCACCCCAGAAAGTTGGTGTTGAATGTTTAATATTTTGCACTGTAGACTTTTTATAAGCCTGTACACCACTCACTCCCCTGTTTGAGTAAGAGCGATCAGAAATGAAACGCTGTGGTGATCAGCTGAATGCTTGTACCCATTTGTTTTAGTGATGGGTGGAAATCTGAACACCTAGACTCCACCGATCACAACATCTAATATTTCAATATGACATGTCAATGTTCATTTAAAAAAATTATATGTACCCTACTAGAACTTATGGCTTGGATGGATAGTATATAAAAGGGCTTGTGCCACCATTAAATGTTATTTTAATATAATGAAGCATGAAGAACTACCAGTAGTTACTTTTGTAATTTCTTTTCTGTTAAAAAATTCTCCACTTGTGAGATATTCACTTTAAGGCCATAAGTTTCCAGCTCACCCTTCGATACCTTGTTCCTCGTGCATGGAACTCCCAGAGCAGGGTAACTTGACAGCAGATATCCCATAAAATCCACTTTTATTTGAATTAAAATAAAATGGTACAAGAACAGAGCCACAGTTTTATGCGTTTCGACACATAGTCTTACTCATAACCTAATCAGAAAGTGGTACAGCCTATTAATGGATAAATTACACTCTGATTAATACTCAAATATAAGGTCATGCCTATCATTAAGACCATTCACTGTTCTTCTATTCTTTGTATCACATCCTTTAATACGTATTTAGAAGATCCCCTTGATCTAAATCTGGAGTAAAAGTTCCTCTATTCCACTTAAAAAACTGCATCATCAGAGCAGTTGCAACGCACTCTGATTCCCTCATGCAGTGGGTGACATGAAGATGTTACTGCTTTAGATAATTCAATGTCTAAAAAGGGCATTTTTTATAAGCCAAATGATGAGTAAAATGCAAGTTCATTTGATTCTTATTTATGTAACGTACAAACTGTCAGTGGATTCCCAACACCAATATTAGGTCGTCAATAAATCTGCCCAACCACACAATGTGGGGCAGAAGAATATCGTCATCATTCATCAAATATAATTCCTCCCAATAGGCGATAGAATTTTTGTACCCATTGATGCTCCCCTCTTCTGAAAATAATATTCGCCATCAAAGGAAAAATAATTGTGGCCCTAAAGGAACTCCCCTGACATGCAAATGAACTCCTTCAAAGCTGGACTGTAGGTAGTGTACATGTAAGTGACGTTTTAAAGATAATAACCCTAGATGATGCGGAATGGCGGGGTATAAACCCATGACATCACATGTGACCCATCTATATCCCTCTCTCCATTTCATTTTGTTGACCAAATCCAATACATGTTTAGTGTTTCTGATAAAGCTTGGGATTTTCTGTACGAGGCTGGAGAAAATGATCAACCCAGGCTTTACGATAAACAGATGTGTCACTTAACAATTCCTAATTTTGTTGCTTATATAAGCCTGCATTGAGAACAGCCTTCTTTATCCGCATTTTTTATTCTGTGTTTTGTTTTAGTTCACAGAGTACCCCCCTCTCATATTTGGTCATGTTATCTTTGATTGAGCCCTTTTCTCTAATTTTACTGTTTAACGGCATTAAAACTCTCTCCACAAGTTCTTGAAACCTATCAAGGGTTGGCACTCTTGAATTTACCGGGTAAAAATCTGGATAAGGAGGCTTGAAATCCTATTTTAAACTATAATCAATATCTGATGATTCGCAATGCAGAGATTGTAACACTAAATTACCGTGTTGTTCCACCAAACTCAAAGGTTTCTCATTCAATTCCTATTTACACACCTGTAAATCATTATTATTCACTACCTTACTTCATTATAAGGGTGCCCCTTGTGTTAAATTTGTATAGTAATGTGCACGTCCGCTTATTGAGGTGGTCGCACATGCTCAGTTTCATCCTTTAACCGCCACCAGCCATATATTTTATTACTAATAGGTTTTGAGTCAGGGTTAAATAGGATCAGTAGTGGAGAAGGTAGTGCGCGGTATTTTGTATAATATTGATTGCAGCTTAGCACCCTCAGCAGCAGGTATTGCGGTACTGCTGTGGTACTGCAGCACACAACTTAGACTACTAAAATGACATATTTTATTAGACACTGTGACAGTTATAGGGAGAAAGCTGCAGATGAAAAGGACATGCCCCTGAAAAAGGACACAATTTATTGATGATATAATGGTTGGGCCCCATGAATAATTTCCTTTGGTGGTCCCAAGGAACCCCAGTCCGTCATTGTCTGGATCCGTGTGAGGTGCAGAGCTGGTTCTGGCTTCGTTACAAAGACATTGTCATGCACTATATTATATCTGCTTTACATATTTTATATCATGCATGTATATCCTGTAATACGGATTTTCCAGTGGATTTCCTGCATTGTAAAAGGTGAAATCTGTGACAATCATGTAACACAATGAACATATTGGGAATTTTGTGATTTTTAAAATCTCTTGCATTCTCTGAAATATTCAGATTGTTTACAAGGTTTTATATTAGTTATCCTCCAGTTCACAGCACTATATTTTATTATTTATATGATATTTATATGACTGTTGAAGTTTCCCATTTTGCCCTTGATAAAGCCTACATTTCAGTGTATTACTATTAACTGTGATTTTTTTTCTTTTTTCTCTGTCTGCCTCCAGGTATAGCTGCCCTACTGTGGGTCCCTGGAGAAATGTCACCTTTATCTCTATCATACACAAGAACACTATGGAATTTTTTTTATGCTCAGCATAAAACAAATGCTGGTTAATACTCCTTTTAACATACAAAAAGTTATGTTACTGCATTTTGGGATTTATATTAATTACACTTGTGGCCACTCCCCTACTTACTTTTCTCCTTTTAGTAAATCAAATTTTATCCCATGAATGTAAGCACGTAACTCGTAAGTAATTATTATTATGTTTTTACAGTACTGTGTGTTTTACTTTAATGGGTTGTTCAGCACTGTGATGAAATGGCCATCGGGCTGAGCTGCCTCTGCTAACAAAGCCCACTGACGAAAGTGTCATCGTGTCAGAAAAAGACTCTCCATTGAACACGTATTCATGGTGCGGTTCCAACTCTTTCTTGCCATATACCTTTTCTTAAACTTTAAAATGCCAGTATTCTAAAAATGATAAAGAATCTGGGCTACTATGCTGTTACATTTGCCTAACTATATTGGATATCCGCTGTAATTAGTGTTACGCAGGATGCATCTTAAAAGGGTTTTTCACGCTCCTTTTTGGGCTAAACCGCCAGCCCAGCATGGATGGACCTAGCAGGGAATCATACTTACCTGATCCCTGCCACTAAGTTCCAGCTCCTTTCCTCCCCAGCCGCTGCTGCAGATCTCTGGTCTCCTCATTTGCTGTGGATCAGGTTGGCGTTGCAGCCAATGAATGGACACCGCTGTGATGTGTCCCCCATGTGTTATGTCACTGGGCCACGTGAACCGTATCAAACTAGATGTTGATACGGGGAGACTGGAGATTTGCAGTGGTTGGGATCAGGTAAGTATGATTCCCTGTGTAGGTCTGGCCTCTCCAAAATGCACCCCGTTAACGACTCCATACATATTAAAGGGGTTCTCCCAGATTTAGATATTGATGACCGATCCTCAGGATAGGCCATCAATATGGTATCAGTGGGATCTTGACTCTTGGCACTCCAGCTGTTTGAGGAAGTCATGGCACCCACAAGAGCTCTGGTGAGCACCACAGCCTCCTTGCAGCTCAACAAGGACAGCGCCGTCTATTTGACGGCTGTGCTTGGTATCGCATCTTAGCTCCATTTCCTTAAATGGGGCTAGTTTGCGCTTAAGCTATGTGACCGATGTACGGTGATGTCACTGGCCTCGGAAAAGGCCTAAGTGCTAACAGAGTGGCTTAGCTTCTTCATACAACTGATTGTCGGTGGTACAAGTAGTCGGATCCCTGTCAATGACATATTGATGATCTATCCTGAGAACAGGCCATCAAATATGTAAATCCTGAAGAACCCAATTAAAATATTGTCTAATATAGTGTGGTTTACAGTCTAATATGTGAGCACCTGACTTTCTTCTGACATGATCCGGATTTTAAGGCCCAATCCTTCTGCTCTCTAGGAGATAATCCACTGCCAGAGCTGTCTGTCAGTGTCTTTCTCTCCACTACCTATTGAGAACACATGCATACTCAGCGAATTGGGCTTGTATATGTATGGAGAGACGGAGACATAGCTGCTGGCTGAACAAGTGTTTGGCCTACAGCTTTTGGAAGGAGTATGTGCATCTTTATGGAATTTTGCCTACTGTGTGATGATACTAAGACATTGTATGGCACTGTTATTTCGGCAGTGTACAGTAATTATTTTGTCAGTGTGTGGTGGCAATGGTACTATATGAAACTGTTATTTAGCAACATACCATACAATGCTGGTGGTTCAACACCTTGTATAGTAATTTGCATACTGTAAGGCTGTATTAGGCTGAGTTCACACTTGAGTTATCCGTCAGCCATGTTTGGGCACTATATTACACTGGATGTTGGGGGAGGGAAGGACCACTAATAGAAAGGTCACAGTGGACCCCAGTCAACCCATGACTGGCCCTGTTGTTATGACATATTGTACTGCTCTCTGTGCAGGCTCAGACTGGCCCACAGGTGAACAGGTGAATTCCCTGGAGGGCCCCTGAGCAAGGTGGGCCCCTAGTCCCATAGCAGCACATGCAGTAGACTGGCTGAACTACACATAGATAGGCAGCATACGGCACCTCAACCAGCCTATATACAGTGGCTAGGAATGAGTGAATTAAACATCCAAAGTCGATTCGTATAAAACTTTTCTAGAATACTGTATGGAGCAGGAGCGAGTAGTAAGAGGAGGTCCTCCTCTTTTCTTTTCATTTGCCCCCCATTGCCTATTTTTACACACACATATATAAATATATACAGTACAGACCAAAAGTTTGGACACACCTTCTCATTCAAAGAGTTTTCTTTATTTTCATGACTATGAAAATTGTAGATTCACACTGAAGGCATCAAAACTATGAATTAACACATGTGAAATTATATACATAACAAAAAAGTGTGAAACAACTGAAAATATGTCATATTCTAGGTTCTTCAAAGTAGCCACCTTTTGCTTTGATTACTGCTTTGCACACTCTTGGCATTTTCTTGATAAGCTTTAAGAGGTAGTCACCTGAAATGGTCTTCCAACAGTCTTGAAGGAGTTCCCAGAGATGTTTAGCACTTGTTGGCCCATTTGCTTTCACTCTGCAGTCCAGCTCACCCCAAACCATCTCGATTGGGTTCAGGTCTGGTGACTGTGGAGGCCAGGTCATCTGGCGCAGCACGCCATCACTCTCCTTCATGGTCAAATAGCCCTTACACAGCCTGGAGATGTGTTTGGGGTCATTGTCCTGTTGAAAAATAAATGATGGTCCAACTAAACGCAAACCGGATAGAATAGCATGCCGCTGCAAGATGCTGTGGTAGCCATGCTGGTTCAGTATGCCTTCAATTTTGAATAAATCTCCAACAGTGTCACCAGCAAAGCACCCCCACACCATCACACCTCCTCCTCCATGCTTCACGGTGGGAACCAGGCATGTAGAGTCCATCTGTTCACCTATTCTGCGTCGCACAAAGACGGGTGGTTAGAACCAAAGATCTCAAATTTGGACTCATCAGACCAAAGCACAGATTTCCACTGGTCTAATGTCCATTCCTTGTGTTCTTTAGCCCAAACAAGTTTGTTCTGCTTGTTGCCTGTCCTTAGCAGTGGTTTCCTAGCAGATATTCTACCATGAAGGCCTGATTCACACAGTCTCCTCTTAACAGTTGTTCTAGAGATGTGTCTGCTGCTAGAACTCTGTGTGGCATTGACCTGGCCTCTAATCTGAGCTGCTGTTAACCTGCGATTTCTGAGGCTGGTGACTCGGATGAACTTATCCTCCGCAGCAAAAGTGACTCTTGGTCTTCCTTTCTTGGGGGCGGTCCGCATGTGAGCCAGTTTCTTTGTAGCGCTTGATGGTTTTTGTGACTGCACTTGGGGACACTTTCAAAGTTTTCCCAATTTGTCGGACTGACTGACCTTCATTTCTTAAAGTAATGATAGTCACTCGTTTTTCTTTACTTAGCTGCTTTTTTCTTGCCATAATACAAATTCTAACAGTCTATTCAGTAGGACTATCAGCTGTGTATCCACCTGACTTCTCCATAACGCAACTGATGGTCCCAACCCCATTTATAAGGCAAGAAATCCCACTTATTAAACCTGACAGGGCACACCTGTGAAGTGAAAACCATTTCAGGTGACTACCTCTTTAAGCTCATCAAGAGAATGCCAAGAGTGTGCAAAACAGTAATCAAAGCAAAAGGTGGCTACTTTGAAGAACCTAGAATATGACATATTTTCAGTTGTTTCACACTTTTTTGTTATGTATATAATTCCACATGTGTTCATTCATATTTTTGATGCCTTCAGTGTGAATCTACAATTTTCATAGTCATGAAAATAAAGAAAACTCTTTGAATGAGAAGGTGTGTCCAAACTTTTGGTCTCTATTGCAGACAGTTACAACCACTGTTACCTCATGTACCTCACATAGTGACCATAATATATAACCACATATATCTGTACATCCTGCATTTATTGTACAGTATAATAGATGTAGTGGACACAGGTATGTAGTATGTACCCAACAGTGTACTGATATGTGAGGTACGAAGTATGATAGATACAGTATGTACAGATATATAGTAGATACAGCAGTGTATTTGATATGTGCGGTACGAGGTATAATAGATACAGTATGTACAGATATATCGTATATACAGCAGTGTACTGATATGTGAGGTATGAGGTATAATAGATACAGTATGTACAGATATATAGTATATACAGCAGTGTATTTGATATGTGAGGTACGAGGTATAATAGATACAGTATGTACAGATATATAGTATATACAGCAGTGTACTGATATGTGAGGTATGAGGTATAATAGATACAGTATGTACAGATATATAGTATATACAGCAGTGTATTTGATATGTGAGGTACGAGGTATAATGCAGTAGATACAGTATGTACAGATATATAGTATATACAGCAGTGTACTGATATGTGAGGTCCGAGGTATAATAGATGTAGTGTGTACAGATATATAGTATATACAGCAGTGTACTGATATGTGAGGTACAAGGAATAATAGATGTAGTATGTACAGATATATAGTATATACAGCAGTGTACTGATATGTGAGGTACAAGGTATAATAGATGTAGTGTGTATAGATATATAGTATATAAAGCAGTGTACTGATATGTGAGGTACGAGCTGTAATTTATATCTCATACCTTACATATCAGTACACTGCTGTTTACACTATATACCTGTACACACTACATCTATTATACCTTGTACCTCACATATCAGTACACTGCTGGCCAGGAACGGGTAGTGTGAGGGGTTATGATGGGGATAAATTTAGATTCTTGCTATGGGGCCCAGTGACCTCTACGTACGCCCCTGACTATATATGTATAAAAAATTAGGTAGGTGAGCAACCTACCCAGTTTATTATTATAGAAGCATTGGTTGGCTGAGATGACTTCTAGGTACTGGGATATGCCAGACAGTATCCACTTTCCAAGTGACCATAATTCATTTTACTGGTGGGCCCTAGGCACCTCAGTCCGACACAGTCTCTGTGTGTATATTTCATGTGTATATGGTAACTATATATATACCAATGTTTATTCGTACTGCTTCAGAATGAAGACAAGTGTTTCTAATGCCATAGGCCTGAATCTACTATCTGCAGTTATGTTTCTAAGTTCTACACATGGTAGCTTTAAAACAAGTGTATACAGAAGAAAAGCTAATGAGTTCCGGGGCTCTTTTTTAATCTGTGTAGCCCCACCAGCATAGCAGAGGGGGAAGTAACAGATTTTAGGAACATTCAAATCATACAAATGGGCTAACTGGCAAAGATACAATTACAATTATTTATAAGAAATGAGTATATAGTTTGTGGTGTTCTGTATACCTCAACCTAAATATTACACAGGACATATATTCTGGGAGAGGGTTCACCAGTATGTGCCCATTAACGGCGAGTACATTTGACAGCTTAGAGCTCTCATATCCTGTTTGGCATTCACTTTCCTCTTCTAGGAAAACAATTGCATTGTGAAAGTTAATAACCTCTTATGCGTTTAGCCAAGAGAATAAGTTCAGCGCGTTCTCCGAGCCAAGGCCTGGTAACGGGCTGATCTAGTGTCACATATCTAAGATAGAGGGAGTGGATAAATTATGCTTGGAATGCTAGATCCACACTGTCTGCAAGTGGTACAAATCACGCTACACCTATAGGCAGCTGTCAGAGATACAGGTAATAGTTATTTCAGGCCTATGGTGAACATGAGGAGAAAAGCAACTAAGAGAGAACAGATCCATAGGGTTCTGATGCCATGAGGGCTATTTGTGGATGAAATACAAATAAAAATACCAGCCGTTGGTTCCAATACGGTGCGTCGCGAGTTCCAATTGTGAAGTGGGTACTGTTCACATATACAATTGCGTTTGTTCAAATGGACCGCGCTGCTCCAGAGCAAACAGAAAGATCCTCCCTTTCAAATCCCCATGGACTTCCTTGGATATGGGAAAGCGTATAGGTCATCTGGATTCACCTTCCCGTTGTGAACCTTTATGAGAGATCAAGGTTGCCACAAATAGTGAAGTACGATCACAAGGGTTGAACTGCAAAGTTTTATTATACTTACAGGATAAAAGAAGGTAACAGGCAGTGTATATAAGTCAATCACCCGACCCCTGATGAAAGCGAAAACCCGGGTCGGGTGATTGACTTACCGTATATACACTGCCTGTTACCTTCTTTTATCCTGTAAGTATAATAAAACTTTGCAGTTCAACCCTTGTGATCGTACTTCACTATTTGTGGCAACCTTGATCTCTCATAAAGGTTCACAACAGGAAGGTAAATCCAGATGATCTGATCGCTTTCCCATATCCAAGGAAGTCTGTGGGGATTTGAAAGGGAGGATCTTTCTGTTTGCTCGGGAGCAGCGCGGTCCATTTGAACAAACGCTATTTGTGGATGGCATGGAGTGTAGTAGGGTGCTAGGCTAGGGTGCACATCTTTCTGCTATCAACGTGTATGGGCGTCTTGAACGTCATTAATTCAATATAAATTATTTCAAGCACAGGACAGAGTTTTAGTATAGAGCATGCCCACAAGACTACATTCATTCTTCTGAACGTGTGCACCATTTGATAGTAAAGCATTGTTCACTTGTCATCTTAACGGATTGTAATTATGATAAGAACATGAGGAAAGGAGAAGAGATACCATTTCCTTTGACGGCTAGTGGTCTTGTAATAAAATTTTTTTTTTTTTAAAGACCCCTTTTACACCAGTGTATTTAATGGTTGTATTAATTCTGTATTTGCAAAGTCCTTACAGAAGCATTCTGATTTTTTTTTTTTACTGCTGCCTCTGTTTGAATGCTACATAGGACATAGAGAAGAACTGATCTTACCTGTCGCTATAATAATATAGAATTATAAGCTCTGTTTCCAGTTGTCATCGCCCCATGTAACCCCTATTCTAACCACCCAATTTACACAGTGTATTAGGCTAGTTTTACACTAGCAGTAAATTCTTCCGGCAGGCTGTCTCAACAGACGAAGACATCGTATCCGGAATAGCTGGAAGAGACCAGACCACTGTCAGGCCACATTTACTATAACGGGACTCGCCGTGGATCTGGCCTGTTTCCAGCATTAGTGCCGGGATCGGATGTAAGAGCCTACTGGAAGAATTTACTGCTGGTGTGAAACTACCCTTAGTATGGACCTGACATTGAGATTGTCATAGGAATGCATAGAGAACCTAACTTCTTGTCCACTCTAAAGATGCTGTGGGACTTGGCTGATCAGAGCAGGCATGTGGAAATGGCCGCTGGTATTTGAGCATATAATTCCACGTTATAGTGATTATTGCACTACCCTATGTCTTGTAGTATTCAAATGAGGGCAACAATAAAAAAAATGGTGGTTCTTTAACCCCTTCTGGACGCAGTGATTTTCCATTTTTGCATTTTCATTGTTCGCTACCTGCCTTCCTGGAGCTATAACTTTTTTATTTTCCTGTTCACATTGCCGTATGGTTGCTTGTTTTTAGTGGGACAAATTGCACCTTCAAATGTCACCATTTAATATGGCACACGATGTAGTAGAAGGCGGGCAAAAAAAAATTCCAAAATGGGGTGAAATTTGAAAATAAACTTTCCGACACAGCTTTACAGGTTATGTTTTTATGGTGTTCAGTATTCAGTAAAACGAAAAAGTGATTTTCAATCTCCAGGTCAGTACAATTATGGTGATACCACATATGTGTAGGTTTTCTTGCATTTTAAAAAAGAAACCTTTTTATAGTTATGTCTACAGGGATGTGTGAGTGCAGATGCCGTGGTCATATTTGATCATGGCATCTGAGAGGTTAAATGTCCGCGATTAGCATTACCACCAATCACAGACATTAGCCGCCAGTGTCTGCTGTATAAAGCAACAGGCACCTGCTAGCTATGTGGCTCCCCCCGCTCTGTAGTGGGCATCATCTTTAAAGACCCAACATCCAACATTGCAAAAGGGTTAAAATGTACCTATCATTAAAGGGAACCTGTCATCAACTTTATGCTGACCTCACTGAGGGCAGCATAAATTAGTGACAGAAATGCTGATCTCAGCGGTGTGTCACTTATGAGCTCAAAGTAAGTGGTTGCTGAGAACCAGCATCATAAGCATTGAGCTCAGGCCTTGAAAAGAGTCAAATCTACCTGAGAAGAGTCCTGGTTATTCATAATCTCCTGCCCTCTCACCCATCTGCTGATGATTGGCAGTTCTCTCCTAGAGAGAAAGGGAGAAAACTAGGTAGAAGACTGTCAGTCATCAGCAGGTGGGCAGGGAGAGCAGGAATTCATGTATGACCAGGACTCTTCTCAGGTGGCCGTGACTCTTTTCCAGGCCCAGTCTGAAAAGATTGTGATGTTGGTTCTCGGCAACCACTTACTTTTAACTTATAAATGACAGACCGCTAAAATCAACTCACCTGTCTCTACTTTATACTGCTGTTGGTATGGGCAGCTTAACGTTGATGACAGGTTCCCTTTAATACTATTTTGCATACATTATTAGCATGTCATTAGTACTATTTTGCATATACTAGTAGTACATGTGAATATATGACAAGGTTCAGAACCATTTACATTCACTACAAAATCTCTGTAGTATGAAACCATAAATACTAAAGAGATAATACCTTCAGCAGTTTCTCTCTATCTCAGTGTTTGCATGAGACTCGTGCTGTGAGAGGGGAGAGGGAGCAGTGCTACTCTTACATCACTCTAGAAAAAGCCAGACCAATTATTACAGCTACAATATATACAAGAAAATTAACATTTACAGAAAAGATGCAGAGGCTACTCAGGTCTGGCTGCACTGCATCTAACACATGTCTATGGTTGCTTAAGGATTGTGATTTTCATTATATTTTTTTGTAACAATAAGTGTTTTTGTTTTTTTGAACCTGAAAAAAAAAAAACTGGCAGATCTTCAAAACCAGAGCAGAGAACAATACAAACATAAATACAGGTATAATTATGGACAGAACAATCAAAGTACAAGGTACAAATCATCCATTTTTTATTAGTTTTATGCTTTGCCATATCACATGCCTAGTTAACATTGTTGGATAAATTAAAAGGTTTTTCCAGAACCTACTTTGTTATGACCTATCTTTAGAATGGGTCATCAGTATCAGATCAGCCGGGGTCCTGCATTTCAGAAACTCCGGCACTGGAACCAAGCACCAAAATTACAAAGCTTCATCTATTCAAATGGTGCCTGCTTCTGGCGTCATAGCTTTTGAAGACAGTTGATGAGTGGGGGCTGCCATTAGACAGACCCCTCTAATCTGTTATTGATGACCTATCCTAAGCATAGGTCAACAATCAGGGGCGGACTGTGAACTTAAAGTGGCCATGAAAAAATAAAATAAAAGTGGCCTCATTTTATAGGCAGTTCCAAATTAACAGAAGGTGGGGCAACACAAGTAGGCGGGGTCAACAATACCATAGTGCAAAACAGCATGCCGCAAAACAGCAACAGTGTGTGTCATCCACAGATCCCCAATAACAGTGTCATCCACAGATCCCCCATAACAGTGTCATCCACAGATCCCCCCATAACAGTGTGTCATCCACAGATTCCCCATAACAGTGTCCTCCACAGGTCCCCCATAACAGTGTGTTATGCACAGATTCCCTTATAACAGTGTGTCATCCACCGGTCCCCCATAAGTGTGTCATCCACAGATCCCCCATAACAGTGTGTGTCATCCACAGATCCTCCATAACAGTGTTTGTCATCCACAGATCCCCCATAACAGTGTCATCCACAGATCCCCCATAACAGTGTCATCCACAGATCCCCCCATAACAGTGTGTCATCCACAGATCCCCCCATAACAGTGTGTCATCCACAGAATCCCTCATAACAGTGTGTCATCCACAGGTCCCTCATAAGTGTGTCATCCACAGATCCTCCATAACAGTGTTCTCCACAAATCCGCCATAACAGTGTCATCCACAGATCCCCCATAACAGTGTGTCATCCACAGATCCCCCATAACAGTGTCAGCCACAGATCCCCATAACAGTGTGTCATCCACAGGTCCCCCATAAGTGTGTCATCCACAGATCCTCCATAACAGTGTTCTCCACAGATCCCCCATAACAGTGTCATCCACAGATCCCCCATAACAGTGTCATCCACAGATGCCCCATGACAGTGTCTCATTAACAGACCGCCAATAACAGTGTCATCCACAGATCCCCCATAACAGTGTCTCATTCACAGACCCCCCCATTAGTTTAAAACCCACCCAAAGTATCTTTTGGTTAAAAAAATTTTTTTCCTTATTTTCCTCCTCAAAAACCTAGGTGTTTCTTATGGGCAGGTGTGTCATATAGGGCGAAAAATACAGTAATATTATTTCCTGTTAGATTCTATGTGGCCGGCGACGCAGACTCTGCCAGGTCCGCAATCGCACCGGCTGCTGCCGTTGTGCTGGTATAATTACGCAATGCTATGGGGCTGGTATGTAATTTCTTCCAGGGCTGGTTTTTATCCCTAATCTGGCCCTACACGGAGCCGCCTATCTTTGGGAGCACTCGAGCTCCCAATGCCTTCCACAGCGACAGATTCTTAAGGGGGTGACAGAACTGGAACCAGGAGACGTTTTAAAGGGAACCTGTCACCGGGATTTTGTGTACAGAGCTGAGGACATGGGCTGCTAGATGGCCGCTAGCACATCCGCAATATCCAGTCCCCATAGCTCTGTGTACTTTTATTGTGTAAATAAAACTATTTGATACATGTGCAAATGAACCTGAGATGAGTCCTGTACGTGACTCATCTCAGGGACAGGACTCATCTCGGGTTCATTTGCATATGTATCAAATCAGTTTTTTCACACAATAAAAGCACATAGAGCTATGGGGACTGGATATTGCGGATGTGCTAGCGGCCATCTAGCAGCCCATGTCCTCAGCTCTGTACACAAAATCCCGGTGACAGGTTCCCTTTAAGAACAGGAATTCTCTATAGGAATTAGAGCCTTCCCTCTCCATAGGTAAGTACCTGTATTTTTTTTCGTTTCAGTATTGCTTTAAGATCGGAGAAAAGTACCAGGCAATTAAAATTACTTACTACAGCAGACAAGTCCTCAGTATCTGGCACCAGTGGGGATCGCCTGATGCCAGATAAATGTGCTTGCCTGTTGCTGGAGCAATAGGCCAAAAAAGCAAAAATCTCCCCCCAAAAATACTCACCCAGCCTCGGCAAAATTAGTGATGGCTTGGTAAAAGGCACATGGTAGCCCGCCTGGAGTTTTTCAAAAGGCATCTAAAGGACTCTCAGATCATCAGAAATAAAATTCTCTGGTCTGATGAGACAAAGATTGAAGTCTGGTTTGAATACAAGGTGTCACGTTTAGAGGAAACCAGGCACCGCTCATCACCAGGCCAAACCAATACCATCCCTACAGTGAAGCATGGTGGTGGCAGCATCATGCTGTGGGGATGTTTTTCAGGGGCAGGAACTGGGAGAATTGTCAGGATAAAGGGAAAGATGACTGAAGCAATGTACAGAGACATCCTGGATGAAAAATATCTGTCAAACATGATTATAAATAGATAATTGTGGAACAAAAAATATATATAATAGTATGAAATTACACCTGACCTTATGCTTACACAGTTGCTGTCACTACTGGGAACCTCCTATGTTTTTTATTTGCTTATTACAGAATGTCTTCTTCTATAAAACCTTCTGGAGCAGAGTTCAGAAAAAGAAGAAAGTTGAGGGAAGAGGAATCAAGTAAGAGTTCTCAAAAATTGCAAAAATGGCTACAGCCAAGCAAAGGTACAGACACAGATTCAGAAGCAGGAGCAAGTTCAAGTTCCAGAGAGCCAACCTCAACTGCTACAGAGATTGGTTGCAGTCCTACAGATCCACATTTTGGTTTTTCCACTGAAACGGCAGAAAGTCCGGAGTACAATGTGTCAGAAAGTGAACAGATTGAAGGTGAAGAATGCTTGCAAGAAGCTGAATACACATCGGCAATACCAAGTGAACTCATGCCCGAAGAAATGGCAGCTGAAGAGCCCAGCAGGATGACGTTTAACTTAGGCCTCTTTCACACTTTCGTTGTTAGGATCCGGCGTGCACGTCCGTCTCTGGAAATGCCCGCCGGATCCGTAACAACGCAAGTGACCTGAAAGCATTTGAAGACTGATCAGTCTTCAAAATGCTTTCAGTGTTACTATGGCAGCCAGGATGCTATTAAAGTCCTGGTTGCCATAGTAGTAGTGGGGAGCAGGGGAGCGGCATACTTACATTCCGTGCGGCTCCCGGGGCGCTCCAGAATGACGTCAGAGCGCCCCATGCGCATGGATCACGTGATCCATGTAATCACGTGATCCATGCGCATGGGGCGCCCTGACATCACTCTGGAGCGCCCCGGGAGCCGCACGGACTATAAGTATACTGCTCCCCCGCTCCCCACTACACTTTACCATGGCAGCCGGGACTTTAGCGTCCTGGCTGCCATGGTAACCATTCAGAAAAAGCTAAACGTCGGATCCGGCGATGTGTCGAAACAACGTTTAGCTTAAGGCCGGATCCGGATTAATGCCTTTCAATGGGCACAAATTCCGGATCCGGCCTTGCGGCAAGTGTTCAGGATTTTTGGCCGGAGCAAAAAGCGCAGCATGCTGCGGTATTTTCTCCTTCCAAAAAACGTTCCGGTCCTGAACTGAAGACATCCTGATGCATCCTGAACGGATTTCTCTCCATTCAGAATGGATGGGGATAAAACTGATCAGGATTTTTCCGGCATAGAGCCCCGACGACGGAACTCTATGCCGGAAAACAAAAACGCAAGTGTGAAAGAGCCCTTAAATGATCCACCCTCATGGCCTGATATCACAGACAAAATTCTATGTTATTTAATAGCACAGGGCCCACATCAAGGAATCGATGAAGATTTTGGAAGATCTCAGTTCCAAGAAGGGCGTACATTCTATCCCAGTTGGTTTATAAAACATCTACCTGGTGGTAGGAAAATTGACCGTGCATGGTTGATATACTACAAAACATCAAATGCAGTGTTTTGTTTTCCATGTATCTTTTTCGGAAAGCACAATTTTTCAATAACGAATCCAAAAAAAGTTTTTTCTGATTGGAAAAACCTAAACCCACGTATCCCCACACATGAAAATTTAGCAGAGCATCGGACCAACTATTATAAATGGAAAGTAATGGAAAAGAACATGAAAACCGGACAGCTTTTTGACAGCACTATAGAGAAAATGGTTTTGACTGGGAAACAAAAGTGGCGAGATGTCTTGAAGTGCATTTTGGATGGAATTTTGTTTTGTGCAAAAAACAACCTTGCACTCAGAGGTTCTGAAGATATTATTGGAAGTCCACACGCTGGAATATTCCTTGATCTCATGGAGGTAATAAGTCATCATAACATGTCACTGAAAGAGAAGATTGAGACTCATCAGAAGTGCTGTGTCAATTACCTTTCAAGAAAAATTCAAAACGAATTTATCAGTATTTTGGGGGATACAGTCCGCTCTCAAATCATTAATAGAATAAAGGAAGCTAAATTTTTTTCAATTCTTTTTGACTGCACTCCTGATATATCCCATCAGGAACAAATGAGCGAAATAATCCGTTATGTTACAGTTGTGAATGGAAAGGTGACAATAGAAGAGAGTTTTATCGAATTTATCCACACTAAGGAAAAAACTGGAAGTGAATTAGCTTCTGAGATAATGAACAAGCTACAGACTGATGGACTCGAACTTAAAGATGCACGAGGGCAAGGCTATGACAATGCAGCCAACATGGCAGGAAAATATAATGGAGTACAAGCAAGACTTCTTCAGGAAAATGAATATGCTAAATTTGTTCCATGTGCAGCACATAGTAATAATTTGGCAGGGGTACATGCAGCATCTGTGAACCCTGACATTAAAACAGTTCAAAGAATTTTTACTTTTTTCTCCAGTTCCACAGCTCGCTGGGAAGTACTTATGAAGCATGTTAAAACTACTGTAAAAGGCCATACCGATACTCGATGGTCATCCAGAGCAAGTGCAGTGAAGGCTTTGTATACACAGATCACTGAAATATGTGAATCACTCACAGACATTGCGGAAAATTCAGCAAATCCAGATTCAGTTTCAACGGCAGAAAGTCTGGTGATGCAAGTGGACTATGGTTTCCTGTGCAAACTTTTTGTTTGTAACAGAATCTTGGGTCATGTCGACATAGTAAATCAAGCCATACAGGCCAAAGGCGTTTCTGTGTTGCAGGCTTCAAAAATGATTGACGGTTTAAGAGAAACCTTTCAAGAAATGAGGAATATTGATTTTCAGGAAGTATACCAGTATGCTTCAGAGGCATGTGGAAAACTTGACATCCCTGCAATGTTTCCTCAAAAAAGGCAAAGAAAAAAAAAAACAAAGCACCTTATGAATCCCCTGATGAAGGAGCCAATCTGACTTCTGAGGACAACTTCCGAATTACTGTAAAACAGGTTTTTGATATTTTCTAACTATTTTCTATCATTTCTAACTTAACTTGGAAATCAAAAGCACTAATGGAAACATCCCAAGATTTTGAGTTTCTTTTTTGTCCTGCACTTTTTACACTGTATATGGCGGAGTTACAGAAGGCTGCTTCCAATTTGGCTCTGATCTGAAGTATAACAAAGACTTAGATGCCATAGAGCTGTCTTCAGAAATTGAAAGCTTTAGGTTTCAGGTGCAAGCCATGCAAGCTATGTCAGCAACAGTTATTGATATCTGTCAAATGATCTATGATTATTCACTGTCAGCTTGCTATCCAAATATTGAAGCGGCGTTGCGTATATTTCTGACTCTACCTGTCACTGTAGCATCATGTGAAAGAAGTTTCAGCAAGTTAAAACTTATTAAAAACTATTTACGCTCCAGTATGGAACAAGAGAGACTTTCAAATCTTGCCATTCTTTCCATTGACTAGGCAATGGCAAAGCAAATTGACTTTGAAAAGGTGATTGACCAATTTGCTTCAATGAAGGCAAGAGAAATTGCACTGTAATTTACACCCGTATCAGTTTTGCACTTGGAATTTTGCTCTCACTCCTTTGGAGATAAATTACGACAAAACTATACAGTTTTTGATGCAAAACTTGCTAGTTTTAATCTGTCTTATTGACAGAATTATGTTTATTTATATTATGTGGTTATTGTCCTATATGACTTGTTTTTGCGCTTCATTTCTATCTTTATATGGATCTAAAGAGGTTGTGCATTTATTCACAGCTATAGTTAATTGGTACATTAAACTGCGCATACTTATGTGTGATTACAACAACAGTAAGTATTTAGTAAAGACTCCACAAGTTGGGGGGCGCACTTGGGCAGCTCAGCCTCTGTTGGTGGTGGACCTTGTCTGTTGGTGGTGGACCTTGTCCCAGCCCTGGGCGGCACAACATTTGTAACCAGGTTTATCATTGCGACTTTTTTGTAATAAGTGTACTCCAGTTCCCTGGTGGCATACAAACTGATGATACCTCTACTTAATAAGATTAGACTTCACCATACAGGACTGGTGCAAGTATTTTTGCCACCCTAGGCAAAAGCTAATTTTGCTGCCCCCCCTTAACCCACCCCTTTTTTTGTCAGCCATCTATTTATACAGACTGTATCCTTCATTGTGGTAAGGCTACGTTTTCTCCCTACAGCTACATACCATGTCATCCACAGATCCCCATCAGTGTCATCCACAGATCCCCATCAGTGTCATCCACAGATCCCATAAGTGTCATCCACAGAGCCCCATCAGTGTCATCCACAGAGCCCCATAAGTGTCATCCACAGATCCCCCTCAGTGTCATCCACAGAGCCCATAAGTGCCATCCACAGATCCCCATCAGTGTCATCCACAGATCCCCATCAGTCAGTGGCGTTGCGAGGGGGGTGCGGGGGGTGCGGTCCGCACCGGGTGACACCAGTCTGATGGGGTGTGGGGTGTCACCAGGGGCGGACTGACTATTGGCAGAGCACGCGACGGAGATGAGCGCTTGCATTGCGCTCATCTCCGTGCGGAGCAGCAGCAGAGGAGGGAGGCGTGTCCTCTCCCTGTTCCTCTGATAGGCTGCCAGCACTAGGCCGGCAGCCTATCAGAGGCCGGCTCCGGCGGCGCGATGAGCGTCATCGCGCCGCCGAGCTGTACAGCTCGAGACACAGGCTGGAAGAGGCCTGCATCGCATCGCTGGAGGTAAGTACAAGTGTTCTTTTTTTTTTTTTTTTTTTTTTGGGGCTACTGGCACTAAAGGGAACTACTGGCACTTAAAGGGGCTACTGGCACTTAAAGGGGCTACTGGCACTTAAAGGGGCTACTGGCACTTAAAGGGGCTACTGGCACTTAAAGGGGCTACTGGCACCTACAGGGAGCTACTGGCACTAAAGGGGCTACTGGCACTAAAGGGACAGCTACTGGCACTAAAGGGGCTACTGGCACTTAAAGGGACAGCTACTGGCACTAAAGGGGCTACTGGCACATAAAGGGGCTACTGGCACTAAAGGGGGCTACTGGCACTTAAAGGGACAGCTACTGGCACTAAAGGGGCTACTGGCACATAAAGGGGGCTACTGGCACATAAAGGGTGCTACTGGCACTAAAGGGTGCTACTGGCACTAAAGGGTGCTACTGGCACTAAAGGGTGCTACTGGCACTAACGGGGGCTACTGGCACATAAAGGGGGCTACTGGCACATAAAGGGGGCTACTGGCACATAAAGGGGCTACTGGCACATAAAGTGGGCGGCTACTGGCACATAAAGTGGGCGGCTACTGGCACATAAAGTGGGCGGCTACTGGCACATAAAGTGGCGGCTACTGGCACATAAAGGGACGGCTACTGGCACATGAGGGGGCCTAATGGCACATGAGGGGGCCTAATAGCACATGAGGGGGCCTAATGGCACATGAGGGGGCCTAATGGCACATAAGGGGAGATGGCTACTGGCACATATGGGAGGCTACTGGCACACAATAAGGGGGGCTACTGGCACATGGGGGAGGCACAAGAGAGGCACTTATTACTAGCACATGTGGTGGCATGGAGAGGCACGTGTTACTGGCACATTATTATGGGGCACTATGTGCGCCTCAATCCTGGGGGTGAGAAAAGAGAAATGATGGGGACAATCACAAAATGTCTGTTTGTGCCATGGAGCCTGGAGGGGAAGAAAGGGGGTGACATGATGAGGGGACAATGATGAAGAGAGGGACAATGTTGGAATCTGTGCCATGGGGGGGTGACATCATGTACCCCCTGGCACAGTCAGACTTCAACATTGTCCCTCATCATGTCACCCGTCACCCCCGATGGTACAGACTCCAACATTTCCCCATTGGGGATCATAAAGGATCGGAGCTGACGGCTGACATGGGGGCATGATGGATGGGGGCTGACGGCTGACACGGGGGCTGATCTGAGGTGTGATTAACATTAGTGGTCTGACCTGAGGTATAGTGGAGAATATTGTTTCTTATTATACTCCTCTAAAACCTATGTGTGTGTTATAGTCTTATAGGGCGAAAAGTACAGTCTTCAAGCGATTGAAGCATAGCGAAGATACCAGGACCACACAGAGGAGAAGCCAGCTGCTGCACACAGGACCAGGTGAGCTGCGGGCGGGGGGTCGCCAAGATGTAGCTTGAGCTTGCACCGGCCCAGGTCACGTCACTCACACAGGCACAGCACAGCCTGAACCAGCCCAGACTTGTTGCTGATGTTAATGGATGCTATAACATTGCACCATCCTTCTGAACATACACCTCATGATCCTGGAGCTGTGCTGTACAGTGGCCGCCGAGCTCTACAGCACAGCTCCAGGATCATGAGGTAAGGCGGATGACAGATGTGTATGTTCAGAAGAATGGTGCAATGTTATAGCATTCATTAACATAACAGCAGCAATTCCTCTTTAGTTATATGTGAAGACACTTCGTACACACCGGACTGTAAGTGAATTAATAACTAAGGCCCCTTTCACACTACCGTTGTGAGGATCTGGCGTGCACTTCCGTCGCCGGAAATGCCCACCGGATCCGTCACAACGCAACACACCTGAAAACATTTGAAGACTGATCAGTCTTCAAAATGCTTTCAGTGTTACTATGGCAGCCAGGACGCTACTAAAGTCCCGGCTGCCATGAAAAAGTAGTGGGGAGCCAGTGGAGAAGCTACTTACCTTCCGTGTGGCTCCTGGGGCGCTCCACAATGACGTCACAGCGCCCTACGTCGCATGATCACATTATCCATGTGATGTAGGGGCGCTGTGACGTCATTGTGGAGCACCCTGGGAGCCGCACGGACGGTAAGTAGCTCCTCCCTGGCTCCCCACTACTTTCCATGGCAGCCGGGACTTTAGTAGCATCCTAGCTACCATGGTTACCATTCAGAAAGGTAAGCGTCAGATCCGGCGATGCGCCGAAACAACATTTAGCTTAAAGTCGGATCCGGATTAATGCTTTTAAATGGGCATTAATTCCAGATCCGTCCTTGCGGCATGCCTTCAATTTTTTTGGCCCAAGGAAAATCCGCAGCATGCTGTGGATTTTCCAACGGCAAAAAAACGTTTGAATACTGAACTGAAGACATCCTGATGCATCCTGAACGGATTGCTCTCCATTCAGAATGCATTGGGATAATCCTGATCAGTATCTTTCCGTCTTAGAGCCCCGAGGACGGAACTCTAGCACGGAAAGGAAAAACGCAAGTGTGAAAGAGGCCTAAGCACTAGTGAGTATCTGTTATTTTGGTTATATGACTAAAACATTATTGCTTCGGGGGGGGAGGGGGGCGGGGGGGCAGTCTGGGGTGACACCATTTTCTACCGCACCGGGTGACACCAGCCCTAGCAACGCCACTGCCATCAGTGTCATCCACAGATCCCCATCAGTGTCATCCACAGATCCCCATTAATGTCATCCACAGATCCCCATCAGTGTCATCCACAGATCCCCATCAGTGTCATCCACAGAGCCCATAAGTGTCATCCACAGATCCCCATCAGTGTCATCCACAGATCCCCATCAGTGTCTTCCACAGATCCCCATTAATGTCATCCACGGATCCCCATCAGTGTCATCCACAGATCCCCATCAGTGTCATCCACAGATCCCCATTAATGTCATCCACAGATCCTCATTAATGTCATCCACGGATCCCCTTAAGTGTCATCCACAGATCCCCCTAAGTGTCATCCACAGATCCCCCTAAGTGTCATCCACAGATCCCCATCAGTGTCATCCACAGATCCCCATCAGTGTCATCCACAGATCCCCATCAGTGTCATCCACAGAGCCCATAAGTGTCATCCACAGATCCCCATCAGTGTCATCCACAGATCCCCATCAGTGTCATCCACAGATCCCCATTAATGTCATCCACAGATCCCCATCAGTGTCATCCACAGATCCCCCCTCAGTGTCATCCACAGAGCCCATAAGTGCCATCCACAGATCCCCATCAGTGTCATCCACAGATCCCATTAAGTGTCATCCACAGATCCCCCTAAGTGTCATCCACAGATCCCCCTAAGTGTCATCCACAGATTCCCGCCCAGCACCACAGAGGCAAGTGAAGTGAATAAATAACTAGGAGATGGCGCTGCAGGCCGGGGGCCATATACGGAGCGGCAACGGCGTGGGGGCCCCTAAGGACTTGGGGGCAATTGCAGCCACCTGCGGCTCTATATAGAGCGCTCGGGCGGCTGCAGCATGAGGGGGGGTCGGCGCTCCTGGCAGTGCCCCTTCCCAAGGGGCGCCCTATGCGGCTGCCTAGTCCGCCTATAGGACGTGCCAGCCCTGTCACCATGCATAAAAAAGTTAAAAAGTTGTATCTAGATACTTTAACCCCTAAGTTTACATGGTCTAAGTCTTAGACACTATCTCCCCAATATTTTTTTACCTACTAGGATTTAGTAACTGCAGAAGTTATGTCTGTAAAAGCCTGGAGATTAGAAATGCTCACCATTCAGTCACAGTACTCTATGTAAGGTAACACAACTGCACTATATTGTTGGGGGGCCTAGAACAAGACATGGTGCAGAGAGTTTGTGCAGAGAGTTGGTGGAAACAGATACATTTTTCTTCTCACAATGAAGGACAACACTCTTGGTAGTTAAGGTGCGGCTACACGGTCAGTTTTTGGAAGCCAAAATCAGGAGTGGATTATAAAAGGAGAGAAAGTATAAAGGACAGATACAGCTTCTCCTCTTGGCTTCCAAACTGCATGCAGAAACCTGGCCGTGTGGCCGTACCCTTACTGTCATTTTAGGTGGTACACACAGGGGCGTAGCTATAGGGGGTGCAGAGGTAGCAGTCGCTACCGGGCCCAGGAGCCTGAGGGGGCCCAAAGAGCCTTGTGCCACATAAGACGACACACAAAGCACTGAGGGAAGGGGAACCCAAGCTGAACTCTTGCACCCGGGCCCATGAGCCGTTAGCTACGCTCCTGGGTACACAGAGCTAAAAGTGAACCTGTCAGCCCTATCTGACAGCAGGATATGATAGCGGGAGGGAAGCTGAGTTCCGCGGAACATAAGTTTATATGATATGAGCAGGATTTCTAAGTAAAAAGCAGCATAAACCCTAAGAGGAGCCTAGAAGAGACAGTGAGAATCTTGTTTGATGATAGACAGCTCTCCTGGTACTGGTGTGTGCACACAGAAACCTGTCAATCAGCTTGTGTGGTGGGTTAAACAGGACTCTCACTGTCTGTCCTTTGAGTCCTGTAAGATTTTACTCAGAAATCTTGCTCCAAATCATGCATATCACAGAGCTCACATTTCCTCCATTTATTATATGCTGCTAGCAGATAGGGCAGCAGAAATCATCTGACCTATTCTCTCTAAGGGGTTTTCCCACGAAAAGTAATTATCTCTGATCATGTGGATTCCCGAAAGGCTCCTGTGTGAAATGAAACCATGTGATGGGTGACTAAATGGAACATTTACACCCAGCACTGCTTCCATTTCCTTCTTTGGTTCTACATTTTGGAACTTCAGATCAGGTCCCTGAGAAGGGTGCACCAAATAGTTGCTGTTTTACCCCATTGTGATTCAGGAAAGATTGGCGAATTAGAGTGTGCATGTTTCACAGACAATACACTGGAAATCATGTCCAGATCATCGTGTGAACAGAAAAAAGTTGAGTGCTTCTGACTAGCTAAATTTAGAAGAACCAAGTATCTTGATTTTGAACTTCAACCTTTAGCCTGTGTATCGTCTATGACCTACACAACTGTGGATGTTCCTGTGGGAAAACAAAGCTCTCCGGGTCTGTATGTGCTCTGTGCAGCTGGTGTGGAGCTCAGAGGACGACACAGATTATGCATAATCAACAGAGCTAAGGTCCAGCATTTCCTGGACAAAATAGAAATGTTGGCAAGGGACATGCTGGCTTCAGAACCAGTGTCATATACCCATGAACTGACTTTATTAATGGTTTGCTTATCTTGCGCCATGGGACTGTGCTGTTCTGTACACGGTGCCAAATCCGAAGGCTGGTATATTGTCTCGTGTAAGCTGCTAGCATGAGAAGAGCAATCATGTCACTAAAATCCCTCTCAGGGAATCTTTCTTGATACGATACCCTGCCTCCTCAATATTTGTACACTTAATGCATCCATTTTATTGCATTTAAGGTTCTAGCAGGTGAATTTTTTTTACCTAATTAAGATTGCCGAGAGCTCGTTTGCTCAGGTTCTCTGTCCATTTGCTTTGTCAACTTTCGTTTGCACAATAAACATGACAGGGACATACATTTCCAGATATATTCCTTCTGTGTTAGCTTCATGAGCGTTATTAAACAGAACAAATTGAGATATTAAATTTTTATTGGGTTTAGATGAATTTCAGATATTCTTTCACAAGGAAAAGCTGGTACTACACTGAAACGGTAAACTATACTGACAGATATACTGTCTTATCCAGAAGCCGATATGGAGATTGAACCTTGGTCCTTGTCATGGACAGCCACAATGTAAAAAATAGAATTTTATTATATTTTCTTTGTTACTTCTACTCTGGAGGTAAGAATAATTGTATGCTTAAGATGAACATACCGTGAGGAAGGCATCCCGATTTGATGTGTACCATTGGACAACGAGAATCCTGAATCAACCAGAGAATCCCATCCAGTAAATCTTTTAAAAATGAAGAATTAAATCACATAAAATATATAGCTATCAATAAATTCATAAATGCGTAATCTGTCACCATGATTTTGGAATATTATCTGCAGCAATACGTTAGTAATGTACATAAGGAATATAGATTATTATTTTGAATTTTCCTACTGCCCCTGTTTCCCCCGCTGTCATTGAAATACATTGTTAGGACTGCTGTGCATGCGCACATGAGTCCTCTCCATTATGTTAGAACAGCACAGCAGTCCACACTGTGTATTTCAGTGCAGCCGATAGACTGCAAAAAATAGTCTGCAGATAATAGTCTAGATCATGATGACAGATTCCCGTTAATGATTTATAAAGGCTTGTGTTGTCTAGGGGGTAATCATTAGGCTAATTAAAATGGCCTCCATGTCATCAGGGATGTAAGTATAAAGAGACAACTCAATAGAGGAGAATGGCCTGTAGACAATATACAGGGTGGGCCATTTATATGGATACACCTTCATAAAATGGGAATGGTTGGTGATATTAACTTCCTGTTTGTGGCACATTAGTATATGTGAGGGGGGAAACTTTTCAAGATGGGTGGTGACCATGGCGGCCATTTTGAAGTCGGCCATTTTGAATCCAACTTTTGTTTTTTCAATAGGAAGAGGGTCATATGACACATCAAACTTATTGGGAATTTCACAAGAAAAACAATGGTGTGCTTGGATTTAACGTAATTTTATTCTTTCATGAGTTATTTACAAGTTTCTGACCACTTAGAAAATGTGTTCAATGTGCTGCCTATTGTGTTGGATTGTCAATGCAACCCTCTTCTCCCACTCTTCACACACTGATAGCAACACTGCAGGAGAAATGCTAGCACAGGCTTCCAGTATCTGTAGTTTTAGGTGCTGCACATCTCGTATCTTCACAGCATAGACAATTGCCTTCAGACGACCCCAAAGATAAAAGTCTAAGGGGGTCAGATCAGGAAACCTTGGGGGCTATTCAACTGGCCCACGATGACCAATGCACTTTCCAGGAAACTGTTCATCTAGGAATGCTCGGACCTGACACCCATAATGTGGTGGTGCACCATCTTGCTGGAAAAACTCAGGGAACGTGCCAGCTTCAGTGCATAAAGAGGGAAACACATCATCATGTAGCAATTTCGCATATCCAGTATCCTTGAGGTTTCCATTGATGAAGATAGTTTCCACTATCTTTGTACCCCATATACACCATACCATCAATTTTTTTGTTCCAACAGTCTTGGAGGGATCTATCCAATGTGGGTTAGTGGTGCAGAGTTGCTATCAGTGTGTGAAGAGTGGGAGAAGAGGGTTGAATTGACAATCCAACACAATGGGCAGCACATTGAACACATTTTATAAGTGGTCAGAAACTTGTAATTAACTCATGAAAGAATACAGTTACGTTAAAACCAAGCACACCATTGTTTTTCCCAGTAAGATTGATGTGTCACATGACCCTCTTCCTATTGAAAAAACAAAAGTTGGATTCAAAATGGCTGACTTCAAAATGGCCACCATGGTCACCACCCATCTTGAAAAGTTTCCCCCCCTCACATATACTAATGTGCCACAAACAGGAAGTTAATATCACCAACCATTCCCATTTTATTAAGGTGTATCCATATAAATGGCCCACCCTGTATATATCACAGCTGACCTACCATCTCGACTGTGTCTGTGTCCTTCAGAGACTATCCGGGAATGGTGGAAGCTCATATACATAGCAGAAGAGGTAAGGAGAAGGGATAAGATGACGGTTGTGGTGGAGGATTTATCTTTCTAACAGCTCAGATACTATTACACCTCTTGTGTACACGCTCTATCTGCTCCTAGATCTTCTGCTTCTTTCTACTGCTCAGTCCCTCCTCCCTATCACTTCAGCTATGTTCAGCTTATTTGTCCAGTGATGGCCTCTCTTATGTGCCTCCAAAACCCATCTTTTGCTGGCAGCACGTATCCCCGTGTAAATAACGGATGTGCTGCCAACAGATAAAAGAGTATGGAGGCGGACAATGATATTTGTCGGTTCCCATTCTAAAGATAATTGCCGCATATAAATATGGGTAATGTGCACCAATCTGTTATCATCACTACCGTGCACAATATCTGCCTTTGTAAAAAGGCCTCTTAGTAAGATGTCCATGGAACAGTCACACAGTGCATACAGTTCTGTTCCAAACAAGCCCCTGAACCAACATTAGTATGAGATTTTCTGTCAGGAGTTCCATAAATTGGGTTTTTAGATTGGGTGTTTTTTACTGTCTTGCCCTAAACTAATTATTGTTTGAGCAGAATATTTTATAGCACAGCCATCAGCTTAACGGGAGTCATGTTTAGAAGCCATAAGTGTATATACACATTAAGACTTATTGATCTGCATACAGAGGGTCAGACTACTGAATACGCTACCAAATCTCTTGCTGTATCAGTCACAGCTGCTATATTCTGCTCTCAGTAACTGTGTCAAACATTGGATATGTCTCATTTTTGTACACTTTCAGTGGACCGTCAGTAGCATCGTTTTTCAGAGAATAATATTCTTTGCGATAATTTTCACAGGTAGCCAAATACATATTCTACACATATGGCTGGAAGGTTATCATTGCGGTGTGGAAGACACAGCTCTATACCATGTAAATGTCTGGGTCCTTGGGTGGAAATTTGACTGGCTAGATTGTAGTTTTTCTGTGAAATGGAATATTACTGGGAAGGGAACTATTCAAGAATATGTCTAATATGTACTAATATCAATTTAAGTGGGCAAATTACACCACAATTAGGCCTCATGCGGAGGACCGTGAATCTCAGATCCACAAAACACGGATCCCAGCCATGTGCATGCCACCATTTTTCCAAACTCCTGTAGAAATGTCCTATCCTTGTCTGCAAAATGCACAAGAATAGGACATGTTTTATCTTTTTTTGGGGGCTGCAGAGCGAACATATAGTTGCTGACAGCACACGGTGTGAAATTAATGGGTCCTCATCCGATCCGCAAATAATGCAGATCGTATGCGGAAAGAACATACAATCCTGTGCATGAGGCCGTACTATATAATTAATCTGGTAGTGGAGCAGTATCTTCACTGTTCACTTTGTTCTACCACATCCCAACTTTACTGGTTATGCTGTTAAGGGAGATGTCTCATGTATTTAACCCTTTAACCCCCGATTTTTTTTTTTTTTTTTTTTTTTTGCGTTTTCGTTTTGCGCTCTCTGCCTTCCCAGAGCCATAACTTTTTTATTTGTCTGTTCACATATGAGGGCTTGTTTTTTTGCGGGAAAAGTTGTACTTTCCAACGCCATCATTTAACATGGCATATGATGTAGTGGGAATTCCATCACAGTTTTACGTTTTTTTTTATGACCAGTTACTTTTATTTTACAGGTCAGTACAAATCTGGAGATACCTTAGTTTTTCTTGCGTTTTGATAGTGGAAAAAAAAATTAAACGATGGCAAAAAAATCAGTTTTATTTTTTTGTTGCCATATTTTTACCCCTATAACTTTTTTGTAATTATGTGTACGGAGCTGTATGTGGGCTCATTTTTTGCGGGGCGATCTGAACTTTTCATTAATACCATTCTAGGGTGTGTATGACTTTTTGATCACTTTTTGTAAAAAATTTTGTAGAAAATGAAGCGACCACCAATGGCGAATCGGCCATTCAGACGCTTTTTCCTGTTTTTGCTGTTTACCGTAGAGGGAATATATTTTTATATTTTTATACTATGGGCATTTTCGCACATAGCTACACCCATGATGTGTATTTTAAAAAATTTTTTAGTTCTTTTAATTTTACTTTGGGAAAAGGGGGGGGATTTGAATTTTTATGTTTTTTTAATTCATTAATTAATTTTTTACACTTTTTTATAGTTCCCATAGGGAACTATAACAATCAATCATCTGATTGCTATTATCATAGACTCCAATGCACTTGCATTGGAATCTTTGATGATTTTACTACTTTCCTATGGAGCCCTATTACAGGCAAGGGCTCCATAGGAAATACTATGCAGCAGCCTCCTGTCATTCACAAAGACATGGGCTGCTGCACACAAACTCCGGCTCCTTCGATCGCCACACGGGGGAGCTGGAGCACCACCAGGATTGACCATGGCATTTGCAAGGTTAAATGTCTGCGATCGGCATTACTGCCGGTTGCGGACATGAGCCGCGGGTGTCTGCTATACGAAGCATTTGGCTATGGCGCTCTCAACGCTCAGGAGCGGGCGCCGTCTTTAAAGACCCGGCCAGCGCTGTACTATTATGGCGCTGGTCAGGAAGGGGTTAATTACTTCATGTCACTTTCATGAATTGATATATATCTGTAAAATAATATGAAGAATTTTATTAAAACTGGTGTAAAGTAGAACTGGCTTAGTTGCATATAGCAACCAGTCAGATTCCACCTTTCATGTTTCCGAGCTGAATGAAAGGGGGAATCTGACTGGTTGCTATGGGCAACTAATTCCGTTTTCCTGTACACCAGTTTTGCTAAATCTTCCCATATGTTTTTCTTGTGCAGGAGGGTGTGTGTGAGTTATGGTTGAGGACATCTGCTAAACGATTGTGAGTGAGTACAGCCTGCTCCTTCAGATGCCAGGAGAGTGTCAAGGGGGTTTATACAGTGATTTATGTGTGTGCATAGTGTATTGTTGGCTGAATCCACTGAGAATGGCTGGTTTGGCCAACAGTCTTAGGCTCCATTCACACGTCCGCAAAATGGGTCCGCATCTGTTCCGCAATTGCGGACAAGATTAGGCATTTTCTATTATAGTGCTGGCGATGTGCGGTCCGCAAATTGCGGAACGCACATTGCCAGTGCCCGTGTTTTGCGGGACACTTACGAAAGCGTGACTGGACCCTAATCTGTATGGGGAGCTCCACCGACAGATGATGTCAGGCTGGGCAAACTGAATATTTTTCCTTGATCATATCATTCTGCCAGGATATAGTTGACAGACGAATACTAGTTCTGCCGACAGCTATTGAACATGTATGGCAAGCTTTACTATCCTGCCTTATAAATGCATCCAACAGTATGAAACAGTCACTATTAAATGTCATGCATATACACCAAAGCTACAGAAAACAGGAAATGTCACTCTAGTGGCCAGTGTGAAAACTGGTGTATTTCAAGATTTTTTTATGTAGTTCCGAAAACGAGAAAACATCAAAACTGAAAAAAATGTTCATATTAAAACCTGATTTCATTAATATATCATATTCAAAGTGTAATTGTTAGCTTACAATAGAGATACCTAGGCAACATATTAGGTAATATACTTTGATTTGTGGCCCTGTATTCTGAGTTTTGCCAAGCACTTATCAGCAGGTGACTCGTTTCCCATTTTCTGTTGCCTGGAAAGCTTATTAGAGAAATCTATTTAATATCTTGTGTGCTCAGAATGATATGCTAATCACTATAGCACAAGGACACATCAATAACAAAGAAGGTTAAAACCCAAACGTAGATAATTGTATTGTAAGCATAATCAGTAATATGCCCGACTCCCAAGAAAAAATGCTACTACATGCCAATGTGTTACACAAGAGATTTAATTTTCCAGTGTGATATAGATATAATTATCAAAGAATGAAATGATGGCGAGATAACATTATTCATGAAATAATTAAGATAGCTGTGCACACCAGGATAATTGACAACAGATGTAGCTTACCAATAAATAGGTTTATATTCAAGCTAATTCACGACTATTGCTGACGATACAGAGGAGTCTGGACTGGGCAGTAAAAGACCAGACATTTGGTACACCCACTCAAATGTAAGAAGAACATACAAACTCCATGCAGATATCAATGCACCCAGTTATAAATGGATTGCTGCAAAACTATGTATGCAGTTATGTCTCAGGCTGATATGTAAAGGATTACAGGTGGGGTCAGATTAAACCAGGGGTCTGCAACCCCCCCGCAACACATGCAAGAGATGGCGTGCAGGCCATATTTCACTGGCACGCAGCCACAATGGGTTGCGACGCTCAGAGTTGCACCTTTAATAAAAACAATTCAGTCACACCACCCAGGCTCACCCTGTGCCAACTAGCTACTAGACTCCGCCACCTCTCTGGCTGTGTACTGAAGCGCCATGCAGGGCGTGTCAGCTAAGTGTGCCCCGCACACTTCCCGACGTACCAGCCAGCTACGAGATTCCACTACTACTGGTGGTGTTCCTCTGCTGCTGGCACAGGTGACAGCAGAGAGATGGGCTTAGTAGTAACACAGGTGACAGCAGAGAGAAGGGCTTAGTAGTAACACAGATGACAGTGATGGGATGGGAGTGGTAGTGAAACAAGTGACAGTGACGGAATGGGAGTAGTAGTGGCACAGATGAGGGCAGAGGGACGGAAGTAGTAGTGGCATAGGCAACAGCAGGGGACAGTGTGCTGGGAGCAGGCAGATAAAAGGATGATGGTGAGCATTGTGACTAATTTGGGGGAGTAGGGTGCATGAGATTACTGGGGGATAGGGGGAAAATGTGGAGCATGCTATTAAAACTTTGGGGGTGGGGATTGCTGAGAAGGGATGGGGACAATGGAAAGCAAGCATCTGACAACCTTGGGGGGGGGGGGGGGATGTGAACGTGCATGTGACTGCTAGGGGTAATGGGGGGACAATGTGGAGCAGGCTTCTGACAACTTTGGAGGAATGAAAGGACAGTGAGCCTGCATGTGACTGGTGGGGGTGATGGGGGGGATGATGGTAAGCAAGCTTCTGACAACTTTGGGGGGTGTTGGGAGATAGAAAGCCTGCATGTGATAGCTGAGAGGGGATGGGGAAAGATGGGGAGCAAGCTTCGGACAACTTTGGGGGTGGGATAGATGGTGAGCCTGCATGTGACTGCTGGGAGTTATAAAGGGACAATGTGGAGGAAGCATTTGACAACTTTGGGGGTTGGGAGGATGGTGAGTCTGCATGTGACTGCTAGTGGTGATGGGGGATAATAGGGATCAAGCTTCTGACAACTTTGGGGGGTGTTGGGAGATAGAAAGCCTGCATGTGATAGCTGAGAGGGGATGGGGAAAGATGGGGAGCAAGCTTCGGACAACTTTGGGGGTGGGATAGATGGTGAGCCTGCATGTGACTGCTGGGAGTTATAAAGGGACAATGTGGAGGAAGCATTTGACAACTTTGGGGGTTGGGAGGATGGTGAGTCTGCATGTGACTGCTAGTGGTGATGGGGGATAATAGGGATCAAGCTTCAGACAACTTTGGGGAGTGTTGAAAGACAGCGAACCTACATATGATTGTTGGGGTGTGTGTGGTGACGATGGGGAGCAAGCTTCTGACAACTTTTGGTGGTGTTGGAAGATAGCAAGCCTGCATGTGATTACTGAGAGGGGATGGGTGATTATAAGGAGCAAGCTTCCGACAACTTTGGGGGGTGTTAGAGGATAGTAAGCCTGCATGTGACTGCCGAGCGACCTGAAAGTCTCCTTTATGAACCACTTCTGCATTGTCTGTGCAAAGAAAGTCAGGGACAAGCATCACTCTTAATTGTAAGTTAAACTGATTATTTGGTTTATGTCACATACGGTTTGTGTTATATCACTTTCCTTTATTGCACGGAATAGTGTTTCCGCTTTGGTTGAAGCCCCCCTGTATTAGACACGCTCAAAGACATTTTGCCCAATAGACAGACTTGTAGAGGGGGAAATCATTGGACTGTGAGAAGCAGGATGGTCAGTTTGACAAATTGTCTTCCATCTAGGCCATTCTGACCTAGCTGTTAGCAGGTGTTGAGAAAAGTGGTTATGTTAGCGCACAGACACATAGAGAACAGTCTTCTGCAGCTCAGAAAGACCACCAGTAGAGAGGACTGTTTAATCCGTTGACACAGACATGAGCAGCTCCTACATTTCTGTTGTCCACCATCCAGACACAAGTGGCATTTTCAATACAGACCCTTGTCTCTGCCCAGTACATTTTCAGACACTTTTAGGCACCCATTACACACCCTGCCATTAATAGCCAGCCACCATTGCCTTCAGTTGCAGTGGTATCTTGAATGGCAAACCTGGACTGCTATGGACTGCAACCGTGTCGCATTAGTGGCAAGTTCAGGTTCGTTTTGGGATCCCTTGACAGGTTTGAGAATGGAGGCCTGGCGGTGCGCACTTCATTAATTCCTGCCTTTGATGTGGAGCCACATACTGCCCCAGCTGCTGGTGTGACGCTCAGTGGAGTTATCGAATACGACAGTCGGTCACCTCTACTAGTAATACATGGGACACTAACAGCTCAGTGATATGTGTAGAACATCCTAAAGCCACATGTGTTGTCTTTCATGACAGGGTTGCCAACTGCCATTTTTTAGCAGGATAATGCTCGCCCACACTTTGCAAGGGTTTCCCAGGAATGTCTACATGTCTCGCCAGATTGCAACACTTTCTTGGCCTGCCCGGTTCTTTAATCAAGTATTTATGAGACCAGATGAGAAGGCAGCTTTGGCAACTTATGAGTTTGCAGGCCCAGCTGCAACATCTGTGGTCAAATGTACTGTAGTATTCCATGTAGAACCTGTATGCCTCCATGTCCAAACGTATCTTACCTTGTCTCCTGGCTAGAGGTGGTCCAACAGGGTAGTAAAGCTTCCTTTCAATTGTACAATTTTCCCCAATAAACTCATCCTTTCATTGTAATAGTGTAATATATCTTCACTAAATTCACACCCAAAAAAGTTTCATTTGATTCCAATGAGCGAAAATGTCTTATATTTATCTTTGAGAAAGATTATGTGACTGGTATGTTTCCTAGGATATTTTTATCAACCCATGCATACCAAAGACAAATATAAAATATTAATCCTTTTAACCAATATGTCATTCAGTTCCCTAAGTCTGAAAATCCTGGCACTCGAGACCGAAGAAGTGCCCCGGTTCCACGATCATAAGAACATAAGTTATTTATTACAAAACATGAAATATGATAAGGCTGCTTACGAAGTATATCTTCTCCTGTATGAATCCGTGCAGCCCCAGAGCTGTTTCACACGAGGATGAGGAGTGCGGGAATCACGCTCCATGTGTGAGTGTGATCCTCTATTATGGACACTGCTCATTTTGCAGGAGTGCACAGCATTGTTCTGATTTATAATGCTGTGTGCTTCTGCATGACCTTACTTCTACAGTATTATACTGACATAAAGCTTCCACTATTATTCTTTAGCAGTAAGTACTCATAATTCACTCAGTCCTATTATTCTTATTCAAAAGGTTATTCGTGAGATATAAATAATACTCACTCTTTTGAAGCTTTGCTTGTATTTTTCAGTCCTTTTATTCATATAAATAAATCACTATAATGCATAGTAATCCTGAAAGCGCTGAACTGATTGCTACCCCACCCATGCTGCGCGACGTTTCGGGGGTCACGCCCCCTTAATCATGCGTAAGGGGGCGCTAGCCCCAAAACCTTCGCAGCATGGGGTAGCAGTCAGTTCAGCGCTCTCAGTATTACTATGCATTATAGCGATTTCTTTATATGAATAAAAGGACTGAAGAATACAAGCAAAGCTTCAAAAGAGTGAGTATTATCCTTACCTCACCAATAACCTTTTGAAAAAGACTAATACGACTGACTGATTATGTGGATATAATTGTGGAGCCTGAGTAAGGTTCTGAATCAGGTCGTAGTAGTGGAGCAACAGTTGATGATTGAAGTCTTTAGCAGTAAGGTCATGCAGAAGCACACAGCATTATAAATCAGTACAATGCTGTGCGCTCCTGCAAAACGAGCAGTCTCTATAACGGAAGATCACGAAAAATCCTGTAGTCTCAGTATCATATGGGCTGGAAACATGCCGTCTGTGGCATGCAATATTTCCATTAGCATGTCTATGTTACCTGGGAAAACTTTACAGTTTGGACTTTTTAAATTTCATCAGCAGCTCTGCGATATCTGGCAAGCAGTATAGTTTGGCTTTTTGCAAATAATTATAATTGCCCCCCCCCCCAGTGTACAACATCCTGTGTCTAATAAGCTCTCATCTGTCCTATGAAAATGGCATCAGAACTCACCTCCTTCTCCTTCTCCCGTGGCTCAGGTCCACCAGTCTTCCCTGGCAGGCTGCAGCCTGCTCCTGCTGGCAAGGTCCCTTATTTATGCTCATAGGGCACGTGCTGCCTCTGGGCCTTAAGTTCCACTAGCCCAGGTATCCTCAAATGTGGCCCTCCAGCTGTTGCAAAACTACAACTCCCAGCATGCCCGAACAGCTTACAGGTATCAGCCTACAGCAGGGCATTGTGGGGAGTTGCAGTTTTACAACAGCTGGAGGGCTGCAGTTTGAGGATGCCTGCACTAGTCTATGGTTAGCCACTTTTGAGGACTTACATAGTTACATAGTTAATACGGTTGAAAATAGACATAAGTCCATCAAGTTCAACCAAGGGATAGGTGGGGACACGAATCCCAGAAGGAAGTGAGACTCAGATTTCTACACATTTTCATAAGCATTAATATCATTTACTTTTAAGAATTAATCTAAACCCTTTTTAAAACTGTCCACTGTTTCTGCTGTGACCACGTCCTGAGAAAGTCTATTCCACAGATTCACAGTTCTTACAGTAAAGAAGTTTTGAGGCTTCTGGAGACTGATAAAATATAGTTTGGACAGCACTACTCACGTCCCCTTGTGCGGGTATATTGTTCCGTGGCGGTGCCAGCAATGTTAGGTCCCAGCCTTTGGGTCCTCCTCTCAAACACAAAAATAAGTGCCGCAATACCTATTATTTTTGCTTCTGGAGACTGATCTTTTTCTTCTCCAGTCAGAGGCACTGCCCCTTGTCTTTTGAGGGCATTTGACAGGGAACAGTTTTTCACCATATTTTTTGTATGGCGCATTTATATATTTGTATAGGTTACTTATGACCCCCCTTAGACGTATCAAGACTAAATAAATTTAATTCTTTTAATCTTTCTTCTTAACTAAGACCCTCCATGCCGCTTCTCAGTTTAGTCGCTCTCCTCTGTACTTTTTCCTGCTGCAGTGCGTCCTTTCTATGGACTGGTGCCCAGAATTGAACTGCATATTCCAGATAAGGCCGCAGCAACGCTTAGTATTGTAGTATTACATTCCTGCCCCGCAAGTCCATGCCTCGTTTAATGCATGACAATATCCTGGTGGCCTTAGAAGCAGCTGAATGACATTGTATGCTGTAATTTAATCTACCATCCACAAGGACACCCAAATCTAAGTGACTCTCCCAGTGTAACATCACCTAGGACATATGAAGCACAGAGATTATTTCTACCAAGATGCATAACTTTACATTTATCCACTTTGAACCTCATTTGCCAAGTTGATGCCCAATCACTCAGAGTGTTCAAGTCAGCCTGTAGTTTATGGACATCTTCCATAGACTGCATATTACTGCATAGCTTAGTGTTATCTGCTAAAATAGAAATGGTGCTATTAATCCTGTCCTCGATATCATTAATAAATAAATAAAATAGTAGAGGACCCAGCACTGAACTATGGGGTACACCACTTATAACCTGGGACCATTCTGAATAGGAATCAAGCTGTACACTCCCAGTATGGTAAAGTGCCTGAGCAATAGGTTATCTAGCTTACTAGTTCACTACAAAGTTGTGCTGTGTCTGTTTGTCTACCTACCTGTGTACCGACTTCTGCCTGATTCCCAGATTCTGACCCTCTGCTGCCTGACCTGACCTGTGCTTGACCTCCATAGGTTTATTCTGCAACCTTGTTTTTTGTGTTACAGAAAGTTTTTTGTGTTTATCCTCCTGCATCTTCAGCACAGAAGGAATCCGTGTGTAGTGTCTGGTTGAACTGGGGGAGCCTGGCTTGGTCCGCAGAAAAACACTATCGCCCAATGTTTTCCAGAAAAATACTCCAAAAGATAGTGGAACGCTGTTTATTTGTGACTAAAAATGACTGCAACAGAAGATGTATTGTTGTACAGACTACCTGTATGCCAAGAACAGTGTGAAAAGGAATTCTTGCCAGTTTTCTATTATTCATTCAGCTAGAAAATTTGTTTTTCACTTGTTTGCTTGGGTGTATTTAGCCTGAATAACAGGGGATCAGGCATTCTGTGGATGTTGGTTAGAAGTTGCTGTATCTAAATAGTTTGAGATTATAATTAAATACTATTATGTATCATCTGAATAATAAGTACAAGCAGAACATTGAATTGACCATTCATGCTATTGTGTGACCAGTATTAGAGCTTATTCACATGACTTTATAATTCCTCCATTTGTTTTCCGTTTTTAAAAACACAATGACCCATGGGACTGAGATACATATTGCAAATCCTATTTTTGTCCATTTTTGCGGATCAGAATAGCCAGTCCTATTAATGGGAGTTAAAAAACGGAATGTACACAGAAGCTTCCTCTTTTTCCAATACATTTTCTGTGGAAAGAAAATTGGACACAGTCGTGTAAATAAGCTCTAATGCTCATAGATCCTTTATGCCCACAAACTGCCATGTGGCATTTGGTAAAAGGTTTATGTTGTTTGGCATGGTACTCCTTATTTCATTGCTACGTCTCTTAGTTGTGAAATATGCACCGTACGGTTCAGTCCTTACTGGAATATCTTTTCAGCTTTTTTGGTTTCATGAAGATAGTTGAACCAAGATGTTGTTACATACTAGGACACCCAAGTATACATTTCATGTAGACTTGGGTGTGGGCAGCACTTGTCACATTCTGGCCTTAAGAGATCTTGTCCTTTTAGTGTCAGGCCTGCTTAGAATTAAAGCCTTGATAACTCCTCAGGAGACATCACTGTGCTTGATGCAATATGCAGATGTATTGTCCTATATGTTCAAAAATAAACATACTTGAAACCATGGAGGAAAAGAGGACATGTTCTGTATCTCTCATTAACATTTCTTGAGCATTAATCACAGTACTCTATAAATTTGGAGCTTGACATTTAGAAGTGGTATTGGACATACAGTTATAACAGTGAGCCAGCATTGATGATGGAAACATTTGGAACATTTCAATATTTTTGGCAGGCTTGATGCTCTAGTGTTTGCAGACACATTATAAACCAAGCTGTACATGGACTACTCAAGCTGCTTGTTTTTCTCTGTTTCACAGGAGATCTAGTTTAGCAACAAAATTGCTTTGTCACTTCTGTAAAATTCCTTCTGTTCACACTTTGCTCTTTCTCTTTCAAATATAATAATGCTTACCTTGATGTACATGTGAACAAACCTACTGTCCTGATCACTTTTGCTGGAGTTCACATGATGTGTGGTGTGGCTGGGTGACCAATGCAAAACTCCTGATCTACCTACCTAAATAATTAATATTCCCCAGTAATACCTCAACACTGCCACCACTAAAGGTTTGTTTTACCAGCGCATACTCTGACGGGAAGCCTTCAGCTACTCCCTTCTATCTCCATATAAATCCCAGTTTATGTTAATAAATACAATTTCCCCCAAACTATTATCTAAACAGGTACCCTTATTTGCTCCAAGCTTAGCACGTAGGTTTGGATGGCAAAAGATCTGGTGCCAGGCAGAGAACAGGACAAATCTTTACTTCCAGTGAGCCCTCAAGAAATGACCCATCTCCTACAATTACAGCATATCAGTTAAACATAAACTACCTTTAACTAACAAAACCAACACCAACACAGTAATGAAAAAAAATCAATTGTTCCAGAACATTTATTTGGGATTTAACTGGCCACAGTGGGCCACAGCATACAGAAACTAACCTATATTACTGTTTTATTTAAAATTTAATTTTGTCTCAAACTTCATAAACCATTATCTCCATCTAGACATGCATGGCCCTGCTCCTACAGTATCTCAAGAACTGGGCCCTGTGTTAAGCCACCATGAATGGAGCGGTGGTCGCACATGTGCCGCATTCTCCATTCACTTTTATGGGAGTTCCAAAAATAGTTGAGTAAGGGAGAGTTTACATGTAACATAGTAACATAGTAACATAGTATATAAGACCGAAAAAAGACATTTGTCCATCCAGTTCGACCTGTTTCCTGCAAGTTGATCCAGAGGAAGGCAAAAAACCCCTGTGAGGCAGAAGCCAATTTTCCTCACTTATGGGGAAAAAAATTCTTTCCCGACTCCAATCAGGCAATCAGAATAACTCCCTGGATCAGCGACCCCTCTCTAGTAGCTGTAGCTTGTAATATTATTACACTCCAGAAATAAGTCCAGTCCCCTCTTGAATTCCTTTATTGTACTCACCATCACCACCTCCACAGGCAGAGAGTTCCAGAGGAACCCTTTCATTTTCCATTCTTCTGATCTGTCAGAAGAACAGAAAAAAACGGATCCTGTTGCACATTTGCCATCAGTTTGAGCCATTTCCATCTGAGATCTGTTTCTTTAGATGGAAAAAAAGTACTGCACGCAGGACTGGCCTATAAGACACCTCATACCGTTTAGGCGCGATGGGATGAAGCAGATGGGATGAAACATTTATTTTCCATTCCCTATTCATTATACAGGGGTCATCTGGTTGTTGAGAATAAAAATAAATGTTTCTACAAAGTTATTGTATCATGAACAAACCTGAGTGCAACATAGACTAATGGCAGGAGGACACATATCAAGGTTACAGAAAGAAAGAATATTGCAGAATTTATTTCCATAACAGTCCACCATCTTATAGCAGGTGCCAAGAATTGTTGAATCAACTGATTTCTCATATTTATCTCTCTATTATCTATCTTTCTACTGTATTATTTTGCATTGTACACCACTTCACCTTAGGCGATGAGGAGATTGGATTCATTTTTTTTTGCGCAACAGCAAACATAATCTGAGCTTGCCCAAGTTTTAAAAGAAAACAGCTGCTCTGCTGCAGTTATTTGAGAACATATTTCCTGTGTTTTCTATTAATCTTGAAACGTAAAAGACACATTTTATGACCTACTTGATGTAACTGAACTCTTTCTAGGAATTAAAGGTATAACTTTTTTTGTTACAATGTTCAATTTTTTTTTTTTTATGGAACTATAGTATTTTTCGCCCTTTAAGGCCTGTTTCACACTTGCATTGTGGCATTCCGATTTTAAAATCTGGCAAAAGATCTCAGAGTCGGCCCAAAATGGATCAGTTTTGTCCCCATTCATTGTTAATGGGGACTAAACTGATCAGGATACATCGGTATGTATTCTGTTCCGTTTTGTTGCGTTTTTTGACAGGACACAAAAGCGCTGAAAGCTACGGTTTTGTGTCCAGTCTGCGAAACGGAACAAACCGGATCCAGGATAAAAATCAAAGTAAGTCAGTGGTGCTGGATCTGGTTTTTTGGTTAGCAAAAAAAAACTGATCCGGGGCCCATTGACTTAAAATGATATTCATACCAGATCCAGTTTGTTCAGTTTTGATTTAATACAACTTGATCCAGCAGAAACTGATGCATCCGGATGTATTAAATAGTACTGATCCATTTAATTCTGGTTTTGAGAACCTCTGCCCGATCTCAAAACAGGAATGCCACAGCCCAAGTGTGAAACTGGCCTATGACGTACTTTTTTCTCCCCAAAGTAAGGGGAAAATGTCAGTTTGTCTTAAGGAGGGAACACTTATGAGCACTAATTAACATTGGGTGCCTGATTGGGGCTCTGAGGCTAGGATTGATTAGCATTAGGGGTCTGATGAAAATAATTTTTTTTCTTATTTTCCTCCTCTAAAACCTATATGTGTCTTATTTGCAGGTGCGTTTTATAGGGCGAAAAATACGGTGGTTATTTTAGGTATTGGAAAAAAGGAAGGGGAATGGCGATTTGTGTGTAGTCATTTCACAACTAGAATAATTATCTCCAATCAATACTTTATGCAGATATGTGTCCATCTGACTTCATCAGATACACATGGCTGTATTATGGTTTCTAGAACCTCCAAATTTGTACAGCACCCCTATGGGATCATACTGTTCCCCCATATGAATCATTTTTAAGCATTGTCACCTAGAAATGTTTCATAGAAGCATACAGAGCTCCATTGCATGCGATATTTAAGAGGGTATTGCTTCTGGTGGAGAATATTTGCAGTGCTGTACAGAGGCACAGAACAGCAAAGTCTGCGTATCCTAAGGTGCAGGGATTATGTACAAAGTTGATATATATATATATATAGTAAAAGTAATTCCACAGCACTTCCTTGGTAATGAAAAAAATTGCTACTTTATTTACCGGGTAAAAAGCTTTTTACCCGGTAAATAAAGTAGCAATTTTTTTCATTACCAAGGAAGTGCTGTGGAATTACTTTTACTATATTTTTGTGGACATAGGGGACTGTCCATACAGCCATTGGCACTCCGGTTTTTTCAGTTTTGAACCTGCTGTGCGATCTACTGCATCTTTTATATATATATATATATACCGTATATACTCGAGTATAAGCCCAGTTTTTCAGCACAAAATTTGTGCCGAAAAACGCAAACCTCGGCTTATACTCGAGTCATATACTCGAGACGGAGTGGGAGGAGGAGCGGGAGGAGGAGCTGGGGGCGGGCATTTGCGGCGGGGCCAGTGCGGGCGGGCGAGCGCAGCGTGACTGACTAATGTCACGTGCCTGCCCGGCCTGCTTTATGAATGAAGCAGGCGGCGCAGGCACGTGACGTCAGTCACGCTGCGCCGCCCGCCCGGTCTGCCTGGAGTATTCAGTGCGGCATGTGAGGAGGTATTTAGAACAGAGGGGGCAAGAGTAATTCAATTTTAAAACTTTACAGGAGCGGTAATGGGGGGGGGGGGTGGATGGCACTGTTATGGGATGGGGGGGCTGTGGATGGCACTGTTATGAGATGGGGGGGGCTGTGAATGGCACTGTTATGGGATGGGGGGCTGTGGATGCCATCCACAGATCCCCCATGACAGTGCCATCCACAGATACCCCCATAACAGTGACATCCATTTCCACCTCGGCTTATACTCGAGTCACTACTTTTCCCAGTTTTTTTAGGGTAAAATTAGGGGGGTCGGCTTATACTCGGGTCGGCTTATACTCGAGTATATACGGTATATATATATATATATATATTCTTCTAAAAATTTGATAAAACTGCTTATCAGCTCAGCTTGTTCAAATATTGAAAATGTATTTGCTAGTTGAGTCTGGTTATATTAAAGAAGTTGTCTGACTTCAGCAAATGGCATTCATCAAGTAAAAATGTTTTATACAAGCCACTTACTAATGTATTGTTATTATCCATTTTGCATCCTTTGCTGGTTCGATTAATTTTTGCATCACATAATACACTGCTTGTTTCCATGGTTATGACCACCCTTCAATCCTTCAGTGGTGGTCGTGCTTGCACACCATAGAAAAACGTGCTGGAGTGTGCACACTTGCGTGGTCCCATCCACCAGAGAGGCCAACACTTTTTTCTATAGTGTGCAAGCACGGCCACCGCTGCCGGATTGTAGGGTGGTCATAACCATGGAAACGAGAAGTGTACAATGTAATGGAAAAAAGAAACCAGCCAGTAAAGGAGGCAATATGGAAAATCACAATACATTAGTAAGTGCCTTGTATTAACTTTCTCTAGCGATATATGCCATTTGCTTAAGTGAGACAACTTCTTTAACATAACCAGACTCAACCAGCAAATATCTATTTTCAATATTTGAACAAACTAAGTTTAAAAGCAGTCTTATAAATATTTTCTGAGTGGTCATCAGAGGAATATATATATATATATATATATATATATATACTTATCCTGTCTCTTTTGTACAACTGTCAGGCAGCAGCCTCAAGTCTATGTCAGAACTTTGTATATGATGCCTGTGCCTTAGCAACCCTTTTAATATTGATGACTTATCCTAAGGATAGGTCATCAATATCTTATCAGTGGGGGGACACTCCCAACACCCCTGCCCTTCAGCTATTGGAAGAGACTGGAGCACTTGGGCGATCACTTTGGCCTCCTCCTCAGTCTATGAAGTCATGTCTATCAGTCGCATAGCCTTTGTGCAGATCAGTGCCATTCGAGTGAATGAGTTTGAACTGCAATACCAAGCACAACCACTACACAATGTATGACGCTGTGTTTCTTATACTATGATGACGCCGCAGCACTTGCCTCTTCAGCCCTGAAGATAGGTCATCCATATTTGAATCCTGGAAGACCCTTTTAAGGCTTCTAGTTTGAACTTTAGAAATTAAGACAATGATCCGCTTATGCATACTGAGCTGAAGTGCTTGATTTATTCATACATTCTCTACCACTAGAAGATGCCACTTTTATTAGCGCACCAGAGATGAATGGTTCAGGTAATGTGGACACATTTTATCCTCATCTATCTGTGTTGATGTTGGGCCTGCTCATGTTCAGCTAAAGGTTTTCAGCAGATTAATAAGAACTGGAATAAAAAGAAGAAAGGTTACATGCATTCCCCAGTCGTGTGGTGCCGTCATCTTCATAAAGAATCCAAACATGGTTCAGGAAAATCCGTATTATTACAGTGGCACTGGTGTCCAAAAATCAAGTGCTGTCTTCCTTGGTCATTGCTCTTCTCAATCTCTTCTTCTTATATTTAAATGCTATTATGCTAGAAAGGGAAACCTTCATTTATGTATATAAATACATAAATGAAGGTTTCCTTTTCTAACATAATAGCATTTAAATTATTATTATTAATACAGTTTTTTCTTATGCCAGCCATGACCTGATATATGCTGTAGTAAGATGCATGCATGCAATTTATTAAGACTTTAGCTCCAGAAAATTGGCACAAATCACATAGCAGATCCCCTATCATGTTTAGATGTGGACAAGAGCTATGCACCTGGCATTGCTCCTGTATAGTAAAGAAGCCATTTTATTACAGCTAAAATGCTATATTTAAAGATTTCTATAACCTTAGAAGGCAGTATTTTCCTTACCTGGGATTTGTGCAGAGTACAATATAGTGATTTCATTGAGTGGTGAATGAATTCATACACTTAGTAATGTTTCTATTTTTATTGTCTTGCTTCACTATGTAGGATACCTAGTCCAACATCACCTTTCACCAGCTCTGTCTCATATGTCAGGCGCTGCTGACTATCTTATACTTCTGAGTACTCTTAGTTCTCACTGGCACAAGATCACAATGTCACAAAGTAATTAACACATAAATAGTTCAGAGTTTCATATCCTGTATTCTATTAATTGCAGATGTTGATAAAGAAGGAATTTGGGGATGCTTGAGGCAGAACTGGATTATTTCGTAGCTTTTTTTAAAAACCTATAATTTGGAGAAAGAAAAAAGACTAAAAAGTTTTAAAATATGTAAATAATAAAAAATAAGGCTCATGTGCACCCATGTCAATGAGCCCCATACATGGACTCTCTACTGCCTCTACATTATTCTACATGCTGAACTATGGTGCCTCCATAAGGCTCTATCTTCTCTAACATCACTGATTCTAGGATAAAATACCTGTGTAAAGCTGGCCATATACATTAGATTAAGGTAGGCCAAATCCATCAATTTTGGTGGGACCAGTTGACAATCTACTGTGCATAGGGTCTCCTGACCTGAAAACAGATGTTTGATTTCAACATGCTTGATCATTTTGTGAACGTGTATGAGGAAAGTGGGGTTGGGAGGAATAGTTTTTGGCCGAATGAATGTCCAGCTAGACAGCTATCTGAATTGTATGGCCAGCTTGCCATGGCATGGAATATATCACACTCTTTTTTCACAGTTTCTGTATGAATTTTTGAGAAAAATACTTTTGTAGTCCTCCAAACAAAAGCTGAGGTATAGTGTAGACTATGAGCACTGTAGTATAAATCCATAATGCATTATGTGCAAGAGTCCCAAAGTCAAGAGGTGTAACTTAAATATGTATCTTCATGTTCATTGACCTAACAATATGTCTGCTGTAATCTTCATTTATTTGATATGAAGGATTTACACTTTCAGTTCATGATTATTTGGGTGTATAAAATGTTGATAAATATAATCATATACAGTTTTAATGCACATTTCATAAAAGGGAGTTGCTATATGTCATTGGTCAAACAAACATCTGAGACCTCTAGGACGTTAACAATATTCTTGAATGATCCTCAGAATGAGGGCACCACAGCACTCAGGGCCCATATGTCCATTACCTTACTATAGGTTTGGCGAGCACCTAAGAAAGGCTGTTCTTTACAAGCACAGCTACTCAATTATTTTGAAATAAACGAAAATAAATGGTCTTTATGCAACCTCTAAGGCCCATACAATATAATTAGTAGGTTCATGGAGAAACAGAGTATTAATAAGTATGCATTTACACTTATGGAAAATAAAAGGCACAATATTGGAAACATAAATTGTGCAGCATGATTGTATTGTAGGGGCCTTTCATTTAAGAATAGAATCTTCCAAGTGACATAAAGCAGCAATTTGTGGCTAGCAAGTGAGTGGCAAGTAAATTTGGACCCCTTATGTTTCATGGAGCCTATTATCTAAATTTCCCCCGCTGGCAGCCCAGGCAACACTAGTTAAACTTGAATGAAGACGTGTTGCTGTTCCCTGTGCAGCAGATGGACAGAAGCAGGAGTTAAGCCAAAGAGGTGACAGTCTCTTCGTTCTTAGGGCTCCTATGATTATTCGAATGGCCTAGCAATATGCCACAACATTATAAGATGGTAAATTTCTTCTGAGTTGTTAAAATTCACTTGTAATATTTTTTACTTATCACTGTGTTCTATGTCATAAGCACTTATTTTCTTCATTTAAGCACTTTCTGTTCTGAAATATGCAGTGCCTAATTCTAGGACTCGGAAACTGCAAAGAAAAAGAAACATAATGCAAACAGTAAGAAGCCCTGGAATTAAAGGTGCCCCATTAACATTCAACAGCTACCTTCCCGACTTTCCCATACACGTACATGTCTGGCTCACTCAAGTGTGTATATTTTTTTCAGTGGGGACAGAAACATCACCAGAGACATCGGTGGCTTAACTCATAGAAGAACAAAAGGATTGGGCATTGAAATTCAAGGAACCTAATTTTTCTCTTCATTGGGAGATCCCCATACACATCAAATTGTTGGTTGCCCCCTCTGAAAACAGAGGATTTGGAAGACGATAAACTTTTGTGTGTGTGTGTCTTAAATTTTTAGAAAAAACGGTACTGAATGGGAAAGAAGACTACAGTCTGATACCATATGGGTGTATTTATCAGTTCATAAGAAAGTTAAGAAGATGAGCAAACTAAACTCTTGAAGACAATGAGGCATTGTCCCAGCTTTTCTAGGTCATTTGGTCAAAATTACATTATTGATCCATCACTGATGATCCATCACCATGGACAGTAAGTAATATTTATCCGTTGGCTTCCAGTCTAGGAATGTTATTTTTTTTAAAGCTTCGGTCTACATGGACACTATGCATGGAAGGTTTGTCATTGGACGGTTAGAACCGTGTTACCTCTTGACATGTTTTATTAATGGAAATCAAAGAGCTACTAAACACACAGAAGTACTAAGAACAATTAAGGTTTTTATTTTTTTTATTTTACAATGAGAAAGACTCTTTTTTTTTTCCAAATAACTTTGTAAGCACAGCTGTAAATGACCCCATTCAACCACTGAGCGATAAAATCACATTCACCATTTCTGTTAATAGATTTGTCTTTGTATATGTTGAAGAAGTCCTTATCCATTACCTGTTCAACCCCATTACTTATCTAAAACACTACAGTGAACTCTTTGTTCCTCATGTAGTTTCCAGGTGCTGCGGGCAGGTGCTAACAGCAGTACAGACACAGATGCGATTTCAGCTCTTTGTGTAGGAGGTTCACTCATACCAGTTCAATGAACACTGCTGCTTCTTTAGCAGGCTCTTAGTTCAGTCCTTCATGCTATAAAAAGAATTCCAAATGCTGCTGAATTATAAAATGACTAATCTGTACTGAAAGAGCAGCTACAATTATCTGTTAAAAAATTAAGGAATCTGACGCTTGTTGTCTAACCTAAATAAAAATGTAATGAAAGACAGAAAAGGGTATAAAAAAATACCATTTGCAAAGTCCCGAATTCCAGCGCCATGGCTCTCAGGCCCCCTGTCTGTGGTCAAGCGACTACTACTGCCAAACACTGGCCTCAGTGGTGATGTGTGCACGAATGGAACATGACCCTTGACCCTCTGCAGTAGTGTGATATTCTTGCAAATGAGACCAATGAGTGATTGGCTGCACATGAAAGGAAATGGAACAACATCACTTCCAGTCCTGCAGGGACCAGACATGATTAAAATAATGAATATCAGACATCATATAGCATATGGCAATCTATTTCTAACATAGCTAGAACCAGCCTGTACTTAACAGAGCTTCCCCCATTCATTGTTCTAATTGCTCTATTAGATTTCAGGAAGACAGCTCAGGGTGTGAGTCCTTTCTGTTGCAGCTCTCTTTCTGATAATGTCACGGCTTCTAACAGTAGATATGACTGGTGGCAGTTGAAGGATGGAACTAAGCATGTGCAACCACCTCAGTGATGTTACTGAGATGGACAAAAAAAAAAATAAGGAAAAGAACAAACAGCGGGTGGCGTTCTACAGATACATTTTATTTAATTACTCAGTGGCTATACAAAATTTTTAATTGCATGCAATTACAATAGTATTTAGATCCAGGTGCTGGTTTGAGAAATGTAGAGTATTTTTGGTGGGACAGTGCCTTCTAAGTTCCTGGGCAGTAGAGCAAGACCACCACCATCTTAGAAGCAATTGATTCAAGGTATGTTTACACATGGTACCCACCATCAGATTTGTTTCTATTTTCTGCCAGCTAAGTGATACATCTAATTTTTTTCTAATCTATTTTTATTTTATGAATATAGATTTTTTTCTGTTTCCTGAACATGATTATGGGGGCTGCCATCTTGCCTGAACTGCACTTAACAGCATTTAGAGATATGCTTTACAGCAGCCTTATGGTCCATAGACATAATGGATGGGAGGGGACCTCATTGACTTCTATGGGAGAGCTTTCTAGGCATGCTCTTTATAGTTTTTTTTTTTAAAATAAAAATAATGATATGGAAAATGAAAAATAACATTAAAAATTCTTTAAAAATATGGTTAATAAATCTAATAATATTCTAAACAATATGTAATTTTCTAATGATACATTCCCGTTAAGACTTTCTGTATCATGGGAGTATGATATGCATTATGTTATCACATTAACAACAGAAATTGTTAAAAGCTTCTTTGTTTTGAAATCTATCTGTTGTATATCAGTCTGTTTATTAACTTAGGTATTGAGGTGAAATAATAATTCACGTGCAGTGAGCGCATCTCTCACAACTGTAGACTCAGCATTGCATGGGCATTCATGTAAATACAGTCCAAGCAAAGTGATTAGGAAATGGACAAAGCAAACATTATCAAATGTTTTTACTTTCTAGTAATAATTACTGGAGCAGTATACATTCAACTGGCACCTGGAATTTAAAGCCTCAAGCTTTAATTGCTTCATCTAATAAACCTTTTATTTCATTGCTAACAGGAATATTATTGGAGCTATTGCAATTTCCAGTAACTACTCAAGTACAGAAATAAATCTGTTCTTGCTCTTGTCTTTGATAAATAATCGTCATTGATAAAAAGCATAAAATCATAACTATCTAAATAACTGATTCACAAGCTTCATAAATGTGTGGCTGCTTTTTCACTGTGGAAATTAATTTTTGTGTAGTTATTATTACATCTTGGAATAAGAAAATGTAAATGTTACACAGCAAGAAGTAAATGAAAGAACTATGCAATAGCAATGGCCCTCTTCTCATAGAGAACACATGCACATTCAGCTGAGCATACAGTACATGCTTATGAGGAAGAAGGGATAGCTGTATAATGACAGGAAGCATTCCACAGGATTGGCGCTTAGCAAATGTGGTGCCAATATTCAAAAAGGATGATTAGAAGTAATCAGCGGCTACATCCAAAGACTGACAATAAGAAAGAGGTGCTCACCCCAAAAAGCTTCACCCAAAAAGCTTGTATGTGGAGAAAAAAGGATACTAGCAGGGAGCGCACTCAGCAGGAGGGAGCAAGCAGATATATAAATAATATACACCTTTATTGGTACAACTAATAAAATAAAATAAAATGAAATAATCAGTAAAAATATATATTATCAGAAAACATATATCAGAAAAAATGTATATAAAGAAAAGAAAAGGAAAAGCGCATCACAGGTGAAAACGTCCAGTGGACTGCCTGCAGTGCAGCCCCTCACCTGTTGACCAGTAATGATACTCTGTGCTGATGGCTAAAAATCACTGTCACAATAAAATGTTTCACTGGTATTCCGAAAGGACGGTCTATATGGCCACAATCCGTCCTGGTGGGGTATATTCGAGTTCAAACTTTACCACATGTGCCAATAATGCTCACAGCAGTCTCCAATGGATTCAATGGAGTGCTGGTGTGGGCTATCAGGCATATAGTTCAAGTACAGAAGTGCGTGTATCCACTGCAGAAAGGTCACTGCCGTTTAAGTGGCAGTTGTATTAGTGCACCTTTCTCCCCGGCATACCGGACAGACCGTCCACCTTACCTCAGAGTTCCTGGTGATGTTTCTTGGAGCAATCGCCGTGTAGAACCTCCTGTACACCAGCGGCGTCCCACGTGGTGTCCGGGCCTGTACGTGGCGTCCCACGTAACCCTGGGAGGAAGCAAAACGCTCTGAGTGAGGGAGGTGGTCTGGGTGCTAGTGTCCGGACGCTTGGATGTAGTTCTCGGTGTCCGATATGCTGATAATGAGAAGGAGAAATAGAAAAAAGCCTTTAGCTCTTCTTAGGTTCCTTAAACAGCTGTTCTAAATGCGCACTATTGTGTAGCCCAAACACATTTCGGGGGTCCTCCCCCTTCTACAGTGGTCAACAATAGTGGGCAAATGCGGATTCTTTTATAGGAACTTGATGATTGGCACATATAGCTTTTTGTGTTGTATCAAATATCTGGACTGGATCTCTCACAGTCCCATATTATTATTATATATTCATTTGTGATCCTCTATCTGGGATAAAATATCTGCACAGTACATTATATCATTGATATAATCTCGCATTGGAGAATCTTGATTTAAAATGACAAATAATCGGACATAAAAAGTAATTGGACATAAAAAGTAATTAGTCTACCGTTACAATGGAAACTATATAAAACCCTATAGTCCATAATATAAAAATTATTATATTAAATGTAAACAGTAGGAAATGGTATAATGTGGTCGGAAAATATTAATATTCTATAAAAGACAGTATTTGCTAAAGGACATCAACATGATAATCTTGGTATATCCGAGGGAATAGTCTTCACTTGTGAAAGGGAAAAAAGGGGGTACGGAGAGGGGGGGGGCTCGCAGGGAGAGGAGATCGGAGTGTCGATAACCCGACCAGACTCCGATGTCCCATCCCCGTCGAGCCACCCTCCCCCCCCCCCCCCGGACTTTCACAGGAAGCCAAAAATCTCCATCTCGGCGTTCAGGCCCCCTGGTAACATAGTTTCGAATTCGAAGATGCGTCTTGACTCTTGTCTAGACAAAGTTTGTATTTATTACTTTCTCACGAAGTGTGGCATTGCAATTTGTTTGTGGCTCAGTTTACATGTTTTTGCCCTCTTCGTAGTATTAAAACTATTGATCCAGTTATCATATTGGTGGCATTGTCTTGTCTAGACATGTGGGAGATATGATTACCCCCTCTCCAGGATGTCTTAATTTTTTCAATAGCTGTGAACACCAAAACTGTAGGCTTACAATCATGGACCATCTTAAAATGTTTAGAGAGCGAATGTGCCTCATAACCCTTTTTTATGTTTGTAATGTGTTCAGGCACTCTCTTTTTTAAGGTTCTCTTAGTCCTTCCTATATATTGTTTCTTACACTTACACTCCAACATATAGATCACATCGGTGGAATCACATGTAAGGCAGTCTTTTATAGTAACACTGAAGGAGTTAGTGGTGGAGCATATGGTTTCTCTCTTTTTGGGAAATGATGTGACCCTACAGTTGGTGCAGCGACCGCATCTATAGAAACCCTTTTGAGCTAACCAATTCCATCCTACTCTAGTTGGATTCATCTTAACTGTTGGTGCTACTTTGCCGGCTAAATTCACAGCCTTTGTGTAGAGTATCTTGGGAATCTCGCTTAGATGGGCCCCAATCAGTTTGTCTTAGACAGATGACCCCAGTGTCTGCGTATTATTTTTTCGACAGCACAATATTGAGAGTTAAATGGTAGGATAATTTTAGGAATGTCATCATGTGGTGGTGGTTCTTTGACTGTGAAGAAATCGCTTCTCTTCATTTTTCATACTTTCTCCAGGGAGTCCTCAATGATTTTGGGAGGATATTCTTTTTCTAAAAATTGTTGCTTTAACTGTGCGGCTTCTTCCTCATAATTTGTGTTCGAATGAACAATTGCATTTCAGCCTACTAAACTGGCTGGTTGGCACGTTGATGAGCCATCTGGGGAGGTGGCAGCTATCAAATCTAATGAAACTACTTTTTGAAACAGGTTTAAAATGGGTACTACAATATAATTTCCCCATTTCTACTCTAATATCTAAATCCAAGAATTTCACTTCTCTCTGGCTACTGGTAAGGGTAAAAACAAGGTTCTTATCATTATCATTGATATCATCCAGGAATGTATCGCCTGCTGGATCCGTCCTGCCGCAAGTGTGAAAGTACCCTAAGAAGGTTTGTGCACAAACATAGAAGAGGATTCTTTATGGTAGAAACAGTGAGACTATGGAACTTTCTGCCTGAGGAGGTGGTGATGGTGAGTTCACTATCAGAGTTCAAGAGGGGCCTGGATGTATTTCTGGAGTGTAATAATATTACAGGCTATAGTTACTAAATTTCTGGGGAAGGGTCGTTAATGAAGGGAGTTATTCTGAATGGATGAAATTCTGGAAGAAATTTTTTCCCCTAAAATGAGGACAATTGAATGAGGACTACTACCTCATGGGGTATGTTACTATGTTACTATTACCTAGTATATGAGCACGTTTTTGTGATACATCACGAGAGCCTCTTTCTCCCATTTTTTGTGCATGCTTGGCCCATGATTTTTGAATGATAAATACATTTATTTAGCACTCACACACAGATAATGTCTTTTGCAATTCCCTGTGTATACAACATTATTTAAAATTCTATTTATCTTTGCGACCAAGATTAAATACAACTTGTCCTCATAAGAAACAAAGAACTCCACAACCACATAGACCGAGACACAGTATTTGGTGGAAAGAAGCTCAGTTACTTTAGGTCTGTATCTGTAGGTGGTCTTCTTGAGGTTATAAAATTTCCTTTATTGATGGCAACGCTTTTGCACAAAGGTCAAATCAAGAGGATGCCAATGTCAGGGCTCTTTTATTAACATCTGTTCACAAGCCTTTCTTGATGGAAAAAATTTCTAGCATGACAAAGATGCCAGTCAGTTTACTTCATGTATTTTCTGAAAAGTCTCAGCAGAATCGAGCTGGTAGAGTTATAGGTAATGATTTTGGGACACAATCCCGACAAGTCATTTGCAATTGAGAATGTTTGGACTTGTTCCCTTTCATTACAGATGGCCTAATGTTAATGTGGATTCTATTTCTGCATTCTTCAAATTGATTTATTTCACAACAAATACTGTCAAAATACAATCATTACTTTTCTTCTAGAAGTACATTATGGGAATGAGTCACATGTGATAACGTCCTAACATGTTGTATTTTACATTTTTGATTCTTTATATATGAAGGGACATGAGAGGTCCTGTTCTGATAGTGGGAGAGTTGGGAAGTAATTCAAAGAGCACCCACTCCCATGAACCATATCGTATTTCAGGATCCAAATATACCTCTCTTGATAAGATGACAGCTTACTACAGCCTCAAGTAAAACCTTCAGATTCCACAAAGCAGAGTGACCTGCTACATCTGCTTCTACAGACACTGCTGCATGGTGAGGGATTACAGCCAAGCCACCCATCACCAAACAACCACTAGGCCAGCATTATTTAAGTGCAGAACTGCAGCTAACCAACTGAAAAAATTGCACTAAAAGCCTGCTGCTATTGTACTGTATGTATTTCAAGTTCTGTGTTGCATTTAGTAAAAGAGACTTTGTTATGTTTAACTTTGGCCTCATTCTTCAACCTACCCCAGGGAACCCAGGGACCCCAGGGAGCGACGGCCTGAGGTGGCACAACATGACACATCATCATCAGAGCCCCTATCACTCCCATTCTCTACACCCCTGCTCCCATGGAGGCTTGCTGCACACACACACACACACACACACACACACACACACACATATATATATATATATATCTATATCTATATATATATTTAAACTTGTATTTTGGGAATGGGGTTTGCACAATGACCTGTAAAACCAGTAATTGGGAAGGCATCTGCACTCTCAGCAATTGCTAATGCAGGCATGCACAGCCCTATCTGATCAAAGGACCCCATTGCCAGACTGAACCGATCCCAACGGCCGAAATAAATCTTAGAGGGGTATTACAATCTGGGATCTTTATGGTATATCAAAAAATATATATCTGATACTGTTGTTCCACTGGCAGGATTTCTACTTAATGGGACAGTGAGGTTTCTCTTCTCTCCTATTTGCTCTCCAGGAGGAAAGAGCATGTATGTGTCTTTCCCCATTGTAGATTATGTTTATTTGAATTCTCCCATAAAAATACAAGGAAGATAGCATCTTACATGCCACTGCCTCCTGCTCATCAACTTCTTTCCACAGTCAGTTCAACCTCATTCTGCTGATGTTTGGGGATCCCAGAGATGGGCACACAGTGCACCATTAGTACGCCACATTATGTGCCACTCGTCTTCTCTCTGATGTTTATAATACATGTGAGCAGCCAGCAGACACAGACGAGCATCTCTGTGACAAGGTTTGGGGGCCACATAGCTATAGTGCACCTCTGATCTACAGTATAGTGACGAAACATTATCACCCTAATTTTACTTATGCATAGATACTGATTGTGCTTGAGAAAGACCCCTGCGTAAGTCAAGACATGGTCTAATATTTATGCTGGATTAATAACGCTCATCAGAAAATTTAGCACGCAGAGTCACATTGGGCTATTTCTTGTCTAGAAAAACTGCATTTCTTTCTTCCATTGTTCAATAGCAGATGTATCTCCAGTAAGTACATTCCCTGCTTCAAACAGCAATAATCACTGCTGACTGGTGTGGGATGAGTTCTGAAAACCTGGAAAACCACCCTAAATTCTTCCACTGTGTTGGTGGCTTTCCTGTTTAATAGCATCTGTAAAACATATGAGGCATGGTATAGAACTGTTCTAAGTATATGAATCTCCATGATTCTTAACCTGATATAGACTGTAGTGCCGTACTGTGATCGGTAACAGTTCTCATCCCTTTGAGGCATATAAACTGCTTTCCTATCTTCATCACACATACTCCAGATTCAAAGCAAACCAATTAATCTAACAATTTAGAGAACTACACTGAAAATGCTTATTAGGAGGTTCATTCTTAGAACAGGTTAAATACTATATTTGACTGGAGCTCTCTCTACTAAATGGCAATGGAAGGTGCAGATTAGAAGACACTAAATTAAAAGAAAACATCAATTGCAGTGTCTGGGGATCTAGAATTAGATGACAAAATGAATACTTATAGGAAGATTAGCAGTAGTGTTGAGAAAATCAAAGTTAAAGTGGAGTTTGATCCCAATTTCACGAAAAATTAGATTCCCCACAAATCCTAATTTCTTGGCGCTTTGTGGTAATTATATTGATTTTGGCGGTAAAACCCCCCAAAAACGAATCTCATTTATTTAACCACGTAGATCTTGAGTGAAGTGATCTTGTTTGCAGAAACAGAGCCAATTCTCACGAGTGCCGACATGTGATGTCACCATGTCATCACGCTGGCAGGTGTAGTCACATCAGCAGTGGATAGAGCCTTATGTTACAAGGGAAATGCAAGGCCAACCACAACTTTCCCTTGAAACAGCTGGACCTAAAGAAGCGGTCCTACAACAATTAACTGTTTGCCAGGCTGACTAAAAGGGACTGTACAGGGAGTGCAGAATTATTAGGCAAGTTGTATTTTTTAAGGATTAATTTTATTATTGAACAACAACCATGTTCTCAATGAACCCAAAAAACTCATTAATATCAAAGCTGAATATTTTTGGAAGTAGTTTTTAGTTTGTTTTTAGTTTTAGCTATTTCAGGGGGATATCTGTGTGTGCAGGTGACTATTACTGTGCATAATTATTAGGCAACTTAACAAAAAACTAATATATTCCCATTTCAATTATTTATTTTTACCAGTGAAACCAATATAACATCTCAACATTCACAAATATACATTTCTGACATTCAAAAACAAAACAAAAACAAATCAGTGACCAATGTAGCCACCTTTCTTTGCAAGGACACTCAAAAGCCTGCCATCCATGGATTCTGTCAGTGTTTTGATCTGTTCACCATCAACATTGCGTGCAGCAGCAACCACAGCCTCCCAGACACTGTTCAGAGAGGTGTACTGTTTTCCCTCCTTGTAAATCTCACATTTGATGATGGACCACAGGTTCTCAATGGGGTTCAGATCAGGTGAACAAGGAGGCCATGTCATTAGATTTTCTTCTTGTATACCCTTTCTTGCCAGCCACGCTGTGGAGTACTTGGACGCGTGTGATGGAGCATTGTCCTGCATGAAAATCATGTTTTTCTTGAAGGATGCAGACTTCTTCCTGTACCACTGCTTGAAGAAGGTGTCTTCCAGAAACTGGCAGTAGGACTGGGAGTTGAGCTTGACTCCATCCTCAACCCGAAAAAGGCCCCACAAGCTCATCTTTGATGATACCAGCCCAAACCAGTACTCCACCTCCACCTTGCTGGCGTCTGAGTCGGACTGGAGCTCTCTGCCCTTTACCAATCCAGCCACGGGCCCATCCATCTGGCCCATCAAGACTCACTCTCATTTCATCAGTCCATAAAACCTTAGAGAAATCAGTCTTGAGATATTTCTTGGCCCAGTCTTGACGTTTCAGCTTGTGTGTCTTGTTCAGTGGTGGTCGTCTTTCAGCCTTTCTTACCTTGGCCATGTCTCTGAGTATTGCACACCTTGTGCTTTTGGGCACTCCAGTGATGTTGCAGCTCTGAAATATGGCCAAACTGGTGGCAAGTGGCATCTTGGCAGCTGCACGCTTGACTTTTCTCAGTTCATGGGCAGTTATTTTGCGCCTTGGTTTTTCCACACGCTTCTTGTGACCCTGTTGACTATTTTGAATGAAACGCTTGATTGTTCGATGATCACGCTTCAGAAGCTTTGCAATTTTAAGAGTGCTGCATCCCTCTGCAAGATATCTCACTATTTTTGACTTTTCTGAGCCTGTCAAGTCCTTCTTTTGACCCATTTTGCCAAAGGAAAGGAAGTTGCCTAATAATTATGCACACCTGATATAGGGTGTTGATGTCATTAGACCACACCCCTTCTCATTACAGAGATGCACATCACCTAATATGCTTAATTGGTAGTAGGCTTTCGAGCCTATACAGCTTGGAGTAAGACAACATGCATAAAGAGGATGATGTGGTCAAAATACTCATTTGCCTAATAATTCTGCACTCCCTGTATCATTAGAAAATTACCTATTTTTTAAATCATGTTTTTATGTTAAATGATTTGAAAAATATTTTTGCAGTTTTCACACTGGCCACTAGGCCTAGTAATTTTTTGAGGCTGCCTGTTTATTAGATACTACTTATCAGTAGTTATTACATTATCAGCACAGGCAGAATTATAATGACAGATAACTCTTTTGTATTGGTAATGCAAAATCCTCAGTTCACAATAGGTGATATTGCAGTTTAAAGGGGTTATCCAGTACTAAAAGAGTGGCCCAGACCTGCCCAGCCCAGGGTGGGGTTGGGCTGATCCTCGCCTCTGGATCCAGTGTCTTGGGCTCCTGGGCCAGCAGTTCTGCTCCCACGTGTGTCGAGGACAACATCCATCGACGGGGGCACACATGACCGCTGAAGCCAATCACAGACCGCAGGGGGTGACCTGCTCACATGTGATGCCACTCGACGGATGTTGTCCTCACTGCAAGTGGGAGTGGAACTGCCTGCCCGGGAACCCTTTAACTCCCCCCGCCTAACCTCTGCACAAGCAACAGAGGATGTTTAAAATAATCTCCTAATATCCTAAAGAATTCAATGTGTCCATTGTGTCCTTGGCCTATGTGGCTGTGCTCAAAGCTCCAATGTTTAGGTCTATTGGCCAGTGTGAAAACTGCACAATTTTAGGATTTAGAAAAAATATATACTGGTAGATAGGGACATGAGAAACTAAAAAAAAATACTGAAAATTCCTCCTTCAAACAGCAATAATCACTGCTGACTGGTGTGGGGTGAGTTCTCAAAACCTGGAAAACCACCCTAAATTCTTCCACTGTGTTGGTAGCTTTCCTGTTTCATAGCATCTGTAAAACATATGAGGCATGGTATAGAACTGTTCGAAGTATATGAATCGCCATGATTCTTAACCTGATATAGACTGTAGTGCCGTACTGTGATCGGTAACAGTTCTCATCCCTTTGAGGAGTAAAGCCAGTCTTTTAGTGTTGGATATACCCTTTAACTCCTCCCACCTGACCTAAAAAAATTACAGAAAATTCTAAAACATATGTATGTGTAACATAAAAACTTGATCTAAACAACAGGTCACTTTCTGGTGGCACATTTCCTTTATTTTAATCTGTCACCAGATTTATGAGCATGAATCCATCTGACATGTGAGATATGCGCATGTCAACTGAATGTAATGCCTTTAGTCCCATCTCTTTATGTGGGTTCAATGTAAAGAATAGTGATCTATAATATGTAAGTAAATATAATGACGACAGTGCCATTGCACCCAGAAGCTCTGCTCCCTTCCTGCTCTGCCGCTCTTCCACCATTAAGACTGACAGGCCAAGCAGTGAAAACAATATTAATGCCTGGCCCTGAAGTTTCGAAGGCGCACGTTTGGCACACGTGCTGTACATCGTGAGCTCATAATAGTTAATGCACATGGTTAACTATTTAATTCAGTCTTTAAGAACACGCTGAAGACCCACAGGTGATACTTCTTCACAGCACTGTAGGATTCGCCATTTCAGATGAGCCATATTGTGCATTAAACGTTAAATCATGTGCATCCGGCAGAATGGGGTGCACATAGAACATCATGTAAAGCACTTTAGGAAACTTTCACCTCGCTCATAAACAGGTAAAGATAGGTCAAAACGTTGGCGAATTCTTACAGTCTAGAAAGAGTTGTTCTTTTGATCAAGATTAGCAAACTAAAAAAGGATACATTACTACTAGACTTAAATGACAAGGATATAACACTCTGAAATAAACACAGTTCATTGGGAAAAACACCCCACAGTTCAGTCAGGACTATTATTATATCGTGGAAATACTTTCCTGTTTTATTTAAAGACCTGACATTACGTCAAACCTTAGAAACAGGCTGTAATTCTGTGGCCAGGAGAGCATGTATTTTTGATGGTCGCATCTCTCCTAGTTTATATCGATCTCCTTCAAATACTAGACGACATACGGTAATTGGTTACAATTGTCAAGCTGTTTTTGTTGTAGCAAAGACAGATTTAGAATCTGAAAATACATTATAAAAACTAAGGGGGTCATTTACTGATCTTAAATATGCCTAAATAGTACTCATAGTGACTGCATTTACTGTGTCTGAATAGTGACATAGGGAAGTTGTAGCAACCATAGTTGTAGTGGTTACTATGTGATCGGGTGTGTCTGAATACTGACGTTGGAGGAAATATATGGTTTTATATAATTGTAATTTGTGTATAATAAATAATTGCATTTTTGAAAAAGATATTTTAAAAAAAAATGTATTTTTTGCATAATGGAAACCAGAAGGATCCGTTATGCTTGCCCATAGACTTCTATTAGGACAGAGCAAAATGGAATGCCTCTTAAAGGCTTCTGTATTGCATTCCGTCTGGCCATTCCGTTATAAACGGAAGCTATAATGGGATGCCATAATGCTAGTGCCCACTCTAAATCCATCTTTTAGCCCAAAATGCCTCTGGTGCTTCACTATTTTGATCCCTGATCAGACGTGGAAAAAACTGTGGAGAGGCACCACACTGGGACATAGAAGCAGTGTTTGGCGACGTAAGGAAGGAGAACTGGAGGAAGGATCTGGCATCTGACTTAACTTTTGTTTGTGGATTCCAGGAGAGCAGCGCAGTCCCTTAACTTTATTTTACATTAATAGCTGCTGTTCCGGAAGCGGAAGAGGAGCTTCTGTGCTTGTGCAGCCACTCAGAACAACAGCACAGGTGAGAGATGGTCAGGGGTGGTCGAGATGTCAATCAAGCAACAGAGAGAGTGTCCTCAGCCTAGGGGTCAGCCCGTTGCAGTTGCAGGACTCTGCTTGATGAGATGAAGAGATTCTTATGAATTGATTCGCTCATCTTTAATCCCCACAGATCAGAATGTGATATCATGTCCTAACAATATGTCATTTCTTTCTGTGAAAGGAAAACCCCTTTTTTTAATAGATAATATTTACTTGGTTCAAGTATCCCCCTCAGTCTGCCTCTGAGAAGCGAAATGGTTAAGGATCTAGTCATGCACATAATTACACCTCCAAACAAAGTGACACATTTGACTACGACAGTGAATTAAATACATTTAATGATTTCACAATATTATGTCTGCATTATAAGCAACAGAAAACCTCTCATTTCTCAAGTCCCTGGATCTAATTGTTTAATGTAAATTAGTTAGACATACAATATCATTCTTGGCTTTCATGTGTGCCAGAGATAATTAAATCGGTCTACGTATGCGTTCTTTCAGGTCCGGGTAATAAGCTATCCCAAGCTTAACAAAAGGTTCTCTGTTCTGTATCACATGTTCAAACATTGATCCACATTACCTCAAGGCATATTCACGGGTCAAGAGCAGATCCACCCGTTTTCTGTGAAAAACATTACAAAGTACAGTCATCTTGTTCATAGCATAATATGGCATGAAATATCTGTTATGCCTGGAGCTGATTTAGGATCCCCTTATAGAATCACCAAACAAAAGCACCAGCAAGAATACTGAATCATTAAGGGTTATAGACTTCATAATTATAGCTTGTGCTCGACTTACATTAATAATTATCTAAAAGAATGTATTCCATGAAAGCATCATCATTTAACATTTTCCATATGACTCATGGATTTTAGATGATCTTTCATTGTTATCACCAAATTAAATGGGTTTTGCGAGATTCTGATATTGATGACCTATCCTCAGAAGTAGATCATCAATACCAACTGTCAGACCCTAGCCGACCAGATGATTGAAGAGGCCACGGCACTATGGTGAGCGCCACCACCTCCTCGAAGCTTACCAAGCACAGTTCCATCCCTAAGACAGAGGTTTGGCCACAGGACAGATGAATGTGATGTCACTGGCCTAGGGAAAGGCTGCGGAGTGATCGGCAGGGGTGCTGGGAGTTGGACCCCCACGATCTGATATTGATGACCTATCCCGAGGATAGGTCATCAAGATCAAATTCTCGGACAACTCCTCTAAAGCAAATTAAACAGAGTAGACAGATCCTCCATACAATGCTACATATTAATTTTTTCATTGTAGTTACCATTTTGCTGCCCCAAAAGCTTTCTTATAGCTCTGCACAGGTTCTGAGCAGAGGTGCTGTGGGATCAAAAAATGTTAGAAAACTGTCTTAGAATAACACTACAAAAAATAAGAACAGTGTTTGCTGGGCACTTTATAATTCTCTACTGGCCAGCATGCAACATCTGGCTACAGATTATTTTGCTCCCAAGAAAAATGCTGCCAATGGAACACAACATTTTTCGAAAAAAGCTATTGTGTGAAACCAACCTTATAATACCAAAATGTGTATCTTTCTTTTGCCCAAAAACCTAGTGTAGCCACAACTGTGGCTTAACTGACTTAAGAGCCATTTACAGAGGCCAAGAATCACCTAGATCAGGAGTACTCAACTGGAGGACCACAGTCCAAATAAGGACCACGTACGTCAGCTCTCTGGACCACTGCCGTCCCTTCTATTACATAGGAAGCAGCACAGCTATTAGGCTGCTTCCTAATTTGCTAGTGTGCCACTAGGAAAGTGCTTGGGGCACAAGCACCTCCACATGCAGGCGCTGGATGGAAGGGGATGACCGTGCTTAGGGAGACAGGTTCCTCCACATGCAGGCGCTGGATGGAAGGGGATGAGTGTGCTTAGGGAGACAGGTTCCTCCACATGCAGGTAACTTGTCTCCCTCTGCGTGCTCAGTGTCACAAGTCCCTTCTCTCCTGCAGCAGCAGCACGTAAGGGAGCTTCAAGCTCCAAAGGACACTTACGTGCTGCTGGAGAAGTGGGATGCACATGACCACTGCCACCAATGGAATAAAGTCCACAGTTTGGGGGGGGGGGACTGATGGGTAGAGACATGCGGGAAAGCATCACTGACTGCAGAGAAGGACTTCATTCCACAGTGTCAGTGACGTGTTCCCATCTTGCCTGTGCCTCTCTTTGTCAAGGTAATGGTGAAATAAAGCATAGATAAGGCTCCATTCACACCATGGTATTTTTGTTCAACATCCAATCCGCATAATTGGTGGATTGGATGCGGTCCCCTTCATTACAGTGGGGCCGCAAAAGATGCAGTGTGCTGTCTGGATCTTTTGTGGCCCCATTAAAATGAAGGGGTCTGCATTCAATCCACCAATAATGGGTATTGGATGTGGAACAAAAATACATACATCTGTTCTGCAGCTAGGGTTGTCACCCGGCCGGTATCTCACCGGCAAGGCAGGTATTTTAGTGGCCCTGCCGGTGCCGGTAATTTTTTACTACTGGCAATATTAATTGCCGGTATTTTCCTGTTTGACCTGTTACTAATGAAGCTTCATTGGTAAAGTCTCCACCGACTTGTGTTAATAAAAAGAAAACACTCACCTCATCCATTTGCTCGTGCTGTGGGAAACACTCACTGGAAGCTCAAGAGAGGACCTGCTCTCCATCGTGATGATATCTCACAGGTCCTGTCCTACACATCCAGTCAGCAGTGAGTGTTCACCGCGGCGCAAGCAAAAGGAGGAGGTAAGTTATTTTTTTTTTGCAAAAGCAGAGAAGGGGGCAGTAATGGGGGCATTATTCTTACTGGGGGGCACTAATGGGGGTGTTCATCTTTACTTTTGGCATTCAGCTCGGACCTTCATCTGACTGCATACCCAGGTATGTGGACTTTTAATAAAACTAGTTGAGTACCCCTGACCTAGATCATCGCTAATGAGTGTTCATAGTAATGCTTGTTAGCGATGATCTTGCAGTGTATATGCACCACCGATTACCCAATGAACGACTAAAACACTCGTTCATTGGGTAATTGGATATTTTGTACGAAGACAAAAATCCTTGTTTCCCAGTAGCAGATTGTGCTGTGTAAACACGATCTGCTGCCAGGAAACAGCAAGTAGGTATGGGGAAGAGTGATGGTATTAGTGATCGCTTCTCCCATACTCTGGAGGAGATCACTGCATGTAAATGCAGCAGTCTCCTTTGCTAGCGACCAGCAGATTGTCGGGAAGGAATGCTTCCCTTATAACAATCTGCTGCATTGTCCCATCTAGACGGACCTTTAGTTGTCTCCTTCTAAGTAAGCATATCTCCCAGCAGTGTTCAGTGACATACCTACGATATAGGCAGACCACGCAGCTGCTATGGGGCCCGTGGCAAGGGGGGCCTGGAGAGAATGGAAGGCCCCGCCCCCTACATCTGCAGACTCAATCAGTTTATTGGGCATTGAGGCAGCCCGCCCACTTGTCCTCCGTTCTGTCCTGGTGGGCCCCTGCTTGCTTCCCCTATTCTCAGTCAGGGCCCCCCTCCGAACCTCTCCCGCCCCCCCCCCCCCCCCCATTGTGTACACAAAGGGAGCAGACACTGCTAATGTCTAGACCCTCCTTGTCAGGCTCAAGCAGATTGAACTTTAATGGCCATGCCCACCTCAGTGAAGCCCCCCCCCCATGTGAAGCCCCTACCCCACCAACACCAGCCGGGAAAAAATACTGCAGCAGGAAAGAATCTCAGGTAGGAAACTAGTTTGCCACCTCCCTCTATCCTGCTGTTGTTACCTATTATCTCCCTCCTGGCACCCACAGAACCTCTCTTGTATGCCCCTCTACTACTCTCCCAACAGAATAGCTGCAACCATCTGTGGCCACCAGCCACTATCGTCTTCTATGTTCCCTGAAGTCCCCAGAGACTCCTTAACACCTTCTGTGACCCAAAAAACCTGTACCACTTTCTGTGCCCACTTTTCATAACAGACCCCCTGCCACCTTTTGTATTCCTTGTCACCACCACCCACTCAAAAAGTCCATGGAACCCTCTGTCCTCCTCCAATCTGTTTCTGTCCATCCATCAGTAACTGAGCCCCTATCACCTATGGGACTTGATGTGCCCAATCCCTTAGCACAAAGCCCTTTTCAACTTCTGCCCCCTGATCTAACACAGTCCATGCCACCTGCTTCTTTCCCCTTTCCTATAAAAGAGCCCATGCCAGCTGCTGCTATCCTCCCTCTAATAACAGATCTTCATCACCTTTTGTCTTTTCTGTTCACTCCCCTTTTAGAGCCTCTAGCAGCTTCTTATCTCCCTCCTTCTAATCTGCCTCCTCCAAGGGCTATTTCACACGAGCTGATGCAGTGCGTGTCATCCGCAGCGTGAATAATGCTCCATGCTTTTCTGTGATCTTTTTACTACAAAATCACAGTGAGATAAAGTTGTCACTGTGATTTTATAGTAAAAAGGTCACAGAGAGGCAAAGAGCATTATCCATCATATTAATGCTCTGTGTCACTGCTGTCCGGAACGGGGCTTGGCTGTCATTCACGCTGCAGATTACCCGCACGGCATCCACTCGTGTGAAACAGCCCTAACAGTGCCTAGTGGCACTGACTCTGTGGCAATAATGGGATAATGGGACAAAAAATTGCTAATAGCTGCCATGTCCCACTGTGTACAGGATACGGTGGCTTTATCTGTGTACATTGTATAAACAGGATTATCTGTATAGCATATTATGTTATTATTTGTGCATAGTGTATGGGAGAAGCACTATATGGTGGAGTTACTGGTTTGTGCAAGGTTTAACAACATTATTGGTGTGTAACGTCTAATAGATCATATGTTTTGTGTATAACGTATGATGTTCACGCTTTTATTTCTTACACGTTATAACAGCAATATCAACTTATACTTTAAAGTCATTATTCATGATAAATGGCTATTTTTTCTCATGGTAAACTAAGCATCAGCAGCAAGGAGTTAAAGGGGTTATCCAATCCCTATAATGCCCCCCAAAAAGCCAGGGCCCCTCATACAGGTAATACTTAGCCCGCTCCCGGCACCCACATCACTGATGCCCACACGGCCGCCATTGCATTCCCCTCGTCACATGAATGAAAACATTCGGCGACATGGGGGGCAGTCAACAGCAGGCTACAATGGGAAAGAGCCTCCCTAGCATCACGGGTGATGCTAGGTAGGCTAATTTCTTTCACGGCCTGCTATTGGCTGCACCCCGGGAATAAGTATTACCTGTATGCGGTGGCCAGGCATTTTGGGGGGCATAATAGGGGTTGGATAACCCCTTTAACAGTTAGAATACCAGAGGTTTTTTAATTTTTGCATTTTCATTTTATCTTCCCTATCTTCCTTGAGTCATAACTTTTTTTTATTTTTCCGGCCACATATCCATATGAGGGCTTATTTTTTGCGGGACAAGTTGTACTTTCTAATGCCACCATTTAAGATGGCATACAATTTAGTGGGAAGCGGGCAAAAAATTCCAAATAGGGTGGAATTTGAATAAAAACCCGCAATTCTTCCACCATTTTACGGGTTTTGTTTCTATGGCGTTCCCTTTGTGGCGAAACTGACCTGTGCCTTTCTCTGGGTCAGTAGGAATACAACGGGGGTGTGGCAGGGGAGGAGTCATGGCAGGTGGTGGGATGGGCCATGGGTGGGTAGTGGGTGGAGTTAGGGGGTCCAATTCAGATTCTTGCTATGGGGCCCAATGATTTCTATGTACGCCCCTGGCAGTGTTCCTTTATAAATCTCATTAGTAATGTACGCACATCGTCAAAATCCAATTTTCAGGTCATGAAGTTCCGTAACCCAGTGATTGAGCTATAACCTCATTCTTCACTATTGCCTTTAATTGCTCACTAATTCTGGACGAACCTGCTGCAGACTAACATGTTAGGTATTCTTTACACATTTTATCTAGAAAAACTAACAAGATAACCTGTGTATAGCCAAATGGACCAGGGGCTCCTAAAGGGAATGTAAAGAGTACACTGAGTTTACAGTGGAACCTGGAGATGAAAGCTACACACTCTTGTGAAATGCATAGAAATGAGTGCGCTAGACCAAAGAACAGTACAATGAGGACTTCTTAGAGGACAAAGTGCTTTGTTGTAAGGATCATTAATATGATCTTTGTTTTCTGCTTATACATGTTTGCTGCCATGTTTGTGCAGCGTCTTGTGGAACCACTAAAGTTTTCTTTGGAAAAGAATATGTATTATCCTGATAGAAGAGGTTATTAAATAACCAAGCACACTGGTGTCTTTCACAGAAATCAATACAGCCTTTTAGTAAGTTATCGACACCAAGGATAACAGACTCAGGATTGGGTGCGGGTGTTAGCTATGTGCTCTGTACACCTGGTTGGGTTAGTGAAAATGGGATTAAATAATACTACAGTTCTTACAGGGCTTCGAAGTATGTGGCAACTTTCACACTAGAATGAGAAGATGAGCACAATGGCCATTAGAAAACATGCTTTCTAAAACCTCGCTTCAACCACTACAGGCAGAGAGAACCCACCTTTTCTAGTCCTTCAAGGGGTGTTCCAGGATTTTAGGATAGGATTGAGCATAGGCCATTACTCAGCTAATTAGATGTTTCATTGAAGCCCGGGCACCGGAACTACATAGCTCTATCTATTGGGTAATGGACAGAATTGGTAACCACAGTGCTGTTCCCAACTGGCTATAGATCTTTGTCAATTGTGCAGTGGGTGGAGATAGGTTATCAATATTACAATTCTGGAATGCACCTTAAAATATCCCCACAGAGTCTATGCCCATTGGCACCTTTCATAGTTCATGTTTAAAGGAAGTCTGTCACCTCCATATGGCCATTGTGGGGAGTCGCTCTGGTAGACAGCGGTGCGGGTGCAGTTTAGAGGCAAAACAAGGAGTCCAGATTGTGCATCAGTGTTTTATTCACACTTGCACACCAGAAATGAAAACAGTCTCTTGGTGACAGTTCACACACAACAGAAATCATGTGGCAAAACCAAAAACAGGCCAACACAGGGTTCAGTCACCTGGGAGGTTTAGGTGAGGGTTCACACCTAGCAGTCGGCCCAGCCGCAGGAGATTCCACCTTCAAGTTGCAGGGAAAAACACCACCTTGCTGAGCTCTTTCCTCCAGATCAGAGAATTCCACAACAGTGTTAGCAGCTCCAGGACAATCACAGCCTCCCAGCAGCTGGTGCTGGCTGAGCTTTTAAACCCAGCCCAAAACTCGGACTGGACCGTGGGGAGCAGCCACCCACCCTACTCTTTAGCTGCTCCCAGTAAGAGCCGGCCCGGATCGGCTTTGCAGCCATGCTATTTAAAAGAGTCAAAACAGCACTAGCTGCTGCAGACAAAAACCCGGCTCTCACCTCACCGAGGCCAGCAACCTCGGTGACACGTACCTGCCATCGCATATGACACCTTGCACCTTACCACATACCCCCTTTGTTCAACCCTGAGGGGTGAACACACGTAAGGCAGTGGACGCGGGACAGGGCATCTGCATTGCCCTGCAAGCGGCCTGCCCTGTGTTCCACGGAAAACTTGAAATTTTGCAGGGATAGGAACCACCTGGTGACCCGAGCATTCCTCTCCTTGGCCTGACTCATCCATTTGAGGGGAATGGTCGGTCACCAGACGGAACCTCCTCCCTAACAGGTAGTAGCGGAGAGATTCGAGTGCCCACTTGATAGCCAGGCACTCCCTCTCCACTATACTATATCTGGACTCGGCGGGACTGAGCTTACGGCTCAGGAAGACAACGGGATGTTCTTCCCGTTGACCTCCTGAGACAGTACCGCACCGAGGCCTACCTCCGAGGCGTCGGTCTGTACGACAAACTCCTTGTTGAAGTCGGGTGTCACCAAAACCGGGGACCCACACAGGGCCGACTTCAACGCGGCGAAAGCCTCCTCCGCCTTCTCACTCCAGCTAACCCTCCCAGACTTTCGCCCCTTCAAGAGGTCTGTCAACGGCGCTGCTATTGTGGCAAAGTGGGGCACAAACCTCATGTAGTAACCTACAATCCCCATGAACGACTTTACCTGCCTGGTGGTGACCGGTCGGGGCCAGTTACGAATGGCCTCTACCTTAGTTACCTGAGGTTTGATAACTCCCCGCCCAATTACATATCCCAGATATTTTGTCTCCTCTAACCCTATGGAGCACTTCTTTGGGTTAGCGGTCAGTCCGGCTTTCCTCAGGGCATCCACTACCGCCTGCACTTTGGGCAAATGGCTTTCCCAGTCGGTGCTGTGGATGATTACATCGTCACCCCTACCGCAGGCCCTTCGGACTCGGGCTCCCAGGGCTCTGGCCTCCCACTGGAACCAGGCCACTCATCTAGGGTTACCCCTGTCTCAGGGCTATTAGTCACAGGCCAAAGTGACGGAAAACCAGGGAAGTCTCTCCCAATTATCAGTTCATAGGGTAGCTTTGAGGAGATCGCCACTTCACAAGTCCATGTGCCGGCCGCCGTGGACAGAGACATTACAGCCGTGGGATAGTCCTTTAAGTCTCCGTGTATGCACACCACACCAACTTTCCGGCCCGTATACTGGGAGGGCTGTACCAGGGCGGCACTTACCAGGGTTACTAGGCTCCTGAGTCCAGCAGCGCCACTGCAAGATTATCACCGACTTGCACCTGGCACAGATGACGATTGTCTATTGTCTCGGGGTGCCGGTCGCACACAGTCTCCGGGCATACATGGAAGCCCGGTACCCATAATTAGTCTCCATGGGTTCGCCCCACTGTGGACAGTCGGCCCTCACATGGCCAGGCTCGTGACACCGCCAGCAGACTATCGGGGCCGGGTCTACAGGGGGTACACCCCGAGCAGGTTTCTCGGGTACCAGTCGTCGGGACTGGATGGGAGACCTCCGGGGTTTGACCGGTCCCCTCCCAACAACACCCCCTTTCAAGGTTTTTGTGGCCTCATAGCGCTCCACGAGGTCGACCATGTCCAGGGCATTAGTGGGTGATACTTGGCCGATCCAGTGCTGAAGGGAGTGCGGCAAGGCCCTCCAGAACATGTCAGCCAGCAGACGGTCCAGCATAGCAGCCGGGCTTAGAATATCAGGCTGCAGCCATTTTTGCAACCTGTGCAGTAACTCATAGTACTGCGGCCGGGCGGGTTCAGCCGCTTTAAAGTCCCACTGGTGGACCCGCTGAGCCCGGACTAACACGTTCACCCCAGTCTGGCCAGGATCTCCCCTTCACCGTGGGGTAATCAGCAGCCTGGTCATCTGCCAAATCAGAGAACACCTGCTGGGGTCCGGACGCCAGGAACGGAGCGACCACTTCAGCCCACTGGTCACGGGGTAACTTCTCCCTCACGGCCACCTTTTCAAAGACCGCCAGATAGGTCTCAACGTCGTCCGAGGGGTCATCTTTGGGATCGCCGCACGGACCGCTTTCCGGGCATCATGGACGTGTTGGGACGCTCCTGCCGTTTGCAAAGCCATCACGTGCTGTAAAAGCAGCTGATTAGTCTCCTGCTGCTGCTTGTTAGCCTCCCGCTGCTGCAGGTTAGCCTCCACAAGGGCTTTTACAACCGCCTCCATTTTGTCAGGGTTCACAGGCTGCAACTTTGCCGGCCTAATATAGGACATCCAGTCGTGCCCAGCAGAAACAAAAAATTTTCGGCGTTCACGCCAGCCTCACTGCGCATGCCCGCATCCGACACCAAATGTGGGGAGTCGCTCTGGTAGACAGCGGTGCGGGTGCAGTTTAGAGGCAAAACAAGGAGTCCAGATTGTGCATCAAACAGTGTTTTATTCACACTTGCACACCAGAAATGAAAACAGTCTCTTGGTGACAGTTCACACACAACAGAAATCATGTGGCAAAACCAAAAACAGGCCAACACAGGGTTCAGTCACCTGGGAGGTTTAGGTGAGGGTTCACACCTAGCAGTCGGCCCAGCCGCAGGAGATTCCACCTTCAAGTTGCAGGAAAAACACCACCTTGCTGAGCTCTTTCCTCCAGATCAGAGAATTCCACAACAGTGTTAGCAGCTCCAGGACAATCACAGCCTCCCAGCAGCTGGTGCTGGCTGAGCTTTTAAACCCAGCCCAAAACTCGGACTGGACCGTGGGGAGCAGCCACCCACCCTACTCTTTAGCTGCTCCCAGTAAGAGCCGGCCCGGATCGGCTTTGCAGCCATGCTATTTAAAAGAGTCAAAACAGCACTAGCTGCTGCAGACAAAAACCCGGCTCTCACCTCACCGAGGCCAGCAACCTCGGTGACACGTACCTGCCATCGCATATGACACCTTGCACCTTACCACACCATATACAGTGCTTACATTGGCCTATAGCACACCTATGGATGAATGTAATGGTACCTTTGTCTTTTTTTTTACACTTATTCATATGCAAATCAGCACTCGCAAGCGCCCAGGGGCGGCGTTCACTGTGTTGGAGCCCAGGCTGCTCTGCCTTTTTTTATTGTTTCCCGCCCCAGACTCTGCCTATGACCGCCCTCCTATTCCCCTTACGTGATCCTTCGGTCCGGCCGAGATCCAACGCCTGTGCACTGCCTAGCCGGGCCAGGGCATGCGCACTGCGATGCCTATTGTGGGCATGGCATCGCTGTAACTACTGCACATGCGCCAGTGAACTGCGCAAAACCAGCGGCAAGGTGGTGAGCGCTGTGTCTGCAGCGATTTAGAAGGCAGGGACACCTGGGAACTGTCCCTGCCTTCTCTCTGGGTTGCCCTGCTGTCACTGATAGCAGGCAACCCGCTCGGCAGCTGCATGATTAGCGTGCAGCTGTCATCTCTGAATAGACATTCTAAAACGTCCATTCAGAGATAGACAACTGCCCATAGGATGTTTATATCTTATGGGCGGTCGTCAAGTGGTTAATATATGTCTGACAAGAAATGCGTTAACCATTTTCTGCCAGCAGAATTGTGACTACAGCTCTGGACTATCCAAGTTGTGAGCAAGGTATTCAAGTGTTTATATACATTGTTACATAGTTAATACGGTTGAAAAAAGTCCATCAAGTTCAACCAAGGGATAGGTAATGGTGTTAAAGAGTGCATATGTGGAAATACACTACAAGAAAATTTAGACTAGAACATTCAGAATCACAGGTAGATATCCATCAAGCAAACATGGTTGATAAAAAAATGGCTGCATACCATTATACATGCAAACAATAGAACTAAGAAATGGGGATCAATCTAAATAAAAGTGGTCAATAGAAGCTCCTAGCGCACATTTTTGATCAAATGTGTGTAGGGCCCATCTACCAGGCGTCAAGGTGGCTTCCGCAGATGGGTCCCTAACACTAATATACCGCCTCTCTTGGACTTACCTAAGCCTACAATTTTCAGGGCTGTGTAGGAACCAGCTTTATTTATACTCTGCTCAGAAGCCCCAGGCAGATGGGCGTTGCTCAGTATTAAGGTAGCTGGTTCCTACACTGCCCTGAAAATTGTAGGCTTAGGTAAGTCTAAGAGAGGTGGTATATTAGTGTTAGGGACCCATCTGCGGAAGCCACCTTGACGCCTGGTAGATGGGCCCGACACACGTTTGATCAAAAATGTGCGCTAAGAGCTTCCATTGACTCATTTATAGTAGGTATAATACCACTTTTATTTAGATTGATCCCCATTTCTCAGTTCTATGTGAGAATACAGCTATGGGGATGCAGACGTAGTAGTCTCAACTTGTCCATGGTTTTCTATGGTACCCAATGGCCGCTCTATTACATAAATAGCACATGCCAGCCGGATTGCAGATCATCAAGGAAACAGGTAAGTATTTGTGTTTTTTTATGGAGCTTGAGAGGGCACTAGGGGCTAAAGGGAGGCACCAGGAGGACATAACTACAGTGAGTGGCATAAAGATGGGCATTACTAGAGTAAAGGGGCCACAAGAAGGACATAACTACTGTGAACGGGCCACAAGGGGGGAATAACTACTGTGAGAGGGCACATAGTTTGGGCATAGATCACTCTGTTATACATTGGGACGACTTGGTCTTACAGGGCCAGCACAGCACCTTCATGCTGGGGATTTACCAGGCACAGTTACAATCCCTTCCTTATGTGATTATTATTTTTACTTTATCACCACAGGTACCTTGTTCTGGATCCAGTGGACATCATGCCGACACGCCAGCAACACCTTGGATGCATGGTGTATTGGTACCATGGTGTGCCCTATGATAGATTTTGTTAGGTAAGCGGTGAGTATAGTTATGCACTGGACGGAGTTAGAGGAGTGGCTTAGTGCACTGAACTTTTTCCTCTTTATGTACATTTAAGTGGCAAATGTTGGGGGGAGGAACTAGTGTGGGGGTGGCGCCATGCTAAATGCTTGCCCTGGGTGCTGGAAAGCCTAGGTACAACCTTGTACATCTGCATTCATAGAAATAAAGAAAAATGACACTTAAAAAACCCCAAAAAACAAACAAACAAACAGTAAATTAGTCTTTCAGCAGTTTCATATGCTTAGAATTATTAATTTCTACATTTTGTACATACACTTGTAATGCACGTGTTGACAACGTGTGTTAAATAACTACTAAAAAATAACTAGATTAGGGGGCACACCCACTATCTGGATGAGCAGTCAAAACACTATAGATGAATATATTTCACAGCAATTTTACTTAAAAATTCAGCTATACAAAGAAATTTACACCTAAAAATAAAACACTTGTACACCCTAGATAAAAAACAATCAAACGTTAAAAACAATCAAATAGCAGTAGTTAGCACGGGATAAAAGAGTAGCGACCTATAGAGTCCCACTGCTTGGTGATGGTGTGTGTCGCTGTGCAGTCCTAATAGGAGATCACTAAAGAGCCCAAATTAGATAAAAACGTCCATCCAAAGTGAAGCCTGTGAACAAACTTATGAAACAGTCCACTGGAGTAGTTGCGGATAACGTAATGTGCGTACCTAGTTGTAGGCGTCCGGAGTAAGCCTTAACCAGAGTGAATGTAATTGAGCGAGCCAGAACGGCATCTGAGTGTGGATGCAGACACTCCTCTCTCCGGTACCAGCTGCAATTCAAATCGCCGTTCCACCTACCTTCCCGAGCGTCCCGCTCCTACTTCTTGATGCGCTGATCCCCTGACACCATCGGCGTCCCGCGTGGTGTCCGTCTGCCGTGGCGTCCCACGTGACTTGGGCGGGGTTAGTTCGTTTCCGGGGACGGGACGTGGTGGCCGCCGGATCTTAAAGTCCTTCCTCAGGTATAGATCTCATATGCTTCTCATATGTTCATGAGCTCATATGCTTCTCATATGCTTCTGGCCAGAAGTTTGATCACTCCTCCACAATATTGCACACTGCCCAGACGCGTTTCGGGGGTCAGCCCCCTTCCTCAGTGGGTGGCAATACTGTGGATTTCAGCGTTTTTATAGCCCTTGGGCTATCTGCAGTATACTGCAAACTGTGAACTGGAACCAAGTCCGTGTAAAATTTTGGACTCAATGTTGCTGCCATAATAATCTACATACTACCTTTGCATACCTTCATATGATTCAAAAATGTAAAAAAGAGTTACATAGAATAAGCTAAAATAAGAATATATTAAAATTATATATCATACTCCAAAGGTACAAAAATCAAATTACAGATGGTGGAGACTTCATAATAGGCGGAGATGGAAATGGGTGATGGTGATGGAAATCGGGAGAGGAGGTGTGTGGGGAGAGGAGAACAGAGTGTCGATAAGCGACCAGACGCTGTAGTCCTGTCACCAACAAACCTCCAATCCTATAAAAACCCAAAAATTTCCATCTCCGCATTTAACCCTTTGGGGATCATAGTTTCTAACTCAAAGATTCTGCGCGATTCTTGTTTAGACATATTGATGATATGATTTCCTCCTCGCCAAGGTCTCTTAATTCTTTCTATAGCAGAGAATGTCAGTTTTGTAGGATCTCTATTGTGTACGGTCTTAAAATGTCGGGAGAGAGGGTGGGCCTCATAACCTTTTCTTATATTTGCCATATGCTCTGCAATACGCTTTTTTAGAGATCTTTTTGTCCTACCGACGTATTGCTTCCTGCATGGGCACTCAATTATATACAATACGTCAGTAGAGTTACATGTAAGGCACTCTTTGATCTTAATAGAAAATGAATTAACGGTGGAGACAATATTTTCACGTTTCCTAGGAAATGTTGCAGTTTTACAACAGCTGCACCGCCCACATCTAAAGAATCCATTTGGCGCTAGCCAGTTGTTACTCTGCCTCAAAGAGTTTATTTTTACTGTGGGGGCAACTAAATTTGCCAAATTCTTGGCTTTCGTAAATACTATTTTGGGATGTTCACCCAATAAGTCTCCCACCCATTTGTCCTTACGTAGATGACACCAGTGTTTTTTGATAATTTTTTCTATACACTTGTATTGGGAGCAAAAGGGAGGATGATTCTGGGCGCCTCCTCTTGGCCCATCTCTCTCTTATCCTTCTTTTTAAAGAAATCCTCTCTGTTCATTTCTTGTACTTCTTTTAAAGCTTTTTCTATTACTTTTACTGGATATAGTTTATCTATGAATTGTTGTTTCAGGTCCTGTGCTTCTTCAGCAAATTTAGCTTCAGAGGTACAGTTCCTTTTCAGCCGCCTGAACTGACTTTTTGGCACATTGACAAGCCATCTGGGCAAATGGCAGCTGTCGAATTTGATATAGCCATTTTTTGATACTTCTTTGAAGTGTGTGCTACACTCCAGCTTGTCTCCAGAAACGTTCACCTCCAAGTCTAGAAACACCACTTTATCCCGGCTGATCGTTGGGGTGAACACCAAGTTCTTATCGTTGACATTAATCTCCTTCAAAAATTCATTTAAGGCTGTATCTGTGTCTTGCCAAATGAAGATAATGTCGTCGATGTAGCGACGCCATAGCACCAGACCTGCCCCCAGCTTGGGCTGGATGACATCCGCCTCCCACTGTGCCAGAAATAGATTGGCGTAGCTGGTGGCAAACTGGGACAGGCTCAGTTCATTTTGGGGACAACCAAAAGGATCCCTATGTTCTACTGCATCCCCAAGGTCCACAAAAATATTGAAGCCCCTCCAGGGAGACCAATCGTCTCGGGAATAGATTCCATTTCCAGTAATCTGTCTAAGTACATTGACAACTGGTTACAACCATATGTGAAATCTATACCCTCGTATATACAAGATACGTCAGATGTGGTCATATTTCTAGAGGCGATTACCTGGAGGGAAGGGTGGACCTTGGGGACTTTAGACGTAGGGTCCCTTTACACCATCATCAACCATGTTGATGGTGTGGAGGCACTTGAGAAACAACTCTCAGCAAAAGGGGGAATTTGCGAAGTACAACTTTCATTTTTGCTGGAAGGTGTTAACTACATCTTAAAATACAATTATTTTTCTTTTGAACAAGAGTTTTATCTACAGAAAACAGGGACCGCCATGGGCACCAGATTTGCCCCCAGCTACGCCAATCTATTTCTGGCACAGTGGGAGGCAGATGTCATCCAGCCCAAGCTGGGGGCAGGTCTGGTGCTTTAAAAGAAGTACAAGAAATGAACAGAGAGGATTTCTTTAAAAAGAAGGATAAGAGAGAGATGGGCCAAGAGGAGGCGCCCAGAATCATTGCTCCCAATACAAGTGTATAGAAAAAATTATCAAAAAACACTGGTGTCATCTACGTAAGGACAAATGGGTGGGAGACTTATTGGGTGAACATCCCAAAATAGTATTTACGAAAGCCAAGAATTTGGCAAATTTAGTTGCCCCCACAGTAAAAATAAACTCTTTGAGGCAGAGTAACAACTTGTCTCCACCGTTAATTCATTCTCTATTAAGATCAAAGAGTGCCTTACATGTAACTCTACTGATTGTATATTATTGAGTGCCCATGCAGGAAGCAATACGTCGGTAGGACAAAAAGATCTCTAAAAAAGCGTATTGCAGAGCATATGGCAAATATAAGAAAAGGTTATGAGGCCCACCCTCTCTCCCGACATTTTAAGACCGTACACAATAGAGATCCTACAAAACTGACATTCTCTGCTATAGAAAGAATTAAGAGACCTTGGCGAGGAGGAAATCATATTATCAACATGTCCAAACAAGAATCGCGCAGAATCTTTGAGTTAGAAACTATGATCCCCAAAGGGTTAAATGCGGAGATGGAAATTTTTGGGTTTTTATAGGATTGGAGGTTTGTTGGTGACAGGACTACAGTGTCTGGTCGCTTATCGACACTCTGTTCTCCTCTCCCCACACACCTCCTCTCCCGATTTCCATTACCATCACCCATTTCCATCTCCGCCCACAATGAAGTCCCCACCATCTGAAATTAGATTTTTGTACCTTTGGAGTATGATATATAATTTTAATATATTCTTATTTTAGCTTATTCTATGTAACTCTTTTTTACATTTTTGAATCATATGAAGGTATGCAAAGGTAGTATGTGGATTATTATGGCAGCAACATTGAGTCCAAAACTTTACACGGACTTGGTTCCAGTTCACAGTTTGCAGTATACTCCGAATAGCCCAAGGGCTATAAAAACGCTGAAATCCACTGTATTGCCACCCACTGAGGAAGGGGGCTGACCCCCTAAACGCGTCTGGGCAGTGTGCAATATTGTGGAGGAGTGATCAAACTTCTGGCCAGAAGCATATGAGAAGCATATGAGCTCATGAACATATGAGAAGCATATGAGATCTATACCTGAGGAAGGACTTTAAGATCCGGCGGCCACCACCTCCCGACCCCGGAAACAAACTAACCCCGTCCAATTCACGTGGGACGCCACGGCAGACGGACACCACGCGGGACGCCGATGGTGTCAGGGGATCAGCGCATCAAGAAGTAGTAACGGGACGCTCGGGAAGGTAGGTGGAATGGCGATTTGCATTGCAGCTGGTACCGGAGAGAGGAGTGTCTGCATCCACACTCAGATGCCGTTTTCCATCGGATCGCTCAATTACACTCACTCTGGTTAAGGCTTACTCCGGACGCCTACAACTAGGTACGCACATTATGTTATCCGCAACCATTCCAGTGGACTGTTTCATAAGTTTGTTTATAGGCTTCACTATGGATGGACGTTTTTATCTAATTTGGGCTTTTTAGTGATTTCTTATTGGGACTGTACAGCGACACGCACCATTACCAAGTAGTGGGACTCTATAGGCCGCCACTCTTTTATCCCGTGTTAACTATTGCCATTTGATTGTTTTTAACGTTTGATTGTTTTTTATTTAGGGTGTACAAGTGTTTTATTTTTAGGTGTAAATTTCTTTGTATAGCTGAATCTTTAAGTAAAATTGCTGTGAAATATATTCATCTATAGTGTTTTGACTGCTCATCCAGATAGTGGGTGTGCCCCCTAATCTAGTTATTTTTTGGCCGTTTTTGAACTCAATCTTGGGTGAAGATTCTATAGGGTGAGCACCCCGTTCCATCGACCACCAAGCAGGGTGCAGCCACTAGCTCTGTTGCTTAAATAACTACTACTTGTGGCCTTGGCCTGCTTTCTTCATATTACATAGTGTTTTCCACTCAGTCGTTGATTGGGTCTTCAATACGTGCCACTACTGAGGTAGTAAATTGAACGCCATGAATGCCCACTTTCTGTCCCCCATATTACTTTCTCTGCTTTCGGCTGGGACATGCACGTGTTGCTTTCCTCTATTTACAATGTGACCTTATTGAATGCTAGCATTGTTCACTACAGGCTTGATAGAACATGACATTCCGGCTATGAAGCACTTCACATGGCTTCTTATGTTTGCATGTCTAGTTTATGATAAAGCCTTAAAAAATGATTATTTGTGCACCTCATACAGTATATTTTCAGCTATCACACACTGTGTATTGAATCTGACCCATGCAGTTACATTAGGCATATTTTCACTAAAGCTTGCGATATGGTAGGTATTTCTATTAGGGTTCATGCACACGACTGTATTTAGTTTCCTTATTGGCTCAATTTTTTGCTGATAGGATGTGTACCCATTCATTTCAATGAGTCCAAAAAAATGATGACAGCACACCATGTGTTGTCCGCATCAGTATGTCCGTTCCGTAGCCCCGAAAAAAAATAGAGCATGTTCTATTTTTTTCTACTTTGCTGACAAGGATAGGCATTATTACAATGTATCCGCAAAAATAACGGATCCGCCAAAAAAACGGATGCCAGATGGACGTCATCCCTTTTTTTTTACGGATCCGCAATTTGCGGACCGCAAAACACATGCGGTCGTGTGCATGAGGCTTTAAGAGGATGATGGTGATAGGGGTAGCAAGCTGTAGCACTTCAAGGGGACCAAATATGAAATACAAGTAGATAGCCCGTCCCAGGACAGTGACTGTAATAGAAAATGCATCCACTTAAAGGCTGAGTTCTTCTTCCAGGACAACCATTGCAATATGTATAAAGAAATATCCATGCTCATGAAAATTACTTTGTGGAATTAATAATTGTAATGCAAAGGCATCAGCTATTTCGAATACATAAAATATCCAGGACTAACCAACGTAAGGGTCCCTTTGCATGTTTCCCCACTTGCATACCTTCGTAGCACTGGTAGAATCCGAACATCCCCCCCCATGCTTCGACAGCATGAACGGCTTGGCACAGGAGCCGCTAAGTATGGACCCCCTTGTGCTTGCTAGCAGCCACATCCCTGTACAGTGCTTCGATCTGCTGTGCCCAGAAGAGGATGAGCACTCTCCCTGCCTCCCCCAGGTTGATACCACCCACATCACACTATTTATCCCTATACAGTGCTTCCTTGAGGGCGCTGAATTCAGCAGGTGTCTGGCCACACATATAGGAGGGATCCTAGCCTGCTGCGCTTCTCTCCCGGACAGGCCTCTCAGGACGCGGAATAACCGTATGGGGGACAAGTTTACACAAGGAGAAAGAAGAAAATAAAGCGCGCTGCACTAAGGGATTCCACTAAAAGATATTTATTGACATTTAATAAAATAAGGACAAAGATACGCGTTTCGGTGACGGTCCGTCACCTTCATTAGGCTGGAAACTGTGACGCCTGGTTTTTCACACTGTTTGTACATTTCTGCCTCTAGGAACTATAGTACTGTGGTTTATTCTAATTATATCATTTGTTGAATGTAACAATTTGCTGTTTAGTATTGATACAGTTTTGTACATTGTTTAAATGTCGGAGGATTATGCAATACCGCTGCTTGAGTGTAACTTCCGGTTCTCAATGGACTATATATTGCCGTGTTTTGTGACCAGTTTTCAGCCTGATGAAGGTGACAGACGGTCACCAAAATGCGTAGCTTGGTGCTTGTTTTACTGTTTTTTAATTATCAATAAATTTGGTGGACCCCTTAGTGCAGAGTGCTTTATTTTCTTCTTGCCCCTTGAGCAAACTTGTCCTCCACAAGTCACCCTCTATTGGCCCACATATATACCTACACCCCAAGTTATCTTCTACTTATTAAATCTTCCCTGGGATTTAATAAAGTGGAGTGGCCAATGTCAGTAACTTACGCACACATGTCTCTCTCTAAAATCACATACACTCAGCCTATCTCACTGTTGGCCTTAGACATTAAAAAGGCTTTTGATAGCCTTACTTGGTCTTACCTTTACCAGGTTATGACCACTATGGGTATCTAAGGAGCCTTTTTCCGCTCTGTACAAACTCTTTATACAACTCCTTAAATTGTCCACAAATCATCCGATTCCTATTCACATCCGTCGAGGCACGCATCAGGGTTGCCCCCTCTACCCTGCCCTATGCGCTTTGGCTATTGAACCGCTGGCCATAATGATCTGTACCAATCCAAATATAACGGGGGTAAAGATTGGTCCCTGCGAATACAAAGTAAGTCTCTTTACAGATGATATGCTTCTTACTATTACGCACCCCTTAACTACATCAGCTAATTTATTGGACTCTCTAAGTATATTTAGTTGTTTCTCTGGCCTTCAGGTCAATGCTACTAAATTGGAGATTTTACATTGTAACACCCCCTCTTCTGTCCGAGACTTAATCACACTTCGACCCAAAATTGACCAACTCGAGGATGCTCACCAGCTAATCTGGAGCCCGGCCCACTGACCACCACCTTTTATTTCATCAACAGTTCATACATATATAAAAATATAATATATCTCTAAATAAAATAGAATGGCTGACTGTCAATTATTTTCATATAGCTTTCACTTGATTAGTAATTCATACAGTGCATGAAAACTTCTACTACAATTTATGTAAAAATTGATACATTTATCAGATGATCCTGGTCCCTTAAATGCGGAGCTCTCGCATTAAAATAATTGAATAATTAAAAATACACAAAAAATGGTTATACATATAGTAAATCGGGCATGTGATTGAACGGTGTCCTATAGTAATCTTGATGACTATTAGACTACAGGCAGATCGTTATATTTATTTTCCTTATATCCACGGATCAGTATGTTAATAAAACGTTTGACTTGACCGCAGTTTGTTGCACTCTATCAACGTGCTGACCGCAACTGAACCGCTGACTCGTGGTTAATATATCAGTAAGGATCGTGCTTAAAGCATGTTTGTTACAGAGTATCCGTATGTTTATTAAGATTACAATGTTCGCTAATGGTTAATGTATTGATACAGTGCTCGGTTACTCCGTATTTGCATACATTGTAGTCGCTCGCATATACATATGTTATGTTGTTATGATGTTAATTTTAGAATTCACACTTGTGAATAGCACACTTAGGTTACTCATGACCGTGTTCAGTCGGTTTAGACTTGTCTTTCCCTCGGTCTGTCAGCGCGATGTCTCGCAATGTTACTCTTCGCTGAGCTTTAGCAGCTTTCGGCTCTGCTGTTTCTCGCTGAGCTTCTTCAAGCACATGTGCTTTAGATTTGTCGAGACGCCAACTATTAGCTGAAGGTTTGTCCTCGTGTTGTTAACTTGTAAATCACCGTGCATACTTTCCTTATGCAAACCATCACAGACGCGTTTCGGAACACAAATATTTCTTAGGTCCCATGCACACGACCGTTGTTTGTTTCCGCGTCCGTTCCGTTTTTTTTCACGGATAGGATGCTTCCCCATTCATTTCAATGGGTCCGTCAAAAAATGCGGATGGTCAACCGTTTTTGTTCCGCATCCATGATCCGTCTTTTCATTCCATCAAAAAAATAGTGCATGTCCTATTTTTTTCACGTTTGCGGACAAGGATAGGCATTTTTACAATGGATCTGCCATAAAAATCTGATCCGTCAAAAAAAACGGTCCGTCATCCGTTTTTTTTGACGGGCGCAAAATTTCAAGGAGGAGCGGACGCGGAGGCAGGCAACGGTCGTGTGCATGTAGCCTTACTCAGTGGTATAAAATTTGGAAATAACTGATGGGACCTCTTAGTGATCTATTTTGAACCATTTCAGCTAAAATTGAATGTCTGGAGCGGATCATCCCAAACTGGGTTATTAGATTGACATTATGCACATGTTGCGTTTTCCTACTTGATTTCCTTCTACTTTCTGTATGCTTCCTCACTTTATCCTATACTACTAAGGATAAGATCAAGTATCTGCATTAACTCACTATATATTCTACTAATCATGTTATGATATCATTCATGTAAAACATCTTTCTAATTTATGATTATGACTCAAATATATATACCGTATGTTTCTCTTTATAAGACGCACTTTTTCCCACCAAAAGTGGGGGGGAAATGGCAGTGCGTCTTATAAAGTGAATGCTGCCATTTTTACTTTGATGACACTGATACATCGCCGGCCGTTATGCTGCAAAGAGCGGCCTGTGATGTATCAGCTGGGAGGGAGGAGGGGCTGGAGGCCAGCAACTCGCGGCAGAGCCCGGTGCAGTCACTGTACTCTATTACACCAGGCCCCGCACAGCAATGTTCATATGTAAAGTGTTGTCATCATGTAATCCTAATTAAAGTAGTGCAATCCTCTGCAGTATTACTTACTATCAAACTACCGTTGCAGGCAGGCCGGCTGCCCGGCAGCGTAACGTCACTCGCTCTGTCACGCGCCTGCTCCTCCCACATCATTAATGAAGCAGGAGGAGCAGGCATGTGACGGAGCGAGTGACCCAAAATCAATAAGGGAAGATCAAATGCAGACAGATTCTTGCAAGTTGGTACTACCATTTGATACTGAATGCAAAAGAATATCAAAGGTTGTTCAAAAACATTGGCATTTGTTGAAAGAGGATAAAATATTGGGTCCAATAATTCTTGCACAGCCCCCAATAGTGTATACCAGAGCGCCCAATTTGGGCCTACAAATAGCACCAAAGGTAAAAAAAAATCCTAATATTAATAAAAAGAAGATTATGTTAGAAAATTGGATGACACTTAATGGTTTTTACAGATGTGGTTGTTGCCGGAACTGTAAACAAACCAATTTTCAGTAACAAACAAATATAATTAAATCCACAACAAATAATTATTAATGGGAAATAAAAGAAGTACTCACATGCAATAGCAAATTGGTAATTTATATAATTGAGTGTCTGTGTCAAAAGCAATATATTGGGCGAACCAAGAGGACCCTAAAAACATGAATTGCTGAACATATCAATAATATCAAAAAGGGATACGAAAAACCTAGCATATTGTATCTCTTTCGTTCCCTTCCTGTGCTAGTTGCTGGTTACGCCCTTAAATCATTACAGAATAGTAATAGTTGCTTTAGTGCCTGGAAGACTTACCTGCTTGTCCCCACCACCCATATTCTTTCTATTTCTTCTGACTGGGAGAGTTGCGAGAGCTGAACCTTTTTAAGTCTGTACTGTCCTATTCATGTAAGTCATGACGTAGGACGGGTTCCTACTGTCCTGCATGTTATGTTTTATTACTTCATACTTCTTTAAACTATGTTATTCAATATTACTGCATATCTATGTTTATCCATTCTGTACTCTTATATACCATGTACATCTTTGCCATCAAACCAATAAATATATTTTGAAACTAAAATCACATACACATACACACACTATTATCTTTACGAGCACCCAGCAATTCAGCAGTTGTGGTCATGCTGGTACACTATAAGAAAAAGCGTTGGCCTCTCCAGTGGCCAGAACTGCAAGGATGTTGATAAGCCACCATTTTTTCCTATAGTGTGCTAGTACAGCCATTATTGCTGGATTTCAGGGTGGGCTTATCTTCTGGATAAATGAATCAATCCAGTAAAGGACCCAATATGGACAGTGACAATACACTAGTAAGTGCTTAACTTTCTCTACATGATAAATTCCTTTTGCTGAAGTGAGACAATCTCTTTAAGTAGAGCGCTGTATAAGTGCTCTGCCAGATCGTTAAGAAAGCAGTAAGGGACGTAAATGCCTTAGCGCGTCACGTGGTTATCCAAACAGATGGTGGCAGTATTTCGGTCACAAACTGACTCAGGACATGCTAACACTGTGATGGCTAACTTCTGGCACTCCAGCTGTGGTAAATCTACAACTTCCAAGATGCACACTTGCTTGGCTGTTCTAAGAACTCCTTAGATATGAATGAAGCATGCTGGGAGTCATAGTTTCACCACAGCTGGAGTGCCGAAGGTTAGCCATCACTATGCTAAGGTATATACCGTATGTTTCACCCAATAAGATGCACCTGCCCATAAGATGCAACTAAGATTTAGAGGATATCCATCTGTTATAGGAGATTAGCATCCGGAGAAGTAGGTGCAGTGAGCAGTGGGAGAATGGTGGAGTGGACGGGAGTAGTTGCCCTCACAGTGTAAGCTTTCACCCTGGTGCTGCCTGGGTCGTGCAGTGATAGGAGGGCACATCCTTTCTCAGTTAAGGCACACTCTGGTTCTGGGGCCCTCTGCAGGGTGGTAGTGGAGGTGCCCTTTATGTCAGGGCCAGGACGAGGTATTTCAGTGCTTTAAGCAAAGCAGGTAAATTGAACACCCCCCTTCCCTAATCAATTTAAAGGGACATTGCTTTCTAATGAAGAGTTTAAAACACATTTTAAAAGAGGCAATTAGGGTTCATTCACACGTCTGTATATTGTAATCCGCATCCGTTCCGCAAAATTGTGGAACGGAATGCGGACTTATTCATTTTAATGGCCCTGCAAAAAATGCATTTAACTAGAAGGATGTTTGTGATCTTTTGGTCTACACATGGTTGTTTGCGGTCTTGGCTGGGCCGTATTGCCACTCAAAAAAACGGGTTCTCAATATGCAGGCATCAGGCATGTGCTCTCCACATCACGGATGTTGACCCATTCACTTGAATGGGTCTGCAATCCAGAAGGATGCAGAGCGGAGCAGAGGAACTTAACCCCAGGGAACTATTCTATTTTTTTTTCAGAGCAGATATATCAATGACCCATTCAAGCTGAATGGGTCTGGATTCGTCTCGACATCCGTGCGAATGCCCGTTCATTATTGACCGGATATTGTGGTCTCCAGTGCACAGAACGGCCGTGCTATGGCACAATCTCATGACATCATGTTTTTTTTTTTTTAGCTCAGTGCCATTTCTAACTTTATTTATGCGAAATCAAACTGAAAATTTAATGTCAAAATGATTATGTTAATTAAAGTTTAATTTACAAGGCCCTGAACTTTATCAATCTGGAAGTATATAATAATGTTCACACTCACACTTTGAGCTTTAATTCATATTTTGTCATGTAAATTTTTATTAATTTTATAAACTTTAAATTTTAATTTTTAAAATATTATTATCATTTCAAATAACTCATAAAAAGATGGAACACATGCCGAGATTAGCTCAGGCGCGAAATTAATGCTTAAAAGTGCAGTGGAGACAGCAGTTAAAAAAAATAAAAAAAAAACACATACATGTATACAAGGCATCTGCAATTCTTAAAACCTGTCATGAAGTTAAAGAGGACCTTTCACTGGTCCACAGTTTATTAGGCAAAGCTATGTACATGGAGATGTCCCTGCACTTACTTGTATCCCTGGGTGCCGCTCTGTTCGTCCTCTGTAGCCCCCGGTACCGACGCTCATGCTTCTCCAATTTTGCCTGGGGCGGAGACATCTTCTTTTGCCCTGGGCGACTCCTTCTCCCAGGGCTGGAGCGCTGGCCAATCGCAGTGCTCAGCTCATATTCACAAATATAATTTTTTTTATACTTTATATAAAATTTTAAATAATATTAATAAAAAAATAAATTCTACAGCAGTGTGGACAATCTGTCTTAATATTCGGGCTCCAGACTGCAAACAACCATTGTGGAGGCAGAACCACAAGAGCAGAGAACTGCAGAGGCTTCTACTAGTGAGCAACAGAAGCCTTCATAGCAAACTCAAGATATGCCTTCTGCACAGGCTATGGAGGTAGAAATCATTGAGGCCAACACAGAAAGCACCCCAATTGGTGGAGCAGCGGTTTGCTGTTCATCTGGCAGACGAAGGCGATGTCCTCAGATGGATTCTGATTTAGATGTTCGAGGCCAGATTGATAGTCTGGTTCTCGAATATATAAATCGGAATCAATCTGACAGCAAGGAGGAAGTGGCTTTGAAAAGCCTCGGTCCTTCCTGCATCGCGTGCCAGATGAACGGAAAACTTGGCGCATTTCTGCGTTGGCCCTTATGATTGATCTCTTTACTGGCCCTCAAGAGCCACACATTGTTGTTCACTGTATGGAGCATGCCCCACACATTGTTGTTCATTGTATGGAGCTTGCCCATGACAAAATGTTAAATATAGAGACTCCTTCCTCACGGCTAAATATACCTGATCCCCCTATAATTCATACCCCTCGCCCTTTATCAATGGAATTATTTGATTTATAATTTTTTTTATATTATTATTATTTTTTATAAAATTTTTGTTTGGTTTTGATATTGGTGACCTAGTATCTGTTCAGGTCATCAATATCATATCATATTTAAAAAATGTTTTTTATAAAAGTATAGCAATCAGCTTTTTGATGATACGCTACATGATGACTTCTATTTTTTTCCATCTCACCAATGTCTGTACGGACGGTTTAAAAAAAATCTCAACTTTATTGAATATTACTTAAAATCTCAATAGACGCGGGGTAACACCATTACCAATTAGTCAGGAAGGGAGAGACAACCCAGTGGCGGATACACTAATGGATATGCGTGCTTCCTCTGATGTTCCTGCACTCACTGGGGGTCGTCCCTATAAGGAATTGTATGGCACACTTTACAACCTCAGGATATTTTGGGTCCTGTGGTAGGTGCCATACACTAAGGCAATATCTAACTCAACACTAAAAGGTCGTGCTAAGTAATAGTGCCTACTAACATACTATAGGACAACACTCCCACTAGCTATCAGTGGGTAAAGAGCTCTAAGCTTCCGCTCTTGTCTATAGTGAGGAGATATCGGGGTGAGCGGTAATGGCTGTTTCTTCAGTACATGCCATATCCTCATGCTTTTATCACCCTATCTCCTATTCACACCGCCATGCAGGGGTGGGGACAGTGAAGTCCTGCCAGCGCTCGACGCGTTTCTTTGTCCTATATGCTGGACAAATCATCAGGAGCTAAGTGGCAGCATAACAGTATTCCCCTGACTGTAGAGCTGGTGGTTGGCGGAGGACGCTGCACGTGTAGCTGCAGCACTGACGGCGCTATTGTGGCCATACACGCGCCGCCGACCATCGCTCTATATAATGGGGCGCGCCAGAGGAGTGAGGTGGGGCGCTGTCTCATGCGGCCAATCAGAGAGAGAGGGCGTGTCAAAAGACATCGCTACCTAGGTCTCCGCTGCAGCCGCATCAATATGCTCTGTCCCAATCTCATGTAATTCTCATGGGGAGCTTAAGGCGGCTATTAAACTCAGGCATATGATACTTGTGGGGGCAATATACTTGTACAGAGGCAGCTCATGCGATGTTGTAGCTCTCGCCCAAATAATTAAGAATAACCCAGGAGACCCAATTACCTACAGGGAAGGTATAAGGGAATTTGTCTCCGGTAGTGTATATATTCATTCAGACAGTTATCACCATTATTAGGTGGAGTACTTAAATCCTTAAAGCTTAGTGTGGATGTATCAATAGTCAGGTCCATCAATAGTTATGTTATTAACACAACTCCCCTATGGAGGGTGGACTGATGAGAGATGTTCTGATAGATGCATCATACACCCCCTATGGTTATCCCTATGTAAACCCCATAGGTCTAAGTGGGTCCAGGGGACATAACGGGATACCGCCCTTATTCAATAAAGCATACATAACTGCTCCGTTCATTTAGGCCTTTGGGTGTTTCAGTTTCCATACAGAAGATCCATTCCAGCTCTTTCTTTAAAAGCTTCTTATCCAGATCCCCACCTCTGGGTGGATATCTGACTTTTTCGATCCCCTGGAATTTCATGACATTAGTATTTCCAGAGTGAGCCTCATTCATGTGTCTCGCAACTGTCGTGTCTTTATTATTTTTGACATCATTCAGATGCTCGCCTATTCTTCTCCTAAATTCCCGGATCGTTTTCCCAATGTACTGCATACCGCACTCACATGTCATCAAATAAATGACTGCTGTTGTTTTGCAGTTGGTGAACGATGTGATCAGATATTTTTTGCCAGTAGCAGAACTGGAAAAGGTGTTTCCTCTTTTAATAGATCAGCAAGCCACGCATCCGCTACACTTAAAGGTGCCTTTAGGTTCGGGAGGTAGCCACGTGCGTGTCTCCGGAGGTGATAGAAAACTGTGGACTAGTCTGTCCCTAATATTCCTGCCTCTGCGGTATGTGATAGATGGGGTTTCTCCCACCAATGGTGCAATGACAGGATCTGTTCTCAGGATGCACCAATATTGTCATATAATTTTTCTCACCTCCTTTTGGCCAGCATCGTATGTGCCAATAATGCGCGTGACATCTGTCTCCCTCTTCCTCTCCTTCGGGACCAATAAATTCTCTCGTACAGAGCAAGGTGCATGGTGGTATGCTTTTCTTAGGACACTGTCTGGATATCCCCGTGCCTTAAATCTATCCCTTAGGCCAGGCATGTCCAAACTCCGGCCCTCCAGATGTTGCAAAACTACAACTCCCATCATTCCTGGACAACCTACAGCTATTAACCTACAGAAGAGCATGATGGGAGTTGTAGTTCTGCAACACCTGGAGGGCCAGAGTTTGGACATGCCTGCCTTAGGCTATCGGCGGCCTGGTTAAAGTCTCCAGATTCAGAGCAATTTCTACGAGCCCTGAGATATTGTCCCTTCGGTATACCTCTTAATAATGGTAACGGGTGACAGCTGTTCCATCGCAGTAACTGTTTGTCGCAGTTGATTTGCGATAGATGTTCATCATGAGATGCCCACTAGGTAATTTTGTGATGGTCAGGTCCAGGAACGTAATATTCCAGGGGTCTGAAATTGAGGTGAATTTCAACCCAAAATTATTCTTGTTCAGCTGGCTAACAAATTCCTCAAAGAGTATTGCCTTTCCTTTCCATACAACATCGCATCAGCTACCTCTGTACAAGTATATTGCCCCCACAAGTATCATATGCCTGAGTTTAATAGCCGCCTTATGCTCCCCATGAGAATTACATGGGATTGGGACAGAGCATATTAATGCGGCTGCAGCGGAGACCTGGGTAGCGATGTCTTTTGACACGCCCCCTCTCTCTGATTGGCCGCATGAGACAGCGCCCCACCTCACACCTCTGACGCGTCCTCTTATATAGAGCGATGGTCAGCGGCACGCATATGGCCACAATAGCGCCGTCAGTGCTGCAGCTACACGTGCAACGTTCTCCGCCGACCACCAGCTCTACAGTCAGGGGAATACTGTTATGCTGCCACTTAGCTCCTGATGATTTGTCCAATATCTCCTCACTATAGACACAAGCGGTAGCCTAGAGCTCTATACCCACTGATAGCTAGTGGGAGTGTTGTCCTATAGTGTGTTAGTAGGCACTATTACTTAGCACGACCTTTTAGTGTTGAGTTAGGTATTGCCTTAGTGTGTGGCACCTACCACAGGACCCATAATATCCTGAGGTTGTAAAGTGTGCCATACAATTCCTTATAGGGACGACCCCCAGTGAGTGCAGGAACATCAGAGGAAGCATGCCTATCCATTATTGTATCTGCCACTGGGTTGTCTCTCCCTTCCTGACTAATTGGTAACGGTGTTACCCCGTGTCTATTGAGATTATAAGTAATATTCAATAAAGTTGAGATTTTTTTTTAAACCGTCCGTACAGACAGTCAGATGATTCTATTTTGGCACGGTATAAGCAATATCAGGTTATTCACTTAAACAAGTTCCTAATCTAAACTAACAACAGGGGATCTAGCTAAACTAATAAAAATATATTTAAATTCAAATTTTAAACCAGATTCCAGCTGAAATCAACGACTTCCACGGATGGCGACCAACTGCCACAATAATGCCCCCTCACGGCTGCAGAAGTAGTCGGCATAGAGTTCCCGAACAGCTAGTTCAGCCGTTCCAGGGCGTCTAGGCCGGCTCAGGTCTAAAATGACAGTCATATTTAGGCCCAATTCTGCATCTGTGGAGGCATTGTGAATCCTGGTGAAGTTGTGTAGGAGTACAGAGGCCTGTATCACCATGGTGGCATTGTTCAGATTCATCTGTATGGATGACATGAACACTCTCCACATTGTGGACGGGTGTGAGTCAATCGATAGTTGAAAATGCGCTTCAGGTCATCCAGATCGCGTCTAGGGAAGGGCCTGCATCATGTGGGGTGACAATGCGAATCCTTCATCTGCCACGATCACAAATGGAGCTAATCCAGGTAGTCTTCTGGCCTCTAGCAGGGCAAGCTGGTTTGTCTGAAGCCATTCACACATTCTGGAAGCACTAAAGATGCAGGCATCAGAAGTGCTCTCATAGGCCCTGATATCAACAATTACAAACTTGTAATTACTGTCAGCTAAGGCCATCAGCACTACAGAAAAATATTGTTTGTAATTAAAGTACCGGGACCCTGAGTGTGGCGGCTTCTTTACACAAATATTTTCCATCCAGTGCCCCAATGCAGTTAGGAAACTGTGCAGATTGGTAAAATCCCTCGGCGATACGAAGCCAATCTTCTGCCTGAGTCGCTGCCAGATGACTTTGCAGGTATGACAGACGATCCCAAGGAGAAACTCGAAATGCAAAGATGCAAGTTTCTGGTTGCAAGGAATCTAAAAAAAAAAAAAGTTTTAACATTCAATTTCATAAGTTAATATTAAATATCTAGTATTAACTAAAAAGATAAAATTCACTTACCTCAAGGTGACTATCAACCTTTGCTCTGCTGCGATGCTGCACCTCATACTGGTGTCCATGAAAGTCAGGTCAGGATTAAGACAGACCAGCAGGTGATCAAATGCTTCCATAAAAATATATTTGCCGTTCAGCGGTGCAGTTATATGTTCTAAAGCCCTTTTTGTCATGTATTAGTGGCAAAAGAAAAATATATTTGCCGTTTAGCTGTGCAGTAATATGTTCTAAAGCCTTTTGTGGAGTGTATAAGTGGAAAAAAGAAAAATATATTTGCCATTCAGTGGTGCAGTTATATATTTTAAAGCCCTTTTTGGCGTGTAATAGTTGCAAAATAAAAATATATTTGCCATTCAGCGGTGCAGTTATGTGTTCTGAAGCCCTTTTTGTCGTGTATTAGTGGCAAAAGTAAAATATATTTTCCAATTAGTGGTGCAGTTATATGTTCTAAAGCCTTTTTTGGCATGTAATAGTGGCAAAATATAAATATATTTGCAGTTCAGCAGTGCAGTTATATGTTCTAAAGCCCTTTTTGTTGTGTATTAGTAGCAAAAGAAAAATATATTTTCCGTTCAGTGGTGCAGTTATATGTTCCAAAGCCTTTTGTGTCATGTATAAGAGGAAAAAAGAAAAATATATTTGCCGTTCAGCGGTGCAGTTATATATTCTAAAGCTTTTTGTGGCGTGTATAAGTGGAAAAAAGAAAAATATATTTGCCGTTCAGCGGTGCAGGTATATATTCTAAAAGCTTTTTGTGGCATGTATAAGTGGAAAAAGGAAAAATATATTTGAAGTTCAGCGGTGCAGTTACATGTTCTAAAGCCCTTTTTGGCCTGTAATAGTGGCAAAATAAAAATATATTTCCCTGGACGGATGGAAGGAGGGAAATGGAGATGAGCAAATATGTGTTAGCTGGTAGCAACAGCTATGCTTTAATATGTGCGAAAAAAGAGAAGTCTAAATGTTGGTTGTTAACGTTGCCATATGGGGAAGGGGTTTTGATGTGTAAGGGAAGGGCTGGGGTGGAAATGAAATTGATTCTGACACTGAGGGGAGACATGGTTTCTGTGATTCAGGCTGGGGCGTCCTATATATGTGACAAATTTACAGATCAGAGACTATCTTATCTGGGATGCGCTTAGTGACCTGGAATGTAAAGGGACTGCGATCCCAATCTAAATGCACTAATATTCTAAGACATCTTAAAAACCTTGATGTAGATGTAGCCTTACTGCAGGAGATGCAACTAGAGGAACGAGATTTCCGGAGACTTCGTAAACTTTGGGTGGGTCAGGTAGTGGGTTCTTCCTCACTGGGGAGAAAAGCAGGAGTTATCACCCTCTTACATAAACGTTTACAATATACTGTAACATCCGACACACCAAACAAAGAGGGTAGAATGCTGAAATTGGCTTTAGAATCACCTGTAGGACTTCTCAACATTTATAATGTGTATGCTCCGAATTCATCCCAACAAAACTTCTGTAAGGCATTGGAGGTTAAGGTCCTGCAAGAGGGGAGAGGTCAGCTAGTGGTAGCAGGTGATTTCAACAGAGTCAATGACGAAAAGGAAGACAGACGTCATAGCGACCCACTTCTAAAAGGCGTGCATACTCTCTCTCCATTACTTCAGTCCACAGGTTTGGTGGCTGTATAGAGACATTATCACCCAATGGAGTTCACGCATTTTTCCCATTCTCAAATATCCTGGTCAAGAATAGATTATTTTTTAGCCTCTCCTAACTCTATGCTTAAAACTCATTGAAATAATAGCGTTCAGGGCCAGGGCTGGAGGGTGGGTAGGTGGGTGGGTATTTCCAATTTCTCTCCAGTGTTTGGGAGATGGACAGCTGAACGCTTGCGCGTGACATGGTGGAGATGCTTGGTGATGGTGATGGAGGTGTTGGTGGCACATCCTCTGTTTGCTGGGTGGCAGGTGCCACTGTGACTCCAGAGGTGGAGGAAGAGGCAGAGACAGCAGCAGAAGAGGAAGCAGTAGGAGCCTGAGACCATTCTTGGTTTTTAAGGTGTTTACTCCACTGCAGTTCGTGCTTTGCATGTAGATGCCTGGTCATGCAGGTTGTGTTAAGGTTTAGAAAGTTTATGCCTCGCTTCAGGCTCTGATGGCACAACGTGCAAACCACTCGTGTCTTGTCGTCAGGACTTTGTCTGAAGAATTGCCACGCCAATGAACTCCTTGGTGTGCTTGGTCCCTGGGTGCAGTGGGCAGTAGCAGGCGTAATGTCTCGGGGACGGCCGCTCTGCTTTTGCATCCTGCTCCCTCTTTTGCTGTGCTGTTGCCTCTGTGTGAGGTGGTGGGCCTCTCCCTCAGAACTGCATACGTCACTAGCATGACTTTGAGTCCAGTTGGGGTCTAGGACCTCATCATCCTCCACATCATCTTCCACCCATTCTTGACCCCTGCCCTCCTCGTCGGTCTGCACACTGCAGAAAGCCGCAGCAGTTGGCACCTGTGTTTCGTCATCTCATCATCAGAGACATGCTGCGGTGGTATTCCCATTTCCTCATCCTGCAACATAAGTGGTTGGGCATCAGTGCATTCAATGTCTTCCACTTCTGGGGCAGGGCTATATGGATGGCCCAGGGAAACCCTGCCAGCAGAGTCACAAAATGCATAAGAGTCTGCTGCATGACTTGGAGCTCAGACTTCTTGGCTGATTTGCAAAGGGGTGAGGTGAAAGACTGATGGCATGGGCTGCAGGTGCCAACTCTGAGCTTTCTGCAGAGGACTGGGTGGGAGATACTGTGAAGGAACTGGAGCCACTGTCAACCACCCAATCTACTATCGCCTGTACTTTTTCTGGCCTCGCCATCCGTACCAAATAAAGCTGCAGGTTCTGTCGCCTACTCGCACCTGAGGAAGGTGTTTCACTTGGACCTGTAGCTGGCACAGAACGGCCACGTCCTCTCCCAGCAACAGGAGCTCCACCAACATCACCAGAACCAGGTCCACATCCCTTATTTGATGTTCTCCTCATTATTTGCGTTTACCCACCAAACTAACAGATGGTTTATCTCAGGTGTCAATTTAACTGCCAATAGTCAACAATTAGGTTTACTAACAGTAAGGCAGTGCCCGTGTCATAAACAGAATACATTTCTTTAGGTCACACAACAGTGTAACAGAGCAATTCAATACAATTACTTCACTATCACCAAAAATTAGATTTTTTAAGCCAACAATGTAACAGCAGAAGTTAACGGTTTAATTTGACTGCCAGAAACCCAGCGTACACCGCAAATGTGCAATCTACCACAAAACCTGTGTTTTTGCAACCAACTATGCAAATGCAGAGTAGGCCTCAGATCTGCTATGTAGCACAAAACCAGTGTTTATTGCAACAAACTACAGAAAAGCAGTATGTCACCGCTAAATTATAAAACAGTTTTTTCATCGTTGTATGCAAAAGTACTCTGTGGCACGACAATACGGGTGTCTTCCCCCAACTACAGAAATGCAGTATGTCACCGCAAAATTTTAAAACAGGTTTTTTAGCGTTGTATGCAAAAGTGCTCTGTGGCACCACTATATGGGTTTATTCCCCCAACTACAGAAACGCAGTATGTCACTGCAAAATTTTAAAACAGGTTTTTCAGCATTGTATGCAAAAGTGCTCTGTGGCACGACAATATGGGTTTATTCCCCCAACTACAGAAACGCAGTATGTCACTGCAAAATTTTAAAACAGGTTTTTCAGCGTTGTATGCAAAAGTGCTCTGTGGCACCACTATACGGGTTTATTCCCCCAACTACAGAAATGCAGTATGTCACCGCTAAATTTTAAAAACAGGTTTTTCAGCGTAGTATGCAAAAGTGCTCTGTGGCACGACAATATCGGTTTATTCCCCCAACTACAGAAATGCAGTATGTCACCGCAAAATTTTAAAACAGGTTTTTCAGTGTTGTATGCAAAAGTGCTCTGTGGCACCACAATACAGGGTTTTTCCCCCCAACTACAGAAATGCAGTATGTCACCGCTAAATTTTAAAATAGGTAATTGACCTGCCAGAAAAAAGGAATTTTTCCTCCATTGAGCTACCAAAAAATAACTAGACTAATGTCCCTGGCACACATGCAGGTCACATGCAGTTCCAAGAAAACTGCAGTTGCTAAAATGGCTGTCGACCCCCACCTCATTAACAGATGGATTAAAAATTATTTTGCAATATCACTGTGCTCAGGGCTGGGTACAAATATGTAGCATAGCACTCTCAATAATTGCTGTATTTCGAATATTTAACACCACCAAGTTCAACAGATTTCTTCCCTAATCTCTCCCTCACAGCAGCAGCAGCATCCATCCGTACTCTGAGAAGAGCAGAGTGACGTGCGGTGCTATGTGACTCCAGCTTAAATAGAGGCTGGGTCACATGCTGCACATTAGTAGGCAGGGCTGTGATGGCTTCTTAGGGTGGTGAAACGCTTGTTGATTGGCTGCCCTGCAGCCTTTTAAAAAGTGCGAAGAAATCGCCGAACAATGAACCTGAACTTTTACGGAAATGTTCGGGTTCGCTCATCTCTAGTGTCCATTATCCCCATTTCTATTTAACATAGCTTTGGAACCACTTGCTTTATACCTAGTACAATCCAATATGTTCACAGGAATTAAAGTAGGGCAGAGAGAGATTAAATTAGCCTGCCTCGCAGATGATCTTTTACTATATATACATTCTCCAGACTCACACATCAAACCGATATTAGATGCTTTACTTTATTATGGCTCTGTAATGGGATATAAAATAAACGTATCAAAAAGCCAGGTCCTTTTTCTCAATCACAATAAAGATGAAACAAGGCAATACAGCAGTGTAGAAGTCAGGAAAGATTACATTAAATATTTAGGGATAAAGATTGGGCACTCCTCTGCTTCGGTATACTCACTAAACTATCCACCCTTGATCCAAAAGATATTACATGATTTGGTTAAATGGAAGGATTTACCACTTTCATTAAGCGGAAGAGCTCACCTTGTTATGTCATGTTTCTCTAAACTTCTATACCCCTTACAGACAATCCCTCTACTACTTAAACACAATGATGTTAGAAAACTTAAATCGGCATTTACTACCTTTCTGTGGAAACAAAAAAGACCCTGTATAGTGTATGAAAAACTTACAATGTTAAAATGGGAAGGTGGCCTCCAGTTGCCAAATGTGAAGCACTAAAACTTGTTGCTTTGTTTCGACACGTTAGAGATTGGATATGGGACACCTCCTTTTTCTCAGCTACTCCTCTAGAGCAAGAATTAGCCCATCCATGGCATCTGACAGCGATATTACACATAAAAATCCAGGACATTCCATCTCAGATCAAACAATCTATAGTCCTGAGAGATACAATTATGTCATGGAAAGCCATTAGGAAGATCTACAGGCTCCCAATCTATGTGTCACCTCAGATGCCATTATGGTCTTTACCATCTTTACCCCAGGGAAAGGAAAACAAGATGTTCCAGGTTTGGAAAGATAGAGGCATAGATAAATTACAAAATATCTCAGACTCTAACGGTCAGGCCTTAATTCCCTGGGAAGATTTCAAAGTCAAATACCAATTGCCAGCTTCGCATTTACTCCCTTACCAACAGATAAAATCGTACTGCAGATCACAATCAGAAAAGTTGGGTGAGGCAAATAGACTACTATGGTTAGAAAGGGTTTTAGGCACGGATAAATCCATGCTCTCTCTGTCAGAAATATACCGCAGAATACACAGTACTCAAACGTTAAGCCTAGTTGATAGAGCCTTTCATACCTGAGAAAGAGAACTGGAAGATCACAATATATCAAAAAAAATGAGGGATAGGCTTGAATATATAAGGGAAGCAATCCTAAATGAGCAATGGAGGGAAAGGCAATAGCGCATAATACATAAAGCTACTTATCCAATGGAAAAATGGGATCCAGCTTCTTATGGAATAAAAACGTTTCTTTATTGGCTCATCATATAAAATCCATCAAAGTCACAGAAAATGACATCAAAGTGACGCGTTTCGGGCTACAGAATCCAGCTATAAAGCTACTTATGCATTCGACTTGTCCTACAGAGATGCCCAGCCCATTTCTTAAGACACTGTCCTAAATGTGCATTGCCGAAGGCGGGACTTTTACATAGTCTATTGTCTTGCCCGAAGCTCCAACCACTATCGTCTCAAACCATTGACTATATTAGGCTAGTTTGGGGGATAGAGGTGAAGTTAAACCCTCAACAATGCATTTTCCAATACATCCCAAGAGATCAATCAGATGAGCAAGGCCCGGGGGTAGCAGAGGGATGCATACACATTTTTCTCGTGTATGTCAAAAAGACCATCTTGAGAAAATGGTTACAACCGGAGGTGCCGAAATGGGAAGAGGTCTTGAGTATGATGAAGCAAATGCTTTATATGGAAAGGCTGGATATAGAAAAACACAAAGAAAAGACAGTAGGCAGGTTCATGAAAAAATGGAAGAAGTTTATTACAGACACACTATCTGACACAGAGATCCAGGAATTAATGTCCCCTTTCAAGCAAACAAAATGGTACCTTGTTTCCCAATTATAAGGTACCCTGGGGAGGTTAGCAACTTGAAATAACAAATTGTTTTGGTGCATAGGTTAATTTGGAAAACTATTAGACCGTCTCCACAGTGTGATCTATGTACTTAGATGAAAAGACAGTCAGAATCAATTTTGGGATAAGGGGTTTTGGGGTAACAGTTGGGGGGGTTTGGGTAGAAATTTATTATATTAAGATGTTTTGTTCGGCTTGAAGTTAATTAAACTGAAATATAATTTATGTTGTGAAATGTCACTTGATTTTTGTATTTTCTGTTTTGGTTAATAAACAGAATTAAAAAACAAACAAACAAAAAAAAAATTATATAAATATATATATATATATATATATATATAATGTATATATATATTTCCCGTTCAGCGGTGCAGTTATATGTTTTAAAGCCCTTTTTGTCATGTATTAGTGGCAAAACAAATATAAATTTGACGTTTAGTGTTGCAGTTATATGTTCTAAAGCCTTTTGTGGAATATATAAGTGGAAAAAAGAAAAAATGTATTTGCCGTTCAACGGTGCAGTTATATGTTCTAAAGCCCTTTTTGGCATGTATTAGTGGCAAAAAAATATATATATTTGCCGGTCAGCAGATATGTTCTAAAGCCCTTTTTGTTGTGTATTAGTGGGGGAAAAAAGGGCTTGTGTTTTGAAGTGAGAAAATTACAGACCTTTTTGGTGTGTATTTGTGGCAAAAAAAATATTTCCATTGTACTGCAGCCATTTACAGTGTGTATAAATAGGATAGATACATATGTCCTATTAGCCGTTGTGCGGTGAATTGTGATTGTTTTTTTTTTGGGGTGTATTAAAAGGAAAAAGAATAAGGGAAAATTGAAGGGTGCTTGTAGACTTTTTTCTGTATGAACCGAATTACGTCGATTAGCCATTTATTGATTAAATTTATTTGTGAAACAGCCTTTTTTGGGAGAATTGATGGGTGATTGTAGACTTTCTTCTGTACGAACCAAATTAAGTCGATTAGCCATTCAGTGGTGAAATTTATTTGTGACACAGACTTTTTTGGGAAAATTGGTCGGTTGCTGTAACTATGGTCAAGAACAATATATGTCCTTTACGGCCCACTGGGTAAATGTGGTTCCTGACCAGCCACACCAGCAACTTGGCCAGGTGACGCCGCTTCCGCCTCCACGTTCTCACGGCGTTGGCCCTGTGACAATGTCTGCCTCTGCCTCCTCATCCGCCACCGTGTCCTCAGACTCCACTGCAGGGACAATTCACAGTGCCCCTCCAGCATACATGTGCAGGGCACGGTGGTGTCACGCTGTTCTGCACCTCGTTTGCCTGGGCAGGTCTGCGCTCACGTTCCTCTGCCATGGCTGCTGAGGCAGGGTTGTTAGGAGCAGTTCCAGCTCCATCCGCAGCAACTTGAGTCTAGAGTCGCTGATGAGCAGCTTTCTTCACCCGCCTGGTGAAGAAACTACTCACCAGCAGCAGCAGCAGCAGCTAGACCTGGAGCAGGACCTAAACTAGCAGGTGGTGGCATACTTGGACAGTAACCTGCCACCCCACATTGAAGATTCGCTGGACTACTGGGCAGCCAAACTGGATTTGTGGCCGCAACTAGCAGAGTTTGCCCTGGAAAAGCTGTTCCTGCCCGGCCAGTAGGGTGGCATCAGAGCGGGTGTTTAGTGCGGCGGGGGCCATAGTTACCCCAAGAAGAACTCGCCTGTCCACCCAAAATGTGGAGAGACTGACCTTTGTCAAGATGAATCAGGCGTGGATCAGCCTGATGCATCAGACTAGATCATCCATGGTGCCACACCAGCACTTTGACAAAAGAGACCGGTTTCTTCTGGCTACCTGCCTCAGATACTATTTTGATGCTGCCACCAGCCTGATGCCACACATTTGATGCCAAGTGCTCCTTCTTTCACCCACCATCTTCAGCTGGTACTTGTATTGCCACACACCTCCCTACTCTGTCACTGGGTCACTCCATGGTCTCCTGATGCTGCTATCTCATCACTATGTCACCTTACCACTCTGTGGTCTCCTGATGCTGCTGTCACCTCCACACTATGTCACATTGCTGCTCTGTGGCCTCCTGATGCTGCTGTCACCTCCACACTATGTCACCTTGCCACTCTGTAGGCTCCTGATGCTGCTGTCACCTCCACACTATGTCACCTTGCCACTCTGTGGTTTCCTGATGCTGCTGCCACCTCCACACTATGTCACCTTGCCACTCTGTGGTCTCCTGATGCTGCTGCTGCCTCCACACTTTGTCATTGGGCCACTCTGTGGTCTCCTCATTCACGTGTCATCTCTGTTTTAGATCCACTCCTGTTTTTTTTTTTTGGCATTAGCAATACTGATCGATTAATGACCAAATGATGACTGATATTCAACAGACAGGATCCGTTTTTTAGGGGTTATTGTTCTGACGGATCAAAGGAAGGGCAAAATAATCAGTGGCCTCAACTAAAACTTACTGCTAACACCCTCTCCACTCTGTCAGGGGGGCTCTACTTGTATAAGCGTTTAAACAGGCTCTGTAGACATCTATGTGGAATCAGCTGACAACGGTGTAAAAGGAGTGCGCTTCTTCTTGGCGCTAATATCGACCTATAAGGCCGAGTTCATACTTAAGTTATTTGGTCAGTTTTGGCCCGTGATTGCCCAAATAAGTTAAGTGTGCAGTGATTCTAAGAGCGACGCCTGTCATCTGCATGTCATACTGACTCACAGTATTATTTCATTACCACAGAAGACTCCCTATGCGTGTTACTGCAAGGCACAGTGTTCTACACCACTATAAAGGCTCTCTGAAGCCAGGAAAGAGACATGCTTTAATGCCATTCGCCGCAAATAAATTCGGAACAAACCAAATTTTTTCAAAAAATTTGGCAAACCGACCAAATCGGATTTTTTAAAAATTCGCTCATCTCTAATTACAACAAATGACGCAAAGGGAGCAAGTCACCGCAGCGCCCAGCTATTTGCTACAGTGGTTATGTGGATGTTTGATATAATGTTTGATAACTTCTTGAAGACCTAAGAGCATGACGTCCCCCCTCAGGATACTCCAGCTATTGATATCTTTGCCAAATTGGTGGTAAAACAACTAGAGAAGCTCCCAGAAAGAAACCTGATGGTGCCGAGTAATAGGGATAAGAGGGAGATGAAGGCGTTTAGAATCTGATTCTAACATAGTTTTCTCTAATAAAAGAAGGAATGTGGTTGTTTTAGATCATAGAAACTAGTTAGACATGTGTGATGGGATACTTGATGACTGTACGTGTTACGGTGTAATAACAACCGATCCTACTGACTTTACCCAGAAATAGGAGGAAATTCTTCTTGATGGTTTTGAGAAGGGCCTTTTTTCTAAAATCCCCAAATTCCTACTTTTCACACCTTGCTCAAGGTCTACAAGGGCTTAACCCCATTAAAGGGTCATCCGATAGTGTCCGATGTCGACTCTATTTCTCAGAAAGCCATCATATGCATCAATGAGGTGTTGCATCCAGTTGTAGCTTCTTTGTCATTCTATATATGAGATACCACAGACCTTATCACTAAAATTGAAGCTATACCAGTAAATGACCAGATATTATTAACATCTATTGGTGTGGAAGCACTATATAGTAGCATTCCACACAAGTAGGGGCTATCAACTGTAGAACATTTCCTTAGGACTAGGGGGGCACAGTTTCAGTCTCATAATCGGTTCATCCTAAAACTTCTGGAGCTTATTCTTTGAATCCTGGTTCTACCACCAGTTCAACGGTACCTCATGCTTATGCTAACTTGATCCTGGGCTGATGGGAGAACATTGTGGTCTTTCAGGAAGAACATGGTGTATGGGCCCATCTTTTCTAGGGGCGCTTAATCAATAATATTTTTGTGCCGTGGAATGGCTCTGTGGCGTCTTTTAGAGAATTTGTTAGGCAGCTAAACCAGAATCAAATTGGGAGACAGACAAATATAGTATCGCATTCCTCGATATCCTTATTTCAAAAAGGGGTGGGAGATTACATAGAGTAACTTTTCGGAAACCCACCGTAAATTATAGTTTGTTGTGGTGGAAAAGTTTTCATCTGTCTAGCCTAAGGAGGGGTATCCTACAGGAGCAGTATCTCCGGATTAGGAGAAAATGCTCCACACTAGAATAATTCAGAACCCAGGTGTGAGAGTTATGTCATAGATTCTCTCAGAGTGGACTCTCAAGAGAGGTTTTGAGGAGAGCCTTTAGCATTCCCTTTTGAGTTACATGCTCTTTTACATCTAAGAAAATCTGAAGATAAGAAGAAAATCATTAAACTCATAGGCACATGTGACAGTCGGAATGACAGAGTTATTGGTATCCTTAGAAGATTTTGGGGGATTCTTTTGGCAGACCCTGACTTGAAGGATGTTTTGACCCCCTATCCTTTGCCTACTTATAGAAGAGGTAGATCCATCAGGATCAAAAACCTATGGACACCAATACATGGTTGGATCCTAAGCCTGTGGGAACATTTAGACTTGGGGACTATGTGAACTGCCCATACGTATGTATTAGGACATAAGAGTTTTAATAGTGTCACCACAGGGATGACATATGATATGAGAGATTTTGCAAACTGCAGAAACAGAGGTGTAGTCTATCTATGCACTTGTGAATGCCCTTTAAACTACGTAGGGAAAACAAAATAAGAACTGAGATGGAGAATAGGGGATTATCTTGCGCTCTTGTAAAGAACAGACATGACACTCTAATAGAGAGACATGTTTTGGATTATCATGGGGGTGATGTCAGTACACTATGGTTTTAGGTGATAAAGGTGCATCAGTTGCCAAGAAGGATGGATTGGGATAGGTGGATATAGGTGCATATATCTGGTGTATGTATATGTAAACATGTGCCAGGACACCGTGTGTCCGCAGCTGAGTAGGGAACCTGTTGTTAAAAATTTGAATCCCACCCCTGCAGGGGTATCCCTACAGACATTGTCAGAACTCTTCTTTTTGGTGCCAACTTCTTGGAGGCGCATACATGATTTGACCCTATACAGCTGAACGGTGAGTAAACATGAGCCAGATGATTTTCGCGTTGTGGTTCCGTCTGTTTGTTTTCACATTGCAATTCTATCACATTTAGTTAGGACAACTGATATCTTTTTTTACTATGGTATTGGTAGGCATATTTAAACTTGAGACATATTCCTTATCTATAGTATATTCATTTAGGGGATTTTCTACAGCATCCTTTTGGGGTGTCACTGAGTATATTTTTTAGGATTTAATTAAAAGTTAAGTTTTATACAGAGTGTGTATGCTGTGATAGGAACCCAGACTGTGTAGCAAACTCTAGATCAGGATAGGGTCTTATGCTTGTAAAGAAAAATGTTTACATTCACTGGTAACAAAGTGAGATATTGAAAATGATGAGAAGTCAAAATATGAAGGGAATATTGTATAACATTTTAATTTCATAGTGAATTTTTACTTAAAGCCGATAAAACTCTTTAAGAACATTTTGTAAATTTACTGTTGTGATATAGAGCACACATAGTAAAGCCAAGATACTGATATTACATAACACTGGACTTTTTCCAGAATGTATACAGTAAACTTAGATAATCAGATACCATCTACATAAAAAACTGTGAATAAAACCATCCTAAAGATGCCAAATTTGCTTATTTCGGCCAATGATCCCATGTCTATGTGGACCCTCCCGACTCTTCCCCGACATCGGCAGTTGGATCTCAACATGCCTGATCCTTTGTCTCTGCAGGAGACAACCCATTTCTTGGCAGATCTGGCTAATTTCCCTCTGAAAGAAACATACATACTCCTCATGGAGTATGACTAAACTAAATCAGCCAACAGTTATTTGATGTAGATGGCCGATTTGAGGCTAATTGGTTTCTTTACAATGACTATGAATTTTTTTTTTACATTTGAGTTTGTTGGATGTTGGAAGTGAAATGTACATGATGTGGCATGTTGTACATAATTCTGATCAGTACTGACATCAAAAGCAACAGGAAAACTCCTCTGTCTGAGACATTTCTGTTTTTGTGATTTCCCGTAGAGAGATGTAATTAACTCTTCAATTGCTGGTAAGACCTCAATGCTCCAGTGTTTAGATTTTGATAACCATCCAAAAACCACACAGAGCTTTCCACTGTAGTCTCTTCTGTGAATTGCCTTGGGTCTGTACCACCAACACAGTTCATTCTGATAGGGGATGATGATAATATGTTAAAGTTCACAGGGGTTATTTTCTAATTACTGTATATGGACGCACATGACTTCCCAGCATTTCCCACCATTTGAATTTATTTAGTCCAAATGTGGTGGCTATTTATCCACAATTCAAAAAAAGTTGGGAAAGTGTAGATAAATGTACTGTAAATAAAAACAGAAAGCAAATCTTATGGACCCATATTTTATTTACAATAGAGCAAAGAAGACACATCAGATGCTGAAAGTGAGACATTTTACCATTTCATGAAAACTCATTTAGAACTTGATGGCAGCAATGCATCTCAAAAAGTTGGGACCGGGGCAACAAAAGGCTGGAAAAATAAGTGTCACTAATAAAAGATCACTTACATTATTCTTATATGTTAGTTTTCCTCATTTTTTATGTTTTCTTAATTTTCATTCTACAGCTGTTTTACACCAGGGCTTTTGCTTTTTTTAAATTATGATTTTAATAATAATAATAATCAGCATCATTATCATATCAATAATAATCCTATCATGGCTTTATTTTGGAATGCATATTAGTATTTTCACATGGAATCAAAACTATTCAGTAAATAGAAAGAATCCCAATTAAAAATTGTGTGTTTTAATGACCCATTTACATGGGCAAATTATCAAGTCTGTTATCAGAAATGAATGTACGAATGCTTGTTCCCAATAACTGGCCCATGTAAAAGTGTCGCTGACGAGCCAACAAATAAAAAGAATGCTTGTTTGTCAGGCACAAAAATACTTGCCTGTTTATGCGGCACAAAAAATCTTTGTCAGCAGCGAATCGCCCTGTGTAAATACAGATACTCTCAAAAAATAGCAAATCATGATAATTTATCCCCATACACAAGTGATGATTTCTGTATGTCACTGCAGGTAAAGAGTGTGCAATGATCAGGAATGAATGTTGCTATGAACACATGCTGCATGACTCTAAATAACTCTACTGCTAGTGGTGTAGCTATAGAAGTTGCAGTGGTCACAGTTGCAGCACACCCCAAAACCAGGATGACCTGCCTCCCCTCCACACTAAATCTGTCAGTAGGGTTAAAGCTGTATTACAGAGCCTGATCTGGCAGACGATTGTCGGGGGGAAAGAGGTCACTCCTGGCAATTTTCTGCTTGCTAGCGGAGGAGACAGCTGCTATTACATGCCGTGATCTCCTCCGCAGCATGGGGAGGAGCAATCGCTATGCCATCACTTGTCCCCATGCTGTATAGTGGTTTGCTAGTGGCAGATCATTATTATACACCACGATCTTCCACATGCAAACAATAATTTTTTAACATGTCAAAAGATTTGGATTGCCCGATTATTGGTGGCTATATTACAGTGCAAGATGATCGCTAACAAGAGAGATAAATAGAAAAAAGGTGGCATCCCAGGACAAAGTTTTGATCAGTGGGGAGTCTGAGTGCCGAGACCACCACCAATCTCTAAAACAATGAGCGAGGAGCACTCACATAGCTTGCTTTCCTCTCTGCAAGAGACAGGCTCAATAGAAAGTCTGTTTGCCCTCTATTTTGTTTCCTGCAGCAAGGAGAGAGCGCACTATGTGACTTTTTTCAGCACTCAGGCCCCGAAAGATCAAAACCTTTGATATGCCGCTATGACATATCAAAAGTTTTGTGAAAGCTCAGTGACACTTTAAAGTCTGTGAACTCTTCAGTACAACCTATAATATTACCATTCTCTGCAGAGGCTGCACTTTTTTTTGCTTGTTTAACAACAATTTTCTTATGATTTTATGAATTATACATGTATTGAAATGGAAGAGACCCTAATATGTATAGTATAAGCCTCTGAATATTTGGTTTTGGTGGGGCGTGGCCTGCGGAATACACTAAGCAGCGGGGCTTCACCTCAGCTCCCATTCACTGGGCAATATAACTGGCTTAAATTAGGGTAAATAACACCAGTCCTCTCCCACCAGTCTTCTATATGATACAGTCCCATGTAAATAACTTAAATCCCCTCCAACAGCCCCTCCAACACATAGTACCATGTAAATAACATTACTCCTTACCCTCCAGTCCTCTATAATATCCAGTCCCATGTAAATAACACCAGTCATCTCCCCCAATCTTCTGTAACATGCAGTCCCATGTAAATAACACCCATCCCCTCCCTTTAGCCTCTCTAACATACAGTCTCAGTTAAATAACATATTTCTCCCCACTTATCAGGGAGGAGGTTTAATAAGGGAGAACCACATCTCCCAGCATTTCTCTGGCACTTACATTTATCCCATGGCATCACAGGTCCCCACTGCTGAGTGCTGCCTTTTTCTGCACTGGTCACATGATGGTGACCCCATTACAGGTCCTACCACCACTTCCACTGTTGAAAAGATCACATGACTATGATGTCATGTCAGGTCCTTCAGCTATGGAGTATAGGCAGAACCGGCAGCAGATTCACAGTAAGTCCTAATCAGTGACCCACGCATATTACATTGACAATTTTCACAATCAAGAAAATTATTTATGACGAATATTGGCCCAAATATTTGCGAAATATCGTGAATTTGAATATTGGCCCTGCCGCTCATCACTATTACCACTTCTCATCTAGGCCATTTACCCCCTTCCTGACCAAGCCATTTTTTGTAAAGCTGACATGTGTGACTTTATGTGGTAATAACTTTGGAACACTTTTACTTATCCAAACCATTCTGAGACTGTTTTCTTGTGACACATTGTACTTCATGATAGTCATAAATTTATTTCCCTTTTATTTATGAAAAAAAAACTAAATTACCAGAAATTTTGAAAATTTCGCAATTTTCAAAATTTTTATTTTACTGCTTTTAAAACAGAAAGTGATACCTCATAAAATATTTATTGCTTAACATTCCCCATATGTCTACTTTATGTTGGCATCATTTTGTAAATTTCATTTTTTTTTTTAGGATGTTAGAAGGCTTAGAATTTTAGAAGCAATTCTTTAATTTTTTAAGAAAATTTCACTTTGTGGGACTTACATAGTGGAAACCCCCCATAACTGACCCCATTGTAGAAACTACACCCCTCAAGTTGCTCAAAACTGATTTTACAAACGTTGTTAACCCTTTAGGTGTTCCACAAGAATTCAAAGAAAATGGAGATTACATTTCTAAATTTCACTTTTTTGGTAGATTTTCCATTTTAATCCATTTTTTTCTTTAAGACATTGAGGGTTCACAGCTAAAAAAAACTTTATTACCCTGGTTCTGCAGTTTACATAAACACTAGTGTTGAGCGAACTTGCATTTTAAGTTCGGCGTCCAAAGTTCGGGTTATCGAAGCATCCCGTTATGGATTCCGCTACCACGGACCATAACGGCATTTGGAATCCATAAGGGGATTCTTCAATGAACCCAAACCTTGGACAACACTAAGGACCTGGGGTGATGTCACCGTCATGTGATCAGTGCAGGGGGCATGGCTCAGTACTGAATTGGATAAGAGGTGGTAGGCTACTTAACTGCGATCTCTGAGTGGACGTTTCAGAAAGTCCATTCAGAGATAAACAACCACTACCTGGACGTTTATAGTCAACGGGCAGATCTGAAGTGGTTAATTAGTATTATAATTCAAGTTTTCCGCAGTGTACCAATATTAATGTTTGATGGTTGTCACATGATTAGTTATTAAGTTCTTATTAAGTATTAAAAAAGCGTACATATATGACGAAATCTTGAAGTCTTCATACATTACATCAATAATGCATTAACATTAATTTCTGTGACCACATTAGAACATATGTAAGAAAAGTCACACCTCCTGTACACTTTTTAACACTTGATTAGTTATTAAGTTCTTATTATGTGACAACCACCAAACATCAAACATCAATATTGGTGTTGAGCAAAGTTCGATGAAAAGTTCGATTTGGCTGCTTCAAATTTCACAGCAATATGAAAAGTATACTGCAGTATGAAAAGTTCGATTTGGCTGCTTCAAATTTCACAATGAAATTTACTTTGTGATGAATTACTTGGGTGCAGTGATGGGAATTGCGCAGCCCCCGTTATTGAACCTCTCAGATGCCACGTTCATCGCTGATTGTGGCATCAGATGTAAAAATGGATGCCTTTCAGACCTTAGTAACTTGAGTGCGAAGAGGCCACTGTGGTCATCTTTATTGAAGATCCTGCATGAAACCTCGTGTTGCGTGATGACATCATCACGGTGGCCAGCATGGTGATGTCATATGTCACCGTGCCCTAGATTTCAGGAACCCCCTTCGCGCTCAAATGGATGAAGTGAGCATGAGAATAAGGGTTCTAATAATAGTTATTGCAATCGATCATCCTATTTTCTTTAAAAAAGTACATAAGAATTATTCGCTAATAACCAAGCTATTTCTTCACTTCAACTCTTTCCTAAACTTTGAAGTAAAAATATAAGATGTCTGACTAAGACAACATGACGGACACAAAGGTAGTATCCTACTGCAACCAGATGTTTCACAGATTAGGTTAACTATGTGACTTGGAATTTAACTTACCAGCTATCAATGATTCAAATAGTGGTTACATCATGATATCCGATCATGCACCAGTAGGTCTCACCTTGTGACTAAATTCACTCCCTAAAAAGACATTTACTTGAGTCCTAAGTAAAACAACCTTACAGGACTCCAAGTGGACCACCTTAATCCTCGACACACCTATGTTACCCAGAATCTCATCTCTGACTGTTTGGGAGGCACAAAAAGCTATTATGAGAGGAATCTTCATTAACATTGGCACGTCCCTGAAGAAACAAGGAGAGAACCAGATTAATTTGCTTCTTTCTCATATCTCCACATTAGAGACTCTGCGTAAACAATCTAAGCAGCTGGAGCTGCAAAAGGAGCTTGTTGCCTTAAGAAATAAACTGAAACATCTCCTTAATTCTAGGGAGGCAAAAGCTTTTCATCTCTGCAAATAGAAACAATACTTTCATGGGGATAAAGGCTCCAAACTTACCTCTTGCTGAAAAAAAAGAAAGAGAAAACTTTTATAAAAACCATTATAGGGGTTGAACCTGGACACCAACTCTAAACCCGGACATAAGCTCCCCTTAACTAATGTACCATGCCTGAGTGGAGTATTTGTAGCTCTGATGCTCCCCCTTGCCGGGTGCTGCATAGCACAGGACAAGGGCTGTTTGCTTCCGCCAAGCAGTGATCCCGGTGATGTCACCAGCACTAATGGGCGGTCTTTAGCGCTGCCCTAGCCTGTAAAACAGTCTAGGTCATCGCTAAAGACTGACCATTTGTGATGATGATGTCACTGGACTCACCGCTAGCCAGAAGTCTCCACCTAGCATATTCATGTGAAGCCCGGTACATCACTAGTAGTAAGGAAAAAGCCCTTGTCCTGCTCCATGCAGCACAAGGCAAAGGGAAGCATCAGAGCTACAAATACTCCACTCATACATGGTAAATGAGTGAAGGGGAGCTTCACTTACTTTGAGCTCCTGAAATGAGGAGGATTTGTAGAAAAATGGTTGCAATTCCTAAACATTTCACAGGATATTTTTGTTCAACCCTTTGAATTAAACATGAAAGTCTACAGCTCAATTACATCTCCTTTGTTTCATTTTAAATCCAAGGTGGTGGCAGGCAGAGCCCAAATCAAGAAGATTGCGTCACTGTCCAAATATTTCTGGACTGAACTTGTATCTAAAGTGGTCGGCTAAGATTTTGTCAAAGAGGATCACTGAGGTCTTGGGATGCCCGATTGGACCAGAGCAGATGGGTTTTGTTCCAGGAAGGGAAGGTACCCATAACACACTTCGGCTTATCCACTCAGTCTATTACACTCATAAACATTGAATACCTCTTGTCCTTCTAAGTACAAATGCTAAGATGGCTTTTCACCTTGTGGATTGGTCAATTAGGACTTCTGTCTTGTGGAAACATTTTTTCCGTAAAGAGCTTTTTTTAATGTGACACTCTCTTGGTACTCCAACCCTTCCGCCAGGATTAGAGTTAACGGGACTGTATTGGATCTGTTTTCATCTAGAGCAGAAAAAGACAGGGCTGCTCTCTCTCCCCAGCAGTCTGTATACTGGTTATGAAATCACTTACCCTGGGTTCAGACCTGAGCGTTCTAGAAACGCGCGTTTTACGCGCGTTTTTGTAGCGTATTACAGCGCGTTTTTGCAAATAGGAAATGCGCGTCATACGTGCGCATTCATGTGATTGACTAGTGTGGTGTCAATCACAATACGCGCGACAAACGCCCCAAAAAAAGCTCAAGTACTTGTTTATGCATAGGGCGTTTTACAGCGCGTTCGAACGCGCTGTAAAACGCGAAAATGTGAACCAGTCCCATAGGGAAGCATTGATTTGCATGTGTTGAGCGTTTTACACCGCGTTCGAACGCGCTGTAAAACGCGCAAGTGTGAACTTAGGGTTAGGAAACCTGACCACGGCATCTGAGCGTGCTGAAAACCAGAAGCGCGCGCCTCTGGTTATGCTCCGGCTCCCCCATGCAGTGATCGGAGGAGCCAGAGCTTGTGTGCAACAGCCCCTGTCATAGTCTATGACACGAGGCTGCTGCACAGTCCTTCCTATGGAGCCCTATTACAAGCAAGGTAGTAGTAAAGCAAAGTAGTAAAATCATCAAAGACTCCAATGAAAGTGCTTTGGAGTCTAGGATAACAGCAATCAAATGATGCATTGTTATAGTTCCCTATAGGAACTTTAAAAAAAATTTTTAATTACGGTAAGTTTTTACAAATACAAAAATATAAAAGTTCAAATCACCCCCCTTTCCCCAAAATGAGAATAAAAAATGTAAAAAAATACACATCATTGGTATTGTCACGTGAGTAAATGCCCGTACTATTAAAATATAAAAGTACTAATCCCATACGGAAAAAGGCAAAACGAAAAAAAGGGTCAAAATGGCTGATTTTCCATTTTATTGGTTGCTTCTCCTCCCACAAAAAATTAAATAAAAAGTGATCAAAAAGCCGTACATGCCCCAGAATGGTATCAATGAAAGTTACACATCACCCCACAAAAAATGAGCCCTCATACAGCTCTGCACACTTAACTACACAAAAGTTATAGGGGTCAAAATAGGACAGCAAAAAAAAATATAGATTTTTTTTATAAAGTTTTTTTTTTCCCCTCAGCATCAAAACATAAGGAAAGGTATACATATGTGGTATCACTGGATTCGTACTGACCTGGAGAATGAAGATCACAAGTCAGCTTTACCTTATAATGAACTCTGTAAAAAAAAAAAAACTTAAAACTGTGTTGTTTTTTTTTCCAATTCCACCACCTTTGGAATTTTTTTCCCACTTCCCACTACATTCTATGCAATATTAAATGGTGGCATTGGAAAGTACAACTTTTCCCACATAAAAATAAGCCCTCATACGACACGTGACACGATAAAGTCAACCAACTCTTCTGATTTAAAGAACTGTACAGTTAGGAAACCAATTCCAAATCTTGGTTCCTTAAAACACAGCGCCCTTGGATAGCGCATAATAATTACTAACCATACCTCTTAGGCCCATGGAACTTCAGACATCACTTCTGGCATCCTATGGAACTTCGTTTTCTAAAAGAAAAACAGGATGTTTGGCTATACCTTTTCTGGAACGTTATTTTATTATTTACACATACTTAATACTGTTACCCTGAGTTCACACTTGCGCGTTTTACAGCGCGTTCGAACGCGCTGTAAAACGCTCAACAGGAGAAAACTCATGTTTCCCTATGGGCATGGTTCTCACCGGAGCGTTTTACAGCACGTTTGAATGCGCTGTAAAACGCCCTACGCTCAAAGAAGTTCTTGAGCTTCTTTGGGGCGTTTTGTCGCGTGTTTGCACCCATAGACTTCAATGGGAACGTGCGTAACACGCGCGTTTAACTAACACGCGTTAAAGTGTAGATATGCCTTTTTTAATTGGTCTCCAGAGTCACGAACGCGCGTATGACGCGCGTTTCCTATTTGCAAAAACGCGCTGTAATATGTGCGACAAAAACGCGCGTAAAACGTGCGTCTCAGAAACGCTCAGGTGTGAACCCAGGGTTAGGCCTACATGATAATCTTACATTTGCTGTGCTCTGGTATCAGAATTCGTGCTTGCTCTTGTTTTTGGTTACCCGCCCTGTTTGCTCCCTCGTTAGGGTACTTTCACACTAGCCTTAAAGTTTTCCGGAAAAAAAAGGCTTCAGTTTTATCCTAATGCATTCTGAATGGAAAGCATTCCTTTCAGTATGCATCAGGATGTCTTCAGTTCAGTCCCTCTTACGGTATTTGGCCGGAGAAAATACCGCAGCATTCCCGGAACACTTGCCGGAATGCTGGATCTGGCATTAATTTCTATTGAAATGTATTAATGCCGGATCCGGTACCAAGTGTTCCAGAAAAACGCATCCGGTTTCCCGGTCTGCGCATGCGCAGACTTTTGAATCTGTAAAAAAAAATCAATACTGGATCCGGTTTTACGGATGACACCGGTGAGACGGATCCGGTATTGCAATGTATTTGTTAGATGGATCCGCATCCGGAAACAAATGCTATCCACTTGCATACGGATTACGACAACTGAACTGCCTGCCGGAATTCTCTAACGCAAGTGTGAAAGTACCCTAATACTGTTCTCCTCTCCTTTTCTACAGTCACTGCAACAGACCTTGCACCGAATTTTGTAGTACTGATGGTATTTATAATTCGGAGGGCATTTCCCCTGGGTGCTTGCTTGATGTTCAGTGTAACATTTAATTATCTGATTTTGATACTTACTATGCTGGACATCTTTGTATTAAACACTTTCAATAAACACAAACTAAAAAAAAAAATGGTTTTGGTTTAAATGGTGGTGGAAGGTGGCTGATTTAGAACTGAGCACGTATAAATAACAGCATGCTGAGTTTGCTCAGGGCTGTATGACTGGTCACCTCGGCCCAGTAAATTATTCTGCACAATAGAAAAATATGTCCAATAAATAGCCTTTCATGCCAATTAATTTCCTAGCGTCTCTTTTATTGTTTAAAAGAAAAGCCAATATTCTTTTTAGATGCAAAAAAAGAATTTAGCTTTTACAATAATGCATATTTCGATCACAAACTACAAAGACTGCATGCTGGAAAACATTTTTTCCATTTTTCAGAAGCCCTTTATTAATCCGTATTCCTCACATGGAACAGTTTTTGAATTATAAGATCTGGATTGTTTTAATAAATAAATGAATGCACCTTTGTCCTTTTATTATATCTTCTTTACCATTTTCTATAAATATTTGTTCCATAAACTCCATGGCTACATATTAAAAGAAGCCGTTGGAAAATGATTCATAAGTGGCAGCAGCGGTTGCCCAAACCATGCCCCCCCTCAATGAATGCTCCTCAGCTACTGGCTGTAGCCACAGAGCATTGATGCCATTGCTCCACACGCTCGGTGCTGCTGACCAGATTACGTATCATTTGATAATCTCTCTGCTCAGTTATAGTAGATATAGTAAATGCACACAAGTGTAACAGGATGCTGTCACATAGATCAGGAAGATAAGTTGAATCAAAATTAGAAGTTAAAAGGTCACAAACTAGAGGTGGTTATAGTGGTTAGAAATGGGAGTAGATATATATAAGAAACTAAAGGGCTCATTTATTAACTTATATAAGCCACTTTTGTGGTGTATATCAGTTGCAGATTTTGTCCCACACCATTTTGCTCCAAAATCTGCAAATTTTCCCCACTCATGCCACTCTTCCAACATGATTTTTTAGCAGAGACGAAAGTAGTACATGCAGGACTTTCTCCTCCGCTCAAAAATCATGTTCTGAGCGGACACCTAACGGACCCCATTATAGTATATGGGGTTTTAGGCTTCTTAACGCTCAGTTAGGTCTCAGTTATCTGCAAAATCTGTCCTTTCCGTTCTCCTGCTTCTCAACGGAATGGAGAAACGGTGATGTGAATGGAGGCTTAGATTGTTGGCAAGTCCTAACAAAAATCATGAGTTTGGCCAAAAATACACTACTGTGTATGAATTCACTCTTGTATAGTTTGGCAGCTGTGGACATGTCTACACTGACTGCTGGAATACAGTCAAGGGAGTCTATTACACATTTTTGTTCTTTTTGTTATACATAGGTTACCATTGCATTAGATCTACCTGTATACTTTTATTAACCTCCATTTACACAATGATCTTACTACTGACCAACAAAATATAAGGTTTTATTTTCTGAAGAGTATTATTACAAAAATATATTGTATATTTAATTAGTTTATTATAAAATAAGCTTTTCCCTAGAATTTTAGGTTTTGGATCCCCACTGATCTGATCCTGATAACCTATGTGACAGATAGTTCATCATTATCTGTAGCCCAGAGAACTCTGTTAAGATCACTACCTGAAATAATGTTTACCTTAAAGAGGTTCTTTGAGCAGATGTGACCCCAGCAAGGTGTTAACAATGCTAAATACTGTAGGTCTCGCGAAAAGTAGTTCAAACATCCCCATGTTTGCTCTCACAAAGTAAGAAGTGTCTGCATTGTATTATCAGTGGCAACGCACCCAGGGTTTGCCACTGAATAGTGGTATTTCACTAAATGGTGATGTCCAGAGGACACTTTAGGCTGCGCTATTATATGCTGCTAGTATGAATGAAACACAATTTATCATGTATGCTTATATCATCACAGCCAACATGGGAATGTTTAGTCTGCTTTCCCCAAGATCTCTTTAATGTTAACACCTTATGGGGGTCACAGACCCTTTAATCTTCTCAGAATGCTTGAAGGGTGGCCAAGTACTAACTGATGAATACTGAGGCATGTGTCATTGCACTGATAACATTAAATGCGTGTTTAGAGTAGGTCCCCACTTGTAGAGGCAACCTTGTCATGGTAAGTAGGCCTATGCTCTTTGATCAAACTGTATACCAATGCCTCATTTATGCACAGCATAGAATGTATTACAAATTGGGCTGAGATGCCACGTAATAATGCTGAAGGACAGTCGTTATATCAAAAGCATAGTACTGAGGATGTGCGATTCAGATTCACTCTTATATGCTAGACAATTAAATGCATGTTCCTCATATTTCTCGTGTTATCGCCTCCTCTGTGCCTAAATAAGATTGATAATGTCCTTTGTAGGACTATATAGGACGTGTCCCGGTGGCAGTCTTATCCACCCTATGAAGTTGGCAGTCTTATCCACCCTATGCTGATGAATTAGATATTTAGGTGTTTTTTTTTTGACACAGTGACAGATGATTTATGAACATCTTTTGAATTCACAGATGTAATGTGACACACCAGTACTACACTGATATCAGGTGAACATAAAGACAACATCTGCTGGTGACTGTATCAGCTATCATTTCCTGAGGAAAAACTTTCTAATGGGTGCAGGTGTACAGAATATCATTTATATGATGTAAATGTAACTGTACCCGTGGCTGACATTGGGATTTCCTTTCAACCCTGATCTAATTAATAGAATATTGTACAGCCTCCAGTTATAATACTATATTTCTATGTTGCGATACAGCCCAAAGACAGAAAACCAATCTATATGTCAGTCCTATTTACTTACATTTCCCTATACTAGATGTGGTGGGATAGATATCAAATTAATTTGAAGATAAAGTAGTAGATACCCCCTTGCGACATTCTGGTTGCTGTCTATAAAATTGTCAATGTCTTATTCCTAAAACCAGAACACAAGGGGGGTAATTTATTATCCAGAAACACACCTTAGTTGTGCTGCAATCTGCAACTTTTCTCTGCTCATGCCAGATCTAAAAAGAGGAGTAGGCACGGAAGGGCCCGTCCTGCTGTCCCGTCTCATTCATCATTTTCTACGCATGTTTTAGGCATAAAAAATAGTCTAAACGTAAGACAGCTAGGAAGCTGTCTCACACTTAGACTGGAACTGGATGCACCAAAGTTATGTAGAGACCGACACCTCTACATAACTTTGGCAGATCCACCACCAGATATAGGGGTTATTAAGACTGGCATCTAAAACGCCGGTCTTAATAAATGACCCTCATAGTCTGTATAATCAAAACCAGGGGAGCAGAACAACTGCACTCAGAAAATATATTACCCATCATAAACCCTATTTTAGCATTTATGGTGTCCTCAGAGCTCCTAGACCTGGTGGAGCCATTCAAAAGGTTAGGTAATGGATACCATGAACTTCAGAAGGGGTCATGTATTAAAAACCATACACATGAATATTCATCAAAGAAATACTGGACCTAATCCATAACTTGGCTGTGTGTAGCTCATGATTGGAATTAGGCCACCCACCGGCATCACTTATGTTAACATCACATCAATCAGGACTCTGCGAGATGTGGTAATTAAAGAACACACCCTGTACTGCCTCTAACCCCTCCATGTTTGATATGAACATGTGTGGAACATTATGATGTTGGATGAAAGTGGTATGAAGTCGCCATGATGACAAGAAAATATATCTTAATGGACAGATTCTAAACCAAGCACCGACTTCATAAAACTTGCCCGTAAAAGGCCATTAGCATACACAATACCCTTTCCCTGACATCAGAGTCTGGGGGGCTAGTGGGGGAATCTAAAGACCTTCTTAAGCTGTAAGAATTTGTAATTTCTTTGGGGACAACTCATTTGATGATCTGGATGACTTTCCTGCAACCCCCAGGCAATTAGACTTCTACTGTCTCGTAATTTATTAAGTTCAGTTTCTTTTATCCTTTTTATTTTCAAAGTATTATTTCTTACATTGTATCTGTATGTCATTGTATTTTTACCTTTTGATAACTATTTTTTGTACGCACTGTAAGATAAAAAGAGCATTCTTTTGTTTTAAACGATTTTACGACCTCAGAAGAAACATTATGTATATAGGTGTAGGAAACCCTGCGAATGTTAGAGAGAGTAATGGGTTGGAGGGGGTAATTGTGAGTTACCTAGTTTAAGGCGTCTTGTCCGTGTCATATGACAAGTGGTAGCAGCTAATATCCCTTAGATGTGGATGTCAGATAGTTAAAGGGGGAAGATTTAGCATAATCCTATTGCTCAAAGTAAAGGTGACCCTTTAAGTAAAGGTGACCCTTTAAGCTCCCATCCTAAGTCTAAGTCGTGATCCTGACACTAGGGTTTCTCAAACTTTCTACTCGGTCCTCACAAATACTACCCTGCAACACCAAATATCACTGTGCAGCACCCATATTCCCACCAGCACACCAACCAAATTCTACTATGTAGTTCTCTTAACACCCCCTAGCAGCACTGGGAATAGCTTCCCAGCAGCATCAAATACCACAATGCAGTACAAAATACCTCCCCAGAATTGTCAAATACCACAATGTAACACAATAAAATTCACCAGAAGTGCCAAATACCACAGTGCCGTACAAAATACCTTACCGGATGTGCCAATACAGCAGTGCAATATAAAATATTGCCCGAGATGCATCAGATACCACAATAAAGCACAGAATACCTCCCTAGCAGTGTAAAGTACCAAAGTAGCACAAAATACCTTCCCAGCACCATCAAATACCACAATTCAGCACAAAAACCTCCTCTTAAGTGCTAAATACCACACTGCAATACAAAATATCTCCCCAGAAGCATCAAATGCCACAGTGCAGTACAAAATACCATCCAAGATGCGCCAATTTTGTAATACTATTATATTACAAAATACCTCCCCAGAAAATGCTAAATACAACAGTGCAGCAGAATATATCTTCCCAGCAGCACCAGCCAAATACAACAGTGCAGCAGAAAATATCTTCCCAGAAGCACCAGGCAAATACAACAGTGCAGCACAAAATATCTCCCCAGAACATGCTAAATATAACAGTGCAGCACAAAAGATCTCCCCAGAAGCACCAGCCAAATACAACAGTGCAGCAGAAAATATCTTCCCAGAAGCACCAGCCAAATACAACAGTGCAGCACAAAATATCTCCCCAGAAGCACCAGCCAAATACAACAGTGCAGCACAAAATATCTCCCCAGCAGCACCAGGCAAATACAACAGTGCAGCAGAAAATATCTTTCCAGCAGCACCAGGCAAATACAACAGTGCAGCACAAAATATCTCCCCAGCAGCACCAGCCAAATACAACAGTGCAGCACAAAATATCTCCCCAGCAGCACCAGCCAAATACAACAGTGCAGCACAAAATATCTCCCCAGAAGCACCAGCCAAATACAACAGTGCAGCAGAAAATATCTTCCTAGAAGCACCAGCCAAATACAACAGTGCAGCAGAAAATATCTTCCCAGAAGTACCAGCTAAATACAACAGTGCAGCAGAAAATATCTCCCCAGAAGCACCAGCCAAATACAACAGTGCAGCAGAAAATATCTTCCTAGAAGCACCAGCCAAATACAACAGTGCAGCAGAAAATATCTTCCCAGAAGCACCAGCTAAATACAACAGTGCAGCAGAAAATATCTTCCCAGAAGCACCAGCCAAATACAACAGTGCAGCACAAAATATCTCCCCAGAAGCACCAGCCAAATACAACAGTGCAGCACAAAATATCTTTCCAGCAGCACCAGGCAAATACAACAGTGCAGCACAAAATATCTCCCCAGCAGCACCAGCCAAATACAACAGTGCAGCAGAAAATATCTCCCCAGAAGCACCAGCTAAATACAACAGTGCAGCACAAAATATCTCCCCAGCAGCACCAGCCAAATACAACAGTGCAGCAGAAAATAACTTCCCAGAAGCACCAACTAAATACAACAGTGCAGCAGAAAATATCTTCCCAGAAGCACCAGCCAAATATAACAGTGCAGCAGAAAATATCTTCCCAGAAGTACCAGCTAAATACAACAGTGCAGCAGAAAATATCTCCCCAGAAGCACCAGCCAATTCCCTTACGTCCTAACCAGTGGCACAAATGGGGTATTCTGCCCCTGTGGACTGGTTAGGACAGGTGGAATGTTTAATGAACATAACATTAAACACATGAGATACCATCTACACACGCCCTCCCTGCCCCCAATAAAGAGGGGGCGTGACCCCCAGGACCTCGTGTTTTTTTCTGTCCTGTGGATAGAACAGGGCGGGTGGCCCCCTCCTCCATCGTTTTGGTGGAGAGAGGGGTTGTTTTTCTATGAGGTTTTTGCCTCCCCCTTCTTCTAGTCTCCGGTGCATTTTTCTCCGGAGCATGAGGACTCACCCCCTTCAGCTTGGGCAGAGCGGTGGCATCGGCATCCTGCATGTGCGGCTGGGCGCTGCCATCTTGCGGAAGTGACGTCGTATGACGTCACTTCCGGTTTTCCGGCCGTTTTGTTCGGCCGAATATTTTGCTTTTTTCTCTGGCTGTGTTTGCCATTTCTGTGCCCTTGCTGGGCAAGGGGGCCCTATATATATATACAGTTAAACTATGGGTGTATTTAGGCTTTTTTAAAAGCGGTGTTAGCTTTAGTAGTACCCCGCCCCCCTTTTGGGCAGAGCTATAGTCGCCTGACGCCCAAATTGGCTATTTAAGCGTGGAGAGTCTCCCGGTTCAGTCTCCTGGAGCGCAGAGTCTTCTGTTAACCTTGAGTGTGTTTTGTTTGCAGTACTATTCCCTTGCAAATCCGCAGTTGTTGCTATTTAACTTTTTTTCTCAATTGCTAGGATCTTCTGGGTAAAGATCCTGAAGCTTGCTATTTACGTTTTTTTCCGTGGATTTAGACCTAAATCATGTCTTTTGTTTCCGCAGCCATGTCTTCCACCGGGGACGGTGAGCGAGAGCCCAGCAGGAAAACCACTGGCAAGAGACGCCATCTGCAGTGCCATGACTGCCAAATCGCCTTCTCCCGGTGCCCACCCTGTAGGGCCAAGTCACTCCCGCAGCAGGAACCGACAGTTCATGACGTCGTGGATTGGGTCAAAGGGTATATGGATTCCAATATGAGCCAAGTGAATGCCTCTATTGAAGAGTTGAAACATGCTCTGGTTTCCAAACGCCGTCGTCCTTCCTCTCCCCATCGTGCTATGGAGGTTTCGGGGGTCCAGGATGCCAGGGACGCTTCGGCCTCTTCCTCCTCCGAGGAGGAGGATGGTTTTTCATATTTTTTTCCGCCGGAAAAAGCCCACCGGCTGCTGAGATCCATCCGGTCGGGGGACCAGGGCGTTGATCCGGGGAAGCCTCATCATCTGCCTCTAAGGGGCCCAGGGCCTTTAAAGCGGATAGTTCCCTCCTGTCTCTGATGAAGACGGAATGGAAGAAGCCTGAAAAGGGTCCGGTACTGACCAAAAGGTTTAAGGCTGTATTTCCGGTCAAGGAGGATCAGGTGTCTTCTTGGGGGCCTGTCCCTAAAGTGGACATGGCAATATCAAAGTTGTCAAGAAGGACTCTAATACCATCGGATGACGGGTCAAGCCTGCAGGATCCCATGGACCGGAAGGCAGATTGCGCCCTTAGGCGCGCTTATTCGGCAGCCTCAGCTTCCGCCTCGGTTGCGATTTCCTCTTCCGAAGTGGCGAATTTTCTAAAAACAAGATTCGCCCAGGTTCAGTCTGACCTGGACCAGGGGGTCTCCAGGGACGACATTTTGGCCTCTTGCAAGACGGCCAGCCTTGCCATTGACTTCCTGTGCGACGCGGCTCCACAACAGTTGAAGCTGGCATCTAAGGCCATGGCCCTTTCAACCGCGGGCAGGCGCCCGCTGTGGTTAAAACCATGGAAGGCCGATACGACTTCCAAGCACAATTTGTGTGCCATGGCGTACGAGCCCGGCAAACTCTTTGGTGCAGAGCTGGACCAGATTATGGAAGGACTGTCGGACAAGAAGGGCAAGTCTCTTCCCCAGCAGTCCTTTCGTGGTCGGGGCAAAGGTTTGGTTCCAGAGCGGAACCTCAACCTAGAGCCCAGAGAGATTGGGGCTCCCGTAGAGGAGGAAAATCCTCTAGGGGTTCTAGACCCCCAAGAAGTCCTCGACGCTCTGATTGCGGGCCTCCTCGAGGCTCTTGGTATTTAGCCGGTCCGACTGGAAATCCCATGCCCCCTTTTCCCCACATTCCCGTAGGCGGACGCCTACAGCATTTTCTTCCTTGTTGGCAAGATCATATCCAGGACCAATGGGTCCTGCGGATAATTTCACAGGGGTACCTTGTGGACCTGAGCAGTCCACCATCGGACAAGTTCGTCCAAACAAGGATTCTTCCCTGCAACAAGCAAAAGATTCTGGAGAATTATGTCCTAGAATACTTTCAGAAGGGGGCCCTGCAAGAAGTTCCTCTCCAAGAGAGAGGAACAGGTATCTACTCCCCAGTGTTCCTGGTACCCAAGAATACCGGAGGTTGGAGGATGATTATAGATCTGAGATACTTCAACCGTTTCATAAAACAAAAGAAGTTCCGTATGGAAACTATCCAGTCGGTGACCAATCTTCTTTTGCCGGGAGATTTCCTGGCAACTTTAGACCTCAAGGATGCTTATCTCCATATTCCCATCCATCCTGGGTCCAGAAGATTCTTAAGGATCGCAGTAAACATCGGAGGGGTCCTAAAACATTTTCAGTTTGTGGCCCTCCCGTTTGGGATTTCTTCGGCCCCACACACTTTCACCAAGGTAGTGGTGTCCGTGGTGGCCGCTCTAAGGCTTCAAGGCCTGAGCATAGTTCCATACCTGGACGATTGGCTCCTCAGAGCACCTTCCCAAGCGATCCTGTCTCAACATATCCAGCAGGCTGTTGCATTCCTCCATCATTTGGGATGGATAATCAATTGGGACAAGTCCCAGCTTCAACCAGCCACCTCGGTAAAGTTCCTGGGGTTCGTGGTGGATTCAGTCAGAATGACTATTCATCTTACTCCCGAAAGAAGGCAATCCGTTCAGCAAACAGCCCGTTCTCTCTCCGTACCGAAGCAGGTAACGATTCGAACATTGATGAGGATGTTGGGACTAATGTCTTCAACCGCAGAAGCGGTACCTTGGGCATTATGGCATCTACGTCCGCTTCAGTCGGAAGTACTAGCCAAGTGGAATCACAGTCGGTGGGACTCAATTCCGTGCTCTCCCTGCCTTACAAGGTCCGGTCCTCCCTAAGGTGGTGGTCCCACCTCGAGGACGGCAAGTCCCTGATCCAGCCCTCCTGGATCATACTTACTTCAGACGCATCCCTGGTAGGCTGGGGAGCTCATCTTCTGGACAAGACAGTCCAAGGAACTTGGACACCTCAGGAGAGGTTATTGTCATCGAATCTCCTGGAGATCAGAGCAATCAGATTAGCTCTTTTTCATTTTGCTCCTTCCATTCGAGGGAAGGCCGTGAGAATACAGTCAGACAGCATGACTGCCGTACTGTACATCAACAAGCAGGGAGGCACGAGGTCACAAAGTCTCCTGAGAGAGATAGGTGTGATATTGGATTGGGCAGAAATGAACCTCACCCACTTGTCAGCCGTCCACATTCGCGGAGTTCACAATGTGATCGCGGACCGCCTGAGCCGAGGTCTTCCGACCGGAGAATGGTCACTTCATCCAGAGGTCTTCAAGGAGATAACGCTCAGGTGGGGCATGCCAGAGATCGATCTCATGGCAACGAGGTTCAACACCAAAGTGGAGAAGTATTGCTCCCTTTACAGGGAGGACAACCCGGTGGCAATAGATGCTCTGTCAATCCCATGGAGGTTCAGGCTGGCCTACATCTTCCCTCCAATTTCCTTGATACCAAGGGTCTTGATGAAAATCAGGCAGGACCAAGCGTCAGTCATCGCCATCATTCCATACTGGCCGAAGAGAGCTTGGTTTACCCAACTCTTACAGATGAGTCGGGGTCAATTTCTGAGGCTTCCCCAGAGAGAGTACTGGTGTCGGGGGACACACAGATCTCCTCAAATCTTCAAATGTTCAACCTGACAGCCTGGAGGTTGATCAGTCCCTTCCAAGATTAGAAGGGCTATCGGGGTCTGTCTTGAGAACCTTAGAGCACTCCAGATCAGAAGCTACCAACAGAGCCTACTCCAGAATCTGGAAGATTTTTTCGTCCTGGTGTTCTAGGCATCAGCAGACGTCGGCTGAAGCTTCCATCCCGGTAATTCTTCAATTCCTACAAGATGGTCTGGACAAGGGGTTATCGCCCTCTACTATCAAAGTGCAGGTCTCGGCAATCTCTGCTTGTCTCAACAGAGCTGTTTCTCAAGACCCCCTTATCAAGAGGTTCCTGAAGGGAGCCTCAAGATTAAAGCCTACAGTAATCAGACCTATCCCTGTTTGGGATTTATCGGTCGTGCTCAGGGGTTGACGTCTCCCCCTTTGAGCCCCTAGAGGAGGCGGGATTCAAGTTCTTAACCTGGAAAATCACCTTCTTGTTGGCTATTACCTCTGCAAAGAGAGTTGGGGAACTCCAAGCCTTTTCAGCTTTTGAGCCTTATACGAAGATTCTTCAAGATCGAATTCTTCTCAAGTTTTTACCTTCCTTTATTCCAAAGGTTCCTTCCTTTGACAATATAAATCAGGTGATTTCTCTACCAACCTTGGCTCCACCCCCTCCTCTGAGGAAAGAGGCTCCATACCCTCGACATTTCGAGATGTCTCAGGATTTACCTGGAACGCTCCAAGGTATTTAGGAAGGATGAAAACCTCCTTATCCTTTTTCCGGTACCCATAAGGGGAGGAAAGCCTCTAAGCCCTCCATCAGCCGATGGATTAAGGAGGCAATTCGGGAGTCTTATGTGTCTCAGGGTTCTGAGCCCCTGAATTTGTAAGGGCCCACTCTACTCGAGCAGTGGCCACTTCTTTTGCAGAGAGAAGCTCGATTCCATTGGACGTGATCTGTAAGTCAGCTTCTTGGAGTTCTCACTCCACTTTTATTTCACACTATAGAGTGGATTCTAGAATACATAGTTATTCTTCCTTTGGCCGGACAGTATTGTCTTCCGCCAGGCACGAGGACCTCCCATGGGGGTTTCTACTTGCTAAATCCCCATTTGTGCCACTGGTTGGGACGTAAGGGAATCGTTAATTTCTAACGATAATTTGTTTTCCCTTAGTCCTAACAGTGGCACCAAATATCCCCTTAGTTAGATTGTTATTATTTTGTCTACTTGTAATTACACGAGGTCTTGGGGTCACGCCCCTCTTTATTGGGGGCAGGGAGGCGTGTTTAGATGGTATCTCATGTGTTTAATGTTATGGTTCATTAAACATTCCACCTGTCCTAACCAGTCCACAGGGCAGAATACCCCATTTGTGCCACTGTTAGGACTAAGGAAAACAAATTATCGTTAGAAATTAACTTGAATACAACAGTGCAGCAGAAAATATCTTCCCAGAAGCACCAGCTAAATACAACAGTGCAGCAGAAAATATCTTCCCAGAAGCACCAGCTAAATACAACAGTGCAGCACAAAATATCTCCCCAGCAGCACCAGCCAAATACAACAGTGCAGCACGAAAATATCTTCCCAGCAGCACCAGCCAAATACAACAGTGCAGCACAAAATATCTCCCCAGAAGCACCAGCCAAATACAACAGTGCAGCACAAAATATCTTCCCAGCAGCACCAGGCAAATACAACAGTGCAGCACGAAAATATCTTCCCAGCAGTACCAGCCAAATACAACAGTGCAGCACGAAAATATCTCCCAGAAGCACCAGCCAAATACAACAGTGCAGCACAAAATATCTTCCTAGAAGCACCAGACCAAATACAACAGTGCAGCAGAAAATATCTTCCCAAGCACCAGCTAAATACAACAGTGCAGCAGAAAATATCTTCCCAGAAGCACCAGCCAAATACAACAGTGCAGCACAAAATATCTCCCCAGAAGCACCAGCCAAATACAACAGTGCAGCACAAAATATCTTTCCAGCAGCACCAGGCAAATACAACAGTGCAGCACAAAATATCTCCCCAGCAGCACCAGCCAAATACAACAGTGCAGCAGAAAATATCTTCCCAGAAGCACCAGCTAAATACAACAGTGCAGCACAAAATATCTCCCCAGAAGCACCAGCCAAATACAACAGTGCAGCACAAAATATCTCCCCAGCAGCACCAGCCAAATACAACAGTGCAGCAGAAAATAACTTCCCAGAAGCACCAACTAAATACAACAGTGCAGCAGAAAATATCTTCCCAGAAGCACCAGCCAAATATAACAGTGCAGCAGAAAATATCTTCCCAGAAGTACCAGCTAAATACAACAGTGCAGCAGAAAATATCTTCCCAGAAGCACCAGCCAATTCCCTTACGTCCTAACCAGTGGCACAAATGGGGTATTCTGCCCCTGTGGACTGGTTAGGACAGGTGGAATGTTTAATGAACCATAACATTAAACACATGAGATACCATCTAAACACGCCCTCCCTGCCCCCAATAAAGAGGGGGCGTGACCCCCAGGACCTCGTGTTTTTTTCTGTCCTGTGGATAGAACAGGACGGGTGGCCCCCTCCTCCATCATTTTGGTGGAGAGAGGGGTTGTTTTTTCTATGAGGTTTTTGCCTTCCCTTTCTTCAAGTCTCCGGTGCATTTTTCTAAAGCCGGAGCATGAGGACTCACCCCCCTTCAGCCTGGGCAGAGCGGTGGCATCGGCATCCTGCATGTGCGGCTTGGCGCCGCCATCTTGCGGAAGTGTCGTCGTATGACGTCACTTCCGGTTTTCCGGACGTTTTTGTTCGGCCGAATATTTTGCATTTTTTCTCTGGCTATGTTTGCCATTTCTGTGCCCTTGCTGGGCTGGGGGCCCCTATATATATATATTCATTTAGTCTATGGTGTATTTAGGCGTTTTCTAAAGCGGTGTTAGCTTTTAGTAGTACCCCGCCCCTTTTGGGCGGAGCTATAGTCGCCTGACGCCCAAATTGGCTATTTAAGCGTGGAGAGTCTCCAGGTTCAGTCTCCTGGAGCGCAGAGTCTTCTGTTAACCTTGAGTGTGTTTGGTTTGCAAGTACTATTCCCTTGCAAGTCCGCAGTTGTTGCTATTTAGCTTTTTTCTCAAATTGCTAGGATCTTCTGGGTAAAGATCCTGAAGCTTGCTATTTACGGTTTTTCCGTGGATTTAGACCTAAATCATGTCTTTTGTTTCCGCAGCCATGTCTTCCACCGGGGACGGTGAGCGAGAGCCCAGCAGGAAAACCACTGGCAAGAGACGCCATCTGCAGTGCCATGACTGCCAAATCGTGCTGGAGGACAGCTACGCCTTCTCCCGGTGCCCACCCTGTAGGGCCAAGTCACTCCCTCAGCAGGAACCGACAGTTCATGACGTCGTGGATTGGGTCAAAGGGTATATGGATTCCAATATGAGCCAAGTGAATGCCTCTATTGAAGAGTTGAAACATGCTCTGGTTTCCAAACGCCGTCGTCCTTCCTCTCCCCATCGTGCTATGGAGGTTCCGGGGGTCCAGGATGCCAGGGACGCTTTGGCCTCTTCCTCCTATGAGGAGGAGGATGGTTTTTCGTATTTTTTTCCGCCGGAAAAAGCCCAGCGGCTGCTAAGATCCATCCGGTCGGGGGACCAGGACGTTGATCCAGGGGAAGCCTTATCATCTGCCTCTAAGGGGCCCAGGGCCTTTAAAGCGGATAGTTCCCTCCTGTCTCTGATGAAGACGGAATGGAAGAAGCCTGAAAAGGGTCCGGTACTGACCAAAAGGTTTAAGGCTGTATTCCCGGTCAAGGAGGATCAGGTGTCTTCTTGGGGGCCTGTCCCTAAAGTGGACATGGCAATATCAAAGCTGTCAAGAAGGACTCTAATACCATCGGATGACGGGTCAAGCCTGCAGGATCCCATGGACCGGAAGGCAGATTGCGCCCTTAGGCGCGCTTATTCGGCAGCCTCAGCTTCCGCCTCGGTTGCGATTTCCTCTTCCGAAGTGGCGAATTTTCTAAAAATGAGATTCGCCCAGGTTCAGTCTGACCTGGACCAAGGGGTCTCCAGGGACGACATTTTGGCCTCTTGCAAGACGGCCAGCCTTGCCATTGACTTCCTGTGCGACGCGGCTCCACAACAGTTGAAGCTGGCATCTAAGGCCATGGCCCTTTCAACCGCGGGCAGGCGCCCGCTGTGGTTAAAACCATGGAAGGCCGATACGACTTCCAAGCACAATTTGTGTGCCATGGCGTACGAACCCGGCAAACTTTTTGGTGCAGAGCTGGACCAGATTATGGAAGGACTGTCGGACAAGAAGGGCAAGTCTCTTCCCCAGCAGTCCTTTCGTGGTCGGGGCAAAAGGTTTGGTTCCAGAGCGGAACCTCAACCTAGAGCCCAGAGAGATTGGGGCTCCCGTAGAGGAGGAAAATCCTCTAGGGGTTCTAGACCCCCCAAGAAGTCCTCGACGCTCTGATTGCGGGCCTCCTCGAGGCTCTTGGTATTTAGCCGGTCCGACTGGAAATCCCATGCCCCCTTTTCCTCACATTCCCGTAGGCGGACGCCTACAGCATTTTCTTCCTTGTTGGCAAGATCATATCCAGGACCAATGGGTCCTGCGGATAATTTCACAGGGGTACCTTGTGGACCTGAGCAGTCCACCATCGGACAAGTTCGTCCAAACAAAGATTCTTCCCTGCAACAAGCAAAAGATTCTGGAGAATTATGTCCTAGAATACTTTCAGAAGGGGGCTCCTGTAAGAAGTTCCTCTCCAAGAGAGAGGAACAGGTATCTACTCCCCAGTGTTCCTGGTACCCAAGAATACCGGAGGTTGGAGGATGATTATAGATCTGAGATACTTCAACCGTTTCATAAAACAAAAGAAGTTCCGTATGGAAACTATCCAGTCGGTGACCAATCTTCTTTTGCCGGGAGATTTCCTGGCAACTTTAGACCTCAAGGATGCCTATCTCCATATTCCCATCCATCCTGGGTCCAGAAGATTCTTAAGGATCGCAGTAAACATCGGAGGGGTCCTAAAACATTTTCAGTTTGTGGCCCTCCCGTTTGGGATTTCTTCGGCCCCACACACTTTCACCAAGGTAGTGGTGTCCGTGGTGGCCGCTCTAAGGCTTCAAGGCCTGAGCATAGTTCCATACCTGGACGATTGGCTCCTCAGAGCACCTTCCCAAGCGATCCTGTCTCAACATATCCAGCAGGCTGTTGCATTCCTCCATCATTTGGGATGGATAATCAATTGGGACAAGTCCCAGCTTCAACCAGCCACCTCGGTAAAGTTCCTGGGGTTCGTGGTGGATTCAGTCAGAATGACTATTCATCTTACTCCCGAAAGAAGGCAATCCGTTCAGCAAACAGCCCGTTCTCTCTCCGTACCGAAGCAGGTAACGATTCGAACATTGATGAGGATGTTGGGACTAATGTCTTCAACCGCAGAAGCGGTGCCTTGGGCATTATGGCATCTACGTCCGCTTCAGTCGGAAGTACTAGCCAAGTGGAATCACAGTCCGGTGGGACTCAATTCCGTGCTCTCCCTGCCTTACAAGGTCCGGTCCTCCCTAAGGTGGTGGTCCCACCTCGAGGACGGCAAGTCCCTGATCCAGCCCTCCTGGATCATACTTACTTCAGACGCATCCCTGGTAGGCTGGGGAGCTCATCTTCTGGACAAGACAGTCCAAGGAACTTGGACACCTCAGGAGAGGTTATTGTCATCGAATCTCCTGGAGATCAGAGCAATCAGATTAGCTCTTTTTCATTTTGCTCCTTCCATTCGAGGGAAGGCCGTGAGAATACAGTCAGACAGCATGACTGCCGTACTGTACATCAACAAGCAGGGAGGCACGAGGTCACAAAGTCTCCTGAGAGAGATAGGTGTGATATTGGATTGGGCAGAAATGAACCTCACCCACTTGTCAGCCGTCCACATTCGCGGAGTTCACAATGTGATCGCGGACCGCCTGAGCCGAGGTCTTCCGACCGGAGAATGGTCACTTCATCCAGAGGTCTTCAAGGAGATAACGCTCAGGTGGGGCATGCCAGAGATCGATCTCATGGCAACGAGGTTCAACACCAAAGTGGAGAAGTATTGCTCCCTTTACAGGGAGGACAACCCGGTGGCAATAGATGCTCTGTCAATCCCATGGAGGTTCAGGCTGGCCTACATCTTCCCTCCAATTTCCTTGATACCAAGGGTCTTGATGAAAATCAGGCAGGACCAAGCGTCAGTCATCGCCATCATTCCATACTGGCCGAAGAGAGCTTGGTTTACCCAACTCTTACAGATGAGTCGGGGTCAATTTCTGAGGCTTCCCCCAGAGAGAGTACTGGTGTCGGGGGACACACAGATCTCCTCAAATCTTCAAATGTTCAACCTGACAGCCTGGAGGTTGATCAGTCCCTTCCAAGATTAGAAGGGCTATCGGGGTCTGTCTTGAGAACCTTAGAGCACTCCAGATCAGAAGCTACCAACAGAGCCTACTCCAGAATCTGGAAGATTTTTTCGTCCTGGTGTTCTAGGCATCAGCAGACGTCGGCTGAAGCTTCCATCCCGGTAATTCTTCAATTCCTACAAGATGGTCTGGACAAGGGGTTATCGCCCTCTACTATCAAAGTGCAGGTCTCGGCAATCTCTGCTTGTCTCAACAGAGCTGTTTCTCAAGACCCCTTATCAAGAGGTTCCTGAAGGGAGCCTCAAGATTAAAGCCTACAGTAATCAGACCTATCCCTGTTTGGGATTTATCGGTCGTGCTCAGGGGTTGACGTCTCCCCTTTGAGCCCCTAGAGGAGGCGGGATTCAAGTTCTTAACCTGGAAAATCACCTTCTTGTTGGCTATTACCTCTGCAAAGAGAGTTGGGGAACTCCAAGCCTTTTCAGCTTTTGAGCCTTATACGAAGATTCTTCAAGATCGAATTCTTCTCAAGTTTTTACCTTCCTTTATTCCAAAGGTTCCTTCCTTTGACAATATAAATCAGGTGATTTCTCTACCAACCTTGGCTCCACCCCCTCCTCTGAGGAAAGAGGGCTCCATACCCTCGACATTTCGAGATGTCTCAGGATTTACCTGGAACGCTCCAAGGTATTTAGGAAGGATGAAAACCTCCTTATCCTTTTTCCGGTACCCATAAGGGGAGGAAAGCCTCTAAGCCCTCCATCAGCCGATGGATTAAGGAGGCAATTCGGGAGTCCTATGTGTCTCAGGGTTCTGAGCCCCTGAATTTGTAAGGGCCCACTCTACTCGAGCAGTGGCCACTTCTTTTGCAGAGAGAAGCTCGATTCCATTGGACGTGATCTGTAAGTCAGCTTCTTGGAGTTCTCACTCCACTTTTATTTCACACTATAGAGTGGATTCTAGAATACATAGTTATTCTTCCTTTGGCCGGACAGTATTGTCTTCCGCCAGGCACGAGGACCCTCCCATGGGGGTTTCTACTTGCTAAATCCCCATTTGTGCCACTGGTTAGGACGTAAGGGAATCGTTAATTTCTAACGATAATTTGTTTTCCCTTAGTCCTAACAGTGGCACACAAATATCCCCCTTAGTTAGATTGTTATTATTTTGTCTACTTGTAATTACACGAGGTCCTGGGGTCACGCCCTCTTTATTGGGGGCAGGGAGGGCGTGTTTAGATGGTATCTCATGTGTTTAATGTTTGGTTCATTAAACATTCCACCTGTCCTAACCAGTCCACAGGGGCAGAATACCCCATTTGTGCCACTGTTAGGACTAAGGGAAAACAAATTATCGTTAGAAATTAACGAATACAACAGTGCAGCACGAAAATATCTTCCCCAGAAGCACCAGCTAAATACAACAGTGCAGCACGAAAATATCTGCCCCAGCAGCACCAGCTAAATACAACAGTGCAGCACAAAATATCTCCCCAGCAGCACCAGCCAAATACAACAGTGCAGCACAAAATATCTCCCCAGCAGCACCAGCCAAATACAACAGTGCAGCACAAAATATCTCCCAGCAGCACCAGCCAAATACAACAGTGCAGCAGAAAATATCTTCCTAGAAGCACCAACCAAATACAACAGTGCAGCAGAAAATATCTTCCCAGCAGTACCAGCTAAATACAACAGTGCAGCAGAAAATATCTGCCCAGCAGACCAGCCAAATACAACAGTGCAGCACGAAAATATCTTCCCAGAAGCACCAGCCAAATACAACAGTGCAGCAGAAAATATCTGTCCCAGAAGCACCAGCCAAATACAACAGTGCAGCAGAAAATATCTTCCCAGCAGCACCAGCCAAATACAACAGTGCAGCACAAAATATCTCCCCAGAAGCACCAGCCAAATACAACAGTGCAGCACAAAATATCTCCCCAGCAGCACCAGCCAAATACAACAGTGCAGCACAAAATATCTCCCCAGCAGCACCAGCCAAATACAACAGTGCAGCAGAAAATATCTTCCCAGCAGCACCAGCTAAATACAACAGTGCAGCACAAAAATATCTCCCCAGAAGCACCAGCCAAATACAACAGTGCAGCACAAAATATCTCCCCAGCAGCACCAGCCAAATACAACAGTGCAGCAGAAAATATCTTCCCAGAAGCACCAACTAAATACAACAGTGCAGCAGAAAATATCTTCCCAGAAGCACCAGCCAAATATAACAGTGCAGCAGAAAATATCTTCCCAGAAGTACCAGCTAAATACAACAGTGCAGCAGAAAATATCTTCCCAGAAGCACCAGCCAATTCCTTACGTCCTAACCAGTGGCACAAATGGGGTATTCTGCCCCTGTGGACTGGTTAGGACAGGTGGAATGTTTAATGAACCATAACATTAAACACATGAGATACCATCTACACACGCCTCCCTGCCCCCAATAAAGAGGGGGCGTGACCCCAGGACCTCGTGTTTTTTTCTGTCCTGTGGATAGAACAGACGGGTGGCCCCTCCTCCATCATTTTGGTGGAGAGAGGGGTTGTTTTTCTATGAGGTTTTTGCCTTCCCTTTCTTCAAGTCTCCGGTGCATTTTTCTAAAGCCGGAGCATGAGGACTCACCCCCTTCAGCCTGGGCAGAGCGGTGGCATCGGCATCCTGCATGTGCGGCTTGGCGCTGCCATCTATGGAAGTGACGTCGTATGACGTCACTTCCGGTTTTCCGGCCGTTTTGTTCGGCCGAATATTTTGCATTGTTTCTCTGGCTATGTTTGCCATTTCTGTGCCCTTGCTGGGCTAGGGGGCCCTATATATATATTCATTTAAGCTATGGGTGTATTTAGGCGTTTTTCAAAAGCGGTGTTAGCTTTAGTAGTACCCCGCCCCCCTTTTGGGCGGAGCTATAGTCGCCTGACGCCCAAATTGGCTATTTAAGCGTGGAGAGTCTCCAGGTTCAGTCTCCTGGAGCGCAGAGTCTTCTGTTAACCTTGAGTGTGTTTGGTTTGCAAGTACTATTCCCTTGCAAATCCGCAGTTGTTGCTATTTAGCTTTTTTCTCAAATTGCTAGGATCATCTGGGTAAAGATCCTGAAGCTTTCTATTTACGGTTTTTTTCCGTGGATTTAGACCTAAATCATGTCTTTTGTTTCCGCAGCCATGTCTTCCACCGGGGACGGTGAGCGAGAGCCCAGCAGGAAAACCACTGGCAAGAGACGCCATCTGCAGTGCCATGACTGCCAAATCGTGCTGGAGGACAGCTACGCCTTCTCCCGGTGCCCACCCTGTAGGGCCAAGTCACTCCCGCAGCAGGAACCGACAGTTCATGACGTCGTGGATTGGGTCAAAGGGTACATGGATTCCAATATGAGCCAAGTGAATGCCTCTATTGAAGAGTTGAAACATGCTCTGGTTTCCAAACGCCGTCGTCCTTCCTCTCCCCATCGTGCTATGGAGGTTTCGGGGTCCAGGATGCCAGGGACGCTGGCCTCTTCCTCCTCCGAGGAGGAGGATGGTTTTTCATATTTTTTCCGCCGGAAAAGCCCAGCGGCTGCTGAGATCCATCCGGTCGGGGGACCAGGACGTTGATCCGGGGAAGCCTCATCATCTGCCTCTAAGGGCCCAGGGCCTTTAAAGCGGATAGTTCCCTCCTGTCTCTGATGAAGACGGAATGGAAGAAGCCTGAAAAGGGTCCGGTACTGACCAAAAGGTTTAAGGCTGTATTTCCGGTCAAGGAGGATCAGGTGTCTTCTTGGGGCCTGTCCCTAAAGTGGACATGGCAATATCAAAGTTGTCAAGAAGGACTCTAATACCATCGGATGACGGATCAAGCCTGCAGGATCCCATGGACCGGAAGGCAGATTGCGCCCTTAGGCGCGCTTATTCGGCAGCCTCAGCTTCCGCCTCGGTTGCGATTTCCTCTTCCGAAGTGGCGAATTTTCTAAAAACGAGATTCGCCCAGGTTCAGTCTGACCTGGACCAAGGGGTCTCCAGGGACGACATTTTGGCCTCTTGCAAGACGGCCAGCCTTGCCATTGACTTCCCATGCGACGCGGCTCCACAACAGTTGAAGCTGGCATCTAAGGCCATGGCTCCTTTCAACCGCGGGCAGGCGCCCGCTGTGGTTAAAACCATGGAAGGCCGATACGACTTCCAAGCACAATTTGTGTGCCATGGCGCACGAACCCGGCAAACTCTTTGGTGCAGAGCTGGACCAGATTATGGAAGGACTGTCGGACAAGAAGGGCAAGTCTCTTCCCCAGCAGTCCTTTCGTGGTCGGGGCAAAAGGTTTGGTTCCAGAGCGGAACCTCAACCTAGAGCCCAGAGAGATTGGGGCTCCCGTAGAGGAGGAAAATCCTCTAGGGGTTCTAGACCCCCAAGAAGTCCTCGACGCTCTGATTGCGGGCCTCCTCGAGGCTCTTGGTATTTAGCCGGTCCGACTGGAAATCCCATGCCCCCTTTTCCTCACATTCCCGTAGGCGGACGCCTACAGCATTTTCTTCCTTGTTGGCAAGATCATATCCAGGACCAATGGGTCCTGCGGATAATTTCACAGGGGTACCTTGTGGACCTGAGCAGTCCACCATCGGACAAGTTCGTCCAAACAAAGATTCTTCCCTGCAACAAGCAAAAGATTCTGGAGAATTATGTCCTAGAATACTTTCAGAAGGGGGCTCCTGTAAGAAGTTCCTCTCCAAGAGAGAGGAACAGGTATCTACTCCCCAGTGTTCCTGGTACCCAAGAATACCGGAGGTTGGAGGATGATTATAGATCTGAGATACTTCAACCGTTTCATAAAACAAAAGAAGTTCCGTATGGAAACTATCCAGTCGGTGACCAATCTTCTTTGCCGGGAGATTTCCTGGCAACTTTAGACCTCAAGGATGCCTATCTCCATATTCCCATCCATCCTGGGTCCAGAAGATTCTTAAGGATCGCAGTAAACATCGGAGGGGTCCTAAAACATTTTCAGTTTGTGGCCCTCCCGTTTGGGATTTCTTCGGCCCCACACACTTTCACCAAGGTAGTGGTGTCCGTGGTGGCCGCTCTAAGGCTTCAAGGCCTGAGCATAGTTCCATACCTGGACGATTGGCTCCTCAGAGCACCTTCCCAAGCGATCCTGTCTCAACATATCCAGCAGGCTGTTGCATTCCTCCATCATTTGGGATGGATAATCAATTGGGACAAGTCCCAGCTTCAACCAGCCACCTCGGTAAAGTTCCTGGGGTTCGTGGTGGATTCAGTCAGAATGACTATTCATCTTACTCCCGAAAGAAGGCAATCCGTTCAGCAAACAGCCCGTTCTCTCTCCGTACTGAAGCAGGTAACGATTCGAACATTGATGAGGATGTTGGGACTAATGTCTTCAACCGCAGAAGCGGTGCCTTGGGCATTATGGCATCTACGTCCGCTTCAGTCGGAAGTACTAGCCAAGTGGAATCACAGTCCGGTGGGACTCAATTCCGTGCTCTCCCTGCCTTACAAGGTCCGGTCCTCCCTAAGGTGGTGGTCCCACCTCGAGGACGGCAAGTCCCTGATCCAGCCCTCCTGGATCATACTTACTTCAGACGCATCCCTGGTAGGCTGGGGAGCTCATCTTCTGGACAAGACAGTCCAAGGAACTTGGACACCTCAGGAGAGGTTATTGTCATCGAATCTCCTGGAGATCAGAGCAATCAGATTAGCTCTTTTTCATTTTGCTCCTTCCATTCGAGGGAAGGCCGTGAGAATACAGTCAGACAGCATGACTGCCGTACTGTACATCAACAAGCAGGGAGGCACGAGGTCACAAAGTCTCCTGAGAGAGATAGGTGTGATATTGGATTGGGCAGAAATGAACCTCACCCACTTGTCAGCCGTCCACATTCGCGGAGTTCACAATGTGATCGCGGACCGCCTGAGCCGAGGTCTTCCGACCGGAGAATGGTCACTTCATCCAGAGGTCTTCAAGGAGATAACGCTCAGGTGGGGCATGCCAGAGATCGATCTCATGGCAACGAGGTTCAACACCAAAGTGGAGAAGTATTGCTCCCTTTACAGGGAGGACAACCCGGTGGCAATAGATGCTCTGTCAATCCCATGGAGGTTCAGGCTGGCCTACATCTTCCCTCCAATTTCCTTGATACCAAGGGTCTTGATGAAAATCAGGCAGGACCAAGCGTCAGTCATCGCCATCATTCCATACTGGCCGAAGAGAGCTTGGTTTACCCAACTCTTACAGATGAGTCGGGGTCAATTTCTGAGGCTTCCCCAGAGAGAGTACTGGTGTCGGGGACACACAGATCTCCTCAAATCTTCAAATGTTCAACCTGACAGCCTGGAGGTTGATCAGTCCCTTCCAAGATTAGAAGGGCTATCGGGGTCTGTCTTGAGAACCTTAGAGCACTCCAGATCAGAAGCTACCAACAGAGCCTACTCCAGAATCTGGAAGATTTTTTCGTCCTGGTGTTCTAGGCATCAGCAGACGTCGGCTGAAGCTTCCATCCCGGTAATTCTTCAATTCCTACAAGATGGTCTGGACAAGGGGTTATCGCCCTCTACTATCAAAGTGCAGGTCTCGGCAATCTCTGCTTGTCTCAACAGAGCTGTTTCTCAAGACCCCTTATCAAGAGGTTCCTGAAGGGAGCCTCAAGATTAAAGCCTACAGTAATCAGACCTATCCCTGTTTGGGATTTATCGGTCGTGCTCAGGGGTTGACGTCTCCCCTTTGAGCCCCTAGAGGAGGCGGGATTCAAGTTCTTAACCTGGAAAATCACCTTCTTGTTGGCTATTACCTCTGCAAAGAGAGTTGGGGAACTCCAAGCCTTTTCAGCTTTTGAGCCTTATACGAAGATTCTTCAAGATCGAATTCTTCTCAAGTTTTTACCTTCCTTTATTCCAAAGGTTCCTTCCTTTGACAATATAAATCAGGTGATTTCTCTACCAACCTTGGCTCCACCCCCCTCCTCTGAGGAAAGAGGGCTCCATACCCTCGACATTTCGAGATGTCTCAGGATTTACCTGGAACGCTCCAAGGTATTTAGGAAGGATGAAAACCTCCTTATCCTTTTTTCCGGTACCCATAAGGGGAGGAAAGCCTCTAAGCCCTCCATCAGCCGATGGATTAAGGAGGCAATTTGGGAGTCTTATGTGTCTCAGGGTTCTGAGCCCCCTGAATTTGTAAGGGCCCACTCTACTCGAGCAGTGGCCACTTCTTTTGCAGAGAGAAGCTCGATTCCATTGGACGTGATCTGTAAGTCAGCTTCTTGGAGTTCTCACTCCACTTTTATTTCACACTATAGAGTGAATTCTAGAATACATAGTTATTCTTTCTTTGGCATGAGGACCCTCCCATGGGGGTTTCTACTTGCTAAATCCCCATTTGTGCCACTGGTTAGGACGTAAGGGAATCGTTAACTTCTAACGATAATTTGTTTTCCCTTAGTCCTAACAGTGGCACACAAATATCCCCCCCTTAGTTATATTGTTATATTGTTATTATCTCATGGTATCTCATGTGTTTAATGTTATGTTCATTAAACATTCCACCTGTCCTAACCAGTCCACAGGGGCAGAATACCCCATTTGTGCCACTGTTAGGACTAAGGGAAAACAAATTATCGTTAGAAATTAACGAATACAACAGTGCAGCAGAAAATATCTTCCCAGAAGCACCAGCTAAATACAACAGTGCAGCAGAAAATATCTTCCCAGAAGCACCAGCTAAATACAACAGTGCAGCAGAAAATATCTTGCCAGAAGCACCAGCCAAATACAACAGTGCAGCAGAAAATATCTTGCCAGAAGCACCAGCCAAATACAACAGTGCAGCAGAAAATATCTTCCCAGAAGCACCAGCTAAATACAACAGTGCAGCACAAAATATCTCCCCAGAAGCACCAGCCAAATACAACAGTGCAGCACAAAATATCTTTCCAGCAGCACCAGGCAAATACAACAGTGCAGCACAAAATATCTTCCCAGAAGCACCAGGCAAATACAACAGTGCAGCACAAAATATCTTCCCAGAAGCACCAGCCAAATACAACAGTGCAGCACAAAATACCTCCAGCAGCGTCAAATTAATACCACAGTGGTGATGCTTCTGATATATTAGAGGTAGCATAATAATGATGGTGTTACATAGACCAGTAGATAGGTATATAGCCTTGAAGATGTTATAACTTCAGACTTCATGCCTGTATATAGCCCTGCAGCCATTACACACAGTGCTTCCACCATCACTGACTGGACTGTAATAGTATATAATGATAGCATACATTAATAATAATAAAATATAACATACTGGCAACATATGGACATCTCAGTGAGGCACCAGAATGACTCAAAGTTCAAGTTCATGTCTTTACTGCCTGGAGACTTATTATCCAACCAGTGCTTCTACTTCATGACTCACCATCACAGAACCATCAGGTGGCTCCTAAATACGTCACACACCGAAACTTACTTGCTCAATGTGCTGGTGCCTGTGTGATGTCAGTAGGAGCCACTCAGTACTAGTGTATAAAAAAGTAGAGCCTAAGAACCTCTTCATATGAACACCGATGCCCGGCAGGGACACCACGCCTCATCAGCCAGTGAGCCATGCCTCACAGTTTAAGAAGACCTGCCCTACACCCAGCTCTTTTCATGGAAGATAATTAAGTTGTATTAGTTGCTTTATTTTAACTTTCCTCGAGCCATTGTAGGTGATCCTTAGCCCCTTATACCTATACAGTTTACAACAAAAACTCATTTGCTTAAATCACAGAGGAGAGATTATAATTCAGCATTTTATTTATGGAAGAAGTGTAATCTGAACTCAACTCTATTAATAACCATCCCATTAGATGGCTATTGTTAGGGAATTAGTCCAGTCATAGACCTGGTCCTTATCATGAAGCTACTTAATCGTATAGAAATCCTAACACTATTATGTGTTCAGCTAATGAACAAACCTGTAATCTTGTGACATTTAGGTTTATACACGATTTGCCCTTCCAATGTAATGGAAGTATTGATTTTTTTTTTAGCACTTAAACAAGGAGGAAACTCATGCTGTGCGTATCATGACATGATTAATGGTTTCTATGGACACAGGTTAGTATTACAGCTTTATATATCTGCAGAATTCACTGAAACACTCTGCAAATACAATGAATTAAACATTTTACGAAACAAAGAGCTGGCAAAAGATACATTGAAGTAAGAAGATCACAAACCTAGATGTAATTGCATATTTGATACATAATATATCTCCATTCTAAAGGTTACTTTACACAGGTCAACTGACAAGGCAATTATCAGGAATGAACCATTCATTCCTGATATTTGCTCATCATCAGAGGTCATTTAGATGCAGCAATCATCTCTGTATGGGGAGGAGTGGGGGTGGACTGGGATCTTAAAGTGGCGTTGGAAAAAGACTAAAAGTGGCCTCATGTTGTAGATGGGTTCAAATTGACAGAAGGCAGGTACAAAACACATAACAGGGACATCAGAAGTAGTCAGGGCCACCAATACCTTAGTGCAGCACAAAATACAGTCCCAGCAGAACCAAATACCACAGTGCAGCACAAAATACTGCCGCCCTCATCGCAGTATTTAACTGTACCTCCATTGTGAGGATGGCAATACAGTAGAACTCAGGAGGGCACCTATGGTCACCGGCCAAGTGCATAAGTAGCTTCTAAGCTTCTAGCACCCTGCTGGTCACATGCACTTGGCTGAAAAAAACATAAAAAACAAAAAAGTAGACTAAAAAAGACTAAAGCAGAGGCGGATATATTGCCTGTGCAGCTGGTTCAACTGTACACCTTTCCATCTGTAGAGCAGTAGCTAAGCCGAGAGTGGAACTTAGAGGGCCAACGGAGGCAGAACTTAGCGGGCGAGAAGGGATAGAGCTTAGTAATGCAACAGCAGCACGATGGCATCCCCAGAACGTGCAGTGATGTAAACAACATTATTTTCAATTTCAGTTACATCATGTAGCTGATCTGCAAATATACTGTATCTATATCACATTTACTCAAAAGCCTCCTTCTTTCCTACTGTCTAAATATATTGGAAAAGTCCTACACCATATTCATTAACAAAGCATTCTGGGGAAAAGTAACATTACATGGCGGTCAATCAGATACATAATCTATCGTTGTACTACATGGGAGGTTAGAGTCCACCTCTGTAAGTGCTCCAGCTTTTTAGCAGCTTTTTGTCCTGGTTCATAGAGGGTACCTGAATAAGGTATATGGACAGTGATTGTTGTTGTGGCCGTTTCTTGTTCTTTTCTCAGAATTGTAAAATCAACAATTTGTATTTAATAGCTGTTTTGATTAGAAACTAATGAAATCGTGACCTTTTACATTTGCACCATACATATCTGGGCAGATTGCACTGCCCAGCTATCCTACTGTCAAATCTGTCTATATCTGACGTATGAAATACAGCGAACAAATGGTCTGCCATGTTCTATGACATACAGTATGTATTCTGTTTTTGTTTGTGTGCTTTTTGGAATTTTGTCATACTTGATATATGATTTACAACATTAACTAAAACAAAATACAAAAAATAAGTCATCTTTAATTAGTTGGTGAAGGACTTTAAAATGTTAATATTTCATGTTTTGGAAGCTTCCAAGCATATCCTTCCATATTAATCTATAGCCAGGCTGCTATTCAGCACATTCTTAGCATGGTATGAGATAAAACACCCACTGTTATGTGATAACAACATGGCATTCACAGAATAAACCACTGCACTACTCTGTGTAATCTCAATTTTATCATATTGCAGATAATCCTTACTGCTGGTAAAAAGTCTGGTAAATGACCAGACTTTAGGTTTACTACACAGGAGTCTTAATACCGGCATCATTTACTATGCCCCTACTTAGGATCCCTGTGAGGTACATATACTATATGATGTCTGATTTTTATTTTATACATCAATCATAGCATAACCCCTTTAAATTCTATCTCCATGCACTGTGAGACTGTACATGTGGATGTGACCTTATTTGGCTTTTGCCTACCTTTGATCAAAGAATATTCCTGTTTTATAGCATATAATTTCTGCCACTTGAACTAAAAACAATACTTTACAAACCGTATAATTTCTTTGAGGTTGACTTGTGATTTTGCAGTGGAATTTTGAAATTCTTTTAGCTTTTGGTTAACATATTGTTAGACAGCATAAAAGGTTAGTTATTAGTAACAATAATTATAATTATAATCATTCCTTATCATAAGATCAACTGATGATTTATGTGCAATACCAGACTGCCTAGCTATGACATGAGTGGTATTATTTTATTTTTTTAAATTTAGATTTTCACAACAGAGCACCACCACCTGACCTGTTAGAAAGGTACATGATGTAATTGTAGTGAAGGCAATCTTCTTAGCCATGACTGTATTTGTGGGGTTTAACCTTCCTTATGATCCTCAGCTGCGTCACGTGGTGAGCAATATGATCTCCAACTGACACAGGACAGGAAGTCAGTTACTTCTCTAGTTATTCCTATGAGATTGACATTGAGTTTCCAATAGAAATACAAGAAACTGGCTTCCTGTCCACACATAACACACATGTGTTTTTTGGAGGCTTGGTCACATGGCACAGCTGAGGATCAGAAGGGAGGTTATAACTCACAAATATAGTCACTGATGAGAAAATTACCTGCACTACAGTTTACACTATGGACCTTTCTAATATGTCAGAGAATAAACATTCTAGTGGGAGTGCTTCTTTAAAGATTTTATAAAATATTATATAAACCGTTTAGTATAGTTTCCCTCACTTTATACTTGTTTTTCCAAGGATTTCACCAAAGCAAACAACATTTCTAATTTTGATCAGACTCTAAGCCTCTTATTTCTAGGCTGTCCTGGAACCAATATGCTTGATGAAATTTTTGATATATGTTATATGACTATACAAACTAGCTCAATGTCATAAAGTACATTTATGTTTCTTTATACATGTTGCTTTTTTAATCTCCAACATTTTCTATAGGCTGTACAGAGATTGTAATCACTCACATCAGCCCTTGTCCCCAGGGGGCTCAATCTAATTTCCCTATCTCAGAGACACATACAGTACTAGGGCAAAATTCTAAGGAAGCCAATTAACCTGCCAATATGTTACTTGGAGTATGGGAGAAAATCAGAGTATTCAGGGCATACTCATGTAACCAGTTATATGTTGCATTTAATGAACATAGGTCAGAGTCTTAACTGTACACTATACACCTCATTTATATGAACCAGGGCTAATGTAGGTCATGCATCCACCATATGCAAATAAACTGGACTACCTATAGAGTAAACATTGTGCATTGGTCCTAATGTTTACAGTGTCTTGAAAAAGTATTCATACCCCTTAAACTCTTCCACATTTTTTCATTACATCCACAAACTTAAATGTATTTGATAGGGATTTTTTTTATAATAGATCAACACAAAGTAGCAAGTGTGTATGAAGTGAAAAGAAAATTATACATGTTTTTCAAAATTATTAATAAAGATCCTGAAAGTGTGGCGTGCATTTGTATTCAGCCTCGCTGAGTCAATACTTTGTAGGACCACCTTTCACTGCAATTACAGCTGCAAGTCTTTTGGGGTATGTCTCTACCAGCTTTGCACATCTAGGGGCTGAAATTTATTGCCCGATCTTCTTTGCAAAATAGCTCAAGCTCATGGCGAGCATCTGTGAACAGCAATTTTCAAGTCTTGCCACAGATTCTCAATGGGACTTTGGTCTGAGCTTTGACTGGGCCATTCTAGCACATGAATATGCTTTGATCTAAACCATTCCATTGTAGTTCTGGTTTTATGTCCAGGGCTGTTGTCCTGCTTGAAGGTGAACCTCTGCCCCAGTCTCAAGTCTTTTGCAGCCTCTACTAGGTTTTCCTCCAGGATTGCCCTGAATTTAGCTCCATCCCATCAACTCTGACCAGCTTCCCTGTCTCTTCTGAAGAAATGTATCTTCACAGCATGATGCAGCCACCACCATGTTTCAAGGTGGGAATGGTGTGCTCAGTGTGATGTGCAGTAATAGTTTTCCGCCACATATAGTGTTTTTCATTTAGGCCAAAAAGTTCAACTTTGGTCTCATCTGAGCAGAGCACCTTCTTCCACATATTTGGTGTGTTCCCTACATGGCTTAAGACTTTCTTCTTGCAACTGATTTGTGGGGTACATGACCAACACATTCCAAGTAGATAGATTCTCCCAACTGAGCTGTGGATATCTGCAGCTCCTTCAAAGTGACCATGGGCCTCTTGGCTGCTTCTTTAATCAATGCTCTACCTGCCTGGGCTGTCAGTTTAGGTGGATAGCCATGTCTTGGTAGGTTTGCAGTTGTGCCATACTCCCTTTTCAGATGATGGATTGAACAGTACTCCATTAAATGTTTGGAGCTTAGGATATTTTTTTTATAACCTAACCCTGCTTTACACTTCTCCACAACTTTATCCTTGACCTGTCTGGTGTGTTCCTTGGTTTTCATAATGCTGTTTGATCATTAACCGCCTGCCGACCGCCTAACGCAGGGCTGCGTCCAGTCGGCAGGCTTGTTCCTCCTTGACGCGTCGGCGCATCATCTCGCGAGAGGCGAGATTTGCTGTGAACGCGCGCGCGTGTTCACAGCAGCTCGCGGTTTGGAAGTTATACTACAGCCTGCCAGCGATAATCAATTGCTGGCAGGCTGTAGATCTAAAATAAAAAGCATCAAACAGGTATATTAGACGTTGTTTTGTTAACAGCGTCTGATATACCTGCTACCTGGTCCTCTGGTGGTCCCATTTGCTGGGATCGACCACCAGAGGACCAGGTAGCTATGTAAAGTAGCACCAAGCACCACACTACACCCCCCGGTCACTTATTAACCCCTTGTTAACCCCTGATCACCCCATCTAGACTCCCTGATCACCCCCCTGTCACTGATCACCCCCTGTAAGACTCCATTCACTTGTCCACATGTGTTCATTTTTTTTTTTCCAGGCTGAACGGAAAAAAAAAATCTCATTACCCGTATGCTCAATATAAGAAGAAACTCCTAATGCTGGCCATACGTGTAATGATTGCGGAGACCCTCAAATGCCAGGGCAGTACAAACACCCCACATGTGACCCCATTTTAGAAAGAAGACACCCCAAGGTATTCCGTGAGGGGTATGGTGAGTTCATGTAAAATTTTATTTTTTGTCACAAGTTAGTGGAATATGAGACTTTGTAAAAAAATAAATAAAAAATAAATATAAATTTCCGCTAACTTGTGCCAAAATTTTTTTTTTAATGTGAACTCGCAATGCCCCTCACGGAATACCTTGGGGTGTCTTCTTTCCAAAATGGGGTCACATGTGGGGTATTTATACTGCCCTGTCATTTTAGGGGTCCTAAAGTGTGAGAATCCAAATGCGTAAAAATGCCCTGTAAAATCCTAAAGGTACTCACTGGAATTTGGGCCCCTTTGCACATCTTGGCTGCAAAAAAGTGTCACTCATGTGGTATCGCCGTACTCAGGAGAAGTAGGGCAATGAGTTTTGGGGTGTATTTTTATATATACCCATACTTTGTGTGAGAAATGTCGCTGTAAACGACAACTTTTTAAATTTGTTTATACAAAGTTGTCAATTTACAGAGATATTTCTCTCACCCAACATGGGTATATGTAAAAAAACACCCCAAAACACATTGCCCTACTTCTGCTGAGTACGGCGATACCACATGAGTGACACTTTTTTTGCAGCCTGGGTGCGCAAAGGGGCCCAAATTCCAACGAGTACCTTTAGGTTTTACAGGGATGCCCACAATTTAGCCCCACCCAAAATGCCAAAATAGTACAAACACCCCACAAATGACCCCATTTTGGAACGAAGACACCCCAAGGTATTCGCTGAGGGGCATAGTGAGTCCATGAAAAATTGAACTTTTTGTCACAAGTTAGCGGAAAGGGAGACTTTGTGAGAAAAAACTATAAAAAATAAATTTCCGCTAACTTGTGCCAAAAAAAAAAAAAGTTCTATGAACTCGCCATGCCCCTCACGGAATACCTTGGTGTGTCTTCTTTCCAAAATGGGGTCACATGTGGGGTATTTATACTGCCCTGGCATTTTAGGGGCCCTAAAATGCCAGTGCAGTACATAGCCTCACAAGTGACCCCATTTTGAAAGAAGACACTCAGGTATTCCGTGAGTGGCATGTCGAGTTCACAGAAAAAAAAAAAAAATTGACACAAGTTAGCGGAAATTGATATTTTTATTTTTTTTATTTATTTTTTTACAAAGTCTCATATTCCACTAACTTGTGACAAAAAATAAAATTTTACATGAACTCACCATACCTCTCACGGAATACCTTGGGGTGTCTTCTTTCTAAAATGGGGTCACTTGTGGGGTATTTATACTGTTCTGGCATTTTAGGGGCCCCTAAAGCGTGAGAAGAAGTCTGTAATCTAAATGCGTAAAAATGCCCTGTGAAATCCTAAAGGTAATCATTGGAATTTGGGCCCCTTTGCGCACCCAGGCTGTAAAAAAGTGTCACACATGTGGTATCGCCGTACTCAGGAGAAGTAGGGCAATGTGTTTTGGGGTGTATTTTTACATATACCCATGCTGGGTGTGAGAAATATCTCTGTAAATGACAACTTTTTAATTTTATTTATACAAAGTTGTCAGTTTACAGAGATATTTCTCTCACCCAACATGGGTATATGTAAAAATACACCCCAAAACACATTGCCCTACTTCTCCTGAGTACGGCGATACCACATAAGTGACACTTTTTTGCAGCCTGGGTTCTCAAAGGGGCCCAAATTCCAACGAGTACCTTTAGGTTTTACAGGGATGCTCACAATTTAGCCCCGCCTAAAATGCCAGAACAGTAAACACACCCCACAAATGACCCCATTTCGGAAAGTAGACACCCCAAGGTATTCACTGAGGGGCATAGTGAGTCCGTGGGAGATTTTATTTTTTTTGCCGGAAGTTAGCAGAAATGGAAACTTTATTATTTTTTTTTTCCTCAGAAAGTGTCATTTTCCGCTAACTTGTGAAAAAAAATTAAATGATACATGAACTCATCATGTCCCTCTGCGAATACTTTGGGGTGTCTTCTTTCTAAAATGGTGTGATTTGGGGGGTATTTATACTATCCTGGCATTCTAGCACCTGAAGAAACATGACAGGTGCTCAGAAAGTCAGAGCTGCTTCAAAATGCGGAAATTCACTTTTTGCACCATAGTTTGTAAACGCTATAACTTTTACCCAAACCAATAAATATACACCTATTGGATTTTTTTTATCAAAGACATGTAGAACAATAAATTTAGAGAAAAATTTATATAGAAATGTAGTTTAAAAAAAAATAATTTACAACAGAAAGTGAAAAATGTCATTTTTTTTGCAAAAATTTTGGTCATTTTTGATTAATAGCAAAAAAAGTAAAAATGTCAGCAGCAATGAAATACCACCAAATGAAAGCTCTATTAGTGAGAAGAAAAGGAGGTAAAACTAATTTGGGTGGTAAGTTGTATGACGGAGCAATAAATGGTGAAAGTAGCGTAGTGCAGAATTGTAAAAAGTGGCCTGGTCATTAACTAGGGGGGCTGAAGTGGGTTGTTTTCTCTAACAAACCTCTGACTCCTTCACAGAACAGCTGTAGTTATACTGAAAATAAATTATACATAGATGGACTCTATTTACTAATTAGGTGACTTCTGGCAGTTGGTCACAATGCATTTTATTTAGGGGAATCAGAGTACAGTGGGCTTCATACAAATGCACACCACACTTTTCAGATTTCTATTCATTAAAAGTTTTGAAAATCATATATTATTTTCTTTTCACATCACACATATTTGCTACTTTGTGTTGGTCTGTCACATAAAATCCCAATAAAATACATTTAAGTTTGTGGGTGTAATGTGAAAAAAGTTCAAGGGGTATGATTTTTTTTTAAGGCAATGCATATAAGGTAGGATAATGGAAGGTTTTTTTATTATTTTGGTTGTTTGTCTTTTATTCTTCCTCTTGCAACTGACTCAAACACGTAGATGCAGTAAAAAAATATCCCCCTTGTTTTTTAGGAGGTATAGTTCAAAACAATATAAAACCCCATAACTATAACTGAAGCCTAGGTCATGATCAGAATGCCCAGTTTTATGTCTTCACTGGTATGCTATGTTTTTTTCTTTAATGAAGGCCCGTTAGAGGGGTTTTCTGGGTTCAGAGCTGAACCCGGACATGCCCATAATTTCACCCAGGCAGCCCCCCCTGACATAAGCGTTGGAGCAGTTAATGCTCCGATGCTTTCCCTTGACCTGTGCAGGATCGCGCAGGTCAAGGGCTCTTTTATTTACTATAACCTACTGCCGGACAGAGGCTTCCACCCAGCAGTGTGTTTGGTGACGTCACCAGCTCTAATGGGCCAGTTTTAGCGCTGCCTTAGCTGTTTTACAGGCTAGGGCAGAGCTAAAGCCTGCCCATCAGTGCCGGTGACGTCACTGGGCTCACCGCTAGGCGGAAGCCTCCCCTGGCAGCCTGAAGGAGAGCCTGATACGTCACCGGAACTCCACAAATTGGCTTTGCCCTGCACGATTCAGCGCAGGGCAAAGGAGAGCATCTGAGCATGAACTGCTCCGATGCCCCTTGTCAGAGGGGCTGCCTGGGTGAAATTCTGGGTATGTCCGGGTTCAGCTGTGAACCCGGACAGCCCCTTTAATTTGCACTTCCAAGCACATTATAAGCCGTGAACGTGGTTTGTTATTGGTGCTAGCAGATTACTGCATGAACCAGTCAGACAGCAGGAAATTGCATAATATTTTAGGTTGTGTGGTTGTGCGGTAGTGAACAATGTCAAAACTATGTTATTCCTTGATTTGTGCTCTATAGGTTCTCTCTCATCCTACGTGTCTACTTTCCCACAACTCCCACTACTATTTCCTTTGGGCTTTGACTCTGGAAATGTTTTTCAAAGCTGGTGAATAGCATAGCAAAAATGTAGATAGGGTGGAAAAGAAATTCTTGCAACATTTATAGTATTCATACAGCTTTGCAATATGAAACCTTAATCTTTCTTACATGTGTTTTTCCCACTACAGGGCCTCTTGTCTTTTTGGTTTCCTTTCGCCAAAATAATCGAAAACAGAAATGCTAAAAGACAAAGAGCAAGAGAGAAGGGGAATGTTAACATAGCAGCTCAGAGAGATTTATGTCATCTAATTTTACTTCCATCTTTTCTCAGTGATACTGCTAATATCCCAGGAGTGATGATACCACTCTCAAACTGTATGCAACAGCAGTACCGGCTAGCAATCCCAGCATTAATGCCTTTGTGATCTGCTAACTTTAATATGAAAGTGCCTACTCGCAGAGACTAAAAAAGGAAGCACTGGGAATTATTGTGCTAGTATGGAAATTATTAATCTTCAGCAAAATGAGGTTATTTCCTTCTTATTTGTAACAATTCCAAATCTGAGGCAGCGTCAAGTTAATTAAATCATCCTCCGCCTGAAAAGTCACATTGAGCACATAAAAAAACATAGTAAGGCATTTTTCTAAAATAGACAGTTGAAATGTGAACTTTTTTGTGGTTTACTTATATATTCGTACAGAAGAAATGCAGCACCGATGACTAATGAAGTAAGATTTGCAGCACTCAGCAAGGTCATTTTTGCATGATTTCAGATTTTAATCCCTTTCCACAACTCTCCCATTCAGTAGTATGACATTATGTTACAGTTAAAAATAAAAGTTAAGGTCTTCTAATGGGACTAAAATGATTGCTTTAATAATGTTAGAATATTCTTATTCAATAAATGTCCTAAAAAGTACTAAAAATGAATATTTGTTATCCATATATCTGTATAACAATCACCCCAGAAAAACATTATTTTATTAATTAAAGCTATTGCTGAGTGAAAAAAGGAACACATACAACTATGTATCACCATGTAAAACCAATCCGAGTGGGATAGTAAAATTACTCTTTATTGATACATAATTAATAAAACATCACTTAAAAAATATATGTATACCTAGTTGTTGGTGCAACAACACAAAGGGTAATGCCCACACGGGAGATAACATCAATATACAGATAAGGTGCCAGGTCCACTGCTATTCAAAAAGAGTTTACATAATATTGCTGATCCTAGTGCAGGGATTATACCTTAAAGTGTCTAGTCAGGGGCGTAACTATAGGGGAAGCAGGGGAAGCGGCTGCCTTGGGGCCCTGACCCAGAAGGGGCCCATTCAAGAGGAGGAGGAGAAGTACTAAAAGATTTAGTCAGGGCCCCTCAACATTATTACACAATGAAATTATATACAGTGGCAGTATAGACAGTGTAGAAAACGGATGGAACAGCTGCCGGGCCTGGTCTGAGAGAACGATCTTTACTAGCCAAAGGAAAGGGTGCGGCATGAAAGAAAGGGGTTGTGAAAAAATTACTGGGGGAGGGGGCCCTATTCAAAAATTTGCTGTGGGGCCCAGTCATTTCTAGTTACGCCACTGCGGAGGAGGTGCATACAGAGACATATCTGTGTATTCTGCATGTGCTGTTGCCATCTTGCCTCCTCGATGGCTCAACATTACAACAATCTGTCATCCATCCTTTAACGGTAATGAGATGATTGTTCTCATTCTCTCTCAATCAACAGTATGTGGACAAGTCAGCTACAGAAACAGGAAGCACGAGTCCAGGCTTCTAAAAACCTGATTTTAATTATTTGCCATGATTAATTGTAATACCAGTATTCATATAAATTCAAGGACAGAGATTGTCTGTCTCCTTCTGCCATTACTAGTTCTCTTGGAGGAATATTCCACATCTTTAAAGTGGTTGTCCACTTTTGGTGTCCTATTTTCAGACCCTTCAGACTGACCAGTGAAACGAATTGCTAGAACTGAGACAGATGCTGTAAATAGGATTCCTCTACTTGGAAATTTGGAGATATTTTAAGACCAATGTATTCATGATTTTTATTTTATTTTCAGTTTCACATTTACTAGGTTAAAAATTTGAAAAAAATGCTGGGAACTTTCTGTCAGTTACATTTTCACAATCATTTTTTTATTACTGTTTTAATGCATCAACATGAAAAAAGAAGCTTTCGTCCGTGCACTATGCAGACCTATGTGTCTCCATGGCAACCTTTTACAAGCAAACTCTATACACCCTGATCCTGCAGTCATAATACCACCCCAATGCCCCTTACTTCTTGTTGACCTACCAAATGTTTATTAATAATAAGTAGGGGACAGATGGAAGGAAATACTCTATCATAAAGTCACAAAAAAAAACGTCTGCTACACAAACCCCCGCCCCCCACACACAATGTCATGGACGTGGATTGGTGAGACATGTTTTCCATTTGGATCAAATGACGTCTGTGTTGTTTCTGGTGCTCGCCCCACCTTCTTTCCCCAGGTGTGGCTATTAGGGTAATTTAACCTTCTCTATTTATAGTTGCTCCTCCCACAATGCTGTGCCGTTTATAGCTTCTGATGGGACCTTTGGATAGATTGTGGTTGGATCTCGGCTGTGTTCCTGGTGCTTCCATTGCTCATTTGAAGTTAAGTCTTTCCCTTTTGTATTTTGTTTGGGTTCTGTGTGTTGCATTTCCCTATTGTTTGTATTAGGCCTGAAGGAGACTCCTGTTCGGCGTTCCTTTTGGAGAAACAGGTAGTCTTGTCCCTGCCATTAGTACCAGGGCTTGATAGGACTCTAGGTATTCCTGCGTATGAACTCATCTACCTTTGGAGTCTGTTCATACTGGTAGTCAGTCAGGATTTTGGTTAGGGTTTTTACTAGGAGGTGTCCATTTTCCTTCCCTAGTTCTGAGGCCTGATTCCCTTTTCCCTACTTTCCTCCTATGCTCTGTGTGGTGTTTCCCTCCCACACCAAAGCGTGACCCCCCCCCTTCCCCGCGATCTGTAAATCCAAGCCATGCATGAAAACAATCCTGCTTGAGACACCTACTCATTATGCGCTTAACGCCCCTTTGGGCTGAGTTCATAATACCGCACCTTTCTATCCTGCAGAGTCTGGTAAAAAAATGTATACCGTATGTTCACATATAATTTTTTTTTTTTTTACAATGGAACTCCATGGTATCAGATGCCACTGTATGGCATCTATCTGAGACATCCATTAATGTAAACATTTTTTGTGTACTTTAAACGGATGGCAAAAACATGATGAGAACCCAGCTTTACATGGCCCAGTGGAGCTGACGATTGTTGGGATGTAAGTGTTCCTTCCTTACCATCACCTGCTCATCGGTGGAGCAGACCACTGCATTTACATGCAGCAATCCTCCACAGTATGAGGAGAATGACTACTAATACCACTACTCATCCGTATACTGAATCATTGTTTGCCGTCAGCAGAGGCTGTTTAGACAACACAATCTGCTGCCAGCAAAGGATAATTTAGGTGACCGCATGTATAATCTTATCACCCGATGAAAGTCCTTTTCACTCAACCATCAGGTAATCTGCGGCACCGCGGAGATCACCGTTAACAATAATCTGCCCAAACATCTGACAATGTAAAGGGGCCCTTGCAGGTTTATGAATACCATAACAGTGAAGCACTGACATGTTAACAGACCCCTGAATTTCTCAGCCTCCAGATCAGACCCTTTATTACTTTAGACCCTAGACCAGACTCTTTAACTCATCAGGCCCTATACCAGACCTTTAGATTTTAGACCCCCTGATGCAATATATCTTCAAAAAAATGACCTATTATTTAAATCACATTTTTATGTTTAACAAATTTTTTAAGAATTTTTGATGATGTTTTAAAAGTTTCATGTCACTATCTACATTTTAATAAAAACTATAAAATCCTGCAGTTTTTGCACTGGCCACTAAGCCTAATAATAGGCGGCACATCTTACTGTGTACAGAACACTTTACTGCAGTTACCTACTTATCTATACATGTATGTAATATCGTCAGTGGCGGACACAGACATCAGAGGGCCCCTGTGCAAAGAATGTGCCCCTACCCCCCATATATCACTTGCTCAGAACCCCCAGAGTCAGGAGGACCCCCCCTAATATCAGTTGTTAATTATTTATTCAGCCCCCCCATATGCTCATTCAGGATTCAGGCCCCCCATATGTCAATTGCTCAGGCCTCCCCATATGCCACTTGCTCAGAAACCCCAGAGTCACCTCCGCACCAGTGGCGGCCCATCAGTGAGCGTGGCGGGGGGCCCATTCATATCATACTAATTAGCGCGGCGGGGGCCAGGCCCATCATACTAGTGAGCGCTTCTGGATGCGGTCACTAGTATGAATGGGCCCCCTCACACGCAAGGCCCCTGTGCAGCTTAACCGGCTACACAGGCTATATGTCCGCCCCTGAATATCATTACAGACAGGATTATAATGACAGATTAGACCGGATCCACCATTCCCAATAGGTGATTGTCAGGGCTTATCTATTCTTTCCTTGTACAATGTCCTCTGCACAGGTCACAGAGCATGCCTACAAAACTCTCTCAGTTTTCTTACTGCTTTCTAAATTCTGTTAAGTACAGCTCAGGCAAAATGGTCACCCATAATGCCATGCAGCCAGCCGATGGGCAGATGGCCATGCCCTGTGATGTAACAGCCCTATAAAACCCTCATCCCACACAGTCTCCTCCATTGTTCTGTGAGCTGAGCATAGGAAGAGACATGGCAAGCGCTCATGTGCTAGAGACAGTGTTGCTGAAAATGATTAATAGAAGAATATTGGAGAGGGAGAGTGTAGGAGGAGTGCATGGAGACTTATTCTGCGTCAGTGTTATTTATTCCTACATTTACTTATTCCTACGTCAACCGTAAACTAAAATATGTAACTCAATACCAATAACATGGAAGCTTTTATTATTCCACTGGCAGCGTGCCAACCAGTACCATCCAGTCTACACCCCTTAGGGCAGCCAGGTCTTAATAATGACCATCCTCATCTTTTGCTGGCTTTACTTCTTCCAACTCATCCTTCAATGTTTCCGTGTGCTAGAAAAGTCAGCAAGATGCAGAGAGAGAAGTTGGATGTTCCTGATGACATATTCTCACCGATGTTAGATGATGTGGAAAAAGATGAAAGGCAGATGGCAGAAGAAGGGCCCCCACCTGTAGGGCAGGAGAGCACTGGGGTTGGAGAAGTGGGTATGCCAGAGCTGAAGAATAATCAGTGTTTACTGTCAAATAACCTGCAGCAGATTGCAGGCCAGAAGAGCAATAATATTCATATTGTGCCCCCACCTAACCAGCCAAACCCCATACCAGCAACAGCCCCTGGTTAAAGGCGACCGCACAGCCATTACAAATGAAGAAGGACTATATGGTGCAGTCTTTATTATTAAGTGAAAGGCAGCTGCGGGCTAATTGGCCAAGCGGTTCTTCACAGCAGCATTTCCGCAAACTGCCCGCAGAACGACTACTCCGCGAAGCCCTACCCTAAGGCAGAGTGGCCTGGTTATACCTGATTTATAGTGACTCATGATGAATTAATTCATAACGATTAAATTTCTTGGCTAACTCTGGCGAAGTTGCCGAATCAAATTTTTCAAAACTTCATTAATCTCTATCTCTGGTACATACACTCTGAGCAGCATCTCCCAAGTACTTATTTTAATAGTCAGCCTCTATCCAACCTTCATGTGCATGTTTTTATTCTTTGTTGACACAAATACATGATCTTTTTTTCAAAAGAGATAAAAGGAAGTGAAATAAAATATGTATCATAAGAGATTCCCATAAATGTACCACCATATAGAAAACACCAACACAAGATAATTTATTTTTATATTAGATATTTTTACTATTATTATGATTTGTTTCATTGCAATAGCATAATAATATTCATTAAGACAAGTTTAACTTGTGGTAAAGTACATAAAACTCTTTATATATGGCATTTTTTGGCAAATATGCCAATATTTGCTGATCAATGTTCATCTAAGGAGGGGAGGGAGTTCTCTCTCAGCATAAGGGAATATACAATACAAAAATATTTTCATAAAAAAATGTAGATTCTGGAGACATATTCACATCTCCGGCACAAACTCTGGAGGAACAGAGGAATAGAATACCAGAGTTTACCGTAGCAATTAATAATATTATACAATCTAGATAAAAAGAAATTATATTTTGTAGGTTCTTTCTATATGGAGTTTGTGCTGGAGATGTGAACCTAAAAGTAGTACTTAGCCTTTAAAAGTGCATATCAGGTAGAGTGGTAAGAGGCTACTGGACATTACAGACATTGCTCATCTTTGAGGAGGACACTTTAAAACGGATAGCACACTGATGAAAAATGCTGTTGTGTAAATAACAATTAAAAAAACTAATGCATTAAAGGGGTTCTCAGGGCTTTCAATATTGATGACCTATCCTCAGGATAGGTCATCAATATCAGATTGGCGGGGTTCCAACACCCGGCACCCCAGCCGATCAGCTGTATGAAGGGAAGCGCGTGCAATGTGCACATGCCTTCTCCATTCTCTCTTACTGCTCGCTGCTGCTATGTCTATGGCGAGCAGGAAGAGAGAAGGGAGAAGGCATGTGCACATTGCACGCGCCTTCCCTTCATACAGCTGATCGGATAAAGGGAACCCCACCGATCTGATATTGATGACCTATCCTGAGAATAGGTCAGCAATAGTAAAATCCCGGAGAACCCCTTTAAATGAGTGTAAAGGGTGGTTATATAATATAAAGCAGCTTTTCTATCATTTACATTTTCACAAATGAATAAAGTGATCTTCAGACAATCTGACATGGCTTATGTACCATTTCCAGCAGTCAATCCATTATTTCAGCTTTAACAAAGGCGACACTGAGAAGCAACAAATTCTTTCCCCTCTATTCTCTAATGACATCTAACATTATCTTAATTGCTATCTAGTCTCCCTGAGCGACAACGGAACAAGAAATGAGCAATGTTTGTGGCATTACTCTGTACTGTCCACTTACTTTCCGGCTCACTTGGAAGAACATAGTTATATATTACCATATACTTAGATGAGACCTGGTTTCCCCACTCATCGTCTATGAATCCCAGAAATCCTGTAACCCTATTCATTACACTTATCACTAATAAACATTTATACATAGGACGCTATATTTTGCATACATCACTTGGTTTCTTAAAGGGATTTTACTGAAGTACATATTGATAACCTATCCTCAGGATAGATCTTTAATATCAGATTGGGAGGGGGAGGGTCCGAGTTTGACTCCTAAAACCTCTGCTGATCAACTTTTTTCCACAGCACTCGGACAATATCTTTCACATCTGCTTTTTTGCTTTCTGTCCTAGAGTTCCGTCCTCGGGGCTCTAGGATGGAAAGATACTGATCAGGATTTATCCTAATGCATTCTGAATGGAGAGAAATCCGTTCAGGATGCATCAGGATGTCTTCCGTTCAGTATGTGAACGTTTTTTGCACATTGACAAAACCGTAGCATGCTGCGGATTTGTCTCCATCCAAAAATCCGGAAGACATGCCGTAATGCCGGATCCGGAATGAATGCCCATTGAAGTGCATTAATCCGGATCCGGTATTAAGCTAATCGCCAGATCTGAAGTTTAGCTTTTGGGAATGGTTACCATGGCAGCCAGGACGCTAAAGTCTCGGCTGCCATGGTAAAGTGTAGTGGGGAGGCAGGGGAGAAGCATACTTACCGTCCGTGCGGCTCCCGAGTCCCGGGGCGCTCTACAATGACGTCAGAGCGCCCCATGAGCATGGATCACATAATCGCATGGATCACGTGATCCATGCGCGTGGGGCGCTCTGACGTCATTGTGGAGCGCCCCGGGAGCCGCACGGACTGTAAGTATCTGCTCCCCTGGCTCCCCACTACTGACTATGGCAACCAGGACTTTAGTAGCGTCCTGGCTGCCATAGTAACACTGTAAGAATTTTGAAGACTGATCAGACGGAAGTGCACGCCGGATCCTCACAACGCAAATTGTATGGATCCACTAATGTCACCCATGGAAGATCCATAATCTGCCACAATTTACCCCTGAAATCGGAATGGGTGAGAGAAAATACTGCATGAGCACAACATTACATGAGAAACTGACATTTACTAAAGCATTAACACCATTATTGTGTCATAAAAAAGTTGTAAATTATGGTGCAAAATAATATGAGACTTTTTTAGCTTCTTGCCACTTAGGAAAAGGAGGGTGGGCTTAGCGGGGAAGGGCTTCACTTGGCGTAAGTTATAGCTGAAGTCAACGCCAGCCCCTAGTTGGCATAGACTTCAGTTTCTGGCGCAGGGCAGAGATGCCTTTAATTTATTAAGACCCATCTGCCTCATAATAAATTGGGCGCAACTCATGCCAGCGCAGAGAGATCAAGACTTGCGTATGGGTATACCAGTCTTGATAAACATCCCTCTCTGTCTTGCTCTCAGAACAAGGGAATTATCTGGTTAGAACGTAACAGCTTGTGGCTAGTGTTGAGCTCGAATATTCGAATTGCGAATTTTAATAGTGAAAATCGCCACTTTCAGAATTCACAAATATTTATAATATAGTGCTATGTATTCGCAAATATTGTTGATCGCGAATATTCTAATTGCGAATTTATCGCGAATATCGCCACTTAGCAACATCCCTAGCAACCAATAGGAAAGTTGCCTACCCCTTAGTGTTGATCGCGAATATTCTAATCGCGAATATATTACATTGCCAATTTTTGCAAGTAAATAATGACTGGAGATCACGAATTCCCGAATTTGCTAATTTATGGCGAATAATCGGTCAAAAATTTGCGAAATATCACAAATTCGAATATTGCCGAGGCCACTCATCACTACTTGTGGCTGTCAAATATTTCCACAGGGAAGATATGCAATTTTTCCTGTAGATCACAATCATTTTTATTTTATAAGTCAGTTGACAGGTTGCATTGAGTACAGACCTTGAAATTATAAATGAAGTGATCTTGCAGCAAGTGCTGAATCCCCTGGTTTTTAATCTACTCTTACACAGCGTAACATCTATCTGTTGTAAACTGCTGATCACAGCACTCAAACATCAATACTTTCCAATCTCATCTCAAGAGATTATTAAAGCAATTACCGCGTGGTACTGAGAGCAGTGCTACGAATAATTGTTTTACACCGATGTCAAAGCAATGCTGAGCGCAATACTTTGCAGCTAAACAACAGGCTATAAACATGAGTTTACCCATTCACGTAGCTAAGCAGGAACACAGCTGTGGACCTATTTAAAGAGAATGTATCATCAGAAAATGACCTATTGTTTAAACCATATTTGGAGATTTGTTTTGTGGTTATTTTTTATTTTCTTGCATGTTACTATTAAAAAATATCCTAACATCATGCAGTTTTCACACTGGCCAGTAACTTTTCATCGTTATTATCACAGATTACAGTAACAGATTACATCTAAATATATAGATTTAATCCACCTTTCAAAATATTTGATATTACAGCTTATCTACTCCCTCCTAACCTCTGCACAGGTCACAGAGCCTGCCTAGAAAACCCTTCCATATAAGTCAATGAGGTCCCCTCCTGTCCATTGTGTCTCTGGTCCATGGTGGCTGCTGTGAAGCTTATCTCTAAGTGCTGTTAGAAAGAGCTCAGGCAAGATGGCAGCCCCCATAATCATGTTCAGGAAATAGAATACAAAAAAACTACAATCATAAAATAAAAACAGATTAAATAAGCGTTTGTAGAAACACTTGTTAACTTGCAAGTGTAAGAACTGTGTTAGACCTGGAGATATTCAGCCAGATCGTCGCTAACAAGTGTTCGTAGGTACGCTCATTACCGATGATCTGCCTGTGCAATACTGCCGCCGATTACCTGATAAACGTACTCATTCATTGGGCGATCGCAATTTTTAAGCAGGCTAAAAAAACCTTGTTTGCCAGTGGCAGATCATGCTGTCTAATCACACTCTACTGCCGGAAAATAATTATCTTGTATAGGGACGAGCTCCAGTAAATGTAAATGAGCGGTCTTCTACACTGACGAGCAGGCGATTGTCGGGAAGAAACGCTCCCTCCCGACAATTGTCAGCCTTATCTGCTGGTCTAATACAGGAGTAAAGGGGCCAGCAATCACCTGATGAATAAGCAAATGTAAATGTTGCCACTCCTACACCCTGCTACTGTCTTTAATGGTCTAACAAGAAATCATCTATGCATTATGGTCCAGGTCCTCTCCATAATGTGCATCTATAATAATGTTTGCAACTGTTTATAACATATAATATGCCTGGTTCACCAGAAGGTGGCACCAAACCCGGCAAGCAGTAATTATGTAGAATGGTACTAACCACTCCATTCTAACCCTCCTCTGGAGAGAAGTGGGCGAGTCCTATTTTCTGGAGGAGGGGTAGGGACCAGTTAGAACTAAATAAAGAAAGACAGGAATTATCGCTTGGTGCAGTCTTATGGTACTCTGGGTATTACCAAGAGGGAAACTGTGAATGGACACCCTACTCATACGTGCAGAGACCTAGTGGTAGGCGATGCGATACAAGTATATGTATGTCATAATAGTAAAGACTCTTATGCAGCACTTTAACCTTCCTTGGGTACCTTAGAGCACAACCTAAGCACAAGCCGAGGACTGCTTAATTTTAAGTAAGAGGAAATGTAACACCCCTAGGGGCAGGCGCCCATTGCACAAACACTTGTTGATCAGTTGATCGTGTCTTTCAGCTGGCAGCAGATTTGACCATGCTAAACTGCTGACACCTCTATTTAAGGGCTGGTGAGTGGAGTATAAAAATACCTTTTGTGGAGCTTTTCTCATCAGAAGTCGTGTGAATATGCGCTTTTAGTCTGCCAATTTTGTTTTTACAAGTGCACCATAAAGTGCTCTCTGCATTGAGCTGCTTTGCAATTGCAATATTTCCCCTCTGCTCCGAGTGACAGCTAAAGCATCCAACCAGAAGACCATTTAGGCTGTTAGAGCAGAGGGAAGGAGTTGTGAAGCAACTCAATGCAGACATTAGAGGCTCTTCACAGTGAAGCCTAGTCCCCAGTGCAAGGAGAAAATTATGGCAGAATAAAACTTCACACAACTCTTGATGATAAAAGGTCCTCAAATCATATGTTTGCCCCCAGCCCCTACCTAGTGCTGTCAGCAGTTTAGCATGGTGAAAAGTGCTCAAAGATTCCCCATTAAGATAAAGCAATAGGTAAACTCTGTAGGTTTATCTAATAGAATGACAGTTAGGAAACTGTATATGTTCATTTTTCCTAATACACTGCTGTAGGACTATATAATGGAAATAAAACAAGTTTACTGGTGCTCTTACTTAAAAATTTTGTGAGTATGCTGCAAGGAAGGTCAGTGTCGCAATCACAATAAGAAGAATTTCTGCACTTACTCTCTGACTGCACCTAAGTGCCAGTGACTAGAAGCGAGTTCTACCACATCTGCTGTCCTCTAAGTTGTAATAAGTATCTGTATGCGACACAGTTACGCCTACTTGAACTTGTAGAGGAGAGTCAGTGATGTTAATGTGTAGTGGTGAATACTTGATAGTTGTCCCGATCCTCCAGTCTGGTAGAAGCAGTCAGGCGATCTGGGCTTCTAGTCACTGGTACTTAGGGTTATATAATGCTCATTGAAATGAATGAGCACCGTCTAGTTTCAGTGGACTATGGCATCCCTCGGAAGCATAAAGGAGAAACCCCCTTTCTATTAGATGAGAATGCCTTAGGGGTTTTCTAGGATTTTTTTTAACCCTCACCCATTCAGAGGTACCTGAGAAGAGCTCTATACCTACCTGGTCCCCTCCTACTGCTCCAGCTCTGTGGCTCCTGAACAGTCTTCACCAAACTTCCAGTACCTGTCTGTCAACTTCCACACAGAACGGGGTCTTATTAGCTTCTTCAGCCAGTGACTTACCTCAGCAGTGGGGTGTCCCCACGCAACATGTGACCCAGCATTGATGAGCATAGAAAGACATCACCACTGAGGCCAGCCATTGGCTGCAGTGGTGCATATCACCCCATCCATCTTGAAGTTTAAAGAACGATCCCCATGTCCAGCGAATACAGCCTGGGAGCTACATACAGAACTGGAATGGAGTGCTGAGGAGCAGGTAAGTATAGAGCTCTTCGCAGGTACTGCTGGATGGTAGGGGATTTAAAAAAAAAATCCTGGAAATCCCTTTAAATATATATATATATATATATATATATAATTATTATTTTTTTTTTTTTTTTTTTTTAGAAAGATTGTTTAGATCAGAGAATCCTTTTAAGGTCTTTTTTCAGGGACATTCTCTTGAACAGTATTGGCTAAATAGTCTCATTGAAACTGGAGATATTTATCACTTTCTGAATTTCATAGCCAGCTGTAAATGATAAAAGTACTAATATACTTTGGTAGAACCTCTGACTAGATGGAAAATGCATTAATGTTCCTCCAGCCCTTAAATCGCAGAACAATACATTAGTTGTAATCCAGCTGTTTTTATTGCAGCTGTTCCCATGAGATCAAGGACCAATAGGTTTGATGTTCAGAATACACAATGAAGTCTTTGAGACTACAACTAATTAGCTATTTTCCTTGAAATCTATCCATAATTGCAAGTGCGTCTAATGACGAGTGACAATCTGTAATCAACATGTTGTTTAGAGGCTGTACTTGCTGATGTAAACAGAAACACTGCACACACATCAATACCCAACTACCAAAAAAGGAGGAAACTGAGACTCTTAGCTCGATAACAATCAGTCATCCTCGTTGAAGCCAGAAGATCACGAAGAAATTACTAGACATGCTGCTCAGCAGTCAAATCAGATGAGGAAATCAGGACAGCTTGGCCTTCATTAGATGGCCAAAGTCAATTGTTGACAAATGTCACTGTTCTCCACCACTGAATAGTCTGACTGAGAACATGCCTGACTATCAAGCCAAAATTAACTACTTACGTGGCTATAACATACTAACAGATCTGGTTTACCAGAAAATGTTACATGATTTTAGGGACTTTACAGATCAAGAATCCCACACTCTAAAATATGTACAAAGAAATGAGGTTATCACTGGATACCTTTAGTAGATATGTTGTATATTCTACAGTACAGTACCTTATTGCCAACCGATTGTTCAGATAGTAGGAATGATTCCTAATACGTTTAACTATTACAGGGATTTCTCACCAGGGCTGGCTCTGCTCATATGAAAGCCACCTCAATGTTCAGTTTAAAGGCACTGGTTTAGGCACTATTGCTGGGGGGTAGGGGACACTAGACCCATCTAATACATGGTTGGACTAAGTCTACCACAGCAGGAACCACTCTTTCTTGGCTGATGGACGGGGCTGCTGAGTTAAAGGACATATGGAAAGATGTTGTTTTGGTAGGACAGCTTTTTATAAAATTTTGCCAGCCTTTTTTTTACACCATATAGTCTTCTACTGCAAGGATACTCAGTGTGCTCAATATGATTTGGATAAGATTGTATTCAAGACAAGGGATAATCTACTATGGCTGTTAACATCTGCAGTCATGTGCCCAGACCAGCAGCTTATCCCAGGCAGGCTTGTGTGGAACATCTTGTGGAGTGACTGCAGAGATAAGAATAGGATGGATGATGGTCTGATGAAGGTTGCATGACCAAAACCGCCATACTGGATTATCTCATGTCGTAAATAAAGTATCATCCAAAGCATTCTTGCGGTACCAATTGTGTTGGTTACCTAATGCGAGCACCTCAGAATATATCCAGACTGCCATGTTTTCCCAGCCTAAAGGTTTTTACAGCAGTTGCTGCAGGGCAAATGTAATTTTACATGTGCAGTACCCTAGAGGACCCCTGCCAAAGGTTAACATTTGCTGTTGGGGTAACGTGTTTTTCCTGTATCTCGATGCAATCTGAAGAGTTGTGTATGGATAGCACTATCTAGTTTATTGTTCCTTACTCAGAGGGATGAAAGCTCAACCCTCCCTTTGAGGGAGGAGCTAAGCAGTTTATTACATCAGCCAGTGAATCTGGCCTAAGCAGCTAAAGTGAGAGGAAGTGCATGTGCCTATGTAGTGTAAGGTTTCCTATCAGGATTCTCCTTCCCTCTATGCTGAGGACAAGTGCCAAACCAAGCCCAACCTTAACTAATTTAAGGTTGGATTTCTCTTAAACATATATCAGTCCATTGCCCCAGTAAATTGTGAATTTAATCTTTACATCTATTAAGGGATCAGTGGTTAGTACTGGTACTGTTAGGAATATTCATTTCTTCCCCTCTTATTGGTACCCCTGGTACTAGACTTCGGTATTCAGCTTGATTTGATTCTTTTCTAGCGCTAGGAGAGCAGCATTGACACACGATATGATTCTGGTATACAATGCCACTCTGATGTTTATTGGGTATATGAAACATATATAGTCGTTAGTCCAATGACATGATGTTTAAGCTATCCAATGATAGAGAGACACGAGTCTTAGCACGAGTCACATTTGTTATCTTATCTTTTAGAGTGTCAGCAAAACAGTTCCTGGAGAACTCTCTCACCTCTATGTTCCTGATATATTAATGTATATAGACCTTGGACTGCCATGTAAGCATTTTACAGCTACATTACAGTCCAAAGTTCATTCCACACAAGCAGCAATGCCCTGTTCATATTTAAAGTATAGATGCAAACTCAAAAACCCATATAAAATTGATCAGTAATAGAACCCTTCAATCCCCTCTTAAAAACCATCTACATATTTCATTTTTGGTTTTTTCATTTTGTTCCTTTCAAAATATTTCTGTAAGTATTGTTGGTAATCCTCTGGAGACCCAGGGTTTTCTTGAGGTACCTGAATGTATGCAACTTGTGGTGTATCTGAGACTCGCCTACATCTCATAAATGTATTAATTAATGAGGGTATACATTGGATACAGTAACAACACATGTTTGTATACGGTCTCGTGGACTCTGTAAATCTGTAATCTAGGGCATTTAGGGCCTTCACTATCCTGATTATACTATTCTGTTCAGAATATGAGGGGCCAGGAACAACTGGATCTTGCTCCTGAGCTCCTTTAGAGACTGTGTGATTATTTGGTGCACCACATAATAAACTCATCTCCTCTGGATGATAAATACAAGTGGTAATGAGTCCGATTGGCAAGAAAACACAAAGATTAATAATCAGCAGCAGACAAACAAATCTCCCAGAATATTGTGGGGTCTTCATCTTCAGCCTGTGGCAAGGCTTCTTCTGAGCTCCGCTCTTTGTCTTCGTTGGACACCGGAGAAGAAACCTCAGGGATCCTTTTCACTCTGCTAGCATGAATCCAGATCGGAGCCTCTTCTGTGAGAATCGCCGTTCTAGTGACTGCTACCACCGTGGTAGGGGGTCCGAATGCCAGCTCTTTGGATCTTTCCTTACGTAGTACCCTGACCACCACCATGTCTCCAGCTCGGAACGAGTGCGTCGGTTCCTGTGGAAGAGAGGGAAACTTACAAGCAACTTTTTCTTCAGTTTTGTGACATATTCTTCCCTATTCTGGTCTATGTCGCCTTCCTGTACCACTAGGGGGTGATTTGCCCAAGGAGTTGGAAAGGGCCTACCTATGAGGATTTCAACGGGTGACAGTCCTAACCTCTTATTAGAAGTCATTCTTATTTCTGTCAATATAATAGGTAGGGTTTGTTTCCATTTCTCAAAAGTACTTTCCTAAGTTTGTCTTTAACTGTTCGATTCATGCATTCTACAAGAAATATTTGATGCTGTTGTGCTCTACTCCGTAAAAATGTGATATGAAAAGTGCAGCGCTGTGCTGGGGTATACATGGTTTCCCCTCTTTGCAGACCAATCCAGTGTGTGGATTTTTCTGCAAAACAGGATAAACCCAGTCTTTTCCTCGAGTATGTGCTTTGCAATGTATAACAGCTATTTGTGAGGGAAGCTGGAGGACGGCCAACAGATCATCTATAAGCTGGGAATGAGATATTTTCTTACCGTCAGCTGTGGTGAAACCCCTGCGTTGCTAGATTACCCCATGGTCCCACACAACCCCGTGTGCATATCTGCTGTCCGTGTATATTGTGACAGGTTTGTGTATTTGACATGCTCTTGTAAGTGCTATTAATTCTGCAGCTTGGGCTGATTGCACATGAACGGTCGTGACTCAAGGATAATATCTGGCAGCATCACTACTGCATATGCTGCACAGTAGACGGTGTCCAGTGGACGTGCACATGAACCGCCTACTGACACTTCTGGTGCGTCCGGTATGGGGGTGGCTGACAAGTCTAGTCTGGGGAGGTTTCGTATTCGAGTACCTTGAGACAGTCATGTTTGTCTGGTAAAAGTCTTCTGTCCCTTTTAGTCCTAGTAATGCATTCAGTATAGGTGCTGGTCCTGCCGTATGTGAGGCATATTTAATCTGTAATGATGGATCACTGAGTAAAAGGACTTCATATCCTGACAATCTTTGTGCTGACATGTTCTGCGTATGAATACCTCTGAGTAGTCCCACTACGTCATGGATAGTATGCAAGACAGTGTAGTGTCCCAGTGTAAAAGGTGTGGCCAATTCCACCATCATCGCACAGGCCGCAAGAGTACATAGACATGCCAGCATCCCTTGTACAGGGACAGGCATTACCTTTGAGAAAAAGGCACAAGGACGCAACTTTCCCCCGTGTTCTTGAGTGTGTACCCCCGCCATGGTTTTACAGTTTTGTTGTGCAGACATGTGGAATGGTAGGTTATAATCAGGGAGGCCCAATCCTGGGCTACACATCAATGAACATTTCAGAGTATCGAAAGCATTCAACGTTTCTTTTGACCATCTTATTAGCTCTGGGGATTCTTCCAGAGTGGCTTGCCTCAAAATATTTCTGTAATAAGAACAGTCGGGGATCCATTGTCTACAGTAGTTTATCATACCAAGAAAGGACAGCATTTCCTTTTGGTGTGGGGTGACCAGACCCACAATAGACTGGATTCTCCCGGGACTGATTCTTCTTTCCCCCTGTGTGAGGACAAAGCCCAAGTATTCAACCTGCTTTTTGCACCACTGCAGTTTCTTTAACGACACTTTATGACCACATTCTAACAACCATTTCAACAATCATTTACACTTGCCTCCACTGACATGCTGCGCAACAGTAGATTATCAACATACTGCATCAGGATGGAACCTTGGGAGTGCCAGGGTTTCAAAGTGGCTTGGAGGACAATGCTGTACACAACTGGTGAATCAGCATACCCCTGTGGCATTCTACCCCAGGTCAGTTGACGTCCCTCAAAGGAAAAATCAAAATAGTACTCTTATTAAACAAACGGCTTCGCGAGGATGGAGGAAAGGAGAGTTGTGACATCAGGAACCACTGAGGCTATGGGCACAATGAGATTGTTGATTGCCCTCAAATCCTGGACAAAGCGGGTAGTACCATCTGCCTTTGTCACAGGATTGATAGAGGTAGAGTAAGGTGAAATCACCTCCTCGAGGATTTCTTCTCAGAAATTCTTCTATCATTGGCCGTAGACCCTCAATCTTTCCTTGGACAGTGGGTATTGCTTTTGATACACGGTGTGGCACCGGGTTTAAGATTGGCTTGATAAGGTGTGCAATCAATCTAGCCCGTGTCATAGTCGCCCTGTGACCATAGTGAAGGGTTTATGTCTCCTAGCTCAGGGTGGTCCTGTAAACTAACAACAGTCCATATAGCCGGGGTCACTATGGGCATGGTTACTGAGTGAATACTTAGTCCGTCATTTTTACTGTCACTTCTAAGTCCAACTTCACAAACAGGTCCCTTGTACATGTCTTTGTGAAACACACTGGAGGTGGCGCCGCTGTCTACCATGAATCCTACCTTCCTTACTGCAACTTTAAGCAAAATAATCGGTGTATCTTTCCAGTGGGTGGTGACCTGTGTGAAAGCTTGGGTGACTCCTCCGGGCCCCGTCAGTAGGATTGTTGATGATTCCAATCAATGGGGAACCTGGGCTGAGTCTGTGTACCCTGTCTATCTGTATTCTGTCCCCTTTGTGTCATGGGCTGTTGTTGGCTGTGTGCTCCCTGATTCTGCGTGTCTCTCCTGGGTGTTGTGCACTGTCTAGCCCAATGTCCCTCCTGTCCACAGTTATAACAGTGGTTATTCATGGTTTGGAAGTCTTGGTTTCTATCATTTGATCTATGAAAGTTTCCTGCTGTCTTTCGCACATTTCTCCTTTACAGGCTTTCTTTAAATAAGCCACTGTGCCAGACAGAGCCACAGTAGGCTTGGGGCAGTGTTTAATAATTTTACTAAGGTCATCTATGTCCAAAGCCTTCTTCATCAGTTGATTACCAACCGTCAAAAAGGCATGGATGTCTCAGGTCCCCTTTATCTCACTATCCTTTTCCACTTAACCCTTGTTCCTTAAATTATATCTCGATACAATTGAGGGTGTGGGTTGTTTATTAACTGCGTGTCCTGCTATTATGTGACTGGCTGCTATTAAATCCTGAGCGCTAAACAGTTCATTTTATGTACATATGAAGGTGGGGATACATCTGATGTTTTTATCATTTTCCTTCTTAGTCTGTATCTCATGTAGTTTTCTATCGTCTTTTGATCTTTTAAAACCTTTTGCACATGTTGGGGTCATACCAGTGAGGAGCTATCCCTAGCCATTGTTCTCCTCCTTTCTGCATATAATCCATATCCCATGAAGGGTCAGGTTCAAAATACAGCCAGGCGGCAGTGTCACCTAAGCATAGACCCTTGACCATGTCCATGTGATATATGCTATTGTCTCCTTCCCTGGGAAAGGGGTCTACTGCTTCCATTGCCTCTGTCCATCCTGCCAAATTATCTACCCATGGGTTAACAAGGTAATAATTGGCAGGACTGACTCGGGCAACATATTATTTACATGTTTCACCTGGTTCTAGTTTAGGGCATTCTGTCTTAGATTTTTGACTACTCATTATCAAAACTTATTTTCTTACAAACAGAATTCAAAACAGCAATAGCAAAGCAGAATGTTAGTCTTGGGATGACAGCTGTACACTTACCACCCAGCCTGTCACTTCCCCTTATATAAGTATGTTAGACATAACAACTTATCATGCAAAACTTCTACAATTATCAAACAACTTATCATTCAAAACTTCTATAATTATCTTATTAAGAATCAAATCAAGCTGTGAAACCTTCTGTGAAGTCAAGCCCTCTGAAGTACGCTTTCCTTGTTACTGGACTTCCCTAAATTCCTAACTTGACAGTTCCCTGAACTGTATACAACTCCCTGAGTTGTATCGTATGTGTCCCTGACACAATACTGGGTACTCCCTGAGTACCTAATCTGACAGTTCCCTGAACTGTTTACAACTCCTGAGTTGTATCGTATGTGTCCCTGACACAATACTGGGTACTCCCTGAGTACCTAATCTGACAGTTCCCTGAACTGTTTACAACTCCCTGAGTTGTATCGTATGTGTCCCTGACACAATACTGGGTACTCCCTGAGTACCTATGACAGTTCCCTGAACTGTATACAACTCCCTGAGTTGTATCGTATGTGTCCCTGACACAATACTGGGTACTCCCTGAGTACCTATCTATGTATCCCGGATACAAAAAAACAACAAAAACTCTGTACTTACTCCGAGACGTGGCCAGTGCCCTCGGATCGGCCAGAGGACAAAATTGGTGTCTCTTCTCACCAGACCCGAGGATGACCTTCTCGACCCCGGACAGAGCCCCCAGATTGTTAGGAATATTCATTTCTTCCCCTCTTATTGGTACCCCTGGTACTAGACTTCGGTATTCAGCTTGATTTGATTCTTTTCTAGCGCTAGGAGAGCAGCATTGACACACGATATGATTCTGGTATACAATGCCACTCTGATGTTTATTGGGTATATGAAACATATATAGTCGTTAGTCCAATGACATGATGTTTAAGCTATCCAATGATAGAGAGACACGAGTCTTAGCACGAGTCACATTTGTTATCTTATCTTTTAGAGTGTCAGCAAAACAGTTCCTGGAGAACTCTCTCACCTCTATGTTCCTGATATATTAATGTATATAGACCTTGGACTGCCATGTAAGCATTTTACAGCTACATTACAGTCCAAAGTTCATTCCACACAAGCAGCAATGCCCTGTTCATATTTAAAGTATAGATGCAAACTCAAAAACCCATATAAAATTGATCAGTAATAGAACCCTTCAGGTACCTTGAAGCGCTGGGGTCTTAGGTTCGATTACGACCAAGGATGACATTTGCATGGAGTTTGTACATTCTACCTGTGTTTGCGTGGCTTTCCTCCGCTTCCTCCAGTTTCCTCCCACAATCCAAAGACATATTTATAGGGAACTTAGATTGTGAGTGCCATTGGGGACAGCTTGATACTAAAGTCTGTAAAGCACTGCAGAATATAGCATACTATATAAGTGCATAAAATATATAAATTAAGAAAAGGATCGTATCATAGGTACTGTATATCATTGTGCTAAAGCTGAACAAAAAGAGGCATGTATATTACCAGAGCACGACCTAGTTATAATTGACCCAACTGCCACTTGAAAGAAATGAACGTCATTCATGTGAAATAATGACATAGGTTCAGGCAGCATTGTAAGCATAGAGACCAATGGCTTCTATTTTGAGAACAGTTCAGGGGATAGCAATAAAACATAACATAGATGACTACAGAGCATCCATGGATGCATTCCTGAAATTATGCTAAATGAAGCAGAGAACGATTAACTTTCATGGCATAAATGCAACTAAATACAGGAAATAAACAACTTTATTTTCTTCACCTGAAAAGGAAAAATTGTAATATTGTAGTTGAGATACCATATTCTATTAAAACTCAAATGAACTCAAGTAAAAACAAGACAAAGCGTTGTGTATATAGAGCCTTGTATTTATTGCTGCTGCCCTTGAATAATGGAGTCTAAATGCACCCCTAGCATCTGCTGTGCTGTAGGAACTTGTCCTTTTCATCTGCTCTCTTCTACCCTACTACTACCTCTACCTGTTCCCTATCTATGTTTACTTTCATACAATAGCCATGACTTTTAATCCTTCTAGATCAACTTGACACATTTGACATAGTAGATCACTTACAGTTGCAGTCCTTTGCACTTTGTCATTTCACGGTTGTTCAGCTTTGAGACATATTTAACTGTGGAAAGCATTGTGTTGTACTTGTTGAAGAAAATCATACTCAGCTGCTCCCCGCCACTCAATTTCGGCTCCTGGGTCCATGGCTCCCTTTACTGATCTTCCAGTCCTGGTCTTGTAAAGTGACTGGCCTCAGTGGGAACGCGTTTCCATGCAGCATGTGAACCAGCAGTGACATGTCATTCGGGTACACATCACCACTGAGCAGTAAAGGTAGCCTTTTGCACTGGCCAAGGATCGGACAACTATAGGCATCAAGCATTTGTAGGAACACTCGTTCCCAATAATTTCCTTGTGTAAATGTGTCGCTGATTATCCAATCAACAAACACTCATTTAGTGGGTGATCACATCTGTAATAAAGCACCAAAATCATCCTTTGCGGGTAGCACATCACCCGCAAAGGGTGATGCACCTTCCGTACCCAGTTGGCGTTCAGGAATCCAGCTGAGGTCCTTCCGGTCGTGAGGGTTTGCTGCAAGCTCGTGCAGTATCATCCTGTTACAGTCCGGCCGGCAGTGTGTCGGCTCCTTTGGTGAAGAGGAGCAGAACCGCACCGGAGCGATCTGCCTGGCAGCCCACGTTTGGCGCCCACGCGGCAGTACGGTTAGGCAGCAGGGGTCAGCGTGACTCCGTCTCATTTTCTCGCAGGTTTCTATGTCTTGCACGGGCCGCAGTGCTTCGCTAGGGGCAGGGGGGGGGGTTGGGACGGTAGGGTACGTGCCATTGCTACAATGATGTTTTACACATTCATGTCAGCAGCACATGGGTGGTAGCACCCGCTGCTTTTTGTATTTAGCGGCATGGACCTCAGTTATGCCATGGCACATTGCCGTGGTCATTGCCGCCCCCTCGGGGGTGGGGGGTGTTTAGGGTTGAATATGTCATCAGTTTGTCTGTATATATCTGTATGTCTTTCTTGTCTGCTTTCACTTCCCTGCTCACCAGCAAACCTCTCTCTCTATCCGCTATTATTTCTGCAGACAGACTAAGGCCTAATTCACACGTCCGCAAAATGGATCCGCATCCCATCCGCAATTTTGCGGAAGGGTTGCAGACCCATTTATTTCAAAGGGGCAGGAATGGATGTGGACAGCACACTATGTGATGTCTGCATCCGTGTTTCCGCATCCGTGTTTCCGTTGCCGCAAAAAAATAGAACATGTCCTATTCTTGTCCACAATTGCGTACAAGAAAAGGCATTCTCTATATAGTGCCAGCAATGTGCGGTCCGCAAAATGCGGAAAGCACATTGCAGCCGTCCGTGTTTTGCGGATCCGTGTTTCCGCAAAAAACACTACGGACGTGTGAATTAGGCCTAAGGCGTTTGTTCACACTGACATCCAGCATTATCCCCTTACTTGCTTTATAGAGGGTGAGGTGCAGGCAGCTGATTAATCCAGGTAAAGCCGAGTTGCTGTTATGTTAACAAAGTGTTATTGTTTCTTTAGTATAAATGCTATTTTACGATATGTATATTAAGTAGACGGTAAGCTCCTCTGTGTTGAGGTATCTTTCATTTGTCTTGTTTCATTTGTTTTGGAAAAATAAAATGTGTGTGTGTCACTTTAAGGTTGTGAACCTGAGTTGTGTACTTAAAAAGCACCTGTGCAAGGTTCTGGGGATCCATCTTCAGTTCAGAGTGTTTGCTGGACACTCGGGGAGCTACTTGCTACAAAGGTAATTGCAGAGACCCATGAGGACCATTTATTTTGTTATTTTGCCTCGTTTTATTGCTTTATTTATGCTCAAAATAGATATGAGCGTGGCTTTTGCCAAGAACTGAGTTTAGATTGTTTTAATGACATATACACCCACATCTCAACTGAGCTGATGGTGGCAACATTTGTATGTACTCATCTATAGCCGCGTGGTGTGTTGCAGGTGGTCTATATTACTGCATGCCTCATGTCAGTGTCAGCATACTACCACAGCCAGGATCGTCTTTGCATGTCATTTTTGCTTTTCAGGTCACGTCACAGCTCGCCATTCTCAGTTGGTGTGGTCAATTAGACCTTTTGCTAAGGTAGTAGGACAAAAATAAATAAAAAAGGGGGATTTAAAGGAATGAAAAAAAGTCACATTACGCTTGGATTTCCCATTAGGTTACGGGCTTTGCTACTTGACGTTTTATTTTAAGGTTGTTATAGGTTCAGAATGTTGGGTAAGTCACTTTATCAGTTTGCGGTCTCACAACATCAGACCTGACCCGTCACTCAGGCCTCGGCGGTTTCAACCATTTCGTTGGTTCTGATGCCTGCATGCCTCGTGTCAGTGTCAGCATACTACCACAGCCAGGATCATCATTGCATGTCATTTTTGCTTTTCAGGTCCTGTCACAGCTCTCCATTCTCAGTTGGTGTGCTCAATGACATCTTTTGCTCAGGTAGTAGGATAAAAAAAAAAGAAAACTTTTAAAAAACTAAAACTTTATTAGCTTACAACTCGCTAATTGACGTTTCTTCAAAGGTTGCTATAGGTTCAGAGTGTTGGGTAAGTCACATTTTCATCAGTTTGCGGTATCACAACATCAAACCGGACACGTCACTCAGGACACGGCGGTTTCAGCTATTTGGTTTTTCTGATGCTTTCGCTGGCACTGGTTTTGTTGCCATTTCTTGGCCCCCAATATAATCATTTTCTTTCCGACATTCCTTTCAGGGTGCCCGGCTTCATGTCTTTCAGCAATTACTGGCAGCAGTAACAGACCAAGACCTTGAGAGTACTCTGTTGCGGTGCTCACGGCACCACTCACCACCTCTCAGTTATGCGGCATGTCCGTATGCCAGCGTCTAATTTAGGGTTGAAACCGACAGCTATCGGGTCTTTCCTTCAGGTATATTCAGCATATGCTGCCTCTAGGAACAAAAGTTCTGGCCCATGTTATCCGGAAGTTAGGTTGATGGCGCTCTGCATGTTCAATAGGTACATACCTCAATCTAGTCGAGAGATGTTCTTGCATTCCAGAGGTTGGTCATGTTAGTGTTGTTGCTATGTACTATTGTGCATCATTTAGTTGTGGGTTTTTGCCCCCTTTTAGGCATTTCTCCTACGCAGTGGTTATGGTACAACTCAAGCCGCTTAGTTTAGTTAGTTAGGCAGGTAGACGGTAGTTAGGCAGGTAGACGGTTTACGTGTCATGTAGCCCTGACCACAAGTTTGAAGGCCGATTTATTGGCCTGTATTTGTCGGAGGGGCGTTAATAGCACATTTATACCAGGCAGGTGCCTCCCTTGGGTGTGTCGACGGTGCTGCGTACCCTCCCAGCCCGCCCTTCTTTTTCATAAACACCTTGCAGGGTATGCCCCCATTTAGGCATTCCTCCTACGCAGCAGTTATGGCACAACTCAAGTTAGTTTAGTTAGTTAGGCAGGTAGACGGTTACGTGTCATGTAGCCCCGACCACAAATGCCATTTTCTGAAGTGAGACAACCCCTTCAAGATGATGATTACCCATCTATATGCATTCTACCAGGACATTTCTCCTGCTCTCCTAAAAAACTCTGAAAGTCTATACAGTAGACTGTTTCTGCTGTCTTATTCTCTCTGTAAGCTCGTACAGACAGGACCACAGAGCACAGAATATCTAATTGCATGTGTTATCTTTATGGCTTTTAATCTTTAATTACACTTTCTAGTCCAAACCACCCCATGCAAAAAGCAGTGGTCTGACATCCGACACCCCCGCCGATCAACTATATGAATATATATTTCTATGAATTTAGAACTTGGGATGAATGAATGAATGGTTTCTGGGCTGTTTCACTATGAGATCACTACACCAGCACTGAGGGGAGATAAAGGAAGTAGGGAAGCTACTGAGCATGCCACTCCATCACTGAATGCAGGAGAATGTGGACAAGAAGGATAAATGACTAAATATTTTTTATGCATGCACAACACAATAATAGTTAAATAGTTAATATGGTTGAAAAAAGACATAAGTCCATCAAGTTCAAAAATACTTTATTTTAAATCCCCTATTCATTGCATAGTAATCGTTTCCGTGGGATAACCCTTTAAGTTTATTAATGGGAGGTAAAGTTTGGTCTATCAGGTACATCAGGCAGCTATATATACATTCTGGCCTATGTTTATTGGGGTACTTATAGCACTAGACACAGTGGCGTAACTAGAAATGACTGGGCCCCACAGCAAATTTTTGAATAGGGCCCCCTCCCCCAGTAATTTTTTCACAACCCCTTTCTTTCATGCCGCACCCTTTCCTTTGGCTAGTAAAGATCGTTCTCTCAGACCAGGCCCGGCAGCTGTTTCATCCGTTTTCTACACTGTCTATACTGCCACTGTATATAATTTCATTGTGTAATAATGTTGAGGGGCCCTGACTAAATCTTTTAGTACTTCTCCTCCTCCTCTTGAATGGGCCCCTTCTGGGTCAGGGCCCCAAGGCAGCCGCTTCCCCTGCTTCCCCTATAGTTACGCCCCTGCTCCTCCGTCACTCCTTGGTCTCTGGGGGAGAGGGGGGACTGTACTCCATCACTACCTGGAGATTGTAATAGTCTGTGACATTTATTCTTGCTTCATATTGATTATTATATTTTCATCCAAGATACAGTGTTAATGCAAAAGAAAAATTTTGATTTCTGTTTAGTCAGACGCCCTCTAAACCCGGAAACCCAAACGTGTACAGCAGAGCTGTTTTTCAGCCTGGCCCACAGTTGTGAGCATACTTACCTGATCCCCCCGCTGGGTTCCAGCTCCATCACTCCCCCCTGTCCCCAGGTGTACCCGTGTCAGCATCCTCTTTGATGCGGGTCACACGACCACCACAGCCAATGACTAGCTATCGCAGTCACGTGTCATATCACTGGGTCACGAGGCACATGGGTGACACGTAACCGCAGCAGCCAGTCATTGGCTTCACGTTGACCCACGTTGAAAGTCAAACAAGATGTTGAAAACCGGGATCAGCGGTACATGAGGGAGAGAGATGGAGGTGGAGCACAGAGGTGCGTATCAGGTAAGCATGCTCACCACTTCGGGTCTGGCCACTCCGGGAGGGGGGGGGTCTGAAAAAAATTGAAACCAAAGGTGAACAACCTCTTTAAGACTCAAGCTGTCTGTACCAGAAACTCAATAGACACATTTTTTTTTTACTATGAACTAGTAAAAAAATATGGTAGAAAGTAACCATATATCCATTGGTATTCCCATCTTGTATTTTGCTTTTTTGTGCATTCACGCTCATAATGTTATTTTCATTACAAATCTTTAAAAGGGGAATATTTAGGAAACAAATTCAATGAATGTATCAAATGTCTAAAGCATTTATGCCACAGACAATTATCAGAAACATACGCACTAACTGCTGAGCTGCCATATGTTCCTGTAAAATGTGTACCAGCATGGGTTATTTAGAGATGAAATCAGCTATTTATTAGACATAGGTACTTACTCCTTGTTTGATAATTGGGACATTCATAGGCTTTAGATATAAAGACATCATTTGTAAAAAGACTTTAGTTCAGCTATTGCCAAGCTGCCAGAACACTGCATGTCGCAGCATGTGTAATTAGTAGCCAATATTGCTCCGTGTAAAACTGTGGCATATTGTAAGCGAGGATTTGAATCAGTGTACATTGCAGAGTGAATTCACTACAGGGGCAAACCAAGAGTGGTCTGGGTCCAGGGGCTCTAACAGTTTTCACTTACTAAAAAAACTAAGTTATCAGGGTACTATTTGGAACCTCGGATTGGAATGAGGGAGATATGATCAGGCCACAGGGCAGTCTAGTCATTTATGCTTTAGGTGCTAATGAGGTTTTGCATGGGTTGACTAGTGTAAATAGACAGGCTGTTGCCTATATTTTTTCTTTTTAATAAGACATTGTAGGGGCTGTAGTGACCCCGGGGGGAGAATCATGGATGGTCGGTACGTCTTACTGAGAATGTATGCCTCAGTGATATAATTCCCAGGAATCAGTACACCAGTAAACTTAGGTTGCTGGGAGGTTTTCATTAAAGTGGATTTTGGGTCCAGGTTTTAGAAGTGACCAGAGAGATTGGGTGGGACAGGTCACTCCCGTACTCCATTTTTGTAAGAGAGGTGGTTAAAAAGGCTGGGAAGATCTCAGCTAGAGAGATCAAGTGTGGACAGGCTATCTGAAAGTTGAACAAGCTGGGCTCCTATGCCAATCCTCCTCAAGAGGTAGTGACCTCGTGTTCCCCGCGGGAAAGTCTATCCCCACCATCATGGTTACTGTGAAGAACGTGGGGTTCACTTAGACAACGCCCTTAGGGGAGGTTGGTCACGTGGCACAGTCGGTTCACACCCGCTGGTTTGTGACAGCCGCGCTGCTATATTGCAAAAGCATCCCCCATACTTTGAGATTAATTGTCCACCCGTATTTCAGTTCTGCACCCCTCAGTCCAGGAACTGCAGAAAGACTTAACAACAGCCTTATTGCAAGCCTGTTGACTGCAAAGTGTCTTTCAGAGGGAGTACTATGGCCAACTATAAATTGACATGGTATTAGAAAGCAGGACGTGCTCCGCCCCATATGCAGTGGCGTATCTATACCAGGGGGAAGATCCTGAACAGGATAGCAAATGTGTGGATGTGATAAACAATATAACAATAGCATTTACAAGGACAGGTGCACTCACGTAGTCCCTCATACTGTGTTAAAATTGAGAATTTAGCCAATATATCCTACTGTGGAGGACATATCAGAGCCCAAGCACAGCACCAAGGTATCTCAAGTAGCTCAGGACCTAACGCTAACCTACCTGTGCCGTATAGACAATACCAGGGCCCAGTGGGCAAATTACAGAAGAGTAAGTTCTGACTCACAGTAAACTCCATGTTATCTCCAGCATGCAGCCATGCTTAAAATGGGAGGGGGGAGAGAGCTCTAAGCCCCACCCAAGACTGGCTGATATAGCCCAGGCCTCACAGGTGGCCCTGGTATTGCTCATACGGCACAGGTAGGTTAGCGTTAGGTCCTGAGCCACTTAAGATACCTTGGCACGGTGCTCGGGCTCCGATATGTCCTCCACAGTAGGATATATTGGCTAAACTCTCAATGAGGGTTTAGTCAGACCGCAGAGTGCAGCTGTCCTTGTAAATGTTATTTTTATAGAGTACTATCGCCACCATTATTGTTGCTGTCCATATGCTGCTACTAGGAGAGTATTGCATACTGATATACTTTGGAACTGTGCCTTGCTACTATTTGTATTACCATCTCTACAATCTCCATCAACCTACTAAAGAGAGACTTTATTTACTGCTACAAATAGTGGGCCTGGACACACCGTGCTAACTTACTGGTTTGGCTTAGGGCTAAACTTGAAGGTGTTATCCTGGAGATTCACTGGCATTCACCCTTTAAACCCTTTACAGGGATCTGGATTTTGCTGCAGTTTACCAACCAAATTACCACCTCCTGGAATAGTTGGGGGCCGACCCAAAGGAGACAGAGACACTGGCGAAAAGCACCAAGGTACCAGGCAATATACCTAATCAGAAACAGGTAGAGGTTAGGGCAGGCTGAATTTGTGCATATCCATGAAACTTTCAGGGCAGGCAGAGGACAATCTGATTCAGGCACACGGGAAGAAAAACAGAAAGCACACCTTCACTGGGAAACTATCATGGCAGCAACCTAAAGCTTAGGCACCCTCCTACTGGAAAGGGTGCCTCAAATACCCTGGGGCAGCCAGCCATTGGTTGGGGAAATGGACGTGTGCATACTGGTCAAGACTGAGCAGCGATGTCCGTGCTTTGCACACTATAGTACAAAGCGCAGACCCCTCTGGTGGCTGGGACGGTGGGAGCATGCATATGCACGCATGCCCAGTAGCTTCCATCCCAGCTACCTTGTATCTGTGCTTTAGCGGTGGTCTTAATTCTGGATATAAGCAGTGTTTAATGTGATGGAAAAATAAATTAAGACTCAACAGAAGTGATATAGACACTCACAATACATTAGTAAGTGCCTTGTATTAATTTGTCTACATAATAAATGCCATTTGCTGGAGTGAGGCAACCCCTTTAAAGGAAAATTGAAAATATATACACAGTCTTCATTTTGAATAGGGCCATAGTATCACGGTCCCTCCTGTGGCAGAGGTTAGAAGAGACTGGCTGCACGTGAGGTTATATGACAGCCTCTCTGTTTTCACGTTTTGCAGTGTTGTTGTTGGTAATGACCACACCCAGGGTCGGACTGGCCTACCGGGATATCGGGAAATTTCCCGGTAGGCTGCTGGCCCTGGGGCCACTTTAAGAGGGGCGTACATACAGGGGTTGCAGCCCTGGCCCCTGCTGCCTGTACTAGTGCCTCTGTGCCTGTAGTGCCCAGGGCCCAGCCGTCCAGTGCTCTTCGCCTCCTCTCTGCCGCGGCACGACCCGCCCCTTACCCTTCCCAGCCCGCCCGCGGCCCACCCCTTACCCTCCCTGGCCGGCGGTGCAGAATTTCTGGTAAGTATAAACTATGTTGGGGCCTGGGCTGGGCTGCCTGGCCTGGGCCCTCCCCTGCCTGCCGCTTATTGATCTGAGGCTGAGCGCCGATGGAGCGGCTGACTGGGTGCCTGATGGGGAGTCTTTGGGCTCTGAGGTCTGATGGGGGCAGGCTGACTGGGTCTGGGGTCTTTAGACTGATCTGAAGTCTGTCTAAATGATGGGGCTGAGTGGGGGTCTGATAGGGGTCCTTGGGCTGATCTGAGTTCTGATGGGTGCTGAGTGGGGGGTCTGATGGGGGTCTTTGGGCTGCTCTAAGGTCTGATGGGGGCTGAGTGGGGGTCTGATGGGGGTAGAAAACTAAGATGTCTGTCTGTCAAACTGTGCAGAGATGAGAGATGGCTGAAATAAAATCATCATAGTGGTCTGGTCTGAATGGAGAAGATGAAGAAAGAGAACATTTACATCAAAGGAGAGGTCACTGGATGTAAGAGGTATGGGCGTGATATAAGGGTGGGGCTGTGTGTGTGTGTGACTTGAGGGTGGGCGGGGACACAGAGGCCCCATGATCTCCTATTGCCCGGGGAAGTGCCACTCCTGAGACCAGGCTCTGGATCTGCAACTGAGGCGGTGGCGGGGAGGGGGCGGCCCCATGGATTGTGTGTACGCCACTGGATGTCCCTGCACTTTCGGCCACATAATATTATTTTCTGTTAGAGTCTATGCGACTCAGACGTGGCTGCAACCGCGCCGGCTGCTGCTTCTGCGGCTTGCTGTCAGCGGAGGATAATTTCGCAATGCTATGGGGCTGGTATGTAATTTTTTCCAGGGCTGGTTTTTATACCAAGTCCAGCCCTGACCACACCTCTTGTGTCAGGTGTAGCTTGTGGTCATTACTGCTCCTCTATTTAGTCTGGACTCACACTTCATACCATAGGGATGATATTCTCTGCCTGGAGTTGGAAGAGCTGGTGTAGTATCCTCTTCTGAGTCCTGCTCATCCACTTTCTATTGAAGATAAGTGTTCTTTCCTTTCTAGTTTGTTGTTCCCATTAGCTCATTGTTTACTAGGCCTCAGGGAGACATTGGTTCGTTCATCCGGGAAGGAACCAATAGTCTCAGACCCTGTCACTACTCCTAGGGCTAGTCAGGGTTACCATGGCCTAGGTTTCCGGTGTATGAATATTTCCATCTTCAGGATCTTTTCATAGGTTTAGGGTTTCTTTAGATGGAGACAGTTTTCCCTAGCCTTGGGGCCTAGTTCCTTGTCTTTTTCCTTCTGTTGTCATTCTGGTGTTGCTCCCCTCCCCTTACATTGTGACACATAGCCATAAAAAACGATAATAATTAGTATTAATAGGCGTATAGACTGTGTCCTGTAGTTTGGTGTCCTATGACATTCTACAGTGAACTCTGGTAGGTTAACTAATGTACTAATGTGTATAACATAATTGCCTCAGTCATTTGACTTACTGATTGTGAAATGACTAGAAATATCACTGACGAAATGCAAAACTTTGTAACAAAGAAATAAAAATCAGGAGTCATTCAAATGTCATATAACAAACAGGAATATCGATATACTGTAATACATAAAAACTCTCCAAGCAGTAGTAACACTTTTTATTGATCTGCAAAGATCATAATCAACTCCAGATTTGCCTTAAATCTGCACCGTGTCTGCTTTGTTTAAATGCTGTGAATCTGACAATAGAAAACAGTTGTCATTGTGTTATTGCACTTTTCACAAGACAATAAAGATTAAACTTACCCTGGAGGTATTTGCTTTATACACAGTAACTAAGATCTGAGATGTTGCACAGCCTTGCATTTCCTGTTAATAATGCCACAACCAGAGGCTGATTGGGAAACCAGAAAGCTGAAAGAATGCTTCATAATAACTCCAGTGTTGTGTTATTTTTCATGGGACACCTTAGACCTTTCTTTTGTGCCGTTAGATGATGGATATAATGTTTAAAAAAAAAAGTATTTAAGGAAAAACTAAAAATGATGGGGGAAAAAATTATATTTTTCCTTTCTAAAGATTTTTTTTTGTTACAAAAGGTTTCAAGACAAAACATTTGTAAAACCATTACCGTGTGCTTGTACCCTGAAAATGGATGTTATTTATGTAATTTATCTATTGGCTGGGCCAGCCGAAAGACTGGAGCGTATTTTGTCAGACTATTTTTTTTATTGCTGTACAGCGCCAAAACATTACAAGCCCCTTCAAAGTGACTTTTTATGTTGTTCTACTAAGGTCTTGGGGAAATTTGGACATTTTAAGGGTTGGGTGTTTTTTGCATTTTTTTTTATAAATGAAAAAAAATATATTCATGCATTTGTATATTTTATGCAGAAAAAACCCTGCTATACAAAATGTAGCTAAAATGAATATCTAGATTTTTAAAATAAAAAAATATGTATATGTTTGCATATTTTACACACACAAATTTCTAATAAATATAATAAATATATATATATATATATTGGTCTGTAATCCATATATATGTCTTTTTAATTATATTATTGTCTTTAACGTTATGTGATGTTATTTCAGTGGATGCTCCTTTGGAGTCCCTGCATCATCACAATTATTTTATATATGTTGTCAGATTAATTGTCTTTTTGATTTATAAGTGTGGATTGACTATGACCTGATATGGTGGCGCCCCTAACATATCCTTTTTCGGATTTCTGATCAACTTTTTAATTATTTATTGAATACTGACTTACCAATAAAGCTTATTTAATGATGATTTGTGTTAGAGGTATTTTTGGTTTTGGTGTATTATAAAGCGAATGTGCCAAAATCATGGTGGTTGGCACATTGTAGGAGCTTTAATGAGTGAGCTGGCAACGAAGAAGGAAGAAATGTGGGGCGGTCAGCAGCATTGAGGCTTTCTGTAGTATGGGGCAGGCAGTGAAGCTGAATGCCAACAGCCTGCATGTCCTTGCTCTGCAGCCAGGGTCTGTACCAAGGCAGAGGAGGAGAGAAGAGAGGCAAGGGCAGCGTCAGCACCCGGCATACCCGGGCAAGTGGCGGGGCACACAGCTGCTGCGGGGACCCACAGCACAGCTGCCAGAGGCCAGAAGCAATGAACGCTTCCATCAATACAGATGGAAGCGCTCATTGCTGGAGCGCAGGGAGCTGGGTCCTGTCACTCAGCTCCCAGCGCTCCTTCCCTTCTTCAGGCTGACAGCGCTCTGAATGGTGAAGCAGGAAGACTTCTCCCCACTCCACCATTCAGCCTGCAGGCACGGATCGTGCTGTCAGCATGTGTGGGCGGAGCCTGCAGCCAGGTAATGTCCATAAGCTCCGCCCACACAGCGCTGCAGAGGGATCTGTGCCTGCAGGGAAGAGAGGACTGTGAGCTTCAGGAACGGGAAAAGGTGAGTAGGTACTGTGTTTTTTTGCTTTTAATACAGAGGGGTCACAGAGGACTTTATTTACTATGGAGGGGGCACATAGATCTTTATTACTATGGAGGGGGCACAGAGAACGTTGTTACTATGGAGGGGGCACAGAGGTATTTATTACTATGAAGGGGGCACAAAGGACTTTATTACTATGGAGGGGGCACAGAGGACTTTATTACTATGGATGGGGCACAGAGGACTTTATTACTATGGAGGGGGCACAGGACTTTATTACTATGGAGGGGGCACAGAGAACTTTATTACTGTTGAGGGGCACAGAGGACTTTATTACTATGGAGGGGGCACACAGGTCTTTATTACTATGGAAGGGGCACAGAGGGAATTTCTACTATGGAGGGGACACAGAGGGCATTACTAATGTGAAGGGGGGACAATGGGCATTTGTACTAAGGAGGGGGCACAGAGCCAGAGAGCATTACTACAATGAAGGGGGCACAGTGGGCATTATTACTCTAAAGGGGGCACAGTGGGCATTATTACTGTGAAGGGGGCACAATGGGGATTTCTACTATGAAGGGGGCACAATAGGCATTATTACTATGAAGGGGGCACAATGGGGATTGTTACTATGAAGGGGGCACAATGGGGATTATTACTGTGAAGGAGGCACAATGGGGATTATTACTGTGAAGGGGGCACAGAGAGGGCATAAGTACTGTGAGAGGGCACAATGTGGGCATAACTTCTGTGAGGGGACACACATCTGTACAAAACTACTGTGAAGGTTGTACAATGAGGGCAATACTACTGTGAGGGGGTACAATTTATAATTGGTGGTGATTGCCTGCGGGAACTGCTGTTCTGCCTCCTCCACCGATCAGCTTACTCTCGCCTGGCCACGTGAGCCGCTGCTATTCGGAAAAGAAAGAGGGAGTGTAACTGGCCCTCCATTGCCCCTGAAAGCTGTGCTATCCTCTGGACCGTCTCCACCTCATGTTCCTGGGTGAATGACAGCCAGAATATGAAGGGGAGTTTAGGGTCCGACCTGGGCACTAAATATGTATGAAATATGATTGGAATCCAACTCATCCACAGGAATGCACCCATGTTTTGCACTACATGGGTGTATTTTTAAGGATGAGGGGGGGCTATAGTCACATATAAACCCTCTTCAGGGACTAAACCATAATTGGCCTAAGTGTTTATATTAAATGTGACTATAACCCCTCCATCGTCCATAGGATCAAGGGGATTATAGTCACATTTAATAGAAACACTGTCTAGGGTCTGTACCGTGAGTGGTGTTTATTGGTAAGTGTTTATATTAAATGTGACAATAACCTCCCTCATCCTTAATAATGCATCCATGCACTGGCAGGCCTAAATGCATTCTTAAGGATGAGAAAAGTTATAGTCACATAACATAAAAATGCATTGCCTGCAGATCCCACCATAACAGTGCATCATCCGCAGATCGCCCCATAACAGTGCATCACCTGCAGATCCCCCCAGAAGAGTGCATCAGCAGCAAATCCCCTATAATAGTGTGCCAGCAGAAGATCCCCACATAACAGTGTCAGCAGCAGATTCTCCATAACAATTTGTCATCCGCAGATACCCCCATAATAGTGTGCCAGCAGCAGCAGATCACCCCATAACAGTGTGTCAGCCGCAGATCCCCCATAACAGTGTGTCAGCAGCAGATCCCCCATAACAGTGTGTCAGCAGCAGATCCCGCCATAATAGTGTCAGCAGCAGATCCCCCATAACAGTGTGTCAGCCGCAGATACTCTCATAACAATGTGTCAGAAGCAGATCCCCAATAACAATGTGTCAGCAGCAGATCCCCCCATAACAGTGTAAAATATTATTCTGTTATTTTATTAATTATTTTAGCACACTTTTTGGTTCAAAGTACTTTTTTCTTACTTTCCTCCTCTAAAACCTAGGTGCGTCTTATCCTCAGGTGCATCGTATAAAGCAAAAAATATGGTTATTAATTTCTGTTGCTTATATAGCACCAACAATATTAAATGAGTACACTTTTATAGGAAATTAATTAACTAATTATCAATACATATCAATAATGGAGTGAGGGGGAATCAGAGGACCCACTGGAAACCCACACAAAGAGAGAGTGAGAGCATACAAACATGAAATTATTCCCCAAACCTCTAATGTAGCCCAAATTCTAACAGTGTTCAGGGGTGTCATCCTTTACCCCTTGATGACCAGCACAGTACATATATGGCAGAAGTTGTCACTTTAAATATGGCACCTGTTCGCAAGCCACCAGGTTTTAAACAGCAGAGACCCGGGGCTAATGTCTGCAATCGGTGATAACGCCAATTGCAGATATTTAACCCCTCAAAATACTGTATTAAAATGTGACCAAGGCATCCGAGAGCTAAAAAAAACGGAAGAGCATGCCAGAACGCCTTTCCCTCACTAAGACAGGGGTAGTTGTTCCTTAGCAGTAATAGGCCTGAGCCTATACAAGTCTTCCAGGACTATAAGGCCTTGTTCAAATCTCCGTCAAGGATATTCAGCAGGCTGTTCCAGCACTAAGAGCCTGCCTGCCCTCTACTTCACTGACAGATCACCATTGACTATAATGAGGTTCATTGGTGATCTGGCCATTTTCAGGGATAAATGCTGTGTTTTGGCTGGACAAAATCTGTTGTATGCATCTCCTCAATGGAGATATGAACAAGGCCTTATAGGAGATATTAACGAAACATCCTGGTATATTCCAATGCAGGCCTGCAGGTGTCAGCCCTGCTTTGGAATATAGTGAATTTTCTATTCACTAACGATTTTAACCCCTTAAGGACGAAGGGCGTACATGTACGCCCTTGCGTCCTGGTACTTAAGGACCAAGGGCGTACATGTACGCCCTGTGAATATCCGATCACCGCTGCACACGTGGCGGTGATCGGAACAAGATGCCTGCTGAAATCAATCAGCAGGCATCTTGGCACAATGCCCAGGGGGGTCCTGTGACCCCCCCTTGTCAGCGATCGCAGCAAACCGCAGGTCAATTCAGACCTGCGGTTTGCTGCGCTATGTGCGATCTCTGATCAGACCGCGGGGATCAGAGACTAAAATATGCCCCTAATTGAAAATTTTAACCCCCCCCCTGCACCCCGCCATCTTAGTGTCCCCCCGGGCGGTGCTGGGGGGGGGGGTTGCGGGCAGTGCTGCGGGTGGGCGGTGCGGGAGGCGGGCAGTGCGGCAGGCGGGATCGCAATTGCGATCCATTTCCCTGGTGTCTAGTGGGTATAGCAGGGGGTCAGCACATTGCTGACCCCTTGCTATAAACTGCTGACATCTGTGCTGCAGATGTCAGCAGTTTAACCCCTTCTATACCGCGGTCCGTACGGACCGCGGTATAGAAGGTGTTAACATGGAGGGAGCTCCTCCTCTTCCCATCGGGGGGCTGCCGTACCTTTGCAGCCCCCCGACGGGATAGGATGGTAGAGGGAGGAAGCTCACCTCTCTTCCCATCACCCGCTGCTCTGTAATGGCAGCGGGTGATGGTTACCATGGCAGCAGGACGCTTTCAGAAGCGTCCTGCTTGCCATGGTATAGTAACTCTGGTCAGACTTCTGCTAAAGGCAGAAGTCTGACCAGACTGTGAAAAGTAAAAAAATACAGTGCAGTACACTATATAGTGTACTGTTCTGTATTATATAGACACCAGATCCACTGGATCTACAAGAATGGCAGCGGGTGATGGTTACCATGGCAGCAGGACGCTTTCAGAAGCGTCCTGCTTGCCATGGTATAGTAACTCTGGTCAGACTTCTGCTAAAGGCAGAAGTCTGACCAGACTGTGAAAAGTAAAAAATACAGTGCAGTACACTATATAGTGTACTGTTCTGTATTATATAGACACCAGATCCACTGGATCTACAAGAACCAAGTGGGTCTGGGTCCAAAAAAAATGTCAAAAAAGTGAAAAAAAAATAAGAAAAATACATATCACTGAATAAAAAAATAAAAAAAACAAATAAACTACACATATTAGGTATCGCCGCGTCCGTAAAAATCTCCTCTATAAAAATATCACGTGACCTAACCCCTCACGCAAATACCGTAAAAAAACACAAAAATGGTGTAAAAAGCCATTTTTTGTCACCTTGCATCACAAAAAGTGTAATACCAAGTGATCAAAAAGGCGTATGCCTCCCAAAATAGTACCAATAAAACCGCCATCTCATCCCGCAAAAAATGAGTCCTTATATAGGACAATCGCCCAAAAAATAAAAAAATATGGCTCTCAGACTATGGAGACACTAAAACATAATTTTTTTTTCTAAAATGCTATTATTGTGTTAAAGTAAAATAAATAAATAAAAAGTATACATATTATGTATCGCCGCGTCCGTAAAAACCTGCTTTATAAAAATATCACATTATCTAACCCCTCAGGTAAATACTGTTAAAAAAATAAAATAAAAACAATGTAAAAAAACATTTTTGTCACCTCACATCTCAAAAACTGTAATAGCAAGCGATCAAAAAGTTATATGCACCCAAAAATAGTGCCAATCAAACCGTCATCTCATTCCGCAAAAAATGATACCCCACATAGGACAATCACCCCCCAAAAAAAAAAAAATAGGGCTCTCAGACTATGGAGACACTAAAACATGATTTGTTTTGTTTTAAAAAATGATAATATTGTGTAAAACTTAAATAAATAAATAAAAAGTATACATATTTGGTATCGGCACGTCCGTCGCAACCTGCTCTATAAAAATAACACATCACCGAACCCCTCAGGTGAACACAAAAAAATAAAATAAAATACGGTGTCAAGAGCCATTTTTGTCACCTTACATCACAAAAAGTGTAATAGGAGGCGACCAAAATGTCATATGCACCCCAAGATAGTTCCAATCAAACCGCCATCTCATCCCGCCAAAAATGAGCCCCTACATAAGACAGTCGCCCAAAAAATTAAAAAAATATATGGCTTTCAGAATGTGAAGACACTAAAAAATAATTTTTTTCAAAAATGCTGTATTATGTAAAACTGAAACAAAACCCCCCAAAAAGTAGCCATATTTGGTATTGCCGCGTCCGTAGCAACCTGCTCTATAGAAATAGCACACAATCTAACCTGTCAGTTCAATGATGTAAATAACAAAAAATAAAAACGGTCCAAAAATAGCTATTTTTTTGCACATTTTCCATTTTAATCAATTTTTCCAGTAACAAAGCAAGGGTTAACAGCCAAACAAAACTCAATATATATTGCCCCGATTCTCTAGTTTGCAGAAACACCCCATATGTGGTCATAAACTGCTGTATGGCCAAACGGCAGGGCGTAGAAGGAAGGGAACGCCATATGGTTTTTGGAAGGCAGATTTTGCTGGACTGGTTATTTGACACCATGTCCCATTTGAAGCCCCCCTGATGCACCCCTACAGTGGAAACTCCAAAAAAGTGACCCCATTTTGGAAAGTACGGGATAAGGTGGCAGTTTTGTTTGTATTATTTTAGGGTAAATATGATTTTTGGTTGCTCTATATTACACTTTTTTTTTGAGGCAAGGTAACAAAAAATAGAAATTCCGAAATTTCATCTCTATTTGCCAATAACTCTTGTGGAACACCTAAAGGGTTAACAAAGTTTATAAAATCAGTTTTGAATACCTTGAGGGGTGTAGTTTCTTAGATGGAGTCACTTTTTTGGAGATTCTACTCTACGGGTGCATCGGGGGGCTTTAAATGGGACATGGTGTCAAAAATCCAGTCCAGCAAAATCCGCCTTCCAAAAACCATATGGCGTTCCCTTACTTCTGTGCCCTGCCGTTTGGCCATACAGCAGTTTACGCCCATATATGGGGTGTTTCTGAAAACTACAGAATCGGGGCAATAAAAATTGAGTTTTGTTTGGCTGTTAACCCTTGCTTTGTTACTGGAAAAAATGGATTCAAACGGAAAATTTTCCAAAAAAATCGAAATTCTGAAATTTTATCTCCATTTGCCATTAACTCTTGTGGAAAACCTAAAGGGTTAATGACGTTTGTAAAATCAGTTTTGAATACCTTGAGGGGTGTAGTTTCTAGAATGGGGTCATTTTTGGATGGTTTCTATTATGTAAGCCTCACAAAGTGGCTTCAGACCTGAACTGGTCCCTAAAAAGTGGGTTTTTGAAAATTTCTTAAAAATTTCAAGATTTGCTTCTAAACTTCTAAGCCTTGTAACGTCCCCAAAAAATAAAATGGGATTCCCAAAATGATCGATACATGAAGTAGACATATGGGGAATGTAAATCAATAACTTTTTTGGGCGGTATTACTTTGTATTATAGAAGTAGAGAAATTGAAACTTGGAAAAGTGCTCTCAGAATGGCCTGGATAAGAAAAAGCGTTTTAAAGTTATCACCACATAAAGTGACACTGGTCAGATTTGCAAAAAATGGCCTGGTCCTAAGGTGAAAATGAGCCCGGTCCTTAAGGGGTTAATTCCATTTCTGAACAGAAATAGCAATCTGATAACTGCATATTAGACATAGCCACATCTGAAAGAGCATGTACTATTTAGATATAAAATATTAATTCCATGTGACAAACGGCATAATGAAAAAAATCAAAATGGCCGATTCTCTATTTTTTCTTCACTTGCCAAAATATTCAATAAAAAGTAAAAAACATTTGTTTCAAGCGGAAAGAAAGAGGATTGTGTCTATTGGTTAGTACTAACTTAATATTGGTCCAAAAGATCTATAATCCACCGCTTATGTGGATGTTAGTGGGTCGCACACTGCGTTAGATAGCTGCGTGTTAATAACGAACAGTCATTTCCAGTGCGGGAGGAGTCAGAAAAAAGTAATAACAGCCAGCAGGATAATCATTGATTTGACTCCATAAACCATTGCTTGTGCACCATATCGTTGGATCAAATTGTCATAAAATCAGATGTTTAGTACTTTACCACTCCTGAAGATCTTCTCGATAACTTGATTCAGGGACTGTATGTCCCACATGGCATCCCACGTGATCCCACCCTGACATAGGTGGCGTCCCACATGATATAGATGGTAGAAGATTACTGGTTGCTTGCGAGCGGGCTCGGTTGAATCATAGAAGTCGGCTTTTTACAGCTGATCGAGCCTGACAGCAGTAGTAGAAACGATAGTTTTCAAAAGAACATATGTGGGGATGGTGCTTTGAGGCTTTCGTATGTCACTGTTGGGGTCACCAAACGTGTTTCGAGCCGCAATGCTCCTTCCTCATTAGTCAACAGTGACTAGCTGGAGGTCACCTTTTATAGGTAGTTAAGTGGGTGGTGGGAGGTTCACATGAGTAAACATTAGAGACCTTGAAAAAACAGACTGGATCCGTCCTAAATATATGCTTTCAATGGAAAGGCCTTACAGGCAGATACTATCACTATACTTCTGCATCCCCAAAAAAAAGATTGGCTTGCAAAAAATGAGCCCTCACACAGCTCTGTACATGTAAAAAAGTTACAGGGGTCAGAATATGGTGATAAAAATTAATTTGTTACAACGTTTTTTTTAGTATTAAAGCACAAGAAAAAGCATACAAATGTGGTATCGATATAATCGTACTAACCTAGACAATGAAGGGCACAGGTCATAGCACAGCCGGTAAAAACAAAACCCATAAAACTGTGGCAGAATTGCATTTTTTCCCAGTTCTACCCCATTTGGATTTTTTTAAGCTGCCCACTAAATTGTTTGCACTAGTAAGTAGTGCTATTAGAAAACACAACTTGTCCCACTAAATATCAAGCCCCCATATGGCTATGTGGACGAAAAAATAAAAAAAGTTATGGCTCCGGGAAAGCAGGTAGGAAAAAAGAAATAGCAAAAACGGAAAGTCACCTGGTCACTAAGTTAGTGCATCTTTTCTGGGTTGTAAGTATCTAAATCACAAAAAGTAAAGATAAAACATTTATTGCACATAAACCACTTTCCTGACTTACAGTTATCAGGGTTTTCTGACATAACATGAAAATTAAACAGTGACCAGAAAGTGTGCACAAAGAAAAAAAAAACCCTACTCACTTGTTGACAGTGAAAATGAAAGTAAAATTCGTGCGTGCGTTTGCGCTATATATCCCTATGGGGGACGCGCGACAATACGCCCCAACGAAGCTCCTGTCATTATTTGGGCGTAGGGCGTTTTACAGCGCATTCCTACTCGCTGTAAAACGCTCAGGTGAGAACCATGCCCATAGGGAAACATGGGTTTTCGCCTGTTGAGCGTTTTACAGCGCATAGGAACGCACTGTAAAACGCTCAAGTCTGAACCCAGCCTAAGGGAGCATTGTGGAGCAGCTAGAGTGTGCAGCAGGCAAGAGAATGTTCTAGCAGCCAAAGAGAGAGCTGCAAAGGTGGCTAGCTGGTATCTGAGAGACAAGCAGTAGACAGGGTTACACCAGTCTTGCAAGATAGAAGTGGCCAGAAGAATGACTGGAAACCTGTGCAAGCATAGGAGAGAAAAACTGAATTTTGCAGAAGGTTGAGGGCCATTACAGGGGACAGTTCATTGCTAAAACATCAGTGCAAGGTAAAGCATGTATTGAAGCTGTGGACTTCACTGTATTTGGTGAGGGAGAAGTTTAGGCACCCTGCCATACTACTGAGACAAACTGGTCAACTTTTACAGACCACACCCAGTAGCTGGGAATTGTAGTGCTATACTGAGAGTGAGGTTTTATTGTGACAGACTTTGCACCCCTTGGCTGAAATGGGAAGTATGTTTGAATTAACTGGAAAGAGACTCAAGGAATCATTTATTGTACTGCCTACAGTATATCCCCATATTCAGCTTTGGGAAAAGTGTGCATGTAACCTGGAAGAAACCACTTTTTCAAGTGTCTGTGTGTGTCCCATGTTTAAATTTCCTCAGTATAGTACAGTGGACTTATTATTCCCAAAGCCGACCTCCTTATTGTCTTGCATTGTCAACTTGCAGTGTCACACCATTGCCCTTATTGCCGGTACGTCTAAGGAGCTCTGCCTAGCACCCCAAAACCGGCTGATACCAAGGGCACCCCACCTAATATCAGGAAGGAGTCCCATCACTGCACGGCCCAGCAGACTCCAGAGTGAGGATTGCTACCGTAGCTACTATTACTCCTATCCTATATGCGTCACCACCACTATTCACATCCTTTCCCTTTCTAGGCTCCCTACACATTCACTAGACTAATCATTTGAAATAATATAATTGTTTATCTGAGATTTATGGTGGAGTTTGGCATGTGATCTTAAAGACTCCTGGGTCCCCTATAGCCATGGGCGTAGCTAAAGGCTTATGGGCCCTGGTGCAAGAGTTGAGCTTGGGCCCCCCTTCCCTTAGTGCTGTGTGGGCAGGGGCAGGGAAGGACATTGCCTTCGTACTGCCTGAGGCAAAAATTTAGCCCCCCCCCCGCCCATGCCAAATTCTTTCCCCCCAGCCCGAGGTATAACTTGACCAGCATGCACTTTCTATATTACCAGTGTCTTCTTATGTGGCACAAGGGTCTTTGGGCCCCCTCAGGCTCCTGGGCCCAGTAGCGACTACTACCTCTGCATCCCCTACAGCTACGCCCCTGCATATAGCCTATTTAGGCATTCGCTATTGGTATTCAAGTCCCCTATGAGGGGTACAGTTACAACCCAGCAAAGGGTCTCAGTATGCTGTGTTTCAGATTCTGGGTGTCTGGTTTTGGCCAACAAATCCTCTTGGAAAGAAGGAGTGTCGGAGGTTCACTCAGCAAACTGTCCTCTAAGCAGTGTTTTCCCCCTCCAAGATATATACAGCAATACAAGACTCAGAAATTTCCAGATCTAGAGGTCTAGGGACCCCAAGCTGAGCCAGAAATGGAGGTGTTGCATTCAGCAGAAGCCACGGCAACAGAAGTGAGATTGATTAATCTGCCATAGCATCGAAAGAGTTGCAACAGAAGTAAGGTCAATCGTTTTTGCCTCCATGCAGCAGTTTAAGCACTTCTCATGTATTCCCAAGTACATAAGATACATCTTATAGTTTGTAGGATTAGCCATACCCCTTATTTAAAGGGTATTCCGGTTGTTAGAAGTTATTCACTATCCACAGAATAGGAGATAACTATCAGATTGGTGGGGTCCTACCACTGGGACCCCCACCGATCATGAGAACAGGGGACCTGTACCCCCTGAATCCTAACTGAAATGACCGGAGCAGCCAGACGCACGTGTGTGGCTGCTCCATTCATTTCTATGGGAGCTCCAGAGATAGCCGAGTAGAGCGTTTGGCTATCTCCAGAATTCTCCAAGAAATGAATGGAGCAGCCACACGCATGTCCGTACATTTGAGAATACAAACTAACCTGAAAGACCTGATCTAGTGACTCCAACAATTGGGTTAGTCATAAAGATAGCACTGTCATCAGTTTCATCTAAGCTTTGAATCTTTTCATCAAACAAAACTATTTTCCTTTTCATATTTTACATTTCTCTCCTGTCCTCTAGACCAGGTTCATAACTAATGCTCTATTCACTCAGCTTGGCCAAGCACTTGGTGACTAACCTGCTATGAAAACATCAGTGCTTGCCAGGTTGCTTTGTCAGTGCTGACAATGGCATCAGTGTTCGTCTCCACCTTGGTTGTATTTTTATATAAAGGCTAATGTTTTTTTTCGATATCAGAACAGTATGTTGTTTAAAGTCATATAATTAAAAGAAAATGTTATAGTGATTCATTTCTCTGTCATTATTTTTCCCATCCAAATCACGTAAATGATTTATAGGTCTGACGTTTTCTAAAGATGTACTTTTGTAGTTTAATTGTTCATTTTTAATTATTTCCTGACATAACTGGGCCCACACATGTACCAGATTATAAGGTAACACTGATGTGTCCGCAGCTCTGCCGCCTGGCAGTGACTCAAGTAACAGGTCAAAGCTAATTTGTTTAAATCACATTTCTTCACAGACGCAAGTAATTTCATCAATTTATATCTTCCTGACCTATGCTCAGTGACTCATACAGTGTGTGAGGAAACAAATGAAATACCTGGCACTTCACAGCATAAGACAATAAAATCATATAAAATAGTACTGAGCAGCACAACAATTACACACTCACTGCAAAAAAAAAAAAAAAAAAAAACTAGTTTTTCTAATTTGTTTTTGGCAATTTGAAGTATGAAAGAAATAAAGATGTTCGACCAAAATCCCTATATTTGTCATAGATCTACACAGTGTGGAGAAAAGTAGGAACAGTTATGTTGTACTAAGGGCAATTATGGGCTCATGCACACGAACGTTGCTGTTTTGCGGTCCATTTTTCACGTATCCGTTGTTCAGTATCGGAGGTTTAATTTCCGCTAATTTAGGTCCTCTTCCATTCCGTTATTGCACAAAACATATCTGTATTGTTTCCGTATTTGATCCGTTTTTTGCGGATCGTATACTACTGAAACAGTAACTTATTAATCACCAAACATATGAGCAATATGTGCTGGGCATAGCATTTCTACAGTATGGATCCGCAAAATACGGATGACATACGGACAATATTAGGACATGCACTACTTTTTTGTGGAACAGCCATGACAAACGGAAGGCACACGGTGTAACTTCCGTATATTCTACAGCCCCATTGAAGTGAATGGTTCTGCATACGGTCCGCAAAAAAAAAACGAAACGGAAGTGGAAAGAAAATACAGTCGTGTGCATGAGCCCTAATAATGTTAAAGGGGTTGTCTCATGAGGAAAACCTTTGTTAATAGACCTCATAGACGCAAAGATAGAAAGGACACCCACTACATAAGTGTAGCTCCCATTTTGGGAGATCCAGTCAATCCATACATTACATGGTTGGCCATTCATTTGAATGTTCAGAATGAAATACTACATTTTTCCTGCGGGGGGTGGTGGAAAAAGCCAGAAGCTCATGAATACCAGGACTCCTTTGCATGCGCTGGAGCTGTTAGAACCAAGCAGCATAAAATGGGATAAATTTATTTTAAAGAAGACCTGTCTCCAGATTTTATAATACAAACTGCATACATTATTAACTAGATCTCTAAGGCTGGGAACACACTTCGCGTGTTCCCAGGGCGCGCCTATGACGCGCATATGACGCGCGCTTCAGCCGCCAAGTGGCTGTTTTATGGGAGCGCGCGTCATATGCGCGCTCCCATAATAGCCTATGGGTTGGATCGCGCGTGCTGCCGCGCGATAGTCACGGCAGCCGACACGACCGGGCAGGGCGTTTTACAGTGCGTTCGTCCGCGCTGTAAAACGCCGACATGTGAACCATGCACATAGGGATGCATGGCTTTTCACATGTTGAGCGTTTTTCAGCGCGTATGAACGCGCTGAAAAACGCTCAGGTGTGTTTCCAGGGTTAGACCTGATGAGGCGGCTATATAATCTTTTTTAAAAGGTTTCACACCTGATATTAAAATTGAGTCCAAGAGTATTAATGAGTCCAGTTGTTTTCATGTGCTGAATGCAATCTCTACCCACCTAGCCTAAATGAAAATCTCTCTTCAGTGTCCCTTCTGCTGTTTCTGAATGAAAGTATTCGCGGAGGGGCGTGGTGAGTTCATGTATTATTTCATTTTTTTTCACAAGTTAGCAGAAAATTACACTTTCTGAGGAAAAAAAAAATAATAAAGTTTCCATTTCTGCTAACTTCTGGCAAAAAAAAAAGAAAATCTCCCCTGTAAAATCCTAAAGGTACTCATGGGAATTTGGGCCCCTTTGCGCATCTTGGCTCCAAAAAAGTGTCACTCATGTGGTATTGCCGTACTCAGGTGAAGTAGGGAAATGTGTTTTGGGGTGTATTTTACATATACCCATGTTGGGTGAGAGAAATATCTCTGTAAATTGACAACTTTGTATAAAAAAATTTAAAAAGTTGTCGTTTACAGCGATATTTCTCACACAAAGTATGGGTATATATAAAAATACACCCCAAAACTCATTGCCCTACTTCTCCTGAGTACGGTGATACCACATATGTGCCACTTTTTTGCAGCCAAGATGCGCAAAGGGGCCCAAATTCCAATGAGTACCTTTAGGATTTCACAGGGCATTTTTACGCATTTGGATTCTCACGCTTTAGGACCCCTAAAATGCCAGGGGTCCCCAATTAGGACCCCATTTTGGAAAGAAGACACCCCAAGGTATTTCGTGAGGGGCACCACTCTAAATCTGCTGCCTAATGTCCTTAAATACCCAAGTTACTAATTCTAAGGCTGTCCCTTCGTACTCACCCGAACCAACCTCAAGTCCATATCAACTTGGCTGCTAGGGACATACCGGTAAGTTATGTCTGCAGAGTAAGGTGGCAGAAAATAGTTGCAAGCTCACAGGTAGCAGCAGGGGAGTAGCTATAGGGGGTGCAGAGGTAGCAGTTGCTACCGGGCCCAGGAGCCTGAAGGGGCCCAAAGAGCCTTGTTCCACATAAGAAGACACACAAAGCACTGAGGGAAGGGGAGCCCAAGCTGAACTCTTGCACCAGGGCCCATGAGGCTTTTAGCTACGCCCCTATCAATAGACATTATATGGAAAGGGGTATAAGAGGAGAGAACTACAACTCCCAGGATCTCCAGACTGTTATTATAAGGCATCAGTGGGCATTACGTGGGAAGGGATATAATGGAAAAGAAAAAGAACTCACATCATGTCTAGGATATAATGGGTTATCACAGGACATTACAAATTATAGAGGAAGGGAAATCCCTAACCTCTTCTCCACACACAGCAAAGGAGTTCTTCCCCCACACATCATGACATCATACAGGTCCTTCACCACTTCTCTTCTGCACTACTGAGGTCTGCATGTTCTGCCTCCATTGGAGGTATGCTGCTTCTCACACTGGATGATTATGAAGCAGTCAGGAAGGTGTGGCACTGCCGGACCACCCTGACTGCAGAATATAAGATGCTGATTTATTTCTTGCTAAAAAGTGCATCTTATAGTCCAACACAATATTGTATTTTTTATTGTCAAATCTGATCAGATCCTATTTAAGTTTCCTGCCCTTACATTTTGCTATGCGTTCCATAACTCTTCAGACCCTTTCACTTTTTTTACATTTTGCTATCATGTGGACTTTGCTGTGCAAATGTATTAAAAAGGAAAAAGTAACATTTTACATGGACATTCAGACCCTCTGACACTTGAAATTTAGTTCTGGGGGGCCTCCCATTTCTTTTGATAATCTCTGAGATGTTACTTCTTGATTGGAGTCCACTTGTCGTAAATTCAGTTGATTGGATATCATTTGAAAATATACTCTCCTGTCTATATAAGGTCTTACAGCTGTGACCAGCCCCTGTGACTGTCGGCCGGTGGCGGCACGCACGCGCACCCCACTGAGGCTGAGCTCCTGTGCTCAGCGCTTAGTGGTGCATCGATTCGCCGGCCAGGTTACCTGCTAGGGCGGCGGAGCCTGATGACACTCGAGAGCAGCAGAGCAGAGTCACGGCCGGCAGGAAGTATGTCATGTCTTCACTTCGTGCCAGGAAGTGTGGGAGTGGTCTGGATTGGCGCCAGCAGCCAGAGGCGTTCTGTGGAGAGCACTGCTGAGTCGCCTGCCACCTTCAGCCAGCTTGCCAGCCTGTTTTAAATTTACTTTAGTTACGTGAAGAGGACTGAGGTGAGGACGAGATCTGTGATGATGATGATGATCCATCATCTGTCAAGTGAAATATATAATTATAACTTTAAAAAGATAATGAATTTAAAGCTATCCCCATTTCTTTCAGAAATGGTGGATATGGTATAAAAGTCTAGATTCTGCATAGTGCCTGCCTGTATTTCCAGAGCAACTTTTATAACATATTTTGCTTAATTTACCTATATAAGATGAGCTAGAGTCCTCATGGACTGTGTACATTTTACACAGTCCAGGACTTCATTTCATGTGGGTATAATCAAAAGTTATTATAAAAGTTTCTCCTAATGCAAGCACAGGCACTGCAGAATCTAGAATTGTATACCATATATCCAAGTTCCAACATTTGTAGAAATGGGAGTAGCTTAAAATTCAATATCTTTGAAAAACACAATATAAGGGCACTTTCACACTTGCGGCAGGCTGTCCGGCGAGTGAACAGCCCGCCGGATCTGCCACTCGGGTCCCCACTGGCTATAATGGGGCGGGGGGCAAAGCTACGACGCAGCACATTTTTTTTTCTGTCCACCGCCACAAAACAATCTGGAAGTGCCCCTCCCGAGACCAGGCTCTGGATCCGCCAATGTTGCCCATAGCAACCAATCAGATTCCACCTTTTATTGTTGACAGGAAAATGAAAGGTGGAATCTGATTGGTTGCTATGGGCAACTAAGCCAGTTTTACTTTACACCAGCTTGATAAATCTCTCCTAATGTCTTTAAGCATACAGCCAAGACAACACAGGAGTAGCTTAGGGACAACTCTATGAATGTCTTTGAATGGGTCAGCCAGAACTCTGACTTGAACCCAATCGACCATCTTTAACCACTTCAGCCCCCCTAGCTTAAACACCCTTAAAGACCAGGCCACTTTTTACAATTCCGCACTACACTACTTTACCCGTTTATTGCTCCGTCATGCAACTTACCACCCAAATGAATTTTACCTCCTTTTCTTCTCACTAATAGAGCTTTCATTTGGTGCTATTTCATTGCTGCTGACATTTTTACTTTTTTTGCTATTAATCAAAAATTACCGAAATTTTTACAAAAAAATGACATTTTTCACTTTCTGTTGTAAAATTTTTTTAAAAAAACTACATTTCTATATAAATTTTTCTCTAAATTTATTGTTCTACATGTCTTTGATAAAAAAAAGTCCAATAAGTGTATATTTATTGGTTTGGGTAAAAGTTATAGCGTTTACAAACTATGGTGCAAAAAAGTGAATTTCGGCATTTTGAAGCAGCTCTGACTTTCTGAGCGCCTGTCATGTTTCTTCTGGTGCTAGAATGTCAGGATGGTATAAATACCCCCCAAATCACACCATTTTAGAAAGACACCCCAAAGTATTCGCGGGGGCATGGGTGAGTTCATGTATCATTTCATTTTTTTCACAAGTTAGCGGAAAATGACACTTTCTGAGAAAAAAATAAATAAAAAAGTTTCAATTTCTGCTAACTTCTGGCAAAAAAAAGAAATCTCAGACGGACTCACTATGCCCTCAGTGAATACCTCGGGTGTTTACTTTCCGAAAAGGGGTCATTTGTGGGGTGTGTTTACTGTTCTGGCATTTTGGGCGGGGCTAAATTGTGAGCCGCCATGTAAATCTAAAGGTACTCGTTGGAATTTGGGCTCCTTTAGCACTCAGGCTGCAAAAGTGTCACACATGTGGTATCGCCGTACTCAGAGAAGTAGGGCAATGTGTTTGGGGTGTATTTTTACATATACCCATGTTGAGTGAGAGAAATATCTCTGTAAACTGACAACTTTGTATAAAAATTTTTAAAAGTTGTCGTTTACAGAGATATTTTTCACACACAGTATAGGTATATATAAAAATACACCCCAAAACACATTGCCCTACTTCTCCTGAGTACTGGCGATACCACATGTGTGCCACTTTTGCAGCCTGGGTGCAAAGGGCCCTAAAACCAATGAGTACCTTTAGGATTTCACAGGGCATTTTTACGCATTTGGATTCCAGACTTCTTCTCACGCTTTAGGGGTCCCTAAAATGCCAGGACAGTATAAATACCCCACATGTGACCCCATTTTGGAAAGAAGACACCCCAAGGTATTCTGTGAGGGGTATGGTGAGTTCATGTAAAATTTTATTTTTTGTCACAAGTTAGTGGAATATGAGACTTTGTAAAAAACAAAAAAAAAATAAAAAAAAATAAACTATTTCCGCTGACTTGTGGCAAAAAATAAAAATTCTGTGGACTCACCATGCCCCTCACGGAATACCTTGGGGTGTCTTCTTTCCAAAATGGGGTCACATGTGGGGTATTTATACTGTCCTGGCATTTTAGGGGCCCCTAAAGCGTGAGGAGAAGTCTGGAATCCAAATGCGTAAAAATGGCCTGTGAAATCCTAAAGGTACTCATTGGTTTTAGGGCCCCTTTGCGCATCTTGGCTGCAAAAAAGTGTCACTCATGTGGTATCGCCGTACTCCGGAGAAGTAGGGCAATGTGTTTTGGGGTGTATTTTTACATATACCCATGCTGCGTGTGAGAAATATCGCTGTAAACGACCACTTTTTACATTTTTTTATTCAAAGTTGTCAATTTACAGAGATATTTCTCTCACCCAGTATGGGTATATGTAAAAATACACCCCAAAACACATTGCCCTACTTCTCCTGAGTACGGCGATACCACATGTGTGACACTTTTTGCAGCCAAGATGCGCAAAGGGCCCAAATTCCAATGAGTACCTTTTAGGAGGGCATTTTTACGCATTTTTCTTCTCACGCTTTAGGGCCCCTAAAATGCCAGGGCAGTATAAATACCCCACATGTGACCCCATTTTGGAAAGAAGACACCCCAAGGTATTCCATGAGGGCATGGCGAGTTCATAGAATATTTTTTTTGGCACAAGTTAGTGGAAATTGATTTTTATTGTTTTTTTCTCACAAAGTCTCCCTTTCCGCTAACTTTTGACAAAAGTTTAATTTTTCATGAACTCATTATGCACCTCAGCGAATACCTTGGGGTGTCTTTTTTCCAAAATGGGGTCACATGTGGGGTATTTATACTGCCCTGGCATTTTAGGGGCCCTAAAGCGTGAGAAGAAAAATGCGTAAAAATACCCTCCTAAAAGGTACTCGTTGGAATTTGGGCCCCTTTGCGCATCTTGGCTGCAAAAAGTGTCACTCATGTGGTATCGCCGTACTCAGGAGAAGTATGGCGATGTGTTTTAGGGTGTATTTTTACATATACCCATGCTGGGTGTGAGAAATATCTCTGTATATTGACAACTTTGAATAAAAAAATGTAAAAGTTGTCGTTTACAGCGATATTTCTCACACCCAGCATGGGTATATGTAAAAATACACTCCAAAACACATCGCCCTACTTCTCCTGAGTACGGCGATACCACATGAGTGACACTTTATGTGCAGCCAAGAAGTGTAAAGGGCCCTAAAACCAATGAGTACCTTTAGGATTTTACAGGCCATTTTTACGCATTTGGATTCTCACGCTTTAGCACCCCTAAAATGCCAGGGCAGTATAAATACCCTACAAGTGACCCCATTGTGGAAAGAAGACACCCCAAGGTATTCCGTGAGGGCATGGCGAGTTCACAGAAAAAAAATTTGGCACAAGTTAGCGGAAATTGTTTTTTTTTTTTTTTTTACAGTCTCATATTCCACTAACTTGTGACAAAAAATAAAATTTTGCATGAACTCACCATACCCATCACGGAATACCTTGGGGTCACATGTGGGGTATTTATACTGTCCTGGCATTTTAGGGGCCCCTAAAGCGTGAGGAGAAGTCTGGAATCCAAATGCGTAAAAATGGCCTGTGAAATCCTAAAGGTACTCATTGGTTTTAGGGCCCTTTGCGCATCTTGGCTGCAAAAAGTGTCACTCATGTGGTATCGCCGTACTCGGAGAAGTAGGGCAATGTGTTTTAGGGTGTATTTTTACATATACCCATGCTGCGTGTGAGAAATATCGCTGTAAACGACCACTTTTACATTTTTTATTCAAAGTTGTCAATTTACAGAGATATTTCTCTCACCCAGTATGGGTATATGTAAAATACACCCTAAAGCACATTGCCCTACTTCTCCTGAGTACGGCGATACCACATGTGTGACACTTTTTGCAGCCAAGATGCGCAAAGGGCTCAAATCCAATGAGTACCTTTTAGGAAGGGCATTTTTACGCATTTTTCTTCTCACGCTTTAGGGCCCCTAAAATGCCAGGGCAGTATAAATACCCCACATGTGACCCCATTTTGAAAGAAGACACCCCAAGGTATTCCATGAGGGGCATGGCGAGTTCATAGAATATTTTTTTTTGGCACAAGTTAGTGGAAATTGATTTTTATTGTTTTTTCTCACAAAGTCTCCCTTTCCGCTAACTTTTGACAAAAGTTTAATTTTTCATGAACTCATTATGCACCTCAGCGAATACCTTGGGGTGTCTTTTTTCCAAAATGGGGTCACATGTGGGGTATTTATACTGCCCTGGCATTTTAGGGCCCTAAAGCGTGAGAAGAAAAATGCGTAAAAATACCCTCCTAAAAGGTACTCGTTGAATTTGGGCCCTTTGCGCATCTTGGCTGCAAAAGTGTCACTCATGTGGTATCGCCGTACTCAGGAGAAGTATAGCGATGTGTTTTGGGGTGTATTTTTACATATACCCATGCTGGGTGTGAGAAATATCTCTGTATATTGACAACTTTGAATAAAAAAATGTAAAAAGTTGTCGTTTACAGCGATATTTCTCACACCCAGCATGGGTATATGTAAAAATACACCCCAAAACACATCGCCCTACTTCTCCTGAGTACGGCGATACCACATGAGTGACACTTTTTTGCAGCCAAGAAGCGCAAAGGGGCCCTAAAACCAATGAGTACCTTTAGGATTTTACAGGCCATTTTTACGCATTTGGATTCTCACGCTTTAGCACCCTAAAATGCCAGGGCAGTATAAATACCCCACAAGTGACCCCATTGTGGAAAGAAGACACCCTAAGGTATTCCGTGAGGGGCATGGCGAGTTCACAAAAAAAAAAAATTTGGCACAAGTTAGCGGAAATTTTTTTTTTTTTTTTTTTTTTTTTACAGTCTCATATTCCACTAACTTGTGACAAAAAATAAAATTTTGCATGAACTCACCATACCCATCACGGAATACCTTGGGGTGTCTTCTTTCTAAAATGGGGTCACATGTGGGGTTTTGTACTGCCCTGGCATTTGAGGGTCTCCATAATCATTACACGTATGGCCAGCATTAGGAGTTTCTGCGATTCTCCTTATATTGAGCATACGGGTAATGAGATTTTTTCCGTTCAGCCTCTGCGCTGAAAAAAAAAAATGAACGGCACAGATTTCTTCATTCGCATCGATCAATGTGGATGAATAAATCTCTGCCAAAATCAGTGACTGCGGTGCGGTGGGCTGGGCGCTAGCTACCTAACAAGTAGCTAACTAACTGGTGGTGATAGGGGACCCTTATGCCCCATTCACACGTCCGCAATTCTGTTTGCGGAACGGAATTACGGACCCATTCATTTCTATGGGGACAGACTTTGTCCCGCTCGGATCCGGAATTACGGATCCGCGCTTCCGGGTCTGCACTTCCGTTCCGCAAAAATATAGAACATGTCCTATTCTTGTCCGCAATTGCGGACAAGAAAAGCATTTTCTATATAGTTCTGGCAATGTGCGGATCTGCAAAATGCGGAAAGCACATTGCCGGTGTCCGTGTTTTGAGGATCTGCGGATCGGATCCGCGGATCGGATCCGTGAATCCATGGATCCGTGAATCCACGGATCCGCAAAACACATATGGACGTCTGAATAGAGCCTTACAAGGGTGTGATCAATGACAGGGGGTGATCAGGGGTCTAGATGGGGTGATCAAGGGTTAATAGGTGAGGGGGTGGGGGGTTAGTGTAGTGTTTGGTGCAACTTTACTGTGTTACCTGGTCCTCTGGTGGTCGATCCCAGAAAATGGGACCACCAGAGGACCAGGTAGCAGCTATATCAGACGCTGTTCATAAAACAGCGTCTGATATAGCTGTTTGATGCGATTTATATCGCATCTACAGCCTGCCAGCGATTGATCATCGCTGGCAGGCTGTAGTACAACTCTTCAGACGCCAGACACTTCTATTGAGTGTAGAATGATGGGGAAAAACTTTAATTGTTTTTAATTTTAGCACATAATAAAATGTGAAAAAAGTAAAAGGGTCTGACAACTTTCTGAATGCATGTTACGAAAGCCCCAATTTACACCCATTTCTTACTATCTATGCATAAATTTGTTAAAGTGTTTTTCTGGGGAGTATTATAAAAAATAAAAAAGGCCAGAAAATGGTAAATAAAATAATTACTCACCTCATGATCCCTGCTACTGCCATTCGAATGCTGCCCTAGTCCCCACTGCTCTTCACATCTTTTCCTGGCTTGAGACACTGGAAATTTCAAGAACAGCTGAGGCAAGTCATTGCTAACACCAGTGACTGGAGGTTATAGGAGTCCCAATTACAGGTAATAACTTAGTAAGTCTTCACTCAGCAGGCCTGGAGTGAGGATGTGCATGTGTGAGCTCCTAAAAACTAGGTCCAGGGAACCTATATCCTTGAGACTTAAAACTGTCAGAGATCAACTAAACTGAAAGACTATCCCTGAGAAAAAGAATGAATAGACATTTTAGATGGTTGAGAACCACTTTTAAAGGGATTCTGTCACCAGGTTTGACCCCTGTCAGCTAAACATATGCTGACACTCAGGGTCTCATCAGGAGTCCTAAATAATGTGTGCTCATCAAAGCGATCAGTACCTTTATTTAGCCCAAAAACAGGTTTTACTAACCTGTCAATCAAATAAATGCCCAAGGGGAGGTCCAGGGATGCAGCGTGCCCGGCCGCACCCAACGCCGTTCGTGCCCAGCGCCACCTTTCCTGACTTGTGCGCCGCCTCCTAATGCTCTGTGCCGCCTCTCCCTCCTTCCCCCTCCTCCTGCTTCAAGATCTCGGCCGTGCGCACTTCGTTTGAAAAAGCCGATTCCCGAAGTCTGCACGGGCGCATCAGGCAGAGCCCTGTGCGCACGCGCAAGATCTTGAAGCAGGAGGAGGGGGAGGGAGGGAGAGGAGCATTAGGAGGCGGCGCACAAGTCAGGAAAGGCGGCGCTGGGCACGAACGGCATTGGGTGCGGCCGGGCACCCTGCATCCCTGGACCTCCCCTTGGGCACCTTATTTATTTGATTGACAGGTTAGTAAAACCAGTTTTTGGGCTAAATAAAGGTACTGATCACTTTGATGAGCACACATTAGAACTCCTGATGAGACCCTGAGTGTCAGCATATGTTTAGCTGACAGGGGTCAAACCTGGGGACAGAATCCCTTTAAGTCCATGCAGGAAAGACAGAAAGGTACGCATATTTATGGCAAAAACTTTACTGCTTGTGGAAAGGGTATATTGCTTTGGTCCCACCATGCTTTGTAGACGGACTTACCATCTGAATCTAAGATCTGGACCCCACAACCTAGGCATTGCAAAAAGTGTTAGTGAGAACAGAATTGCATGCTTGTGGTTATTTGGGAAGATCAGGGAAGACTCAGGGAGGATTACTACCATCACTACTGCCTATACACAGCTATAGAGAAAAGCCTACTCTGTGAAATACCTCTGAACTTTGCCTATTGCTGCTATATGTACTGCAAATCCCATCATCTGTTCACTAAAGAGATACCTTATTATTGATTAAACGGATCTGGTCAGTGACTCCCTCATCATGCACCAGCCCCTACCTACTTTTTCCCTTTTTCCTGGCACCCAACTACCTAACATCAAGGGCAGTCACCACCAGACAGGAGCCTCAGAACGTCCATGGTGTGCCTGAGGGCAAGAAAGGGTGCACCCATCCAACCACTGCACACTTGGCTTAGGGAGAGGGATTGGCAACTGTAAAGACTTTGACCACCCTCATTGCCACCACCACCACTCCCATTCTCTCCAGCTACAGCCATGGCGCATCCCCCTGAGGTCCAGGTCACTGCGGTAGTGTTTATAAACTTTTTTCTTCTCTGGGTCACCGGCTGTTTTTGTAAGTTGGGCAGCCGACCTGCTCATGTAAGATTGCAGGAGCATCACTGCAGCTATTCCAAAAGACATCGCTGCAAACTAGAGACCTGCGCTACCAACTGTAAAAAGATGGTGGGTGGTCATTAAGGAGTTAATATTTCCCTTTACTACTGTGATAAGATCAATACATAGTTGAATATTTATTTAATACGGATTTGTTCCCTCTTTCTAAAATAATCCAATATGTCACTTTAAAAAGTGAATACTCTAGTCTAGTGCTTGACCTATAAATGATTCACTCTGAATAAACATTGTACAAAACCTGGGACAGCGTCTGATTTCATTGGAGAGAAGCATGCCTGTACCTTTTGAAGTTTTGTTTTGGCAGCAATAAGTAGTAAGTAATACATCTTTTGCAATAATAATACATTTTCTTCGCACAATAAATATGCCTTATCTACATCTCAGAACATTTAACCAATTCTTAACCAATGCAGGAATTCTTTAAATATTTTTCAGCTACAATGGATAACTATAAATAATCCGGAATTTCATAGAGCACAAGATGGATTTTAAAGTGCTCATTAATTTTCCTTCAATGAACATTATGTTATAAACTTACTTGACTCCCATCCAGCAGTATCTATCTTTTTGCCCAGAAAGAACCATTCCAGCCTGTCTACAGTGCCGGAGGAGATCAGGAGCAGAGTGGTTGAGGAGGATATAGCGTGCCTCAACTCTTTACTTGCTCAGTTATGCTCTGTATACCGACCTTGACTAGTTCCCCTTATTAACCTTTCTTTTATGGTTTGACTATTTTCATACCTCCTGGTTTTGACTCTGGCTTGTTTTATTATCCTGTTTTCCTTTGATCATCTGGTTAAGTCTGTTACCTACAAACTCGCACCTATTTTCTGTCACCTCTCCCTCTAGATGTAGCCTGGGTCCATAGCCACCAAGACCATCCTGCCTTGTGGTGGGCTCTAGTTAATACCTAGGAGTAGTCTTAGACTGTGCTACCCAGAGTGGTATATCATGATAGGTACCATTTCTTTTGAAGAGGTTGTCAAGGATTAGAAAAAAATTATCTGCTTTTTTCCCCAAAAAAACAACAACCCCACACCTGTCCATGAAATGTGCCTGATATATTCTCTAACATTGAGGGAGATGTTCGGTTGTGTAGGCTCCCAGGTCTGCCATAGTTAAAGTAGAACTTCCGCAAAAAATTTATTCTCTCACCTGTTAGAAAGGTGCATGATGTAATCTGTAGTGAATGTAATCTTCTCATCAGTGACTGTATTTGTGATTATCCCCTCCCTTCCAATTGTAGCTGTGTCATGTGACCAACTCTCTGATCTCCAACTGACACAGGACAGGAAGTCAGTTACTTCTCTATTCATTCCTATGAGACTGAGAGTGAGGCTCCCATAGTAATACATAGAGAAACTGACTTCCTGTCCACACATAAGATGCTGTATCAGTTGGAGAGTCTGACTGCTGGTCACATGACACAGATGAAAAGCAGAAGGGAGGTTAATAACTCACAAATACAGTCACTGGTAAGAAAATTACAGTCACCACAGATTACATCATGTACCTTTCTAGCAGGTCAGAGAATACATTTTTTTTTGTGAGAGTTCTTCTTTAAGTTCTTTTGAGCTCTGCTTCAGTCCTAAGCTCAACAGAAACACAGCAATCTTCCCATAGACTGCAATGGTAAACTAGGTAAAATATCAAAAATATATTAAAATATATTAAATATTAAAACATAAAAAGTAAAATAAATTTGGCATCGCTGTAATCATAATACCCTGCAGAATAAAGGTAATGTGTCATTTTTACCAAATAGTGAACTCTGTAAAAAAGAAACCTGCAAAACAATACAATTGTGCTATAGCATTTTTCCAATTCCAACCTATTAATTTTTTTCCAGCTTCCCAATACACTGTATAGAAGATAAAATGGTGTCATTAGAAAGTACAATCCAGGGGCGGTCCCTGCCTTTTCTCTGGGGTACCCTGCTGTCACTGACAGCAGGCCCCCCACTCGGCAGCTGCACGATTAGCGTGCAGCTGGAATCTATGAAAAGACGTTCTAAAACCCCACCATCCAGTACGTTTATAGTCAATGGGCGGTCGGGAAGTGGTTAATAATGCGTTAATAATGCTGGAAGCCAATATTTTTTATTCAGTTAATTCTAAATGTTATGTTAAGACAGTGACAAGTGGAAATTATTTTTAAATGGCAGCATAATTTAGAAATTGATATGATGATTGAGATGATAATTTGCTCCATGAAGATTAGGATGAACACACTTAGGTCATGGGTAAAAAACGTACTAATGAAGAATAACATTTCTGTTCATTGCTCTCAGCAGATTCTGTCAGCTAGCTTGATGATGCATATTTGCTTTTAATTATGGAGCCAACATCAATTTTTCACATTACAATTTCATGGTAACAGTGTTTGCCTTTCCGTCAGACATACAAACATAGTCCTGACCTTATTACTTCACAGAGAACACACTGTGCTATGCTGTAACACTAGTTCCATCAGTCCTAGGTTTCCATCAATGATCTAGTGTGAATGTTCTCCTGGGCATTCATATAACCTGATGCCGATACTGTGTGGCCTTGGTGCACTCACTGATGACATGGAATTCTATCAGCTCTTCTGAGGATCTATACGTGACTTTTTGCACCTATGGTTTTGCTAGAGTATGTATTAAGTACCTGTTTCTTCATTGTGGTTATGCCTTTGTAACGTGGATGGCGACAACGACAGTAAGGCAGGTGATGTTATTTGCAATTTTTTAAAGCAGCTCTGTTACCCGAATCAACTCTACCAGGCATATAGCCTGGTAGGGTTGATGACGCTGATTAAAACAATGCCTTATGTCTGTCGTTGGTATAGTCGGGATGAAGCCGAAGATGTTGTGCGCACGCTCCGTTCTGGACACGAGTGCGGTCTAGCACTGTCAATCCAAAGGCAGGGGGGCATGATGAAAAGCAGAGGGGTGTCATTATGGAGCACCAGGGGCATCGCTGGAGCGGTACTTGAACTGCATAAGACAGCCTCCTGGTGCTCGAATACATCATTTGCATATTTTTAAAAATTCATTTTTCTCCGCAACGATACCACCGACAGACATAAGACCCACTTCTTCTTAGTCTTGCGAGGATTAATTACTCTCCTGCTGTGTGTGTGTCTGTATCTGTTTGACTAATTGGTTTGGTAAGTTTGCTAGATAGTCCTGAGTTCTGTATCAGTTTGGCGGATGCCCCTAAGTTCTATAACCTGTCCTGGTTGTAAAATTATGTCTTTCTTTATATGTACTCTCCTTTGGTTCACCTTGTCATGGATTGTATGTGCTCTGCTACAGTCTGTATGGAGCTTATCTGTATGTGCCAGATTCGGTCCGCATTCCTGTACTGCTGTGCCTGTACTGTGCCCTGTAGAGACAGTGTGAGTGTCTTGTGCTTACTTCTGCCGAGATGTCTTGACCACTGCCATCCAGTATCTGCTCTGCATGTCTTGATTTCAGAAGTCCTTTCCGGAAGTCTGTGTGTCCCAAATTCCCAAAGTCTGTATGTCTCACTCTTGTGCATTCTGGATTTGCTCACCAGTATGCCTTGCCAGAGTATGAACAGGTTCCTGCTGCTCTTTCTAAGTGTTATCGGGTTCCTGCAGCACCTACCAAGTGTGAGTTTCTTTGTCCATCTGCATGGGTTTCTGATCTGTCTGCCAGTTCTTTGTGTTTTGTGCCATGCCTGTGTCTGTGGTCTTTTCACTAGCGTTTCTGACTTCTATAGGTCAGCTGCAAAGTACATTGGAACCATAACAGGATGTAGCAGTCTGGTCGCTAACCCGCAGTAAAGTCAATATCCCTGTACAGGGGTTAGGGTTCGGCCCAACATCAATCTGATTACTTGGCACAGGGGTTCCACAACCATTGTCCATACGCATGTCCGTAACAGTGCACTTTTAACTTAATAACAAGGACTTCCCCACTTACAATTCACTTCTCTGTTATGGGGCTGGCGCACAGGTTAAGGTCTGGCTCTGTATTGTTACTTAAGCTTACAGCAGTCTGTCCAGTTCTCACCAATTGTATAGTTCTTCTCTCCAATTTGAGCAGGACACACTTGGTGGCTAACTTTCTCAACCTAGGTCTGTAGGCACCTCTGTTTTTCTGTTATTTCCTTGTCCAGGACACATAACAGACTCTCTATCTTCTACAAAGTACAGTAGGACCTTTTACTGTGTAGGCTCAAAAATCTTCCCCAGTTGTCTCTTGATCTTTGGTCCCACCCCCTCCTCTGGACACTGCTGAAACACAATAAAAATAAAATGTAGCAGGACTGTGCCACTGACCGGCTATAACCTGGAGGGGCGTGACTAAGTAACTACCTGTTCTTCAATAGAGCCTCTGATGGTGAGGATAGGCTTGGGCTGTTAAGGTTGTCACTAGGTGCCACTTCAGAGCAGTCCCAGAGTCAGTGACAGCTGACCAGGGGGTCAGAGATACCGGTGCAAAGCACCAAAGGGAATGATGCAGTCAGGAAGTCTGGGGTCAGGGCAGGCAATGGTCAAGCAAGGTCCATAAATGAAGTCCGAGGTCAGAGGCAGACGGAAATGAAGCAAAGTCCGTTGAATCAAGAAGCAGGGTCCGGTACACAGAAAAGCAGAACTACAAAACACCTTCACACAAGGAACTAGACAAACTAGTGACCATGATTGCTCTGGCACCTTCCTGGGGCAGAAAGCACCTTTAAAGAGGACCTTTCATCAGGCTAAAAAATGTGTACTAAGTGTGCTGACATGTAGAGCGGCGCCCAGGGATCTCCCTGCACTTACTATTATCCCTGGGCGCCGCTCCGTTCGCCCGGTATAGGCTCTGGTATCTTCTGGGACTTGGTTATACTAGGCGGAGACTAGTACACTTGGTTATAGTAGGCGTATCCCAGGCTGTAGCGCTGGCCAATCGCAGCGCACAGCTCATATCCTGGGAGGTTTTTTTCTCCCAGGCTGTGAGCTGAGCGCTGCGATTGGACAGCGCTACAGCCTGGGATACGCCTACTATAACCAAGTGTACTAGGCTCCGCCTAGTATAACCAAGTCCCAGAAGATACCAGAGCCTATACCGGGCGAACGGAGCGGCGCCCAGGGATAATAGTAAGTGCAGGGAGATCCCTGGGCGCCGCTTTACATGTCAGCATACTTAGTACACATTTTTTAGCCTGATAAAAGGTTCTCTTTAAATACTTCCTGCAATCCAGCCATGGGCGTGTATGTGCTGCCTCACAAGGAAGGAGAGACACACCAGTGCATGCCCTAACAACAGTTCAGGATTCAAGCAGGAAGTAAACTCTGGCACGGAGCACAGATAGAACAGTTAAGCTACCTGCTGCCCATTCTTGTCAGTATAGCACGTGGCAGTATGAGGGAATGAGGGAGCCCAATGCCCGTGCCCTTGTGTAGGACCAGCGGCGCAGGCAGGGAGCACTCGGCTAACATTCACTGGTTGTTACACATTGACCTACTCATCGTATTTCTGGGGTATAGTCAATGACTTCTTCAGAGATCTACCTTTCTGGAACTTTTGAGTAGGGATGAGCAGACCCGTGGATGTTCGACCCGAACTTGAACCCGAATCCGAACCCTATTGAAGTCAATGGGGACCTGAACTTTGGTGCACTAAAATGGCTGTAAAATAGTCGTAGTAAGGGCTAGAGGGCTGCAAACGGAAACAAAATGGGGGTGAGAGCTGGACAATTGCCCTGCAAACAAATGTGGATAGGGAAATGACTTAAAATAACCTAGAATAGAAAAAAATAAAAAATTATAACTAGGAGGCGGAAGTCAAAGTGGAGAAGGAGGTTGAGGAGGCGGTGGACGTGGTGGTGTAGGTGGAAGCGGCGGTGGAGAAGGTAGCCAACACTGTTTTTTTTTATTTTTTATTTATTTACTTATTCATTTTTTATCTTTATAAATTTGGGAAGACCCCAAAACACTGGGAAATAGAAAAGAGAATGCAAAGAGAAAGTGCGCTGGAGTGTAACAATGGCTGGGTGCAGCCGGTATACTTGTCTACTCAGCACAAGGTACGGACAAGTCCTGTGGGATCCATGCCTGGTTCATTTTAATGAACGTGAGCTTGTCCATATTGGCTATCGACAAGCGGCTGCACTTGTCTTTGATTACCGCCCCTGCTATGCTAAACACATGTTTGGACAATACACTTGCTGCCGGGCAGGCCATGAATGGGGCAGACTCATCAGTCAGTATGTGTAAGCATGTGCATACGTACTGTTCCACCATGTTGCTGAAATGCTGCCTCATGCTAAGGTGGTGCTGGTTGTTGTGGTTTTAGCAGGGGACCAGGTGGGAGACAATGTGAAGGAACTGAAGGCACTGTAAGCCATCCAATCTCCTTCCACCTCTACTTGTTCTGACCTCACCATTTGTATACTGGTATTCAGGCCTACAAAATAACGTTGAACCTCCTGGCGCCTACGTGCCCTGAGGAAGGTGTTTAATTTGGGTGTGTAGCTAGCACAGTTCGACCAAGTCCTCTCCCTGCAACAGGAGCTCCCCCAGCACCAGCAGCACCACGACCAGGGCCACATCACTTATTTGATGCTATCCTCATTCTTTGAGGTCGCCCACCGAACTAACAGACATATTAACTATATTAATGTCCCTGTCATGTATGCAGTGCAGGTGTACCTCGCACTAAAAATGGGAATATGTCACCCAACGAACTAACAGACAGATTAACTATATTAATTTCCCTGTCACGTATGCAGTGCAGGTGTTCCTCACACCAAAAATGGGAATATGTCATTCACCAAACTAACAGACGGATTAACTATATTAATTTCCCTGTCAGATATGCAGTGCACGTGTGTCTCACACCAAAAATGGGTATATGTCACCAACCGAACTAAAAGATGGATTAACTATATTAATTTCCCTGTCACATATGCAGTGCAGGTGTACCTCACACCAAAAATGGGAATATGTTCCCCACCGAACTAACAGACGAATGAACTAAATTAATTTCCCTGTCATATATGCAGTGCAGGTGTACCGCACACCAAAAATGGGAATATGTCACCCACTGAACTAAAAGAAAGATTAGCTATATTAATTTTCCTGTCACATATGCAGTGCAGGTGTACCTCACAACAAAATGGGTATATGTCACCGGCCAAACTAACAGTCAGATTAACTATATTAATTTTCCTGTTACATATAAAGTGCAAGTGTATCTCACAACAAAAATGGGTATATGTCACCCATCGAACTAACAGGCGGATTGACTATTATATTTCTGTGTCAGGGATACAAAGACTGTTAGTTCGGTGGGAGACATTACTAGGCATGGCTGTGATGGCTTCTAAGTGCCCACAACTTAAAAGCTTGTTGAATGGATGCCCTGCAGCCTTTCAAAAGTGTTATTAAATGCCCAAACACCAAACTCGAAATTTTCCAGCAAAAATTTCCAGCAAAAGTTTCAGCTCTAACAACAGGAATTGTGGGTCATGATGTGGTCCAGTCCTCTACTAATCAGCATCTCATTTGTACATAAAGGAAAAAAACTTTTTTATTATTAGCACACCATATTTTTTTTTAATAAAACGCATGTTTTCCCCTCAAAAGTAGGGATAGTGGCAGTGCATTCTGGATGTAAGCGGTTTCACATTTTCTATTGATTTTGGGGATGTTTATGCAGTACCCCAGAACAGGGTACTTCCACATTTTTTTGTTCTGTAATGCTATTTAATGCCATTTTATATATCAATATCATGTAATGTACCCAGCACATTTTTGTATGAATAGGTTGGGGTCAGGGGAGTAGCTAAAGGCTCATGGGCCCTGGTAAAAGAGTTCAGCTTGGGACCCACTTCCCTGTGGCAACCAGCAGGGGTGCACCTAGCCTTTCTGCTGCCTGAGTTAAAAATTGAAACTGCAACCCCATGCCCATGTCCCATGCCAAATTCTCAACCTAACCCCTGCCCTCCAGCCCTACTGTTAGGCCAGAAACAAACAAGTGAGTTGAAAACGATAAACTCACAGCGTGTGTCAGTGAGAGTTTCCGTTCTGGCCTCCGCTCTTTTGACAGGATTGCACAGAATTATATTGCTGTGTAACCCTGAAACTCCTGAAATTTCTTGTATTACACTAACATAATGTTGTGCGAGGCCAGAAAAGGAACTCTCACTGACATGCGCCGTGAGTTTATTGCTGGTGTGTGTCTGGCTTTAAAAACATACTTGGAAAACATTACACATAGTGCTACAAAACATACAGGGTATAACAACACCACTTACCTCTTATATCCAGTGACATCTCCTCTGATGTAGATATTCTCTTTCTTTATCTTCTCCATTCAGACCAGACCGCCATGATGACTTTTTTCAGCCATGTCTAGTCTTTGCAGAGTTTGACAAACAGACATCTTAGTTTCCTACTTTTCCATTATCCTTCCACCTTTTTAACACTCCATCCTGCCATCCTCAATACTGTGCCCGCTGTGCTCCCCAAAACTATATTGCAGAAACAGACCCCTGAAAATACTAGTACCACACAGATAGTGCCCCCTTCAATAATTACTGGCACACAGTGCCCTAAAAAATAACTGAGCCCAGCAAATACGTAGGTCCTTGACACTAATAGTGTAAACATAATGTCCCCCTAAAAATTGTTACTAGGGTGCCCCCACAGTAGTAGTGCTCCCAAAAGTCCCGCCAATAGTAATAATTAGCTATGAGAATACTCCCATTGTGCTCATACTAGTAATCATGTTCCTCATAGTCCCGAGTAGTAATAATTCTCCTTATAATGCATGCCAGTACAAAAAACACCACCTTATAATGTGTGCCAGTGGAAAAAGTACCTCCTTATAATGTGCGCCAGTGCAATAAATACCTTTTTACAATTTGCACCAGCACAAAAATTACCCCCTCATAATGCATGCCGGGTTAATGTATTTGTTGCTGTTCATGTATGCAGAATACTGTTAAACCTTATGGTCATTTACTTGTAAGTACGGTGGAGTGTTGAGTAGTGGTAGTCCTTTAGGAGTGTAAGGCTACGTTCACATCTCTGTTAAGGAGATTTGGCCGCCTGAACGTCTGTTGGCCAGACAAATAACTATTGCATGCAACGTTTTTCGTTGGGACCCGGCATTTATGCCAGAAAGGGGCCAGATCACTGCTTTGTGACACAACTGCCTGCCAGACCTCCTAACAGAGATGTGAATGAAACCAAAATGGTAATAAGACATTCAGCACTACATTATCACTATAGAAAAGTTGATACACGTATATGAAATTTACGTCAGTTCTGATGTATATAACTAAATCTAACTCTGGATCCTAATACCAAAAAGTTGCCCTGTCTTAATAGTTGACCTAGTCTTAATAGAGATTCTTACATTTATTTACAGAGATTGCGAGCCAACTTAAAGGATTAGGTATAATGTCAGTAGGTAGTGACCCCGCCTGCTTTCTCTGCCTATTCACAGTGCAAGTCCAGTAGCAGAAGTCTGCAACTGGTCGACCTTCCCTACTCTTCTAAGGTGCGAGACAAACAACACTAGGGAAAACAAGACAGAGTGGACAGAAATGGGTTGGAACCAGCAGGACAACTTAGTATTAAATCGAGAGACAGAGAGTACTCAAAAAGCCAAGCCGAGATAAGTACCAGAAGAGAAGCTCAGTACCAATATGTGAGACAGAGAGTGGTCAAAAAGGCAAGCCGAGGTCAAAACATGAGTAATCCTAAAGTATATGAAACCGGATCAAGGAACACAGCTAGTTAATCAGAGACTATCACTGACAAAGGTGTATAGGTGATAGGTCCATCAACTCGGCACTCCATAGGACAGGACAGGTTACCAACCAGAATTTTTCTTTTTTCTGGACAACTATCCTAAAATCATGGACAGACAATATTTTTTGAAGGCAATTTGGGAAACCATAATGAATGATAAAGAATATCAGTAATATAGGTCTATAGCTCAATATACTGATAAATACTCATTACCAGCATTTACTGTGATCTGTAAAATGATGAGAATTACCAACATAATAATATAGTCATGTACCACCAGCCTAAAAAAAAATCATGGACACATCTATTTTTTTTCACGGACACAGGAAAAAAGTGGCCTATTTTTGCAGACTGTCCAGAAATTTGTGGATGGTGGGCAACCCTGGCAATGAATACAAACTACGCAGTAACTGGGAAGCTGGGCTGTCCTTCAGCCTGCTGCTAAGCTCCCCCAGCGCACATGCACATGGCATTAATGATGATCCTCCCAATACTGTGGAGGAGATTGCTGCACGTAAATTCAGTACTTTAACTCCACTGACTTGCAGCTTCCTTCACCACAATCGTCTGCTCCATCAGGCCATATAAAGGGGCCTTAAAAGGGTTTTCCCGGAATTAGGAAAATGAAAATACTTAAATATTACTTTATTATATATTCCCAAATACCTTTTATTAGTTATAATGGCTCATTTTACCAAATGTACCAACCATTAGGCGAAATAAAATGGCCACCATCCTATTAGTAAACACAAAACCTGTCCTAATCAAACAGCAGAACAATTTACTTCAGAAAACTGAGGTAAAAAGCTGCCTCATCCTCCTTTCTGCCTTGCTTTCAGGGATTATGATCCTGAATACAGCTGATAAGATTATTCAGCTGAATATCTCTTGGAATGGAGAAATGAAGTACAGAGAGGATGGACAGGACAGACTGTGGTAATGGAGACTGCATACAAGTGCTGCTGCTCATTATCCACACCCCCACCTCCTCTCTGTACTTTATGTCTCCTTATGAACTCCATTCCCACAGAGATTCAGCTAAAGACCAGCTGTATTCAGGATCATAATCGCTGACAAATAGAGCAGAGAGGAGGATGAGGCAGATCTTTAGCTCAGTATCCTGAAGTAGCTTGTGCTGCTGTGTGATTAGGACCAGTATTGTCTGTACTAATAGGACAGAAACCATTTTATTTCTCCTAATGATTGCTCCCTAGACCAAACAAGACATTATAACTAACGAGAGATATTTGTAAATATGTCTATAATGAAGTAATATTTAAGTATTTAAATTTTCTTATTTCCCGGAGAACTCCTTTAAATACAAAGGACAGATCTCTCCACTCATCTTTTGGCTTCAAAAACTGCATCAGAAAAAGTGAAAGTGAAAACCCAGCTCAATATGTTAAAAAAGTATTAAAATTCAAGTCTTATATAAAAAAAAATGTACCAAATTATAGAGATCAATCAGTACTTTGCCTTTACGATATTTCTAGCCAGAGAGGAATTTATGTGTATAGCTTACCCTGCTGGCTGACAGCAGAAGAATGTCTGTATACAGTACCATACAGTGCCAGTTACAGAGGTATGCACAAGATAATACAACATTTAGCAAAATGATTGAATAATATTATTTCTGAGAAAAAAATTCAGATTATGCAAGAGAGATACATGCTTGATAATATTCTTCCCAAATGATAATATATTAGTAATTACTTATAAAAAAAAGAAGCAAGCGACAGTATGTTTGATAAGATAAGTGCACATAATCACATAGTAGTCAATAATGTACATGATAAATGTAGTTATTTCCTGATGGTTATAAAGCTCCACTATATTCTAAAATGAGATAATGAGATATCATGTTGAATATATAAGCAGGAGCATGCCTCCACTGGGACAGACAATATGTATGTAACTTTTAATTAGTGTAGACAAAATACGAGGCCCATACCATTCAGTGTATACCACCATCAGGGGTGCACCTAGCCTTCCTGCTGCCTGAGGTGAAAATTAAAAAAAAGGGCCCCCCAACCCGTACCAAATGCTCAACCTAACCCCCTTCCCTCCTAACATTACGTATACCACTACAGAACATACAGGGTAATACAGCCCCACATACCTCTTACATCCAGTGACATCTCTTTTGATGTAGACATTCTCTTTCCTCATCTTCTCCTTTCAGACCTTCAGACCAGACCACCATTTTTGCCTATACTAAATGTAAATATGCAACCAAATGTGGCAAAATACACAAAAAAAGAAACTAGAAAATGAAAAAATTATAAAAACGCAGATGCGTTTTTGATGCGTTTTTTATCAAAAACGCCCAAATGGCCCCTGGGGGTTCAGATATCTTGCTTTGGAGGCAGCAGAACGTTGGTGGTAGTCATAGTCAACCGTCATATACAATCAAATAGAGGCATCAAATGGATTCGCAAAGCGATTAATAATTGTAAGTATTATTCGCATTGCAATTACAACTTAGAGCTGAGTTCCTAATGCTTGTATTGCTAGAATATAACGTATATTCTAGCAATACAACAACCATTAGGAACTCAGCTCTAAGTTGAATTCGCAATGCGATTAATGCAGGTTATATTAATCGCATTGAGAATTCAACTTAGAGCTGGGTTCCTAATGGTTGTATTGCTAGAATATAACGAAGATTGAGAATATAGTGCTACATTTGTTATCTTCGTTATATTCTAGCAATACAACCATTAGGAACTCAGATCTAAGTTGAATTTGCAATGCGATTAATACAGGTTATATTAATCGCATTGCGAATTCAACTTAGAGCTGGGTTCTAATGGTTGTATTGCTAGAATTTCTAGCAATACAACCATTAGGAACCCAGCTCTAAGTTGAATTTGCAATTTGCGATTACAACTACCACACTCTGCGTCAACTAGGTATTTTTCCATGGGAGTTTTGCCATAGAGCCCCCTCCGGCATGCCCCAGTCCAGGTGTTAGTCCCCTTGAAACAACTTTTCCATCACTATTGTGGCCAGAAGGAGTGCCTTTGGTATTTAAAATTCGCCTGTCTATTAACCTCTTAAGGACGAAGGGCGTACATGTACGCCCTTCGTCCGCACTTTAAAGATGGCGCCCGCTCCCGCACGGAGCGGGCGCCCGAGCTGCGGGTAAAAGCTTGATTCATCAAGCTGACACCCGCAGCTCATGTCCGCGACCGGCAGCGATGCCGATCGCGGACATTTAACCCCTCAGATGCCGTGGTCAATCCTGACCACGGCATCTGATCGCGCAAAAACCGGATGGCCACAAGGGGGAGCCGGAGCATGCATGTAGTACCCTAGGTTTCTGTGAATGAAACCTAGGGTACTACATAGTATTCCTATGGAGCCTATGACTGTAATAGGCTCCATAGGAAATATGTGATTTCTCATATATTCCAATGCTATTGCATTGGAATATATGAGAATAGCAATCTGATGATTGCATCTTATAGTTCCCTATGGGAACTATAAGAAAGTGGTAAAAAAAAAAAAAAAAGTTTAAAAATAAAAATTAAATAAAAAAATATAAAAATTCAAATCACCCCCTTTCCCCAAAATGAAAATAAAATAAATAAAAAAATAAAAATTACACATAATGGGTGTCGTAATGTGCGAAAACGCCCATACTATAATAATATTAAAAATATTCACCATACGGTAAACATAAAACGGAAAGAAAGCGTCCAAATGGCTAATTCGCCATTTTTGGACGCTTCATTTCCTAAAAAATGAATAAAAAGTGATCAAAACATCATACGCACTCCATAATGGTATCAATTAAAAGTTCAGATTGCCTCGCAAAAATGAGCCCCTACACTGCTCCATACGCATAATTACAAAAAGTTATAGGGGTCAAAACATGGCGACAAAAAAATAAAATAAAAAAATTCCCACTTTTAATTTTTTTTCACTATCAAAACGCAAGAAAAACTATACATATTAGGTATTGCCGGATCCATACTGACCTGAAGAATAAAATTAACCAGTCAGTTTTATCGCAAATCGAACGTTGTAATTTAAAAACCCGTAAAACTGTGGTGAAATTGCTTTTTTTGCAATTTCACCCCATTTGGAATTTTTTTCCCGTTTCCCACTACATCACATGCAAAAATAAATGGTAGCGTTAAAAAGTACAACTTGTCCCGCAAAAAATAAGCCGTCATATGGCTATGTGAGCGGAAATATAAAAATGTTATGGCTTTTGGAAGGCAGGGAGCGCAAAACAAAAATGCAAAAATCCCAAAACCCCCGGTCCTTAAGGGGTTAAAGTCTATGGCGGTTCGCAATGTTCGCATGTTCGCGAACATTTGCGGAAGTTCGCGTTCGCCGTTTGCGAACGGAAAATTTTATGTTTGCGACATCACTATTCACATGCACATTAGGGTTAGTACACTAAAAAGTGCCATGTACTTGTTACTTCTTACTTACTCTTTAGGGACTTATAATCACTTTCTACAAGAATTGTGGAGAAGGAATTATAAGAAATATAATTTTTTTTCTACTGTTATTCCCTTATATGACTTTAAAGTATTTTATTTGTTTTGTCCTACATCCAATGTGTTTGGTCTGAGTGTGCTTTCTCCAGTTCCTCCCTCCCCCTCTCGTAGAGGCAATAAAAGAGGCTCCAGATGTTTTACATTATTGCACTGTGTATGTATAATCCCTTGGCTTGCCAGCTTCCACAAATTCCAATGTGTTTTCTTTTCTTTTTTACTGGAAGTAGGAAGCAGCACATTGTCATTTAATGTTCATCAAGGAACTGTACATTTTATACGCTTTCCAGATTTAGACTAAGAACACATTGTGAGTGTAGCAGGCCAGTGATATGTATGTATTTGGTAAATTAAGTTGCTCTATACAAGTGAGCAATACCATTCCCAGATGAGTAGTTGCTCAGAAAACTAATCTCGTCATTCGCAGCACAAATTAATATAGGACAGAATTAACTTCTCACAAAGGCATAGCTATGGTGGGTGCAGAGGCAGCAATCACAGCCAGGCCCAGGAGCCCGAGGGGGCCCAAAAAAACAGTATTATAAAAAGCACATGGTAGGTGGGCTCTGTTAAAGGTTTTGCTTTGGGGCCCTGGATCTTCAAGTTACACTTCCGACTTCTACAAGGCACTGGTCGCATAAGAACACAGACGTGTTAATAGTTCTGGTCTGTTCTTTTTTCTCTAAATGACAGCAGTGCATAGTATAAATGACTACGAGACTATACCTTGATTGACCGGTACATGTTATCTGCAGTTACCCCAATTACTTCTGTAATGTATAATGTTCTGAGGGTTCCCTGCAGCTTCATGTATACATCATATTGTAGATACAGCAAGACAAAAAAGTAGGATCTGCCAGCATAAATCTAGTGTATGGGCGAATTACCAGTCACCCTCTGACCAACCCATGATAGCTATGTGCCCCTAAATAGCTAGGCCATACCATATTACACAATTTTAAACTTCAGGTAGTTAAGTGACAAGTTGTGAAGACATCCATGCTGGAATATAGCATGAGCTGAAAAGACAAATGTCCAAGATAAGGCTTCGTTCACATCACTGTTCAGCCTTTCCGTTCTCCTGCTCCGTTTAGGAGCAGGCGAATGGAAAAGACGGATTTGGCACATAACGGTGATGTGAACGGAGCCTAAGGATCCCATAGACTATAATGGGGTCCGTTAGGTTTCCGCTCAGAAGAAGATTCGTGAGGCAGAGACAAAAGTCCTGCATGCACAGCTTTTGTCTCTGCTCAAAAATCATCTTCTGAGCGGACACCCTAACGGGCCCCATTATAGCCTATGGGGTCCTTAGGCTCCGTTCGGCTCAGTTATGTGCCAAATCCGTCCTTTCCATTCTCCTGCTCCTAAACGGAGCAGGAGAACGGAAAGGCTGACCGGTGATGTGAACGAAGCCTTATCCACAGTGTAGGAGATGGTCTTCTTTAAAGAGGACCTGTAAACTCTTCAGATATATCTGTCTAAGTAACTACTTGCATTGTCCATGTAATAACAATTCTGGAACCGCTATTCTTATGACCCTGTGTTGTGCCAATTTCTTTATTATTACTTCTATAACTTATGAATTAATTTGCTAGCAGCTTGCAGTGAAGGTCCAGGTGGCTATGCCAGTTAAGGTGAACCCCTACACATCCTGATACTATCCAATCATTGCTGCCAGTGGCAGACTGTGTGGTGACAAACCCATAACTGATAACACTCATCTGGACCTTCATTGTAAACTGCTGACTATTCATAACTTTCAGAAGAAATAATTAATGGTACAACATAGAGTCATAAGAATAGAAGATCTGGAATTGTTATTACATAGAGATGCAGGTACAGTAGTTACAAAAACAGACATGTCAGGTAAGGTGACAGGTCCTCTTTAGCTTATGTTATGGTGGTACCAGCTATGGTATAATTTAGGAATCACCTGTTACTATATTATGCAGACATATACAATGGTGCTTGAAAGTTTGTGAAGCCTTCAGAAATTTCTATATTGTCGCATAAACTTGACCTAAAACTACATCAGATTTTCACTTACTTCATAAATATAGATAAAGATAACCAAATCAAAGAAATTAGCAAAAAATATTATATACTCCCTACAAATGACATATCGTTTTAAATACCAGAAAAATACATACAACACAATTTTATTGATATATGTAAGGATTAAGGGTACTTGCAGTACTTTTAATCTGGCAGTCTCTCGCCGTGCTGCCGCCGGAACTCCGCCCCCATTGTAGTCAATAGGGACGGAGCGGCAGTCTGGGGGCACACGTGAACTAGCGGCAGGACGGATCCGACAGGCTGTTTACCCGCAGGTAGTGTGAAAATAGCCTTAATCTGCAAAAATGGCCATCACAATAATTAAAATTATTAAAGCCAACAAAAAGTGATTGATAGCATTACAATCCCAATAGAAATCAAGAACTATCAATCATGTGAACAGGGCTCGCTATATATCTCCAACTCTCAAGGGCTGCAATATAAGGTTCTCATACACATCATAATAACTAAAATATAAAAACCTAACCAATCAGATATTAATTCATAAATTGCAAGTGCAATTGTAGAGCAGACCAATAAGTCAGAATAGTAAAGTGCATGAAAAACATCAGGGTTTAAGAATCAACAAAGGTCAAAACCTGAAAAGAATATACAGACCCATAATAGAGAGACAAGGAGGAGCAAGTAGCAACCACACCACAAAGTTACCCTGGGTGACTTTTTTGTCTGCTCTACAATTGCACTTTATGATTTATGAATTAATACCTGCTTTGATTAGGTTTTTATATTCATATTTATTATGATACATATGAGAATCTTATATTGAAACCCTTGAGAGTTGTAGATATATAGAGAACCATGTTCACATGATTGATGGTTCTTGATTTCTACTGGGACTGTTAGGCTGGGAACACACCTAAGCGTTTCTGAATCGCGCGTATGACGCGCGTTTTACGTGCGTTTTTGGATGCGCGTTTTTGCAACTAAGAAACGCGCATCATACGCGCGATTTACTGATTCACCCCTTTTTCAGCATGGCCCATAGGCGCGTTAAAACGCCCCAAAGAAGCTCATGCTGAAGCGACAGCGTTTGGCGTTTTTCAAACGCGCTGTAAAACGCCCAAATGTGAACCATGCCCATAGGGAAGCATGGCTTTTCACATGTTGTGCGTTTTACAGCGCGTTTGAACGCGCTGTAAAACACTTAGGTGTGTACCTAGGGTAAATGCTACCAACCACTTTCTTGGTATTTTAAAGGTTTTAATTATGGTGATGGACATTTTATACATTCATCCTTATATGTATCAATAAAGTTGTCTTAGATATATTTTTCTGGTATTGTCTGTGTTATTTGGAACTATATGTCATTTGTAGGGAGTATGGATTTCTTTGGATATATGTTTCATAATGTGGTGATATGGAGGTATATTTTTGGTTGGTTCTTAGTGAAAAATATTAGACCTGGTCATTTATTCATCGACACAATATCACATGCCTGTGAGTGTTAAAATGATGGTGAACCTTTGCTTTCTGCATCTGGTATGGTCCCTTTGTGTAGCAATAACGGCCACTAAAAGTTTCCAGTAATTGTTGATTTGTCCTACACATTGGATTGGAGGGATTTTATCCAATTCCTCCATATAAAACAGCTTCACCTCTGTTATATTGGTGGGTTTCCCCCCATGAACTGCTCACTTTAGGTCCTTTCACAAGATTTCTATTGGATTGAAGTCAGAACTTTGACTTTGCCATTCCAAATCTTTGGCTTTGTTCAAATTGTTAATGCACTGGATGATGATATTATAAAAAAGCTGTTTTGTCAGAGTAGTATGGTAGTATAACACCCAATTTCTTTCCCTTCAAAAAGAGTGGGAGAGAGGTCACCAGGGCTGTAAAGTTGGAGTCAGACTCCAGATTAAAAAGAATATCATCTGTGATTATGTCATTAATTTATAAATTAGAAAAGTTTAGAAATGTCAATCATAAATATATTCATTTTCTATGAATCTAAGGCCCTTATTTATCAAAACTAATGATAAGCAACATGTTCTAGTGGTGATAGATAATCAGTTCTCACCTCTCCTGTATTCTCCCCTGTCCTTATACTATAAAACAGGGATAAGCAAGGTGTTCTAGTGATGATAATCAGTTCTCACATCTCCGGTGTCCTCTACTGTCCCTTATACTATAAACAGTGATAAGCTGGGTGTTCTAGTGGTGATAGAGAATCAGTTCTCACCTTTCCTGTATTCTCCCCTGTCCCTTATACTATAAACAGTGATAAGCAGGGTGTTCTAGTGGTGATAATCAGTTCTCACATCTCCGGTGTCCTCTACTGTCCCTTATACTATAAACAGTGATAAGCTGGGTGTTCTAGTGGTGATAGATAGATATATATAGATAGAATATTAGTTCACACCTCTCCTGTCCCTTACACTATAAACAGTAATAAGCAGGGTGTTCTAGTGGTGATAGATAATCAGTTATCCCCTCTGCTGTCCCTTATACTATAAACAGGGATACGCAGGGTGTTCTGGTGATGATAATCAGTTCTCTTCTCTCCTGTATTCTCTCCTGTCCTTATATTATAAACAGTGATAAGCAGGGTGTTCTGTTGATGATAATCAGTTCTCACCTCTCCTGTATTCTCCCCTGTGCCCTATACTATAAGCAGGGATAAGCAGGGTGTTCTAGTGATGATAATCAGTTCTCACCTCTCCTGTGTTCTCTACTGTCCCTTATACTATAAACAGTGATAAGCTGGGTGTTCTAGTGGTGATAGATAGATATAGATAGAATATTAGTTCACACCTCTACTGTCCCTTCCACTATAAACAGTAATAAGCAGGGTGTTCTAGTGGTGATAGATAATCAGTTATCCCCTCTGCTGTCCCTTATACTATAAACAGGGATACGCAGGGTGTTCTGGTGATGATAATCAGTTCTCTTCTCTCCTGTGTTCTCTCCTGTCCTTATACTATAAACAGTGATAAGCAGGGTGTTCTAGTGGCGATAGATAATCAGTTCTCACCTCTCCTGTGTTCTCTTCTGTCCTTATATTATAAACAGTGATAAGCAGGGTGCTCTAGTGGTGATAGATAATCAGTTCTCACTTCTCCTGTGTTCTCTCCTGTCCTTATACTATAAACAGTGATAAGCAGGGTGTTCTGTTGATGATAATCAGTTCTCACCTCTCCTGTGTTCTCCCCTGTCCTTCTACTATAAACAGTGATAAGCAGGGTGCTCTAGTGGTGATAATCAGTTCTCACCTCTCTGGTGTTCTCTACTGTCCTTATACTATAAACAGTGATAAGCAGGGAATTCTAGTGGTAATAGATGACCAGTTCTCACCTCTCCTGTGTTCTCTCCTGTCCTTATACTATAAACAGTGATAAGCAGGGTGTTCTAGTGGTGATAGATAATCAGTTCTCACCTCTCCTGTGTTCTCTTCTGTCCTTATACTATAAACAGTGATAAGCTGGGTGTTCTAGTGGTGATAATCAGTTCTCACCTCTCCTGTGTTCTCCCCTGTCCCTTATACTATAAACAGTGAAAAGCAGGGTGTTCTAGTGGTGATAGATGATCAGTTCTCACCTCTCCTGTGTTCTTTCCTGTCCTTATACTACAAACAGTGATAAGCAGGGTGTTCTAGTGATGATAGATAATCAGTTCTCACCTCTCCTGTGTTCTCTTCTGTCCTTATACTATAAACAGGGATAAGCAAGGTGTTCTAGTGGTGATAGATAATCAGTTCTCTCCTGTGTTTTTTCCTGTCCTTATCCTATAAACAGGGATACGCAGGGTGTTCTAGTGGTGATAGATAATCAGTTCTCACCTCTCCTGTGTTCTCTTCTGTCCTTATACTATAAACAGTGATAAGCTGGGTGTTCTAGTGGTGATAATCAGTTCTCACCTCTCCTGTGTTCTCCCCTGTCCCTTATACTATAAACAGTGATAAGCAGGGTGTTCTAGTGGTGATAGAGAATCAGTTCTCACCTCTCCTTTATTCTCTCCTGTCCTTATACTACAAACAGTGATAAGCAGGGTGTTCTAGTGGTGATAATCAGTTCTCACCTCTCCGGTGTCCTCTCCTGTCCTTCTACTATAAACAGTAATAGGCAGGGTGTTCTAGTAGTGATAATCAGTTCTCACCTCTCCTGTCCTTATACTATAAACAGTGATAAGCAGGGTGTTCTAGTGGTGATAATCAGTTCTTACCTCTCCTGTGTTCTCTCCTGTCCTTATACTATAAACAGTGATAAGCAGGGTGTTCTAGTGATGATAGATAATCAGTTCTCACCTCTCCTGTGTTCTCTTCTGTCCTTATACTATAAACAGTGATAAGCAGGGTGATCTAGTGGTGATAGAAAATCAGTTCTCACTTCTCCTGTGTTCTCTCCTGTCCTTATACTATAAACAGTGATAAGCAGGGTGTTCTAGTGGTGATAGAAAAGCAGTTCTCACTTCTCCTGTGTTCTCTTCTGTCCTTATACTATAAACAGTGATAAGCAGGGTGTTCTAGTGGTGATAGATAATCAGCTCTCACCTCTCCTGTGCCTTATACTATAAACAGTGATAAGCAGGGTGTTCTAGTGGTGATAGATAATCAGTTCTCACCTCTCCTGTGCCTTATACTATAAACAGTGATAAGCAGGGTGTTCTGGTGGTGATAGATAATCAGTCCTCATCTCTTCTGTGTTCTCTTCTGTCCTTATACTATAAACAGTGATAAGCAGGATGTCCTAGTGGTGATAGATAATCAGCTCTCACCTCTCCTGTCCTTATACTATAAACAGTGATAAGCAGGGTGCTCTAGTGGTGATAGATGATCAGTTCACCCTTCTGCTGTCCCTTATACTATAAACAGGGATAAGCAGGGTGTTCTAGTGGTGATAGATAATCAGTTCTCACTTCTCCTGTGCCTGATACTAGGTATCTTCATGCTGCTTAAGGTCCTTAGTTACAGCGCCTGAAACTGTGCTGCACATGGTCAGTAGTAAGTTCATCCTCTAAAGGTCAGAGGAGGAGGTTCACCACTGGTTATACCTGCAGTCTGCTCAGAACTGCTAGAAAGAACAGGAAGACTCCCAAGGTCCCAGCCACCAGAGAGGCCGGCGCTTTTTCCTATAGTGTGAGAGCACCGCTACTGGATTACAGGGTGGTCATAACCATGGAAACGAGCAGTGTGTAATGTGATGGAAAAATGAATCAAGCCAACAAAGGAAGTAATATGGACAATCACAATACATTACAACACATTACATTAATGACTGCAGTGAAGCAGAGGATCATGCCCATGCCAGAGAGGAAGGAGACACATAGGAGCCAGTGCTCAGAACCAGAGCAGTGGATAGCGGGTAAGTTTGATTCTTTCCATAGTGGAGGCAGGCTGTGGTTGCAGCTACAGCCCAGGAGGAGCAAGTGGAGGATGAGAGTGGTAGTTACCCTAGCAAGGATGGTTGTACACGCTGATCACAGTAGCAGTCCTCACACTGATGCCCTCTGGAGCAGTGCAGTGATAGGAGGGTGCATCCTTTATTCCCTCAGGGCAAACTCCGGTGTTAGGGCTCCTGCCTGGTGGTTGTTGGTGTGCCTTTGGTGTTAAGTATTTTGGCAGGGTGCAAGACAGGAGTATGGATGCAGGTGCAATGGCCAGTGAATGGTGATGAGTCAGTGACCAGGCCAGTTGGTGCAAGTAAATAGGTCTCTCTTAACTAAAGTGCAGAATAGGAGTAGTAGTACATTCAGCAATATTAAGGTAAATTTCTAACAGCAGTTCACAGTGCAATTATTTCCCAATGTGTAGATAAATAAAAGCAATAATGGGAGTTGTAGTACACCTTCTCTCTTCTTTCTAAATTCTCTTGGCAAAACCTTAGGCACCCAATTGAGGTTTTTGGTATAGATTCAGTAATTCTCAGCTGAGGAGTAGACATTTAAAATACGGCTGGCCAAACCGCTTCAAAGTATGGAAGGATGTGTTAGCAATGTTCCCTCGCACAGCAGCAAAAACTCTCTCGGCCATAAACATATATAATACCTTGCTGTCTGACTCCAGTGCACAGCCTTATAGATTCTGGACATGATAGTTACCTTTCTCTCTCTCTGGAGCACTTTTTGTAGTAGAATAGCTTGCTTGAGTAGTTATAGTCTCATAGATTATGGTTCTCTGAATCACGGGCCTACCTCTGAGGAGCTCACATAACATAGATCCTCTCTTTAGCGCAGCTGGACTGGAACTCCCTCTAACCAGGGTTGGACCCAGATGCATCTCCTGACAATCCAAAGAGGGCTAAATTGAAGTGTTTCACCCTGACCTATCTATACAAGACTACTGAGTAGACAAATACAGTAAATATTATTTTTTTACTTGACCAGATAACAATATAACAATTCACTCTTTGCAGTTACCCTGTTCTGGGGTATTGCACGGGCACCTGTGAAAAAGTTATTTATTCCCAAGACAACCCTTTCATGGCAAGCACTGATTATAGCAGATCTACTTTCTGTATGTTTATTCTCATTTCGGTTTTTCTAACTTTTCCTGAGGACAAATTCATAGATTTCTTACAATTATTAAGTGTATAACAGTGTTTTCCAGTTATTATATATGTTTATGTACTTTTCGGAAATTGTATTTCAATAAATATGGTTTAAGGTCCAAGTAGTCTGATTACTTATATGATAGTAAGGCTACTTTCACACTAGCGTTTTTCCTGGATCTGGCAGGGTTCAGCAAAAAAGCTTCCGTTACTGACAATACAACCATCTGCATCTATTATGAACGGATCCGGTTGTATTATCTTTAACATATGCAATACGGATCCGCCATGAACTCCACTGAAAGTCAATAGGGGGACAGATCCGTTTTCTATTGTGTCAGATTGTGTCAGAGAAAATGGATCCGTCCCCATTGATTTGCATTGTGGGTCATGACTGATCCGTTTTGCTTCCGCATCCCCAGGACGGAAAGCAAACTGCAGCATGCTGCGGTTTTCTCTCCGGTATAAGAATGGAACGGAATGCATTTTGGAGCATTCTGTTCTGTTCAGTTATGGTTTGTCCCCATTGACAATAAATGGGGACTAAACAGAAACTTTTTTTCCGGTATTGAGACCCTATGACAGATCTCAATACCGGAAAACATTAACGCTACTGTGAAAGTAGCCTTAGAAAGAGCTGGATGTTATAATTTTACTACAGTCAGAGCTGGAGTTGTAGTGTGATAAAATTCAGGAGTCATAGTCAGAACTTTGCTTGCCAACTCCACAGCCCTGGAGCTCACCCCAGAAATGTGATGTCTTGTGGCCCCTGACAGACTTGGATGTGACTCTTACTCTTGGTCACAATACATTTATTATTATTATTAATAATTATTATTTCTGTTTTGTAAAATGTTGCAGGTAATCCTATGGGGAAAATAGATTCAGCATATGTTTACAACATGTATGAAGACTACAGAGATGTTGGTACTAACTACCATATTTAGTGTTTTAGTTATTGGGCAATAGAGCCTTTAATCTAATCCACGTTTCTTCACCAGGACTAAAAAAAAGCAATGACAATAGAAAAGAACCGCAAACAGTAAAGTTCAAGGAAAGAAACATGAAGATGGACATTTGTAATTTTCTTCTTTCTCGGTACCTAAACCATTGCTCAAGTGAAGCATGTTAAAGTTCTTTGTTCCCACCCACTCATGAGGTCAGATTGCTGAACAAGCTCATTCCTCGCACAAGGAGAACAATATTTCATTTGTGTAACAGCTGGAGAATTTATGAAAGGGGAAGTACATTCTAGAAATCCTGGCAAAGAGAAAAATAAAATCTGTGCGCTTCATATAGCCTCATTCACATTACACTCAAAGTCCATCTATACTAAAACCTAATCTAAGGGAGACAACAAAACCTCGGTATTGTGCTTTATTGCTGTGACCACGATACATGTTTTTATTATTATAATTGTCCTAGGTGACCAGTAAACTATTTTTAAAAATGCAGAGGAAAAAATTGCAGATTATTACCCTGTGTAAAGTCGGCCTAATGGTGAAATAATGTGAGAACCTGCGCAATCATGTATGTGACATGTGATATGCCGTAAATGTCTGATCAGTTGGGGTCCAACCACTGTGACCTCGGCCAATATAGAGAACAGGGTTATCCACCCGGTATAAAGATGACTGTGCCAGTTCATAGAATGCTGCCTCAGGTAACATAGTTACAGGGGCTGAAAAACCACCAGGTCCATCAGGTCCATCAGATCAATTATACAACATGAATTGTTAGATTAATTATAACCACCAATGCCATTTGCTACTAGATGAGCATCTGACATGGAATCTGCGCCTCTCCAATGTTATATAAAATATAAACCTTATGAAATAATGCACTGCTTTCTTCTATGAATCTACCAATGTTCTTTCAATGATAGAATAGTGGTCCTTCTATTGTGTGGACAGCACATCAACACTAGCATGTTTATGGAAATCATACATTCAACCAGCCATATGTAATGTTGGCCTCAGTCCTACAAATGCCTGTCATTTCTCATTCTTGATTCAGCTCTTGCCCCAGAACAGTAAGGGGCAATAAAGGAATGGTGAGGTTACAAGCATCCAGAGAAAGCAGCTTGCCGACTGACTGCTATCAGTTACAGATTTTACTATACAGATCTTATAAAGTACCTAAAATATACTAGAAGATGTTCTTTGCAAGGAGTAATGTATCTAGACCCATGAGGAGATAGATTTGAAGATCAGTCAATTTGCCTTGTCTTTATAGTAACATTTCAGCTTTAGCACACCGCCATCATACTGCCTAAAATTACAATTGCTGTGAGATCCAGAATACAGCAAAGCTGTAGGATTTTGGGTAAACCAATGATGGACTATCATCCAACAATCAGGGAAATTTTAGAGTTGTAACATTATTCATAAACACAAAATGAACCAAAAAATAACAGTAAATTAATTAATCCACAAAGCCCTTCACACCATCGTAGTAACGTATTATAAAGTGTCAAAGTAGAAGTTCAAAATTATTCTTATATTGCAGTGCATCTAAATAAAAGTTCTACACTGAGCACTCAAAAAGATCAATGGATGCTTTGGACTCAGCACAATGGCCCTGCATTTTTTAAGCATTCTTTGCTCAAGAACAAGAAAGTTGCAATTGGTTTTTAGGGGTCAGGAAAAACCCTCTTAAAGGTGTTATCCAGTTCTTACTCTTACTTGCGTCATCCTTGCCACGACACTCCAGATAAGGTCCTTACTTTTGTCATGTGGCAGTGCCTGGTATCGTGGCACGGTCCTATTCAATGGAATTTGCTGAATCTGTAGTAAACTGTAATACCAGTCAGTGCCACGACAAAAGTACAGAGCTGTGCCTGGCCAACACTGACTGTTACATTTCATGTTTCAAGGTACAGTTCAGCATTGCATGTAGGATCACAGTGTTGAATCTGCATGAGTGGGAGCTGCTATACCCCAACTAAGAGAGAAGCTCCCAAACAAGGGACCTGTCTATGACTTCCATATGACCTAATAGGGAATATAGACAGTGGTTATCCAGTTGTTGCCTCCATGTTTATTACATATAATAGTTAAAGGGGTTTTCAAACTCTTTCTACCTGATGACCTATCCTCTGATAAGATATTGTTGACCTATCCTGAGGACAGGTCATTAACATTAAACACCCAGGCAACCACCGACTGCCCATAAACGTGTGTGCGATGATTCTTTATCTCTGCATGGACATTTTAAAACATCCATGCTGAGATCGCGGCTGTACAGTAATTGTGCAGTGAGTGACAGCAGGACTCCCCATAGAGAAAGCAGGGACATTTTTTACTGTCCCTGCTTTCACCTTCAATCTATACACAGTGCTCAACGAGTGTATATGCCGCTTCCTGCTACGGTCCCAGAGGTCATGTGAGTCTGCAAGAGCTGCTGGGTCTTGGCAGACCCAGATCAGCTCTGCAGAGAGGTTCTACAGAGAGGTGTACAACCTCACTGGACGCTGTATTCCTCCTGTAAGTGGCTACTATGTCAGCCCTAGTTACAGGAGAAATCAGCAATAATTTAAAGTGGGGCAAAGTAAAATGGGGGGGGGGGGGAGTTGTATAAAAATAAATAAAGACAAAATAAAATAAATAAATAAAAAGATTTTTAAAAATTCAACAGAATGCCGAACCTCAGCTTTTAGCCCAGTGCCCAGCAACCTTGACTCATCGATTCATAGATCCCATATATCAAATTTACCATTCTGGAAAGGTACAATCAAGAAGAAGGACCGACACTCAGTGAAGGACCGACAGTGAAACATCACTGATATGTGGCAATAAATCTACAAAATTCATCTGCAAGTGAGTGTCGGTCCTTCTTCTTGATTGTATCTTCATGTGGATGCCGACCGCGGACACGCGCACCACAACTTAACCGGAGTGCCGACAGTGTTACTTCACCATTCTGAAAAGGTGACATAATAAACTAAATTTTGTTGCATGTTGTGTTATTAACAAAAAAAATTCCCCATGTTTTACATTTTCTGATTATAAAAACAAAAAATACTGAAGTTAAAATAACACAAAAAAAGCCCAATATATAACTGGAATATGTGCCAATAACATTTACATCTCTGAACGGAAAAAAGTTATGACTTTCAAAGACGCATGTACTAAAAAAAAAAAAGGAAAATGCGCCTGGTCAGAAAGGGGGGCCCCAGTCTGAAGTGGTTAAAATTGAGTATCACTGCTTTGTAAGTTCATGATATTTCATGGCTTTGGACATGAGCATGGGGGGGGGGGGGCTGATGGGGAGTCCTGCCGGTGGGGAGCCCTGTGATAAGCTGTTATTGTAACAAGAGTAGCGGTGTAATTGTATGAGCTTCCTGCAGGGAAGGGAATGATACAGTGCCCATTTAACGGGCACCCCAGAGAGCCGTTCTGGATACTGCTCTCAGCCCTCACTAATAGAGGGGAAAACGCCCTATACACAAGCCTTTCCATTAAATGTAGAGTGCAAGAGAAACATGAAAAATATATTCTACATAGGATCTCAAAGTGAGCAGAAATTCTCGTATTTTCACATACGCTTTGCTTTACATTAAAATGAGTTGTTCTATTAAATATTCACATAATGTGCAGATGAAGTGAACGTTCTTATGAACCATTGGACAGAAAACATAAGGCACATGATTTTCCAGTATTGCAAGGGATGTAGCACCCTCTTCCTGCAAGAAGTAGTAATCACCGACAAAGTGCACAGTCTAAGGGTATGTTCACACATCTCATGATTTACAAGAGGATCCGCAGCAGAAATCTGGGACTAAGGCCTCTTGCACACGAACGTTTTTTTTTGCGAGTGTACGGGCCGTTTTTTTGTGTTCCGTATATGGTCTGTATACTGAACTACTCATTTCAATGTCCTATTATTTTCCGCAAATCACGTTCCGTGGCTCCATTCAAGTCAATGGGGCTGTAAAAAAAACGTAACGGATACAGAATGCATCCGTATGTCTTCCGTATCCGTTCCGTCTTTCGCGGAACCATCTATTGAAAATTTTCTGACCAGCCCGATTTTTCAATGTAATTACTGTATACTGTATATGCCATGCTTCCGTTTCCGATCCACAAAAAACGGATCACATATGGAAACCATAAGAAAACGGAACGGAGCGGAAACGGAAACAACGGAAAAACAACAGATCACAAAAACGGAACAACAGATCTGTGAAAAACGGACCGCAAAACCATACATTCGTGTGCAATAAGCCTAACACTCGGATTTCAGTAGTGGGTGTGCTATAGATGTGATCTACAAATATTGCATGCAGCAAAAGCATAAAATCCACAAAAATTCTACATGTGAACAGAATCCAGAGGTGCAAAACAAGCCCACATTTTCAAACAGGGAGACACGGTGGAGGAGAGAAAAGCGTGATGTGGCTTTTTGGGGTCCATCCCTTACCTTCAGTCACTGGCGGATCCAGAGCCTGGTCTCGGGAGGGGCACTTTGGGCGATTGATACGCCCCAGCTCCCATCACTACAGAAACACAGCCCCACTTACCTCTTCCATCCAGTGACGTCTCCTGTGATGTAGATGTTCTCTTTCCTCATCTTCTCCTTTCAGACCTTCAGACCAGACCGTCAGGTTTCGTCTCTGCAGTTTGACAACAAAATAAATCTCAGTTACTACTTTTCCATCATCCTCCCATATTCTGGACAAATTATCCTACTACCCCCATATAAAATACATCAGTAATGTCCCCATAGTGCCCCCAGAGTCTCCTCTCTCCCCCATCCCCCCCAATCATGTGCAGGCTCCTTCCCCCAAAATCATGTGCAGGCTCCTTCCCCCAAAATCATGTGCAGGCTCCTTCCCCTCCCCCAAAAAAATCATGTGCAGGCTCCTTCCCCTCCCCCTCCCCTCCCCCAAAATCATGTGCAGGCTCCTTCTCCCAACCCCCACCAAAATCATGTGCAGGCTCCTTCCCCTCCCCCAAAATCATGTGCAGGCTCCTTCCCCTCCCCCAAAAAAATCATGTGCAGGCTCCTTCCCCTCCCCCAAAATCATGTCAGGCTCCTTCCACTTCCCCCAAAATCATGTGCAGGCTCCTTCCCCCTCCCCCAAAAAAAATCATGTGCAGGCTCCTTCCCCCTCCCCCAAAATCATGTGCAGGCTCCTTCCCCCTCCCCCAAAAAATCATGTGCAGGCTCCTTCCCCTCCCCCAAAATCATGTGCAGGCTCCTTTCCCCCCTCCCTCCCTACTTACCTCCTTGCAGCGCTGGATGCAGGCCTCTTCCGGCCTGTGTCCCGTTCTATCCTCTGCTCAGGCGGCGCGATGACGTCATCGCGCCGCCTGAACCGCTCTGATAGGCTGTCGGCACGAGGCCGGCAGCCTATCAGAGGAGCAGGGGAGGGAGACGCCTCTCCCTCCCCTGCCGCACTGCACAGCGATCTGTATCGCGGTCCAGAGGACGGCGACACAGATCGCTATGGAGATGAAAGCTTCCACAGTGGAAGCGTTCATCTCCTGTCACTGCCGCCGGTGCTGCCACAATATCGGGGGGGGCAATTGCCCCGTTGCCCCCCCCCTGGATCCGCCACTGCCTTCAGTAGACCCCAAAAAGTGACATCTGCACGTAATAAGGCTTGATTCACCAACATTATGTCTCCCTGTGGATTACCTCTTTGAAAACTTGGACTTCTCTTGCACCTTTGGATTATGTTCACATGTGGAGTTATTCCTATGCAGATGTTTTGCATTTGCTATATAGGATATGTAAAAAGGATTTCATAAAGAAGTGAAGCATCATGTTGCACTCTCTATGGATTATATGGACATGAGTTTGGGAGCCTCCTGAACTATGACACATTAAGGTAATCTACTGGCTGTTGGTTTGATTTTTTTGCTCTGCAGATAATAGGGCTAATAATCCATGTAGGACTAACAGGGGCGGAATGCCATAGACCCTACTAGGACATTTCCTGGTGGGCTAATGCCCAGTGGGCCTCCCGGGCCCTCCTTATGGCCACTGTCCAGGTACATAACAATCTGATCCTCTCAGCGTTAATAATGCTAGGACCAACACGCACTTATGTACAGGTGCCCTTCTGAATTCAATTGTATTACCGTCCTCAGCATGGTGACCGGGCAGTATTGTAGGCTGAAGTCTGGTATTTGGTTTTACTGGGACGGTATTTTGTGCTGCACTATGGTCCCGCCTAATTATGTTGTCCCTGCCTACTTGTGTTTCCCAACCTTCTGTCAGTTTAGACTCGCCTACAACATGGGGACACTTTTAGTTGTTTTTTTTTCAGGGCCACTTTAAGTATACAGTATTGTATTTCTTCTTTTTTAATGTACAGAATCTGTGACAGTCTAGTACGCATTGCTGAAGAGAACTCTGACGAGATGCAACTGGAGCCTTCAGCAATGGATTCTCCATAGGCTGGGAGCACAGGTTTTCCGCAGCTGCAAACCCAAAATGATCTCCCTCCCTGGGATACCTGGCATGTTGAACACACACACCCTTTCAGACCCACTCCTACATATCTTAGGAGACATGGTGGCACAGCAGGATACTTGTGCCCAGGCAGACTCCAGGGTCTTAGAGTACTTAAACAGGAGCAGCACAGAGGGTCGAGGGGTGGCAGTCTTATAAAATGGCAGGCATCAGGGTGACATGTGCAGCATAGTGGCTCAGTGGAATCCAACCAAGGACAACATGCTGCAGAATATGTCAGTTCTATACAAGTGAGTAAAATAAGTAAATACAATGACACCAACGGGGCCAGTATGCATATTTACTTCAGGGTGTCAATGAGCTGTTCATCCGGAGAAATGCAGCATCACATGTTCTCATCCTAAATTGTGAAGCAAGGAACCAGCAGCTAGTGAAAGGTAGGCACTGACATGTGGCAGAAGTTATGGAAGTGTTCAGGGTACAGGTCAGGGTAGAAGGTATGGAGGTGGCCAATCCTGCCCCTTTGAAAACAATGGGATGAACCCAAAAAAACTCCTTCTCTTTGGTTCTTCTTCCAACATCTATGCACAGTATGCATCCAGGGCCGGCGCGTCCTATAGGCGGACTAGGCAGCCGCGTAGGGTGCCCCTTGGGAATGGGCGCTGCCAGGAGCGCTGGCCCCCCTCATGCTGCAGCCGCCAGAGCGCTCTATATAGAGCCTTGCAGTATACGGGCACTTTAATACCCGTTTACTACCAATCTGTTATGTTCCTTTAAGTGTTTCATATAATTGCCTGCAGCAATGTGAAGGTCGTCATGTAGGTGTTAGACCACTAGGGGAACTGGTGAGCAGGGATATATATAGCTAGGCCAAGGCAGGCTAGTGTTAGTGCAGACCCTGGAGTCTGTGAAGGCCACATGTCACAGGCCTAAGCAAGTCAGCAGAAGTCAAGCAGAGGCAATCCCTAGAGCAAGAGGTACTAAATGTCAAGAGGAGGTACACTGTCAACTGGAGATTCAAGGATATAAGCCAGAAGTAGGGCATTGGGGCCTTGAAGCATCAATTCCAGTCAGGACAAGTCAGGAAGAAAGTAAGGTTCACCTGCAATTCTAAGTCCTGTTATTTTACCCTCTGTTTCACCTTGCTGGATGTAAGCCTGCTGTAACTGCGACTGTACAAAAGTCTATTTTCTGCAACAAGAACTGTGTTAAGAGGTTGCCTGCTGTATTTTCCACTGTTTCAGTAAAGTTGGAATTCTGTTTTCAAGTTACAAGTCTGCACCTCTGTTATTCCTACTATAAATACGGTGTGCCACCGTTTACTGGCACTGGCGTCACGACACATCAGGGACTTAGCCATAGGCACGTTAAACTACAACACCAAGGGCACCTCACATTCCACCTGGCTGTGTCCCTCAAGAACCCAGAGAGTGCCCCAGAGGAACAGCGTGCCGGCCTCTCCATCACTGGCATTCCCCAGGTTAGTTCCACACATTGCCCTGACTTGGGGATGCTACATTTTGGCGTCACGAACAGGATACGCACGTTTTACGGACTGTGAGCAAAAGCGTGAACTTTGTGCCTTAACCAGTTTGCCAAGTGACAAAACGCCTGTTTATTTGAAGTAAACTTTGCGGACCTAAAACGTACAGAAAAGTGTCCCAAAAGCCTCCAGAAAGCGCTGTGCAGTGTTGCGCTATCAAGAGGAAGAAAATCGCCACTTCAAAGTGCATTTTTGTGGACTTTTATGCTGTTTTACTACCGCTGCTTGCTGTCATTGAATTGATGCATCATGGCGCCCAAGATGGCCGCCTGAACTGTGGACTTATCTACTGCGCCATCACTACTCATTGCTGGCGGGAAAACTTAGCGCCAAACTCTGCAGCGTCACCACTTTATTCAAATTTCCCAAGCTGGACTCCACCTACCTTGGACTTGGAAGAACGCAGACGCTGTTCCCCGTCGGAGCAAGTCCGAGCTCCGCCCCTCCAGCCCGACGTCCTCGCGGGAAGGGACGCTGCGCAAGGGATTCCCGAAGACGTCCTTCCGGATCTCGCGAGATTTGGACCGCCTGCACCGGAGTAAGTACAAACTCCTGGGAGAAATAATTCTACACCGGAGAGGGTCGCCTGGTTAGTAAGGCCCAAAAGGGGATACCGGACTCTGTCCATCGATCGCTCACCGGCCAGTAACCCCGCCAGCGCGACATCGGACCTGTCGCTACCTCTTAAAGGGACCGCTCAACCAATTAATCTGCATCATGTCGGACTCAGAAGTAGCCGAGCAGCCTGCCCCCAGGGAGCCAGTGGCCACCAACGGTATGGCGCCTGCCAACATGATGCCGCTGACGATGCCATACTACTTTGGGGCTCCATGGTTTCCCCGTTATGCCGGGGAGGCTCATAATTTAAAAGACTTCCAAGACAAAATCCTGGCTCTGTTCGGCTCTATCCTATTAACCCGGAGCAGCAAATGGAAGATTCTGTTAGCTCAGTTGGAAGGAGCGGCCCGTCGAGAAGTCATGTCCTGGCCCAGTTCTGAGAGGAGTACCATAGAGCAGATCTTTGACCGCCTCAGCACTACCTTTGAAGTCAGGACGGTGTCTGAAATAAAGATGCGCTTCTTCAGTAAGAAACAAAAGCCTGGTGAGTCACTCCGTGATTTTGCTTTATCCCTCCAAGAGGCCTGGAGGGCCGTCATTCATATAGACCCTAGAGAGGTTGACACCCAGGATCAAACTCTGAGAGAGCAATTTATTGCGGGTGTGAATAGCGAATCTTTAAAAACACAATTGAAAATGTTGTCGGCTCAGCACCCTAACAGTATTTTCCTGGACTTTAAAGAACTGGCCATCAGTATTCTGGGACAACATCTACCAACGGAACCAGTGGCCCATCCCGAGCCTCCTGTCCGTAATCCTAAGCTGACGGATACCAGCCTGCCAGGGAGCCAGCCAAGCCGCCCAGACTCCAGTTCCTGATACAGTAGCTGCTCTGATGGAACAGGTCAATTACCTCACTAAGAGCCTGGAAAAAGTCTGCAGGAAACTGGAAGAGTGGGAGAAACCCTTAATGCTGGAAGATGAACTCCTTTTGCCTCAAAAGCCTGGCCCCCCTGCGTATCAAGAAGTTTATCCCAGAGATCCTGGAAGACGTTCAAGTGACCGGTTTAGGAACCGCAAGCGGCCTTCCTGTAATTACTGCAAGAAGTTGGGTCATACTGAATCTACTTGCTGGCAGTTAAGCGGGTCACCCTCGAGGCTGAGGACCGCCCCTCGGGAGGTAGAACAACAGGTCCAAGGGATCCAAACTGGATGCCCCGTTATGTGGGGTCCCGTCCCAAAATAAACGTCCGGATCAATGGAGTGCCTTTTGAAGCGCTGCTGGACACTGGATCTCAAGTCACCACTATTCAGCAGTCCACCTTTAATCAGTTCTGGAGTTCCAGCCTGCTTACCCAGCCACCTGAGTCCTGGTTGGAGATAATTGCAAGCAATGGTAAGCCCATAAAAGTCCATGGATACTGGGAACCCACGCTCCAGGTGGGTGAAGCCACGTTACCACAGCAAGGAGTGATCGTGGTACAAACCGGGGATAAAGGGGGTCACCCTGTGATTGTTGGGACTAATGTTTTCAAAAATTGCTACCCTGAGGTACTTGAAGCTCTCCATCAGTCCCTGCCTGCAGCTTCCTCTGCCTCCAAGAAGGTCCTTCAAAAGACTATTAGCGTACTGTGTGCTCAGCAGAGGTTTGCAAATGAAAAAGGAGAGATCTGCACCGCCAGGATCCGTGATAATAGATCAGTGACTCTACCTCCAAACTCCCAAACCCTCCTGTGGTGCCGTGCTGTCCTGGGAGTCCAGGGCCAAGACTATCCGGCCCTGGTGGAACCTGTCCAGATGGAGAACTACCCATATGTGAGAGCTGCCAAGTGCCTGGCGACCGTCTCCCAAGGTAAAGTACCTGTCCGTCTGATTAACCTCAGCGATCATCCTGCTGTGCTTACTAAGCACTGTCCTGTTGCCCAGCTTTCCCAGGTATCCTTCCAGGATGTCATCCGCCTGCCTGTCACCGAGAGCCATCAGCTGCCACTCGAGGACCTCTTCCTGCGGACGACTCTCCAGTGCCCTGGTGGAAGGAACTCCATGTCGGGGACGAAGCTACCCCGCAACATCAACTAGAGGGACTCCTGAACCTAGTAAAGCAACACCATCAAGCCTTCAGTAAGCATGCAACGGACTATGGAGAGGTCAGTGTCATCAACACACCATACCCACTGGCTCTCATCCTCCCATTAAAGAGAGGTATAGACCCATACCACCAACTTCATACCAAACTGTTAAAGAGATGATCCAAGAAATGAAAGACTCAAGCGTAATCCGGGACAGTCGTAGTCCCTGGGCTGCCCCCTGGTTTTAGTAAAAAGAAAGATGGTGGCATCCGGTTTTGTGTAGACTATAGAAAGATAAATCAGATCACTCACAAAGATGCTTACCCATTGCCACGTATTGAGGAGTCTCTAACTGCTCTAGGCTCCTCCGCCTATTTCTCCACCTTAGATTTAACCAGCGGATATTGGCAAGTGCCCATGGCCCCTGAAGATAGGGAAAAGACTGCTTTCACCACCCCTATGGGCCTGTTTGAATTTAATTGCATGCCATTTGGACTGTGTAATGCCCCGGGACCTTTCAAAGATTAATGGAGGCGGTGCTTAGGCCATAAGAACTTTGAGGCGGTGCTGTTGTACCTGGATGAGCGTTATCATCTATTCTAAAACGTATGAGGACCATTTAAAGCATTTAGCTGAGGTGTTTGAAATCCTTATTAAATACGGCCTCAAGATTAAACCGTCCAAATGTCACCTGCTGAAACCTGCTGTAAAATACTTGGGACATGTTGTAGCGCAGAGGGGTCCAGCCTGATCCTGATAAGTTGGCTGCTGTCCGAAAGTGGCCGGTCCCACTACAGTGAAGGAAGTGAGGAGTTTCCTTAGCTTCGCTGGCTACTACCGGCGCTTTATCCCCACTTCGCTCAAATAGCGGATCCAATCCAGGAACTCCTGAGGGGCAGCCAAAAAGAGCCCAAAGACTCCTGTCCCCATTGAATGGAATGAAGAGAGGGAGGTTGCATTTCAGTTGTTAAAGAAGAAGTTGACTGAACCTCCTGTGCTGGGGTACCCAGATTACAGTAAGCCATTTCACCTTTACACAGATGCCAGTAAGAAAGGCCTGGGAGCAGTGCTGGCTCAAGTGCAAGAAGGGAAAGAGAGGGTGATAGCTTACGCCAGCCGGTCCTTAAAGGGAGCTGAAAAGAATGATCAGAATTATAGCTCTTTCAAGTTAGAGTTTCTGGCCTTAGTGTGGGCGGTAACAGAAAAATTCAAAGACTATTTAGCTGCCACTCCATTTATTGCCTTCACTGATAATAATCCTCTGGCCCACCTGAATACCGCCAAACTGGGGGCCTTAGAACAGAGATGGGCCTCCCGCCTTGCTAATTACGACTTCACTGTAAAATATCGGGCTGGCCGTGCAAACGATAATGCTGATGCCCTGTCAAGGCTCCCCACTGAGATAGCACCAGATGACATACGGGATGCCTGGGAAGATGTAGAGATGCCAGCATTTTATAACCGGTTTGCTCAACAGGACCAGGCTCAAGCTGCCAACAGTGGAACCTCTGACCCTCCATCCTTTGATAAGCCTGCATCCAGAGAAGAAAAGTGGATTAAGTTGCAATCAGAGAGTAGAGTTCTCGGCGAACTGCTGGACTTCTTCATCAGTGGCAGAACCCCTGAAAGAATTCGGCGAAAGACCGCAGACCCAGAACTCATCAAATTGTGGAGGCAACGTCAACAACTGTTCCTTCGAAAAGGCCTGTTGCTGCGGCGAAGCCTGGATCCAGTGTCAAATGACAGAGTGCACCAGATCCTCATCCCACGTCGTGATGCAGGTATGGTTCTAGAAATGTATCATGATAGGTCTGGACATTTTGGGGTTCAAAAGACTGAGGCCACTGTCCGTAGGCGGTTCTACTGGGTTGGAATAAGAGAGGACATTGAGAAGTGGTGTCGGGAATGTACAGCCTGTGCCCTAAAGAGAGGTGAACATCATGATCAGAGAGCACCGCTGCACCCTATTATAAGTACCGCCCCTCTTGAACTGGTTGCTATTGATCACGTAAAGTTAGAGCCCAGTCACTCAGGGTATACCTATGCTATGACTATTATTGACCATTTCACTAAGTTTGCCGTAGCAGTGCCTGTGAGAGACCTGACAGCCAAGACGACAGCTGAATTGTTCTGGAAACACTTCTTCCTGCCTTACGGCTGCCCAGAAAAGATCCTCACCGACCAGGGGTCTGCGTTTGAATCTCATCTGTTCCAGGAGCTGTGCCGACTACACAATTGCCAAAAGGTCCGGACCACGGCCTATCATCCACAAGGTAATGGACTCTGTGAAAAGATGAATCAGACCTTGATTGAAATGTTGAGAGCCGTGCCTCCTGAGACCAGAGGAGATTGGCCTAACTTGCTACCACAGCTCATGTATACGTACAATAATACTATCCATTGTTCCACTGGATACACTCCTTTCTACCTGTTGTTTGGGCGTCAGGGTAAATTGCCTGCAGATCATTCCCTGGATGTACAAGTGCTGGATGACATTAATCCCCTGCCTAAAACTGATTGGGTAACGGAACATCAAAGGCGCCTGCTTAATGCCAAAGAAATTGTCCAGGAGCGCATGGAAGGTGCCCGGGAGCGACAACAAAAGACTATGATTTGGCGGCCCATGCAGAGCCCTTGGCTGTGGGGGACACCGTGTGGTTAAAGAACAATCACCGCACCAGTAAGCTGGACAGTAAATGGGAGAGGACTCCCTATCTTGTATCTGCCATCCCTAATGCTGAAACTCATACCTATGAGGTCACCAGAGAGGGTAAGGGTCCCCAAATTGTTCACAGAAACCGCCTAAAACTCTGTATGGACAAGGAGACTGTCGTTGGAGATTCCGGATCCGAGTCTTCTGAGTCAGATTCCATTGCTCGGCCTGCTGAACCTATGCAGGCCCTAGCGGATTTGATGAATGATCCTGAGCCGCTTCACTGGTTCCTTACACCCTGGTTAAACTTTGGGGTGCCTGCCCCGGCACCTGCTGAACCTGCAACCGTAGCAGGCCCCGCTCAGGGTGCTACTGAAAGGGGTCCCACTGACGTGGATCCTTCTTGTCCCCCTGTACCCGGGCAAGAGGAGACCTTGGCTCTAAGGAGGTCTACCCGGTCTACAAGGGGGCGCTTACCAGTACGTTTTGAAAACTATGACTGTACTGGAAGTGTTTCCCGACGGGAAACCTCTGTGTGAGCATCATCCTTTTTAAGTCTTTATGCCCAGAGATGGACTCCCTGTGTGCGAGCCTCTGTGATATGTTCTTATAATGGACTCTGGCATTCTCTTATGGACTATCCTGGTGTTAACCATTGATTTGCTGTACCAGGTCAGCATCACAGCTCTGCATTAATAGCCTGCAAGCAGAGGACGTCGCCCTTGTCACCGCGCTCCACCTTTTACAGCTGGACCTGATATGATTATTTATGCAGATGTCATTTATTTGTGTCTATGTATGCCTGCATGTTTTCCTTTTGTCTTTCAGGAGAAGAATCCAGCTGGGTGGGCCCCTGTGGGAGTACGAGGTCGTACTCAGTTTAAAGTCGTGGGGTATGCAGTATACGGGCACTTTAATACCCGTTTACTACCAATCTGTTATGTTCCTTTAAGTGTTTCATATAATTGCCTGCAGCAATGTGAAGGTCGTCATGTAGGTGTTAGACCACTAGGGGAACTGGTGAGCAGGGATATATATAGCTAGGCCAAGGCAGGCTAGTGTTAGTGCAGACCCTGGAGTCTGTGAAGGCCACATGTCACAGGCCTAAGCAAGTCAGCAGAAGTCAAGCAGAGGCAATCCCTAGAGCAAGAGGTACTAAATGTCAAGAGGAGGTACACTGTCAACTGGAGATTCAAGGATATAAGCCAGAAGTAGGGCATTGGGGCCTTGAAGCATCAATTCCAGTCAGGACAAGTCAGGAAGAAAGTAAGGTTCACCTGCAATTCTAAGTCCTGTTATTTTACCCTCTGTTTCAACTTGCTGGATGTAAGCCTGCTGTAACTGCGACTGTAAAAAAGTCTATTTTCTGCAACAAGAACTGTGTTAAGAGGTTGCCTGCTGTATTTTCCACTGTTTCAGTAAAGTTGGAATTCTGTTTTCAAGTTACAAGTCTGCACCTCTGTTATTCCTACTATAAATACGGTGTGCCACCGTTTACTGGCACTGGCGTCACGACACATCAGGGACTTAGCCATAGGCACGTTAAACTACAACACCAAGGGCACCTCACATTCCACCTGGCTGTGTCCCTCAAGAACCCAGAGAGTGCCCCAGAGGAACAGCGTGCCGGCCTCTCCATCACTGGCATTCCCCAGGTTAGTTCCACACATTGCCCTGACTTGGGGATGCTACAGCCTCAGGCGGCTGCAATTGCCCGAGTCCTTAAGGGACCCGATGCCGCTCCGTATGTGGCCCGCAGCGCCGCCTCCTAGCTAATTTATTAACTTCACTTGCCTCTGTGTAATTGCAGAGAAACGCCATAATCTCACATAGGCGCACTGGCAGAGTCGCCGTCTTCCAGCGCACCTCGCTCGACGATGCCTCTGCCAGTGCGCCTGTGCGAGATTAAGGCGCTTCTTTGCAATTACACAGAGGCAAGTGAAGTTAATAAATTAGCTAGGAGGCGGCGCTGGGCGGAGATCTGTGGATGACACTTAGGGGGATCTGTGGATGACACTGATGAGGATCTGTGGATGACACTGATGGGGATCTGTGGATGACACTGATGGGGATCTGTGGATGACACTGATGGGGATCTGTGGATGACACTGATGGGGATCTGTGGATGACACTGATGGGGATCTGTGGATGACACTGATGGGGATCTGTGGATGACACTGTTATGGGGGATCTGTGGATGACACTGTTATGGGGGATCTGTGGATGACACTGATGGGGATCTGTGGATGACACTGATGGGGATCTGTGGATGACACTGATGGGGATCTGTGGATGACACTGATGGGGATCTGTGGATGACACTGATGGGGATCTGTGGATGACACTGATGGGGATCTGTGGATGACACTGATGGGGATCTGTGGATGACACTGATGGGGCTCTGGGGATGACATGGTATGTAGCTGTAGAAAGAAAACATGGCCTTACCACAATGAAGGGTACAGTCTGTATAAATAGGTGGCTGACAAAAAAGGAGCAGGTTAAAGGGTGTGGTTAATAGGCGGAGTCAAAGGGGGCGGCAAAATTAGCTTTTGCCTAGGGTGGCAAAATTCCTTGCACCAGTCCTGTATGCATTCCAAAAGAAGCCGATACAGGAGGACAACAGCTACAGGTTTGGGAGTTTGCATTCTAATAATCACCAGAGTCCAAAGCTAGCCAAGCAGAAAAATCTCTCTATGCTGTGCAAGCAACAAAAATGGTGTCAAAACAATCACTTGACCTTCCTATGGTTGTTTCCGGGAGGCTGGGACAAGATGGCGACATAAGATCCCTCCTGCAATACAGCTGTATAAAACATACGGAGCTGATGTGAAAGCAACTAGGATGAAATGCAGACCTCAAAATGGATGCTCGGACACAGTTTTTCAGTGCTTCCACACTAGCATTTCCAAATAATGAGTATACCGTTATTTCTATATATATTTTTGCCATTGCAGGTCAGCAATTATATGTAAAAATAAAATAAATATTTTTTTTATCATATTAAGGGTGATGTACTGTACTGTGCATAATCACATTCTATGCAGTGAAAAATCTCCTTCAGTCCTTGCTTACATGGAATGGGCCTATGCTTCCCAACTTTTGGAACACACACAAAATAAGGTTTTATAACATTTTATATGCTGGACGTTGATTTCTGAAGTGTTTTGTGATTTATAAGTATCAATTTAACTGAAGCCCTGTAGTACCATTCTACTTAAAGAGAACCTACCACACCCTGACAGAATTGCAACCACACCTTCACTGACTCAGGCGCTTTTTTTCCTTCCAAAATGGAAGTGCACGCCTCCTCCTGCCATATGGTTGATTTTGCTGGCAATGTGACCACTGCAGGAAAAATGCAGTATTACATGGCAGCTAGTCAGGTAAGTGGAAATCTTTGTAAGGGTAGGTTTATATCACCGTTTCGTTTTCTATTTTTTTTTTTATCTGTCAGAAGAACAGCAAAGAAATGTTAAAAAATTGATCCTTTATTTTGAGCATCCATTATGCTCATTTTGCATCCGTTTTAGCCATTTCTGTTTAAGATCCGTTATTTTACACGGGGGGACAAAGTCCTCCGCGAAGTGAAGAAAATAACAGATCTTAGATGGAAATGGCTAAAACGAATGCAAAATGAGCATAACGGATGCTCAAAACAAAGGATCCGTTTTTTTGTTCTCTGTTTTTTTTTTTTAGATGTTACTGTTTATGCTTCTGCATAACTTATGATCACACCACTTAATTATTAATGTATCATTTTGTGTTTACATTGTACACTGATTGATTTAAGTGTTCTGATCTCAAAAGAATTTGATAGCAATTGTTGGATACTGTAATCATAAACATTTTTATGAATAAAATCTTAATTTACAGAACAGAAAATGTAATGGTGATGGGAATCTAACCTAAGGCTTCATGCACACAACAATCCAAAAAAATACTGATACCTACTGTGTGCACGCCACATTTTCCTCACTCCCATCAATAGAAATGATGATTCTTTTCTGCAGTGCAGACCAGTTAGGGATGAAACACTATTAACATAACTTTCATGTATAGTTAAAACATGAATGAAAAACTATTAGCACCGTAGTTTCTACTATTGCTAAATTATTACCTTTATTACCTTATTCACATGACTGTTTCTCACTTCTGTGAGCATATGGACCAATACAAGTCAATGGGGCTAAGCACAGATGCTTTTTTTTTTTTTCCCGAGCAGATTGTTTAAACTCAGTGCATGTGCAGTACCCCAGAGGGCTACTGCAAATGGTTATATTGCTACTTAATGGGTTAGTATCCATTGTTAATGTGAATGCACGATTTGTATGTGATGTTTGTAATCCAAGAGCTGAAATGGGAATACCCACTCAGTGGGAGGAGGCTGGTCCTCCTCTGCGTCAGGATCTTAGGAATTGAGTTCTAGCAGTCTAGGTGAGATAGCATCTGCAGGTACCTGTACAGAGATTATACCCACTGTAAGGAACCTTTATCTTTGCATCCCAACAACTACCACCATCCTCTGAAAAAGAAGGACAGAATGTATAGATTGTTAAGGGCCAACTTAAAGGACTAATGCAAAGGACAGACAGTAAGTGCAATTGCTTTTATACAGCAACAGGCCTTACTGCTAGTGGTAAGGGTACACTGCCTCAGAAGCCCACCACACTTTTACCAGATTAGCTACCCATGCAGGATTTACACCTTTCTGTGGGAACTGTGAATGGATCTGCATTCCTTTAGTTGATCTGGAAATAAGTTTTGGATGTGCTAGAGGGAAACTCAGAGTCAGCCATCTTACTGCCGGTTGTGCCATGATAAGCATTGGAAGGGTTTTGCATGTACTTTGGACAGTCTAAACCAAATGCAAGTCATGTCTCTGTTTAGGAACTGCCTAAATGACCCCAGTAAAGAACACTGGATTTGTTACTGTTCTACACTGGTCTGATTATTGCCTTAAACTGCTGCTATTATTCAGCCCAGCACTTCCCCTCTTGCATTGCACCCATATACCCAGGGGCAGACTGGGGACATAAAGTGGCACTGGAAAAAAAATCTAAAAGTGGCCCCATGTCATAGGTGGGTCCAAACTGACAGATGATGGGGCAACAAAAATAGGCAGAGACAACAGAAGTAGACGGGCCTGCAATACCATAGTGCACCACAAAATACCGCCCAGGCAGAACCTAATATCACAGTGCAGTACAAAATACTGAGGATGATGATACAGTTGAGTTCAGGAAGGCACCTGCGCTGTTTGCCAGGTGCATAAGTACCTGATGACACCAGCATTAATTAATCCTGGGAACACCAGATGATTATGTACCCATGGGGCCATGAGAAGGGCTCAGGCAGCCCTCTGGGCATCGGCCCACCTGGAAATTTCCCTGTAGGATCTATGGCCAGTCCGCCCCTGCATATACCTAACATCAAGGACAGGATGGAACAGGAGCCCCAACACCAGAGCGTGTGACAAGGGAAGAAAGGGTATACCCTATATTCTTTACTTGGCCCCAGGCAGCGTGGGAGTGAGAGCAGCCACCGTGAACCATTACAATTCCTATCAGTGTCACAACTACCACTCCTATCCTCCTCACAACACTCTACCTGCAGGTCGCTGCACATGTCCTATTGTAGTTCCTCTGGAAAAAAAAATAAAATCGCATGCACACCAAAGCCGTCGGTTTGCTGTTTTTTTACGGATTCATTTTTTGCATATGGAAAATCGGACATGGTCATGTGAATAAAACCTTTTGATACCTTTCTTTCTTACCATAAAATATCATTGTGCCTATACATTCTTATGCATTTTAATTCTGCTTCCGCTGGTTACATTTTTATGCCAAGCACACACAGAACTGAAGTCAGCGAAAATGATGTGCATGCTTGAAATATTAATATATTTGTTATATTTAACTCCATCTTTATGCTGTATAGCCAATAAGTTTTCATGCTTTGTATAATCAATTTATTCTGGGGAGAAACTGCTGTCTTCTGCTAAAATAAATGCTCCAGTCTGCGAAGAGCTGCTATTTGTCTGCTTGGCTGCCTTTTCTATTCTCTATTTATAGCTTTCGTTGCGGAGCTCGGACATTATTCATATATCTTGTGTTTAATGCCATAAGGAAGTGCCAGGACCATTATTAATAAATGGTGTTTAAATCTGAATCTGGTGTGTATTATAACTATCAATTCATAAAGATACGGCTATTCTTTAGCATCACATAGAACCACATTTTCAGCAAATATATAGAGTGGCTCTCAGTGAAAAACGGATACGTGATGTACATTTTTATAACGGCCATCACACGTCCATTCTTAGACCAATGATAGTCTATGGGGTTATTCACACGGCAGTTTTTTGACTGTCAGTGAAAAAACGGATGTAAAAAAGTAGAACATGCTCTATCTTATCCATTTTTCACTGACAGACTGCCCCCATACAATTGAATGGGTTCATTTTAACGTCCGTTTCTCAAAAAGGCATCAGTGAAATAAACGTCCGTTAAAAATGTACGTTTTTATCGGACTTTTTTTTCACTGTTGTGTGCATGTCTCCTTACAATAGATTTCTTATTTGCCTGTTACCATGCAACTCCACTGGTAGTGTGGTGGAGACATTTCAATGAAATCATTAGAGAGCCTTCACACGCAGCGGATTTTGTTGCAGAAAATTTCTGCGACCTAAAAATCTATTCCATTCATCTGAATGGAACTTGCAGAAAGTTAAACCCATGTGCTTCCCACCAAAACAACCCCATTCAGATGAACGGAACTGATTTTCAGTCACAGAAATTTTCTGCAACGAATCTGCTGCATGTGAAGGCACCCTCGAGTTTTAGTAAAAAAATAACTTTGTTAAAAAATTACAATTCTTTCAAATAACTCTTTATGTATTAATATGCAGATTTTACAGTGGATTTTACTCCTCACAATACAATGGGCTAAATCCAGAAAAAGTCAAATTAAAGATGCTGCAGATTTGAAGATGCTCAACCTGCCTTCAAATCTACTTGGAGGTTTCCATCAGGGTAGGAATGGGGTTTTGCAATATTTTGCTATCATGACTAGCTTTCATTTACACTTAAAGGGTTTCTCCAGGATCGGGAGCCAATAGTCAGGCAAGATGTAAAAGTTAAAAAAAAATGACTCACCTGTTGAAAGGTTCCAGGTTCAGCGCTGAGCTTCCATCTCCTCTACTTCTAGTCCATGTTTGACCAAAAGTGTGACGTGCCTTCTGTAAGCATGTCACCACTGCTGGGCAATCAGTGGTCTTGGAGGTGACCTTGGCCACATGACAATCCTGCACAGTTCATTGGGCAGCAGTGACGTGTGCGCCGAGGGCACGTCACGCATCCAGTCCAGTGGGGACCAGACGCTGCAGAAACAGGATCTCGGCCCTGGGCCCAGAACGCTATGAAAGAGCTAAAAGCATGGAAGCTGCCAGCCTTGTACACTGTGTAATAGCTGTGGCATGTTCCTGCAGCTCAGCTACCATTTGCTAGAATAGGGACTGAGCTGCAGCACTCAGCACAGACATTACACAATGTATGGAGCTGTCTGCTTCCATGCTTTCAGCTCTTAATAATTCCTCCCATTGTTTTAGTGCTTAGAACCTCAACAGAGTTACTGTATCCAGTCGTTGCTGCAGCTGTGTTCAACTGAATGGGACAAAACTGCAATACCCTGCTTGGCCACTACTAAGAGTCTTGTGTTCTGCAGTAGTGTCCAGACTGATGTAAACAATAGATGGCAGTGTGCACCCAAGTGCCACCAACCCATTCAAACAGAGGATTGGTTGGGTGTCTTGTGTCAAGTCCCCACCAAATCCCCCTATCCACAAAAAAATGCTCCCTTCCCTGCTAAGAAACAACCCCTCACCAAGCAAGGCACAGGTCTAAAACTTGATGCGACATGAACCAAATCCTTTGGTACATTGTACACCAAATTCTAGGTGCTTTCTCATTAGATAATGTAGGGCAGTATGTTACAGTGTGGGCCCAGAGCATAACCTAGTTTATTTGATTGTCATTTCAAGTCCATAACAGGAGTCATTATAATTGTTAAAATGGTGACTCATGGCTGCTTCTGCGATGTGCTTCCGGGCAGGTACAGGCACTGTTTCACTCACCCTGTGTCTATCACACAAGCCCTCCAGCAGCAGTCCCAGGCGCCAATTTCCTGTGTGTATTACAGATCTTATTCATTGAACCTCACCTGACCCTGCAGTACTCATCCTGCAAGGTGCTATCATCTGCTTCTCTGCCTGTGTACTGATGGCCTGTTTTGCATATTCTGATTCTGTGCCACCTGACTGGACCTGTTCACCATACTGATCCTATGCTTCATGCCTTGACCTTTGGACTGTTTTACGGATGTGCATGAATTCCACTTGCCCTGACCTCGACCTGTTACTAACACACCGGTGTCTCTAACCTCTGTCGGTCAGAAGGCAACCACACGGAGACTACTCTAGACCAGATCTCTGTATAGGGATTAAAGGGGTTGTCCGGGTTCAGAGCTGAACCCGGACATACTTCCATATTCACCCAGGCAGCCCCCCTAACAAGAGCATCGGAGCAGTTTATGCTCCGATGCTCTCCTATGCCCTGCGCTAAATCGCGCAGGGCAAAGGCATTTTCCGGAGTTCCGGTGACAAATCGGGCTCTCCATGGGGCTGCCAGGAAGCCCGGTGACGTCACCGGCACTGATGGTCGGGCTTTGGCACTGCCCTAGCCTGTAAAACGGCTAGAGCAGCACTAGAGCCCGCCCATCAGACGTCGCCGACTTGATGACGTCACCGAACACACTGCTGGGTGGAAGCGTCTGCCCGGCAGTGTGTTATTATAAACAAAAGAGCCCTTGCCTAACATCAGGGGTGCTGCCTGGGTGAAATTATCGGTATGTCCAGGTTCAGCTCTGAACTCGGACAACCCCTTTAAAGGGTGAAAACCAGGGAGCCCCTAGGATAATGCGCTCATATTTAGCCCAAATCCTTTGGTTTGTTCAACAACCACTGTCTGTAACAATATTTTTTTCCAGGAACATGCTGACTGTTCATCCTGCAGTTGGCATAAATAGGTATGTCCTACTTTTACACATGAATCTTCACAGTGATGTTTGTCACATGAACTGCATTCCATATAAAGACATGGTACACAGACCTCTGTCTAGATAAATAACCCTTGGTTCCAGATGTTCTACTATGTTTGCATGAAGACATTAAACAGGCACAATCTAAATTAGTAACACAGGTTACCGCTGAATGAGAATGCTATTAGCAGCTGAAATGAAAATATTGCCCCCCCTGCTACCACTTCTAGGAACTCTTGTGAGCAGTCTGCTTTTACTCATCAACTTGTCTAGTTGTTACTGGATGCACTCAAGACCCAGTGTTGGACGTATACACTTACACCAAGTACAAATATTTAACCAATGTTTGGTCTTGTTTCAAGCTCAGTAACTTGGGTCTTTCTTAGGTTTCATACTTTTCCACCCTATCAGTTCATAGGTAACTACTTACTCTTTTCTCAGAGATGGATTGCCTTCCTACATTTTCAACTGGATACGGAGTAATCTGTCTTCTCCCAACCTCACCTCGCAAGTAAATAACTACTTGTTAAGTTCCTTCTTCCATACACCACAAAATGGAATCTACCAGATACTACAGTGCATTGTGATAATATTCACGCACTTGGGGCCAGATTTATCATTACTCTTGCAGTTCACTCCACTTTCAAAGAAGGCGTATGTGTATTTGAGTCAAGTCAAATTTATCATGGGCTCTTTCAGAGGTTGATAAATCTGGTGTATTTCTGGTTCCTAGTTGTATTTTGGCTTTGTCTTTGGAAAAGTCGCAATTTTAAAAAAGTAATTTTGTCAAACATAAGCATGGTCATGAGTGGAGTGAGTTTGCGCAATTTTTTGTGACTTTTTTGCGACTATTTAAAAAGTCGCAATAATAAATCTGTCTTGCAAGTGATTTACATACGACAAAACGCCCATAAACTTGGTTTTGGAGTGAGTGGCGTAAGTCTCCAAAAAGTCGCAAAAAATTGCGCAATTTGGCTTTTTGCGCAATTTTTTGCGACTTTTCAAATCCAGAAAAGTGACTTAGGCTAATGATAAATCTGGCCCTTGGTGTTTTCCTTTTTAGTTACATAACAACCTGGAACTAAATGAATTTTAACATAATAGTCCAAATTGTTACAAGGGAATTAAAAAAAATACTGTTTAAATACAGCGCAAAGTAAAAAAAAAAAAAAAGCTGGGATGCTATGTAAAAAAAACAGTGCAATGATTTTCAAATCTCATAGACCCATATTTAATTCACAATAGGTCACAGAACACATATCAAATGTTAAAAGTAAGACATTTTACAATTATATGAAAAATATTAACTCATTTAGAACTTTATGGCAGCAACACATCTCAAAAAACTTGGGAAAGGTCCATGTCTATCATTAGAGTAGCATCCCATTTTCTTTTTACCCTTTAACGCATAATGCCGTATATGTACCTGCAAAGGTATGGAGTGGTCTGCTGCAGTGAGCCTGCTCCATATTCAACAGGTGCCAGCTGTATTATACCGCAGGCACCTGGTCGCAATGGCAGAAAACGGCGATTACGCTGAACCCCATCATTTAACTCCTCAGATGCCGTGTTCAACACCAATCACAGCCAAAAGTCTCCCTCTGTCTTCCAATTGGAGCCCCTGCAGTGAAATCGCGGGGCTCTGATGGGTTACCATGACAGCCTGGATGCTTCTGAAGCTTACCAGGCCTGCATAAAAAGCTCCCTGCTGAACTATGCACGAGGCAGCAGTATAAGGAGAACACAGAGTGGCCTAGTGACATAGTATTGAGGTGGCAGCAGTATGAGGAGACCACAGAGTGACCCAGTGACATAGTGTTGAGGTAGCAGCAGCATGAGGAGACCACAGAGTGGCCCAGTGACAGTGTTGAGGTGGCAGCAGCAAGAGGAGACCACAGAGTGATAATGTGGCACCAGCATGAAGAGACCACAGAGTCGCCCAGTGACATAGTGGGAAGGTTGGGGGCAATACCAGTACCAGCTGAAGATGGTGGGTGGCAGTAGGAGCACCCGGCAAGAGGTGTGGCATCAGGCGGGTGGCAGCATTAGAATAGTAGCTGAAGCAGGAAGCCAGAAGAAACAGGTCTCTTGTTAGTATAGTTGTGGCACTATGGATGATCTAGTCTGATGCATCAGGCATTGGTCTTTGAAAATCCTGAATGATCCACGCCTGACTCATCTTCACAAGGGTCAGTTTCTCCACATTTTGGGTGGACAGGCGAGTTCTTCTTAGGGTAACTATGGTCCCTACTGCACTAAACACCCGCTCTGATGCCACACTGCTGGCTGGGCAGGAAAGCTTGTCCAAGGCAAACTCGGCCAGTTGCGGCCACAAATCGAGTTTGGCTGCCCAGTATTCCAGGGGATCTTCAATGTGTGGTGGCAGGGTGCACTCCAAGTATGCCACAACCTGCTGTTTCAGGTTCTGCTCTATCTCTAGCTGCTGCTGCTGGTGAATAGTTTCTTTAGTAGGCGGGTGAAAAAAACTTCTCATCAGCGACTCTAGACTTTTGCTGATAGATCTGGTACTGCTTCTGCCCCCCCAGCAGCCATGGCAGTGGAACGTGAGCGCAGAGGGCCCCCCCGGTCAGACCTGCGTGAGGATGGGCAATGGCGCATATAGGCAGCGGCTAACTGACTACATAGGATGTCTCGAAAGTAGTTCAGTTTGTCCTCCCGCTCAGCAGGTGTAAAAAGGCCCCTATTTTGGACATGTTACGAGGGTCTAACATGGTGGAGAGCCAGTAGTCATCCCTCTGTCAAATGGTGACAATTCGGCTGTCGCAAGTGAGCATGCATCGGGCCATTTGCGCAAGTGACTCGGAGGGACTCCCTGCCTCCATCTCTACTGCATACTACCATGGTGTGTCTGGGTCCTCTGCCTCGTCTTCCACATCGCTCTGTAGCTCCTCTTCTTCTGTCACCTGCGTAGGAAAAACCACCCATTTCTGTACGCATTGCTTGTGCTCGAATGTCCTCCTCCTCATCTAGTTCAGCTCCCATAGGGCTCATGTGGCCTTGATATATAATCGCCACGTCTCCTGTCCCCTGGCCAGCAAGATTTAGCAGCATCTGTTTAAGGGGATGAATCAGTGGAATGACGTTGTTCATCCCGTAGTCTGGCGACTGACAAATAAAGTGGCCTCCTCAAAGGGCCCGAGCAAATCGCAGGTGTCACGCATGAGCTGCCAGTGGCTAACATCGAAGTTACACAGGAGAAAACCTCTGTCCGCCTGTATCATAAATGGCCTTTCTCTGTTCATATAATCGGTCTAACATATGGAGGGTGGATTACCAACGGGAGGAAATGTTGCATATCAACCTATGTTGGAGGACGCCGTTCTGCCGCTGCAGCTCAAGGAGGGTATGCTTTGCGGTGTACGAGTGGCTGAAGTTCATGCAAAGTTTGCAGGCCATTTTCAGGATGTCTTGCAGATGGGGTGAAGACTTCAGAAACCGCTTTACAACCAGATTTAACACATGCACCATACAGGGTGCATGGTTCAGCGCTCATTGACACAGCACCGACACCATTTTCTTCCCATTGTCGGTCACCATGGTTCCGATTTTGAGTTGTCGAAATGAAAGCCAGGATTCAATTTCTTGATAAAAGGCTGCAGAGCAGTTCCTCCCCTGTATGACTCCGTTCGCCCAGGCAAACTAGGTGCAGAACAGCGTGACACCCCCGTGGCCTACTGGAGGAGCACTGAGAATTGTCCCTGCAGTGGAGGCTGAGGACATGGTGGACATTGTCGCAGGACCTACGGCGTGAGAACGTTGAGGCGGAAGCGGCATCACCTGGCTAAGTTGCTGGTGTGGCTGGGCAGGAACTACATTTACCCAGTGGGCTGTAAAGGAGATATATTGTCCTTGACCGTAGTTATAGCTCCACACATGGGCGCTGCCATGCACTTTGGCAGACACCGACAGGCTCAAGGACTGGCCCACCTTCTGTTCTACATATGTGTTCAGGGCTGGTACTGCCTTTTTCGCAAAGAAACGACGGCTTGGGACTCTCCACTTCAGCTCAGCACAAGCCATCAGTTCTCTGAAAGGTGCAGAGTCTACCACTTGGAAAGGGAAGGAATGCAGCACCAGCAACTTGGCCAGGAGCACATTCAGCTTCTGCGCCGTTGGATGAGTACACGCATACTGTTATCTCTTGGCAATCGCTTCGGTGATCGATTGCTGACGGAATGACTGACGAGGAGCAGGAGCATCAGGACTAGCAGATGATGGGAAGGACAGACAGCTCCCTTTGGCTGAGGTGGTGGAGCCTTAACTGCCTGAAATCAGGCGCATGCCACTGGGTGATGGAGCGGTTGCTGCGGCAGGCTGGATCATTACATCGAAGCCACAGTTCTCACAGGCCACTTTATGGTGACGCTGCATATGTTGATGCAGGGCCGTGGTGCCAAGACTGGCATCCTGGCCGCGCTTCACCTTCTGCCCACAGATTTTACAAATGGCCATGTTCACCTCCTCCGGCGGCTTAACAAAAAGCTGCCACCCCGCCGACTATGGCATTTTCTCCCCAACACTCTGTGCTGACTGCCTGCTAGTGCTGCTTCCATGAACCCTTGCACCGCTACTTTCCAGGCTGGTGGGCTCCTGCGAAGCGGGTGGGCTCCCCCGGATACGTTTGGCTCCCAACCTCCCTCTGCTGCCACCCTGTTGACTCACAGCCACGCTACCACCCCTCTGGCTCAGCCGCTGCCTCATGTGCAAGCTGCCACCTTCTTCTCTTGATGATGATGAAGCCCCTTCTTCACCCGGCTCCCAAGTGTGATCGGCTACATCATCATCATCCGCTACTGTCTGCACATCACTGAGGTCCCCCTCAACATTCTTAGGGCCAGGAGCCTGTCTGCTCGCAACACATTCTCCCACGCGACTTTCATCATCACTACTTGCCCACCTACCAGCAGAAGTGGCAGATGTCTCCTCCAGATCTTGGCTGGGCAGTAGCTGCTGACTGTCCTCTAGTAGATAGTCCTAGCTGAAAAGTTGGACCGAGACTACAGCATATTAACAGAGGTAGCTTGAGGACAGGTGGGGGCACATGGCCTGCTCCCGGGCCATGTCAACTAAGCGTCATGTCAGAGGAACCCACCGACTCTTGGTTTGGGGTGTCTGATGTCACTTGCAACAAAGTCGAAGACCGAGTCAACCATTCAAGCACCGCTGGGTTGCTGGTCAAGACACGACAGCTAGATGACACCGGGAGCTCAGGCCTTTTGCTGCAAATCCTGCTTTTTCCTATTTTTCCTATTTCTACACCCCAAAAAAAGAAATATCACAATCACAATTCACTGCAGAACAGCTAATGGGACGTATGTATATTTTAGGGTTGTCATGATACCAAAATTTTGATTCGATTGATTGATTTGATACCATAAAAAAGTATTGCGATACTCAATACCATGCGAAAAAAATAAACCACCAAAATAGCCGCGTGCATTTTGCATTTTATGGAATGTCCGGCCCATAATCGAACAGTCCTATCCTATTTTTTGGAGGGACAAGGTGACTAAAAAAAATGGCGAATCGCACAGTTTTTATTTATTTATTTTTAAAATATTTTAATAGTTTGGACTTTGACGATATGTAAAATGTTTATTTATTTTTTGTTTATATATTTTATATGTAAAATTGGGAAAGGGTGTGATTTATACTTAACATTTTGGTGTGCTTTTTTTTAAACACAGGTGCTATTTGACTCATCTATAGTTATGCTACAGTACTATGTAAGCAGTGTATAATGGAATACTGTGGTGATAGAATCCCTTTCATTTTTAAGGAACACTTCAAGGGTTAACAAAGTTTGTAACATCAGTTTTCAATGATTTGAGGGGTGTAGTTTTTAAAATGGGTTAATTTATGGGTGGTTACTATTACGTAAACCGCTCAAAATCACTTTATATCTGAATTGGTGCTTAAAAAATGGTTTGGGAAATTTTCTTAAAAATTTGAAAAATTGTTTCTAAAATTCTAAGCCTTTTTAGTTCCTAAAAAATAAAATGACATATAAAAATGCCAACATAAAGTAAACATATGAGGAATGTTGTCTGAAAGCTATTGTATGGGGTATTACTACTATCTGTCTTAAAAGTAGAGAAATTCAGATTTAGAAAATTGTAGATTTTTCAAAAATTTTGGTAAATTTGGGATTTTTTAAATAAAGGTAAAATATATCGACTCAAGTTTACCTCTGTCATGAAGTACAATGTGTCACGAGAAAACCGTCTCAGAATGGCTTGGATAAGTAAAAGCGTTCTAAAGTTATTATGGTACACATGACCTCAGCCCTAACTCAAAAATTGCTAGCCATTCCCCCCTTCCTGCTCACTGACATATTACATAACTGAGTGCAGCAAGTTAACTCAATGCATAATAGTACGCCATAGTAGTAGGTCATAGTAATAGCTCGGAGCTCAGGAGCTGGGCCAGCCTCATCGCAAGCAGGTGTCAGCAGTACAGCACTTTGGTTGTTGGCAGACTGTCTAGATACAGCACCAGGGGCCTGGTGTGTGCCATGACTTGTGTGGCCCTTGTTGCCAAGTTGCTCAGCTCACTCTCAGCCCATTTCCATCTGATGTGCTGCCAAGTAGTGATCGGTGTTAAAAATGTAAAGTGTCATGATTCTTTTTTAAATGGATGGTGACAATAGGAAAGAAAAACATGTTTTGAATCAATTTTTTCCTCAAAGTACCTTCTGATCAGAGTATACCAATAAATAGTAAGTAGGCATAAAAAAGTTCCGTTTTGTGCAAAAAAGAGGATGTTTTCTTTCCATGAGATTTTCTGAATGTTCTTTTTAAATTGACCGTTTGTCCTCAGCATTTTACAACAAACCACTGCTTTATGATGGGCTACAAATACAGAGAAAGATACAGTTTGCTGTCAGATGCTGAGGAGCAATGGTTAAAAATGTAATAAATCTCACTGAAATTGACCTAATATTTAGAGGGCTTTTCTGGATCCATGCCTTTTTACAATTTAAAATCTCCGGACCCGTTTTCACCATGTAAATAAATCACTCTGTATGCAGCACTTCCTGTTGAGTATCCAACCAAACCCATGATGCACTTCTCCTTTCTCTGTCACAGCTCCAGCTCCGCCCCTAACAATGCCCAGCTGGTTTATAGCTCCTCCCACCCAGCTAGTGACATAGACACTGCCCAATCACTGCCCCTTACCCATGGACATAACATAACAGAAAATAAGAAAGAGCTGCATGGACATGGTCATGTGACCACAGCCAAGAACAGAAGATAGGCGCAATAAAGATAAAAGAAATACATTACAACATTACAGCTACTTTCATAAATAATGTTCATGCAAATCGTAACACATTTTTATTATTATTAGCTTGAATATACAGGTTTATTGGTGTTAGCATATGAGATGCATAATTGTTTCATACATGGTCTGACTTTTCGTTACCAGCATACTCTGGCTGAATACGTATATATTGTATATTTCTGTATATATTCAATATATCAATAGAGCCGGTCAGGGCAGGATAACCTGGTCAAATGGGCAAAACTAATGACCAGGTAAGACGATTGCTTTGTGTGCTACTAGGCAACAGATGTATAGCTGACTTTGTAAATGGCTGTAAATGATTTTTTTGCTTCTGTGTTTCTCTTTTTTATCATTCATACAGATCATAAAACGTTCTACAATAATTCTCTATTGCTGAATAGAAAATCTGCATAATAAAACATCAATCATTACTGAAACATTGCTGAAATACAACTCCTCTTCCAAAATGTTAATAAAGCAAATAAGACTGTCCAAGAGCAATTACGTGAAGAATATTGCCTAATTGGACATGTTCTTCATTTCCACTCAGTGTCAGAGCCATAATAACAATTAACGGGCTTGTAATTTATGCCATTGATAAGTAAAAAAGACAGCTGGATAACTCAGATGTGAATGTATGTTTCCAAAAGCTGATCATTTCGAGAAACATTAGCATGTTATAGTGGTACATTTGGAGCATGAATGCTACATTTCTAAACTGGGCAAACTGAAGTACTAATACGCGCTTCAAGCACAATTAGAATACAACTTCACAGTGAGGCCTCGTGCACACCGCCGTTGCCGGCCATGGCCCGTATTGTGGCCCGCAACTTGGATGGGTCCGCAATCCACAGCGGTGGTGCGGAACGGAGGCACGGAACCCCACAGAAGCACCACGGGACTTGTTCTATTTTTTTATGTTGCGTACAGATCACGGATCCATTCAAGTTGAATGGGTCTGGATCCATCGTGGCTGCCGCACACATGGGGCCCGTGCATTGGGGACCTGCAAATTGCACCCCCCCAATGCACGGAACGGCCGCCCAACGGCCGTGTGCAAGAGGCCTGAGGTTGTGATGTGGTTGCAGTGCATGGATGCTGTGGTTAAGTACTGCGTGGCCGTAAAAGCTGCAGCGGGTTTCAGTTAACTAATTAGGACTGCAGTGTTTAGTCCTTCTGCATTGTTCAAAGCCGGGCAGTGTTAAAGGGGTTGTCTCCCTAGGATATGCCCCCATTGTCTTATAGGCGCTGGAACCCGCAATATATCGAGAATAGAGCCCCGTAAGTGAAGGACGGCGAATGCGCAGCCTCCCTCCATTCATTTTCTATGGGGCTGGCGAGCCGCACCTATAAGACAATGGGGAATATTCTAGCGATATGCCCCCATTGTCCATAATGAGACAACCCCTTACATGTATGTCGGATATTGGGTCATTAAAGATGGTGCCCGCTCCGGAGCGGAGTGAGCATCATAGCTGCCGGGTGTCTACTGGTTCATACAGCAGGGACCCACAGCTAATGGCTAATGTCTGCGATCGGTGGTAATGCTGACCATGGACATTTAACCCATCAGATACCGTGGTCAAAAGTGAGTGTCCGAGAAGGCGTGCTTCCAGATCAGACTTGCTTTCACCCAGCAGAGATCAGGGAAAGCGCACTGTTGTAACAATGATCCGGAGCCTGTACTAGGCTTCCAGGCTCATTATTAGTATATCCCAGTTGAGGCAAGTAGGAAGCAGCATTGAGCTGTACAGAATAATGGAATTTGTCCACTTGAGGCCCTAACAAAAAGTTTAAAAAGTTTTGAAAAATATAAAAAAAAATAAAAAAATTCAAATCATCCCCCTTTCCCCAAAATAAAAATACAGCAAAAAAAAAATGACATCATGGGCATTACCACGTGCAAAAACACCCGTACTATTAAAATATAAAAAGTTATCCCACACTGTGAACGACGTAAAAAAAATTAAAATGGCTGATTCACAGTTTTTTCATCACTTTATCTCCAAAAAAATTGAATAAAAAGTGATGAAAAAGTCACACACCTCCAAAATGGTATTATCAAAAACTACAGATCGTCTGGCAATTAAAAAAAAAGAATTCTTTCAAAAGTTTTATTTTTTTTCAGTATCTAAATGCAAGAAAAGCTATGTATATGTGGTATCGCCAGATTCATACTGACCTGGAGAATGAAGATCACAAGTCAGTTTTACTACAAAGTGAACGCGTAAAAATAAAATCCCTGTAAAACTGTAGAATTTGCTTCCCACTACATCCTATGTAATATAACATGGTGGCACTAGAAAGTACAACTTGTACCGCAAAAACAACGGAAAAATAAAAAAATTATGGCTCTAGTAAGGTAGGGAGTGATAAACGAAAACGCAAAAATGGAAAAGCGTTGAGTCAGGACACGGTTAACAATGCCGACTCACTAAACGTTGTGGTCCTTATTAGTTAATTGACGCCCACGTAGTACTCAACTTCAGAGCAGGCATGTCATGAATGCACCTTGTTGGTTGTGCCCTACGGATAGCTTTGCATGGGTTGGATTTTATGAGGAAATTTTCTGCAGCAATGGAAATCCGCAGTTTTAAGAATGTTTTACCACACTTGTGATATCACATAGACTGACAGCAACTCTGCAAACCAAAACCCATTTGTGATGTCATAACAGCTTACTTCCCAGAAACACAGCTGTGATGTTTCAGCAGCTTACTAGACTGAAGGAGTTGTGATGTCACTTTACTTACCTGTTGAAAACACAGTTGTGATCTTATAGCAGGTAACTGAAACTCACTAGTGAGGTCACAGCAAGATTCAATGTGTCAAATATCCTGTGCTAAGCCATGCCCTCAAACCACATCCATTTTTACCTGGGATGGTATATTTTGAGAAAGGTGGCAACACTATTCCTGACTGAAACTCACTTTTTGTGTTAGAGCAACTCTTGTCAGGCAAATACATTGGTATCCAATTGTTTTATCAAGGTGGCTTACCTGACTGAAAAAGTCTTATGATGTCAAAGAAAATTACCTTACTGAAACACTCTTGTGATGTCACAGAAGCTGACCTGACTGAAACAGTCTTGTGATGTCACAGCACCTTACTGAAACACTCTTGTGATGTCACAGCAGCTTAACTTACTGAAAAAGTATTATGATGTCACAGCAGCTTACCTGACTGAAACACTCTTGTGATGTCACAGCAGCTTACCTGACTGAAACCCTCTTGTGATGTCACAGCAGCTTACCTGACTGAAAAAGTATTGTGATGTCAAAGAAGATTACCTGACTGAAACACTTGTGTGATGTCACAGCAGCTTACCTTACTGAAACACTCTTGTGATGTCACAGCAGCTTACCTGACTGAAACACTCTTGTGATGTCACCGTACCTTATCTTACTGAAACACTCTTGTGATGTCACATCAGCTTACCTGACCGAAACAATTTTGTGATGTCACAGAAGTTAACCTGACTGAAACATTCTTGTGATGTCACAGCAGCTTACCTGACCGAAACAATTTTGTGATGTCACAGAAGTTAACCTGACTGAAACATTCTTGTGATGTCACAGCAGCTTACCTTACTGAAACACTCTTGTGATGTCACAGCAGCTTACCTGACTGAAACACTCTTGTGAAGTCACAGCACCTTACCTTACTGAAACACTCTTGTGATGTCACAGCACCTTACCTTACTGAAACACTCTTGTGATGTCACAGCAGCTACCTGACTTAAACACTCTTGTGATGTCACAGCAGCTTACCTGACTGAAACACTCTTGTGATGTCACAGCAGATTACCTGACTGAAACACTCTTGTGATGTCACAGCAGATTACCTGACTGAAACACTCTTGTGATGTCACAGAAGCTAACCTGACTGAAACACTTGTGTGATGTCACAGCAGCTTACCTTACTGAAACAGTTTTGTGATGTCATAGAAGCTAACCTGACTGAAACACTCTTGTGATGTCACACAAGCTTTCCTGACTGAAACACTCTTGTGATGTCACAGCAGCTTACCTGACTGAAACACTCTTGTGATGTCACAGAAGCTTACCTGACTGAAACACTCTTGTGATGTCACAGAAGCTAACCTGACTGAAACACTTGTGTGATGTCACAGCAGTTTACCTTACTGAAACACTCTTTTGATGTCACAGCAGCTTACCTTACTGAAACAGTTTTGTGATGTCACAGCACCTTACCTGACTGAAACAGTTTTGTGATGTCACAGCACCTTACCTGACTGAAACACTCTTGTGATGTCACAGCAGCTTACCTGACTAAAACACTCTTAGGCCCCTTTCACACGGGCGAGTTTTCCGTGCGGGTGCAATGCGTGAGGAGGACGCATTGCACCCGCACTGAATCCTGACCCATTCAGTTCTATGGGGCTGTGCACATGAGCAGTGATTTTCACGCATCACTTCTGCGTTGCGTGAAAATCGCAGCATGTTCTATATTCTGCAATTTTCACGCAACGCAGGCCCCATAGAAGTGAATGGGGATGCGGGAAAATCGCAAGCATCCGCAATCATGTGCGGATGCGTTGCGATTTGTCCTCATGGTTGCTAGGATACGATCGCGATGGGGACCCGATCGTTATTATTTTCCTTTATAACATAGTTATAAGGGAAAATAATCGCATTCTAATTACAGAATGCAATGTGCCCCGGGCTTTAAAGGGTTAAAAATAATAAAGAGTTAACTTACCTTCTCCCATTGTACGCGCAGAGCCCCAGAACGTCTTCTCTCTTGATAGTTTGGATGCTTGAGGACCTGTGGTGACGTCACAGGGTCACATGGTCCAATCATAGAAGCATTTGAGTGGACCATGTGACCCATGTGATCCTGTGACATCACGGCAGGTCCTTCATCCAACATTTATGTTATAAAGGAAAATAATTACACATACAGAATACTCATCCCGAAACCAGACTTCAGTGATGAAGTCTGACTTCGGGTCTGGGTACCAAGCATGCGGATTTTTTCACGCGCGTGCTCAACGCACTACAAACGTTAGCACACGCGCGGAAAAATCGCGGCGATTCCCGCACCCGCATCTTATCCGGGCGTCAAACATGACGCCCGTGTGCAAGAGGCCTTATGATGTCACAGCAGCTTACCTGACCGAAACACTCTTGTGATGTCACAGTGGTTTACCTAACTAAAACATTTTTGTGATGTCACAGAAGCTTAAAAATCACTTACAGAAAACAGATAATGAGGAAGTAATAGAGGATGGGGCACTCTTACACAAGGGATAACAGAGATAAAATGTAAAACAATAAAACAAAGAAAACAGATAATAATGCACAAACACAATAGATGCAAGCATTATATATGGACTAAGCCCTCACTCTGATATGAAAAAATCCAAGACTCTAAGCCAATATATTTTGATGAAAACACATCTGTGCCCGCCTACCCATGCCAAGGTGGTCTCAGTCAGGCAGGTCCTACTCTAAACCTACCTATGTGATTCAGGAGAGCAGACTGCACACACAGTTTGCTGCTCCTAGTCACCTCTATATGTGTACTGGAACACTCTTGTGATGTCACAAAGGCTTACCTGACTGAAACACTGTAGTGATATCATTGCAGCTCACCTAACTAAAACATTCTCGTGATGTCACCTACACTTTCCTGACAGACACTCTTGTGATGTCACAGAAGCTTACCTGACTGAAACATTTTTGTGAAATCACACAAGCTTTCCTGACTGAAATACTCTTGTGATGTCACAGCAGCTTACCTTACTGAAACACTCTTGTGATGTCACAGCAGCTTACCTGACTGAAACACTCTTGTGATGTCACAGAAGTTAACCTGACTGAAACAGTCTTGTGATGTTACAGCAGATTACCTGACTGAAACACTTGTGTGATGTCACAGCACCTTACCCGACTGAAACACTCTTGTGATGTCACAGAATGTTACCTGACTGAAACACTCTTGTGAAGTTCACAGAAGCTTAAAAATCACTCACAGAAAACAGAAAATAATGCACTAACACAATAAATGCAAGCATTATATATGGACTAAGCCCTCACTCTGATATGAAAAAATCCAATGTCACAGCAGCTTAATTGTCTGAAACTCTTGCGATGTCACAGAAGCTTACCGGACTGAAACACTCTTGTACCTTGTTTCCTAGTGGTCTGAATAAGACTATTGAACTAATCAAGAAGTAATTTGAATATTAATAAAATTAAATATATATATATATATCCAAAGATGTTATATATATAACATCAAGCTTGACAAAAGCCTCATTGTGTGGGCCGAAACGTTGCCTGGGAAATAAAGAGGGTCACCTTGTGTTAACTGAAGTTGGAGTGCTGCCTCGTCTTTGGATGTTATATACAGAGGAACCTGTACCTGGGTTCTAGAGGATTTTTGCACCCACCTCTTAGGGCCTGACTGTGCTGCTGATCTCTGCGGTGTTATATTTACAGTCATGTGAAAAAATTAGGACACCCTTTGAAAGCATGTGGTTTTTTGTAACATTTTTAATAAATGGTTATTTCATCTCCGTTTCAACAATACAGAGAGATTAAAGTAATCCGACTAAACAAAGAAAACTGAAGAAAAGTCTTTTCAAGATCTTCTGTAAATGTCATTCTACAAAAATGCCTATTCTAACTGAGGAAAAAGATAGGACACCCTTGCCCCTAATAGCGAGTGTTACCTCCTTTGGCTGAAATAACTGTAGTGAGACGGTTCTTGTAGCCATCTACCAGTCTTCGACATCGGTCTGAGGAAATTTTACCCACTCCTCAATGCAGAACTTTTTCAGCTGTGAGATGTTTGAGGGGTTTCTTGCACGTACAGCCCTTTTCAAGTCACCCACAGCATCTCAATGGGATTCAAATCTGGACTTTGACTTGGCCATTCCAGGACTCTCCATTTCTTCTTTTTCAGCCAATCTTTGGTTGATTTACTAGTATGTTTTGGGTCATTGTCATGTTGCATGGTCCAGTTCTGCTTCAGCTTTAATTTTCTAACTGATGGTCTCACATGTTCTTCAAGCACCTTCTGATACACAGTAGAATTCATCGTGGATTCTATGATGGTGAGCTGACCAGGTCCTGCTGCAGCAAAGCAGCCCCAAACCATGACACTTCCACCTCCATGCTTCACAGTTGGTATGAGGTTCTTTTCTTGGAATGCTGTGTTTGGTTTACGCCAAACATGTCCTCTGCTGTTGTGTCCAAATAATTCAATTTTGGACTCATCTGTCCAAAGAACATTATTCCAGAAGTCCTGGTCTTTGTCAACTTTATCTCTGGCAAATGTCAGTCTGGCCTCGATGTTTCTCTTGGAAAGCAAAGGTTTCCTCCTTGCACACCTCCCATGCAAGTTAAACTTGTACAGTCTCTTTCTGATTGTAGTGGCATGTACTTCTACATCAACAGTAGCCAGAGCCTGCTGTAGTTCTCGAGATGACACTTTAGGGTTTTTGGAGACCTCGTTTAGCATCTTGCGGTCTGCTCTTGGGGTGAACTTGCTGGGGCGACCAGTCCTGGGCATGTTGGCAGTTGTTTTGAAAGCCCTCCACTTGTAGACTATCTTCCGGACAGTGGAATGGCTGATTTCAAAATCTTTGGAGATCTTTTTAAATCCCTTCCCAGACTCATAGGCTGCTACAATCTTTTTTCTGAAGTCCTCTGACAGCTCTTTTGCTCTCACCATGGTGCTCACTCTCACTTCAACAGTCAGGAGCATACCAAACTAAATGTCTGAGGTTTAAATAGGGCAAGCCTCATTCAACATGCAGAGTAACGATCTACTAATTATGTGCACCTGGTGTGATATACCTGTGTGAGATCTGAGCCAATTTAAGAGGGAATACATGTGAGGGTGTCCTATCTTTTTCCTCAGTTAGAATAGGCATTTTTGTAGAATGACATTTACAGAAGATCTTGAAAAGACTTTTCTTCAGTTTTCTTTGTTTAGTTGGATTACTTTAATCTCTCTGTATTGTTGAAACGGAGATGAAATAACCATTTATTAAAAATGTTACAAAAAACCACATGCTTTCAAAGGGTGTCCTAATTTTTTCACATGACTGTATATATATATTGTGGGGAGTCGCTCTGGTAGATAGCGGTGCGGGTGCAGTACTGAGGCAAAACAAGGAGTCCAGAATGTGCAATAAACAGTGTTTTATTCACACTTGCACAACATAAATGAAAAACAGTTTCTTGGTGATAATTCACACATAACAGAAATAATGTGGCCAAACAAAACAGGCCAACACAGGGTTCAGTCACCTGGGAGGTTTAGGTGAGGGTTCACACCTAGCAGTCGGCCCAGCCGCAGGAGATTCCACCTTCAAGTTGCAGGGAAAACCACCTTGCTGAGCTCTTTCCTCTAGGTCATAGAACTCCACAGGACTGTTAGCAGCTCCAGGACAATCACAGCCCCCAGCTGCTGGTGCTGGCTGAGTTTTTAAACCCAGCCCAAAACCAGGACTGGGTCGTGGGGAGCAGCCACCCACCCTACACTTTAGCTGCTCCCGGTAAGAGCCGGCCCGGATCGGCTTTGCAGCCATGCTATTTAAAACTATGTCAGTAGCACTAGCTGCTGCTGACATCAACAAAAACGGCTCTCACCTCACCGAGGCTATGAACCTCGGTGACACATACCTGCCATCCACGACGGCACCCTGCACCTTACCACACCCCCCCCCCCTTTGTTCAACCCTGAGAGGGTGGACACATGTGAGGCAGTGGACGCGGAAAGGGCATCTGCATTCCCTGCAAGCGGCCTGCCCTATGTTCCACGGAGAACTTGAAGTTCTGCAGGGATAGGAACCACCTGGTGACCCGAGCATTCCTCTCCTTGGCCTGGCTCATCCACTTGAGAGGGGAATGGTCGGTCACCAGACGGAACCTCCTCCCTAACAGGTAGTAGCGGAGAGATTCGAGTGCCCACTTGATAGCCAGGCACTCCTCTCCACTATGCTATACCTGGTCTCGGCGGGACTGAGCTTACGGCTCAGGAAGACAACGGGATGTTCTTCCCCGTTGACCTCCTGAGACAGCACAGCACCGAGGCCTACCTCCGAGGCGTCGGTCTGTACGACAAACTCCCGGTTGAAGTCGGGTGTCACCAAAACCGGGGACCCACAGAGGGCCGACTTCAACGCGGAGAAAGCCTCCTCCGCCTTCTCACTCCAGCTAACCTTCCCAGACTTTCGCCCCTTCAATAGGTCTGTCAACGGCGCTGCTATTGTGGCAAAGTGGGGCACAAACCGCATGTAGTACCCTATCATTCCCAGGAAGGACTTTACCTGCCTGGCAGTGACCGGTCGGGGCCAGTTACGTATGGCTTCCACTTTAGTTACCTGCGGCTTGATGACTCCCGCCCAATTACATATCCCAGGTATTTGGTCTCTTCCAACCCAATCGCACACTTCTTTGGATTGGCGGTTAGACCAGCTTTCCTCAGGGCATCCACTACCGCCTGCACTTTGGGCAAATGGCTTTCCCAGTCGGTGCTGTGGATGATTACATCGTCTAAGTAGGCCGAGGCGTACCGACGATGAGGTCGCAGCACAATATCCATTAACCTTTGGAAGGTGGCGGGGCGCCATGCAGGCCAAAGGGTAACACCTTATAATGATACAGGCCCTGCGGGTAACAAAAGCAGTTTTTCCTTGGCCGACTCCGTTAAAGGTACTTGCCAGTATCCTTTAGTGAGGTCTAGCACAGAAAAATAACGGGCTTGCCCTAAATTCTCAACAAGCTCGTCTACCCGGGGCATGGGATACGCATCGAACTTGGACACTTCATTTAATTTGCGAAAATCGTTGCAGAACCGCAACGTCCCATCCGGCTTGGGTATCAGGACTATGGGACTGGCCCACTCACTTTTCGACTCCTCAATGACATCGAGCTTCAACATTAATTGCACTTCCTCCGCGATGGCCCGTCGCCGAGCCTCGGGTACCCGGTATGGTTTTAACCGGATCTTGGCCTGAGGCTCAGTGACGATGTCATGTTGGATGAGAGACGTGCGGCCAGGGAGGTCCGAGAACACATCCGTGTTCCGACTGATGAACTCCTGACTTCCTGAACTTGTTTGGAAGACAGGCTGTCTGCAATTTTTACCGTGGTTACTGCTTCACAGGCCTCGAACTGTGGGGCTGGACCCTTCTCACCTAGAAGCCCTGGCCGGGGCTGTTGTCGTCGGCCATGTTCCTATCTTTCCACGGCTTTAGTAAATTCACGTGGTACACCTGCTCCGGCTTGCGCCGCCTGGCTGGTGTACCTTGTAATTTACTTCCCTACCTTCTCGATCACCTCATAGGGGCCCTGCCACCTAGCTAGGAACTTGCTGTCAAGGGTGGGTACCAGAACCAAAACCCGATCTCCCGGATTGAAGTCCCGTACCCGAGCCTGACGATTATACACCCTACTTTGGGCTTGTTGCGCTGCCTCCATATGCTCCCGGACCAGCGACAACACCCTTTCCATCCGTTCCTGCATCTGGGTGACATATTCAATGATACTTTTGTGGGGGACAGGTTGCTGTTCCCACGCTTCCTTGGCAATATCCAACAGGCCTCGAGGGTGTCTGCCATAAAGCAGTTCGAAGGGCGAGAACCCAGTAGAGGCCTGGGGCACCTCTCGCACTGCGAACATGAGATAGGGCAGAAGCAGGTCCCAGTCCTTCCCATCTCTAGACACCACCCTTTTTAACATATTTTTTAAAGTTTGGTTAAACCTCTCGACAAGACCGTCTGTTTGCGGATGGTAAACGGACGTCCGTAACTGCTTTATACGCAACAATTTACACAGTTCCCTCATAACTTTGGACATAAAAGGGGTCCCTTGGTCTGTCAGAACCTCTTTTGGCAGGCCCACACGGGCAGGGCCGGGCCGACACAGAGGCTGGGGAGGCTCCAGCCTCAGGGCGCTCCAGCCTCAGGGCGCAGGCAGGGGCCGGCGAGAGGGACTGACAGGGGGGAACCGCTCAGCGCTCCCTCCTGTCATTCCCTGAGCCAGGCCCTGTCAGAGCGCTCCTCTCACCTCCATTATGCTGCTTCAGGCCCCCAGCATCAGGCCCCGCTGCCTCAGGCTCTAACTTGAAACAGAGTAAGCAGGTGGGTGGAGCCTAACGGACCTCCGTTAGGCTCCGCCCACCTGCTTAATGTGAGGCAGCGCTGGGGTCTGATCCTGGAAGCCTGGAGAAGTGGCCATAATGGAGGTGAGAGGAGCGCTCTGATGGGGCCCGGCATTAAGTACAGTGAAATGCCGGGCCCCTTTCATTAAGTCTGTGACAACATGGGGGCAGAAAGAGCATGACAACATGGGGGGGTAAAAGAGCATGAAAAGATGGGGGAGAATGACAGGGGGCAGAAAAAGCATGACAAGAAGAGGGGATTATGACAAGAGGGGGGGGCATGACAAATTACTATGTGGGGGCACTGCTGTGTGGTTGAGGGGGGGTGTGGGGGACATTACTGTGTGGGGGGGCAGTGTGGCGGATTTACTGTGTGGGGGGCAGTGTGGCGGACATTACTGTGTGGGGGGCAGTGTGGCGGACATTACTGTGTGGGGGGCAGTGTGGCGGACATTACTCTGTGGGGGCAGTGTGGCGGACATTACTCTGTGGGGGCAGTGTGGCGGACATTACTCTGTGGGGGGCAGTGTGGCGGACATTACTGTGTGGGGGCAGTGTGGCGGACATTACTGTGCGGGGGCAGTGTGGCGGACATTACTATGCGGGGGCAGTGTGGCGGACATTACTATGCGGGGGCAGTGTGGCGGACATTACTGTGCGGGGGCAGTGTGGCGGACATTACTGTGTGGGGGCAGTGTGGCGGACATTACTGTGTGGGGGCAGTGTGGCGGACATTACTGTGTGGGGGGCAGTGTGGCGGACATTACTGTGTGGGGGCAGTGTGGCGGACATTACTGTGTGGGGGCAGTGTGGCGGACATTACTGTGTGGGGGCAGTGTGGCGGACATTACTCTGTGGGGGCAGTGTGGCGGACATTACTCTGTGGGGGGCAGTGTGGCGGACATTACTCTGTGGGGGGCAGTGTGGCGGACATTACTCTGTGGGGGCAGTGTGGCGGACATTACTGTGCGGGGGCAGTGTGGCGGACATTACTGTGCGGGGGCAGTGTGGCGGACATTACTGTGTGGGGGGCAGTGTGGCGGACATTACTGTGCGGGGGGCAGTGTGGCAGACATTACTGTGTGGGGGCAGTGTGGCGGACATTACTGTGTGGGGGGCAGTGTGGCGGACATTACTGTGTGGGGGCAGTGTGGCGGACATTACTGTGTGGGGGGCAGTGTGGCGGACATTACTGTGTGGGGGACACTACAGTGTGGGGTGGCATTATACAAAAGCTCTGCAGATGCAACTCCCATGTATTGGGTCACCACAATTTGGGTGGTCAATCACTAAATGAACCCTGTTATGGGGAGAATCTGTGGATGACACATATTTGTCCCACAGACACCTCCCCCCCCAAAACAGGGTTAATTTACTGAATGGCCACCAATAAAAGAGGTGGGGTCACATATGCTATTTCATAATGACAGCAGGGCCCGTGCAGTGACTGTTTTCTACTACACCCCCCATCCCCACCGCTCACTGGATATAATCTTATTAACTATATAACTGTAGTAAATCACTACAGTTATATAGTTAAGATTATATACAGTGTGGGGGGGGGGGATGGGGGGGGGTAGTAGAATACAGTCACTGCGCGGGCCCTGCTGGCGCTGTCATCAAAAAAGCAGATACAACCCCACAGCCTCACCCCTTGTATTGGGGGTCATTCCTACATGGACCCTGTTATGGGGAGGGGGGATCGGTGGATGACACATATGTGTCATCCACAGATTCCCCAATAACAGTGTCATCCATCACAGATCCCCCATAGCAGTGTCATCCACAAGTTGGAGGAGGGGGGGGGGCGCACTTGGGCAGCTCAGCCTCTGTTGGTGGTGGACCTTGTCCCAGCCCTGCACACGGGAAAACATTTCCATTATCTCTTTGGCGATGAGCTTAGCTGAGGTATGTCGCAGAGGCACCGCCTCCGGATACCGAGTTGCATAGTCGAGAACTACCAGAATGTGTTGGTGGCCCCTGGCAGACTTTGGTACAGGCCCAATTAGATTCATAGCGATTCGCTCAAACGGGACCTCAATAATTGGAAGAGGTACCAGAGGACTACGGAAATGTGGCTGGGGGCTATTTATCTGACAGGTCGGACAGGACTTACAATAATTTTCTACCTCCTTGAACACACCGGGCCAATAAAACCGCTGCAGTATGCGGTCCTGGGTTTTCTGCCACCCCAAGTGTCCCCAAGAACATGTTGGTGGGCAAGCTCCATAACCAGCTTGCGATATGCGGTGGGCACCACCAACTGTTCAACGGGCTCACCTCGGATTTGGTTCACCCGATACAACATATCCTGAAGAACAATAAATCGTGGGAACATTAATTCAGCCCCAGGTTTCTGGGGTTTACCATCAATTATTACGACACTTTCCCAGGCCCTGGTTAGGGTTTGGTCCCGGTGTTGTGCGGTCCCAAAATTTTCCCCGGAGACATTGAGGTCTGCCAACTCAGGTCCCGGTGGCAAGTCCTCCGTGTCTCCCACCATTACACTCAGTGGGGTTGTCTCCCCTCTACCGCAGCAGTGGTGGTCACCCCTACCGCAGGCCCTTCGGACTCGGGCTCCCAGGGCTCTGGCCTCCCACTGGAACCAGGCCACTCTGCTAGGGTTACCCCTGTCTCAGGGCTATTAGTCACTTTCACCTCAGGCCATAGTGACGGAAAACCAGGGAAGTCTCTCCCAATTATTAGTTCATAAGGTAGCTTTGTGGAGATCGCCACTTCATAAGTCCATGTGCCGGCCGCCGTGGACAGAGACATTACAGCAGTGGGATAGTCCTTTAAGTCTCCGTGTATGCACACCACACCAACTTTCCGGCCCGTATACTGGGAGGGCTGTACCAGGGCAGCACTTACCAGGGTTACTAGGCTCCCTGAGTCCAGCAGCGCCACTGCAAGATTATCACCGACTTGCACCTGGCACAGATGACGATTGTCTATTGTCTCGGGGTGCCGGTCGCACACAGTCTCCGGGCATACATGGAAGCCCGGTACCCATAATTAGTCTCCATGGGTTCTCCCCACTGTGGACAGTCGGCCCTCACATGGCCAGGCTCGTGACACCGCCAGCAGACTATCGGGGCCGGGTCTTCAGGGGGTACACCCCGAGCAGGTTTCTCGGGTACCAGTCGTCGGGACTGGATGGGAGACCTCCGGGTTTGACCGGCCCCTCCCAACAACACCCCTTTCAAGGTTTTTGTGGCCTCATAGCGCTCCACCAGGTCGACCATGTCCAGGGCATTAGTGGGTGATACCTGGCCGATCCAGTGCTGAAGGGGGTACGGCAAGGCCCTCCAGAACATGTCAGCCAGCAGACGGTCCAGCATAGCAGCCGGACTTAGAATATCAGGCTGCAGCCACTTTTGCAACCTGTGCAGTAACTCATAGTACTGCGGCCGGGCGGGTTCAGCCGCTTGAAAGTCCCACTGGTGGACCCGCTGAGCCCGGACTAACACGTTCACCCCCAGTCTGGCCAGGATCTCCCCTTCACCGTGGGGTAATCAGCAGCCTGGTCATCTGCCAAATCAGAGAACACCTGCTGGGGTCCGGATGCCAGGAACGGAGCGACCACTTCAGCCCACTGGTCACGGGTAACTTTTCCCTCACGGCCACCTTTTCAAAGACCGCCAGATAGGTCTCAACGTCGTCCGAGGGGGTCATCTTTGGGATCGCCGCACGGACCGCTTCCGGGCATCATGGACGTGTTGGGACGCTCCTGCCGCTTGCAAAGCCATCACGTGTTGTAAAAGCAGCTGATTAGTCTCCTGCTGCTGCTTGTTAGCCTCCCGCTGCTGCAGGTTAGCCTCCACAAGGGCTTTTACAACCGCCTCCATTTTGTCAGGGATCACAGGCTGCAACTTTGCCGGCCTAATATAGGACATCCAGTCGTGCCCAGCAGAAACAAAAATTTTTCGGCGTTCACGCCAGCCTCACTGCGCATGCTCGCATCCTCCACCAAATGTGGGGAGTCGCTCTGGTAGATAGCGGTGCGGGTGCAGTACTGAGGCAAAACAAGGAGTCCAGAATGTGCAATAAACAGTGTTTTATTCACACTTGCACAACATAAATGAAAAACAGTCTCTTGGTGATAATTCACACATAACAGAAATAATGTGGCCAAACAAAACAGGCCAACACAGGGTTCAGTCACCTGGGAGGTTTAGGTGAGGGTTCACACCTAGCAGTCGGCCCAGCCGCAGGAGATTCCACCTTCAAGTTGCAGGGAAAAACACCACCTTGCTGAGCGCTTTCCTCCAGGTCATAGAACTCCACAGGACTGTTAGCAGCTCCAGGACAATCACAGCCCCCAGCTGCTGGTGCTGGCTGAGTTTTTAAACCCAGCCCAAAACCAGGACTGGGTCGTGGGGAGCAGCCACCCACCCTACACTTTAGCTGCTCCCGGTAAGAGCCGGCCCGGATCGGCTTTGCAGCCATGCTATTTAAAACTATGTCAGTAGCACTAGCTGCTGCTGACCAGGGCTGGGACAAGGTCCACCACCAACAGAGGCTGAGCTGCCCAAGTGCGCCCCCCCCCCCCCAACTTGTGGAGTCTTTACTAAATACTGTTGTAATCACACATAAATATGCACAGTTTAATGTATCAATTAATGACGCACTGTTATGGGGTAATCTGTGGATGACACACTGTTATGGGGGATCTGTGGATGACAGTGCTATGGGGGATCTGTGGATGACACACTGTTATAGGGGATCTGTGGATGACACACTGTTATGGGGGATCTGTGGATGACACACTGTTATGGGGGATCTGTGGATGACACACTGTTATGGGGGATCTGTGGATGACACTGTTATGGGGGATCTGTGGATGACACTGTTATGGGGGATCTGTGGATGGCACTGTTATGGGGGATCTGTGGATGGCACTGTTATGGGGGATCTGTGGATGACACTGTTATGGGGGATCTGTGGATGACAGTGCTATGGGGGATCTGTGGATGACACACTGTTATAGGGGATCTGTGGATGACGCACTGTTATGGGGGATCTGTGGATGACACACTGTTATGGGGGATCTGTGGATGACACACTGTTATGGGGGATCTGTGGATGACACACTGTTATGGGGGATCTCTGGATGACGCATTGTTATGGGGGATCTGTGGATGACACACTGTTGTGGGGATCTGTGGATGACACACAGTTATGGGGGATCTCTGGATGACGCATTGTTATGGGGGATCTGTGGATGACACACTGTTGTGGGGATCTGTGGATGACACACTTTTATGGGGGATCTGTGGATGACACACTGTTATGGGGATCTGTGGATGACACTGTTATGGGGGATCTGTGGATGACACACTGTTATGGGGGATCTGTGGATGACACACTGTTATGGGGGATCTGTGGATGACATTGTTATGGGGGATCTGTGGAGGACACACTGTTATGGGGATCTCTGGATGACGCATTGTTATGGGGGATCTGTGGATGGCACTGTTATGGATTGTGACTCACAATGGATATTGGGGGCCAGCAAATTACAAGGGAGGCGGGGGTGGGGATGATTGATAACATACATATCTAAATGGCTGGGGGGTGAGGGCTTGACTTGAGCATCTACTGATCAGAGCATTAGAATAGCAGGAATAAATAACATCTAAATGTCTGGTGGGGAAGATGGGGGTAGGACAAGGGCTGATGGGGGAAGGGGGACTGGGTTAGATAATCTATACTGACATACATATGACACACACATACATACTGACATACATATGACACACATACATACTGACATACATATGTCACACACATACATACTGACATACATATGACACACATATATACATATGACGCACACATATATACAGACATACATATGACACACACATACATACTGACATACATATGATACACACATACATACTGACATACATATGACACACACACATATATACTGACATACATATGACACACACACATACATACTGACATACATATGACACACACATACATACTGACATACATATGACGCACACATATATACAGACATACATATGACACACACATACATACTGACATACATATGACACACACATACATACTGACATACATATGACACACACATACATACTGACATACATATGACACACACATACATACTGACATACATATGACACACATACATACACATACATACTGACATACATATGACACACATACATACTGACATACATATGACACACACACATACTGACATACATATGACACACACATACATACTGACATACATATGACACACATACATACATACTGACATACATATGACACACACATACATACTGACATACATATGACACACATACATACATATATACAGACATACATATGACACACACACATATATACTAACATACATATGACACATACATATATACAGACATACATATGACACACATACATACTGACATACATATGACACACATACATACTGACATACATATGACACACACACATACTGACATACATATGACACACACATACATACTGACATACATATGACACACATACATACATACTGACATACATATGACACACACATACATACTGACATACATATGACACACATACATACATATATACAGACATACATATGACACACACACATATATACTAACATACATATGACACATACATATATACAGACATACATATGACACACACACATACTGACATACATATGACACACATACATAAAAACACACAATATGCACATTACATTACTGCCATTCCATTCCCTTTAACCCCTTACATTTTCCGCACATACAGTCTCTGGTGACTTGCAGGGAGAGGCAGGATGCAGAGTATTCCTCCTCCTCCTCCTTCTCTCTCCCGACGCTGCTCTTCTCTCTGTGCTGGGGGAGGGGGTTGTGGTGCACACACAGGCAGGAAGTCAGGGGCTGGGGAAGGTACAGAGCTGCAGCACACTGCACTAGACTGAGGGAGGGAGGAAGAACACCACTAGGGGGCGCAGGAACGGCTGTTACAGCAGCAGAGAGCAGAAATGGATGCTCTGCTGCTAATACAGCTACACGGCAGCAGCAGGGACTTGGTGAGAGTGGCCTGCGCCCTGAGGCTTGAGCGCCCTGAGGCTGGAGCCTCCTCAGCCTCTGTGTCGGCCCGGCCCTGCTGCTGACATCAACAAAAACAGCTCTTACCTCACCGAGGCTATGAACCTCGGTGACACATACCTGCCATCCACGACGGCACCCTGCACCTTACCACAATATATATATATATCTATACACAAGAAAAAAAGAGCACAGGTGAATGAATCCATGGCTTTTACTTTTAATTTCGGAGTGCTGCTCTTTTTTCTTGTGCATTCATTAGGATATGCTTCACCCTTTTTGAGCTTGCACCCATTTATTGCATTATTTTTGTCAGTGCTGCCTCTCTTTTTTCCTATATATATTCCTATATGCGCTACAAGCATCTTTTTGCAGGGGCAGTCATCCTATGTCGCGTTGCTTTAAGGCCTCATGCACACAACCGTTTTTTTATGCAGTCCGCAAAAAGGGGTTCCATTGTTCAGTGATCCGTGTCCGCTTTTGCCTTCCGTTGTGTTTCCGTGTGTCTTCCGTTTTTGTTAGCGGACATGACCCAAAAGATTTTACCAAAAGACAGGCTGACAATTTTTCCCAAGTGCCTGCCAAGGGATCCGCAAAAAAAACGGACACAGAATGCGGATGACACACGGATGGCCATCCGCATTTTTTCACGGACCCATTGACTTGAATGGGTCCGTGAACCGTTTTTCACGGACAAGAATAGGACAGGTTATATTTTTTTGACGGACTGGAATCACGGACCACGAACGCGGAGGACAAACGGTGCATTTGCCGAGGGTTCAACGGACCCATTGAAAACCAATGGGTCCGCAGAAAATCATGAAAAACGGAGCAACGGACACGGAATCAAACAACGGTCGTGTGCATGAGGCCTAAGAAGAATGGTCAGGGTTCCTTTCAGTCTGTCAGGGAACAGTTATCAAAAAGCCTTGCTTCCTTGGCTAAGACTGTACCCAGACAGGCGGAAAGCTGAACTTCTTTTTCATGGTTTTTTGAATGGTTTTGAAGTGCCCGAGTTTAAAGGGTCTGGTTGTATTGGGGTTGATAATTTAAAGTCGGTTTCTATGTTCCCTGAAGTGGTTAGAGTAAAGATTCAAAAAGAGCTTTTAAACAGGAGGATTGCAGGACCGTTTGAGTCACCTCCGTTCAAAAATTTTAGATTGTCACACTTGGGTATTGTACCTAAAAAAGAGCCCGGGGAATATCGTGTAATCCATCATTTATCTTACCCAGTGGATTATTCATTGTACGATGAGATAGCAAAGGAGGAAGAGACGGTTTGTTATGCGTCATTTGATCAGGCTGTTGATATGTTGCGCAATTTTGGTTTGGGTGCTTGGCTGGCGAAAGCTGATAGTAAGTCAGCTTTCAGGCTTTTGCAAGTCAATCCATCTGGTTTCAATTCGTTAGGTTTTAGTTTTATGGGGAAGTTTTTCTTTGATAAGTGTTTACCGATGGGTTTTTCTAGGTCTTGTTTTTATTTTGAGGCGTTTTCTTCTTTTTTACATTGGGTAGTTCAGTCGTTGGTTCCAGAGGGAGGTGTTCTTCATTATTTAGAGGATTTTTTGTTTGTTGGTGTTGCTGGTTCTTTTAGTTGTGATAGGCTTTTGAAGTGTTTTCTTGATATGTATGTACAGTTTGGTATTCCAGTAGCGGTGGAAAAAACGTTATATCCTTGTCATTGTTTAGAGTTTTTAGGAATAGTTTTAGATAGCATAAAAATGGAGTGTCGTCTACCGGAAAGGAAGTTAGTGGCTTTAAGAGATTTGCTGGTGAGGTTATTGGCTAAGAATAAGTGTACGCTAAGGGAATTGCAGTTGCTCCTTGGTTCTTTGAACTTTGCATGTAGAATTATACCTATGGATAGGGTTTTTTCAAAGAGACTGTATTTTGCAACGAGAGGCTTAAAGTCGCTTGGGCTCATGTGAGATTGACTAGTTCATTGAAGGAAGACTTAGCTATGTGGCTGGAATTTTTGAGTAATTTGTTTTCAGGAAAAATTCCAAGATTTGGATGCGCTTAAGTTATTTACGGATGCTGCCGGTGGTCATGGTTTTGGAGCATTCTGGGATAATAGATGGTGTGCTGAGAAGTGGCCTGTTGAATGAGTTGTGAATAAGTACGTTGCAAATATTGTGTTGTTAGAATTATTTCCAGTAGTAGTAGCGATTGTTGTATTGGGTTCCTTTTTTAGAAATAAGAGGATTTGGATTTTTACGGATAATAAAGGTGTAGTATTTGCTATCAATATGTTGTCGTCCAAGTGCGATAGGGTAGTTTGGTTATTGAGACACTTGTTGTGTTGTTTAAAATTCAATATTTGGTTGAAGGTGAGATATATTACATGCAAGAGTAATGACATAGCAGATGCATTATTTCGTTTTCAGTGGACACGGTTTCGGGAGTTGGCCCCGGCGGCGGAGCAAGAAGGTGTGTCCTGTCCTTCGCATTTGTGGAACCTGGTTCAATATTGTTGATGGAGAACATTCGGAACTCTTTAGCGCCAAGAACATGGGATGCATATATAGTTGGACTAATTCGGTTTTATGTCCAGTCAGGGCAGTGATTGCCTGGCTGAAAATCAGGCCGTCAAGGAGCCTTTTTTTGCATGAGGATTTATCGCATTTAACTAGGTTTCAGTTTCATTATATGTTGAAGAAATGCTTGGGTGTTCTGCAGTTGGGTCACCTTCGTATTTCTGCACACTCTTTTAGAATTGGGGCAGCTACTGAAGCCGTGGCTTTTGGTTTAGAAGACTCGGTCATCAAAAGGATTGGTCGTTGGTATTCTAGGAGGTTTAAATTGTATGTGAGACCGGACCTATCATTGTCTTAAATTTTGTTTTACAGATCCCCCTTGGGCTGAGAAGAGAGCAAAGAAAAGAAGTTAATCTGAGAACTTATCTCTCGGTCACAGTAATGTGATGATTTTATGGATTAGGGGTTTAAGGTGGAATGGGCTGTTAGCAGCATTACAAAGGTTGAGTGAAAAATGGCCGGTTCCGGGTGCCAATGTTTTTCATTTGGGCGGTAACGATGTGGGCAAGCTCAAAACATTGGATCTGTTATTTAAAATGAAACAGGATATGGCTTTGATTCGGAGTTCATTTCCTGATTCAGTTTTAATTTTTTCGGAAATCGTTCAAAGACTAGTGTGGTGTAATGGAGAGGGAAGAGTCTTTGAAAAAATTAGGAAAATACTAAATAGGGCTATGAGTAAATTCATGCCGGTAATTGACCTAGAGGGTTTTACTCCTGGTCTCTTTAGTTCGGACAATGTGCATTTGTCTGATATTGGCCTAGATATTTTCAATTTGGGTCTTCAGAATGCTGTGGAAAGGTGCTTGTGTTGCGTGTTCAGGGTGGGGGGCGGGGGGTATAGTCGCCCAGCTAATGCTGGGTGGACTTTTGTTTTTTTTTATATATTTATGAACTTTTTACAGTAATTGTTTTATGGTTATTGGTATTATTTATTAAATATATTTCTGGTTGTTATTTAAATTGGTTACCCCGAATAAAAGCAACACGGCCTTTTTTATCCCACATTCCAGCTGTCCAGTGTCCGTTTTATTGGAGGTATGTGTGTGTGTGATCTATGTCACCATGTACAGGTACATCTCATGCACGTGTATATTTATGGATATTTGGATCCACACGAATTATAGACCTGCATTCACATGAACCAGTGTTTAAATATCTGCATCCACAAGAATTATATTAAATTATGGTCCGATTAGGTTTTGATTATTTTGGATCATACTCTTTCTCTATAATTTTTTTTTCCAATTCATTTGAGTCCACTCAATGGGCCAGATTTATCATTACACTTACATCTTACTCCACTTTTACATATGCCCAAAGTCACTTTAGGATAGTCAGATTTATTAATGGTCCTTTAATACTGTGATAAATGTGGTTTGACGGTAGCAGTTTGTCCTTCAGTAAGCGGCTTTACAAAAAAGTCGCATGTTCTATTAAAAAGTCGCATAAGATAAGCATGGCTCCCTGGAGTGAAATTGCGCATTTTTTTGCGACTTTTTAAATGGTCGCAATAGTACATATGTCTAGAGATTCATTTACATAAGAAAACACAACCACTGTCACAAAACTGGAGAGCTTAGTGCAGAGCTTGAAAAAGTCGCAAAAAACTGTGCAATTTTACCGATTTTCACTCCAAGTGACTTTAGCTAATGATAAATCTGGCCCAATGTATTTTGGATGTCTTTGTATTTTGTTCTGTTTCAATCCATGTATTTTGGATGTCTTTATATTTTGTTTGGCCTAATTACCATCTGTTGTAGTTAGCCCTATTTAAATGTATGTATTTTCTTCTGACCTTACAGCCTGATGAATGTGGCGGCCCGCCACTGAAACACGTAGCTAGCCTTTTATTTATAGTGTTTTATGTAAGTTTTTAATTAATAATTTTATAGATAGCAGAGCAGCGCGATGTTGTTTTTCTTTTTCTGCTCCTTGTTGAGCGAATGTGTTCCTATGTATAGTCCGAACTCCATGTGGAGGATCCCAGCGAACAAGCGCAGCAGCCTGACCTATCCTCTCTACAGGAGAGACCACACCATTCCCTAGTGTTGTGCCTGGATTTTCAAAACATTTTTTGGTAAGGTATCCTCATCTTGAGTCCTTATCTGGGAACCTTAAGGTATTTCACAAGGGAGAGCCACCTATTGTTTTTGATTTAGCAGACACTCTTGTGATGTCACAGCAGCTTACCTTACTGAAACACTCTTGTGATGTCACAGCAGCTTACCTGACTGAAACACTCTTGTGATGTCACAGCAGCTTACCTGACTGAAACAGTCTTGTGATGTCACAGCAGCTTACCTGACTGAAACAGTCTTGTGATGTCACAGCAGCCTACCTTACTGAAACACTCTTGTGATGTCACAGCAGCTAACCTGACTGAAACACTCTTGTGATGTCATAGAAGCTAACCTGACTGAAACACTCTTGTGATGTCACAGCAGCTTACCTTACTGAAACACTCTTGTGATGTCATAGAAGCTAACCTGACTGAAACAGTCTTGTGATGTCACAGCAGCTTACCTTACTGAAACACTCTTGTGATGTCACAGCAGCTTACCTGACTGAAACACTCTTGTGATGTCACAGCAGCTTACCTGACTGAAACAGTCTTGTGATGTCACAGCAGCCTACCTTACTGAAACACTCTTGTGATGTCACAGCAGCTTACCTGACTGAAACACTCTTGTGATGTCATAGAAGCTAACCTGACTGAAACACTCTTGTGATGTCATAGAAGCTAACCTGACTGAAACACTCTTGTGATGTCACAGCAGCTTACCTTACTGAAACACTCTTGTGATGTCACAGCAGCTTACCTGACTGAAACACTCTTGTGATGTCACAGCAGCTTACCTTACTGAAACACTCTTGTGATGTCACAGCAGCTTACCTGACTGAAACACTCTTGTGATGTCATAGAAGCTAACCTGACTGAAACACTCTTGTGATGTCACAGCAGCTTACCTTACTGAAACATTCTTGTGATATCACAGCAGCTAACCCGACTGAAACACTCTTGTGATGTCACAGAAGCTTACCTGACTGAAACACTTGTGTGATTTCACAGAAGCTTACCTGACTGAAACACTCTTGTGATGTCATAGAAGCTAACCTGACTGAAACACTCTTGTGATGTCATAGAAGCTAACCAGACTGAAACACTCTTGTGATGTCATAGAAGCTAACCAGACTGAAACACTCTTGTGATGTCACAGCAGCTTACCTTACTGAAACACTCTTGTGATGTCACAGCAGCTTATCTTACTGAAACACTCTTGTGATGTCACAGCAGCTTACCTGACTGAAACACTCTTGTGATGTCATAGAAGCTAACCTGACTGAAACACTCTTGTGATGTCATAGAAGCTAACCAGACTGAAACACTCTTGTGATGTCATAGAAGCTAACCAGACTGAAACACTCTTGTGATGTCACAGCAGCTTACCTTACTGAAACACTCTTGTGATGTCACAGCAGCTTACCTGACTGAAACACTCTTGTGATGTCACAGCAGCTTACCTGACTGAAACACTCTTGTGATGTCACAGCAGCTTACCTGACTGAAACACTCTTGTGATGTCACAGCAGCTTACCTTACTGAAACATTCTTGTGATATCACAGCAGCTAACCCGACTGAAACACTCTTGTGATGTCACAGAAGCTTACCTGACTGAAACACTTGTGTGATTTCACAGAAGCTTACCTGACTGAAACACTCTTGTGATGTCACAGCAGCTTACCTGACCGAAACACTTGTGTGATGTCACAGCAGCTTACCTGACTGAAACACTTTTGTGATGTCACAGCAGCTTACCTGACTGAAACACTTGTGTGATGTCACAGAAGCTTACCTGACTGAAATACTCTTGTGATGTCACAGCAGCTTACCTGACTGAGACACTCTTGTGATGTCACAGCAGCTTACCTGACTGAAAGATTCCTGGGATGTCACAGCAGCTTACCTGACCGAAACACTTGTGTGATGTCACAGAAGCTTACCTGACTGAAACACTCTTGTGATGTCATAGAAGCTAACCTGACTGAAACACTTGTGTGATGTCACAGCAGTTACCTGACTGAAACACTTGTGTGATGTCACAGAAGCTTACCTGACTGAAACACTCATGTGATGTCACAGCAGCTTACCTGACTGAAACACTCTTGTGATGTCACAGCACCTTACCTGACTGAAACACTCTTCTGATGTCATAGAAGCTTACCTGACTGAAACACTCTTGTGATGTCACAGCAGCTTACCTTACTGAAACACTCTTCTGATGTCATAGAAGCTTACCTGACTGAAACACTCTTGTGATGTCATAGAAGCTTACCTGACTGAAACACTCATGTGATGTCATAGAAGCTGACCTGACTGAAACACTCTTGTGATGTCACAGGAGCTTATGTGACTGAAACAGTTGTGTGATTTTTGTAAGCCGCTTACCCGACTGTACACTCTCTTCTGATGTCCCACTGTACTTGATTACAACATTTTCGTGATGTCACCGCAGCTTACCCAGGTTCAGGCACTGACCGAGGACCCCTGTGCCAGAAATTCATATGGGTTCCTTGTTTTCCAAATACTAATTTTATTACAGGGAGTTGCTAGTGATATACTACCTAATTTATGGCTGCAGGATAGGTCATCAATATTGATCAGTGGGAGTCTGACACCCCCCACCCCCTCCAATCATCAGTGGTTGGAAGATAAAGATACACAGCTAACAGAGCTAACAACTGCAGCAAGAAATGCTCCGATGCTCCACTCAGACATGATAAATGAGTGAAGATGAGGTTATGTCCGGCTTCAACTCTGAACCCGGACAACCCCTTTAAAGGGGTTCTAAGCTTTTCTTATATTGACGACCCATCCCCAGATTGGCAGGGGTCTGACTACCGGCACACCTATCAATCAGCTGTTTGAATAGAACGCAGTGCTCATACAAGTGTTGTGTTCTCTTCATTGTTTACCTGCTTGCTATCGACAATGCTGCAATGTAGATGGCGAGCAGGTAAAAAGTGAAGAGAACACAGCAATCGTATGAGCACTGCGTTCTCTTCATACAGCTGACTGGCAGGGGTGCCAGTAGCCAGGTTCTGCCAATCTGATATTGATGACCTATTCTTTGTCTACAAAGGACATGTGAATACACACTTAGATACCTATCCTGAAAAGCAAATAAACAATATTTGCAATAAATAGAACAATTTTTCAAATAAAAAAATAAGTCTTCTCTGTAAATCTATCCCTTCACTCGCTGAATTTGGAGCAAGTTGTGGCTTAAAGGTGTTGAGTTTATAAACCTTATTTTCACAAACCTATTTTGAAAATTTGGAGCAGGTCCTTCACTCTTGATCCTTTTCTCTTGGCTAGTGGAGTCAGAATGAATGGTTGTATGTGTAAGGCTCCATCTAGTGGCAGGTATAGTGAATTAACGTTGATCAGAAAGTCATTCCCTAAAATAGATTAAAAATGCCTCCAGAAAATGAAATTCTAAACAACATTTTTGGCAACTAAATAAAAATACATTAACGTAAAGTTGTTCAACAAATTCTAATGAATTCATTTTCTACAAGGGTCTAACTATCTATGGAAAGCTCCTCACAGTTCTTTCTACTGGTATCTTAAATCTTCCCTATTTTATTTTGTAAATTGTTATATTCTCCTGATTGTCCATCCTTCAGATAATGGAACGTTTCCCAAGTCATGAAGCAGATACAAGATCCAGCCATGATATTGCATACCTCCCAACTGAAAAACTCATGGATGGGCAACAGCAATGGTGCAGCAAAAAAAACTAAGTCATGCCTCTAGCTCCACTCAATGCCTATATATTCCATACACACCCTATCCCACCCAGCCCCATTTATGCCCTCACACAGTATATCGGTTCCCCCTTACTGCCCTCTTGACAATAGTTATTCCCAATTACTGCCCCCAACAGTAGAAAGCTACTTTACTGCCACCTTCACAGTAGTAATGCTCTCTTAGTGCCCCCATACAGTAGTTATACATCCCTTTGTGACCCCACACAGTAGTTACGCCCCCTTTGTGCCCCAACATTGTAGTTATGCCTCCTTACTGCCCCCACAGAGTAGAATGTCCCTTTAGTGCCCCACTAAGTAAGAATGGCCTGTTATTGCCTCCCCAGTTATGATTTCTTAGTGCCCCCACACAGTAGAATGTCCCGTTAGTGTCTCACAAAGTAAGGCCTCATGCACACGACCGTATGTGTTTTGCGGTCTGCAAATTGCGGATCCATTGTAATAATGCCTATTCTTGTCCACAAACTAGAAAAAATAGGACATGCTCTATTTTTTTGCAGAACGGAAAAACGGACATACGGAAACGGAATGCACACGGAGTATCTTCCGTTTTTTGCAGACCCATTGAAATGCATGGTTCCGCATATGGTCCGCAAAAAAACGGAACGGACACGGAAAGAAAATACGTTCGTGTTCATGAGGCCTAAGTGGCCTACTATTGGACACTGTCCCATGATGCTTCATGGTGCCTTATACTATGTGAAAGGGGGCATCATACTGTGTGCGAGGGCACTTATATGGGAATCATACTGTGTGGGGAAACTTAAGTGGGCATCACACTGCCGGAAGCACAATGAAGGCCTCACTACTATGAACAGGGACTTAGGGGGACTGTTTACTATGAGGGGTCATTATTACTGTGAAGGGGCTAATCATAACTGTTTATGGGGCACAAAGTAAACTGGGCCAGATTGGGCATGTGTGGACAGGGATTTGAAAACTTGTCAGGGATTATGATCCAGAATACAGTTTAACCACTTCAGCCCCCCTAGCTTAAACACCCTTAATGACCAGGCCACTTTTTACAATTCTGCACTACACTACTTTCACCGTTTATTTCTTCGTCATACAACTTACCACCCAAATGAATTTTACCTCCTTTTCTTCTCACTAACAGAGCTTTCATTTGGTGGTATTTCATTGCTGCTGACATTTTTACTTTTTTTGCTATTAATCAAAAATGACCGAAATTTTTGCAAAAATATGACATTTTTCACTTTCTGTTGTACATTTTTTTTTTAAAAACTACATTTCTATATAAATTTTTCGCAAAATTTATTGTTCTACATGTCTTTGATAAAAAAAAATCCAATAAGTGTATATTTATTGGTTTGGGTAAAAGTTATAGCGTTTACAAACTATGGTGCAAAAAGTGAATTTCGGCATTTTGAAGCAGCTCTGACTTTCTGAGCACCTGTCATGTTTCTTCAGGTGCTAGAATGCCAGGATAGTATAAATACCCCCAAATGACACCATTTTAGAAAGAAGACACCCCAAAGTATTCGCGGAGGGACATGGTGAGTTCATGTATCATTTCATTTTTTTCACAAGTTAGCGGAAAATGACACTTTCTGAGGAAAAAAAATAATAAAAGTTTCAATTTCTGCTAACTTCTGGCAAAAAAATAAAAATCTCCCACGGACTCACTATGCCCCTCAGTGAATTCCTTGGGGTGTCTACTTTCCGAAATGGGGTCATTTGTGGGGTGTGTTTACTGTTCTGGCATTTTGGGCGGGCTAAATTGTGAGCAACCTTGTAAACCCAGAGGTACTGTTGGAATTTGGGCCTTTGTACTCAGGCTGCAAAAAGTGTCACTCATGTGGTATCGCCGTACTCAGAGAGTAGGGCAATGTGTTTGGGGTGTATTTTTACATATACCCATGTTGGAGTGAAGAAATATCTCTGTAAACTGACAACTTTGTATAAAATTTTTTTTAAAGTTGTCATTTACAGAGATATTTCTCACACCCAGCATGGTTATATGTAAAAATACACCCCAAAACACATTGCCCCACTTCTCCTGAGTACGGCGATACCACATGTGTGACACTTTTTTGCAGCCTGGGTGCGCAAAGGGGTCCAAATTCCAATGAGTACCTTTAGGATTTCACAGGGCATTTTTACATATTTGGATTCCAGACTTCTTCTCACTCTTTAGGGGCCCCTAAAATGCCAGGGCAGTATAAATACCCCACAAGTGACCCCATTTTAGAAAGAAGACACCCCAAGGTTTTCCGTGAGGGGTATGGTGAGTTCATGTAAAATTTTATTTTTTGTCACAAGTTAGTGAAATATGAGACTTTGTAAAAAACAAAAAAAAAAAAAAAAAAAATATATATCAATTTCCGCTAACTTGTGCCAAAAAAAAAAAATTTCTGTGAACTCGCCATGCCCCTCACGGAATACCTTGGGGTGTCTTTTTTCCAAAATGGGGTCACTTGTGGGGTATTTATACTGCCCTGGCATTTTAGGGGCCCCTAAAGTGTGAGAATCCAAAATGCGTAAAAATGCCCTGTGAAATCCTAAAGGTACTCATTGGAATTTGGGCCCCTTTGCGCATCTTGGCTGCAAAAAAGTGTCACTCATGTGGTATCGCTGTACTCAGGAGAAGTAGGAAAACAGAAGAAAAAATGGAGCTCACAACTTCCATGTACGAAAAGTATATATATATCCTTTATTGTCACATAATAATAAATATCAAATGTTAAAAAAGGGGGAGTAGGGGACAAGAAACACCATCCCAGTACACCAGGTCACAATACCATTTCATGTAAAAAAATACTTCATTATACCATATGAAATATATGTGCAAAATCGCAAACCATACAGCGTCAATAAGTTATATATGGAGTAAATAACCAAGGAGAGCATGTACAAGAAGAAAGACCATAAATGCTAATGGTAACAGAAAGTGTAACAATATTATAGCAGAATCATATATATTGGGCCATGACTATGCTAAACCCATGTGACTGATTATGCATATAACAGAAGGTCTAACTGCAGGAATGAAAAAGTACATTGTGCCCCGTTAGTAAGGAACAGGGGACTCAATTCGTTATGTCAAAGCCTGTGAGACTGGGATGGCGCTACCCCGACGCGCGTTTCGGCCTGCCTTCGTCTGGGGGTAACGCCATTGCTGCGGGAAGTCTCATTTAAAACAACCTCTAGCCAATCAAAGACCAGATAGCATATCATTTCTCCCGCCCGAACACCTGTGGCCGCACCGAGCGCGACGGCCGAAGCTCCGTAGACCCACCCACAGGCGTCATGCCAGGACGCGGCGAGTCACATGACAAAATCACGCGAGACGTACGGCCGGCAAGGAGACGCCTGGGGGAGGGACACAGAGCACGACCGCGCGTCACCGCGCGTACCATGTCAGGCAGGGAAATCATAGTGCTAAAGATACAGTCGCATTAAAGAAGATAATACCATGCGTATGTAGATATCGCTATAACAACTTATATGTTGTAGATGCCATATTTATCAGTGTGCTATATTGACAATTGTACTGATAGCCCCCATATCACATAACAATTGTACTAATGCCCCCATGTTGCATAAAACACAAATATATTCTCCAATGCTAAAATTATATATAAATGTACAAACAAAATCTTCTAGAAAATCATAAGGTATAAAAAGGTCACAATTCATCTTATAACATCAAAAAACACGAAATAATGTGAAAAAGTATAAGTGCTATGGGTACAAAAGCCATGATTGAACAGCAGTGGGCAAAAAAACGTGTAAGTGAAAATTGGTGACGAAAAAGGGGGCAAGTGGGGAAAAGAAGGGAAGGGGGGGGGGGAGAGGGGGAAAGAAGGGGGGGGGGGGAGAGAGGGAGGGAGGGTAGAGAGAAGTGAGGTGGAAGAAAGTGGGGTAGAGGAGCGTGGGTGGACTCAAAAAGTAAGTGGGAAGTGAGGAATGACGACTGGTAGGAGGGAATGAGTGTTGTGAGATCATGATGCAAAATATATCTGTGTGAAAGCAAGAAGCAAATTCCTGAGTGAGTGGACAATGAGTCAAAAATGTGAAAAAGTGAAAAAATTATTTTTTATGTGATTGGAGTATATTAAAAACTCTTAACAATAATTTAAAAATGGGAGAAGTGGAAGGTATGAAAAATATATGGCTGATATGTAACTATATAATATGCCATACATTTAATGTAGACATATATTAATTCTAGAACATCAATCATGTATAAATGCAGGAGGTATCGGTAAATTCACAAAGCGACAACATCACATAAGGCATCATGTGATTATGTATCTATCATATCCCAGGAGGTGATAATCCGTGGATGGCACACAAAGGTCCTATATAGCTGTCCTCAAAAAGATGGTCTAGATTGGAAAGAGGTAAAAAATATAAATTAAAAACAAGTTGCATACTACATAAAAGTTAAAAACAGATTACGGGGAACCCGCAGTAGTGGCACCAGTGATTAGAGAAACGAGGAAAAGCCAAGATTTTCATTAAGGCCCCCTGGACGTAACGTCCCAAGGGTCCATATCCAGCGGCTTTGCGCACCTAGGCTGCAAAAAAGTGTCACTTATGTGGTTTCGCCGTACTCAGTAGAAGTAGAGCAATGTGTTTTGGGGTGTATTTTTACATATACCCATGTTGGGTGAGAGAAAAATTAAAAAGTTGTCGTTTATAGCGATATTTCTCACACAAAGTATGGGTATATATAAAAATACACCCCAAAACACATTGCCCTACTTCTCCTGAGTACGGCGATACCACATGTGTGACATTTTTTTGCAGCCAAAATGCACAAAGGGGCCCAAATTCCAATGAGTACCTTTAGGCCCCTTTCACACGGGCGTTGCGGGTGCACTCCGTCAAACAGTGCGGGTGCGTTATGGAATCGCCGCGATTTTTCCCTGCGAGTGCAAGCGCTGTCATGCGTTTTGCACGCGCGGGAGAAAAATCGGCACTTTGGTACCCAGACTCAACCTGCACTTCTTCACAGAAGTGCATGTTTGGGTCAGAAATTGTCCCGCTGGTATTATTTCACATTATAACATAGTTATATTGTAAAATAATACCCTTGGCCATCTTCCTAATGTTTAAACAGGTGCAGAATGGGTTAAAAATAATAAACTAAAAATAACTTACCTGTTCCATTTGATCGTGAAGCCGCATCCTCTCCGTTAGCTTGCTAGTAGGAAAGGACCTGTGATGATGTCACAGCATCACATGGCCCAATCACCTGCTCCATCACTATGGTGATGGAGCATGTGATTGGTCCATGTGACCATGTGACATCATCACAGGTCCTTTTCCTACTAGCAAGCTAACGGAGAGGATGCCGGGCTTTGCGATCAAATGGAACAGGTAAGTTATTATTAGTTTATTATTTTTAACCCATTCTGCACCTGTTTAAACATTAGGAAGATGGCCAAGGGTATTATTTTACATTATAACTATGTTATAATGTGAAATGATACAGAACAGGTTACACATCCCGATGGTTGCATAGCAACCATGCGGGAACATCGCAAAGCATCCGCACTTGCTTGTGGATGCTTGTGATTTTCCCGCAGCCCCATTCACTTCTATGGGGCCTGCGTTCCGTTAAAAACGCAGAAGATAGAGCATGCTGCGATTCAACTGCGAAATCAACTGTCATGTGCACAGCCCCATAGAAGTGAATGGGTCCGGATTCAGTGCGGGTGCAATGCGTTCACATCACGCATTGCACCCGCGCGGAAAACTCGCCCGTGTGAAAGGGGCCTTAGGATTTCACAGGGCATTTTTATGCATTTGGATTCTCACGCTTTAGGGCCCCTAAAATGCCAGGGCAGTATAAATACCCCACATGTGACCCTATTGTGGAAAGAAGACACCCCAAGGTATTCCGTGAGGGGCATGGCAAGTTCACCGAAGAAAAAAAATTTTGGCACAAGTTAGCGGAAATTGATATATACATATTTTTTTTTTACAAAGTCTCATATTCCACTAACTTGTGACAAAAAATAAAATTTTACATGAACTCACCATACCCCTCACGGAATACCTTGGGGTGTCTTCTTTCTAAAATGGGTTCACATGTGAGGTGTTTGTACTGCTCTGGCATTTGAGGGTCTCCGCAATCATTACACGTATAGCCAGCATTAGGAGTTTCTGCTATTCTCCTTATATTGAGCATACGGGTAATGAGATCTTTTTTTTCCGTTCAGCCTGGGCTGAAAAAAAAAAAAATGAACGGCACAGATTTCCTCATTCGCATCGATCAATGTAGATGAAAAAATCTCTGCCAAAAAGTGTGCAAAAAAAAAAAAAAAGTAGTAAGGCCCCATTCACACGTCCGCAAAAATGTCCGCATCTATTCCGCAATTCTGCGGAATAGATGCGGACCCATTCAGTGTGAATGGGGCCGGCGGTGATGCGGAGAGCACACTATGTGCTCGCTGCATTAGCATTTGCGGAGCTGCGGCTGCAAACTTCCGGGTTTCGGCCCCCAAACATCCGGCCGCAGCTCCGCAAAAGATAGAGCATGTCCTATTCTTGTCCGCAATTGCGGACAAGAAAAGGCATTTTCTATATAGTTCTGGCAATGTGCGGATCCGCAAAATGCAGAAAGCACATTGCCGGTGTCCGTGTTTTGCGGATCCGCGGATCCATGGATCCGCAAAACACATACGGACATCTGAATGAGCCTTACAGGGGGGTGATTAGTGACAGGGGGGTGACAGGGGGTGATCAGGGGGGTGACATGGGGTGATCAGGGGTTAATTGGGGGTTAATCAGGGGTTAATCAGTGATGGGGGGGTGGCTGGGGGGTCTGTGTGGTGATTGGTGCACTTACAAAAGTTTCCTTTGGTGGTCCCAAGCAAAAGGGACCACCAGAGGAACGAGCAGCAAGCATATCAGACGCTGTTAACAAAACAGCGTCTGATACAGGGCTGTGGAGTCGGTAGATAAATTGTCCGACTCCGACTCCGACTCCTCAGATTTTGAAACTTCCGACTCCGACTCCTCGACTCCGACTCCTCTGTATTTAATATGCAAATACGAAGCTGTTCCACCAAGTTCTTCTAATCTTCTCCAGCACAGAATGGTAGTTGAGCAGAAGCTGCTGCCTTCTCCTTTGTGTGCTGATCTTCTGCTGAAGATAGAGCAGTGGGAGGATCCAGGAAGGGGCAGGGGAAGGGGCATTTATTTTAAAACATGATTTTCCTAGTAGAATCCCATAGTCATGTTTAAAATTTAAGCTAACAATCTGAGTTTACATGTTTTATAGCCTTAGCTGAATGATAGCAGTTTTTCAAATGGTTTACAGCTTCAGTCTTGAACTATTGACTCTCCATTCCCTTCACTTATACAAGTGTCTCCAGTCCTTAATCAGTTATCAGTGAGAGGCAAGGATAACCATGGGTTCCCTGTAACAGCAGACCACAAGACAATGGAAAGTGTAAGTATTGCCGCTCCTTAAAGGGACACTGACAGGCTGATTTCCAGTAAATATATATATACTGGTATTCATCAGAGAATTAGGAATAAAACGATACTAATGTTACCCCCAGTTAAGCTGTACTTGTGTTTAAGAAACATTTTAATCTGTATGCAAATTCACTATCTTTGTGCCCAATGGGGCAGCGTCTCCTGCGGCTTTGTGCCCAGCCGTGCCCGAAGTACAGCTTCCCAGCGCTGTTCCCCTCGTTATTATTCACTGCACTGGCCCTTTTTTTCAGGCTAGCCGAACGCTGAATTCCTGCGCAGGCGCACGTGTAGAGTGCTGGCAGCAGCCTCGTCTGGCTATGCTGAGGCTGTGCCAGCTTTCTCTCTTCCTCCTCGCTACCTAGTCCTGTCTAGTGCTGCCAGTACTCTACATGTGCGCCTGCCCCTTGGGCACAAAGGTAGAGAATTTGCATATTGATTAAAACGTTTTTAAACACAAGTAAACCTCAACTGGGGGTAACAGTCGTCTAGTTGTATTCCTAATCCTCTGATGAATACCAGCAGATATATCTTTAGCCGGTAAATCAGCCTGTCAGTGTCCCTTTAACTGCATAGTAAAGCATATGAAAAGCGTGCTTCTTCACGGTCACTTAACGTCTTTGTTTAGCGGTAATGTGACGCACTGCATGCATTGGCCTTTATTCTTACAGTAGAGAAGTAATTAATTATAACTTTATCTGAATTGGGACATTTAAACTTGCTTTTTTTTTATTCCAATTTTTTTATTCCAATTTAAATCTAGTAGAGTCGGAGTCGGAGTCGGTCCATTTTTTGCCGACTCCGACTCCGACTCCAGGTACCCAAAATTGCCTCCGACTCCGACTCCTCGACTCCGACTCCGACTCCACAGCCCTGGTCTGATATGCGATTTTTTTCAAACTTCTACAGCCTGCCAGCGCATGATCAGCGCTGGCAGGCTGTAGTTAAAGTTCTCCCCGACGCGTTCACAGGAAATTGCGCGTCTCGCCTAGGAGGAACAAACCGACCGCCGCCAGGACGCGATCCTGCGTTCGGCGGTCGGGAAGAAGTTAATATGATCTTCAGCTGAATCTGTAGGAATGGAGTTCATGAGGAGACATGAAGTACAGCGAAGAGGTGGGGATGTGGCTGATGAGCAACAGTAATTGTATGCAGTCCTCAATACCACAGCCCCACATTACCAGTCTGTCCAGTCAGTCCTCTGTTTAATTCATGTCTCCTCAATTCCTACAGAGATTCAGCTGAAGTTCTTATCAGCTGTATTCAGGATCATAATCCCTGACAAGTAGAGCAGAGAGGAGGATGAGGCAGCTCTTTATTCAGTGCTTTCAAGTAACTTGTCCTGCTATGTAATTAGGACAGGTTTTATCTGTACTAATAGGATGGTGGCCATTTTATTTCTCCTAATGATTGTTCAAAGCAAACAAAGCCTGCAAAGACGGTATGATAACAAGTATAAGGAAGTATACAAACTAAGACTCAACTTTGACACCTTCCTATATGTAAAACATAACCTTTAATAAATACCTCAAAAAAACATTCCTTGAGAATATATCAAATCCAGATCATACTAGTTCCCAGTGTGGTAAGGTGCAAGGTACCGTGGTCGATGGCAGGTACGTGTCACCGAGGTTCCTGGCCTCGGTGAGGTAAGAGCCGGGTTTTCCTGTGTCAGCAGCAGCTAGTGCTGCTTGACACCTTGAAATTTAGTTTGGCTGCAAAGCCAATCCGGGCCGGCTCTTACTGGGAGTAAGAGTTGGGTGGGTGCCTACTCCCCACGGTCCAGGCCGGACTTTGCCGGGCCTTTATAAGACAGCCAGCACCAGCAGGTGGTGTGATTATCCTGGAGCTGCTGTTAGGCTGGGGAATCATTTGAGTTTGGAAGTTCTCTGGGCAGGAAGCAAGAGCCCAGCAAGGAGGACTGCAGACGGCCTGGAAACCTGACGTCGCTTGTCTTGCGGCTGGACTGACAGCCAGGTGTGAACCTGCACCTAAAACCTCCCAGGTGACTGGAGCCTGTATTGGACTGTCTTGTTTTTCTCATGATTTCGTATGTGTGTGAAGTACCACCAAGAGACTGTTTTTGTTTATCTTGTGCAAGTGTGAATAAAACACTGTTTATTGCACCTTCGAGACTCCTGTTTTGCCTCGGTACTGCACCCGCACCGCTATCTACCAGAGCGACTCCCCACATTTGGTGTTGGATGCGGGCATGCGCAGTGAGGCTGGCGTGAACGCCGAAAGTTTTTGTTTTTGCTGGGCACGACTGGATGTCCTATATTAGGCCGGCAAAGTTGCAGCCTGTGTTCCCTGACAAAATGGAGGCGGCTGTGAAAGCTCTCATAGAGGCTAACGTGCAGCAGCGGGAGACCAACCAGCTACTGCTACAGCACATGATGGCGTTACAAGCTGCAGGAGCGTCCCACCACGACCATGATGCCCGGAAAGCGGTCCGTGCGGCGATCCCAAAGATGACCCCTCGGACGACGTAGAGACATATCTGGCGGTCTTTGAGAAGGTAGCCGTGAGGGAGAAGTTACCCCGTGACCAGTGGGCCGAGGTGGTCGCTCCGTTCCTGGCATCCGGACCCCAGCAGGTTTTTTTGACTTAGCAGATGACCAGGCTGCTGATTACCCCACGGTGAAGGGGAGATCCTGGCCAGACTGGGGGTAAACGTGTTAGTCCGGGCTCAGCGGGTCCACCAGTGGGACTTTAAAGCGGATGAACCCGCCCGGCCGCAGTACTATGAGTTGCTGCACAGGTTGCAAAAATGGCTGCAGCCTGATATTCTAAGTCCGACTGCTATGCTGGACCGTCTGCTGGCCGACATGTTCTGGAGGGCCCTGCCTTACCCCCTTCAGCACTGGATTGGCCAGGTATCCCCACTAATGCCCTTGAAATGGTTGATCTGGTGGAGCGCTATGAGGCCACAAAAACTTGCAAGGGGGTGTTGTTGGGAGGGGCCGGTCAAACCCCGGAGGTCTCCCATCCAGTCCCGACGTCTGATACCTGAGAGACCTGTTCGGGTGTGCCCCTGTGGACCCGGCCCCGATTGTCTGCTGGCGGTGTCAGGAGCCTGGCCACGTAAGGGCCGACTGTCCACATCGGGAGAACCCATGGAGACTAATTATGGGTACCGGGCTTCCATGTATGCCCGGAGACTGTGTGCAACCGGCACCCCGAGACAATAGACAATCGTCACCTGTGCCAGGTGCAAGTGGGTGATAATCTGGCCGTGGCGCTGCTGGACTCAGGGAGCCTAGTAACCCTGGTAAGTGCTGCCCTGGTACAGCCCTCCCAGTATACGGGCCGGAAAGTTGGTGTGGTGTGCATACACGGAGACTTAAAGGACTATCCCACTGCTGTAACGTCTCTGTCCACGGCGGCCGGCACATGGACTTGTGAAGTGGCGATCTCCGCAAAGCTACCTTATGAACTAATAATTGGGAGAGACTTCCTGGTTTTCCGTCACTATGGCCTGAGGTGAAAGTGACTAATAGCCCTGAGACAGGGGTAACCCTAGCAGAGTGGCCTGGTTCCAGTGGGAGGCCAGAGCCCTGGGAGCCCGAGTCCGAAGGGCCTGCGGTAGGGGTGACCACCACTTCTGTGATAGAGGGGAGACACCCCCACTGAGTGTAATGGTGGGAGACATGGAGGACTTGCCACCAGGGCCTGAGTTGGCAGACCTCCACGTCTCCGGAGATAATTTTGGGACCGCCCAACACCGGGACCAAACCCTAACCAGGGCCTGGGAGAATGTGCTGGAAATTGATGGTAAACCCCAGAAACCAGGGGCTGAGTTAATATTTCCCGCTTTGTTGTTCACCAGGAAATGTTATATCGGGTGAACCAAATCCGGGTGAACCTGTTGAACAGTTGGTGGTGCCCACAGCGCATCGCAAGCTTGTCATGGAGCTTGCCCACCAACATGTTCTTGGGGGACACTTGGGGTGGCAGAAAACCCAGGACCGCATACTGCAGCGGTTTTATTGGCCCAGTGTGTTCAAGGAGGTAGAAAATTATTGTAAGTCCTGTCCCACCTGTCAGATAAATAGCCCCCAGCCACATTTCCGTAGTCCTCTGGTACCTCTTCCAATTATTGAGGTCCCGTTTGAGCGAATCGCTATGGATCTAATTGGGCCTGTACCAAAGTCTGCCAGGGGCCACCAACACATTCTGGTAGTTCTCGACTATGCCACTCGGTATCCGGAGGCGGTGCCTCTGCGACATACCTCAGCTAAGCTCATCGCCAAAGAGTTAATGGAAATGTTTTCCCGTGTGGGCCTGCCAAAAGAGGTTCTGACAGACCAAGGGACCCCTTTTATGTCCAAAGTTATGAGGGAACTGTGTAAATTGTTGCGTATAAAGCAGTTACGGACGTCCGTTTACCATCCGCAAACAGACGGTCTTGTCGAGAGGTTTAACCAAACTTTAAAAATATGTTAAAAAGGGTGGTGTCTAGAGATGGGAAGGACTGGGATCTGCTTCTGCCCTATCTCATGTTCGCAGTGCGAGAGGTGCCCCAGGCCTCTACTGGGTTCTCGCCCTTCGAACTGCTTTATGGCAGACACCCTCGGGGCCTGTTGGATATCGCCAAGGAAGCGTGGGAACAACAGCCTGTCCCCACAAAAGTGTCATTGAGTATGTCACCCAGATGCAGGAACGGATGGAAAGGGTGTTGCCGCTGGTCCGGGAGCATATGGAGGCAGCGCAACAAGCCCAGAGTAGGGTGTACAATCGTCAGGCTCGGGTACGGGGCTTCAATCCGGGAGATCGGGTTTTGGTTCTGGTACCCACCCTTGACAGCAAATTCCTAGCTAGGTGGCAGGGCCCCTATGAGGTGATCGAGAAGGTAGGGAAGTAAATTACAAAGTACACCAGCCAGGGCGGCGCAAGCCGGAGCAGGTGTACCACGTGAATTTACTAAAGCCGTGGAAAGATAGGGACACGGCCGACGACCACAGCCCCCGGCCAGGGCTTCTAGGTGAAAAGGGTCCAGCCCCACAGTTCGAGGCCTGTGAAGCAGTAACCACGGTAAAAATTGCAGACAGCCTGTCTTCCAAACAAGTTCAGGAAGTCAGGGAGTTCATCAGTCGGAACACGGATGTGTTCTCGGACCTCCCTGGCCGCACGTCTCTCATCCAACATGACATCGTCACTGAGCCTCAGGCCAAGATCCGGTTAAAACCATACCGGGTACCCGAGGCTCGGCGACGGGCCATCGCGGAGGAAGTGCAATTAATGTTGAAGCTTGATGTCATTGAGGAGTCGAAAAGTGAGTGGGCCAGTCCCATAGTTCTAATACCCAAGCCGGATGGGACGTTGCGGTTCTGCAACGATTTTCGCAAGTTAAATGAAGTGTCCAAGTTTGATGCGTATCCCATGCCCCGGGTAGACGAGCTTGTTGAGAATTTAGGACAAGCCCGTTATTTTTCTGTGCTAGACCTCACTAAAGGGTACTGGCAGGTACCCTTAACAGAGTCGGCCAAGGAAAAAACCGCTTTTGTTACCCCGCAGGGCCTGTATCACTACAAGGTGTTACCCTTTGGCCTGCATGGCGCCCCGCCACCTTCCAGAGATTAATGGACATAGTGCTGCGACCTCATCGTCGGTACGCCTCGGCCTACTTAGATGATGTAATCATCCACAGCACCGACTGGGAAAGCCATTTGCCCAAAGTGCAGGCGGTAGTAGATGCCCTGAGGAAAGCTGGACTAACCGCCAATCCAAAGAAGTGTGCGATTGGGTTGGAAGAGACCAAATATCTGGGATATGTTATTGGGCGGGGAGTCATCAAGCCGCAGGTAACTAAGGTAGAGGCCATACGTAATTGGCCCCGACCGGTTACCACCAGGCAGGTAAAGTCCTTCCTAGGAATTGTAGGGTACTACATGCGGTTTGTGCCCCACTTTGCCACAATAGCAGCGCCGTTGACAGACCTGTTGAAGGGGCGAAAGTCTGGGAAGGTTAGCTGGAGTGAGAAGGCGGAGGAGGCTTTCTCCGCGTTGAAGTCGGCCCTGTGTGGGTCCCGGTTTTGGTGACACCCGACTTCAACAGGGAGTTCGTCGTTCAGACGGATGCCTCGGAGGTAGGTCTCGGTGCAGTGCTGTCTCAGGAAGTCAATGGGGAAGAACATCCCGTTGTCTTCCTGAGCCGGAAACTCACCCCAGCCGAGACCAGGTATAGTATAGTGGAGAGGGAGTGCCTGGCTATCAAGTGGGCACTCGAATCTCTCCGCTATTACCTGTTAGGGAGGAGGTTCCGTCTGGTGACCGACCATTCCCCTCTCAAGTGGATGAGCCAGGCCAAGGAGAGGAATGCTCGGGTCACCAGGTGGTTTCTGTCCTTGCAAAATTTCAAATTTTCGGTTGAACACAGGGCAGGCCGCTTGCAGGGTAACGCAGATGCCCTGTCCCGCGTCCACTGCCTCACTTGTGTTCACCCCTCAGGGTTGAACAAAGGGGGGTATGTGGTAAGGTGCAAGGTACCGTGGTCGATGGCAGGTACGTGTCACCGAGGTTCCTGGCCTCGGTGAGATAAGAGCCAGGTTTTCCTGTGTCAGCAGCAGCTAGTGCTGCTTGACACCTTGAAATTTAGTTTGGCTGCAAAGCCAATCCGGGCCGGCTCTTACTGGGAGTAGGCAAAGAGTTGGGTGGGTGCCTACTCCCCACGGTCCAGGCCGGACTTTGCCGGGCCTTTATAAGACAGCCAGCACCAGCAGGTGGTGTGATTATCCTGGAGCTGCTGTTAGGCTGGGGAATCATTTGAGTTTGGAAGTTCTCTGGGCAGGAAGCAAGAGCCCAGCAAGGAGGACTGCAGACGGCCTGGAAACCTGACGTCGCTTGTCTTGCGGCTGGACTGACAGCCAGGTGTGAACCTGCACCTAAAACCTCCCAGGTGACTGGAGCCTGTATTGGACTGTCTTGTTTTTCTCATGATTTCGTATGTGTGTGAAGTAACACCAAGAGACTGTTTTTGTTTATCTTGTGCAAGTGTGAATAAAACACTGTTTATTGCACCTTCGAGACTCCTGTTTTGCCTCGGTACTGCACCCGCACCGCTATCTACCAGAGCGACTCCCCACACCAGGCACAGTATAGCAAGCATAATACAATAATACATTAAATACATAACAACAAGAAACTGTCAGCGTATCTTGTGTTACTCACGATTTGTAGGGTCAATATGAGTTCTTTGGATATGTTGATCACCGAAGACAGTATATAATCCTGATTTGAGGAACCAATGGAGACTGATGTATTGATTCCCGATGAACGTATTTATTCTCTGAAGGTAAGCGGTTCCAAAGGTAGAGAACAGACAGAAAGAGAGGGGAGTGTTGTTAGAAAGGTCCTACTCTTTCCATATTTCCCCCTCTCTAAACCCATGGACACCCCTTAATGGTAGGGGTTCCCTGTCCTCGTACCTAGTCTGCTAGTCCCCTATCCATCCCTTCAATATACAGGCAGTGGAACAGCTAATAAACAAACAATAAAATGTGCCAAAAAGGCAAAAACAAAAAATGTCCCAAAACGTCCCGACGCAGCTTTTCCCCAGCAATCCAAACTGGTTCGTCTGGGGACTTCACTAGATACAGCTTGACCAGGGTCTTAAGATACAGATCCTGACCAGAATTTGGTGGCATCCAAAGATAAGGATAACCGTGGTCCCTATAATAGGGACCCACAGGGAGACCTGGGTCATGATATAAGCTCAAGTGTGGTAGGCGTCTACCAGCGTAATATAAGTGTTAAAAAAAATTAAAAATATAAAAAATAAAAATTCTAACTAACCCCCTTTCCCTGTAATAAAAGTAAATATAATAAAGATCATAGGCATTGCCATGTCCCAAAACACCCATACTATTAAAATATAAACATATTTATCCCATACAATAAACACCATAATGGTAAAAATAAAAGCGGACAATTTGCCATTTTTTCGTATCTTTACCTCTCCATAAAAAAATAAAGAATAAAAAGTGATCGAAAACTAAGCACACTCCAAAATGGAATCAATAAAAACTGCAGATCGTCCCACAAAAAATGAGTCTTTACACAGCTCTGTAGATGTAACAATAAAAGTTATGGGGATCAGAATGTGTTGATGCAAAGAAAAAATCTGTTTTTTATCCCCAAAGTTTTCACTTTTTTTTTTACATATTAAAACACAAGAAAAACTATAATAATGTGGCACCGTTGTAGTTGTACTGACCCAGAGAATGAAGGTAACTGGTTGGTTTTAACACATAGGGAATGCTGTAAAAATGTAATCCAGAAATCTGTGGCGGAATTGTGTTTTTTTCCAATTCCACCCCATTTGGATTTTTTTTCCTGCTTCCCAGTATATTGTATGCAATATTGAATGGTGGCGTTGGAAAGTACAACTTGTCCTGCAACAAACAAGCGTTCATATGGCATGTGAATGGAAAAATAAAAAGGTTATGGTTCTGGGAAGGCAAAGAGTAAAAAATTTTAAACACAAAAAATCAACACAAAAATGAAGTGCTACTCACTCGTCTCTCTAGCACTGTTCTCTGTGGCACTAGTTTGGTCCTCCTCACGCTGATTGTCTACAACAGGGATTAGCAACCTCCGGCACGCCAGCCGTTCTGAAACTACAACTCCCAGAATACTCCATTCACTTCTATTGGAGTTAGAAGAACAGCCGAGCATGTTGCATGCTGGGAGTTGTAGTTTTAAAGCAGCTGGACTGACGAACATTGCTGATCCCTGGTCTACAAAAAGCAGTGGCGACCGCTGCAGTCAATCATTGGCCTGGGCTGTCTACAACTGAGAACAGTGCTTGGCTGCAACACTGGTCGCATGCCACATCCCATCATGTCACTGGGCATGTCACCAGCACTGCAACATGGACGGTGATGTGTCCGGATTCGACACGTCACCAATGCAGCCAATGACTGTCCTCAGCTGTAGACAGCCTACAACAGCATGCCCTGTTTAGGCAGATTTTTTATTACTTTGCACAACCCCTTTAATACTTCGGCATACCAAGACATTTTGGACAATCATATGCTCCCAACTTTGTGCTAACAGTTTAGGAAAGGCCCTTTTCTGTTCGAGCATGACTATGCCCCAGAGCACAAAGCAAGGTCCATAACAGAATGGTTGTGTGAGTTTGGCATGGAAGAAATTTACTGGCCTCCACCGAGCCCTGATCTCAACTCCATCGAACACCTTTGGGATGAACTAGAATGAAGACTGTGGGCCAGGCCCTCTTGTCCAATATCAGTTTGGTTGGGTGAGTTTGGCATGAAAGAAATGTACTGGTCTGCACAGAGCCGTGACCTCAACTCCATCGAACACCTTTGGGATGAACTAGAATGGAGACTGTGGGCCAGGCCCTCTTGTCCAATATCAGTTTGGTTGGGTGAGTTTGGCATGAAAGAAATGTACTGGTCTGCACAGAGCCGTGACTTCAACTCCATCAAACACCTTTGGGATGAACTAGAATGGAGACTGTGGGCCAGGCCCTCTCGTCCAATATCCGTTTCTGAACTCACAAATGCTCTTCTGGTTGAATGGGCAAAAATCCCCATAGACACTTCAAAATCTTGTATATCCTACCACAGGGATCAGCAACCTTCGGCACTCCAGCTGTGATGAAACTACGACTCCCAGCATGCACACCTCCTTGGCTGTTCTCAGAACTCCCAAAGGAGTGAATGGAACATGCTGGGAGTCGTAGTTTCACAACAGCTGGAGTGCTAAAGGTTGCTGATCCCTGTCCTACCATATGCCATAAATGCCTATGATGGGTATACCCCTTTTAATTTTGCCATAAGCTAGGTCAGGGATCAGCAAGCTTTGGCACTCCAGCTGCTTAAAAACTACAACTCCCAGCATGCAACATGCTCGGCTGTTCTTCTAACTCCAATAGAAGTAAATGGAGCATTCTGGGAGTTGTAGTTTCAAAACGGCTGGAGTGCCGGAGGTTACTGATTCCTGGGCTAGGTTCACACTGAGTATTTTTTTAATTCAATGCGGAATCTGCATGTTAAACCATACAGTGCTTATATTTTCTCCACCCGTAAAAAGGGGTCCTGTCTAGGGATTAGCGAACTTGTTTTTTCAAGTTCGGCGTACAAGGTTCCGTTATGGTCCGTGGTAGTGGAATCCATAACGGAGTTTTTGTAGATAACCCAAACCTTGTACGCCGAAATTGAAAACACAAGTTCGCTCAACACTAGTCCTGTCCATTCTTGATGAAGATTCTACATCCGGAATTCCATTGAAAATGGCCAGAAATGAAAATCCTTGCTGAAACTGCACCCAGACTGAATTAAAAAACATATCAGGAAAAAAAAACGCATGGGAAAAGAACTGATGCAGATTTATTTCACCGTTGGAAATAACCTGTGTGAACCTAGCCTTACATTTCCCCTAAACACCTTTTATGCTGCCCAAACAAGCTTTGGAGCAGACTCCAGCCTTAATCTCTGTGGAGGACCCTGTTCTCTTCTATAAATGGGGAGCAGAGACTATAGTTGAGTCTACATACAAATAACATCTTGCCTCTACAGCACTGAACTCAAAATGTGAACAGGGGCTTCCAGACGCACTCGAACCCGGAACCTATTCATCGTGCCGCGCTGTTTCCTGACGGACGGTTTTACACGATGCACGCGAGCTCTGTTTAGGTCACGTGTAGCCGGCGCAGGACAGCATGGCGGAGGGTTCTAGAAAACCGCAGCCTGGAGGTGGCAAGAAACGTCCACGGGAGACCAATCCTGGTGAGTGCCCCCCGGCGAGCGTGCGGCATTTTTCTGCGGACGGCAGTGCGGCCTGTGCTGCGTTTTCTTACCTGCTGCCATTGCATCCCGCAGCTCCTCACCTCCAGTGACAGCTCTTGTCTGTTGCACGGTCCCATACCTGAGACACATGATGCACGTGCTCTAGTACAGGAGGTCCTGTGCACCCTCACATGGGGGTGGAGAGGAGGCATAGTTCTGATCTGGGGGCTTCATGGACAGGGTATGGGACTTTGACTAGGATCCAGGACTCCATGCTTAAAAGGGTCACTGAATTGTCTTAGAGACATTTCAAAGGTTTTGCTCAGTGGGGTCTGCGTGCTGAGACCCTCGCCTATTGCTAGGAGAAGGAGAAAGAAGTCTATGGACCCATCTCTATTCTGTCTTTAGCAGCGAGGAGAGGGATCGGATATGTGAGTGCTTCTCTCTCTTCCTTCTAGTGATCATGGGGGTCTCGGTGCTAAGATGCCCCACTCATCAAAACCTGTCACATGTTGCTCTGACATATTAAAGGTTACTTTTTTTTTTTTTTTTTTAAAGTTAAAGCGGTTGTACCATCTCAGTGCCCTAGAAGTGAATGGAGCGGTGGGCACGTGTGCGCTTAGCGCCTCCTATTCATTTTAATGGGTAAATAGCCAAGCTTGCCGGTCTGCTATTTTCAGCACTCCCATAGGAATGAATGAACGGCGGCCGCACATTCCTAGGTGTGCCCTCCGGGACTTTTCTGGCTCCGTTCTGAGTATAGGTGGGTCCCACACCTATGAGACATTGGGGGCGTATCCTAGCGATATGCCCCCAATGTCTGAGATGGTACAACCCTTTGAAGTGGCACCCACCCTCTCAGTTCTGTGCCCAGATCTGATGATGACCCTGAGTAGTTTCAGGTAAAAAGCAGCGAATTCAGCCCAAGGCCACCTGAACAGTGATGCCATCTTGCAGGTTTTCTCCACATCGGTGTCCATTGGTTGTGCCAGCACAATAACCGCACACCGTACCTTTCCACCCACCACCCAGAATTACCCGTTAACTTGTGCCAGCCATATAGCATTGAAGATAATATAACTACTGCTCCATGGGCATCCTATGCAAATGTGCCAGGCACAGTCTTCGATAATACCACAAATTTGTCTGCTCCATAGTCTCAAACGTAAACTGAGATTTTCTGGCCCTACAGCTTCACTAGGGTGTTACTGCTGGCAGCGTTGTGCGGTATGAGGCAATAAACTGTATTATCATCATTAATTTCTGCAGTGGATGAATCCGAGCTGCTCACAGTTCCTGATGGCTGGAAAGAAGAGCCGTTCACTAAAGAAGACAACCCAAAGGGGCTGCTGGAGGAGAGCAGCTTCGCCACCTTGTTCCCCAAATACAGAGAAGCTTACCTCAAAGAGTGTTGGCCCCTAGTTCAGAAGGCGCTAAATGAGTATGTAAGTATTGGGAGCGCATCCTGGTGGCAGCCGTTACAGAAGAAAAGCCAGGAGCCAAGTAGCTGGGACAGAAGTTTTCCTCACGTGTGTACCCTGTGGGGGGTTTACTTAGGTCTCAGGCACACAACTGTACTTTCGATCCGTGTGCTATCCGCATATTTTTGTGGATCGTACAAGGTCTGTTCAATTTGCTGTGTCAAAAAAAAAAAAACGTGAATTATAGAACATGTCCTTTTCTTGTCTGTTTTCTAGTTAGGGGAGTGAGAAGATTACTTATTGCACATGCAAGGTATCTGTATTTTGCAGGTCCGTGGCTTTTGGACACGGTTGTGTGCACGAGGCCTTAGACTAATGTCTCATACGCCAGTGTAAGGCTGCATTCACACGCCCGTGGAACACTGACCGTGTGATACCGGACTGGCACCCTGCTTAGGGCAGGAGCACACAGCGTCATTCGTTCCTATGACGCTGTGCGCTTCCTCCTGCCACCGCTGCACATTAATACACTCCTATGATCTATACCAGTGCAGTACTGTACTGCGGCGGCAGCAGGAAGCGCACGGCGTCATAGGAACGAATTACGCTGTGCGCTCCTGCACTAAGCAGGGTGCCGATCCGTGTTCCACGGACGTGTGAATGCAGCCTAAACTTACTGTTTGCTGGAATTAGTGGTGTCAAATGATTTGAGGCAGTTCTCTTCATAGCGTCTGTGCTCCAGAAAATGAAATTTACTCCAGCTATGAGTTGGTGCAGTTCCTGGCGTAAATTATAATACCGTAAATTTCTTGGGGGGACCTTGGCCCTTTTCCTCCTGCTAAGCTCCTTTTTTTGTTAAGCGGTGGCAAATCTCAAGTTACAAATTTTGGCGGAAATGTCTTGCAAAATTTTTTTACTTTTGCACGTCAGAAAACTGGCAATGATAAATGGGTCCTTGCCGACAGATTAGACTGAATGGCACCTGAATTATCCATTATTTTTGTCACACGCCGCTCTGAGTCACTGACCTATGAGCTTTGCTTGTATTGTTCATAGAAATGTGCGTTAGAGGCATGGTTACACAGAACTTTCTTAAACCGCCAACAAATAGTCATTGGTTTGGAAAATTGTTCTTGAGGATCCAAAGGACATTTCCAACTTTAGAGCTTTGTAACTGACAAGGAAGAGTTGCACACAGCAAGGAGCATCATTGCTGCTTAGTGACAGCCCCCGCCAGCTGACCATAGAACTAATGAGATGAATCGATTCACTAATTTTTATATATATATATATATATATATATATATATATATATATATATTTATTTTTTCTTCGCTCTATAAGACGCAACTAGGTTTTAGAGAAGGAAAATAGGAAATAAATATCTTTCATCAGACCCTCAATGTGACTAACCCCCAATCAAACCTCAGATCAGAGCCCCAGTGTGCATAAGATCCCTCCCAATTCAAACCTCAGATCACAGCCCCAATGTTCATAAGACTCCTCCCAATTCAGCAGGGCTGTGGAGTCGGAGTCGAGGAGTCGGAGTCGGAGGCAATTTTGGGTACCTGGAGTCGGAGTCGGCAAAAAATGGACCGACTCCGACTCCGACTCCTACTAGATTTAAATTGGAATAAAAAAAAATTGGAATAAAAAAAAAAGCAAGTTTAAATGTCCCAATTCAGATAAAGTTATAATTAATTACTTCTCTACTGTAAGAATAAAGGCCAATGCATGCAGTGCGTCACGTTACCGCTAAACAAAGACGTTAAGTGACCGTGAAGAAGCACGCTTTTCATATGCTTTACTATGCAGTTAAAGGGACACTGACATGCTGATATATCTGCTGGTATTCATCAGAGGATTAGGAATACAACTAGACGACTGTTACCCCCAGTTGAGGTTTACTTGTGTTTAAATCAATATGCAAATTCTCTACCTTTGTGCCCAAGGGGCAGGCGCACATGTAGAGTACTGGCAGCACTAGACAGGACTAGGTAGCGAGGAGGAAGAGAGAAAGCTGGCACAGCCTCAGCATAGCCAGACGAGGCTGCTGCCAGCACTCTACACGTGCGCCTGCGCAGGAATTCAGCGTTCGGCTAGCCTGAAAAAAAGGCCAGTGCAGTGAATAATAACGAGGGGAACAGCGCTGGGAAGCTGTACTCGGGCGCGGCTGGGCACAAAGCCGCAGGAGGCAGCTGCCCCATTGGGCACAAAGATAGTGAATTTGCATACAGATTAAAATGTTTTTTAAACACAAGTACAGCTTAACTGGGGGTAACATTAGTATCGTTTTATTCCTAATTCTCTGATGAATACCAGTATATATATATTAGCTGGAAAATCAGCCTGTCAGTGTCCCTTTAAGGAGCGGCAATACTTACACTTTCCATTGTCTTGTGGTCTGCTGTTACAGGAACCCATGGTTATCCTCGCCTCTCACTGATAACTGATTAAGGACTGGAGACACTTGTATAAGTGAAGGGAATGGATAGTCAATAGTTCAAAACTGAAGCTGTAAACCATTTGAAAAACTGCTATCATTCAGCTAAGGCTATAAAACATGTAAACTCAGATTGTTAGCTTAAATTTTAAACATGACTATGGGATTCTACTAGGAAAATCATGTTTTAAAATAAATGACCCTTCCCCTGCCCCTTCCTGGATCCTCCCACTGCTCTATCTTCAGCAGAAGATCAGCACACAAAGGAGAAGGCAGCAGCTTCTGCTCAACTACCTCTCTGTGTTAGAGGAGATTAGAAGAACTTGGTGGAACAGCTTCGTATTTGCATATTAAATACAGAGGAGTCGAGGAGTCGGAGTCGGAAGTTTCAAAATCTGAGGAGTCTGAGTCGGAGTCGGACAATTTATCTACCGACTCCACAGCCCTGCAATTCAGACCTGAGATCAGAGCCCCAGTATGCATAAGACCCCTCCCAATTCAGACCTCCGATCAGAGCCCCAGTGTGCATAAGACCTTCACATTCAGACGTCAGATCAGACCGCAGTGCAGACAAAAAAATAAATCAACTTACCTCTCCTGCTCCGTACACCGCTGCCACTCTTGACATCCACGCTCTTCCTGCTGAGCTGTGCTGTGACCCAATGCCGCATAACATCTAATGATGTTTTAGGAACAGCATTCAGGACGGAAATACCTCTGACACACGGAGCCTATTTCTCTCACTGAATACAGTCGTATGAAATTGGCATTGACATTGAATACATATTCCTATGGAACAGTACCCCTTGTAGTACTGTACACAGCAGGGGAACAGTACCCCTCGTGTTGTACTCTACAGAGCAGGGGGTGGGGTGGAATAGAACCCCTCGTAGTACTGTACACAGCGGGGCTGGGGGGACAGTACACCTTGTACTGTACACAAGGGAATCAGTACCCCTTGTAGTACTGTACACAGCAGGGGCACAGTATCCCTGTTGTAGTTCTGTGTTCTGTACTTAATAGCACTTGCCAGAGGTGACAGATTTCCTTAAAGATAGTATGGGATGGGACCAAGTATAGCAAAATAAAATACTACAAGCATTGCACAACAAATTTTGTTTGGGCAATATGAGGGCCCACAATGTATGCTGGCACATGAGATTTGTGTGCCCTGGGCATGTCTGTTGTATTTATTGTCTAATTTGTGAACTTTATTTGTTTTTCAGTTTGTGAAAGCAGAATTAGATTTAATTGAAGGCAGCATGACTGTTACTACTACTAAGAAGACGTATGATCCTTATGTTATTATACGAGCAAGAGACCTGATAAAATTGCTAGCCAGAAGTGTGCCCTTTGAGCAGGTGAGTAATGTCTCCAGAACTTTTCACACTAACTCAGAAGCAGCCCTGATATCATGAGATCAAAGAGGTACTGACATGCATGGATGTGAATTAAACACTAAGCCTGAAACAGAAACTGTTTATATGCAAACTGCTCTCCCTCCCCTCCCCTCTCTATAGACTTCCAGGAGCTGGTCCGTCCAGGACGGATTCAAGAGAAAAGCATTTAGGAAGTGGGGAGAGTTAAACAGCTGATAATAGGAGATCTAGACGTTTATTTCTGATAAGACATATTACGAAGTTTTTCTGGGTTGCTTGTACTGTTGGTTTATGCAAATCTGAGTAAAAAGTTAGTGATTTATACTTAATATTTTTTTTTTTTTTTTTTACTTTCTTTTTTTTATTACTTTTTATTTAATAACCATTTCCCCCTTAGGGGCTAGAACCTGGGATATTTTAATCCCTTGTCTTATTCACCCTAATAGAGCTCTATTGAGGGGAATAGGACCTCACACTCTCCCTGCTGCCCTGTGCATAGTACACACAGCAGCAGGGAGCTGACCATGGCAGCCAGGGTGTCAGCAGCGTCCTGGCTGCCATGGTAACCGATCGGAGCCCCGGGATTACCCTGCTGGGGCTCCAATCGGAACTGCCATCAATGGGGAGGGGACCCTGTGGCCACTGCTACCAATGAGGAGGAGGGGACTCTGTGGCCACTGCCATTAATGTTTTTAATACTGTGGAGGGGGGCGCACTGTGCCACCAATGAGAACGAACATTTAATATACAAATACAGCCGGCGGGAGAAACACATTGCCGGCACCCTGCCTCTGACAGAGTACTGCGATCAGTGGCACTTAACCCCTCAGGCCCCGCCAGCTTCCTCACCGCGCCTGTGCTGAGTTCAGCACGGCCGCGAGATTTCATCCGGGCACAGGGCTGGCAGAAGGATGCGAGCGCGGCCTGGCCCTGTCAATCAGGACATGGAGGGAGACGACAAAGGTGGGAGAACGGAGCCTCTGGGAGCAGGAGCCCCTGCTCCTAGAGGCTAATTAGCATATTATAAAATTTAGGCCCCTTTCACACGGGCGAGTTTTCCGCGCGGGTGCAATGCGTGATGTGACGCACTGAATCCTGACCCATTCATTTCAATGGGTCCATGTACATGAGCGTTTTTTTTCACGCATCACTTGTGCGTTGCGTTAAAATCGCAGCATGTTCTATATTCTGCTTTTTTCACGCAGCCCTAGCCCCATAGAAGTGAATGGGGCTGCGTGAAAAACGCATTGCATCCGCAAGCAAGTGTGGGTGCGTTGCATTTTTCACTGATGGTTGCTAGGAGAAGTTTGTAAACCTTCAGTTTTTTATCACGCGCGTGAAAAACGCATCAAAACGCATTGCACCCGCGCGGAAAAAACTGAACGCAATCGCAGGCAAAACTGAATGGCTTTGTCTGTGAAATCGCACAGTTTTCACTGAACGCATCCGGACCTAATCCGGACACGCTCGTGTGAAAGAGGCCTTAGATTTTTAGCGTAACGGGGCCACTGAGAAAAGTATAGAAAAGTATTGGCTAGTTAGGTTTAGCTGACATTAGCACATCGCTAATGTCAGCTAGCCTAATAGGGTTAAATCTGGTGACAGAAACCCTTTAATAGTCCCACAAGGGGACTATAGCAGACAGCTTTTTGATTGCTTTTAAAATGCAATGCACTATCTCTATAGTGCATTGCATTTTAATGGCAATGCTATTCTGACATTGACCAGCAAGCTGCACCAGAGAGGTGCAGCCTGCTGGAAATTACTGAAGGCTGGTCTGGAGCCTACATCGGACCCCAGGTAGCCTTCACACATCAGCACCCCGCGATCGCATTTGTGGGGTGCCCATGGGAGACAGAGGGAGTCCACTCCCTCTGTCAGCACTTTACATGCTGCGGGTGCCGGCAGCATGTAAAGTGTTAAACAGCCCGGATCGGCACTCCTGCTAGCCCAGGCTGTTAGAGTAGGGCTGCGGCTCTCACCTGAGAGACAGGTCCCCGCTCCCCTTTTTTACGGCGGCCCAGCCTAAGGCATCTTAGTGACTGCATAAAAACATGTATGGGTGGTCCCTAAGGGGTTAATATAGTATATTTAGGCTGAGTTCATACTTCAGTTATTCGATCAGTTATTTCCTTCAGTTACTGTGAGCTAATGAAGCCTACTCTAAAATGAGATGCAATGGAAAGATTTGCACCTGTTTTGTGTTTTTGACCAGAACCTGGTTTTAACTCACAATAAGGGCTCGTGCACACGTTTGATTCCGTGTCCGTTGTGCCGTTTTTCGTGATTTTCTGCGGACCCATTGGTTTTCAATGGGTCCGTGGAAAACTTGGCAAATGCACCGTTTGTCCTCCGCGTCTGTGGTCCGTGATTCCAGTCTGTCAAAAAAATAAACCTGTCCTATTCTTGTCCGTGGGACCGTGAAAAAATGCGGATGGCCATCCGTGTGTCATCCGCGTTCCGCGTCCGTTTTGTTTGCGGATCCCTTGGCAGGCAGTTGGCAAAAATTGTCAGCCTGTCTTTTGGTAAAATCTTTTGGGTCATGTCCGCTAAAAAAAACGGAAGACACACGGAAACACAACGAAAGCAAAAACTGACACGGAACAACGGAACCCCGTTTTGCGGACCGCAAAAAAAATCCTGTCGTGTGCATGAGGCCTAAGGGCTCGTTCACACGACCGTGCTTTTGGTCCGCATCCGAGCCGCATTTTTTTTGCGGCTTTGCATGCGAACCCATTCAATTCTATGGGGCCGCAAAAGATGCAGACAGCACTCCGTGTGCTGTCTGCATCCGTTGCTCCGTTCCGTGGTCCCGCAAAAGTTATGAGTCATGTCCTATTCATGTCCGGACAAGAATAGGCATTTCTAAAAGGGCTGTCCGTTCCGCAAATTGCGGAAGGCACACGGGCGGCATCCGTGTTTTGCGGATCCACAATCTGCGCAAAACACGGCACGGTCGTGTGAACGAGCCCTAACTGATGGAAATAACTGAAGTGTGAACTTGGCCTTAGGTGGTGAGACAGAGTGGAATTTCTGCTGCTGATTTGTCTGCGTTTTTAATGCACTGCATTTCCTCAGCTAGACCCACACGGACTGTGTGGTAAAATCCATGTGTTATGGATTTTACCCTGTGACCTGCAGACTGTGGTGGAAATGTGCAGCATTAGGGCTCATGCACACGGCCGTATGTATTTTCTGGTCCGCAAAACACGGATGACGTCCGTGTGCATTCAGTATTTGGTCCCTAATAGAACAGTACTATCCTTGTCCGTAATGCGGACAGTGATAGGACATGTTCTATTATTTGTGGAACAGACATACGGAAACGGAATGCACATGGAGTAACTTCTGTTTTTTTGCGGACCCATATAAAATAAATGGTTCCTCATACCATCCGCAAAAAAAAAATGGAACGGACAAGGAAAGAAAATACGCTGAAGTGTTGCGGATTTAAAATCCCTACTGCAAGTCCAGTTACTTAGGATGTTTTTGTACTTCTCACTGTCAGGCTTTCTCCTCGAGCTCTGAGAGCAGTCTGGTCTTCACAGCAGTAGTGATCAGCCCTGTGCCTCTGAAGTAGATGAATATCTGATGTCATTTTTTGTCTGCTAGAAGATGCGATCATTACTCCTTACCTTTCCCCAGGCTGTGAGAATCCTCCAGGATGACATGGCCTGTGACATAATTAAAATTGGAACATTGGTCCGAAACAGGGAGAGACTTATTAAGAGGAGACAGCGGCTTCTGGGGCCGAAGGGATCGACGCTGAAGGTATTTGTAGACTGTCCGCATGTAGAGAAAGATGTGTGTGTCATGAGACTGCTTATTGACTCCCTATTGGCATCCCTCAGGCTCTGGAGCTGCTTACCAACTGTTACATAATGGTCCAGGGGAACACCGTATCCGCTCTGGGGCCCTTCAGTGGCCTTAAAGAGGTAAACAATACATTTTCTTTGACAAATAGATATTTCTTTTTGACATGTAGTGGAGGCAGTTGCTTCATGAATCGTAAGTAACAGGTTACAGTTGTATCATTGTGGTATTTGTTAGTTCTGCTGTGCATTAAAGGGACGGATACCTATTTCTCGCACATATTCATTGGGGGACACAGAAACCGTGGGTATAGCTATGTCCACTAGGAGGCGTTGACACTAGGCTAGAATTGTTAGCTCCTCCTCCGGCAGCTATACCCCTCTCCAGCCTGGAGAAGGAGCTTCAGTTTTAGCTTAGTGTCTAAGGAGGCAAGACATCCCTGCTCTGCAGGGTGGCTTCCTTGAAGATTTTTTATTTTAGTTTGTTATTTTCTTCTTGCAGGTGGGAAAACAGTGGGCGCCTAGCCTCCCTGTTATCCCGGGGGAGCACGCCAGTGTCGCCTCGCCTCACTGCCTCCTCCCCCAAGAAGCAAAGGAGGACCAGGGCAGCCTCGCTCCCCTGCTCCCGCCAGCCAAGGGGTCACCTAAACCGGCCAGCCCTCCCGCCATCCAGACTCCTGCCACTATGGTGCCAGCAGCTGAGGAGGTGACCCTGCTGGAGTAAGTGACCTTGTGGTTCACTAGGGAGGGTGAAGAGAAGAGGATGAAGATGGGGTGAGTAACCGGGATGTGGTGAGTATCTCCCTTACCCCTTTCCCTCCCGGACAACGGCCAGATCCCGGACACAGTACGGGGCTGGGGGTTAATGGCTGGGCCCCCACCTTTCCGGGTCCGTGGTTCGGCCCCCATGGGGCACCCTTCCACCACAACTCTCTGTGGACTCTGGTTCCTCCAGACGGCACGCGCTGCCGCTGGCACAGTGAGGGTTACTACTCCCGTTGGCGCCATGCGCGCGCCACTGGCAATGCAGGGTTAATTCCCCGGCGCTCGGGGTTAATTTGTTGCCGGAGGTCGGGTTTGGCTCCCGCACCTCCGGACGACTCCTCATGGCAGCGGTCGCTATTGCACCGCTGTCCATTCTTCTCCTGCGGCCGTCATGAGCTCCGCAGGATTATTTGAGGGCAGGTTCCCGCCCCCATGGTTAGTGCGGGAAGGGCTGCTCCTTCCCGCCTCACAGGAGGGATGTCTTCAGGGCGCGCGCTGGAACCGTTTTCTTTCCGGTCCCTGCGCGGCGACCCAGTGTCTTCCGGACATCCTCCCTGGTGGACAGCCGGGTTCTGGAAATCAATTTAGGCCGAGGCCTTGCGGCCTGCTTGGCTATCTCCTGGCTGCGGGTGGAGGGCGGGATCTGCTACTGGCGCGAGTCCTTCGCGCTCTTCGGATTCTCCACCCCCTGTTTTCCGGCAAGGTGTTAACTCCTTCCTGCCGGCCGCTTCTTGGTCCTGCCAGCTATTACCTGTAAGGGTTCCGTGCATCTCCAGAGGCAACGGCAGCATTCTATCAAAGTAAGAAAAAGTAGATTATATATACATTGGGTCCCATGCCACTCCCATTGCTCAGCTCTATCAGCGGGCACATACATGCCCCGTCTACAGGTGGCAGGTCGCGCTCTCCAGAGGCATTGCTGGCCAGGGACTCCTTCTGTAGCCTTGCAGATTCGCTGCTGGCCGTGTGCATGACCCCCTTCCGTAGGCGGACACTGCACTCTCACTATATGATGCTGGCCATGTGCATGACCCCCTTCCTAGGCGGACTCTGCACTCTCGCTGGATATGATGCTGGCCATGTGCATGACCCCCTTCCATAGGCGGACACTGCACTCTCACTGGATATAATGCTGGCCATGTGCATGACCCCTTCCTTAGGCGGAATTGCACTCTCACTGGATTTAGTACTGGCCATGTGCATGACCCCTTCCATAGGCGGACACTGCACTCTCACTGGATATGATGCTGGCCATGTGCATGACCCCTTCCTTAGGCGGAATTGCACTTTCACTGGATTTAGTGCTGGCCATGTGCATGACCCCCTTCCATAGGCGGACACTGCACTCTCACTGGATTTGGTGCTGGCCATGTGCATGACCCCCTTCCATAGGCGGAATTGCACTTTCACTGGATTTAGTGCTGGCCATGTGCATGACCCCCTTCCATGGGCGGACACTGCACTCTCACTGGATATGATGCTGGCCATGTGCATGACCTCTTCCTTAGGCGGAATTGCACTCTCACTGGATTTAGTGCTGGCCATGTGCATGACCCCCTTCCATAGGCGGATACTGCACTCTCACTCGATTTGGTGCTGGCCATGTGCATGACCCCCTTCCATAGGCGGAATTGCACTTTCACTGGATTTAGTGCTGGCCATGTGCATGACCCCCTTCCATAGGCGGACACTGCACTCTCACTGGATTTGGTGCTGGCCATGGGCATGTTCCCCTTCCTCAGGCGGACACTGCACTCTCACGCTGGGTTCAGACTTGAGCGTCTCTCAGACGCATGTTTCTGTAGCGTTCTTTGTGCGCGTTTCTGGCAAATAATAATTGCGCGTTTGTGTGACTGGCTGCAGTGTTGTCCAATGTCCAATTATCCCTGCCTATTGCTGGCCATGTGCTTGGCCCCCTCCATAGGCGGTGTATTGCACACTCACTGTATTTGCGGCTGGCCATATGCATGCCCCTTTTTCTATAGGTGGCATTTCTGCACCCTTGCTGATTAGGGTGCTGGCGGTGTGCGTGACCCTCCTCCATTAAATATGGTGATGGTCACGTGCAGGTCTCCCCTTCATAGGTGGAAAACCGCACTCGCACTGGATATGCTGCCAGACTTGGGCATGGTCCTCTTCCTTAGGGAATACTTGCACTCTCACGGATGCGGCACTGGACCTGTGCATGCCCCTTTCCAGAGGTGGAATTTTTGCGCTCACGGGACACACGTGCGGGCCTTAGACAGCCCCCTTTTTGGGCTGCATTTTCACCGCGCACACCGGTGCTGGGGCGTGCATGTCCCCCTTCACTGGCGGAGTAGTTACTCTCTCATGTATGCGGTGCTAGCGCACGCGTACACCCTTAGTTGGTAGCTTGGCACTCTCACTTAAAGCGATGCTGTCCAGTGCATATTCCCCTTCCCTGGGCGGACATCCTGCTAGATGCAATACGGCCATGCGTATAACCCCTTCCGGGCGGACTGTGGCATCGGAAGGCAGCACTGCTCTTGTGCACCTCCCCCGGCGGGCTGTTACGCTCTTTGTGTATGCAGTGTTTGCAATGCACGTATTTCTATTTTTAGGCGAACTGCTTGCCCTACTGGTCCTATGCATTTCCCTGTTATAAGGGACATATGGCATGAGGCCGTGGGATCTAGCGTGGCCCCCTTCATTAAGTTATGCGCGCATTGTACATGGTACAGGCCGTATACGCCTCCTCCCCCTGTGGGTAAGTTGGCATTCTCTTTCTCTGCGGAGCTGAATATGCGGGTGCCCCCTGTTTTCTCCTTGGTCGGGACTACATTTGCGGGTCCGTTCGTTCCGCCATATTCATTGGCAGTTGCTTCTGTCATAGCTGCGGTTCCCTCATATCCTACCATTCCTCTTCGGATATTGTGTAGTATGAGTGTTCCTACGGTCGCCCTTCAGCTCCTCCACTAGGTTCCGGCTGCTCTCCTCTAGCTGGTCACCCCTCTGCCAGCTCCGGGAGCTCCATCTTGAGTTTTTCACGGTGTTCGTCTTCTGCAAGGTGGTATTACGCACGACATGCGGATTTTCGTGGGTCCTACCATGGAACTGTCCCGCTATGGCTACCCTGTTCCCACTCCTGCTTCTTGGTTGGAGATGTACTCCGGCGTCCCCTGGACTGCTTCTTTTCGCTGGTTCCTGCGGGCTTCATCCAGCTCCGGGGTGGCTTCTGCCCTGGCCAGGCTTCAGCGGCTGTTCCTTCACAGCTCTCTCCTCGGGGAGAATAGGATTGTTGTCTTCCAGACTTCATTCCTGCGGATACTTCCGGAGTTTCCGGTTGGGACCTCGGTCAGTCTCTCTCGCACACACTTGCTGCTCCGGCAGTGTGCCCCCTTTCCGTGCCTACCGCGTTCTGTCCTCCCGCTTGGGTGAGGGTGGGTTTTTCCGTTTTAGCGGTGGTCCGGCTGTACTCTAGCCTTCCCCGTGGACTGACTTCCAGCGCATGGATCCTTGGTAGTTGTAGTGCCTTGGTACTTACCTTCTACTCCTTGCTATTTTGGGCCCAACTGTGGGCTTGGCCCTTCCATTTCCTGTACTGGTATTCCGTTGCTCGGTCTGAGGTAGTGAGTGTAACCACTATGACGTCTCATCTGTCTCGAGGTTTGTTACTCTCTACCCTCACGGCTGTTTACTCTGCACCTGCCGTCTTCCTTTGTTATGGTGGGGTGTGGCATTGCGTTATGTCACAAACCCTTCTACGTCCCTCCCTGGTGTGGTTCTTGCTGGGGACTGCTCCTTCGGACGCGGTTTGTCCTTGGGTTTTGCTTACCGTATTTCCCCCCTCTTGGATGGTGGAACTCTTCCTCCGGTGGCGATATAGGCACGCATTTTATCTGACTCGCCCCTGCATCTGTCGGATGCTGGGCCCTTCGGTTACTCTGTCTGCTTTTCTGCTCCTCCACTTTCAGTGGTTACGGGGCACCCTTGCTTGTGTGCCACTGGGATCGATTTGTCGGACTCCCCTGTCCGTACTACTGTCTGCGCCTGTTCACTGCGCTTTGTCTCGCCTACCAATGTTACTTCGGTCCTTCAGCAGCTGACTCGCATTGCTGGTAATGGTGCTTGTTCCATGTCCTGGAACGGGGCAGTTTTCTTTCAGCGTTCACGCACCATGTGCTGCCAGGGCGGGTACTTTTCTCAGGTTCTGTTTTGCAACTGGCGTTCTTCCTGTTATGTTGGGGATGCGGAGTTCGCTTCGCTCCATTCGATCTTCTTGCTGTCCATTACCGGCCTTGGGCCTATGGCGGTGTCCCATGAGACATGTGTCTCTTGTTTCCCTTCTCTGGGGTCCTCTGGTCCCCTGATCCACTATCTCTTCTTCGGGGAGGACCCATTGGTTTCCGTGGTGTCCCTCGGGTTTTGTCCATTGTTCGATCCATTTTCTCCATCGGTACCTAGCGGCAGCTTGCCCTCAGGGTGTTTCCCTTCTTCCCACTCGGTGGCAGTGGGTTACATCGTCTGGAGGTGATGCAGCCTGAGGCTTCGCTCTGTCTTCGGTTCCTACGCTGCTCGAGTTTTCTTCTCGTTGGTCCTGTTGCTGTCTCGAGGTACTTCTCTCCAACGCGAGTTCCGCTCACTGGTCGGGGTTCCACTCCTTCCTTTACGTCCTCCGCTGCGTCGGGCGTTTTGGATCTTGTTGCTTCGTGTCTCTGCCGCTGCTGCGTAGCTGGCGGTGTGGCCCCTGCGCTCTGGGGAGTTTTCTTTCTTGCTGCGTTCTTCAATCCACTGATTCTGCCTGGGCCGTCTGGTCGTGCAGGCGGCAGGGTTCTGCAGGTTCTGCACCCCACAACGGTGGTGTCCCTGCGTGGTTCATGTGTTTCCCTCCCGTGGACTGCTTTTGGGCGTCCCACGGTTTCTGTATCCCCCAATGAATATGAGCGAAACGAGATTTTTGTATAACTTACCAGTAAAATCTCTTTCTCGCTCTTCATGGGGGACACCATCTACCAGTATTGTTTGTACTGCAGTTTGGCAGTGCTTGCCAGCGGGCCTTCATATTGTTGGTCCTTCGGTATCGGGTGTTTCTCTCCTTTTAGTAGTTGGTCTGCTTCTCCTACTGCTTTTGCACAAAACTGAAGCTCCTTCTCCAGGCTGGAGAGGGTATAGCTGCCGGAGGAGGAGCTAACAATTCTAGCCTAGTGTCAACGCCTCCTAGTGGACATAGCTATACCCACGGTTTCTGTGTCCCCCAATGAAGAGCGAGAAAGAGATTTTACTGGTAAGTTATACAAAAATCTCGTTATTTCATCTACTCTCTTATTTTCTGTACATTATTTTGGGGGAAGCCATTTTTTCGGAGCTGCTGCTCTTGTATGGTAACAATATTTTGAATTTCAGATGTATAAAAAGGGTTTCTGTCACCAGATTTACTGCACAATTTTAACTTTTATAATATGCTAAATAGGGGGCGTTGCTCCTGTTCCTAGAGGCTCCGTTCGCCCACCTCAGGTCACTGCCCTGCCGTCCTTGATTGACACGGCCAGAGTCCGTCTTCTCCGGCCAGCCCTGTATGCTTGATAAATCTCGCGCATGCGCAGTCCCAGCACACAGGGCCGGCAGGAGGAGACTTGAGGTGGGCGAACAGAGCCTCTAGGAGCAGGAGCAATGCCACCCCTCTCCTAGAGGCCATTTAGAGGCTAGTTAAAATTGTGCAGTAACGGGGGCATCCAGAAGCATAAGATTAGGAGAGTTAGGGTCTGCTGACATTAGCACATCACTAATGTCAGCCAGTTTAATAGGGTTAAATCTGGTGACAGAAACCCTTTAACATAGGAAACTAGCGTCTGGAGATGAGTTATTGACTTTATTGGGAGAGTGTTGTGGGCGTGCTCAGTGACATCTGCAGGGAGGGGCAGTAGAGAATGGTGAGTCCTGTGTTATCTATACACTGTAATCCATTCCTTTCTGTGAGGATAATGGCATGACTACTAAAAAGTGATCGCCACAGAGCAGGAAGCATCAGCATATTATTAGGCTTAGTGGTCAGTGTGAAACCGTCAAGATTTTTTTTTATTTTTTAAGATCAGTTTATTTACTGCACGTTAAGTCTTGAGATCTGCTTCTATTTCACCTGTTTTCACTAATCTAATTAATGAAATCTTATTGCAGGTCAGGAAAGTTGTTCTGGACACAATAAAGAACGTTCATCCCATTTATAACATAAAGGTAAGATTTCCTGGTTTATTGAAAACAGCTAGGATGAATAAAAAGGAATGCTAATGGAATAAGGAAGTGTTTCTGGAGTCGGAGACTCTGAATCGGAGGTACTATACAGTACATGAAATATAGTGCTCATGAGTTGCCATTGTTGGGGTAATCCTATTATTTATCTCTGTGAACAACAGTACTGCCACCTGTTCCTACCCTGAAGTGGCTGATAAGAGTAGATCATATTCCACTGCCTCACACATGGGACATAAGCTAGTCTTATGGTTAAGTGCCCCTGCCATTCATCAGCGCAGGACGCACTATGAACAGCACAGGCAGCGCACTGAATGTAGGCCGGCTATTATAGCTAAATGATAAAGTACATGGAAGATACACTATATTGGACTGTAGTATTCCGGGTAAATTGCTGTGTTGGTGCTTTGCGATAAATAAGTGGGTAGTAGGGTTGCAATTAGGGCACCCGGTCTCTAAAACGTTCGAAACCTTCTGCCGACCGGCCAAGAAATGAGAAAACACTGGCTTGCCAGCCATAAAAATGCTTTCTTATAAACGGGAAATGTTGGGCTGCTGACAGATTATCCGTCTCTATGCACTTTGCATGTGTGACGACTGCGACTTTTTAAATGGAGCTTTAAAACCCACCAGTTGACTTTCTTTTTTGTTGATTTTGGCTCGTTACATGCAGGAAATCTAATCACGCGGCACTAGGTCAGCATAGGTTTTGTTTAGTGAAAATATGTCCTCTTCTGTTGTCTGCAGGCTTTAATGATCAAACGAGAGCTGGCTAAAGATCCAGAATTAAGGACAAAAAGTTGGGACAGGTTTCTACCAAAGTTCAAGCACAAGAATGTGAGCAAGAGGAAAGAACCAAAGAAGAAAAGGATAAAGAAAGAGTATACACCGTTCCCACCTCCTCAGCCCGACAGCAAGGTACAGCACTCTGCACATCATAAGCAGCCGTTAGACAAGTAAAGGGAAACATTGCTGTAACTTTTCACTGAAGGACATGGGAAGGCAGCAACAGGGGCAGTGATAGAGGAGCGTCTATGGAACTAGAAGGGTGGGAGGGGCAGTGATAGGGGAGTGTCTATGTAACTGGGTGGATGGGAGTAGGGGCAGTGATAGGGGAGCGTCTATGGAACTAGAAGGGTGGGAGGGGCAGTGATAGAGGAGCGTCTATGGAACTAGAAGGGTGGGAGGGGCAGTGATAGGGGAGTGTCTATGTAACTGGGTGGATGGGAGTAGGGGCAGTGATAGGGGAGCGTCTATGGAACTAGAAGGGTGGGAGGGGCAGTGATAGAGAAGCGTCTATGGAACTAGAAGGGTGGGAGGGGCAGTGATAGGGGAGTGTCTATGGAACTAGAAGGGTGGGAGGGGCAGTGATAGGGGAGTGTCTATGGAACTAGAAGGGTGGGAGGAGCTATAAACTAGCTGGGTGTTAGGGTCAGTGATAGGGGATTGTCTATGGAACTAGCTGGTGGGAGGAGCTATAAACTAGCTGGGTGTTAGGGGCAGTGATAGGTCAGTGTCTATGTAACTAGCTGGGAGGGAGGAGCTATATACTAGCTGGGTGTTAGGGGCAGTGATAGGTCAGTGTCTATGTAACTAGCTGGTGGGAGGAGCTATAAAAAGCTGGTTGCTGTTAGGGGCAATGATAAGGGAGTGTCTATGGAACTAGCTGGTGGGAGGAGCTATAAACTAGCTGGGTGTTAGGGGCAGTGATAGGGGAGTGTCTATGTAACTAGCTGGGTGGGAGGAGCTATAAACTAGCTGGATGTTTGGGGCAGTGATAGGGGAGTGTCTATGTAACTAGCTGGGTGGGAGGAGCTATAAACTAGCTGGGTGTTAGGGGCAATGATAGGGGAGTGTCTATGTCACTAGCTGGTGGGAGGAGCTATAAACTAGCTGGATGTTTGGGGCAGTGATAGGGGAGTGTCTATGTAACTAGCTGGGTGGGAGGAGCTATAAACTAGCTGGATGTTTGGGGCAATGATGGGGGAGTGTCTATGTAACTAGCTGGGCGTTTGGAGCAGTGATGGGGGGGTGTCTATGAAACTAGCTGTATGTTAGGGGCAGTGACAGGGGATGTCTATAAGTAGCTGGGTGGGAGGAGCTATAAACTAGCAGGGAGTTAGGAGCAGAGATAGGGGAGTGTCTATGTAACGAGAAGGGTGGGAGGAGCTATAAACTAACGTTGTTAGGGGCATTGCTAGAGCTCTGGGTTTGGTTGAATACTCAACAGTAGGTGCTACATGCAAGATGTAAACCAGAGTGATTGGTTTACATAGGAAAAACAAATTAAGAAGTCCAAATTGAAAAACAAAAGTTTGAGATTATTTACGTGAAGAAAGCAACTACATGAGCTATCTGTTATCCATAGTAATCCAGTAAAATTTCATTCCCTGCAATATGGTTCTTTTTTGTGTACCATATTTCAAACCAAAATGCAAGTGTATGTGTGACACCTTAAAGGGGTTGTCCAAGTTATTTTTATTGATGACCTATCTTCAGGATAGGATATTAATATCAGATCAGCGTCGGTCCTATACACTTCTATAGGATCGATCCGTCCCATTGAAATGAATGGAACGGCTTGGGTGTAATTACACCTGCTCAGCGCTGCGGATGCGACAGTGAGCAGGTAAGCGATGAAGAGGAGGCATCGCTTGTACGGCGTGCGCCTTCTCATCAAACATCTAATCGGCGGGGTGTCGGCTGTCAGACCCCTGCTGATCTGATATTGATGACCTATCCTGAGGATAGCTTTCTATTGAAATGAATGGAAAGCTGTTTTGAGGCATTTTGGAGCTGATTTTAAGTCACAAACACTCCAAAATCAGCGGCAAAAAATTATTTGATGTGAACCTAAGGGTGGCTTCTAAGGCCACAAGCGCATTTTGCGTATTATGTGTGGATTTGTATGCTGCAAATCCACAGCGTAATACAGTACCAGTTAAGTAGATGACATTTTAAAAATCTCATCTACATGTCACAGAAATTTTCCACTCAGAAAATTTGAAATCTGCAGCATGCCGGTTTTTTTTTCTGAGCAAAGGGTGAAATCTGCAGTAACTGTACGACAAAATCCACAGAGGAATTACAACAAAATCTGCATTCCAAATCCTGGTGGGAAATGTGCATAAAAATCATTTCCGTGTTCGTGTGGCATAAGATCTTCATGATATTTCCAAAGGATACTACACAGTTATGGTATATGTGGACGTCCCACCTACTGAGAAGACAAGGGTCCTCCGACTCTCCACCTAGTGATGCAGTCGCTGGCTGATGAATCCAGGTAAGGAATACTGAGATGACAGCATCATTTATTAATGATCATTTTCGTGTTTTTACAGATTGACAAAGAAATCGAAAGTGGTGAATATTTCTTGAAAAAAAGCCAGAAGAGGAAGAAGAAACTGGAAGATATACGGGTACCTGTCACAGACCGTGTTTAGTGCAGTGCCTCCAATCCATACTGATAGTTACCTCATGCTTTTTCTTTTTGTTCCATTTCCTTTCCAGACGAAACAAGCTGAAGCAGTGTCAAGGAGGCAAGAGGAGAGAAACAAAGCGTTCATCCCTCCTGAGGAAAAACCTGTTCAAGAACCTAAGCAAGGTAATAGATGTTACATGGTCTTTTCATCGTGATATCAGTATGGCGTGAAAGGTGTTGTCTCCGACTTAAAAGCAGAAACTCACTTAGTAAATGGCTTCAATTAAACCAGTGTGATTCTCAAGCATTATGCAGCGATGTATTATATATTACCTAGGGTGCAGATATATTTTATTGGGTATATGTTTTGTTGTTGTGTATTACATCTTCAAATAGCTTAAAGGGGTTGTTCATTCCAGGGGCCTCTCGAATAAACCCCTCTAGTGTGACTGGACCTGTGGAGGCAGTGCTCCAAACTAAAAAAAAAAAAAAAACCTAGGAGCCATTGGCTACTGAACTGAAAAATTTAGCTGCCAAATGGTAAATTTGTAGTCGCCAACTTATATTACGTGTAGCCCGCAGTACGCCGCATACGGCATGTAGCCAGCAGTACACCGCATATTATATAGGGCGCTATATATCTACTATATCTACGGGAAGGAGCTATGGACCATCAGATCTCAGGCACTGTACATGCACAGAGCAGCCTATACTGTCCCATTCTTGTGTACAGGGAGGAGGAGTAGGCCTCTGTTCATCCTCGCCTCCAGAACCAACAGACCCAATCAGAGCCGTCACTACAGCTCGGCATATCCCCATCACAGCACCTTCTCTCTCGCCCGCCCTGCTCCAGTCCCGGGACCACACAGCTACAGCAGGAAGCAGGCTACGCTGTCACGCGTTCAACTTCAACTAGGGATTTACCACGGCCAGTCAAGGTCACATGACTAATACATGCCCCCTTTCACAGTCAGGGACACGGCCTCTTAAAGGGGCCAGACTCTGCTCGTGCTGATGATACTGCAGCACATCTAGAGGAGCCCCGCACCAGCGATCATTGCTACAGTGCAGCTCCTGATATGAACGATCCTGTCTGACCTATGATTGAACTGCAGAGCTGCAGCGGCGGATCTAGTCGCAAATGGCGACAAAACTAAAAAGTCTTGTCGCCATTTGTAAATTCTAAGTCGAATTAGCGACCATTTTGGTCGCCATCTGGAGCACTGGGAGGGAATTGCACTCTTCCTGATCCCAGACGCTGGGTTCTCGCTCTTTCGCTCCCCCTGGGTGGCTGCAGCTCTCTCTGGTTTGATGTGGGTGACGTGGCAGCTGTAGCTGTGACTTGTCTCCCGTGTGTCTTGTGCCCCAATGACATGACACATGGGAGACACGTCAATGCATTCAGCCCTAAGCTGTAGCGGCCACGTGACCTGTGTAAAATCAGATGTTGACGCAGGAGGGAGCTGCAGCGGCCGTGGGATGGTGGAGGAACAAAGCAGGCAGAACCCAGTGGCATGGATCAAATAAACATTATTCTCTCCGCAGGTCCAGCCATATTGGGGGTCTGCCCGAGAGGTCCCCCTGGTTGAACATCCCCTTTAAGTATAGTAAGGATCAATTAAAAAGCCCTGTGGAAAGGATTCCTTTTTTCCCAGCCCTTATGTCAAACAACCCCCGAAATGTAAAACTAGATGGCACAGTGGTCAAGCTGGTAGAAATGTATTATGTTCCCTTACTCCTAACAAAAGATGCTGTGACATTGTAGTGTCACTTGATAACAGAGAGCGTTGTTAGACTATATTGGTGGCACTGATTATTGTCAGGTTACTTCTCCAAAGGTATCAGCATGACAGTGTAGCTCTCTAATTGGTGTTCTGCGCTGAAACTCATTGTGATAACGTGACTTGCTTTCTGTGGTCTGACATGCCGCAAGTTATACTGGCAATAGACGTTGCGTTGCTGCTGGACAGATTAACACTTTTTGCCCATACCCTTTTGTTAATCGGCATATTCATTTTGGAAGTAGGATGGAGTTAAATGGCTGCCAAACACTTCTGCTAAGTTTAACAATATTGGGACATCCTTTTGTTGTAAATCACAGAAAAAAAAAATGCACCAAACGGATATGCCACTGACTATACTAGCTAGTCAAACAAGCAGATATTAAAAGCTGAGATTGGCATTTAACATTCTTTTGCACCTGGTAGCCTCCATCACACGGTCTGATATGGGTTTGGCTCGCAGTCTTGCTTTATTCACATTGCATTAGTTGTCCTGCTATGCGGTTGTGTGGAAGCTTGGCTGTGAGCAGTGTTCCATCACCTTCACCCTGGGTTCAGACCTGAGCGTTTTTGAAACGCGCGTATTACGCGCGTTTGTGTCGCGCGTATTACAGCGCGTTTTTGCAAATAGTAAACGCGCGTAAAACGCGCGTTCTTGTGATTGACTATTGTGGTGTCAATCACAAAACGCGCGTCAAACGCCCCAAAAGAAGCTCAAGTACTTGTTTATGCGTTGGGCGTTTTACAGCGCGCTCAAACGCGCTGTAAAACGCTCAAGTGTGAACCACTCCCATAGGGATGCATTGGTTTTAATCTGTTGAGCGTTTTACAGCGCGTTTGAACGCGCTGTAAAACGCTCAGGTGTGAACCCAGGGTCAGACCGTGTTCACACCATAGTTAGCGTAGTGGTAGGACCCCATGCCATGCTGAGTGACCGTGACGTGGTGCATGAGGGGCTCCGATGTGTTCCTGACAGTCTCAGCTTTTAATATCTGCTTGTTTGACTAGCTAGTATAGTCAGTGGCATATCCGTTTGGTGCATTTTTTTCTGTGATTTATATATTTCATCCGCACAATGCTCCGTTTGTGTAGGATGCCTTTGTGGTGCATGTGGTCCGCGCCGGCATTCTCCATTGTACGCAATTTTTGCTGGGGATGGCTGTTTTTTGTCTGCGGTCCACATGCGGTGGGACTACTCCCCCAATGAGAAACACGCTAGAGTGTTTGGGGTCTGAGCAGTTCCCCCATATTGGCCACTATATTTCTGTGATCTTGTTACATTCTTTTGTTGCACTAGCCTACTAATATTAAATGGGGAATTTCCACCAGTGTCCAAATCTAATTTGGCCCCATCGAAAACAATAAGTGAAACTCTTTAAAGAGCCTCTGTTAGATTGATCAACCCTATTAAGCCAGGAATACTGCCTGGTGTAGGGCTCATCATGCTGATTAATACAATGCCTGTCTTTTGTTTGTATGATAAAGCTGCATTGATATCTGCATTTTTACTCATGCAAATAAGCCCATTGGAGCACCAGGGGGTGGGGCTGAATCCTTGGATCACTTATATTGTAACACTTCTGTGGTCTGCACACTCCCCTTCCCCTTGATTGACAGGGCTAGAGGGCAGAGCTGTTTCGTAGCATGTACATTTCATATACACTACCTACTATAGCCTTACCATGTTGAGAATAGAGGTTTTCTATGCTTAGAAAGCTAATATATATTACTTGGTGCTCCAACATGCTCATTTGCATATGACTAAAAACAGACATATCTCTGCAGCTGTTTAACATACAGACGAAAAGCTATTGTCTTAATCAGTATGATCAATTCTACCATAGGGTTGATCATGCTGACAGAGGCTCTATAATGATGCCTGAGATTTCAGTCGGAAAAACCCTATATGGTACCTGGAAAGAGATTCCTATGCTGTATTAGTTAATGCTATATATCTGTGAATACAGAAAACACTTTTAATGTATGTTTGTTTACTTTTAGTTGCTGCTTCCACAAAGATTGATGTGAATGCCATTAAAGAAAAGGTAAAGAAAGCTAAAAGCAAGAAACTTGGTGCCCTCCCTGAGGAATTAAAACAGAGGCTGCTGGATTCCGACAAGAAAAAGACGAAAAAGAAGAAATGAAAGTATCATCTTGGGTCTTTGAACTCTGCAATCTGATTCATTTTCTTCCGAGGTGGAAGAGATTTTTTATTTTTTTTTGTCCCTAATCAAATCACTTTCTTCAAGGAGGATGGAAGACTCCCAGGACTGTATTACCTTGTGTTGCACCTGTCATGTTTGTACAGTTATTTGTAATACCGTGAACTTTTCAACCACATCATATTTGTCTTCTATCGAGATCATATTTGTAAAGGGTATAGCAGGAAAACTGCTCCAGGTGTACCAGTCTCAGTTTTATACCAGATGTGTAATTAAAGGGTATGTCTATGTTTTGAGCACCTTTACTGGTTATTTACAGTACACACATAATATAGCATAAAATTATTAGTATATTAATTACATTGCTTTTCTTTTCCTGTAAAGAACCTGAGTTACAGCCTGTATATAGCTTCCCATTCACAATTTTGTTGAAGGTCAACAGGCATTAAAAAGGTATTCCGGTTGGAACAATTTATCTCCTTTCCACTGGATAGAATGTCGGGGCCTGACTTCTGGGACCCCCACCGATCCCTAAGAAATGGAAGACCCTGTCTTGAATGGATTGCTGTTTCAGGATATGCAGGACTGCTCTTTTCAAAGTTTATGAGACAGATAGAGATAGCCAAGCACTGTGCTCGGCTATCTCTATCTGTCTCATAGACTTTTAAATGAGCAGTTCTTAACATGTTGGACCAGCTCTAGACTTAGACAGAGAGGGTACATGGGTCTCCTGTTCTTGTGTGTTTTTTTTTTTTTTTTTTTTTTTTTAATAACCTTAACACAAGGACCTTCAGGTACATATTGTAAATATTACAGTTGTGAACATCTTCATATTTTCTGTGCTTTTTCATTATTTAACCACTCCCCAACTGCCCATTGACTATAAAAATCCTTGGGTGGTTGGTTTATCTCTGAATGGACGTTCTGGAACGTCCATTCAGAGATGGCAGCTGCACACTAATCGTGCAGCTGCTGAGCGGGGGGGGCCCGCTGTCAGTAACAACAGGGCACCCTACAGAGAAGACAGAGACCGTTCCTGGGTGTCCCGGCCTTCTAGATCACTGTATACACAGCGCTCAACAGATCATAAAGCAGTCATGTGATCGCCGGGTGAGTGCAGGAGCTGTCGGGTCTTCCATAGACCTCGATCAGCCCTGCACAGAGGCTGTACAGTGCTGTATTATGCTGTACAGCCTCTCTGGGGGGTGTATTTCTCGCCCTTTTTTTTGTTGGACACAGAAAACCTTGGGTATAGCTTGGCTCCCTAGGAGGCGTGACACTAAGTAGAAACCGTTAAACCCCTCCTCCAGCAGATATACCCTCAGCCTGGAGAGAGAGACTGCCAGTTTTTGCTTAGTGTCCAAGGAGGCAAGACACTCCCTGCTCTGCAGGGCTGTTTTCTCCTTGTCATTATTTGATTTAATTTAGATTTTAAATTTTATTTATTTTTGTTTTTCCTTCTCTTCTAGAAGATCTGGGACACCAGAGACGCACTAGACCTCTCTGTTTCTCCCGGGGTTGAGCTGCGCCAGTGCGGGTAAACCACACTGCTGCCTCCCCCAAGGTGGACCAGGGCAGCTCAGCTCCCCTGCATCCCGCCAGCGTAAGGGTCGCCAGCCCGCCAAGTCCCTCTTCCAGCGTCCTGCCACTACGGTGCCAGTAGCTGAAGGGGCGACCCTGCTGGAGCGAACCGAGGGTGAAGACAGCTAATGTTGAGAGGAGGCTGATCCAGCCCTACGCCCCCCACCCCCAAATCTGGGCTACCTTCTCCTTCTGTTCCTGCCGGACCTAGGCTGGCCCCTGGGGTGTCATCAAGGGGCTGCGATTCTTGCTTCAGCCCTTCAGAGAGGCTGTGTCCTGGTTCCTACCTCTTCCGGCCCACGGGTTGGGCCCCCTACTGGCCCGCAATCCGGCCTTGGGGGGGGGGGGGGACTTTTCCCAGGCGCGAATTTTCCCCGCCTGGAGGTTCCTCCTCCCCCGGGGGACCGCGGCTCCGCCTCTAGTCCTGTGTTTCGGTTAACCCCTCCGGTGCCGGCCATCTCAGGGACCGGCTCCTGCATAGGGGCTTGTATGGTGGCTTCTTTTTTTCTGCCTCTCAGTGAGGCTGTGCCATGTATAGTGGTCCCTTCCAGTCTCAGGGAGGCTTTGTTTAAAAAAAAAATTCTAACGGAATATTGTTGGCTGCGCTGGATGCTGCAGCCTGCTCTCATAGTTCTGGTCGTACGCATGCCCCTCTTCCATAGGCGGCATGTCGTGCTCTCCGGCTGCAGCGCTGGCCACGTGCATGAACTCCCCCTTCCTAGGAGGAATACTGCACTCTCCCTGACTGCAGGCTGGCTGTGTGCATGACCCCCTTCCATAGGCGGAATACTGCACTGTCACCGGATAAGGTACCGGCTATGTGCATTACCCCCTTCCTAGGTGGAATACTGCACTCTCACCAGATACGGTACTGGCTATGTACATGACCCCCTTCCTAGGCGGAATACTGCACTCTCCCTGACTGCGGGCTGGCCATGTGCACGTCCCGCTTACATAGGCGGATTAGTGCACTCTCACCGGATACGGTGCTGGCCATGTGCACGTCCCCCTTCCATAGGCGGAACGCTGCACCCTCAGTGGATTCGCTGCCGGCCATCTGCGTACCCCCTTCCTTAGGCTGTATTCTGCACTCTCACCGGATACGGTGCTGGCCATGTGCACGTCCCCCTTCCATAGGCGGAACGCTGCACTCTCACTGGATTCGCTGCCAGCCATGTACGTACCCCCTTCTTAGGCGATATGCTGCACTCTCGCTGGATTTGCTGCCGGTCATGTGCATGACCCCCTTGGGCGGAATACTGCATCCTCACCGGGCACCTTGCTGACCATCAGCATGGCCCTTTTCCATGGGTGGAATGCTCGCACCCCCATTGGATACGGTGCTGTCCTTGTGCATGACCACCCCTCATTCTATGGCCGGAATTTGACACGCTCATGAGACTCGCGGCTGTCCTTGTACATGCTGTGCTGGTCTCGTGCATGTCCCCCGTCATTGGCGGAGTAGTTGCACTTACTACGAGGATAACCCTGTGCATGTCCTCCTTCGCTAGGCGGACCTCCTGCATTCCTACTAGATACCGTGTGGCCATGTGCATGACCCCCTTCTGGGCGGAATGTGGTATGTCCTACTTCTATGAAGTCGGTACTGCCCTTATGCATCCCCCCCTTTGGGGCGGGCCTTTGCACTCCTGCCGAATGCAGTGTTTGCCGGGTACATTACCCCCTTGCGTGACGGACTGTTTGCATTCCATCGCATGCAGTACTAGTTTTATGCATAACTCCCTTCCAGGCGGCACTTTGCACGTCCGTAGATACTGTGGGACTCTGTGGCTGGCCCCCTTCACTGGGTGACTGATTTGCAGTGAGTGAAAGTTCTTGTGCAATGTTTGGGTTGTGTAGGCCTTCTTCTACCGTGGTGGGTGCTAGGCGGTGCTCATTCTTGTGTTGCACTGTGTTGTGCAGTTCCGTTGTGACGGTATCCGCCATGTTCGTTGGCCCTTCCACCTGGGGAGTGTTGTGGTTCCTGGATGCGTAACCATTCGTACTCCCGCTGTATTACTTCCCTGCACAAGCGGTCGCAGGGACAGGAGTGCCTCTTCGGATGCTGTGTGGTATGAGTCCTTCCTATGGGCGCCCTCTGCTCTTTAGTTCCACTCTGCCGTCAGGTTCGGGCTGCTCTCCTCGGGAAGGTCACGCAACTTCTCTTGGGTGCTTGATTATCCAGGTCCGGGGGACCTCCACTTTGAGTTCTTCAGGGTATTCGCCTTCTGCGAGGCGGTGAGCCGGGCGACTCACACTGTAGCGGGTGTTCTGTCTTGAGCTGTCCTACTACAACTACCCTGTTACCCACTCCTCCTTTCGGTTGGAGGGTGTTATGCCGGCCTCTGTCTTGACTGCTTCTTCTTGCCGGCTCTGTTTTGGCTCCCGCTTGGGGCATATCACTCCAATGTGGCTTCCGCCCCGGCCAGGCTTTGGAGGTTCACCTCCCCTCAGGGGAGAGCATGGTTGTTCACTTGGATGGTTCCGGTCTCCCTCGTTCGCACTGGCTGTGCGACCACTTACCGAGTCTACCGCATTCTGTCCTCCCGCTGGGTGCAGATTGCGTTCCCCATTCTAGGCGAGGGTCAGCTGTAGACTTACCTTCTCGGTTACTTGACCCTCAGGCTTGGATCTGGGCCCCTACAGTTGGTACCTGTAGTGCCTTCAATACCTGCCGTTTTTTGCTTCCGCAACTACTACCTTCCTGTTGCCCTGGGAGCAGCTGCCTTGCGTTCTACAGCAAGGTTTTTCTTCATCCCTTCCTGATGTTGTCCTTGCCTGAGGACTACCCTTCGCTCAGGATTTTCCTCGGTTCCCCCACACCGGGACGGTAGACCCCTTCCTCTGGTGGCAACATCAACATGGACTTTAGCCTGTCTTGTCATGGCATCTGTCTGATGCTGGGCGGACCCCTTCGATTCCTTCTGCCTGCACTGGTCACGGGTCTTTTTTTTCCCCGCTTGCCAGGCGATTCCAGCGGGCACGTTTGTGTTCGCTCTCGTCCGTGCTTCGTCCAGGATCTATTATCGGACTTAGAGTTCTTACCTGGGGTTCTGTGGGAAGCGTTCCCCCACTCTGCCTTTCTCTCCCCATGGTTCTGTCCTTTCTCCAGTCCGACCTGGACCTGGGACTCTGTTCCTTGATGGGTCATGTGTCGGGGCTGTCCATCCTCTTGGGCCTGTCAAGTCCTTCTAGTGGCTCATTGGTTCCTCTGTACCGTCCCCCGGTACCGCCCTGGGAACTGCATACTGTGTCTCGGGGCTCCAAGCTTCCCCTTTGGAGCCGTTGCAGAAGTTTTCTCTACTTCTGTTCTGTACGTTGTTTTCTTGTGGCCCTCATGTCTCTCAGACGGGGTCCGAATTACGTTTTTTTTTTTTTGTTCCGAGCCTTCAGGACAGGGCTGTTCTCCATCCCGTCCCTTCCTTCTGGAGGGGGTATCTGCCTTTCATCTCGACAAGGCCATCGTCCTCTCCTCTCCTTCCCATCCCGGGAACGGACACTTCGATTGGACGTTGTTCGGGCCTTGCAGTTTTACTTGGAGATCACCGACTCTTTTCGGCACTCTGACTCCTTGTAGTTCCGGGAGGTCCGCGCAAGGGTATGACTGCCTCCAGGGTGGCTTTCTCCAGCTTCATCACAATGCCTATTGCTGCAGTTTCTGCACCAGGGGCATGGTTTTGTCTTCCATGTCACCGTTCACTCCACTGGAGCGGTTGGTGCCTCCTGGACCGGAGACATCGGGCTTCGGTCGCGCAATTGTGCAAGGCAGCCACCGGTCTTCCTTGCACGCCTTACCTAGTTCTATAGGGTGCATCCTCAGGCTTCGGAGATGCTGCCTTGGGCCACCTGTTTTTGTAGGCGGCAGTTCCTTGATGCCTTAAGGTGCTTCGCCTTGGAGCTGTAGTCTTTCCCCTCTTGGACATCCCAAGGTCTCCTGTGACCCCCAAGAAAAATGGGCGAGAAAACGAGATTTTTGTATAACTTACCAGTAAAATCTCTTTCTCGCTCTTCCTTGGGGGACACAGCACCCACCCATTCATTGTTTTTCTACACGGTTTCTGCACTTGGTTTACCCTGTGGGGTAGTTGGCTCCACTTGTTGGACATTGCCTTTTCTCACTACTTGAACACGCAACTGGCAGTCTCTCTCTCCAGGCTGAGGGTGTAGCTGCTGGAGGAGGGGGGTTAACAGTTTCTACTTAGTGTCACGTCTCCTAGGGAGCTGAGCTATACCCAAGGTCTCCTGTGCCCCCCAAGGAAGAGCGAGAAAGAGATTTTACTGGTAAGTTATACAAAAATCTTGTTTTCCCCTGTAACTGAGGCTACTATTTTAGCCCCAGTTACAAAAGAAATCAATAGTTAAAAAAAAAAAAAAAAAGTTAAACGTCCCCCAAAGGTCTTGTATTGTCCTTATGGGGGACAAAGTGTAAAATAAAAAAGTGTTTACAAGCAGAATAATAACATGTCATATATCCTGTGCGGTGTATGCTGCGATAACAAAACCCAAAAAGCAATGGCAGAATTGCCACCTTTTCATTATCCTGCTTCCTAAAAAGCTAAATAAAAAGTGATCTAAAAGTTGTACAGGTGAAACTCGAAAAATTATAATAATGTGCAAAAGTTCATTTATTTCAGTAATGCAACTTAACGACCTCCCAACGCAGGGATGCGTCCTGCGGGCGGCCGGGATGTTCCTCCTAGACGCAATGGCGCCTCATCTCGCGAGAGGCGAGATTTCCTGTGAACGCGCGCGCACACTATCGCAACGGCAGGAACTTTAACTACAGCCTGCCAGCGCTGGCAGGCTGTAGATGTTAAAAAAAAAGGCATCTGAATCGCATATCAGACGCTGTTTTCTAAACGGCATCTGATATGCCTGCTCCTCTGGTAGTCCCTTTTGCTTGGGACCACCAGAGGACACTGTAAGTTCACCAATTACCACACAACCCCCCCCCCCCCCCCCCGATTAACCCCTGATCACCCAATGTCACCCTCCTCTCACTAATCATCCCCCTGTAAGGCTCATTCAGACGTCCGTATGTGTTTTGCGGATCCGCAAGACACAGACACCGACATTGCCAGAACTATATAGAAAATGCCTTTTCTTGTCCGCAATTGCAGACAAGAATAGGACATGCTCTATCTTTTGCGGAGCTGCGGCCTGATGTTTCGGGGCCGAAACCCGGAAGTTCGCGGCCGAAGCTCCGCAAATGCTGATGCGGAGAGCACATAGTGTTTTTCATCCACATTGATTGATGCGAATGAAGAAATCTGTGCCGTTCATTTATTTTTTTTTTCAGCCCAGAGGCTGAACGGAAAAAATAAATCTCATTACCCATATGCTCAATATAAGGAGAATAGCAGAAACTCCTAATGCTGGCCATACGTGTAATGATTGCGGAGACCCTCAAATGCCAGGGCAGTACAAACACCTCACATGTGACCTGGTTTTGGAAAGAAGACACCCCAAGGTATTCGCTGAGAGGCATATTGAGTCCATGAAAGATTGAACTTTTTGTCACAAGTTAGCGGAAAGGGAGACTTTGTGAGGGGAAAAAAAAAAAAGTCAATTCCTGCTAACTTGTGCCAAAAAAAAAAAAAAAAAAATCTATGAACTCATCATGCCCCTCACTGAATACCTTGGGGTGTCTTCTTTCCAAAATGGGGTCACATGTGGGGTATTTATACTGTCCTGGCATTTTAGGGGCCCTAAAGCGTGAAAAGAAGTCTGGAATCCAAATGCGTAAAAATGCCCCCCTAAAAGGTACTCATTGGAATTTGGGCCCCTTTGCGCATCTTGGCTGCAAAAAAGTGTCACACATGTGGTATCGCCGTACTCAGGAGAAGTAGGGCAATGTGTTTTAGGGTGTATTTTTACATATACCCATGCTGGGTAAGAGAAATATCTCTAAACTGACAACTTTGTATAATTTTTTTTAAAAAGTTGTCATTTACAGAGATATTTGACACAATCTGAGGAAAAAAAAAATAATAATAAAGTTTCCATTTCTGCTAACTTCTGGCAAAAAAAAGAAAAATCTCCCACGGACTCACTATGCCCCTCAGTGAATACCTTGGGGTGTCTACTTTCCAAAATGGGGTCATTTGTGGGGTGTGTTTACTGTTCTGGCATTTTGGGCGGGGCTAAATTGTGAGCAACCCTGTAAAGCCTAAAGGTACTCGTTGGACTTTACGCACCTAGGCTGCAAAAAAAGTGGCACACACGTGGTATTGCCATACTCAGAAAAAGTAGGGTAATGTGTTTTGGGGTGTATTTAACTGTAACTATGTATAAATATATCAGGAGTCAGTACAGAAATCTCTCCCATCATGTATTTATCCCCAGGACTGTGACGAGAGGACACTCTGTGTCAGGAGGAAAGAAGGTTTGTACGCAAACATAGAAAATAATTCTTCATGGTAAGAGCAGTGAGAAAATGGAACTCTCTGCCTGAGGAGGTGGTGATGGCGACAATAAAGGAATTCAAGAGGGGACTGGATGTATTTCTGGAGTGTAATATTACAAGTTATAGCTACTACAGTAGAGAGGTCGTTGATCCAGGGAGTTATTCTGATTGGAGTCGGGAAGGAATTTTTTCCCCTTAAGTGGGGAAAATTGGCTTCTGCCTCACAGGTTTTTTTTTGCCTTCCTCTGGATCAGCTTGCAGGATAATAGGCCAAACTGGATAGACAGGTGTCTTTTTTTATCAGCCTTATAAACCGTTACTATATACAGTTTGCCCTCAGCACTTAGGCTGGGGTTACACAGAGATGTTGGCTACGACACATTGACGTGCGGCTAACGATTGCCGAGTAGCACTGTAGACATTGACCTGAAAGGGTTCAGGGTGCAATTGAAAAGTTGCCACAATAAAAAATCCAGCAGTGCCAAGTTGCTTAATTTTCTATTCAGTCCTAGCATTTTTAGGTACTTTTGTATCTGATAAGTAGAGGTTGTTTCACTTTAGCATTGCCATTTATCATGTAGAGAAAGTTAATACAAGCCACTTACTAATGTACTGTGATTGTCCATACTGTTTCCTTTGCTGGCTGGATTCATTTTTCCATCACATTATACACTGCTCGTTTCCATGGTTATGACCACCTACCAATCCAGCAGCGGTGGTCATGTCCGCACACTACATGAAAAAGCACCAGCCTTTGTTCGCTCCCACAGTCCCGGCCACCAGAGAGGCCTTAGCTTTTTCTTCTAGTGTGCAAGCATGACCACTTCTGATTGACTGTAGGGGGGTCGTAATCCCTGGCTACAAGCAGTGTATAATGTGATGGAAAAAATCACAATACATTAGTAATTGCCTTGTATCTTATCTCTCTATGATAAATGCCATCTGCTGAAGTGAGTCGACCCTTTAATAGTTCCCTTTACACAGCTGAAAAAACACATGGCTAGAAAAGTCATGATCATACATCAGTTTAATGTATGTGGCCTGGTTTCAGCTATATACAGTATATCTGGTTCTGTCACGGAGACATGTTCTCCATATATAAGGCATGCGATGGATCATTATACTTTCTGACGGCTACACACAGAACAAGACTGATAAAACCCTTCCTATGGAATAGTAGAGGCCCATGTAATTCAATAGGAGCCCTATTAGCCTGGCTGCACAAAAGGTGTGCATAACAGGCTGATTTTTGTGCGGAAAATCCTCCACATAAGGCCTCTTGCACACGAACGTTGTGCATCCATTCCATGAGGCGGGCGAGATGGATCGAGACCCATTGAGCTTTAATGGGTCTGTGATCTGTCTGCACCGCCCCAAAAAAAAAAAAAAAAACAGAGCACGTTCTATTTCTTTGGGCACAGACAGTAGTGCTTCCATGGGGTTCTGATCCGCGCTTCCGTTCCGCATCTCCGTGATTGCGGACCCATTCTAGTGAATGGGTCCGCATCCGTGATGGGGAGTGCACACGGGCCAGTCCCTGTGTATTGCTGACCCACCGTATGCGGGTCGCAATACGGCCACACAACGCTCGTGTGCAAGAGTCCTAAGGCCTCATGCACGGGGTTGTAGCAGGTCCATGCCCGAATTGCAGCCTGCAAACAAGTCCACAATATTCAGGCACCGGCCATGTAAATGCCGTATTACAAATGCAGACCCATTGACTTTAGTGGGTACCACAATCGGGAAGATACGTTGCGGACTGTCGGATGTGGATCGCGGTCCCCATTCGATGCATTCAGACGATTGGATTTTTAGTTTGCGTCCAATCCGCATTGGATGGATTTGGCATGTCGTAAATGATTGAACATGTCCTATTCTTGTCCGTTTTGTGGGCAAGAGTAGGCATTTTCTTAAATGGGGCCCATTATAGGTGCGGGATGTACAACAGACTACATCCGTATTTTTTGGATCAGCGATTTGCAGACAGCAAAATGGATATGGTCATGTGAATGTACCCTAATAAAGTACCAGTTATGTCGATTTTCAAGATCTGCATAAACTACACTGCCGTGTGCATGTGGTCTTACAGTGCTAAAAAAACAAAAAAACACACAACACTCCCACATTGAAGTAATTATGATCTCACCAGCTGATGGACCCTACACCTTTTAAAGATATGTAAAAGATCTTCACTCTAGAAAGAAGGTCTGACAACTTGAGGAGTAAGAAATCTATTATAAAACATCTTATGACATATTTTCTTATTTTGTAAAATAGTTTAGATTTCTGTATATCGTAATTTAGGATAGGAAATCTAAATACATGAACCTCTTTCCTGAAAACAGTACATTAGAGTAAGGCACGGTGGTCTACTTCAGTCTTTTATATTACGTTTCCTCAGCCCTTCAGCCGTATGCCTTGGCGTCATATCCTGCTCATCAAGCCGAGAACTGTCTTCATTACAATCAGACACTTCAGGATCTTCTGAAGCACGCAAATCATGATTGTCCAAGTCAAGCTTTGAAACGGCATCTTCTTTTTCAGAGATTCCAGTATTCTGAACGTTGAATGAATCAATGAGATCCTCAAGTGTATCTTCACAGGACTCGTTTCCTGAGAAAATAAGAGATTTGGTTGGTGACCACTGCACAGATCAGGATCTCTACATTTCTTGTACCATGAGCAATATACTTATTTTTACCATTGACGCCACTAGGATTTTTCAGGCTATGTTCACATCTGTGTCGGAGGCCCTGTTCTGTACCACAACCACAGAATTTGTTAAGAATACTGGAGGAAAAGTCCTGCATACAGGGCTCTTCTGTGCTAAACGAGCGCTCTCCTGAATAGGACTGTTCCTGTCAGTTGTCAGTGTCAAATCCAGCACCTCCGTTATTTTCGTTGCTCCTATAATAGCCCTTACCCGAGTTACTGAAAGCAGATTTATCCATCCCGCTTTTCTTCATTAACTGTCGGATAGACTGTAGCTGATTCATAATTTCATCTTTCTGATCAGCGGCCAAAGAATTGACACTAAAAATAAGCACAAAGATTCTGTGTGAATCATTTTACCATAATGGTGACGAGTCAGTGGCCATGTCAGCTGAAGGCCAGAGTAGACGTAGATGGACTTGTATCCAAGCTGCTCATATTGTAGATGTTGAGCAGTGAATTTACAGTACTCAGATGGTCATGCAGTCTAGCTCAAAGCTGGAATCCATTTGTCCATCCAGGTGCAGTGTCCGAGTCTCAGCGTGGCTTTGCCAATACTTGAAGGTACGTAGGCCTCGTGCACATGACCATATTTTGGGTCCATGTTCAATCTGCATTTTTTTTTTTGCAGATCACACACGGACCCATTCATTTCTATGGGTCTGCAAAAATCCGGACAGTACATGGACGTAATCTGTGTGCGGTCTGCATCCGTGTGGCCATTCAGCAAATTATAGAAAAAGGTTCTGTTCTTGTCTGTTTTGCAGACAAGAATGGACATTTCTGTAACAAAATTGCGGCACACACTGTAGTAGAAGGTGGATGAGGTGTGATTTGATTTGGAACAGTATATATTCTATTGCTGCAAACTATTAAGACAGACGGCTCAAGCACGTGGCCCTAACAAAGGCTGCCTTACGACCCCATAGCCATGACACTGCACGTGTTCAGTATAAGAGCGTTACTTACCAATTGGAGAGGGGATCAAGCTGAGTCAGTAGTGAATTCAGCATTTTCTCTGTATGGGACAAGTGTCTTTCCAACTCCAGGAGCTGATTGTCTGAATGAATTAAAAAGAAAAATCATCATCTATTTATGACTAGAAATACATACAGGTGATTGTTCTACAGAAAGCAAAGTGATGTTCACGGGTCTTCATGGTGTTTGTTTTTTATTAAAAGGACTTGTCATTTCTAGTTCTGGGACAGATGGGCGACAGTCCTGAATGCATTACCTCCGCAGTCTGCCACGTTATTTTCTTGGCCTTTCTTTGGCTTCTTTTGCCATGAAAGTCTCGTGTTTTTTTTGCAAGCTTTTTTGAGGTGGCATTTTTATTCACAGTGGTTTTTTCAGATGCTTTATTTTATAATAGAGGTGAAAAGGTTTGAGCAAGCTCTGATTAAGGGTACATTCACATGACTGTGCCGTGTTTTGTGGTCCACAGGGCCAACGCTATATAGAAAATGCCTATTCTTGTCCGCAATTGAGGACAAAAATAGGACGTGCTCTGTTTTTTGTGAGGCCGCGGAACGGAAATTGCGAAATGGATGTGGACCCATTCATACAGTTGTGAATGTAAAGAAAAAAAAAGAGGTGTGTATATATATATATATATATATATATATATATATATATATACACATATATATATTGTAAGAGAGTGCAAGGTGTTGTATTTGATAGCAGGTACGTGTCACCGAGGTTGCTGGCCTCGGTGAGGTAAGAGCCGGGGTTTTTGGTCTGCAGCAGCTAGTGCTGCTCTGTTAAATAGCATGGCTGCAAAGCCGATCCGGGCCGGCTCTTACTGGGAGCAGCTAAAGAGTAGGGTGGGTGGCTGCTCCCCACGGTCCAGTCCATGTTTTGGGGCTGGGTATAAAACGCAGCCAGCAGCTGTGTCTGTGTGTGTGTGATTATCCTGGAGCCTGCAAACAGGGCTGAGGAATTCTCTGTCCTGGAGGAAGGAGCTCAGCAAGGTGGTGTTTCCCTGCGATCTGAAGGTGGAATCGCCTGCGGCTGAGCCGACTGCTAGGTGTGAACCCGCACCTAAACCACCCAAGGTGACTGGACCCTGTGTTGGCCTGTTTTTGTTTTGCCACAGTATTTCCGTTGTGTGTGAACTGTCACCAAGAGACTGCTTTTCTTTTATGGCGTGCAAGTGTGAATAAAACACTGTTTGATGCACCATCTGGACTCCTTGTTTTGCCTCTAAACTGCACCCGCACCGCTGTCTACCAGAGCGACTCCCCACATTTGGTGGAGGATGCGGGCATGCGCAGTGAGGCTGGCGTGAGCGCCGAACTTTGTTTGCTGAGTAAAAGTGTATGTCCTATATTAGGCCGGCAAAGTTGCAGCCTGGGTTCCCCGGACAAAATGGAGGCGGTTGTAAAAGCCCTTGTGGAGGCTAACTTGCAGCAGCGGGAGGCCAACAAGCAGCAGCAGGAGACCAACCAGCTACTACTACAGCAGGTGATGGCCTTACAGGCGGCAGGAGCGTCCCACCACGTCCATGATGCCCGGAAAGCGGTCCGTGCGGCGATCCCAAAGATGACCCCCGCAGACGACGTGGAGACATACCTAGCCGTCTTTGAGAAGGTCGCCGTGAGGGAAAAGTTACCCCGTGACCAGTGGGCCGAGGTGGTTGCTCCGTTCCTGGCAGCCGGACCCCAGCAAGTTTTTTCGATTTGGCAGATGTCCAGGCAGCTGACTACCCGACCGTGAAAGGTGAGATTCTAGCAAGACTGGGGGTGAATGTTTTGGTCCGGGCCCAGCGGGTGCATCAGTGGGAATTTAACCCGGCTGAACCCGCCAGACCACAATACTATGACCTGCTACATCGGTTGCAAAAATGGCTGCAGCCAGACATACTGACTCCCACTGCTATGCTCAACCGTCTGTTAGCAGATGTATTCTGGAGATCTTTGCCTTACCCTCTCCAGCACTGGATCGGCCAGGTATCCCCCACCAATGCCCTTGATATGGTCGACCTGGTGGAGCGATATGAGGCCACCAGAAACCTGCAGGGGGTTCTTTTGGGAGGAGGCCAGTCAAACCCGGAAACCTCCACCCCAGTCCCGGCGGCCGGCCAAACCCGCCCGGGATGTACCCCTTGCAGATCCCTCCCCAGTAGTCTGCTGGCGGTGTCACGAGCCTGGCCACGTAAGGGCCGACTGTCCACAGTGGGGGAACCCATGGAGACTAATTATGGGTACCGGGCTTCCCTGTATGCCCGGAGACTGTGTGCGACCCGGCACCCCGAGACAATAGACAATGACATCTGTGCCAGGTGCAAATCGGGGATAACCTGGCAGTGGCGCTGTTGGACTCAGGGAGCCTGGTAACCCTGGTAAGTGCTGCCCTGGTACAGCCCACCCAGTATACGGGCCGGAAAGTTGGTGTGGTGTGTATACACGGAGACTTAAAGGACTATCCCACGGCTGTAATGTCTCTATCCACGGCGGCGGCACCTGGACTTGTGAAGTGGCGATCTCCACAAAGCTGCCCTATGAACTAATAATTGGGAGAGACTTCCCTGGTTTTCCGTCACTGTGGCCTGAGATGAAAGTGACTAATAGCCCTGAGACAGGGGTAACCCTAGCAGAGTGGCCTGATACCCCTGGAAGGCCAGAACCCTGGGAGCCCGAGTCTGAGGGGCCAGCGGTAGGGGTGACCACTGCTGCAGCGGTAGTGGGGAGACAACCCCACTGAGTGTAATGGTGGGAGACACGGAGGACTTGCCACCGGGGCCTGAGTTGGCAGACCTCAATGTCTCCGGGGAAAATTTTGGGACCGCACAACACCGGGACCAAACCCTAACCAGGGCCTGGGAGAATGTGCTGGAAATTGATGGTAAACCCCAGAAACCAGGGGCTGAATTAATGTTCCCACGATTTATTGTTCTGCAGGATATGTTGTATCGGGTGAACCAAATCCGAGGTGAACCTGTTGAACAGTTGGTGGTGCCCACAGCGTATCGCAAGCTTGTCATGGAGCTTGCCCACCAACATGTTCTTGGGGGACACCTGGGGTGGCAGAAAACCCAGGACCGCATACTGCAGCGGTTTTATTGGCCCAGTGTGTTCAAGGAGGTAGAGAATTATTGTAAGTCCTGTCCGACCTGTCAGATAACTAGCCCCCAGCCACATTTCCGTAGTCCTCTGGTACCTCTGCCAATTATTGAAGTACCGTTCGAGCGAATCGCTATGGATTTAATTGGGCCTGTACCAAAGTCTGCCAGGGGCCACCAACACATTCTGGTAGTTCTCGACTATGCCACTCGGTATCCGGAGGCGGTGCCTCTGCGACATACCTCAGCTAAGCTCATTGCCAAAGAGTTAATGGAGATGTTTTCCCGTGTGGGCCTGCCAAAAGAGGTTCTGACAGACCAAGGGACCCCTTTATGTCCAAAGTAATGAGGGAACTGTGTAAATTGTTGCGTATAAAGCAGCTACGGACGTCCGTTTACCATCCGCAAACAGACGGTCTGGTTGAGAGGTTTAACCAAACTCTAAAAAATATGTTAAAGAGGGTGGTGTCTAGAGATGGGAAGGACTGGGACCTGCTTCTGCCCTATCTCATGTTCGCAGTGCGAGAGGTACCCCAGGCCTCTACTGGGTTCTCGCCCTTCGAACTGCTTTATGGCAGACACCCTCGGGGCCTGTTGGATATCGCCAAGGAAGCATGGGAACAACAGCCTGTCCCCCACAAAAGTGTCATTGAGTATGTCACCCAGATGCAGGAACGGATAGAAAGGGTGTTGCCGCTGGTCCGGGAGCATATGGAGGCAGCACAACAAGCCCAGAGTAGGGTGTATAATCGTCAGGCTCGGGTGCGGGGCTTCAATCCGGGAGATCGAGTGTTGGTTCTGGTACCCACCCTTGACAGCAAATTCCTAGCTAGGTGGCAGGGCCCCTATGAGGTGATCGAGAAGGTAGGGAAGTAAATTACAAAGTACACCAGCCAGGGCGGCGCAAGCCGGAGCAGGTGTACCACGTGAATTTACTTAAGCCTTGGAAAGATAGGGACACGGCCGACGACCACAGCCCCGGCCAGGGCTTCTAGGTGAAAAGTGTCCAGCCCCACAGTTCGAGGCCTGTGAAGCAGTAACCACGGTAAAAATTGCAGACAGCCTGTCTTCCAAACAAGTTCAGGAAGTCAGGGAGTTCATCAGTCGGAACACGGATGTGTTCTCGGACCTCCCTGGCCGCACGTCTCTCATCCAACATGACATCGTCACTGAGCCTCAGGCCAAGATCCGGTTAAAACCATACCGGGTACCCGAGGCTCGGCGACGGGCCATCGCGGAGGAAGTACAGTTAATGTTGAAGCTCGATGTCATTGAGGAGTCGAAGAGTGAGTGGGCCAGTCCCATAGTCCTAATACCCAAGCCGGATGGGACGTTGCGGTTCTGCAACGATTTTCGTAAGTTAAATGAAGTGTCCAAGTTTGATGCGTATCCCATGCCCGGGTAGGCGAGCTTGTTGAGAGTTTAGGGCAAGCCCGTTATTTTTCTGTGCTAGACCTCACCAAAGGGTACTGGCAGGTACCCTTAACGGAGTCGGCTAAGGAAAAAACCGCATTTGTTACCCCGCAGGGCCTGTATCACTACAAGGTGTTACCCTTTGGCCTGCATGGCGCCCCGCCACTTTCCAAGGTTAATGGACATAGTGCTGCGACCACATCGTCGGTGCGCCTCGGCCTACTTAGATGATGTAGTCATCCACAGCACCGACTGGGAAAGCCATTTACCCAAGGTGCAGGCGGTAGTGGATGCCCTGAGGAAAGCCGGACTGACCGCTAACCCAAAGAAGTGCTCCATAGGGTTAGAGGAGACAAAATATCTGGGATATGTAATTGGGCGGGAGTCATCAAACCTCAGGTAACCAAGGTAGAGGCCATTCGTAACTGGCCCCGACCGGTCACCACCAGGCAGGTAAAGTCGTTCCTGGGGATTGTAGGTTACTACATGAGGTTTGTGCCCCACTTTGCCACAATAGCAGCGCCGTTGACAGACCTCTTGAAGGGCGAAAGTCTGGGAGGGTTAGCTGGAGTGAGAAGGCGGAGGAGGCTTTCGCCGCGTTGAAGTCGGCCCTGTGTGGGTCCCGGTTTTGGTGACACCCGACTTCAACAAGGAGTTTGTCGTACAGACCGACGCCTCGGAGGTAGGCCTCGGTGCGGTACTGTCTCAGGAGGTCAACGGGGAAGAACATCCCGTTGTCTTCCTGAGCCGTAAGCTCAATCCCGCCGAGTCCAGATACAGTATAGTGGAGAGGGAGTGCCTGGCTATCAAGTGGGCACTCGAATCTCTCCGCTACTACTTGTTAGGGAGGAGGTTCCGTCTGGTGACCGACCATTCCCCCTCAAATGGATGAGTCAGGCCAAGGAGAGGAATGCTCGGGTCACCAGGTGGTTCCTATCTCTTCAGAATTTCAAATTCTCTGTGGAACACAGGGCAGGCCGCTTGCAGGGCAACGCAGATGCCCTGTCCCGCGTCCACTGCCTCACGTGTGTTCACCCCTCAGGGTTGAACAAAGGGGGTGTGTAAGAGAGTGCAAGGTGTTGTATTTGATAGCAGGTACGTGTCACCGAGGTTGCTGGCCTCGGTGAGGTAAGAGCCGGGGTTTTGGTCTGCAGCAGCTAGTGCTGCTCTGTTAAATAGCATGGCTGCAAAGCCGATCCGGGCCGACTCTTACTGGGAGCAGCTAAAGAGTAGGGTGGGTGGCTGCTCCCCACGGTCCAGTCCATGTTTTGGGCTGGGTATATAACGCAGCCAGCAGCTGTGTCTGTGTGTGTGTGATTATCCTGGAGCCTGCAAACAGGGCTGAGGAATTCTCTGTCCTGGAGGAAGGAGCTCAGCAAGGTGGTGTTTCCCTGCGACCTGAAGGTGGAATCGCCTGCGGCTGAGCCGACTGCTAGGTGTGAACCCGCACCTAAACCACCCAAGGTGACTGGACCCTGTGTTGGCCTGTTTTTGTTTTGCCACAGTATTTCCGTTGTGTGTGAACTGTCACCAAGAGACTGCTTTTCTTTTATGGCGTGCAAGTGTGAATAAAACACTGTTTGATGCACCATCTGGACTCCTTGTTTTGCCTCTAAACTGCACCCGCACCGCTGTCTACCAGAGCGACTCCCCACAATATATATATATACATATACACACACACACACATATACATACATACATACATACATACACACACACACTTCCATTCGCATAATATAACCAGCTGCTTCTGTTGAATGGATCCAGTTGTATTATCTCTAAAATAGCCATGATGAATCCGGCAGTAAAACCATTGCTCGAGAAAACGGATCCAGCACCATTGACACATTGCTTTTAATGCCGGATCAGTCTTGCTCCATATCCCATGACGCACTCAAAAATGCTTTTGTGTGCACATGGGAACGCAGTTCAGTTTTGTCTCTAACTTTCACTCATTTTCTGACACCCTTGATACAACCTGTTCCTAGTTCAGACTTGTTATGCGGTCATGCCCCTTCAAATATGGCTTAATTCACACAGTCAATGCCTCCCATTGGGCTTAGTGACGGAGGTGCATGACAGGTGCAAACATTCTGTTTGAATGAAAGAAAATGGTATTCTGATGTATATCACAATGGTCATGCTCATTTTAAAGCGTCAAAGTAAAAAGGATTCATCTTTGGAATCAGTTTTGACCCGCTTCCATTTTTTCAAGAACAGTCCCATCTACCACACTATTCTGTGTAGCAAAAAAGGCAGAAACAAATGGAAGCAGGTCAAAACGGAGTCCAGAGATGCATTCTTTTAACTTGTGCGGTATGGTTCTCATATGAATCCGAATAACTCAAACACCACGCATTTGAAGGAACTGGACAATTTCCCATAATGCTATAAACAGTCATGTATGCTCCATACCAGCTTACATGAACGTATACTGTTCCCCAACATCGGTGGAGTATAAGTCATCCTCTGCCTACATGGGCAGCAAGATGGTGGTGCCACTTCCTGGCCTTTCCTGCCTTCGGTCACTACAGCACAAGTGTTGAAATGGAAGCATCTGGTGCATATGCAGATAGAGGGGATGCTGCTGCCAGAATCTGCGTATGTGCCGGACACGTCCACTTGTGCAGAGCCAGATTCCCAGTAACAGCCTGAGGAAGCATCTACGCCATCTTGCAGCCCACGAATGTGGAGGATGACATGCGAGTATGTTTACTCCACTGATACCAGGGAAGATGAAGGCCTTCATTAGGACAGTATACAATCATGCATGCTGGTATGGAGCCTACATGACTGTTTATGGCAGAAATGCCTTGGGAAATTGGCCAACCCCTTTAAAGACAAAGTTTGATCAGCAGAAGAGTTATATAAAACAGGTGACGCGTTTAGGGCTTTCATCGGACCCTTTGACAAAGTGTTTTTTAGCCAAAGTCATCAGTTTATAGGCATCATGCACCTAAGTGACATACTAAACACATATTACACTTTGTAGACAGATTATACTGTACCCGTTTGCTTTGCTTTTTTGGTGGTTTCCTCTTTGGTGGGTTCTGATTTATTCTTCTCATTTGACTTTAAAAAAAATAGAAAAAATAAATATGTAAAAACAGACAAATCAGCAAGAAAATTATAAACACTTTATGTTCATCTATTAAAAACAGATTTTTTTTTCTGTTCTGACAAAGAAAAAAAAAAAAAAAAAAAATGAATAAAAAAAAAAAAAAAAAAAAACACGCGGCTGGCAAATCCACATGCTTTGCATTGACCTATTGCTTCTCAGTCTAATTTATAAACTGTACATGGTGGGACGCCGTATACTTTTTAATCAAAATGCATAAGCCCACTCACAACGTCAAGGTGACCTCATTCTGAGAAGAGATAGGTCAATGCATAGCATGTGGATGTGCGACCCATGCTTTTTCCTTATGTCAGAATACTGTGATAGTCTTCCATACTGTGCATTGCCACCGGAGATGGATTATTGCGGGAGTGCAATGACAGCGCAATATTACAGTGTGCACAGGAACAGGTTACATGACCACAATGTATGAACAGAAAAACTGCAGTGTGAAAGGGGCCTTAGACTGGTATACTTGGACTGTAATACAAGGAAGTAGCTCTACAAAGAAAAAACAAGAGATATTCATGTCCTGGCGGTGGGCAACTCATGCTGAATATATCAGCAGCCCTCCCCTGCAGTGGTGTGGTTGGTTTGTACGATTAGGTACTGTATACAGCCGCATTCCCATGTAGCAGCACTACTGTAGTAGACAGATGGGCTATTCACTGCAGTGCACACAGAATCTGTACAATATATGCAGAGTAGGGATCCAGACTTCTACAGTGTGCTGCAGTGAGTGCTATACTGGCAGGTGCACACCCCCCTGCCTGAGTCTGCCGCTAAAGGCTCTGCCCAGGATATACTAAATGCATAGCAAATATCTGATCATTCCTGTCTTCACTCTGCTAAAGCCTGGCATAGCACATTGGTGCAGGGCATCCTGGGCAGATCTTTCAGCAGAGCAGAGGGCACAAGCAGGAGCAGCGGTGTGTGCAACTGCTGGTAGAGCGCTCACTGCAGCACAAGTTGTAGAAGTTATTTTTTGTCTTCAAGACGACCCGAAAGAGTGGTCAGGATCTGCAACAAGCCAATTCTCATGAACTTTGAGATTTAAGGTAAATTAAAACCCCACTTGACCTTCTCATGTCTCTGTACTCAATGACTATATCCAAAAAACAAACCCCCGCTAATATAATCTGTTCTTCACAAATATATACACACACACACCACTGTACGGGTACCTTAGATTCTCTTCAAATATTACATAGCTCCCAAAAACCATTCAAGCAAAATCTGCCCTCCAAAAGCATAAGGTGCACTTTCCCTTCTGAGTCTTGTAGCATGCCCATACAGCAGTTTGCGACCATATATGGGGTGTTACCATATTCAGTAGAAATTGTGTAACCAATTGTAGGGTCCTTTTTCTCATGTTACCCCTTGAAAAATCTGGGGCTAGAGCAACATTTTATTGGGAAAAATGCAATATTGGATTTCTCTTCTCAGAATAATCTAAATGAGCAAGGCCTTGGATACTGCTACACTCACTATATATAGTACATGATATAGTAATATGGTCAGAGGACCAACGTCACCTAGTGCAGTTATGCATGTAGCGGATGGCAGTGTGACTAACGCTGCACTCTGAGCTGACTTGGTGCTTTTAGAAGTCACACATCTCGTGGGACTTAGCGGAGGTATTGGATGACACTGACCGGGGCTAGTGAAGTGAAGTCTTATACTATCAATGTCAGAGTGGATCGAAGTGGATTTAATCGTCCTTGTGGCGAAAGGTTTATTTTATTGTAGAAGTCAGAATCCGTACGCTGCATACATAACTGCAGTGTACAAATGCTGTATGCGCTGCAGTGAATAGCGCTTCAGAAAGACCCGAACTTCGGAGGCTTGTTTGACTACTAAAACAATAAAATCTATAAATACAAAAAAAACTAAACATTAAAAGTAACTTGAAGGTTTAGGTACACGTTAAATGCTCTGAAGCTGGACAACACGAACGGCTATAAGAATAATTGAAATAAAGAGTGCATTGACTTAAACACAGCGGCATAATTACTGGTTGTGGTTTTAGCACATCAATTGGACACACTTGTTTTCCCTGATGTCCTTTTGCACAGAAACAGTTCTAGGAACGTTTCCAACCAGTCACCTGTAATTAACCATGTAACAGCTGCTAGCCATACACATCCTAAAGCTGTCAGACGCACAATCATTTGGCCGACAGACAACTCTCCCCGATCCCCCGTACACATATATGTTTGATTTGGCCACACATGTATGTGTATTCTATGGGGGAGAAAGCTGCTGTCAGTCACCCCTGGTGGCAACTTATTTCCTGGGAGAAATAAAGGAGAGTTGGGACCTCCCCATACACATTAGGGTAGAAATCTCAAATGACCACAGCACTCTGTTCTGGTGTGGGTGCACGTCCTGCTGTGTTCCTGGCTTCACCTCTTGGATTGGTATTAAGTAATTTCAGACAGCACTCCGTGTATGCTTGATTGATTTTTATTATTTAGCCGGACATGGTGGCTCAGTGTACCACCATGTACAGCACTCCGTGTATGCTTGATTGATTTTTATTATTTAGCTGGACATGGTGGCTCAATGTACAACCATGTCCGGCTAAATAATAAAAATCAAGTATACACAGAGTGCTGTCTGAAATTGCTTAATACCATACACATTAGGGCGTCAGCCGAAACTTCGCATGTGTTCTCTTCATCGTTTACCTGCACGCAGTCGCAACCGCAGTGATGGGCAAGTGTAATTACAATTAAGCAGTCCCATTCATGTCAATGGGTCAGCTTGCGATGGCAAGCAGGAAAACAGTGAAGAGAAGGCAGTACTGGCACAAGCTCTGCATTCTCTTCCAACTGCTGAGATCGATGACCCATCCTGAGCATATGGCATCAATATAACAGAAGAGGAGAACCCCTTTAAGGCCTAATGCACATAGCCGTTGCCCGGCCGTATTGTGGCCCGCAAACAGCTGGTCTGCAATATGTGGGCACCACCTGTGTGCTCGCTGCATCACGGATGCGGACCCATTCACTTGAGCCCTGGTTAGGAAGGAACTCACAGTATCATAATAATGCTAATTAGCTTTAGGCTACATTCACACGGACTTATTTTGTTTCCGTGTTCGTTCCATATTTGTTTGCGGATAGGATGTGCACCCATTCATTTCAACGGGTCCGCAAAAAACGCGGACAGCACACAGTGTACTACCCTGTGTTGCCGTACCCTTAAAGGGGTGGTCTAGAAATGTATTTATTTTTAAGTCTCTTCCCCACCCAGAGGTACCTGTAAAGAAATATACCCTTACCTGCTACCTGCCTCCGTTGTAGCTCTGTCACTGAACACCAATTCCCTGTCTGTCAACTTCCACATGGATGCGGTCTTGTGAGCTGCTGCAGCCAATGACTGTCCTCAGCATTGATATGTCCCTAAGCAGTACGTGACCCAGCAGTGACATGTTGTCGGGGACAATTCACTGCTGAGGCCAATCATGGGCTGCAGCAGCGCATGTGACCCCATCTGGGTAAAAGCTAACAGTAAGAGTCAGGAAGCTAAAAAGGAAAAAAAAAAAAAAAAAGAGAGCAAGTATCGACTTCATCACAGGTAACACTGGGCGGGTAGGGAACAAAATTTAAAAAAACCTGGAAACCTGGACAAACTCTTTAACCGTCCGACGGACCCCGTGTCCATAAGACAGGTCGGATGACTTAGACAAATCTAGTCGGCAATGTCTGATAAATGTGTGCACGCTAAACCAAATTGTGGCCCTACAAATATCATCTAATGATGCTCCTGCTTTTTCAGCAAAGGAGGCCGATATTGCTCTAGTGCAGGGATGCTCAACCTGCGGCCCTCCAGCTATTGTAAAACTACAACTCCCACGAAGCCCTTCTGTAGGATGATAGCTGTAGGCTGTCAGGGAGTGATGGGAGTTGTGGTTTTGCAACAGCTGGAGGGCCGCAGGTTGAGCATGCCTGCTCTAGTGGAATGTGCTCCAATATCTCCAGGGGGATCTAGACACTGAAGTGTATCTGCAAACTGAAGAAGGTTGTCAGATTTCCTAAAAGACCTTTGTTATCTCCAAATATTTCAGTACAATACGGCGTACATCTAGATTATGGAAGACACTTTCTCCGTTTTTTTTCCGGCTTGTCACAGAAAGAGGGGTGAATGATTTCTTGGCTTCTGTGAAAGTTAGAGACTACTTTGGGAAGGAACCCCGGGTCCAGTCTTAGGAAAATTTCATTGTCAGAAATACCAAGATAGGGTTCTCTGATAGAGAGCGCTTGTATCTCTCCTAACCTTCTAGCTGAAGTTATGGCAATGAGGAAGGCTGTTTTAAGGGAAAGACGTTTAAGCGAACAGTTTTCCAGGGGCATGCATAAGTACATTAATGACCAGGTTTAGGTCCCCAATTTGGAATGCGACATTTCAGCGAGGGTCTTAGTCTAGAGGCTGCCCTAATGAAATTACCCTCGGAATCAGAGGAAGAGGGGGAAACTCGTAAGCCAGCTCCCATACCCAGGTTAGAGAAAGAGCGTTGACTGTTCAGCGGTAGTCTCTTGGGTTCAGTGAAAAGAATATTTTTATAGTTTTGCGTTTCTTCTTGAGGCAAACCGGTCTATCATGGGAGTGCCCCATTTCTCGGTTATCATGTTGAATATTTGTTGATTTAATGACCATTCTGCCTGCTTTGTTGATGTATTGCTTTGTTGTGCAATATTCATGCTGTCTAATCAGCACCTTGATATGCCACACCTGTGAGGTGCAATGGATTATCTCGGCAAAGGAGAAGTGCTCACTAACAGATTTAGACAGATTTTTGAACAATATTTGAGAGTAATGGGTCTTTTGTGCATGTAGAAAATGTTTCAGATCTTTGAGTTCAGCTCATGCAAAATGGGAGCAAAACCTAAAGTGTTGCGTTTATATTTTTGTTCAGTGTACTTTGACGTGATGACCTCGGAGAGACACTGTGGCTGATTTCAGAGTCTCCCAGACAGCCTTCAGTTCTCTGAAGTTTGACGACTGGCTGGACACCGCTTTTCTCCAGGAGCCTTGGTAGTATCTGTCCTCGATTTTTTCACACCAACCCGTTTTGCTGGCGTCTGTGAGAATCGTTATTAAAGGAGATCTGCTCCATGTAACCCCTTTGGAAAGATTTTGCACAACTGTCCATCAGGATAGAGATGCCTTTACAAATCTCGGAATTAGTAGCTTCCAGTCTAGTGATCCTAGTCTAGCTTCTTGTCCCATTGACGCAAGATCCAGATTTGCATGGTGCGATAGTGGAATTGGGACCACGCTACCGAGGGAATACAGGAGGTCAGAAGGCCCATTGCTTCTCTTAACGAGCAACTCCTTTCTCTAAAAACATCTGACCCTGTCTGAGGGCATGTATTTTCTTGGGGAAGTTTTTTCTTGGGGAAGTTTGTATTTCTGCAAGTCCAGGATTACTCAAAGGAATTTTACTTTTGTAGAGGGTTGCAGGCATGATTTTTCTGGGTTCACTACCAAAACCTAGATCTGACAGACGGAACACAAATATTTCTACGTTGGAGGATAGGGGGTCCACTGAGTCGCTGATTACCAGAAAGTCGTCTAGGTACGGTATAATATTGAGACCCTCTTGCTTCAGGTGAGCCACCATCTCTACCACTAGTTTCGTAAATAGCCTGGGAGCTGAAGTAATCCCAAAGGGTAGCGCTGTAAATTGGAAATTAAGGATCTGACCATCTGTATTTCTGATTGCGAAACTTAGAAATGTAATAACTCGGATGTATCGGGACGTGATAATAAGTCTTTCAGATTGACCGTATACATGACCGCCCCCACATTTATCAGTGGAATGATTGACTTCAGGGACTCTATTCTGAATTTCCTGTACAAAATAAGTTTGTTTAGGCCCTTCATTTTTTCTTTACCAGGAAGGGTGTTGAATAAAAACCTTGTTGAGAGAGACTGGAACTACCACTCCTATTTTTACTAAATCTTGAACACCCTGTAACACATTTTCGAGAATTTTTGGTACTTAAAGGGAACCTGTCATGAAAAAACAGCATGTAAATCTGTTCACAGTACCTCCTAGTGCCCTCCAAGTGTCTCCAGAGGGACCTTTTCTTCCGAATGTCACATTTTTTGTCTTTCAGAAAATGTAGTTTTATTCAGCCGCTGCCCCGTGCTTCAAGTCAGGCTTGAAGTCATGGGGGCAGCGGCCTAAGCGTCTCACTGGTCCTCTCCGCCCCTGCTTTGAGTGACAGCCCAGATCGTTTGCGGGACCGCTCTACGGCCGCATGCGCAGTAAGGGCGGCTGGAGCGCGATCCCGCTGCCGCGCATTGCGCCGCCTTTTTGCCGTACAGCGCATGCACCCGACAGGCTGTAGCAAACGCGCCTGCGCCCGGCATCTGTGCACAGCCGACGTGATCTCCTGCACGCACGCCGCAGAGGAGATCACGCCGGCTGTGCACAGATTCCGGGCGCAGGCGCGCTTGCTACAGCCTGTCGGGCGATGCGCTGTACGGCGAAAAGACGGCGCGGCACGCGTGCAGCCGGGACCGCGCTCCAGCCGCCTTTACTGCGCATGCGGCCGTAGAGCGCGGTCCCGGCAAACGATCTGGGCTGTCACCAAGAAAGCAGGGGCGGGAGAGGACCAGTGAAGACGCTTAGGCCGCTGCCCCCATGACTTCAAGCCTGACTTGAAGCACGGGGCAGCGGCTGAATAAAACTAAATTTTCTGAAAGACAAAAAATGTGACATTCGGAAGAAAAGGTCCCTCTGGAGACACTTGGAGGGCACTAGGAGGTACTGTGAACAGATTTACATGCTGTTTTTTCATGACAGGTTCCCTTTAAGCTTGTAATTAAGAACTTACTTTTTTTTTTTTGGGGGGAGAGAATTGATTTAAATTCTATTTTGTACTGCGATTGAATAATCTCTAGGGCCCAAGGATTTTGTGTTGTGTTTTTCCCAGGCAACCAGAATTTTTTTCAGTCTCCCCCCTATCATGGTGTCATTGCTTATCGTCTGATTTAGTTTGGGGGTTAAGGAGGAAACCCCTTCCTTTGCCCTCTTTGGGGTAGCTCCAGCGGCCCGACTTTCTCTTGCCTCTGTAGGATTTGTCCTGACTGGAATAGGGACAAAAGGACAGTTTCCTTCTGTAGGATCTCCCTTCTGGAAACTCCTTTTTTTGTCGGCCACTTTTTCCAGAATTCTATCAAGAACTGGTCCAAAAACGTATTCTCCAGAGAAGGGGATTTAACAAAGCTTTATTTTTGAAGCTTTATCCCCTGACCAAGATTTCATCCAGAGAGCTCTGTGGGCAGCATTGGATAGGCTTGCATCTCTGGCATAGAATCTAATTGTCTCTGCCGAGGCATCTGCCAAGGACGCCGTAGCAGATTTTAATAGCGGTATGGATTCTAATATCTCCTCATGAGAAGTTTTACTTCTGATGTGGTTTTCTAACTCATTTAGCCACAGGTACATGGATCTAGCCACCGAAGTGGCTGCTATGTTTGTTTTTAGTCCAATGCCTCCCATGACTTTCTCAAAAGAGCATCAGCTTTACGCTCCATTGAGTCTCTAAATCGGGCTGCGTCCTCAAATTGCAGTGAGGTCTTTTTGTTTACCTTAGCCACTTGCACATCAATTTTTGCAACCTCTTCAAATAATTTTGACTCTGTGGGATCAAATATTAGACAGCTTCTAAATTCCTTGGAAATACTCAACCTTTTCTCTGGGTCAGACCATTCTTTCATTATCATATCTTTAATGTTCTCATTTATTGGGAATACTCTAGCAAGTCTAACTCTTAGCCCTCCAAACATTTCATTCTGAATGGAATGCGCTTTTTGGACTTCAATTCCCATGGTGGCGCGAACCGCCCTTAACAGGTCACTCATTTCTTCAGAAAAAATAAATAAAAAAATAACATAGCACTTCTCCTTCAGAGAGAGATCCGTCCTCATGCCATGGTCTGGAGGAGGAAGACTCATCCCCCATGCAATCTGAATTGGAGGAAGAAATTGCCCTCACTCTTGGGCGCTTTGGGGACAATCTGCCACTCCTGACTTTGAGGCTCTTAATTCTTCTTGAACCACGGCTCTAATGCTCTCCATGAGAGATGGCTGTTCCTGACGAATTACATCAGATATGCAGTCCTTACATAGTTTTTTGGCATATGACTCAGGTAATCTTTTTGAGCACGATATGCATTTTTGAGGCTTTTTAATTTTCTTTTGGGCCTCTTACCTGAGGATATGAGGAAAAGAGGGAAGAGCCCATCAGGGGAACCCCCTTTTGTAATTAAAGTGTGTGTGTGAGGTCTGGATATCCCACAAGGGGAACTTACAGGAGGCAGCGCTGGGGCATCAAGCTCCTTTGGACTTTGCAGCTCAGGGACAGACATGCTGAGGTAGACAACCGAACGGTATTACTTACTCAGACCTCAGATCAGCGTCCATCCGTGGCTTCCCGCTGTTCTTATCTGCTGCCTCTGCCTCCCGTCCAGAGAACTTCCAGGTTGCACCACACAACCCGGAAGTGATGTCATACTTGCGCGCTCGCCGGCCTCTCTATCAGCCCGCCCCACCGGGAGCAGGCTCCGGATATATAAGGGCAAGTCCTCCCGACACGCCCAACCCGGCATTAGCACAAGGCCACCGGCGGTCTGGGGAGCGCATGTAATGAGCCTGAGGTAATCCAGGAGACAGTTCCTATGGAACTTAACCTGGAAGTTAAAAAGAATAAATGTGATAATTTCCTCTTCATCTCCCTGACGTGCAGGGAGACTTCTCTGTTCCTGCCCCTACAGAGGTCATGGGTCAATCTCCTTCTGTTGCCGTCATGGTGATTATGTGAAAAAAAAAAAAAAAATATGAATGACAGTTACCCTTTGAAGGGGTTATGCAGAGCTAGTATACTGGATGATCTATCCTCAGGACAGGTAATCATCAGATCTGTGGGGGTCTGTCTTCCGGCAGCCCCGCCAATCATCTGTTTGAAGAGGCCGCGGTGCTCGTGCGAGTGTGAATATCCATGAGAATAGTGATCTGCTACTTACTTTAGAAAACTTGTATGCAGCAAAAACTGCCACCCCTATAGCATAAATGGGCATAAGTGTAAATGCCATGCTGTGACCCGTCCCCGTCTTCTCGGTCTTTAGCTGCTTTTCCATCTGGCTTTTTATCTGACCGAGGTTATTGGTGTTCTCCGATACGCTTCTAGATGAATGCGGATTTCCTTGACTGCCTAGAAGAATTGAAAAGAAACAGTCAGGCACTTCTAGCTTCGGTGTACTACATTCTCACAAGATGGAAAGAATGCTGTATGATCAACACTATCAGATCGGGGAAACGTCTGACATGTGAATTCTGACTCTAGAAACATTAAAGAGGTTGATTGAGGAATTAAAAATCTCAGACAAGCCCTAAAATGGCTAAAAAAACAAACAAAAAAAAACAAAACACTAAAACATATACACGTTAAGGCTACTTTCACACTTACGTTTTGGCTTTCCGTTTGTGAGATCCGTTCAGGGCTCTCAGAAGCGGTCCACAACGGATCAGTTTTGCCCCAATGCATTCTGAATTGAAAAAGGATCCGCTCACAATGCATCAGTTTGCCTCCGATCGGTCACCATTCCGCTCTCTCTGCAGCGTTTTGGTGTCCGCCACAATAGAAAACGGATCTGTCCTCAATCGACTTTCAATGGAGTTCATGACGATCCGTCTTGGCTATGTGAAAGAAAATACAGCCGGATCCATTCATGACGGGTGCATGTGGTTGTATTATTGTAAAGGCGTAAGCGTTTTTTTCAGATCCATGACGGAGCCCCAAAAAACGCTAGTGTGAAAGTATCCTTACACAACTGTACGAGACCTCATCCATTATGCAATTTTGCGGAACAGATGCGGACCGATTCATTTCAATGGGGCAGCAAAAGGTGTGGACAGCAAACCGTGTGCCGTCCACATCTATAGTTCTGCTCTGCAGCCCCGAAAAAAGATAGAGCATGTCCTATTCTTCTCTGCAATTGTGGACAAGAATAGGCATTTAATATCATAGTGGCGGCACATACGGGCCAGATCTGCAATTAAAAAACCATAAAACACTAAGGTCATGTGAATGTGGCCTTAGGGTACATTCACACGTCCGCATCTGTTCTATTGCAGACAACAATAGGACATGCTCTCTTTTTTCGGGGCATTTTTCTCAGCAATGGGGGCACATATTAACATGGGACCAGCACATATCCCTTCAGCTGTGAACCACACATGTAGCAGGTCAGCCAGTGTCATAGGTGCAGATCTGCTGGCGGATGCCCGTTAATGGCAGGGCAGCACCCAGCCTTACTTATTGGGGAAAGCTACTGTAATGTCACATTGGTTTCATACCAGGGAATAGACATGGGAGCAGTGCAAAACCCAGATGGTTCATTATTTTTGTATTTTGCTCTGCCTGCAAAGAATTGTATACACTCCTCTAAAGGGTTCGTGCTACAAAAAATATTCTCAGTTTTTCAAACCAGCACCCGGATCCGAATACTTTTATAATTGCATGTAATTAAATATTTATTATAGTCACTGAGCTATTTGATAAAAATGTATCTGCCTTTTCTTCTATTCCTAAGTTTTTTTAGTCCGTCTCATGTGCCCAGTGTAAATCTTGAGCTGTCAGTCATATCTTCTGTTAGAAGCTGTGGCAGTTGCGTGGAGAGAGCTGCAGCAGAAAGGACACAACCCCTGAGCTGCAGCATTAAATTAATCTAGCACAGCAACTGGAGCAATAAATGGGTAGATCTCTGGACCCATGTGCAGTACAGGCCTGGTCGCATACTATAGTCATCAATATAAACTTCATTGCCTCTCCATTATACAGAATGTCTGCAGAAAACGTATCTAATGAGATAAAAGCCTTCCATTTCTCGGAATGACTTGCTGCTAATGGCTCATCCCCTCACCGCATGAATGCACTCCGGTCTGGGGTGTGCGGCCTGGAACGCAGACAAGCCACTTTCTAGGGAATGTTTAGCCGCTTCTACAAGGAAGTCGTCTGAAAAAACATGAAGCCCACAGCGCAAATAGCGCAGGAGAAACTAGACCGGGCAGTTTTACAATAATCACGGTGGAGGGGGAAGTAGCCAGAGGATGAGATTTATTCCATGCAACTTACCTGCATGGAACAGAGGTTACCTGAACATGGGGAACTGCAGTATAAGCCATTACCATGCAGAATGAGCCATGCACGATAAGAGGGGTGTTACATGGTTAAAAGTCTGATCCGGCACAAGGCAGCTACAAACAGCTTATGTATTATAGGGGCGTCCCACGAAAAATATTCTACAGTTTTCAAACCAGGATTTGAATAGTTTGTGCAATTGCATGTAATTAAAAATCTATCATAGCCGTCGAGTTATTGAATAAAATGTATCTGTATAGCGCCACCTGCTGTTTCTTTTCTTCTTATGTCTTTGTCTGGACCACCGACAAGGCTGCACATGCTCAGTTTCATCCTTCAACTGCCGATACTTAGGCCCCTGTCAGACAAGCGGTTTCCACGCATTGGACTTGCAGCGCGAGTATACAGCAGCTCCCGTCCTGACCTCCCTGCACTGACGGGGTTGCATAGCATTATATTGATTTATGATGATGTGTAACCCTTAGGCCTCTTTCACACGGGCGTCATGTTTGACACCCGGATATGAGGCGGGTGCGTTGCGGGAATATGCGCGTTTTTCCCGCGCGGGTGCAAACGTTTGCAACACGTTTTGCACGCGCGTGAGAAAAAACGCCATGTTTGGTACCCAGACCCGAAGCCGGAATTCATCACTGAAGTCCGGTTTCGGGTCTACTGGAGAATTGATTATTTCCCTTATAACATGGTTATAAGGGGAAATAATAGCATTCTTAATAAAGAATGCATTGTTAAATGAAGAGGAAGGGTTAAAAATAATAAAGTTATCTTACCTTAGCCACTTGATCGCATAGTTGCGATCTCTCCTCTCTTTCCTGCAGCATCTATGATCTAGGGACCTGTGATGACGTCACATCACATGGTCCAATCACATGGTCCATCTTACCATGGTGATGGAGCATGTGATTGGACCATGTGATGTGACGTCATCACAGGTCCTGTAGCTCATAGATGCTGCAGGAAAGAGAGGAGAGATCGCAACTACGCGATCAAGTGGCTAAGGTAAGTTTACTTTATTATTTTTAACCCTTCCACTCATTTTACAATGCATTCTTTATTAAGAATGCTATTATTTCCCTTATAACCATGTTATAAGGGAAATAGTCAGGAGATTGGGTCCTGTTGCTTAAACAGACATAATGTGGGAGAATCATGCAACGCATCCGCACTCTGCTAGCGGATGCTTGCGATGTTCCTGCAGCTCCATTCACTTCTATGGGGCCTGCGTTGCGTGAAAACGCAGAATATAGAACATGCTGCGATTTTCACGCAACGCAGAAGTGATGTGTGAAATACACCGCTCATGTGCACAGCCCCATAGAAATGAATGGGTCCGGATTCAGTGCGGGTGCAATGCGTCCTCCTCACGGAGGACGGCAGATACCTATAGCGGCGTGCTGACTGGGAGGGGGGCGGCAGATACCTATAGCAGCACGCTGACAGGCGGGGCGGCAGATACCTATAGCAGCACGCTGACAGGCGGGGCGGCAGATACCTATAGCAGCACGCTGACAGGTGGGGCGGCAGATACCTATAGCAGCACGCTGACAGGCGGGGCGGCAGATACCTATAGCAGCACGCTGACGGTGGGGCGGCAGATACCTATAGCAGCACGCTGACGGTGGGGCGGCAGATACCTATAGCAGCACGCTGACAGGTGGGGCGGCAGATACCTATAGCAGCACGCTGACGGTGGGGCGGCAGATACCTATAGCAGCACGCTGACGGTGGGGCGGCAGATACCTATAGCAGCACGCTGACGGTGGGGCGGCAGATACCTATAGCAGCACGCTGACGGTGGGGTGGCAGATACCTATAGCAGCACGCTGACGGTGGGGCGGCAGATACCTATAGCAGCACGCTGACGGTGGGGCGGCAGATACCTATAGCATGCACGCTGACGGTGGGGCGGCAGATACCTATAGCAGCACGCTGACGGTGGGGCGGCAGATACCTATAGCAGCACGCGCTGACGGTGGGGCGGCAGATACCTATAGCAGCACGCTGACGGTGGGGCGGCAGATACCTATAGCAGCACGCTGACGGTGGGGCGGCAGATACCTATAGCAGCTAGCGCTGACGGTGGGGCGGCAGATACCTATAGCAGCACGCTGACGGTGGGGCGGCAGATACCTATAGCAGCACGCTGACGGTGGGGCGGCAGATACCTATAGCAGCACGCTGACGGTGGGGCGGCAGATACCTATAGCAGCACGCTGACGGTGGGCGGCAGATACCTATAGCAGCACGCTGACGGTGGGGCGGCAGATACCTATAGCAGCCACGCTGACGGTGGGCGGCAGATACCTGCAGCACGCTGACGGGGCGGTAGACCTAGCAGCACGCTGACGGTGGGGCGGCAGATACCTATAGCAGCACGCTGACGGTGGGGCGGCAGATACCTATAGCAGCGTGCTGACGGTGGGGCGGCAGATACCTATAGCAGCGTGCTGACGGGGGGGCGGCGGATACCTATAGCAGCACATTGACAGGGGGCAGCAGATACCTATAGCAGCACGCTGACAGGGGGGGGGGGGATACCTATAGCAGCACGCTGACAGGGGTGCGGCGGATACCTATAGCACCACGCTGACAGGGGGGCGGCGGATACCTATAGCACCACGCTGACAGGGGGGCGGCGGATACCTATAGCACCACGCTGACAGGGGGGGGGGGGGGAGATACCTATAGCACCACGCTGACAGGGAGGATACAGTTATCCGCATGGTGACAAACACTTATGGCAGCATGGCAAATATAAGGATCAACATAATAAGGGTGAGGGTGTAAATGACAGATCATACGACTGCCTAGTCCCACACTTCCCCCATCTTACCTCTGGGTGGGGGCATCCTCCTGGGGTCCTGCTTGCCAGTGTCCCTCACACCGCCTCCAAACATCCTGGGAAGCAGAAAGCAGGCACACAGCGTCAGGGAGACGGCCAGCAGCAACTGCTGGGAGCCGGAGAGCAGCATGATGTCCTCCCGGAGGAGCGTCCACCCTCACACTATAAAGACTATATGGGAGACTGACACGCCTCTCGCGCTCCCATTGGTTGCCCGCAGTGACGTGTCCATACCTCCAGGATGTATGGACGGTGAAGCGGGACCAGCAGGAACGTAACACAGAACCGACACCGCCTATTTCTGCAGATGGCTCTGCTAAGATCGGCAGTATCAGAACCTGCGCAGAAAACATAAAAAATGACTTGAAGCGCAGTGGGGTCACGTGATGCACTCAAAGCCAATCGAATCGAAACTGTGCAGTTAGCCGTGGAACGCAAACACTTCCCTGCGTCGCATGTCGGGTTTCCATGGTAACGGACGTCGCGCAGGTGACTTCCTGGTCGGGCTGTTTCTGTTTCCATCGGTTGTTTCTCTCCTTTAAGGTCCCCGTGGAAGCGCACGAGGCCGGGTACGTACAGGTTGAGGGCACGGAGTCATTAAATGTCATGTCTACCACAGCTAGGCCTAGAGAAGAAAAGGTGGGGCTAGTGCCAAAATCTGTACAATATGCTGAAAACTAGGAGCAGGGTTGTATCATTCACTAAGAAAGCAAACTTAGCTTTTATATCTTACTATAAAATCTGCTCATCTACAGGAGCAAAACCTCATATCTAGTGTACACCAGAGGAAAACCAAATACAAACCCAAATACAGAAACATCTAGTCCATCCAAGGCGATAGTTCTATGTACCATGTGTTTTTGGAATGGAGGGATCAGGCATTGGGAATAATGCCCCTGAGATATCCCTCACAAGCGCCTCAACCCAGAGGAACACCGCACCTATTCCTAACTTCCCAACGCGTTTCTTCTCTTTAAGGTTCATCAGGGGAGAAATAATGGGTAATAATAATTCAGCAGAAAGACCTGATTTGTTGAGTAAATAAATAGATAATTCAATCTCACACATGATGTTAATCAGAAGGACATAATTACGGTAATGAATAGATAAATAATTAGATAATTGATAGCGACCAGACATTATGGTTACGTGCCGCTTACTAAATACCAAATACTTGGGTGCCTTAGAAAGGCCTCACCACCGCCAATCCCACTTTACAATGCGGACACCACGTGGAAGCCGCCATTAATATGTCGGGTGATTCGTAAGGGGTCTTTCAGACCAGCATCTTTTACTGGTCTTCATATACTGACAGATCTTTTTTCTTTAATATCCCCATTGATTATAAGATGTGTATCCGGCATTTCTAAGGCACCGAGGTATTTACAGAGCGGCGCGTAACCATAATGTCCGGGCGTTAGGAATTATCTAATTATCTATGTATTAATTATGTCCTTCTGATTAACATCATGTATGAGATTGAATGAATTATCTATTTTTTTATTTATTCAACAAATCAGGTCTGTTTGATGAGTTATTATTACCCATTATTTCTCCCCTGATGAACCTTAACCCCTTCTACCCCGGGCCAGTTTTCACCTTCCTGCCCAGGCCATTTTTTGCAAATCTGACATGTGTCACTTTATGTGGTAATAACTTTGGAACACTTTTATTTATCTAAGCCATTCTGAGACTGTTTTCTCGTGACACATTGTACTTCATGATAGTCATAAATCTGAGTCAATATATTTCACCTTTATTTATGAAAAAATCCCAAATTTACCAGAAATGTTGAAAAATTATCAATTTTCAAAATTTCAATTTCTCTTCTTTTAAAACAGAAAGTGATACCTCACAAAATATTCATTACTTAACATTCCCCATATGTCTACTTTGTGTAGGCATCATTTTGTAAATGTCATTTTATTTTTTTAGGAAGTTAGAAGGCTTAGAAGTTTAGAAGCAATTCTTAAAATGTTTAAGGAAATTTCCCAAACCCACTTTTTAAGGACCAGTTCAGTTCTGAAGTCACTCTGTGGGGCTTACATAGTGGAAACCCCCCATAAATGACCCCATTGTAGAAACTGAACCCCTCAGGTTACCCTTTAGGTATTCAACAAGAATTAAAGGAAAATAGAGTTTATATTTCTAAATTTAACTTTTTTGGCAGATTTTCCATTTTAATCAATTTTTACCCTGATTCTGCAGTTTACATACACCCCACATTTATTTTTCTGTCGATCGTCTTGTGCAGGGGCTCGTTAGGTACATATGATTTTTTGATCATTCATTATTACACTTTATGGGCAAGGTGGCCAAAAAATTGTTAATTTGGGCACAGTTTTTATTTATTTATTTTTACAGCGTTCACCTGAGGGGTTAGGTCATGGAAAGTTTTATAAAGCAGATCATTACGGACGTGGCAATACATAATATGTATACTTTTTCTTATTTATTTAAATTTTACATAATAATAGCATTTTTGAAACAAAAAAAATAATGTTTTAGTGCCTCCATAGTGTGAGAGCCATAGCTTTTTTTATTTTTTGACTGATTTTCTTAGGTAGGCTCTTATTTTTTGCGGGATGAGGTGACAGTTTAATTCATACTATTTTGATCGCCACTTGGTGTTGCACTTTATGGCCTCTTGCACACGGGCGTCATGTTTGACGCCCAGATAAGAGGCGGGTGCGTTGCGGGAATATGCGCGTTTTTCCCGCGCGGGTGCAAACGTTTGCAACACGTTTTGCACGCGCGTGAGAAAAAACGCCATGTTTGGTACCCAACCCGAACTTCATCATTTTTTTTTTTTTTACGGTTTTCACCTGAGGGGTTAGGTCATGTTATATTTTTATAGAGCAGGTTGTTACGGACGCGGCAATAACTAATATGTATACTTTTTTTTATTTATTTCACTTTAACACAATAATAGCATTTTGAAACAAAAAATGTTTTAATGTCTCTATATTTATTTTTTATTTTTTGAGAGATTTTCTTATTTTTCTATGGTGTTTATCGGATTATGTAATATATTTATAGAGCCGGTCGTTACGGACGTGGTGATACCTAATATGTTTGTTTTTTTCCTTTTTTTTCTATTTTTTATTGTAAAATCAGGGGAAGAGGTGTTTTTTTTTTCACTTGAAACTTAATTTTTTAATTAAAAACACTTTTTTTTTTTAAACTTTATTTCTGTCCCACTCAGGGACTTCAACTTTTGGGGGTCTGATCCCCTCTGCAATTCATTACAATACATTGTAATGCATTGCCTGTTCATTTACTACACTGAGTCATACACCAACAGGTTGGCTAGGAGACGGGCCTGAGGCTGAATCTCCTGGGCACCCGTTGAAGGCAGGTCCCGATGCCGTACAAAGCATTGGGCAGTCTGTGCATGGCATCGGGCTGCCTTGTCACTCATCGGGTCCCCGTCACAGCAGCGCAGGGATCCGATGGGCTCCCCCATCCGCCGCAAACCCCTTGTATGCCGCGGTCAGCGCTGACCGCGGCTGTGACAAACTGCCATGTATCCCTGGGCATTGGAGAGGCATGCTTGCTAGCCTCTTACCCTGCGACTATGGCCCCAGTGACAGTTGGCATTCACAATGGACATTACCTGTGACCTAATCAACATCCACAATGGACATTACCTGTGACCTAATCAATATTCACAATGGACATTGCTGTGACCTACTCAGCATCCACAATGGACCATGCATGTGGGATTGTGATATATCTGGCTGTATGTTGATTGGTCGCTGTATTTTGTGTGGGAGTGTCTGTGTTTATTGTACGGATTGATTGGTTGTATTTCAAACCCCTGTGGGCCGTACTATGTTTGTGGAGTGTAAATAAAAGAGGCTGTATGCCCCAAAAAGGAGAGTTCCTGTTTAACCCTCAAAGTGAAGTGTCGTCTCATTATTGGGGGAGGAGTTATTGGATGCTGTTCCAGTCTGACTGCTAGGAGTGAAAACCTATTCGTATGGTTCCTATTCAACTGTCTACAGCATGCAGAGGCTTGAGAGGATTCGTATGCTTCTCAGGTTCGGTGATTGAGGTGTCTGCTAGAGTGCTTGGAGTCCTCAGGAATCGCTAGGAGCATCCTTTAACGGAGGTACCCAGTCGGGGTGCCAGGCGATCCGTTACAGCGGCATAGAAGGGGTTAGGGTGCATTCACACGTCTGTAGTGTATTGCGGATCCACAAATTGCGGATTGGCAATACACTGGGCCGGCACCCCTATAGAAATGCCTAGGACATGTTCTATTTTTTTCGGGAGCCGCGGACCGGAAGTACGGAGCTGTGGACCAGAAATGCGGATGTGCTGTCCGCATCCTTTCCGTCCCCATTGAGAATGAATGGGTCCGTAACCGTTCCGCAGAATTGCAGAACAGATGCGGACCCATTTTTTAGACGTGTGAATGGACCCTTAGTCCGCCGGCATCTGCTTTTACAGCGATGCCGGCAGATACAGCAGGGGCCTGGCTATCAGGGACTGCCGGGCCCCTGCAGTGATCGGGCACGCACCGCTCCGATGCCCGCCTGGTCACCATGACGTAATAGTACGTCAAAATGTGGCAAGTCATTTGCCGCCATGACGTACTGTTACGTCATATGTCGGGAAGAGGTTAAAGAGGGGAAATGCGTTGCGAAGTTGTTAGGGTGAAAATAAGGAAAGTTAGGAATAGGTACGGGACCAGAGGGTACCCACCATCAGGGTGTTCCTCTGGGTTGAGGCGCTAGTGAGGGATATCTCAGGGACATTATTCCCAATGGCTGATCCCTCCATTCTAAAAACACATGGTACATAGTACTATCGCCTTGGATGGACTAGACGTTTCTGTATTTGGGTTTGTATTTGGTTTTCCTCTGGTGTACACTAGATATGAGGTTTTTCTCCTGTAGATGAGCAGATTTTATAGTAAGACATTAAAAGCTAAGTTTTGTACTTGTATGGAAAATATTGTTTGAATCATAATAAAAAATATTTAAAGAAAAAAAAAAAAGCTAATTTTACTTCCCTTGCTTTCTTTGCGAATTATATGACTTAGGGTGCTTTCACACTTGCGTTCTGAGGATCCGGCAGGCACTTCCGGCCCATCGGATCCGTCAGAACGCAAGCTGCCTGAAAGCATTTGAAGACTGATCAGGATCCTGATCAGTCTACGAAATTCTTTCAGGTTACCATGGCAGCCAGGACGCTACTGAAGTCCTGGCTGCCATGGTAAGTACTCTGCAGCAGTGTACTTACCTGCGGTGCGGCCGCCGGATCAATGCGCCGCCCGGACCTCTGACATCATGAAGGAGCACCTAGGGGCCGCAGCGCAAGTAAGTACACTGCTGCGGAGTACTTACCATGGCAGCCAGGACTTCAGTAGCGTCCTGGCTGCCATGATAACCGATCGGAGCCCCAGCTTACACTGGGGCCCCGATCGGAACTGCTGCTGAACATGCGCAGAGCTAAACGTCGGATCCAGCGATGCGCCGAAACGACGTTTAGCTTAATTCCAGATCCGGATTAATGCACTTCAATGGGCATTCATTCCGAATCCGGCATTACGGCATGTCTTCCGAGTTTTTAGATGGAGACAAATCCGCAGCATGCTGCGGTTTTGTCAACGTCCAAAAAACGTTCACATACTGAATGGAAGACATCCTGATGCATCTCTACATTCAGAATGCATGGGGATACTCCTGATCAGTTTCTTTCCGGCGTAGAGACCCGAAGACGGATCTGTACGCCGGAAAGTAAAGAAGCAAGTGTGAAAGCACCCTAAGGGTACTTTCACACTTGCGGCAGGACGGATCCGGCAGGCTGTTCACCCTGTCGGATCCATCCTGCCGCTATTTCGCTGTGCTGCCGGACTGCCGCTCTGTCCCCGTTGACTATAATGGGGCAGGGGCGGAGTTACGCGTGAAACTGTGACATCTGCTGTGACATCACTGTATTTATTATACCAGTACTGTGATATCACAGTATAGACTATTCCTGTGCTGTGACATCACTGTGATTATTATAGCAGTACTGTGACATCACAGTATAGACTATTCCTGTGCTGTGACATCAGTGTAATTATTATACCAGTACTGTGACATCACAGTATAGACTATTCCTGTGCTGTGACATCACTGTATTTATTATACCAGTACTGTGACATCCCAGTATAGACTATTCCTGTGCTGTGACATCACTGTATTTATTATACCAGTACTGTGACATCACAGTATAGACTATTCCTGTGCTGTGACATCACTGTATTTATTATACCAGTACTGTGACATCACAGTATAGACTATTCCTGTGCTGTGACATCACTGTAATTATTATACCGGTACTGTGACATCCCAGTATAGACTATTCCTGTGCTGTGACATCACTGTATGTATTATACCAGTACTGTGACATCACGGTATAGACTATTCCTGTGCTGTGACATCACTGTATTTATTATACCAGTACTGTGACATCACAGTATAGACTATTCCTGTGCTGTGACATCACTGTATTTATTATACCAGTACTGTGACATCCCAGTATAGACTATTCCTGTGCTGTGACATCACTGTATTTATTATACCAGTACTGTGACATCACAGTATAGACTATTCCTGTGCTGTGACATCACTGTATTTATTATACCAGTACTGTGACATCACAGTATAGACTATTCCTGTGCTGTGACATCACTGTATTTATTATACCAGTACTGTGACATCACAGTATAGACTATTCCTGTGCTGTGACATCACTGTATTTATTATACCAGTACTGTGACATCACAGTATAGACTATTCCTGTGCTGTGACATCACTGTATTTATTATACCAGTACTGTGACATCACAGTATAGACTATTCCTGTGCTGTGACATCACTGTATTTATTATACCAGTACTGTGACATCACAGTATAGACTATTCCTGTGCTGTGACATCACTGTAATTATTATACCAGTACTGTGACATCACAGTATAGACTATTCCTGTGCTGTGACATCACTGTATTTATTATACCAGTACTGTGACATCACAGTATAGACTATTCCTGTGCTGTGACATCACTGTATTTATTATACCAGTACTGTGACATCACAGTATAGACTATTCCTGTGCTGTGACATCACTGTAATTATTATACCGGTACTGTGACATCCCAGTATAGACTATTCCTGTGCTGTGACATCACTGTATTTATTATACCAGTACTGTGACATCACGGTATAGACTATTCCTGTGCTGTGACATCACTGTATTTATTATAGCAGTACTGTGACATCACAGTATAGACTATTCCTGTGCTGTGACATCACTGTATTTATTATACCAGTACTGTGACATCACAGTATAGACTATTCCTGTGCTATGACATCACTGTATTTATTATAGCAGTACTGTGACATCACAGTATAGACTATTCCTGTGCTGTGACATCAGTGTAATTATTATACCAGTACTGTGACATCACAGTATAGACTATTCCTGTGCTGTGACATCACTGTATTTATTATACCAGTACTGTGACATCACAGTATAGACTATTCCTGTGCTGTGACATCAGTGTAATTATTATACCAGTACTGTGACATCCCAGTATAGACTATTCCTGTGCTGTGACATCACTGTATTTATTATACCAGTACTGTGACATCACAGTATAGACTATTCCTGTGCTGTGACATCACTGTATTTATTATACCAGTACTGTGATATCACAGTATAGACTATTCCTGTGCTGTGACATCACTGTAATTATTATACCGGTACTGTGACATCCCAGTATAGACTATTCCTGTGCTGTGACATCACTGTATTTATTATACCGGTACTGTGACATCACAGTATAGAATATTCCTGTGCTGTGACATCACTGTATTTATTATACCAGTACTGTGACATCACAGTATAGACTATTCCTGTGCTGTGACATCACTGTAATTATTATACCAGTACTGTGACATCCCAGTATAGACTATTCCTGTGCTGTGACATCACTGTATTTATTATACCAGTACTGTGATATCACAGTATAGACTATTCCTGTGCTGTGACATCACTGTGATTATTATACCAGTACTGTGACATCACAGTATAGACTATTCCTGTGCTGTGACATCACTGTATTTATTATACCAGTACTGTGACATCACAGTATAGACTATTCCTGTGCTGTGACATCACTGTAATTATTATACCAGTACTGTGACATCACAGTATAGACTATTCCTGTGCTGTGACATCACTGTATTTATTATACCAGTACTGTGACATCACAGTATAGACTATTCCTGTGCTGTGACATCACTGTATTTATTATACCAGTACTGTGACATCACAGTATAGACTATTCCTGTGCTGTGACATCACTGTATTTATTATACCAGTACTGTGACATCACAGTATAGACTATTCCTGTGCTGTGACATCACTGTATTTATTATACCAGTACTGTGACATCACAGTATAGACTATTCCTGTGCTGTGACATCACTGTATTTATTATACCAGTACTGTGACATCACAGTATAGACTATTCCTGTGCTGTGACATCACTGTAATTATTATACCAGTACTGTGACATCACAGTATAGACTATTCCTGTGCTGTGACATCACTGTATTTATTATACCAGTACTGTGACATCACAGTATAGACTATTCCTGTGCTGTGACATCACTGTAATTATTATACCAGTACTGTGACATCACAGTATAGACTATTCCTGTGCTGTGACATCACTGTATTTATTATACCAGTACTGTGACATCACAGTATAGACTATTCCTGTGCTGTGACATCACTGTATTTATTATACCAGTACTGTGACATCACAGTATAGACTATTCCTGTGCTGTGACATCACGTGATACGACTGTACTGTATACCAGTACTGTGACATCACGGTATAGACTATTCCTGTGCTGTGACATCACTGTATTTATTATACCAGTACTGTGACATCACAGTATAGACTATTCCTGTGCTGTGACATCACTGTATTTATTATACCAGTACTGTGACATCACAGTATAGACTATTCCTGTGCTGTGACATCACTGTATTTATTATACCAGTACTGTGACATCACAGTATAGACTATTCCTGTGCTGTGACATCACTGTATTTATTATACCAGTACTGTGACATCACAGTATAGACTATTCCTGTGCTGTGACATCACTGTATTTATTATACCAGTACTGTGACATCACAGTATAGACTATTCCTGTGCTGTGACATCACTGTATTTATTATACCAGTACTGTGACATCACGGTATAGACTATTCCTGTGCTGTGACATCACTGTATTTATTATACCAGTACTGTGACATCACAGTATAGACTATTCCTGTGCTGTGACATCACTGTATTTATTATACCAGTACTGTGACATCACAGTATAGACTATTCCTGTGCTGTGACATCACTGTATTTATTATACCAGTACTGTGACATCACAGTATAGACTATTCCTGTGCTGTGACATCACTGTATTTATTATACCAGTACTGTGACATCACAGTATAGACTATTCCTGTGCTGTGACATCACTGTATTTATTATACCAGTACTGTGACATCACAGTATAGACTATTCCTGTGCTGTGACATCACTGTATTTATTATACCAGTACTGTGACATCACAGTATAGACTATTCCTGTGCTGTGACATCACTGTATTTATTATACCAGTACTGTGACATCCCAGTATAGACTATTCCTGTGCTGTGACATCACTGTATTTATTATACCAGTACTGTGACATCACAGTATAGACTATTCCTGTGCTGTGACATCACTGTATTTATTATACCAGTACTGTGACATCACAGTATAGACTATTCCTGTGCTGTGACATCACTGTATTTATTATACCAGTACTGTGACATCACAGTATAGACTATTCCTGTGCTGTGACATCACTGTATTTATTATAGCAGTACTGTGACATCACAGTATAGACTATTCCTGTGCTGTGACATCACTGTAATTATTATACCAGTACTGTGACATCACAGTATAGACTATTCCTGTGCTGTGACATCACTGTATTTATTATACCAGTACTGTGACATCACAGTATAGACTATTCCTGTGCTGTGACATCAGTGTAATTATTATACCAGTACTGTGACATCCCAGTATAGACTATTCCTGTGCTGTGACATCACTGTATTTATTATACCAGTACTGTGACATCACAGTATAGACTATTCCTGTGCTGTGACATCACTGTATTTATTATACCAGTACTGTGATATCACAGTATAGACTATTCCTGTGCTGTGACATCACTGTAATTATTATACCGGTACTGTGACATCCCAGTATAGACTATTCCTGTGCTGTGACATCACTGTATTTATTATACCAGTACTGTGACATCACGGTATAGACTATTTCTGTGCTGTGACATCACTGTATTTATTATACCAGTACTGTGACATCACAGTATAGACTATTTCTGTGCTGTGACATCACTGTATTTATTATACCAGTATTGTGACATCACAGTATACACTATTTCTGTGCTGTGACATCACTGTATTTATTATACCAGTACTGTGACGTCACGGTATACACTATTCCTGTGCTGTGACATCACTGTATTTATTATACCGGTACTGTGACATCACGGTATAGACTATTCCTGTGCTGTGTCATCACTGTATGTATTATACCAGTACTGTGACGTCACGGTATACACTATTCCTGTGCTGTGACATCACTGTATTTATTATACCAGTACTGTGACATCACGGTATAGACTATTCCTGTGCTGTGACATCACTGTATTTATTATACCAGTACTGTGACATCACGGTATAGACTATTCCTGTGCTGTGACATCACTGTAATTATTATACCAGTACTGTGACATCACAGTATAGACTATTCCTGTGCTGTGACATCACTGTATTTATTATACCAGTACTGTGACATCACAGTATATACTATTCCTGTGCTGTGACATCACTGTATTTATTATACCAGTACTGTGACATCACAGTATATACTATTCCTGTGCTGTGACATCACAGTATTTATTATACCTGTACTGTGACATCACAGTATAGACTATTCCTGTGCTGTGACATCACTGTATTTATTATACCAGTGATGTCACAGCACAGGAATGTGACATCACTGTATTTATTATACCAGTACTGTGGCATCACAGTATATACTATTCCTGTGCTGTGACATCACAGTATTTATTATACCTGTACTGTGACATCACAGTATAGACTATTCCTGTGCTGTGACATCACTGTGTTTATTATACCGGTACTGTGACATCCCAGTATATACTATTCCTGTGCTGTGACATCACTGTATTTATTATACCGGTACTGTGACATCACAGTATAGACTATTCCTGTGCTGTGACATCACTGTATGTATTATACCGGTACTGTGACATCACAGTATAGACTATTCCTGTGCTGTGACATCACTGTATGTATTATACCAGTACTGTGACATCACAGTATAGACTATTCCTGTGCTGTGACATTACTGTATGTATTATACCGGTACTGTGACATCACAGTATAGACTATTCCTGTGCTGTGACATCACTGTATGTATTATACCAGTACTGTGACATCACAGTATAGACTATTCCTGTGCTGTGACATTACTGTATGTATTATACCAGTACTGTGACATCACAGTATAGACTATTCCTGTGCTGTGACATCACTGTATTTATTATACCAGTACTGTGACATCACAGTATAGACTATTCCTGTGCTGTGACATCACTGTATGTATTATACCAGTACTGTGACATCACAGTATAGACTATTCCTGTGCTGTGACATCACTGTATTTATTATAGCAGTACTGTGACATCACAGTATAGACTATTCCTGTGCTGTGACATCACTGTATGTATTATACCAGTACTGTGACATCACAGTATAGACTATTCCTGTGCTGTGACATCACTGTATGTATTATACCAGTACTGTGACATCACAGTATAGACTATTCCTGTGCTGTGACATCACTGTATGTATTATACCAGTACTGTGACATCACAGTATAGACTATTCCTGTGCTGTGACATTACTGTATGTATTATACCAGTACTGTGACATCACAGTATAGACTATTCCTGTGCTGTGACATTACTGTATGTATTATACCAGTACTGTGACATCACAGTATAGACTATTCCTGTGCTGTGACATCACTGTATGTATTATACCGGTACTGTGACATCACAGTATAGACTATTCCTGTGCTGTGACATCAATGTATGTATTATACCAGTACTGTGACATCACAGTATAGACTATTCCTGTGCTGTGACATCACTGTATGTATTATACCAGTACTGTGACATCACAGTATAGACTATTCCTGTGCTGTGACATCACTGTATGTATTATACCAGTACTGTGACATCACAGTATAGACTATTCCTGTGCTGTGACATCACTGTATGTATTATACCAGTACTGTGACATCACAGTATAGACTATTCCTGTGCTGTGACATCACTGTATGTATTATACCAGTACTGTGACATCACAGTATAGACTATTCCTGTGCTGTGACATCACTGTATGTATTATACCAGTACTGTGACATCACGGTATAGACTATTCCTGTACTGTGACATCACTGTATGTATTATACCGGTACTGTGACATCACAGTATAGACTATTCCTGTGCTGTGACATCACTGTAATTATTATACCAGTACTGTGACATCACAGTATAGACTATTCCTGTGCTGTGACATCACTGTAATTATTATACCAGTACTGTGACATCACAGTATAGACTATTCCTGTGCTGTGACATCACTGTAATTATTATACCAGTACTGTGACATCACAGTATAGACTATTCCTGTGCTGTGTCCTGTTCCAGTGGGTTAACCTGACATGTTTTAGTCGATTTCTTCTAGTTTAAGCGCCCGCAGTATATCACAGGTTGGAATGTATGTCTTTGATATTTCTTTTATTTTACTAGATTGCAAGATGAATTTGGAGATAAAAGGAGTGGCGGCAAGTCCTCGGGGTCAGACTCGTGTTACATCCAAATCTGATCTTGCCATGGTAATTGGAATAATTTAGGTTTTCTTTACTAATTTGCAGCCATGCAATACTCTGAGGTATCATTTCTCAGAACATGACAAGCAAAGTAAAAGTGGTACAGAAAAGATATGGATTTGTTTATTTCATATGCGATGCAAACGGCAGCCTTATGAGATGATTCCCTGGTCAGGGACGGGGTTATCCATTTCAGGCTGACATCTTTTCTTCCACAATATCATTAGATAGAGAAGTTTTCATTGTGGTTTATTGGTATTGTATGGATGGAGTGGCGGTCAAGCATGCACACCGCCGCTAGATTTATCTCCACGGGACTGCTATCTCCAGCAGTCCCATAAAGATGAATGCAGAGGTTAGACCACCACCAACCGGACCCCCATGTCCTCATTACAGCTTCTGATGTATTGAGCTCACAGAGCTTTGCCCAGACTGCATAGAATTGTATCCTCAGCTGACAGCAGGACTAGGAGTTTTCCCGTTGGCCGCCTCTGAATGGAAATTAGTTTGTTTTCATTCACTGGAAGCAAACAAATATATAGAAAAGAATCTGAAAGAAAAAAAAATACTAATGCATTACCCAATTTTAGCAAATAAACACACAGTATGAGTGCTGTTGTGTTCTCATGCACAACTCTGGTACCGGCATGGATTGGTAGCCTGCTGCGTATCTGCTGCTCACACCCTCTGGACCAAGCATCACGCACTTTAATAAAAATAAAATTGGGACTTAAAGCGGTATTCCTATCACAGACAATGGGGGCATATAATTAGCATATGACCCCAGTGTCTGATAGGTGCCGTCCCACCTCTAGGACCTGCACCTACACTGAGAACGGAGCGAGGAGAGGGGTGGCTGGAGGACCTCGCTCTCCCCATACACCGTGATTGCATGGCCACTGCTTCCATTCATGTCTATAGGGCCGACGGAAATAGCCAAGCGCAGTGCGCCCTTCACCACCTTTCCCCGCTCTGTTCTCGGTGTAGGTGTGGGACCCGCACCTATCAGAATATGGGGGAATATCCTAGCGATATGCCCCCATTGTCTGTGATGGGAAAACCCCTTTAACCACTTCCAGACCTTGCCATTGTCCCCTTCCTGACCAGGCCTAATTTTGCAAATCTGACGTGTCACTTTATGTGGTAATAGCTTTGGAACACCTTTACTTATCAAAGCCATTCTGAGACTGTTTTCTCATGACACATTTTACTTCATGATAGTCATAAATTTGAGTCAATATATTTCACCTTTATTTATGAAAAAATACCAAATTTACCAAACATTTACAATTTTTAAAATACCAATTTCTCTGCTTTTTAAACAGAAAGCAATACCTCATGAAATATTTATTACTTAACATTCCCCACATGTCTACTTTATGTTGGCATCATTTTGTAAATATCATTCTATTTTTTTAAGACGTTAGAAGACTTAGAATTTTAGAAGCAATTCTTAAAATTTTTAAGAACATTTCCAAAACCCACTTTTCTGCAGGACGAGGTGATGTTTTTATTGCTACCATTTTGGGGTACATATGACTTTTTGATAGATTGATATTATGTTTTTTGTGAGTTGTCTGTTTTGGCATAATTTTTGTTTGTTTTTTTACACCGTTCACTTGATAGGGTAGATCATGTGATTTTTTTTGTAGATAATTGTTACGGACGCGGCGAAACCAAATATGTTTATTTTTTTATATTTTACACAATAAGACAATTTTTTGAAAAAAATATTCATGTTTTTGTGTTGCAATTTTCATAGAGCCAAAATTTTTTTTTCTGGCTATGGTCTTGTGTGGGGGCTCATTTTTTGCAGGATGAGGTGACGATTTTATTGCTACCATTTTGTGGTACATAATACAACTTTGTGACTGATTAACATTATGTTTTTTGGGATTGTTTTGGCGTAATCTTTATTTATTTGATTTTTTATTGGCGTTCACCTGATGGGATAGATCATATGATATTATTATAGAGCCGGTCTTTGCGGACGCGGTGTACCAAATATGTCTATTTTATTTTTTTTCTTCTATTTTTTAACATTTAAATAACGGATTTGGGGGGAATTTTTTTTTAATGTGAAACTTTTTATTTTACTTTTTGTTTAAACTTTGTGTTCCCCATAAGGTCATACAAGACCTCTGGGGGACATTTAACTTCATTTTTTTTTTTTTTCACTATTGATTTCTCCTGTAACTGGGGCATAATAGCCCCAGTTACAGGGGAAATACACCCCCCAGAGAGGCTGTACAGCATAATACAGTGCTGTATAGCCTCAGTGCAGGGCTGATCGAGGTCTATGGAAGACCTGACAGCTCCTGCACTCACCGGGCCGGAACAGGAAGTGTGTATACAGTGATCTAGAAGGCAGGGACACCCAGGAATGATCCCTGCCTTCTCCCTGGGGTGCCCTGGTGTCACTGACAGCGGGTCCCCGCTTGACAGCTGCACGATTAGCGTGCAGCTGCCATCTCTGAATGAACATTCCAGAACGTCCATTCAGAGATAAACTGACCGCTGTGGGGAGTCGCTCTGGTAGATAGCAGTGCGGGTGCAGTATAGAGGCAAAACGAAGTCCAGAAAGTGTAGCAAACAGTGTTAAATTCACACTTGTAGCAAATACACAGCAAACAGTCACTTGGTGTTAATTCACACCCATCAGAAAACGTGCAGCAAAACGAAATAGTCCAAAACAGGTTCCAGTCACCTGGGAGGCTTTAGGTGCAGGTTCGCACCTGGCTGTCAGTCCAGCCGCAAGGCGATCGACCTCCGGCTTCAAGGCTGTCTGCACTCCTCCTTGCTTGGGGTCTTGCTTCCAGCCCAGAGAACTCCACACAGCAGAGCATGGATCAGCACTCCCAAACTCAAGTGATTCCACAGCCTAACAGCAGCTCCAGGACAATCACACTCAGCTGCTGAGGAGGCTGCCTTTTAAAGGCCCGGATAAAGTCCGGCCTGGACGGTGTGGAATAGGCACCCACCCAACTCTTTGCCTACTCCCAGTAAGAGCCGGCCCGGATTGGCTTTGCAGCCAAACTAAAAACAAGGTGTCAAACAGCACTAGCTGCTGCTGACACACGAAAACCCGGCTCTTACCTCACCGAGGCCAGGAACCTCGGTGACACGTACCTGCCATCGACCACGGTACCTTGCACCCTCTTACACCGCCCAAGGACGTTTATAGTCAATGGGCGGCCGGAAAGTGGTTAAGGATCATTGCTAAAATAGCTAAAAGCTTTTATTAAATCAATACAGTTCTGCAGTGACGTTGTTTTGGAGGTTTTCTGAAGAAGGAGAGCACGTAGCACTGACTGTAGCACTTCAAAGGCCATGGACACCTTGGGGCAGTTTTTTTTCATGATTGCATTTTACTCATTTTGGGCTAAGAAATTATTTTTTCAGTTGGTCTTTATTAAAAATGATCAGCCATTTCTGATATACAGGGGCTTTTGAAAATCAGTCTGTTTGCAAGCTGTCACTTTGTGTTTTCATTGAATCCCATCATCTGACGGCACATGTGTAGCTCTTATCTCTGATCTCCCGACCTCAAACCCAAAACCAACTTAGATAAATATAAAATAATAAAGTGGTATCTGACCAATTCCCCAATGCTTGTGTTCTAATGCTTCCAGGATTTCCGCCACAGTCTCTGTACAACCTGGTCCCTCTTGACATAAGAAATGAACACTGAGCCAATCACTGGCTATGGTGGGTCACCCCCGCATCAGTGATTGTCTAAGTGTCATGTCCTCTGTGAGTGAGCAGAGACTAGTGGGGGATTGGTAAGGTGGGTATCACATTTTTTTTTCTATTATTTTACACCCATCCGAGCTTATTGTAAAAATTTTAATCGGCCAACCAAACCTTACATTTTTTCATTCAGCTTGACTATGAAACTTTGTACATGTGTACGCCACTTTATTTGTTGTCTTTTTATGCGTTTTGTAAGGGTGAAAACTTTATTTTGTGCACTTACTTTCTTTATTGTTCTATTGAACGTTTCAGGGTTGGCGGGCACAATCACACGCTTCAGAAACACGGCCTCAGGAGTAAGTACTTCAAGTTCAGCTTCTCTGTTGAGGATTTCTACGGTGTATTGCAAAAAAATAGAGGCGACATATATATCCACGCACTGGATTTTGGCTTCTTGTCGTCGGTGAAGTATACTGGTACTATAAACACGGATTCTATGCAAGTGGTATAGAGAGGGAAGTGGTCTTAAAATTCAGCTAAAGCTCAGTCTTGTGTATGTCTTAGAAATGTTTGTTATTGCTCAGAATCTCCTCCGCCAAGTGAGGAGGTACAGTACCATACAGGGGCGGCACCTGAATTCTGGTGTAAGTTGAGCTAAAATTTGGCTCTCATTTTAGACATATTTTTAAAGCAAGTAAGCCAAAAAGAATAATCCACGCCACTTTCTCCACCTAGACGGCGTGGCTTAAGAGGAAAAGTGTGGCTTAAGAGGAAAGCGTGGCTTAAGAGGAAACATTTTGCGCCAATATTCTGTCTCAAACTAAGCCAACTAATAGCTGGTATAACATTTTTAGACTGACCGGCAGCTTTTTAGACTCTTTTTAGACTGAATAGTCTCAGTTAACAATGTCTTTCTATTAGATCGGATTAGAAAATCTGCCCCAGGGTTGTAGAGCAGAAGGTGCATGTTAACTTCCATTGCTGTCAGCAATAAAGGTTATAGGGAGCAGGGATCTTCCACTTGAAAATAGAAAGAATTACATTTTCCATTTACCCTATCTGGTTTTAGGCTGTTATTTTCTGATAACATCTCCCTTTGGTTACAGGGTACCTTCACTAGATCTTGGAAAGCTTGGAGATTCTGATGATGAGGTAAAGAAACTGTACAATGCGTGAACATAGAGTCCACCTCTTCCTATTGTCATTTTGAGGAACACATAAGGCTACGTCCACATCTGCAGCAGGCATCCCAGAATTCTGTTCTGGTAGAGGAACAGAATATTGGAATTGCCATATCCAGGGCCCGGTGGATCCAGTTCACTATAATAGGGTCTCTGGGTTTCCGGCGTGAATACCATCATTCATGCAGACCCTGTTATAGTGATTGGAATTTGGTGGACCCCGGATTTGGCAATTCTGGTATTCTTTTACTTTGCCGAAACAGAATACCAGGATGCCTGCTGCAGATGTGGGCTTACCCTAACCTGTTAGAGAAGAAAGCTGCAAGAACAACATGGAGAATGGCATAAAGGCGTCATGCACTTTAGATCAGTACCGTGTAGAACTGTAGAATAAATTATCGTTTCGCAGACACAACCATATACATTTTACATTAGATTGGCCGTTACACTCGTTCACACCAGACGAAGGACGAAGATCGTTTTAAAGAAAGATTGTTCGCGGATAAAAGATCTTTTGTAATAGTGAGAGATCGTTTGTTTGACTATTGAGTGAAAAAAATTTCTTTACAGGCAATCCTGGAAAAGCTAAAATGATTGCTCACTGTTAAATTCAACACAATGAACACTCATTTTGGTTAAAATCATGAATTTTCCATAACCTTTAGTTTAATGTGAATGGGCAACTTAAGTCTTTTCTATTGTCATTTATGCAGCCATGGAGAATCATACCAACCCCTACGTGTGCGGGAGGGAGGGAATACTGGTGTCATTATCAGACCACTCTCACTTGTGACGAAATTGACTCTGATAAGAATGTTGTATTAGGGAATTGCTGTTAAAGAGGTTTTTGGGACTTTAAAGTCGATGGCTTATCCAGCCTGTATTACACTGTCCGATGTTGAGGCAGTGCGAGCGCCAATGAATGTGCTCCAGTGCCCGTTTACATTGGCCTGATTACAAAGGCCAATAGAATCAAAATGTGGGAGGAATGATCTCTACTGCAGTCGGTTCTCCATCATTCAGTTCTACTGACTATCGGCAGCACATCCCTGATTACACAGAAAGCTCTTGTCCCATATTTGTCAATATTTTGTTAATCTGAATTTTATGTGATGGATCAGAACACAATAGTCTAAGTTGGTGAAGTGAAATGAGAAAAATATATAACTAAAACTATTGTTTAGAAATAGAAAACAGAAAATTGGCATGTGCGTATGTATTCACCCCCTTTATTAGGAAGCCCATAAAAAGCTCTGGTGCAACCAATTACCTTCAGAAGTCACATAATTAGTGAAATGATGTCCCCCTGTGTGCAATTTAAGTGTCACATGATCTGTCATTACATATACACACCTTTTTTGGAAGGCCCCAGAGGCTGCAACACCTAAGCAAGAGCAATCACTAACCAAACACTGCCATGAAGACCAAGGAACTCTCCAAACAAGTAAGAAACAATGTTGTTGAGAAGTACAAGTCAGGGTTAGGTTATAAAAAAATATCCAAATCTTTGCTGATCCCCAGGAGCACCATCAAATCTATCATAACCAAATGGAAAGAACATGGCACAACAGCAAACCTGCCAAGAGACGGCCGCCCACCAAAACTCACTGACCGGGCAAGAAGGGCATTAATCAGAGAGGCAGCACAGAGAACTAAGGTAACCCTGGAGGAGCTGCAGAGTTCCACAGCAGAGACTGGAGTATCTGTACATAGGACGACAATAAGCCGTACGCTCCATAGAGTTGGGCTTTATGGCAGAGTGTCCAGAAGAAAGCCATTACTTTCAGCAAAAAACAAAAAGGCACGTTGTGAGTTTGCGAAAAGGCATGTGGGAGACTCCCAAAATGTATGGAGGAAGGCGCTCTGGTCTGAGGAGATTAAAATTGAACTTTTCAGCTATCAAAGAAAACAATGTGTCTGGTGCAAACCCATCACATCACCCAAAGAACACCATCCCCACAGTGAGACATGGTGGTGGCAGCAACGTTCTGTGGGGTTGTTATCAGCAGCCGGAACTGGGAAACTGGTCAGAGTTGAGGGAAAGATGGATGGTGCTAAATACAGGGATATTCTTGAGCAAAACCTGTACCACCCTGTGTGTGATTTGAGGCTAGTACGGAGGTTCACCTTCCAACAGGACAATGACCCAAACACCCTGCTAAGGCAACACTTGAGTGGTTAAAGGGGAAAGATGTAAATGTGGTGGAACGGCCTAGTCAAAGCCCAGATCTCAATCCAATAGAAAATCTGTGGTCAGACTTAAAGATTGCTGCTCACAAGCAGAAACCATCCAACTTGAAGGAGTTCGAGCAGTTTTGCAAGGAGGAATGGGCAAAAATCCCAGTGGTAAGATGTGGCAAGCTCCTAGAGACTTATCCAAAACAACTTGGAGCTGTGATTGCTGCAAAAAGTGGCTCTACAAAGTAATGACTTTAGGGGGGTGAATAGTTATGCACATTGACTTTTTCTGTTATTTTGTCCTATTTGTTGTTTGCTTCACAATAAAAATAAAAAAAAATCATCTTCAAAGTTGTGAGCATGTTCTGTAAATTAAATGATGCAAAGTCTCAAACAATCTATGTTAATTCCAGGTTGTGAGGCACCAAAATACGGAAAAAGTCAAGGGGTTGAATACTTTTGCAAGGCACTGTATGCCGAGAATAGGTCATCAATATCTGCTCGGTGGGGGTCCAAGCTCCCCATGATTGAAGAGGCTACAGGTCATCAATATTCTACTCCTGGGAAAACCCCTTTAAATGTACTTTTGCTCTTTTATTTCAGGACACGTATGTACCTTTAAATAAAGAGTACCCAAGGTTTGGCCCTCCAGATTCATCCTCAACTGTCAGTTGGGGGACACCTCTGCACACTCCATATGCACAACATGATCAGAAACCACAGGTATGTAAAGCTGAGCTAATGCAAAGATGTGCAGAAATGTATAACATTTGTGATATAGTCAATGTCAGTATCTTCTGTCATATAATTTAATTTGTTATTTACGTTTTTATATTTAACATTTTATCCCACATATTTATTATATATTATACCAGGGATGCCCCACCTGCAGCCCCCCAGCTGTTCCAAAACTACAGTTCCTAGCATGCTTGGACAGCCTACAGCTATTAGGGCATGCTGGGAGTTGTAGTTTTGCAACAGCAGGAGGGCCACAGGTTGAGCATCCCTGTATTATACAGTTCATCTTTATACTGCATTACCCTTTACTGACAGTAGGTGGAGCAGCAAAACTCCTACTCTTACTCCTACTCCTTCCAAGGCAGGAGTGAAAACTACCAGATACAGTAGCATGTATTTAATCTATTACCAAAAGAGATTGGACATGTGCCGCTCTATCACTGTGTTAGCAGGCAGGTTTATGGTCGCTGCTGTCACTTCTGTAGATTTCTTACATAGATTTTTTGGTTTTTGTGTGGCTTAATCCAGAGCATTGAAAACTGCATTGTTAAAAATCAGTTTATAACTTTTCATTGATTCAATTTTCTGTTGCGTCCTGTGAGCAGATAAGAGTTCAAGCTGTGACAGATTTATCACATGGCAGAAACCAATGGGGCCCGACCCATCCAATTACCTTATAATGGGATACCTTGGTCTCAGTCATGGTGGTGTCTATTATTTTACCTTCAATGCAAGTGTGAACAAAGCCTTACACATTTAGGCTACATTCAGACGACCGTATGTGTTTTGTGGTCCGCAGAACACGGATACTGGCCATGGGCGTATCCGCATTTTGCAGACCGCACATGGCTGGCCTCTATGATATAAATGCCTATTCTTGCATCTTTTGTGGCCCCTTTGAAATGAATGGCTCCACACACATTCCGCAAAATTGCGGAACAGATGCGAACCCAGAAACATGGTCATCTGAATGCACTCTTAGGGCTCGTTCACACGACCGTATGGTTTTGCAGTCTGTTTTTAGCGGATCTGTTTTTCTGTTTTTGGTTTCAGTAGTTTCCGTTCCGCTTCCATTCCCGTATCGTGTCTGTTTGTGATCCATTTTTTGCGGAACGGAAACGGAAGCATATAATAATGTTTTAACAGTAAGTACATTGAAAAATTGGGCTGGGGATAACATTTTCAATAGATGCTTCTGCAAGAACGGATACGGAAGACATACGGATGCATTCCGTTTTTTTACAGCCCCATTGACTTGAATGGAGCCACGGAACGTGATTTGTGGGCAATAATAGGACACGATTCAAAATGTAGTGGAACGGAAATACAGAAACGGAATGCATACGGAGTACATTCGTTTTTTTTGCGGACCAATTGGAATGAATGGTTCCATATACGGACGGTATGCTGAACGTATGCTAAACGGCCCGTATACGTAACGCAAAAAACTTTCAGTGTGAACGAGCCCTTAGGCCTCTTGCACACGACCGTATGGCTTTTTCAGTATCTTGCGGTTCACAAAAAACAGATCCGCAAAAAATATGGATGACGTCCATGTGCATTCCGTTTTTTTGCAGAATGGAGCAGCTGGCCCCTGATAGAACAGTACTATCCTTGTCCGTTATGTGGACAATAAGGGCTCATGCACACAAACGTATTTTCTTTCCCCGTCCGTTCCGTTTTTTTGCGGACCGTATGCGGAACCATTCATTTCAATGGGTCCGCAAAAACAACGGAAGTTACTCCGTGTGCATTCCGTTTCCATTTGTCCGCATGGCCGTTCCGAAAAAAAAGTAGTGCATGTCCTATTATTGTCCGCAAATCACGGTCCATGGCTCCATTCAAGTCAATGGGTCCGCAGAAAATACGAAATGCACATGGAACACATCCGTATGTCATCCGTATTTTATCTGTATTTTGCGGATTCATACTGTAGAAATGCTATGCCCATATTGCTCATGTGTTTGGTGATTAATAAGTTACTGTTTCTAATCCACAAAAAACGGATAAAATACGGAAACCATACAGATATGTTTTGTGGAATAACAGAACGGAAGAGGACTTAAATCAGAGGAAAAAAAACCTCAGATGCGGAACAACGGATCTGTGAAAAACGGACAGCAAAACAACAACGGTCGTGTGCATGAGAACAATAGGACATGTTCTATTTTTGAACGGAAATACGGAAACGGAAGGCATACGGAGTATCTTCCATTTTGTTTGCAGATCCATTGAAATGAATGGTTCCGTATACGGAACGCAAAAAACGAAACGGCGGAAAAAAAAAACGTTCGTGTGCAAGAGGCCTTAGGCTGATGTTACTGGTTTGCATGTCTGACTGTGCGGTGAAGCTTAGTAACTGTAGTTTTCTAAGTAGTTTAAAAGCAGCTAAGTGTATGAGTGGAAGAAACAAAATGAAATATCGGAAGTGAAGGGAGTCTGACCTCTGGGGTCTCCACCGATCATCAGAGCAAAGCGAGTGTGGCTGAGGACAGTATTTGGCACAGCAGCGTGTATGGCAATGGAGCAACATCTTGCAAATGTCACAATACCTTTATTCTAATGACTGGTACGTGGTCCTGCAGGTCAATGAATGCGTTTGTGCCGGTTAACCCCCATAAGGAAATTTACTGTGTATTTTCTCTGTCATATAGAAAGTAAAGAAAGACCCAGAGTGTCAAGGTCCCTTTACATGGGACAATGGAGCCGCAGATTGTCGGGAGGGAAGCGTTCTGTCCTGACAATCTGCTGCTCGCTGGTGGAGGAGACCGCTCATTTACATGCACTGATCTCCCCCAGAGTACGGGGAGGAGCGATCAATAATGCGATCACTCTTCTCCATACTGACTCGTTTACACAGCACTATCTGCTGCTGGCAAACGACGATTTTTGTGTACACACAGACGATCGGAATACCTGATGACCAGCGTTTTGCTCGTTCATCAGGTAATCGGTGGTACATTTACACCACCAGATAATCACTAACGAGCGTTACTATGAACGCTTGTTAGCGATGATCTAGGCGATTCTCGGCCCGTGTAAAGGGACCTTTTGTCAGTAAAACTATCATTATTTCACCTCATCACTGCGCACGAGTCTTTGATCTCACTTTATACAGCAAACTACTATGAACTGGAAAGGATGTCGTTGTGATAACTCCCAATGGGCATACTCAGATTTCAGATTTCCATGCATCACTATGGTTACTTCCACTTCAGCTTTGTATGTTAACTGAACACGGAAATGAAAGTGCTTTTTAGAATACTGATTTCACTTGCCTGGACTGCTAATAAAACCTGAATGCCATCGGGAATGATGCTGTCTACATTTTCTGATCACTGCCTTATGGAAACAGAAACCGCACTGTACCTATCCAGGGTTGTGTCTGGTATCGGAGCTCTGCCTCAGGGAGAATGGGCCTGAGCCGTAACGCTAAACGCAACCTGAGGTTTCTGGAAGAAAGCAGCCACGTTTTTCTGAAGGGGTCACTAAGGATGACCCTTATCCGTATATTCGCACTTGAGACCCTCCACTGTTATCCAGAGTATAAAGGGTATCTTTTTTTAACAAAATAGTGACATTTCAAAAGTTTTGATTAGTATGGGTCTGGGTCCAGAGACCCCATGATCTGTAAAACCAGTCTCATTCTAAAGGACTTGACGTGACCATATGTGGTGCTGTCTAAGGATATGTTCACACGTGGATACGCTGCCTAGTTTCCGTCTGGATTTTGCAGGCGGAAATCCTCAGTGTATCATAGTACAAGCAACGTGAATGAGATTTTAACAAATGTCATCCAATGGTGTGGACAGAATCCGCATGGAATCTGCGTGGAAACTGACCCGCTGTGCATAGGGTGAAATCCGCAGCACATCAGCTATAGAATGGACGGCATCTTCCTATCCAAAGCCTCCGCCAACTAGACACTGCAATTATCAGATGAGGGAAAATATAATTGTCTGTGTTTGATTTGTTTACTCCACCTTAAAACTTTTTTATTTATTTTTTTTTCAGTTTTTTTAGCATAGTCACTTGTGATCTAAGACTATTTCTATAAAAGCATTTTTCCATTTACTAAGCGATTATAATCTAAGACAATTTGCGGTCCCCAATGCACGGGCAACCTCCGTGCGGCGGCTGGGACGGATCGAGACCCATTCAACTTGAATGGGTCCGTGATCCGTCCTTGCGGTGCAGAGGCACGGACAGAAACACCACGGAAGCACTCCGTTTTGCTTCCGTAGGGTTCCAATCCGTGCTTCCGTTTCGCATCTCCGTGATTGCGGACCCATTCAAGTGAATGGGTGTGCATCCGTGATGCGAGTGCACACTGGCCGGTGCCCGTGTATTGCGGACCCGCTGTATGCAAGTTCTATTTTTTTGCAGTGCGGAGGCACGGACAGAACCACCACGGAAGCACTCTGTAGCGCTTCCGATCTGTGCTTCAATTCCGCATCTCCTTGATTGCTGACCCATTCAAGTGAATGGGTCCGCATTCGTGATGCGGAGTGCACACGGGCTGGTGCCCGTGTATTGCAGACCTGCCGTAGTGCTTCCGTGGGGTTCCATGCCTCCGCAGCTCCAAATTGCGGACCCATTCAAGTGACGGGCAACGGCCATGTGCATGAAGCCTAATGCTGTAATTCTCCTGTGACTACCAGATTTCTGCAACACAGTTGAAAACCGTTCCGGAGAATTTACCACCAGCATCAGACAGATTCCGTTTGAAGTATCAGCAGTATGAAGAGGATATGAAGAATAGCTACAAGCAACATGCGATGAGAGAAAAGAATAAACCGCAATCTGCAAGACGGGATAATAGACATGAGGTGAATCTGTAGTTCACGTCTTTACATGTATGTGAATGACACATGTACATATATCATTCAGCCTAAACACATATTGACAGGAATATCCTTCCTGCGGATAACTGAGTGGGGCAAGGCAAATACGTTTTTGCATGAAGTAATTTGTTACATGTACGTGTTGATTGAAGGACCATCCTATTTCATCTTATTTGGAAAATGTATTACATTTAAAGGTTTACCTTTAGTGAATTTCCATGGAAATTCTTACAATGGCAGGGGCATACACAGATCTCATACGGCCCAATATCAAAACTTAGTGTGGTCTCCTCTGCCCCACCCAGGTCTCTAGTACACCTGTGCCAGTCAGTCCCAGGCAAAGTGCAATGCTCCAGATTCTGAAGAATTTATTATTATTATTTGTTTTTGTTATTTTTTTTTTTTTTATTAAGCAGACTACATTTTAAAGCTTTTTTTTTTTTTTTTTAGATAGGTCATCTAAAGCAGTGTTTCCCAACCAGTGTGCCCCCAGCTGTTGCAAAACTACAACTCCCAGCATGCCCGGACAGCCTTTTGCTGTGCGGGCATGCTGGGAGTTGTAGTTTTGCAACAGCTGGAGGCACACTGGTTGGGAAACACTGATCTAAAGGTCTGGCTAGGTCATCAGTATCTGATTGGTGAGGGTCCAACGCCTGAGACCTTCACTGATCAGGTGTTTGTGAAGGCACCAGCGCTCACGGTAGCTCCGTGGCCTTTCTCTCAGCTCACCAAGCACAACGCCATCATTTGATAGCGGTTGTGCTTGGTATCGCAGCTCAGCCCCATTCCCTTCAACGTGACATCACATGGCCTAGGGAAAGCTGCAGGAAGGCCATGGCGCTACTGCAAGCTCTGGTGCCTTCTCAAACAGCTGATCAGTGGTGGTCCCGGGTGTCAGACCTCCACCATTAAGATACTGATGACCTATCCAGAGATTAGTTAATTCGTAAAAATATCTCAAAAAAACCTTTTAATTACAAAAAATCATAATTAAAAAGGACATCTTTGGCTTCACTCACTTTTCGACTTCTATGTCAGTAAGTGGAACGGGTGCTTCATAAATATAAAGTTGGCTGCCTGCTGCCACCACCAGGGGGAGCTCAGTGCATAGCAATTTATGCAGTTGCAGTTAAAAGGAATGTGTCACCAGCGAGCTCCCTGTTCGAGTCTCTGCGTAGACACATCGCTGTGATTTACCTGATTAAAACATTGTTTTTCTTTTGTTGATTTGAGGCTTGGTTTTTGAGTGATACCTTTTCTTAATATGCAAATTAGGTATTTGGTGTAAGGATGATGTCACCGTTGCTCTTGTTGCACCCAAGCTCCACTCTTTTCTGTGAAAAGCTACCACCTGGCCCTGTCAATCAAAGCAGCGAGGTAGAGCAACGGTGACACCCTTAGGCCCCTTTCACACGAGCGAGTTTTCCGCGCAGGTGCAATGCGTGACGTGAACGCATAGCACCCGCACTGAATCCTGGCCCATTCATTTCAATGGGTCTGTGTATATTGAGCTTTTTTTCACGCATCAGTTATGCATTGCGTGAAAAATGCAGCATATTCTATATTCTGCGTTTTTCCCGCAGCCCTGGCCCCATAGAAGTGAATGGAGCTACAGTGAAAAACGCATTGCACCTGAAAGCAAGTGCGGATACAATGCGTTTTTCACTGATGGTTGCTAAGAGATGATGTTTGTAAACCTTCAGTTTTTTATCACGGGCGTAAAAAATGCATCAAAACGAACCCGCGTGGAAAAAAATGAAAAACTAAACGCAATTGCAGACAAAACTGATTGAACTTGCTTGCAAAATGGTGCGAGTTTCACTGAACGCATCCGGAGCCAATCTGTCACGCTCGTGTGAAAGAGGCCTTAGGCACCGGCCCTTGGATGCGGACCCATTCACGTGAATGGGTGTACAATCACGGAGATGCGGAATGGAATCACGGATCGGAACCCTATGGAAGCACTATAGAACTTTTTTTAAGTGCGGATGGATCATGGACCCATTCAAGTTGAATGGGTCTCGATCTGTCCCAGCTGCCGCACAAACGGTACCTGTGCATTGGGGACCTCAAATTGCGGTCCCCAATGCACAGAACGGACCCACAACGGATGTATGCAAGAGGCCTTTTTCATTTTTCCAATCACATTCTACACTGCTCATTTCCATGGTTATTACTAGAGATGAGTGAAGCGACTTCCAATGCTACCTTCGAAGTCGCTTAGCTAAAAAAATTGCCTGCAACTTCATGAATAACTTACTTCCGCTCATCGGAGCCCATACATTCTAATACTGTATGGAGACGAATCTCTGTACAGTATTGCGTGCCCGTATTGCGGACTGCATTTGCGGATCCGCAAGCACATTCATGGGCAACATCTCCGTGGCAATTCGCAGACATAGGATGCAGATCTCATTCAAGCGAAGTGGGTCCGCAAATCACCGCCATGCGGCTGCCCCATAGAACTGGATGGGTCCGAGCATTGCGGGCTGCAATTTGCGGCCCGCAGCACGGGCACAGGGTGCACACGTTTGTGTGCAAGAGGCCAAAGGGTTATTCCCATCTCAGACATTGGGGGAATATTGCTAGGTTATGCCCCCAATGTCTTATGAGTGCGGGTCCCATATCTGGTACACACACCTATGCTTAGAACAAAGCCCGCAAAGTCCTGAAGAGCCCATCGCATTTGCACAGCCGACCTCCATTCATTCTTATCAGAGCACTGACTTGGCTATTTCCTTCTGCCCCATAGAAGTGAATGGAGCAGTGGCCGCGCTTGCACAGTGCGCCTCCCATTCATTTCACTCGGCTATTTTCGGCACTCCCATAGGAATGAATGGAGGGCGCCCGCACATGCGCTGTGCGCCCTCCGGGACTTTGCGGTAGAAGTGCGGGTCCCACACCTATCAGAGATTGGAGGCATATCCTAGCAATATCATGTCAATATCTTTATTTAAATAATGAATGTTTAAAAGATCATATGTACCCAAAAATGGTACCAATAAAAACGATAACTCTTCCTGCAAAAAAACGAGCCCCTGCACAAGATCGATCGGCAGAAAAAAAAAAGGCGATCAGAAAATAGACACAAAAACATAATTTTTTTTTCAAAAATGCTTTATTCTGTAAAACTAAAACAAACAAAGAAAGTAGACATATTTGATATGATTGCGTCCGTAACAACCTGCTCTATAAAAATAGCACATGATCTACCATGTCAGATGAATGTTGTAAAAAATAAAAACCGTGACAAAACAGCCATTTTTTGGTTACTTTGCCTCACAAAAGACGTAATATAGAGCAATTAAAAATCATATGTACCCCAAAATAATACCAATAAACTGGCACTTTATCCCCTAGTTTCCAAAATGGGGTCAGTTTTGGGGAGTTTCTACTGTAAGGGTGCATCGGGGGGGCTTCATATGGGACATGGCATCTAAAAACCAGCCCAGCAAAATCTGCCTTCCAAAAACCGTATGGCGTTCCTTTACTGCTGCGCCCTGCGGTGTGCCCTCACTTCAGTTTACGACCACATGTGGGGTGTTTCTGTAAACCGCATAATCAGGGTAATAAATATTGAGTTTTGTTTGGCTGTTAACCCTTGATGTGTTAAAGAAAAAAATGGGTTAAAATGGAAAATCTGCCAAATAACATGAAATTTTGAAATTTCATCTCCATTTTCATTTAATTATTGTGGAATACCTAAAGGGTTAACAAAGTTTGTAAAATCAGTTTTGAGTAACTTGAGGGGTGTAGTTTCTACAATGGGGTCATTTATGGGGGTATGACTTCAGACTTGGTCCTTAAAAGTGGGTTTTGGAAATTTTCTCTATAATTTTAAGAATTCTAAACTTCTAAGCCTTCTAACGTCCTAAAAAATAAAATGACATTTACAAAATGATGCCAACACAAAGTAGACATATGGGGAATGTTAAGTAATAAATATTTAATGAAGGTATCACTTTCTGTTTTAAATGCAGAGAAATTTTTCTTTTTTTTTTTTTTGTAAATTTGGTATTTAAAAAAATAATAATAATATTGACTTAAATTTACCAATATCTTGAAGTACAATGTGTCTCTAAATTTACCAATATCTTGAAGTACAATGTGTCTCTAAATTTACCAATATCTTGAAGTACAATGTGTCTCTAAATTTACCAATATCTTGAAGTACAATGTGTCTCTAAATTTACCATTATCTTGAAGTACAATGTGTCTTAGAATGGCTTGGATAAGTAAAAGTGTTCCAAAGTTATTACCACATAAAGTGACACATGTCAGATTTCCAAAAAATGGCCTGGGCAGAAGGGGGTAAATGGCCCGGTAGAAGGGGGTAAATGGCCCGGGGTAGAAGGGGTTGAGTGAGACTTTCTGTCATGCTAAAAGTGCTAACAAAGAGGAAGAGCCTGGACAAGAAATATAATACACGGGTGACTTAAAAATATTATAAGATTCCCAGATAAACTGTTAATATGTAATTAAAAAATGTGATGAAACGGCTCTTTAAGGTTAGCCTATAAGCGAGTTAACTGACACATTCCTGACCTCTAACTAAGCACCAGTTATGAAGTGGGAACTTTAAAGGGGTTATCCCATGATTGATGTAAAAAATGAAGATCAGACATACAGTACATGACAATCTCATTCTAACAAAGCTAGAACCAGCTATGTACCTCACATGGATCCAGAGATCCCCACATCCATGGTTCCAATTGCTCTGCTAGATTAGCTTCAGTCTGGCAGCTCAGGGGGCGTATCCTTTCTGCAGCAACTCTCACCCTGTAACTGCCACAGCTTCTAACAGAACATATGGCTGGTGGCAGTTGAATATTTAAACTAAGCGCATGCGACCACCTCAGTGAGACGGACAAATAATAGGGAAAAGAACAAAGGGCAGGTGGCGCTATGCAGATACATTTTATTGAATAAGTCACTGGCTATACTAAATGTTTCATTACATGGTGGTTTGAAAAATGGAGAATATGTTTCATGACACAAACCCATTAAGATGGCTATACATATTATGATTATGTTGGCCAAATCTGTCGATTTCGGTGGAAGCGGCTGACCATCTAATGTGTATGAAATACATGGGGCATTTTTTTGCTAAGTGAGCTGTATATTGATAATAAATGATACAGACGATAGGGGGCAGTGTGCGCTTCCATTTTCAGAAAACTCATCGCTCATTGTACTTGATACATGCAGGCGACGTTCTCTCCTCACCCTAGTCACAATTAAGACTAGGTCTACATTCATTATTAATAAGCAGTAGCAATTTACATTGCCATGTCATTACTGAACATGTTCTTTATACCAATAAATATTGATGTGAAGCTCAGCCATAATGGCTTCTTGAAAATATGGTAAGTGGATTCCGACGCTCCGGTATGGGTTTTTAAGTCACGGTAAAGCTTAATGTGATTTTTTTTTTATGGCATCATCAAAGGTGATGTAATTTATGTTTATGTTTTCTTGTTTTTTTTACGAATAATCTGAGGTTTTAGATAACTTTTATATGTGTATTTATTTAAGCTAGTCATTATGATATTACAGTTTACATGTGTCCAGTTTCAGGAAGAAACCAGACAATACTCAGTATCTGCCTGAAATAATAAATAGACTATTACTTAGGGTACTTTCACACTTGCGTTCGTGTGATCCGGCAGGCAGTTACGTTGTCGGAGCTGCCTGCCAGATCCGCCGTTCAGTGTGACAACTGATAGCATTTGTAGATGGATCCGGGTGCGGATCCGTCTACAAATGCATTGCAAGAACGGATCCGTCCCTCCGCTTGTCATGCGGATGGACGGATCCGTCTTGCAGTCTTTTTCACAGTTTTCCCGGTCTGCGCAGAACCGTCCTTCAGTTGCTTCACAATGCCGAATCCGGCACTAATGCAAGTCAATAGGGATCCGGCATTCTGGCGACTCATCAGGCATTTTGGACGGACATAATTCCGTAGCATGTTGCGGTATAATGTCCGCCGAAAACGCCTGACAGTGACTGAACGGAAGGCATACTGATGCAAACTGAACGGATTTCTATCCATTCAGAATGCATGGGGATATGCCTGATAATTTCTTTTCCGGCATAGAGCCCTTTTGACGGAACTCTATGCCGGAAAAGAATAACGCAAGTGTGAAAGTACCCTTACTCTGACTCTGCTGCTGTGGTTATGTCATGTCGACCACATGTGACCGCTGCAGCCAGTCACCGGCCTCAAGCAAGGCTCCTCTGAGGCCAGTGATTGCCTGCAGTGGTCGATGTGACACCACCATTGCCACTGGGTTAACAGAGCCCGACCAGGAGAACCAGAGTGGCAGTGAGGGATATGCTAGGGATGTAATAATCCATTTATTTTATTTCAGGCATGCTCTGATGATTGTCAGATTTCTTCCTGAAACTGAATAATCTTTTTAAAGGTTTATATGTAGAAACTACACATTGTGACCCATTTATTAATGTTATAGTATAAAGGAGAGTATAGACAGTAGGATGCTTCTCAGTGTTGATGCACCAGAACCTTAGAAATTGATTTTTTAAGACTAAAATAGTTTATATGTAATGAAAAGGCTTGTAAAGGTTTTTCTGAGATTTAAACACTGATGAACTATCCTCAGGATAGGCGATCAGTATCTTATAGGTGGGGGTCCGACATCCAGGACTCCCACTGATGTTTGAGAAGGCACCAGCGCACCTGTAAGCGCCAAGGCCTTCTTTCAGCACATAGTATAGCGGCTGTGCTTGGTATAACAGCCCAGCCTCATTCACTTCTATGGGGCTGAGCCGCCGCTAGGCCACATGACCGATGACGTGTCGTCACTCGACTACTGCGATCGCTGCTTCTCGAACAGCTGATCAGCAGGGGTGTCGGACCCCCATCGATAAGATACTGCTGACCTATCCAGAGGATAGGTCATCAGTATTTAAGTCTCAGAAAAGCCCTTTAATGATCATTTATTCCGCACAGCATTAGCTCTGTACACTAGGCCAGGGTCTACTATTGGGTGCTGCATTTTATAACAGAATCCAATTAACCCGTAAAGTGATTTGCTGTTGTGTTCTCAGCAAGGTGGAAGACCGGAGGATGGAGGTTTTGCTATGATAACACCATTTGATGATAAAGTCCACCTTCAGCACTGCTACACCAGTAAACCGTACACAGCACAGCATAGCCTGAGGAAGCTGGAAGCCGTAAGTCTTATATATACAATATACGTGCTGTTACAATCCACTGAAACATCTGTCCTTATACCGCTTACTAGGAATCGTCATGTAAATAAGTGCAGTTATGGGGAAAACATAAAAAAAGAAGGTATGGCTGCTTCTTATAAACCCTATTTAAATTGACCTCATATGTAAACCATTCTCTTTATTAGTAATAATGTGCTAGCAGTAACCGCCAGTCTCCGTCCACTGCCTGGAGGCGCCTATGTTCTTCATATGTTGGTACGGGAAATAAGACCAGTCTTCCTCTTAGACAGGTTTGTTAAATAAGTCCTACTGTCTCTATGATTTGCTGTACAATTGCAGTAACATGAAGGGGCAATTATCAGGAAGAAGTGTTCCTAGGAATGCTCCTTCCCAAAAATTGCCCAGTGTGAAGGTGCCGCTGTTCACCCAATAAACGAGGAAACGCTTGCTCATGGGGTGAAAGCATCACTGATCTAAATCATGGTTTCTGGGCAGCAGATCATGCCATGTAGACAGAAATCTGCTTCCACGAAACACTAGGGCAGATTTACTATTACTGTCAAACTGTGCGCTGTCTAAAAATATGAATCCCAGTCTTAAAATTAGATAAATATACGATTCTTTATGGTAATGAGGGATGCTGTCCACTGAGGGCCAGCAGGGTTTTACCAAATTTTTCCTAATGGATTGGTGGGGGTCCGACCACCAGGATCCCCACCGATCCTGAGAATGGAGGTCCTGTTCCCCCCATCTGATAGATCAGCAGGTTGAGCATGTGCCCTGTCACTCTATTTATTCCCTATAGGACTGCTAGAAATAGCTGAGTACAGCGCTTTGTTTTAATGATCAGTCGGAGTCTCCTCACCAGGAACCCAACTGAACAAAACTTTTGACGTCAATATAAAATAAGGGTACTTTCACACTAGCATTTTTCCTGGATCCGGCAGGGTTTAGCAAAAACGCTTCCGTTACTGACAATACAACCATCTGCATCAGTTATGAACGGCTCCGTTTGTATTATCTTTAACATTGCCAAGACGGATCCGTCATGAACATATTGAAAGTCAATGGGGGACGGATCTGTTTTCTATTGTGTCAGAGAAAACGGATCCGTCCCCATTGACTTGCACTGTGGGTCATGACATCTGTTTTTCTCTGCATCCCAGGCGGTTTGCTCTCCGGTATGAGAACGTAACGGAATGCATTTTGGAGCACTCCGTTCTGTTCAGTTGCGTTTTGTCCCTATTGACAATGAATGGGGACAAAACTGAAGTGTTTTTTTCCGGTACTGAGACCCTATGACGGATCTCAATACCGGAAAATATTAAAGCCAGTGTGAAAGTAGCCTAATACTGTAGGTTGCCTTTAAGATTATGTACTGGGAACAGTTAGGAGAGGTGCTTTAAATGATAAAATTCTGGCTTGGTGTATGAATTTATTAGTTCAGTGCAGTAAGCGCCCCCTAGAGGCGGCTAAAGGAAGTGAAGGAGGCCAGAATGTCATCATCTAACTTTATGTCTGAAAGGAAGCAGGCATTTGCAGGTCGCTATCAAATATGACTCTATGACCCTCATAGAACTACATAATAAATGATCACAGAAATGTGTACCTTGTTGGTATTCTTTTCACTGAATCATTTCTTTTTTTCAGGGACTCAAGTATTTTTCTCAGTTGGTTTCATATAGAATCTGCTTCCATTATGAAAAAAAAACTGTGGTGAGGTTTATCAAAACTGGTCCAAAGGAAAGGTAGAGAAGTGGCCCATGGCGACCAATCAGGTTGCTGGCTTCATTTTCCGAAGAGCCTCTGAAAAATGAAAGGTGGAATCTGGTTGCTAAGGACAACCACTCTACTTTTGCTTTGCCCTCATTTCGATAAATAATTGCCCATAATTCACGGGGACAGAGTGACAGTTAAAGGGGTTATCCCATGACTAATAATATATAAAAATGAAAATCACACATAATCTAGTACATGACAACCGCTTTCTAAGAAAGCTAGAACCAGCCCTTTACCTCACATGGATCCAGAGATCGCCCCATTCATTGCTCTGCTAGGTTTATATCAAGCTGACAGCTCAAGAGGAGTGTCCATGCTGGTTTGACAACTGTAGAATATTTTTTGTGGGACAATCCCTTTAAGAACGGGATCTTAATGGAAACATGTCAAATGCATGCCAACATGACACACTATACAGTTACATATTTTTTTATATAGTAGGAGGTGTATCAAGACTGGTGTAAAATAAAGGCTGAATAGTTGCCGATGGCAACCAATTAAAGTAGCCACTTTCATTTTCCTAGGGGCCATTCTGGGATGGGAATACCCCTTTAACCGTGCCGTAGGTCATTTGCCTGCATTTTCCATGAAAGCAATTCCCAGCTAACATCTACTTCCTGGTATTTCTACCTCACGTCCCTATGGACACTTAAAGGGGTATTCCCATCTCAGACCTTGATGACACATCACTCGGATATGCCATCAGTGTCAGATAGGTGCGGGTCCCACCTCTCGGATCCGCTCCTATCTACAGAATGAGGCCCCTGAAGTGAAGTAGAGCACACTGCCCATGCGTGGCTTGCTCTCCATTCACCGCTATGGGACTGCCTGAAATAGCTGAGCCAATACTCGGATATTTTTGGAAATATATCTCATCAATATCTGAAACGGGAACACCCCATTAAACATCTGCAATGATGCATTCATTTCAAATAATTATCTGTATGTTTATATGGCAAGAATAAGGCGGCATTGATAAAATGTGAATATTCTCAGGGTTGATATGATTGCTTTTAGGGTGATTTCATACACCGCGTTTTTTTGAAAAACACTGCAGTTTTTGGGCCAAAGCCAGAAGGAGAATTAGAAGTCCATCCTTTATATTTTCTATTCCTTTTGAATCCACTTCTGGCTCAAAAAACATCAAAAACTTCAGTCGCGTTTTTCCAACAGCATGTGTGAAAAAACATTGTTGCGGAATCTCCCTTTAATAGCGATAAGTCTAAATGGACTTCAGGATCCAGGTTGTTTATGCTGCATGTCCACCTTGGACCAACTGTATGTAACCTTTACACAATAATAACTCTGAGAAAATGTCAGGTTAACCTTATCCTTTGCTATTTTGGTGCTAATAAATCGCTCTAGTCCGTGTTATGTAAGAACGTGTCTGCTGCATAGACTTCATAAGGGGATTCTTCAGTGCTGGAAGGTGCAATAACAGACGGCACTGCTTAGTTTTGCTTAGTGTACTTGCACTTTTATGCACCGCTAAGCAATGTGCTGTAGATGTCCAAATGCTGAAGGGATTTAGTGTGGGTTTTTTACTGTGTGATTTTGAGTTTAATTGGAGATGTTGCTGACATTTTAGCTGCTTTAGGATATGCCTGGATTCTCTGCTCGTGACGGGTGTCTGGCAGAAGCCTTGGAAGCACAGAGCTTCCATGGAATAGCAGAATGAAATCCCAATGCCACTTGTAAATCTCAGCCCTGTCTTGTGATGCTCCACAACCTGATTATCCTACTTTCTGCTAATTGAATGTTTTCATTTCTTTTCTTTTTTCTTGTTGCAGGAGGACCTGGCTGCAGAGAGGAGGAAGCAATCTGTTGTAGAGCAAGTTATGATAGACCATCTTTCTAGGTATTAACTTTTCTTTCAGAAGTGCTGTATCACAGCAAACATGTTAACTCGTCAGAACAGTTGCCTATACATTTATTCCAGTACATCTTTAACCACCTAACTGTTTTGCCCCAGTCCAGCTCCAGCAGTGGGAGAAGTAGCTAACTGGAGGGGGAGGGCTGCTTTAGATGCTGCTACCTCCTGAATGGTAGCATCTAGATATATGCAACTGTCTTGTTTGAAAGCTGACATTCCAAGCTTTCAGACGATACCAGAATGACAGCAATATGTTCAGTACAGGGGAAGCTATCACTGATAGAAATTGGGATGCTGTAACTGTAGCTGAAAGTAAAAAGGTTTTACCGGCGATTATTCCCGACTCGATTTCTAACATTGATTTCTCCTCTGTTGCTGGACTTTATATGAACACAAGGCGCCAGATTTATCATTACACTTACATCTTACTCCAATTTCACATAAGTCCAAAGTCCCTTTTGGCTCAGTCAGATTTATTAATGGTCCTTTAATACTGTGATAAATGTGGTTTGATGGCAGCAGTTCATCCTTCAGTAAACGGCTTTACAAAAGTCGCACATATTTACAAAAAGTCGCATGTTCTATTAAAAAGTCTCATAAGAAAACCATGGTCCTCACTGGAGTGAAATTGGGACTTTTTTGCGACTATTTTAAAAAGTCCCAATGATAAATCTGGAGTGAAACTCATTAACATGGCTAACCACGCCCATTTTTACAAAACTGGAGTGAGTGGTGTACACATGTAAAAAAGTCGCAAAATGATGCGCAAATTAAGTGTGAAAAGTCGCAAATGCCCTATTTTGGGACTTTTTGATGCCAGAATTCTGGAGTGAAGGTATGATAAATCATGGCCATGGAATGTCAGCTTTCAAACAAGACCATGTGATCATGTTTCTAGCTGCTACCATTCAGGAGGTAGCAGCATCTAAAGCAGCCCACCCCCCTCCAGTTAGCTACTTCTCCCACTGCCTGAGCTTGACTTGGGTAAAACAGTTAGGTGGTTAAAGGGGTTGTCCAAGTTTTTTTTGTTTTGTTTTTTCACTCCAGCCTGGAATACTTGATAAAAGATAAATGAATGCTAACCTGCTCCCCATCACTTTGTTCCTGCTCCCTGGCTTCCACATTCTCTTCAGTGGTCTTTCAGTCCCTGTCTGTTAGGCCCCTTGCAGACGAGCGTGAGCGGATTAGGTCCAGGTGCGTTACGGATGTGTTTAGTGAAAACTGCGTGATTTCGTAAGCAAGTTCATTCAGTTTTGCCTGCAATTGCATTCAGTTGTTCAGTTTTTATCATGCGGGTGCAATGCGATTTATTGCTTTTTGCACGCGCGTGATAAAAAACTGAATGTCTACCAACAACATCTCTTAGCAACCATCCGGGAAAAACGCATTGCATCCGCACTTGCTTCCGGATGTGATGCGATTATCATGCAGCCCCATTCACTTTTATAGGGCCAGCGTTGCGTAAAAATCGCAGAATATAGAAGAACATGCTGCGATTTTCACGCAACGCACAAGTGAAAACCAAAGCTCATGTACACCGACCCATTGAAATGAATGGGTCCGGATTCTGTGTGGGCGCAATGCGTTCTCATCACGCATTGCACCCGTGCAGAATACTTGCTCCTCTGCAAGGGGCCTTAACGTCTGCACTGATGGGATCACGTACCAATCATTGGCTACAGTATCGCACGTGACCTTGTCTGCGGACGATGACAGATGGGTAACAGAAGACCGGTGAAGCATCACAAAACCTTAACATGTAAATCCAGCCTTAGATCCTTTCTGTGTCCTCATTTGTCCCATAGAGCCGAGAGGGCCATGTTACGCACTTCTCTACAGCATGTGTCTAATGGCCGGAAAAAAGTGAGAGAGGGCTCAGCCCCTGATTTGCATTTTTGGTCTAATTTAGTGAATGAAATTGTGCCCACTATTTGATCTTTGGTAAGATATTGGGCAGATGTCCTAATTTATAGGGGCCCCTGCTCTGGAGACATGTGTCTTTTAACAACATATAAATAACATATACAGTAGTACCAAAAATGTTATTTCATAAAATTGGAAAACATAGAGGTGTTTCGTAATCAGCAGCATAGCCTTAAAGGGCTTCTCCAGTAATAATGACATTTTACTAAGTGCCATCAGCCTGCCCACGAGGCAGATGTTAGCAGGAAGTAGGAAGAATTATGCAATGCAGTACACATGTGTTTTTTGTTAGTGCCTTTTTTTCAAATTAGGGTTCATTTGTATCTGTAGTGTATTTTTTTAAATGCAGCATGTGGTAGCAATGACTTAGGGAAAAATATAATGTAATACACACATTTTTTGTAAAAATGCAACTAAAAAGGCCATAACAATGCATGTAGTATGCAAAAGTGCATGTTTTTGTTGCCATATGAGTATGTGTAAAGGGGGCTTTAAAGGGGTTTTCCGGTAATAAGGACATTTTACTAAGTGCCAGTAGCCTGCACCACTAAGCTAAGGATTCATACTTACCTGCTTCCACTCTGCCTCCGATGTCTTCATTCTCTAGCACAAAACATGTGTGTGTTGCATTCCATAATTCTTCCCGCATTCTCCTAACATCCGGAATTGGAATTTTCCCCCTAAAAAAAAAACATTATTTTCCTTTCCAACAGGTATGTAAGTCCACTGTGTTGTTATACCGGTGAAAAATAGCAATAGCAAAATGGATAAGTGTAACCAGAGCCTAACATTTGGCACAACCGAAGGATCAAACCCATTTTTTGGGGGGTTTAGAAAGTGACCAGATTTTAACTGCATTTAAATTAACCTCCCCTGACAAGTCAGTTGTGATGACACAGTATTCCCATCTACCGTAATTACAATTCTGGAGCTTCTTGAATAAAGGTCCTGCTGGGAGTTACCGGTTTGGTTGGGGGATGTCCCTGCACAGTCTGCATTATCCAGTCAGCGCTGCCAGTGTCAGACATTGAAGGGGCATATATCCCCAATGATAATGCCCAAATGGACCTTTATTGCAGACTGCTTGTAGTAGGATTAAGGCCTCTTTCACACTTGCGTTCTGAGGATCCGGCAGGCACTTCCGTCCCGCCGGATCCGTCAGAACGCAAGTCGCCTGAAAGCATTAGAAGACTGATCAGGATCCTGATCAGTCTTCGAAATGCTTTGAGGTTACTATGGCAGCCAGGACGCTATTAAAGTCCTGGTTGCTATAGTAGTAGTGGGGAGCAGGGGAGCAGTATACTTACAGTCCGTGCGGCTCCCGGAGCGCTCCAGAATGACGTCAGAGCGCCCCATGCGCATGGATCACGTGATCCATGTGATCACGTGATCCATGCATGTAGGGCGCCCTGACGTCACTCTGGAGCGCCCAGGGAGCCGCACGGACTGTAAGCATACTGCTCCCGCTCCCACTACTTTACCATGGCAACCAGGACTTTAGTGTCCTGGCTGCCATGGTAACCATTGAGAAAAAGCTAAACGTCGGATCCGGCGATGCGCCGAAACGACGTTTAGCTTAAGGCCGGATCCGGATTAATGCCTTTTAATGGGCATTAATTCCGGATCCGGCCTTGCGGCAAGTGTTCTGGATTTTTGGCCGGAGCAAAAAGCGCAGCATGCTGCGGTATTTGCTGCGTCCAAAAAACGTTCCGGTCCTGAACTGAAGACATCCTGATGCATCCTGAACGGATTTCTCTCCATTCAGAATGCATTGGGATAATCCTGATTAGGATTTTTCCGGCATAGAGACCCGACGACAGAACTCTATGCCGGAAAACAAAAACGCCAGTGTGGAAGAGCCCTAAGGCTACTTATGCGCTTTCCTTTCCGGTATTGAGATCTGTCATAGGATCTCAAAACCAGAGGAAAACGCTTCCGTTTTGTCCCTATTCATTGTCAATAGGGACAAAACTGAACTGAATGAAATGGAGCACACCAGAATGCTTTCTGTTGCGTTGCAATGCTTTCCCATGCCGCACACAAAAATGGTGCCTCATGGGATACTGATCAAGACGGATCCAGCATTAAATACAATGCAAGTCCATGGTGCGGACACAGAAAATGGATCCAGCGCCGTTGACTTACAATGGTTTTAATGGTCATTTTAGAGATAATACAACCGGATCAGTTCAGAACGAAAGCGCTTTTTGCTGATCCCTGCCAGATCCAGCAAAAACACAGATGTGAAAGTAGCCTAAGGCTACGTTCACACGACGACATTTGTCGCGCTACATTTTGTCGCACTATTGTCGCGCTACAATTTTTATAATGGGAGTCTATGGTGTCGCATTGCGACATGCAACATGCTGCGACTGCGATGCGACAGTCTCAAAAAATCCATTCAAGATGGGTTTTTCTGCGACTGTCGCGTCGCAGCATGTCGCACGTCGCAATGCGACACCAGACTCCTATTATAAAAATTGTCACGCGACAAATCTTGCAGTGAAGTTGTGCCCTATTTGTCGCGTGACTTATTGTCGTCGTGTGAACGTAGCCTAACCCTCAGTTCACACTTGCGCGTTTTACAGCGCGTTCGAACGCGCTGTAAAACGCTCAACAGGAGAAAACTCATGTTTCCCTATGGGCATGGTTCTCACCTGAGCGTTTTACAGCGCGTTTGATCGCGCTGTAAAATGCCCTACGCTCAAAGAAGTTCTTGAGCTTCTTTGGGGCGTTTTGTCTTGCGTTTGCACTCCTAGACATCAATGGGAACGCGCGTAAAAGCGCGTTTAACACGCGTTAAAGTGTAGATATGCCTTTTTCAATTGGTCTCCAGACTCACGAACGCGTGTATGACCCGCGTTTCCTATTTGCAAAAACGCGCTGTAATACGCGCGACTAAAACGCGCGTCTCAGAAACGCTCAGGTGTGAACCCAGGGTAATAGAGCAATGGCACAACATAAAGTCATAAAAATAGATGCTGCTGAATAGTTATTACATGGGGAATTCAAGTAGTTACTAGAACAGACGTGTCTGGAGAGGTGACGGCTACTCTTCAAGGTGTAAAATTGCCCAGTGTATTCATGATCTTGAGAAACTTTGCCATTTTGTAATCAGATATTGTCAGATAGAGATGGGGGAGCTGCTTGTTGATTCTAAGATGAAGGCGTTATACCACATTATCCCATGTGCAATTAAAGGAATGAATAAAATGAAAAACAGATCCACAATGCAAAAAATCCTATTTTGGAGATTAATGAGCTTGTGACATGAGCAAGCAATTATAGCTGAACACAGCAAGCAGCCTCTTTTGTAAAGTTTGTGTATTCAGCTAATAGTTTGATTGTTTTTAATGCCAGTCCTTTCTAATTAGTAGAATGTCAATGTTTGCATTTTGCTTTTCTGTCTGAAAGTACGTATGTGCTGTTGTTTTTCTAGGGCTGTTATTAGTGACCCAGAACAAAATGCAAACGCGTCCTTTCTGAATAATCCTCAGCAAGACCTGACATCTGCTCCTCTCCGCTTCAGGAAGAGAACGTTACACGAAACCAAGTACTGTCCGACTCTTTGGTTTATATATGTACTTTGTTAGAGACATGATTCCACTTATTAGCTACCTGCCATCAGACCTGGACTGGGCAGATTCCTGGTGGGCTGGGCACTTAGTGAGCCACCTGGCCACCTCTGGTAAAAAATGTTTCACAAAATCACAGCAATACAGTACCAGAAGTGAGTGTACTACATGGGTATGGTACCAGAACCCAGCTTTCTGCATAAATATGGTAACAAAACCAAGCTTACTGCATAGAGATAGCAACAGAACCAAACGTACTAGATAGATATAGTACAAGAACCAAGCTTACATTATCAGAGCTAAATGTACTATTTTCATGCTATACCAGAACCTTACTAACTTCATAAATATGCCGCCAGAACCAAGCTTGCTACACAGATACACGTCTAAAACCAAGCTTACTATATAAATCAGAACCAAATAACTACCTAGATACAGTTCCAGAAGAAAAATGGATCTAAAAATGGATCCATCAAAACCAGCATGTTGTATACCTGGGTACACATAAAAACATCAAGCCTTAGTTACAGATCTAGTAAATATGTAAAAACATAACCATAGCAAAAGCAGGTGCAATCTGCGGCAATACTAAACCCTCACACTGATAAAATTGAGGGGTTAGTTCGACATATCCTACTAGGAGGACATGTCTTAAGCTCGGACACCACGGCAAAAAAAAAAAAAAAATTGACATGTATGTACCAAACATGTCAATTAATTTTTACACATACATATGTACACTTTTACTTACGCACGCAAACACAGATTCACTTTTACCTATGGTCACAGTGCCACAAAATTACTGACACACAAAACGTGTGCAGTCTAGTAGCCAACCGCGGCAAGGTTTGATGGAAAGAGATGGCTTAGGTGCTGGTTGTTGGTTGTAGAACTGCCACCTGGAAGACTTCGCAGTGCAGCCCGGACTCGGAGTGGCACAGCCGCAGTGGCCGAGCTGCATTGTGACATGCAGCCAGTAAAGTTGGTTGGCAGGAGGAAATGAAGTAGCTATGGGAGATATTTTGAAATATATATATATATATACACACTGTATGTATTACTATAAAAACCCCTGAACATTGAGATTGCAGCACCAAGAAGGAAAAATCATGGGATTATGGAAATTACAGGATCAATAGATATGTTAATGATATGCAAATGAGAAAACAAATGGAAACAAAATATTCAAAATATCTCAATTTCTTCAGTAGCGAGTATGAGCGCCATGCACAGAAATACACCCACTCAATTGCCTTGGCACGCTATCAATGAGGTTATAAATGAGAAATGTTCTGCCATACTGAATGTTATTTGGCATGCAAATCATCAAGATCTGCTGCTGACAGTTCCCTTTGCATTTGCAGACCAATGACGTACCAGATGTGCTCGATGGGAGACAAGGCCAAGAGACACTGCAGACCATGGTAGCACATTTAAGGGTACTTTCACACTGCGTTTTGGATTCCGTTTGTGAGATCCGTTTCAGGGCTCTCACAAATGGTCCAGAACGGATCATTTAAGCCCCAATGCATTCTGAATGGAAAAGGATCCGTTCAGAATGCATTAGTTAGGCTCTGTTCCGCTTCTATTCTGTTTTGGAGGCGGACACCACACAGCTTGCAGCATTTTGGTGTCCGCCTGAAGAGGCGGAGCCTAATGGATCCGTTTTTAATGACACAACATGGTGCATTTGAAAACAGATCCGTTCCCCATTGACTTTCAATGTCATTCAAAACAAAGGCAAACGGTCTGTGCAAATAAACAGATGGATCCGCACCAACGCAAGTGTGAAAGTACCCTAAGCCATTCACGCTGCTTTCAGTAACATGAGCAACATGTGGCCTGGGGTCATCCTGTTGAAAAACAGCTCCTGGGACACTTTGGAGAAATGGCCATACCCTGATTCCATGATCAAATCAATGTAAAGCCAAGCTGACCCAGATCAGCTCTGAAATTAGGTTGTACAGCTCTGTATAGCGCTGTACCAGCTCTCTGGGGGCTTTAGTTCCCCCTGTAACTAGGGCTACTATGTCAGCCCCAGTTACATGAGAAATCAGGAATAAAAAAAAAGTAATGTTACATGTCCCCCCACAGGTCTTATATGACCTTATGGGGTCACAAAGTGTGAGATAAAAAATAAAAGTTTCAAGTGTTAAAAAAAAGCCTCATCCCCTTATTAAGCCATTTATCATGGTAAAAAAAATAGACTTCTTTCCATAATGACCGGCTCTATAAAAATATCACATGATCTACTTCTTCAGTTGAATGCCATAAAAAAAAAACTGCACCAGAATAGCTATTTTTTTATAACCTTGCCTCCCCAAAAAATATCAAGTGATCAAAAAGTCACATGATCCCACAAAAAACAAGCCCTCCCAAAAGACCATCTCCAGAAAAAAATAAAATAAATATGATTCTCAAAAAATTGCAACACATAAACGTGATTTTTTTCTAGCTCCAAAAATGCTTTTATGGTGTAACGCTAAGTAGAATAAAAAAAATAGACATATTTCATATTGCTGTGTCCGTAACAAACTGCTGTATAAAAATATCACATGCTCTAACACATCAGATGAATCCCTTAACAAAATATGCCAAAACAGCCATTTGTTTATCACCTCGCCTCCCAAAAAACATATCAAGCATTCAAAAAATCTTATGTACTCTAAAATTGTACCAATGAAAATATTAACTAATCCTGCAAAAAAAAGGAACCCTCACACAAGACCATCGCTAGAAAAATGTAAAAAAAAATGGCTCCCAGAAAATGGATATACAAAAACATAATTGTTTAATGCTGTTATCATGTAAAAGTAGTAAAACAAAAACAAAAATAATAATATATATAGATCCCAGAGAAGAGGCAGCACTCCTGAGTTAAATGGTGATGACCCAATTTATTCCAAGGCAACGTTTCAGCCTACTCCATGAGGCCTTTGTCAAGCTTGCTGCTGCCTATCTCCGGATTTATATATATATATATATATATATATATATATATATATATATAAAGAGAGAGAGAGAATGCAGCACACTAATACAGCGGGTTCAAATCTGGCATGCAGACGGGCAGCCATGGTCATCTTCATATATATATATATATATATATATTATATATATATATATATAAAATTGGTATTTCTGTAATTGTACTGACCAGCACAATAAAGTTAACATTGTTCTTCCTTTATCCTCCTTCCCAAAAAACGAAATAAAAAGAGATCAAAAAGTCATATGTACCCCAAAATAATAATGGCAACAGAAAAATGGCCGACAGAAAAATAAAAAAAACTATAGTTCTCAGAATATAGCTGTAGTGGTACTCCAGATGCTGATCGGAAGCAACATGGCACCTGTAAACCAATTCCATCAAAATCTGCGTGGCAAAAGTCAAAAGGTGGTCTTTCCACTCTGAACCATGCAGTGTACCCAAACAGCAGTTTATGTCCACATTTATGGTATTTCCATACCTAGTAGGAACGAACAATTTAAAGAGTGTGACGTGTCTTAGATAGCAAAAGCTGTGCACAACATACTTTACACTGAAATACCATATCTGTGGAAAGCTTGCAGTTTTCATTTTGCACAGTCCCCTGCTCATTTATTTCTGCAAAATACCTGTGGTGTCACAATGCTCACTCCACCTTTCAATATATGTCACCTATAGGGGGTTTCCACTGTACGGGTACTTAAGGGGATCTCTAAATGTGATGTAGCACTCAATGACCATTCTAGCAAAATCCATACTCCAAAAGCCAAATGGCGCTCCTTCCCTTATGAGCCCTGTTGTGCCCATCCATCGTCTACGTGCACGTTTATGTAATTTCCATACCCAGTAGAACCCACCTATGAATTTAAGAAGTGTCTTATGAGTCTCAGATGGCACCAGCTGGGCACAGCATAGGGCACGAAAATGCCGTTTCAGTGGAAAAATTGCAATTTTCATTTTGCACGGTCTGCTGCTCATAATTTTATGCAAAATAGCTGTGACATCAAAATGGTAACTCCACCTTTCAATACTTTTTGGGGCACAGATTTCAAAATGGGTTCGATTCTCAGGATTTCTTTTATTATTTCATCCCAGAGCCACTATTTGCGTAACTGACCACATTGGGCCTCAAATGCATGCGGTGCACTTTCACTTCTAAACCCTGCAATGTGCCATTTATGACCATTTAGGGGATATTGTATAACAAAACCTTGGGTGCTTTTTTGAAGTTATCACTTGTAAAAATAAAAAAATCTAAAAATATTTAAATAAATAAAATTTTTAATTTTTACAGCCAAGTGTTTCTAAATTCTTTGAAACACCTGTGAGGTCGAAGAACTCAAAATACACCTCGATAAATTCCTTAAAGGGTTTATCCCATGACTAATGTAAAAAATTAAAATCAGAGATCATATAGTACATGACAATCTCTTTCTTACTAAGCTAGAACCAGCCGTGTACCTCACAGGGATCCAGAGACCATCGTATTCATTGCTTGGCTAGATTTATATCAAGCTGACAGCTCAAGGGGAGTGTATTTTCTGCTGCAGCCCAGTAGGCGTGTCCATTCTGCTGCAGCTCTCTCCCTATAACAGCTCAGGATGAAGTTAAAGCATGAAACGGAGCATGTGCAGCCTTCTCAGTGAGCAGGACAAATAAAATAAAAAATAAAAAAACAGTAGGTGGCGCTATACAGATACATTTTATTGAATAGCTCAGTGGCTGTACAAAATTTTTAATTACATGCATTTATAAAAGTATTCAGATCCAGGTGCTGGTTTAAATATTGTAGAACATATTTCATGGGTCAACCCCTTTAATGTGTGTAGTTTCCAAAATGGGGTCACTTTTAGTTTTTTAGTATTTTTTTTTTTTTGGGGGGGGGGGAGGGGTTCCGCCTGGTCTCTTCAAATATACCATGGCATCTAAAAACCATTCCAGCAAAATCTGCACTCCAAAAGTCATATGGCGCTCCTTCCCTTCTGAGTCCTGAGGTATGCCCATACAGCAGTTTATTACCACATATGGGGTGTTACCATATTTAACAGAAAATGGGTAACAAATTGTAGGTGACTAAAGCAACATTTATTGTAGGAATTACATTTTTCATTTTGACGGTGAAGTGTATCTAGATTTTTTTAAATGCTCGTGGGGTCAAAGTACTTACTGTACCCCATGAAAAATTCCTTTGGGGGGGGGGGGTGTAGTTTCCACTTCTGAACCTTTTGGTGTGCAGAATCAGGGTAATGAATATTAAGGTTTGGTTTGCTGTAGAGTAAAATTAAATTTCACGTCTATTTTGCTAATTATGGCAATATTTCTGTAAATTTGGGATTTTTTTGACTAAAGTTTAAAAAATTCAACCCACTTTTACCACTAACTTAAAGTATGATATGTCACAAAAATCAGAATCGGTTGGATAAGTGAAAGCATTCCATAGTTATTTCATCACTCCTGACATGTCTGTTTTAATAGCTTTAAGCATTCCCCATGTAATAACAATTCTGGAACATCTATTCGTATGGCTCTGTGTTGTGCCATTCCTTTATTATTGCAATGAGTTTATTATGAATGAATTGCTAGCAGTCTGTAGTAAGGGTACAGATGAGAGGTAACCAAATGGGAGTGTGTACCTGCACAGTCTTAAAATGGCAGCACTTATTGGATAGAGTGAGTCTGTGCAGGTACACTCCCCCACCCCCAACTGGTTACCTCCCCTCTGTATCCTTACTGCAGACTGCTAGCAATTCATTCATAACTTCTAGTGGAAATAATAAAGGAATGGCACAACAAAGAGCCATAAGAATAGATGTTCCAGAATTGTTATTACATGGGGAATGCATGAAGCTATTAAAACAGGCAGGTCAGGAGAGGTGACAGGTCCTCTTTAAGGAGCCAGGACAGGAAGTAGAATACATGTAGTGACTTAATAAAATTATTAAAATTATATTCAGAAAACATTCCACCCTTTTTTTGCTACATAAAATATTAACATGAATTTAACTCTATTAAAAGCTGCAATTTCTGCGCTTTTCGATCAATACTGATATTTTCAGTACTTCAGTACTGAGTCCGACTGAGAGAACATAGCGTATGTACTACCTGGCACACCCCATGTTCTGATCAGTCGTCGCTCAGAACTCTCTGCTCATTTCTGTTGCATCCACATGCTGCTGCTGTTTGCCAACTGCTTCACAACAAGAAGGGACACGCTCCTTCCTTCCTTCACTGTCACCAATTATCATGCGGAACTAGCTGAGGGGAGTGGTGCGAGCGAAGACACAGAGGGTGCTGCTGAATCCAGTACTAGATTTAGTGATCCTGATATAAAGGCAGCCATAAAGATAAGAATGTCTAGCAACCAGCAGCATGAAAGAACACTGGGATTAATATGACTCTCATTGACCCCAATGTTGCCATTATGTGAGATTAGATGGAGGTCACTTATTATTGTGAGGCACATGGCGTTATTACTTTAGTACCTCCTTGTGCCTCACATTAATAGTAAGTGACCCCATTAGTTACTTCCTTACATAATGGGCAATTTGGGGTTAATGTGTGGGTACTTGATGAGGTACTTACTATATTATTGTGAGGCACATGGAGGTTCAAAATTAATAGCACCATGTGCCCCCAATAAGGGCTCATTTCTTTTGCGGATTAGATGCTGCCCCATTCACTTCTATGGGGCCCTTTTCTTCCATTGTACGGTTCAGCATAAAAAATGAAACATGTCCTATACTTGTCAGTGAAAATCAGGATATGGCCCTATTGAAGTCTATGGATCAGCAAAAAAATGGAATGCAATCCTTTTTTATTGTGGACATGCTGAACTGTCTGCAAAAAAACGGATCCGCATTTTTGCGGACAACATACGGCCGTCTGAATGAGCCCTAATAGTAATTAACTGGTTTTCTAAATGATTGTACAGTGTTGTCTGGATGCCCGATTAAACTAGAAAAGAGCTGTTAGACCAACAAAACCTAGTAACATTTTGAATGGGTGTGCAGTTTTATGGGTGAATGCCAAGGAGCCGAACATGCACAATCGATTAGAAAACCTTGAAACCATTGAAAATCTTAATAATGCAATTGGAATCGAAGTCCAAGTTCTGGTATTATGACAACCCTAGTGTACAGTAGAGGTCTACACTCTTGTGCATGTAGGAACCTTTCTCCAGTAACTATAAGGCCCCTTTCACACGGGCGAGTTTTCCGCGCAGGTGCAATGCGTTAGGTGAATGCATTGCACCCGCACTGAATCTGGACCCATTCATTTCTATGGGGCTGTGCACATGAGCGGTGATTTTCACGCATCACTTCTGCGTTGCGTGAAAATCGCAGCATGCTCTATATTTTGCGTTTTTCACGCAATGCAGGCCCCATAGAAGTGAATGGGGCTGCGGGAAAATCGCAAGCAAGTGCGGATGCGGTGCGATTTTCCCGCATGGTTGCTAAGCAATGGGACCCGATCTTCATTATTTTCCCTTTTAACATGGTTATAAGGGAAAATAATAGCATTCTTAATAAAGAATGCTTTGTATAATGTTGATTAAGGGGTTAAAAATAAAAAAACTTAACTTACCTTAGCCACTTGATCGTCTAAAGGACCTGTGATGACGTCACATCACATGGTCCATCACGCGATCAAGTGGCTAAGGTAAGTTAACTTTTATTATTTTTAACCCCTTCCTCTTCATTTTACTATGCATTCTTTATTAAGAATGCTATTACTTTCCCTTATAACCATGTTATAAGGGAAAATAATAAAATCTCCAGAAGACCCGAAACTGGACTTCAGTGATGAAGTCCGGCTTCGGGTCTGGGTACCAAACATGGCGATTTTTCCAACGCGCGTGCAAAACGCATTACAAAAGTTTGCACAGGAAAAATCGCGCATATTCCCGCAACGCACCCGCATCCCATCCGGGCGTCAAACATGCGGTTGCCACTGATATGCAAATGATGACACTTTCAAGTACCTAGCTCCAGTCTGTGGCATGTGGTAGGGACATAAAAGCTAGATTGAAAGCAAAGGTTTTTAGCTACATGAAACCTTAAAGATCGGATCAACCAACGGATCGCCACTTGTCGCAAACTGAGAGGGATAGAATCCTAGAACTCTGACGGATAACTATGCGCCTAGGCTGAGATGTCAGCACTGTTTAGTGTCGCATGTCCCAGTGGTTGGGAGAACAATGATAAACTGGAATTTACTGCAAGTGAAATTGGACGTCAAATCCCAAGCCTAGGGTGGCAGATGGTGTCTACACAAACAATCAGAAGGCATTTGCATGACATTGGGCTATGAGACATCTAACTACAGGTGTTCCATTGACCTCACACCACTGCTCTCAAAGGCTATCATGGTACACAGTAAGAACACAATGGCTCGAATGGAGGTATGTCTACTTCACTGATGAATCCTGCCTTTGTTTTGGATGCAATGATAGCCAGGGGTTGGTCTGGAGACCTCATGGGCAATGCCATGAAGAGCTTTTCACAAGGGAACAGCACAACAGTCCTACACCCTGGATTATGGTGTGGCATAATGTATGGTAGACGGACCCCTTTAGTCTTTATTCAGATACACTAACAGCTTGGCATTACATTGATTCAGTCGTGGAACTAGTGGTGCAGTTGTATCTCCAACAGAGCAATGCTAGGCCACATGTTCCTGTGCTACTGTGAACAGTCTGAGTGGCCTAAATGTGCTATCGTGGCCTGCAATGTCTTTTGGATTTGTCTCCCAACGAGGACACATCTGGGACATCAATGATTGGCAACTGCAAAGGGAGCTGTTAGCAACAGATCTTGATGATTTGCGTGCCCAAGTGCATTCAGAGTGGCAGAACATTTCTCAGACAACCACTAATAACCTCAATAATAGCATGCCAAGGCATGTAAGGTGCATGTACTTCTGCACATGGCAGTCATACTTGATACTGATTTAATCGAGATGTTTTTATTATTTTGTTTCAATTTTTCTTATTAGCATATTAACATATCTTTCGATCCTGTGATTTCCATAATTCCATGATCTTTCCTTCTTTGAAAATGTTAAAATGCCTTTAATTATGATTCTTCTTACAGTGATCTTAAATACTAAGAAAAGGGTAGATTCACTGTGAAATCTGCCAAAATTTGGGTTATGCTAGTTATCTTGGTGTCTACCTCTTCACCTCCTGTCTTGTTTTCTCCATATATTATTTCTGTTTTTCCTGATTCTTCTCTACTCTCAATATTTTTCTAGCACTTTTTTCTGAGTCATCTGACAAATATATAAGCAAGTACATATCTTTCATATTTTTTTCCTGTAAATTTCTCAGCAAGCTTATGCTATTTGTCTATATCTATATGTCTGTCTGTGTCTATCTATGAATCTGTCTATCTGAGAAAGGCTCTAATGTTGCCCTTAAACATCGCGATCACTTGGGTGAATAAAAGCCCTTCCTTCCGTATGTACCTATAGTAAATGTGGCCCATGTCATAATATGTGGGGAATCTAATGTTCTCTTAATTGTTTGTATAGGATAAAAACAAGCTCAACGCTGACAGAAAATATGCTGTCCAACAAGCTGCGGTTTGATGCACGAATCATATGCAGGTAATATACATAATGAATAGTGTGTGGTCCTATCTCATTGCTTCATTTGACCAATGTATGACAGATATTCACTGTAAGAGCAGACATTACAAAGCTGTTTCCACATTTTATAAGCACAGTAGCACTTTCATAGTCTAGAGATAAGGATTCATAAAAGATCCCCCCCATCCTCCCCTAATAAAAAAAAAACTTTGAATGTTTGCCAACTTACACAGTCATGTAATACAAAGGGATATATCACGCTAAAATGACAAATATATTATGAAGAATTGCAGAGCAGCTGAGTGTTACCCCCTGTGAGAGCTGCAATGGCAGCCACTTTGACTGTCACCTTAGTGGTAACACCTTAGGCTACTTTCACACTAGCGTTTTGGATTCCGTTTGTGAGATCAGAATCAGTTAGGCACTGCCAGGCTATACATAGAACAGACAGGATCAGAAGCAGTTACACTGCAAAACATGAAACAGACAGGATGCAACATCAACAACACCAATGCTTTACCCCGCGACACAACAAAGAAGGACAGATGGCAAAACCCCCTGGGTCAGCAGCAAGGGGCTACACCCAGCAAGGAAAAAGACAGACTGACCCACTGAGTGAGCAGCAAGGGGCTACACCCAGCAAGACACAAGACAGACTGATCCCCTGGGTCAGCAGCAAGGGGCTACACCCAGCAAGGCACAAGACAGACTGACCCCAAGCCCCACAGCTCACAGATAGAATTAGGGTACTTTCACCCTAGCGTTTTGGATTACGTTTGTGAGATCCGTTTCAGGGCTCTCACAAACGGTCCAAAACGGATCAGTTCAGCCCCAATGCATTCTGAATGGATAAGGATCCGTTCAGAATGCATCAGTTCGGCTCCGTTCTGCTTCTATTCTGTTTTGGAGGCGGACACCACGCAGCATGCAGCATTTTGGTGTCCGTCTGAAGAGGCGGAGCCTAACGGATTAATTTTGAATTAAAATGTAAGTCAATGGGGACGGATCCATTTTCAATGACACAATATGGTGCATTTGAAAAAAGGGATCCGTTCCCCATTGACTTTCAATGTAATTCAAGATGGATCTGTTTTGGACTTTGTCATTTTTCTTTTAACTAATGCAAACGGATCCGTTCTGAACGGATACAAACGTTTGCATTATAGGTGCGGATCCGTCTGTGCAAATAAACAGATGGATCCGCACCACCGCAAGTGTGAAAGTACCCTTAGTAGTAATAAAAATGCGTGACCACAGAGACTAATGTCATTTTTAAGACTAGACTTTGCTGGATTCAGCTGAAGCAGCAATGTCACTCGAGGAACATCAGCTGCAGGCTGTACTGCCAGAATACACCACAAAAGCCAAGGACAGGAGGTATTATCACATTGGCATTTTGTTATTGATGGCCCATCCATTCAGCTCATCAGTGGTGGTGCTGGGAGTTGGACTCTCACCAATCTAATATTGTTTGCCTATCTTAAAGGACACACAAGTCTATTGTCAACCGAGCCACCATTTTGGCGAGGCCAGTTTACAATTTAGTGTCTATGGGGACCCTTGATTCTCCCCGATGGGTGATACATTTTTTTTCACCTGATTCTTTTGTTCTCCTGGTAGCGGCTTAGGCTGTGTGCTGAATCTCCTTAAAAAGACCAGTCCTGTATGGAGACTTACTAGAAGTGCACCATGGTATGAAGACTTATTGGCAATGCTCTATGGCAAATTAATATGCAAAGAGGTATCTCCGAAGAAAGAGTGTCATCTCGCCATCACCACCTATTGGAAGTGGCTCCCTATGAGTCAAGATCAGACTATCCAAAAAGCTGGGATTTGACAAGGGAATTACCGCTTTCGAGGCATCACATTGACCCAGTCAGAATCGTACTCCATACTGATGAGTGGCAAGCACCCCGGAATTGCTGCCTATGGATGGATATATGTTCTGGCTATATTCCCTTGTCAAATCCCAAGGCTGGAAAGTCAAATCTTGACTCATAGGGAGCCACTTCCAATAGGTGGTGCTAGCAAGATGGTTCTCTTTCTTGGAAGATACCTCATAACATGTTCTCCTGGGAGATAAGAGGTATCTAGCAGCTGCTTTCTCTCTCTTCCCATTGAAAACACTTACCTACTCAGCCGAGCCAAATGTGTATGTTTATGGAGGATTTGAGAAAGATAGCTTGTTCAGCTGACAGCTAGTGAGGATGTATAGACACCATGAGGATATTTTAGGCCATCAGTATCAAAGTCCTAAAAAAAAAACTTTAAGATTCACTTTAAGGGCTCATGCACACGAATGTGTGCTGGCCAGGCCCGTGCAGCTGACTGCAAATTGCAGTCCGCAATGCATGGGCACCGACCGTAGGGCAGCCGCATGCGGATCACGGACCCATTCACTTGAATAAGGTCCGCGATCCGCATACGCCGGTCCAGTTTGGAGGCACGGAGAAAAACCCCACGGAAGCACTCCGTAGTACTTCTGTGGGGTTCTGTGCCTCTGTTCCGCACCGACTTACCGGATTGCGGACCCATTCAAGTGAAGAGTCTGCATTCGTGATGCAGGGTGCACACGGCCGGTGCCCATGTATTGCAGACCCACTGTTTGAGGGCCGCAATATGGGCGCAGCCCGGCAACGGCCGTGTGCATGAACCATAAGGATGGACAGATATTTCTTCAGTCTTTACCAGACATGTATTTTTTTTCTGTTTTCCAACCTGTGTTAAATCTCGGCTTGTGATAACAGTTTTTTAACGGTCAGAAGGAATCATTCTCTCTCACCACATTGCCTAATTTTACGCAGGTCATTAATTCAGGTACAATTGGGTCACATAAGGCCAGCTTTAATTGCAGAATATGACAAGTGCACAGCAAAAAGCAGCATGTTTCTTTTCTGCATTGTGCAGGCAGGGTTCAGCGTGAATGCTTTCTGCACAGACTAGGTCCAGAAATTGATTTTACTCTTAGTCGAATGCTCCCCTTTCCCTGTAATGTCTCCAGTTATAATAGTGGCACTGCTGTATAATGGAACTACCAATATATGCATCATGTACAAACACAGCTAGAATCATTTCCAGAGGAAAGCAATCTGTATTTATTTCTCAGCAACCACTCTGGGTTATGTCGCAGAAAAATGGATTTATAGTATATTTATCATAGGGTTGAATAGGTAAATGGACTGATTCAATTATTTACCATTTAAGTGCTACACGATACTAATATTGCCAGAATCGTGAAATCAATTAATACAGTTATTGACAAAAATAATGCACCAAGAATCTTTATATGTGTGAACATTATGATGATTTATGCAAATGATTACAATATTATAGCAAAGGGATAAGTTTATTGTGAAAAATTGTACAATTGAAAGGAGGCTCTAGTACCCTGTTAGGCCGCATCTAACCTGGATACAAGATGACATACAGTTCGGCATGGAGACATACAGATTCCATATGGTATTGTATTACCGTGGGATCTGAAATTCGGGGAAAAACACAGCTTAAGTGCATAGAGAGTTTACTAAAAAATATATATGTATATATTTATACAGTGCCATGAAAAATTACTCATACCACTTGAACTTTTCCACATTTTTTCCCGTTACACCCACAAAGTTGGGGGTATTTTATTGGGATTTTATGTGATAGACCAACACAAACTAGCAAGTATGTATGAAGTGAAAAGAAAATGTATATGGTTTTCAACATTTTTAATAAATAAAAATCTGGAAAGTGTGCCATGCATTTGGATTAAGTCCCCCTGAGTAAATACTTTGTAGGACCACCTTTTACTGCAATTACAGCTGTAAGTCTGTTCGGGTATGTCTCTACCAGCTTTGCACAGTGCTCCATGAGATGTTCAGAGCTTGGGATATTTTTTTTATAACCCAACCCTGCTTTACACTTCTCTATAACTTTATCCCTGACCTGTCTGGTGTGTTCCTTGGTTTTCATGATGCTGTTTGATCACTAATGTTCACTAACAAACCTTTGAGGTCTTCACAGAACAGCTATAGTTATACTGAGAATAAATTACACACAGGTGGACACTATTTACTAGTTAGGTAACTTTTGAAGGCAATTGCTCACACTGGATTTTATTTAGGCATATCAGCTTATAGGGGCTGAATACAAATGCATGCAGCATTTCAAATTTTTATTTATTAAACATTTTGAAAACCATGTATCATTTTCTTTTCACATCACACATACTTGCTACTTTGTGTTGGTTAACATTTTGATTTGTGGGTATAACGGGGAAAAATGTGGAAAAGTTCAAGGTGTTTGAATACTTTTTCAAAGCACTGTATATATATATATATATATATATATATATACACACACACAAATATATACATAAAGTATATTAACAGTCACTGCAAGTCATGAACCAATGGGCAGGCTCCAAATCAACCAGCACCTATACGGCACTTGGCTGACATTTATGTCATACAAAGAGAGGTGATGGTAGCAAGACATCTTAGGCCTTGTTCACACATCAGTTTTTTGATCAGTTATTGGGAGCCAAAACCAGGTGTGGGTCAAAAACACAGAATAGGTCTAGATCTTTCCATTACACTTTATCCCTGTGTAGCCTCCACTCTTGGTTTTGGCTCCCAATAACTGATGGAAATAACTGATCAAAAAACTGATGTGTGAACAAGGCCTTACCCTAATGGTGTATTCAATGGAGCCGAGCTCTTTGTTCCAAAACTAATGAGGTCATTCATCAAACTGGTGTAAAGTAGAACTGGCTTAGTTGCCAAGATCAGATTTCATCTTTCATTTTCCAAAAGAGCTGTCAAAAATGAAAGGTGGAATCTGATTGGTTGCTGTGGGCTACTAAGCCAGTTCTACTTTACACCAGTTTGATAAATAACCCCATAAGTGTTTTCTAGTCTCCTGGCCCATCCTAGCCCCACCCAAAGGTTAGTATGCAGTTACTTCTTACTGCAGAAATGCAGCCATGTATCAGACATTACTAATCAGCTACATGAAATTAAAGAGGAATCACCAATTAAAACCTTGCCCTACAGGTGTCCTGTGGTAGATTTGCTCACTGGTGTTGCAGCTGGGCCTGTACATCCTGCACACTTGTAGGTTGCCAAAGATGGCATCCCATGAATGCTCAATTGGTGATAAATCTAGTGACCAGGGAGACCAAGGAAGTGTTGCAATCTGTGGGAGGGGTTCCTGGGAAACCCTTGCTATGTGTGGGGGAGAATTATCTTGCTGTAAAATGCCAGTTTGAAGCCCTGCAATGAGAGGTAACACATGTGGCCACAGATGTCCTGCCCATATCTCAGAGCTGTTAGTGTTCCTTGTATCACTTCTAGGGGTGACCGACTGCTATATGCGATGGCTCACCAGATCATCACACTAGCAGTTGGGGAAGTGTATAGCTCCACAGCAAAAGCAGGATGGAAGTTCATCCCTGACAACCTCCATACGTTAACCCGATTGTGGTGGGATTCCAAACAGAACCTGGATTAGTTGTAAAAATAATACATTTCCAGTCTGTAGCAGTCCAGGTTTCTCGTTAATGACAGCACTGCAAATGAAGGTGACGTGGCAGACAGTGGTCAGTGGTGGGACAAGTAATAGGGGCAGTGACATCAAATTTCCTTCTGCTGACCTCCTGAAAATGGTCCAGGCAGAGACAAGGATGTGAAATGGAAGTGTCACCTATGTCTGGATTTTTCTCAGTTTCTCACTACAGTACATCGCATGCAATGTTAAATGGTGCCGTTAGAAAGTACTTGTCCCTCAAAAAACAAGTCCTCGTGTTTCTATGTTAAGGAGGCTGTGGGAAGACAGGAAGGGAAAAAGGAAAATGGAAAATTATGTCTTCAAAGCGTTAATTGCTTTCTCAGTGTAAAATGCCTGAATTAGATGTTTGAGATATTTTCCCACAGTATATATGCATGATATCAGCAGCAGGGGCGTAACAATCGTGGTCGCAGAAGGTGTGACCGTGACCGGGCTCGGCGGGGGGGGGGGGGGGGTGGGTGCGCAGCCCCGCAAGTCCTTTTAGTAGCCAGTCCACATCCCCATACCCACCCATACCCTCTCCTGCACAGCGCAACCATTTGTCAATTCAGTTCATGTTGTCAGTACGAGACCCAGCGCTGGAGGTCACGGGTCTCGCGGGATCGCAGGATGATGGAATCACGCGGCGCTGCAGAGGGTATGACGGGATTGCGCACCTTACCGAACTGAAGGCCGCAGCCCGCAAGTACAGACAGATGAACAGAGTAGGCAAGTATTTTTTTTTTTTTTTTTAATGTATGGACACACCGGCTTCATACTGGGGGGTAGTGCGGCAGTATGGTCTGAATTCAGAAAGGGGGGTCCGCGCCGGCCATATGAGGGCAGGGGGAGCAAATCATTCATTATATACTGAGGGGACAAAATGAAATATATACAGTGAGAGAGGGGCAAAATGAAATCTATACAGAGGAAGTGGGGGCAAAATGAAATATATACAGTGGGAGTGGGAGCAAAATGAAAAATATAGAGGGAGTGGGGGCAAAAAAATATACATTCAGAGGTAGTGGTGGCAAAATGAAATATATAGAAGGAGTGGGGTTAAAATGAAATATATACAGCGAGAGGGGCAAAATGAAATCTATATAGTGAGAGAGAGGGGGCCATTGACAACTTTGGCAATAACCATGAGTTCCATGACCTACACTAATTGTACATTTTGATATATTATAATAGACAGGGAAGTAAAAATCAGACATCCCTTTGGAAGGGGTGTTGAAGAGGATCGTTCACGTTTTTAATGTTTTTCACGTTTAACCTTTTAGTGATGTGGAGTACCCTCCGCTGATGCTGCTAGAATTTTTCTTTTTTTGAAAGATCCCTTGTATGCCCTGCTGTGATCCCCCAAAGTTTTGGCACCCAATATGTTATTACCGAGGAGGAGACGCCAGCATTTCTCTGTAGGTGTCTCCTTCTCCCTGGCCATGACGCTGCCCGCTGCAAGTGGTAACATATTGGGCACCAAAGCTTTAGGGGAGCACAGCAGGGCAGACAAGGGGTCTTTGAGAAAAAAAAAAAGAAAGAAAAATTCTGACAGCATCAGCGGAGGGCACTCAGTTATTTATATATTTAATATTCTACTACAGCACATTCAAACCTATAGTGGGGGTGGGGGGGCCCCGATTCAAAGATCGCCATGGGGCCCAAAGAACTCTAGTTACGCCACTCAGCAGTAATAATTATTCATACTTCAAGTGGTGTATAATGCATCAGGATGATGTAAATGTATGCTATGCATATCTTTAGACACAAGAGTAAGATTTGTTCCATGTTGACCTTTATGTGGCATTATCAAGTGATTGAAATATAACTGTCTGAGAAGCTTATTTGATCCTCAGGATTTTTTTCAAATTTCCGTTAGGTGTGATTTATTTTTATACAAGACGTCCACATTTTTTTCTCTCTCATCTTAAAAGGAATTGGAATAGCAAATTTGTCTGCATATCTCAGATTCACATTATTATTACTAGCCAGAATTAGCCAGAATCCTACTCCACACTGATGAGGGGCAACACCCCGAAACAGCTGTCTGTGGATGGATAACTGGCTTAGGTCTTCCCGTCACATCCTTAAAGCTTGTGAAAGAGCGGGATCTGGACATAGGGGCCACTTAATATGGTGGATTTGGTGATCTCTGTAATGGAGACACCCCTTTGCTCGGTTTTCCTTCCTTTGAGGGATATCTGGCTTTCATTGTGTCGTAGAGCCAATACTGGGGCTCCACATTTATTTTGCATTATACTGTTTCCCAGGGAGCTTTGCACTTTGGATTGCTGTGTTGAGACTCTTAACTTATGCTCCGCTGTGTTTTTGTGGCTGGTCTCCCTGAGATCAGCTATTGTTTTGCTTGATTATTATTACTAGGGATGAGAGAATCGTCTTCGGATGAAACATCCAAAGTCGATTCGCATAAAACTTCGTTTCAATACTGTACGGAGTCTTAGTTCGGGATTTATTTTTTACAATAGAAATCAATTTATGAAGTTATTACGAGAAGTCTCGCTAGACTTCGCAAAGTAATAACTTCGGCTCATCGGAGCCAATACATTTTAATACTGTACGGAGCGCTCGCTCCGTACAGTATTTAAATGAAGTTTTATGTGAATCGACTTCGGATGTTTCATCCGAAGTCGATTCGCTCATCCCTAATTATGACCTGTGGAGTATTGCAGCCTTGCTTTCATTTGAGTAACGGACTAACAATGCTAGATTGTAAGTGGATTATTTCTAATGGATATAGAAGGACATGCTAGATGCAAGTAATGTCACTGTTGTATTCTGTTTGCCATGACTACAGGACCATAACAAGTGAAATAAAAATCATCTCCTTATTGTGTATTGAATAATATCGCTAATTAAAGCCCTTGGCATAGATCTAGTGCACAACAGTTCAGTAGTGTTGGCACAAAGCATCCGAAGTATCACAAACTATAACTGATATTTCTTAACCTGGTAGATGATTTTTAATAAATAAAATATAAGGTTGCATACAGTTGTGTACAATGTGGATTCTCTAAACTGCAATCCATTTAGGGCTGGCTAGACTGGTATCCGGAGTTCATCCATGACTCCGGCCAAGAGGTATGGACTTTGCCCCAGATTGTGGTCCAGATAAGTGATGGATTGGCATTAGTTGCACTGATAGACTAGCAGCATAATCAAGACTCTTGCCAAGGTTCACCAAGAGTAGAGCGGTCAGGATGAGACCGGCCAAAGGTCATGATGGTAGAATAGTCAGGAATGGGGCTGAGGATCAGAGCCAGAAGTAGAAAAACAAGTATTAGATCAAAAGTCTAAGTGGCGAGGAAGAAGCATTATCTGGGAACATGGCCAGGGTCTGGATCACGGTCAGTCAGGAATCAAATCAGGAACAATAGCACCGGGAGCAGCAGCCAGGACAGGGAATGAACCACAGTATGTCAGGAGGGTTCACCTTTACATAGCCTGCCAGGCCTGCACAGTAGCCACCATATTCCTGCCCTGAGACTATTTAGCCCTACCCCAGGACTGCCCCAAAACAAAAAGGAAATTCTCAGAAACCACACACAAACCCTGCCCTCCTTCTGGTCATCCCTAACCCTATTGCCAGGACTATTGGAAACTGGGAGCCTCGCATCATCTTCAGGTGCCAGTTGCTTAGCAACCGATGCCACCTTTCTGACAGGAGCTGGAACAATAGAGGGCAAAGCATTTGGTTGCCTAGCAACTGGACACAGTCATTGTCAGTAGCCACTGTAGTCATCAGGAACATGCATGAATCTTCTGTGAGCTCGGACAGACCAAGGCTGGTATATGGGCTATTATTATCTATCGAGAGTTCACTCTCAACATGTCTCTACTTTACAGGGACACTTTGCATTGCGTATAGTGAAGTTCTTCATGCAGTGAAAGTAGAAATGGGTCATAGTATAGTCGGTGTACACCTCCATGGTAATGCGAAAAAAACTCCAGCTCACCAAAATCCAAGCGATTCTTTATTGAAGTTCATAAAAAATTCCAAAACATAGGGACAGACATACGACACCGTTACGCGTTTCGGGCCTCTTACAGATATGGGCCCTTCATCATGACTGGTGCAACATACAAAAAGAGACATCTTAAAAGCCCAGCTCACACCTGAATTCCTGATTGCCAGGTCACATGGTGCAAACACCTGTGCCGACTAAATCAGGAAAAAGGGAGGAGCAGGGTACTCTAAAGTACACAAAGGTATAGATAAAATATATACCATATAAAATCAAAGGAAAATGACATGCTCTCTCAATACTGTAATATCAGATCATATTTCCTATTTAAGCCTTGCGGGATGCGTGTTTTTAATTTAAACATCCAGTAGGATTCCCGGTTCAATAATTTTCTCCTCATATCCCCTCCTCTGGTTGGCACGAATACCCTTTCAATACCCTGTACTCTAAGTTTGCTGGTGTCGCCGCCATGCACAACCGCAAAATGTGCACTGGCGGCTGAAACATTCCGGGTGCGATAGTGCGGCACATCAGATATGTGCTTTCTTATGCGAACCTTCAGGGGTTGGACGTGCAGCCCACATACTGTAGGTTACAGAGATTGCACATGATGACATAAATCACATTTCTTGTGTTACAATTAATGTAACTATTTATCGTGTGCTCTTGGCCATCTGCACAAGAGACAACCACTTTAGCCACATGCAGGTAATCACAGCAAAGACATATATGATGGCCACATTTATAGCAACCCTTGGTGGCTAGCCAGGTTGGTATAGTTTTTACCCCTCACTAAACAGACTGGGACTGACCATGTTACCTATAGTCGGAGCCCTTCTGGCTGCACACCTGATCCCATCATCAATAATATTAAACCATTCATTTTCGTATTTCAAAACTGGCAAGTGTTTCTGAATAATTTTACAGATTTCTCCATATTCAACACTATATTGTGTGACAAAGGTAACCGGCATTTTTGCTTACTATTCTTTTTCTCCTATATCCAATTTTTTGATCAGCTTGAGTGATTAGAGAATCTCGATCTAACCTTGCCACCTGATCTTTGTGTATCTGCATATGACGTTTCACATAGGACCTGGCTGTCAATCTTTTCATGAGTTCATTACTCTCCTGATCAAATACCGCAGGGTCTGAACAGTTACGTCTGATGCGCAACAGCTCCCCCTGGGAATGTTTCCTACTACATGTTTTGGATGACATGATGTGGCATATAATGTGGTATTACCAGCCAGATCCTTCCTGTGTATTGTAGTTTCAACACATGTTTTAGGGACATTGCCCTGTAATTTCAAATCCAGGAACACAATCCAATCCCTGTTGTAACACAAAGAAAAGGCTATGGAAGAGACACATGAATTAAGGTATCCACCGAACAGCGGTATGGCCGCCACATCGCCCGACCAAACCAAGAGCAGGTCGTCGATATAACGACCATACCACTGCAGGTGACCCCCAAATGGAAGGGTGTCGATGAGGAGAAAGGTCCTCTCCCACCATGCCATAAAAATATTAGCTATGGAGGGGAGAACCTGGCCCCCATCGACACCCCGACAACTGCAAATAATAATTTTCATCAAACATGAAAAATTATGTCGTAGCAAAAAATCAACAGCCAACTCCAGAAATTCTCTGAGAGACTCAGTGTAATTGCTGTAAGTTCGCAAGAACCACCGCAATGACATCAGAGCCAAATCATGTGGTATGTTGGTATACAAGGACACCACGTCAGCCGTAATCCAGACGTAACCCTCCTGCCATTGGAAGGAACGCATGGATCCCAAAACTGACATGGTGTCCTTAATATATCCTGGAATAAGAGGAATCAGGGGCTGGAGAAGTGAGTCAACCCATTCAGACAGGCGTTCAGAAAAACTGCCAATTCCTGCCACAATAGGTCGAAGTGGCGGCGGAAAAACATCCTTATGCACTTTGGGTAACGCATGAAATATAGCAATAATCGGGCTGTCCACATAAATATAATCCATATCCTTTTGCAAAAGACAACCTGAGTTAACTCCCAGTACTAAAAGATCCTGCAGTTTTTTCTGAAACAAAGGGAGAGGGTTGCCGCCCAGGACTTTATACACTGAATTATCATTCAACATGTTTAATATCTGAGATTTGTATATACCTTTGTCCAGGACGACAACCGCTCCCCCCTTGTCAGCTTGCTTGACTATGATATCCTCTCTGCATTTTAAAGCTGTTAACGCACATTGTTCCCCCTTAGTGAGATTTGGGGATATAAAGCCTCCTTCTATACCCGTTTTTCTTTCATGGAGTTTGCATAAATCCATTTCTACCAGCTCCTGAAATCTGTCAAGGGCTGGTGAACGGGATTGTAAGGGGTAAAAATCCCTATTGGAAGGCTTAAATGTGCAGGAGCGTACAGATATGGACTCGGCTGAATCAACCTCAGGGGACAACATGACAGCTTCTAGACGTGATACGAAATCCAAACCTGCTCCTGTTAAGCACAATGATGCCAAAGATACAAAAAACGAAGAGCGGGTAGAAAGCATAAGAGGAGAAATGCAGCGCTATCCGACTCGTCACAAGAAAAAATAGAGGATATCCAAGTGATTAATATGTCGGCCTCCATCCTTACCCAGGGGGAGATCGATGTTTTGAGTAAAGGTTTAATGTTCTGCCCAACACACCATTTTAATCTTTATAAAACCATTTTGGATGTGAATAGGTTGGCCAGAACATTAACCCTGAAAAAGCATTTTTCGAATAGTTTGGATGAGGAGGAGATTAGCCCAGCCGTCTTGATTACTAACACACAGGAGGCCACGCCCGACCCTATGCTGACCCCAGTTCTTAGCTCTTTTTCTGAGCTCCGCAGTACGGCGGAGCTCCAAGATCTAAGAGCAGAATGTGTCACTGGGGAGAAGGTTGGCCGCTCCTGCACATTTAAGCCTTCCAATAGGGATTTTTACCCCTTACAATCCCGTTCACCAGCCCTTGACAGATTTCAGGAGCTGGTAGAAATGGATTTATGCAAACTCCATGAAAGAAAAACGGGTATAGAAGGAGGCTTTATATCCCCAAATCTCACTAAGGGGAACAATGTGCGTTAACAGCTTTAAAATGCAGAGAGGATATCATAGTCAAGCAAGCTGACAAGGGGGAGCGGTTGTCGTCCTGGACAAAGGTATATACAAATCTCAGATATTAAACATGTTGAATGATAATTCAGTGTATAAAGTCCTGGGCGGCAACCCTCTCCCTTTGTTTCAGAAAAACTGCAGGATCTTTTAGTACTGGGAGTTAACTCAGGTTGTCTTTTGCAAAGGATATGGATTATATTTATGTGGACAGCCCGATTATTGCTATATTTCATGCGTTACCCAAAGTGCATAAGGATGTTTTTCCGCCGCCACTTCGACCTATTGTGGCAGGAATTGGCAGTTTTTCTGAACGCCTGTCTGAATGGGTTGACTCACTTCTCCAGCCCCTGATTCCTCTTATTCCAGGATATATTAAGGACACCATGTCAGTTTTGGGATCCATGCGTTCCTTCCAATGGCAGGAGGGTTACGTCTGGATTACGGCTGACGTGGTGTCCTTGTATACCAACATACCACATGATTTGGCTCTGATGTCATTGCGGTGGTTCTTGCGAACTTACAGCAATTACACTGAGTCTCTCAGAGAATTTCTGGAGTTGGCTGTTGATTTTTGCTACGACATAATTTTTTCATGTTTGATGAAAATTATTATTTGCAGTTGTCGGGGTGTCGATGGGGGCCAGGTTCTCCCCTCCATAGCTAATATTTTTATGGCATGGTGGGAGAGGACCTTTCTCCTCATCGACACCCTTCCATTTGGGGGTCACCTGCAGTGGTATGGTCGTTATATCGACGACCTGCTCTTGGTTTGGTCGGGCGATGTGGCGGCCATACCGCTGTTCGGTGGATACCTTAATTCATGTGTCTCTTCCATAGCCTTTTCTTTGTGTTACAACAGGGATTGGATTGTGTTCCTGGATTTGAAATTACAGGGCAATGTCCCTAAAACATGTGTTGAAACTACAATACACAGGAAGGATCTGGCTGGTAATACCACATTATATGCCACATCATGTCATCCAAAACATGTAGTAGGAAACATTCCCAGGGGGAGCTGTTGCGCATCAGACGTAACTGTTCAGACCCTGCGGTATTTGATCAGGAGAGTAATGAACTCATGAAAAGATTGACAGCCAGGTCCTATGTGAAACGTCATATGCAGATACACAAAGATCAGGTGGCAAGGTTAGATCGAGATTCTCTAATCACTCAAGCTGATCAAAAATTGGATATAGGAGAAAAAGAATAGTAAGCAAAAATGCCGGTTACCTTTGTCACACAATATAGTGTTGAATATGGAGAAATCTGTAAAATTATTCAGAAACACTTGCCAGTTTTGAAATACGAAAATGAATGGTTTAATATTATTGATGATGGGATCAGGTGTGCAGCCAGAAGGGCTCCGACTATAGGTAACATGGTCAGTCCCAGTCTGTTTAGTGAGGGGGTAAAAACTATACCAACCTGGCTAGCCACCAAGGGTTGCTATAAATGTGGCCATCATATATGTCTTTGCTGTGATTACCTGCATGTGGCTAAAGTGGTTGTCTCTTGTGCAGATGGCCAAGAGCACACGATAAATAGTTACATTAATTGTAACACAAGAAATGTGATTTATGTCATCATGTGCAATCTCTGTAACCTACAGTATGTGGGCTGCACGTCCAACCCCTGAAGGTTCGCATAAGAAAGCACATATCTGATGTGCCGCACTATCGCACCCGGAATGTTTCAGCCGCCAGTGCACATTTTGCGGTTGTGCATGGCGGCGACACCAGCAAACTTAGAGTACAGGGTATTGAAAGGGTATTCGTGCCAACCAGAGGAGGGGATATGAGGAGAAAATTATTGAACCGGGAATCCTACTGGATGTTTAAATTAAAAACACGCATCCCGTAAGGCTTAAATAGGAAATATGATCTGATATTACAGTATTGAGAGAGCATGTCATTTTCCTTTGATTTTATATGGTATATATTTTATCTATACCTTTGTGTACTTTAGAGTACCCTGCTCCTCCCTTTTTCCTGATTTAGTCGGCACAGGTGTTTGCACCATGTGACCTGGCAATCAGGAATTCAGGTGTGAGCTGGGCTTTTAAGATGTCTCTTTTTGTATGTTGCACCAGTCATGATGAAGGGCCCATATCTGTAAGAGGCCCGAAACGCGTAACGGTGTCGTATGTCTGTCCCTATGTTTTGGAATTTTTTATGAACTTCAATAAAGAATCGCTTGGATTTTGGTGAGCTGGAGTTTTTTTCGCATTACTTCGATGTGTCCACCAGAGGACCTTTCCGTGCTCCCACTCAGCGGTCATCAGGGGTGAGCTGCCTTTGCTTTGCTGCAAATTACCTTTCTACCCACACCTCCATGGTAGCATAGGATTAAATTATGTGACATTAATTTGCTGCTTCTGAAACAAAAGCTTCAACATTATGGTATACTGCTGCTCCTGAAACAAGTGCATTTGCATTATGATATAATAAACTGATCCTTGTCTTCAGAATTTGAGTGTGCACCTCCAGGTTTTATCGAGAATATGTGGTCAGAGGCAGGGGCGTAGCTAGAAATGACTGGGCCCCATAGCAAAAAAAATTGATTTGCCCCCCCCCCTCCCGGATCTCCTACCCCCACATACCTCTTGGACTTCCCACCCCTTCCAGAGCTCCCACCCAAACACCCCTCCAGGACCTCCCACCCCAACATCCCCACACCAGATATAATGGTCCAGGACTCCAGAGTAAGTTTTACCAGTCCCAGAGTTAGCCAGCCCTCACCACACAGCCACTTGAACGTCTGCGCGCCCACATTCCAGCAGCGCTGCCAGGCCCAGCAGCACGCAGCTTTGCTGTACGCTCTGCCTCCTCCACTTCTGGCCAGTACAACTGTCGCCCAGACTGGGAGCGGGACCACTCCCTCTCCTCACTGCAGGTACACCTCTCTGCCTCCAGCCGCCCCCTGTTGCACAGCCTGCAGGCCCTGCAGATAGCGCTTTCTCTTTCCTGGGGGGGCCTGCGACCCCTGTAGCTACGCCACATGAATTGTTTTAAGAAAAAATACTCAGCCGGCGGCCCGGGCCCCCAGTGGCCATTGCTATGGCTGCTATGGCGATCCCTACCCCCATGGTCAGAGGAGACTTCTTTAGATTAGAATACCTGATGAAATCTTAACCAGCTGGTACCTCCACAGTGCTAACTCTGTGACCAAAAGAAGTGTTTATTCCTTGATTTTGAAGAAAAAGCTGAGCCTGAATCTGCATAAGGGAGCATTCACACGGCCGCAAGTGTTTTGGCGTCCACAAATTGCGGATCCGCAAAACACTGACACCGGCCATGTGCGTTCCGAATTTTGCGGACCACACATGGCCGTCACTTTAATAGAAATGCCTTTTCTTGTACGTGTCTGCGGACATGTTCTATTTTTTTGCGGAACGGAAGTGCGGATGCGGAACGGAAATGCGGATGCGGACAGCACACTGTGCGCTGTTCTCTTATTTTGTGGCCCCATTGAAAATAAATGGGTCCGGATCCGTTCCGCAACAATGCGTAACGGATCCGGACCCATTTTGCGGACATGTGAATAGACCCTAAGAGCTTAGTAACAATAAATCCTCCCCTGATTTTGACAAGTTAATAATTCTAAAAACCTTTAGTAACAGTTCTTCCATTATTCATCACGTGTAACATGCTTCCTATTTTCTTTGAGAACCATGTAAACACATCCTGAAAAAAGCCTGCAGAATCTTTACATCCCCCACCACTGTTTTCATGTAGTATACGGTAATCAGAATACATTAGTGTTTTTGGTTTCTGGTCAAATATCAGTTTCATGAACATTTGTGTTAAGACAACAGAAAAGCTCCATTAGGGCATTCTTCATCAATAATCATCTCAGATTCCCCTACCAAAGACGGAAATAGACAGTGCATTGATTTTAAGTGGAAGTTTATGGTTTATTTATTCTATTCATTTCTATAGCCTACGTATTCCATATTGCAGTACAGAGATTGTCGTGACACACATCAGCCCCTGTCCCCACTTGAGATCAATATTCTGAATTAACCTATCAATAAGTCATTGGAGTTTGGGAAAACTGGAGCATCCCGAGGAAACCCAGACAGAACTCTTTAAAGTGAATTTATCCGATATTTTCTAGGTATTGTAAAGCAAATGTTCATTATCCTAGTACATTTGCTAAAATGCAAAAATAAACAGACAGATATTTTTCATTTCCTCTGCTGCCTCACCATTATGCTATCCATGAAGAATATAGGACCAGACTTCTGACCCTGGTGCCAGCATTTGAAGAAGTGCAGAGTCAGAGCTCATAAGCTTAAGACCTGCTATTTATGCAAAAAATTGCCCCTAAAATCACCTCTCTGCTGCCTAAAAGCAATTCCCAGGTCAGGGGAGGGTCCAAACCGGTGCATGAACAGCGTCATTCTCCATATGGGCAAGAAATTCAAGAACAAGACATAGTAAGATCTGCCCGCCATGGATGCTGAGATGCCAGACATTGCGTCTCTCTCACAGACTAACGGGATGAGGATGTTTCACAATCTACACCCATCCTAAACATCTCCTAACCTGGAGACCTCCCAAACCTCAAGTAGCCTTGGACTATAAACGGTTGTCTATAGAAGTAGCTTTGCGTTTGTCTCAAGACCTCCAGGATACCATAGCGGCCTCTATCTCATCTGCCATGCAACAGATACCTGTGTACCTACAACTACATGGCATCAGACTAAACCCTGCAGAAGCCTACGTGCAATACCTGGAGGATATGGCACAGTCCATCTTGACTGCTACAACAGGCTATAAAGGACAACGAACGCCTGTGGGACTCTGTGGAAAATTTAGAAAATAAATTACAAATTGTTTGCCTCCTAAGTCTATCCCTTCAGGGGGACCTTCTAATGTTGTGTGAGCAGGATCTTCCACAGGTTTTGGACCTTTACCATTCCTGCAAAGTGTAGTGGGCACATAGAGTAGGCCCCAACTTATGTTCAGCTGACCAGGCAAACCATTGTTAAGTATCTGGACTTTACGGATAAAATAATTATACTGTGCACTTTCAAAAGCTGCAAGGTTGCCATGCTGTTTAACAGAGAGAAAATCCTTATTTTATGAGACTTCTCAGCAGAAGTGACTCGTAAGTGAAAAGCCTTTTCACCACTCTGCCTGATGTTATACCTGAGAAACACTCACTTTGCATTACTTTACCCAGCTACCTGTCTGATGGCTCCACAGCTACTTAAAGCACATCACTGGAGGCACCCGAGGCTTTGCGCTTGAAGGGATCTGGACTCCACATCGCAATCAGATTCCCACTTCAATTATGTAGTCCTTGAGACTGGGGAAACCCCCTCCTAGTGATACAACAGTAAAAAAAATAAAAATACCTGCCCATGGAATAGAGACTCCTGAAATTAAATTATTAATCCGATTGATTGGTGCAATTCCTGATACACGTTTCAGTTCTCACTTTGAGCTTTGGACATTGACCTATCATAGACAATATCCCGCTCGGGCACTTACCATGCAATGGACTATTCTTGTTATTGGACTTTTGCTAGGTTCATTAGCTTAAGGAGTTGGGTCTGACTTGGGCAATACGCTGTCTATATAGATGGGTCTTTTTTCCAGCACATGCTGGAAAAAAGGGGCTTATTTGGGCTAATGTGGTTGTTGCCCTCTACTCTGTTTTGATGTGTATCCCTAATTACTTAAGTAATTATTTTCTGTGCATCTGTTCTGCAGCTATGGGAACTTAGCAGTATTACTGCCCTGATTACGATTGTGAACGAGGATAATCTCTTGGAACATCAAGGGGTTGTTCTCTTGTTCTCCCCACTTAAGCAAAATATTATTCTCAAGCACTTGAAAAGATGAAACCTCACATTGTTTTATTGCAGGAAACACACCTTTCTGTTTCAGATTTTCATTGTATGAAGAAGATGTGGGTTGGGAAGTTATTGGGCTCTCTTGCGGTGACCACTGGCAACATTTTCATATATTGTCGGCTGCAGTGTATCTCAGCATATATACACTACATGACTCTTATGTAGACAACAAGGTATTTTTCAGGGATCTCACCATTATGATAAGGGAACTTAACACAGTACTAAATGTATCAAAGGATCGAAAGAGAGATTATGAAGATGTTATCAGCCAGGTATTCAGGATATGGATTTTATAGACCTGTGTAGACTGGCCAATCCAGAGGGCAGATCGTTTACCCTTTAGTCTCAATCCCACAGCTCTTGGTCTATGGTACTTTGGTTCTTTGTGGGGTAAAACTGTATAGTAAAAATTAAATGACATCCTTATTCTGTGTGTCAGTATGATTACGGCAATGCCATATTTGTAGTTATTATTTTGTTTTACTACTTTAAAAAAAATTTTTAACTTTATTTGCATTGCCATTTTTTTAAAGCCATACCTTTTTTTTTGGGATGTGTATGACTTTTTGATCACTTTTTTAAAAAAATTTTTGGGGATTACATGACCAAAAATGTTGAGTTGTGGATTTTTTTTTTCTGTTGCGCTCAGGAAAAATATTTTTATATTTTAATAGTTCAGTCTTTTGGTTTGCAGTGATACCTATTGTTTATTTTTTTATTATTATTTTTATATGTAAAATTGGGAAAGGAGACGATTATAGTTTTCAATATTTTTAGTTTTTTTTTCTACTTTTTACACACTCGTTTTTCATCTCCTTAGGGGACTTAAACATGTCTTCTACACTTTTACCCAGTATTTTCCCATGTAATACGGTTAGTACTGTGAAATGAATTTTCCCTTCTCATGTGTATTAACCTTACATTTACAGTATTAAACCTCCTTTGTTATATCTCTGCCTCAGCTTATCCAGGTCTGTTTGTAACATAATGCTCTCCTGCTTCAGACAAAGGTGAATGATGCCAGAATTTTTCTCCTATAAACAGATAATCAAAAGTTAATCAATGAGCTTTATTTACCCCAAAATGGAGCCATTGAAAGTTGTAATCACCATGCTATGTTAATAGAAAAAAAAGGTTAGGGCTTTCGGAATATGTTGATAAAAGACCTGTCCCCAGTTCATTCTGCGGGCAGCATGTTATAGCACAGTAACAGCTGAGCAGATTGATATGTTGAGATGTTATCAGTGATTGATAGCATTCTCTGTGTAAGTGTGTATACATGGATAACTGTCAGTCACTGATAGTTGTACACAGGGGATGTGTTATTAGTGATTGATAGCATTCTCTGTGTAAGTGTGTATACATGGATAGCTGTCAGTCACTGATAGTTGTACACAGGGGAGGTGTTATCAGTGATTGATAGCATTCTCTGTGTAAGTCTGTATACATAGATATCTGTCAGTCACTGATAGTTGTACACAGAGGAGGTGTTATCAGTGATTGATAGCATTCTCTGTGTATGTGTGTATACATAGATATCTCTCACTCACTGATAGTTGTACACAGGAGGTGTTATCAGTGATTGATAGCATTCTCTGTGTAAGTGTGTATACAGAGATAGCTGTCAGTCACTGATAGCTGTATACGGGGGAGGTGTTATCAGTGATTGATAGCATTCTCTGTGTAAGTGTATATACATAGATAGCTGTCAGTCACTGATAGCTGTATACGGGGGAGGTGTTATCAGTGATTGATAGCATTCTCTGTGTAAGTGTATATACATAGATAGCTGTCAGTCACTAATAGTTGTATGCAGGAGGTGTTATCAGTGATTGATAGCATCCTCTTTGTAAGTGTGTATATAGAGATAGCTGTCAGTCACTCATAGTTGTACACAGGGGAGGTGTTATCAGTGATTGATAGCATTCTCTGTGTAAGTCTGTATACATAGATATCTGTCAGTCACTGATAGTTGTACACAGAGGAGGTGTTATCAGTGATTGATAGCATTCTCTGTGTATGTGTGTATACATAGATATCTCTCACTCACTGATAGTTGTACACAGGAGGTGTTATCAGTGATTGATAGTATTCTCTGTATAAGTGTGTGAACAGGGATAGTTGTCAGTCACTGATAGTTGTACACAGGGGAATATTATCAGTGATAGATAGCATTCTCTGTGTAAGTGTGTATGCAGAGATAGCTGTCAGTCACTGATAGTTGTACACAGGGGAGGTGTTATCAGTGATTGATAGCATTCTCTGTGTAAGTGTATATATATATAGATAGCTGTTAGTCATTGATAGTTGTACATGGGGAGGTGTTATCAGTGATTGATAGTATTCTCTGTGTAAGTGTGTATGCAGAGATAGCTGTCAGTCACTGATAGTTGTACACAGGGGAGGTGTTATCAGTGATTGATAGTATTCTCTGTATAAGTGTGTGAACAGGGATAGTTGTCAGTCACTGATAGTTGTACACAGGGGAATATTATCAGTGATAGATAGCATTCTCTGTGTAAGTGTGTATGCAGAGATAGCTGTCAGTCACTGATAGTTGTACACAGGGGAGGTGTTATCAGTGGTTGATAGTATTCTCTGTGTAAGTGTGTATACAGAGATATCTGTCAGACACTGATATCTGTATACAGGGGAGGTGTTATCAGTGATTGATAGCATTCTCTGTGTAAGTGTATATACAGAGATAGCTGTCAGTTACTGATAGTTGTACACAGGGTAGGTGTTATCAGTGATTAATAGCATTCTCTGTGTAAGTGTGTATACATGGATAGCTGTCAGTCACTGATAGTTGTACACAGGGGAATATTATCAGTAATTGATACCATTCTCTGTGTAGGTGTATATACAGAGATAGCTGTCAGTTACTGATCGTTGTACACAGGAGGTGTTATCAGTGATTGATAGCATTCTCTGTGTAAGTGTGTATGCAGAGATAGCTGTCAGTCACTGATAGATGTACACAGAGAAGGTGTTATCAGTGATTAATAGTATTCTCTGTGTAAGTATGTATGCAGAGATAGCTGTCAGTCACTGATAGTTGTACACAGGGGAGGTGTTATCAGTGATTGATACCATTCTCTGTGTAGGTGTATATACAGAGATAGCTGTCAGTTACTGATAGTTGTACACAGGAGGTGTTATCAGTGATTGATAGCATTCTCTGTGTAAGTGTGTATACATAGATAGCTGTCAGTCACTGATAGTTGTACACAGGAGAGGTGTTATCAGTGATTGATAGTATTCTCTGTATACGTGTGTATACAGGGATAGCTGTCAGTCACTGAGAGTTTTACACCAGGAAGGTGTTATCAGTATTTGATAGCATTCTCTGTGTAAGTGTGTATACATAGATAGCTGTCAGTGACTGATAGTTGTACACAGGGGAGGTGTTATCAGTGATTGATAGCATTCTCTGTGTAAGTGTGTATGCAGAGATAGCTGTCAGTCACTCATAGTTGTACACAGGGAAAGTCTTATCAGTGATTAATAGTATTCTCTGTGTAAGTGTGTATACATAGATAGCTGTCAGTCACTGATAGTTGTACACAGGGGAATATTATCAGTGATTGATACCATTCTCTGTGTAGGTGTATATACAGAGATAGCTGTCAGTCACTGATAGTTGTACACAGGAGGTGTTATCAGTGATTGATAGCATTCTCTGTGTAAGTGTGTATACAGAGATAGCTGCCAGTCACTGATAGTTGTACACAGGAGGTGTTATCAGTGATTGATAGCATTCTCTGTGTAAGTGTGTATGCAGAGATAGCTGTCAGTCACTCATAGTTGTACACAGGGGAAGTGTTATCAGGGAAGAAAAGGACTGTTTTCATTAAAGAGACAGTGGTGTATTGTGATTTTTTTTTTCAGGCAATGCACTGTTCATAAAATATGCAGATTAAATCATACCAGCTAGACACCCACCTGTATACAGCACTAGTTCTGTCTTCTTGCTCCTCATCAGTACAAACACAAATGTGTCTTTTCAATGAAACAGTGCCCTCCCTCAGCTGCATCTAAGGTATCTCATCCAGCTGCTGTGTACTGATGAGGGGCAAGAACCCACAAAACAGTGCTGTTTACAGATAGTGTGTCTGGTTTGGCTGGTATGAGTTAGTCTGGTGGAAAGAAACTGACACCTACCCTATTTATACTACGCTCAGAATAAATAGAAATAAAAAATATGACCTCCTTTTTTCTGTACACAGCTGACATGCTCTAGAAGCACCCTTTGGATTTTCTGTCTTTTCCGACAGACCAGAAGCAGATGGACTCCTTATCTCTGGTCTGTGACCTCCTAAACACTTATTATAGTTCAGCTCTTATCTTACTGATAAGAATGTGGCTTAGGCTACTTTGACACTCGCGTTGTGTTTGGATCTGTCATGGACAGATCTGTTCAGATAATACAACCATCTGCATCCATTCAGAATGGATCCGTTTGTATTATCTGTAAAATAGGCAAGACGGATCCATCTTACACACCATTAAAAGTCAATGGAGGACAGATCCGTTTTCTATTGTGCCAGATTGTGTCAGTGAAAACAGATCTGTCCCCATTGACTTACATTGTGTGCCAGGACGGATTCGTTTGGCTCAGTGTCAATCATACGGACACCAAACGCTGCAAGCTGCGTTTTGGTGTCTGTCTCCAAAGCGGAATGGAGACTGAATTGATGCATTCTGAGCAGATCCTTTTCCATTCAGAATGCATTAGAATGCAAACTGATCAGTTTTGGACTGTTTGTGAGAGCCCTGAATGGATCTCACAAATGGAAAGCCAAAACGCGAGTGTGAAAGTAGACTTAAATAAATGTTTATGACCTCTTATTAGTTTAGCAATAAAGTTTATTAGATGACCAGCACAAAATGAAAGTGAAAGTATATCACAGAGCTAAAAAAAACTGTTAACCCTGTGAAAAAATGAATTTTAGCCAAAAATGACTAACATGCAGTCATAAAAATAGACAACTTATCTTAAATCCACAGGGTAGAAAATAAGTGTCTGATCGGCGAGGTCTAAACACGTATGCCCCCCCACTCTATTCAACTGAATGGTACTGCATAGACAGACGAATACAAGCACTCATCTATGTCCACCTATAGAGTTGAATGGAGCTACGGAGATGCAAGCATGCCTTTCACTCAATTGAAATGCGGAACCTGGGCCCTTGTTTTTGTCATCAGCATGGGACCCAGCAGCTGGACCCTTCATGTTCAGTTACATATCATCTAACCCAGGCATCCTCAAACTGCGGCCCACCAGCTGTTGCAAAACTACAACTCCCAGCATGCCCGAACAGCCTACAGGTATCAGCCTACAGCAGGGCATTGTGGGAGTTGTAGTTTTACAACAGCTGGAGGGCCGCAGTTTGAGGATGCCTGACCTAACCTGTGGATAGGTTATATGTTGATATCATGAGACAGCCCCTTTAATATCCCAAATGTACCTTCACCCCGTCAATAATATAGAAGTTTCTTTATTCTTTTCTAAAATTTCCAGGAAACTGGAAAGTGATATCTTTGCTTAGAACAGACATCCTCAAACTGCGGCCCTCCAGATGTTGTAAAACTACAATTTCCACTATGCCCTGCTGTAGCCTGATAGCTGTAGGTTGCCTGGACATGCTGGGAGTTGTAGTTTTACAACATCTGGAGGGCCGCAGTTTGAGGATGTCTGGCTTAGAAGCTACCGTACATTCAATCAATAACAGTAATGAAATAAGGTTGTAGAATACGTTTTTTTAAGCCCATGCTGGGAATACTCAAATAATAGCATTATTAGTGTATAGAAAATGAGAAATATGTCTCATAAGGTCTCTTGAAGTAATATTGCATGAGTACAAATCTTTAAAATCTGTCATGTGAGTGAATGTGTAAACCACGCGGTATTACCCCTGAGGGGCTGGATTTTGTTTTTGTATGATGAAAAAAAGGCGCCTGTAAATTGTGTTGTTCACTAGGGTGGTGTCTGATCTGTCTGGGACCTTACTAACAGACTTCTACTATTTTGTGATATGCTTTTATTGATGAAAATAGCTAATGTAGTCATGACTCAATAAAGTCTGCCATGACTTAACCGCAATAAAATATATCACTTGAAACCATTTAATGTTCATTACATTTGTAGTTTGCACGTTTAGAATTTTCCATTCTTTCCATGAAACTATCCTGTGGCAGAAACAATCTGGATTCCACTGATAAAAAAAGGCATTTTCCTCTTTAAACAAACTGGTTCGATGAAGCTCTGTTTTTGTGTTGTAAGCCTTCTTATATACCCCAACAAAAATAATTGCTTGTTTAATGGAAATTTGTCACCCTTTGTTCTGTCCTAGAAATGGCCGTGATGCCTGCAGGGAGCTTATTGGGTTCTTTTTCACACATGACAAGTCAGTTACAATCTACGAATATCGTCAGTTTGGCAAGAACAGGTAAGGTGAAAAGAAAAAAAAAACTGAATAATTCTAGTATGGAGGTCATATATGATAATTATAACCTTGCACCAAAATGCGATAGTTATTTGTAGGGCTCCAGGGCAAAGACCGCAATTTCAATCATCACTTGAAATGAAACACATTTCAAAGTTACAGTTATAGAGAAGGCTGTGCTGTAAAGGGGTTGTCCGGCCTACAAGTCAACAATGCCATTGCTTCTGAGATTTGCATAAACTCTGCCTGCCCTGACTTGAGCCTGCCACTGACCATGAGTTTTGCCTGCTTCCTCGGTGCTTTGCTCTAGTGCCTCTGACCCCCATGGGTCAGTAGCCAAGTACTCAGATACCAAATACTGTTTCATGATTTTTAAGTATGTTAAAAAATAAATGTATTGTAATGGTTTTTGGTGAGTTGTTTTTTTAGTAATATTATTGTCACATTCTGAAGGACCGGGCAGTCCTCCGGAACGTCTTGCAAACAAGACAAGATTACAGAAGAAAGGCCAACAGAATACTTTATTACACATGTAATAAATGAACATGACAGTAAAAGGAAAAGCAGGTTAGGCAATAGTGGTAGCACTACCACTGAACCAAGTCCACTGGTAGACCAGAGGCAAACCCCAGAGGGCGAAGAGCCAATGAGACCAGTTCTTCACAGAGCCTCTGGTGGTCGGGATGAACTTAGCCAAGGGCTCACTGGTCGCACCTCCAGGATGGTCCCAGTACACTTGGCCGCTACCTGCAAGGAACCACGCTGGTGCAAGCACTAGCTGAACGGACGACAGAAGGACTGGAACCCAAACAAACACAGAACTTGGATCAGAAGACAAATGGGAACCAGCACACAAGCAGATGCCTGGACCCCATGCGTAACGGAAGCATGGCGTCTCAGGGAGAGCTGCTCACAGACTAGATATCTTCCCTTCTAGAGAACCCAGGAGCCCTCTCACAAAGGCAAGACATACACAGGACTAGAAGCAGTAAGGAACTGCCAGGCTAACATGGAACAGACAGGATCAGAATCAGTTAGGCACTGCCAGGCTAGAACAGACAGGATCAGAAGCAGTTACACTGCAAAACATGAAACAGACAGGATGCAACATCAACAACACCAATGCTTTACCCCGCGACACAACAAAGAAGGACAGATGGCAAAACCCCCTGGGTCAGCAGCAAGGGGCTACACCCAGCAAGGAAAAAGACAGACTGACCCACTGAGTGAGCAGCAAGGGGCTACACCCAGCAAGACACAAGACAGACTGATCCCCTGGGTCAGCAGCAAAGGGCTACACCCAGCAAGGCACAAGACAGACTGACCCCAAGCCCCACAGCTCACAAATAGAATTAGGGTACTTTCACCCTAGCGTTTTGGATTACGTTTGTGAGATCCGTTTCAGGGCTTTCACAAACGGTCCAAAACGGATCAGTTAAGCCCCAATGCATTCTGAATGGATAAGAATCTGTTCAGAATGCATCAGTTCGGCTCCGTTCCGCTTCTATTCTGTTTTGGAGGCGGACACCAAAACGCAGCATGCAGCATTTTGGTGTCCGTCTGAAGAGGCGGAGCCTAACGGATCCATTTTTAATTACAATGTAAGTCAATGGGGACGGATCCGTTTTCAGTGACACAATATGGTGCATTTGAAAACAGATCCGTTCCCCATTGACTTTCAATGTCATTCAAAACGGATCCGTTTTGGACTTTGTCATTTTTCTTTTAACTAATGCAAACGGATCCGTTCTGAACTGATACAAACGTTTGCATTATAGGTGCGGATCCGTCTGTGCAAATAAACAGACGGATCCGCACCAACACAAGTGTGAAAGTACCCTTAGCTGCATAATGAGGCACCTGATAAACCACCCCCAGGAACAGATCAGGGAATGTTAACCCCACCAAAACCAGGAGTATCCAGAAGCATAAAACATACAAACACAAGTGTCAGTTCACACCAGTCACAGAGTGCTGCAGCCAGCACGCCCCAAACGACAACCAGCATACACAGGATAACAGTAGCCAGTACGAGGTTATAGGCATCCAGCCTACACAACAACAAGTGACAGTACCGCACTGTGATACAAACACAAATACGTCCAAATTCAGGCCCTGTTCATACACAAGGCCGCAGCCAGCATGCATCACAGAACCAGCATTTATGAGAACACCCACAGCCAGTACACAAAGTGCATGCAGTCAGCCTGCATGGCACCGGTGACAAGAGCCACAGAGATACAGACGTGGGGAGACACAAACACAGGCAACGCCGCAGCCAGCACTCAGCCCCCAAGCAACCAGCATACACACGAGTCAGCCTGCAGCCAGTACTCGAGAGATCACGCAGCCAGCCTACACGGCCACAACTGTCACAGTGAACTTCACCGTGACAATTATCTTTGCTGAAAAACTTAACTTTTACCAGAAGAAAAAGCTGGAAAATAAAAGTGAAATTTTTACACCTTTATCTTTACTAGGAATAGATCTTTGCTGGGAATTGAACTCCATACCTTCTATGTAGCGGGTAATAGACTTACCACTAGTCTATAGGACTGTTCTGTTGTAAATGCATGATTTTCTGTGCTTAAAAAGCTACAGTGTGACTTTATTTAATATTGTGCTTGTGAAGAAAACAGTAATACCATTAATCCTTTGTGGGGAGTCGCTCTGGTAGATAGCAGTGCGGGTGCAGTACAGAGGCAAAACAAGAAGTCCAGAAAGTGCAATAAACAGTGTTTTATTCACACTTGCACAAAATAAACGATAAACAGTCTCTTGGTGTTAATTCACACTCAGCAAACACAAAAAAGCAAAACCAAAGAGTCCAAAACCAGGTTCAATCACCTGTGAGATGGTTAGGTGCGCGTTCGCACCTGGCGGTCGGCCCAGCCGCAGGGTAATCCACCTTCAGGCTTCCAGGACGACTGCACGACTCCTTGCTGAGCTCGTCCTTCCAGCCCAGAGAGCAACACAACACTAGCAGCAGCTCCAGGACAATCACAGCCACACCTGCTGATGTGGCTGCCTTTAAAAAGCCCGGCAAAGTCCGGCCTGGACCGTGGGGAGTAGGCACCCACCCAACTCTTTGCCTACTCCCAGTAAGAGCCGGCCCGGATTGGCTTTGCAGCCAAACTAACTATCAATGTCAAGCAGCACTAGCTGCTGCTGACACATAAAACCCGGCTCTGACCTCACCGAGGCCAGGAACCTCGGTGACACGTATCTTCCGTCCATGACGGCACCTTGCGCCCTCTTACATACCTCCCCCCTTTGTTCAACCCCGACAGGGTGAACACACGCCAAACACTGTACTCGAGACAGTGCATCCGCATTTCCTTGCAAGCGGCCTGCCCTGTGTTCCACTGTGAACTTGAAGTTCTGCACAGACAAGAACCATCTGGTGACCCGAGCATTCCTGTCTTTCGCCTGGCACATCCACTTTAGAGGGGAATGGTCGGTCACCAGACGGAACTTTCTCCCTAGCAGATAATAGCGGAGAGACTCTAGTGCCCACTTGATGGCCAGGCACTCTCTCTCCACTATACTGTACCTGGTTTCGGCTGGGGTGAGTTTGCGACTCAGGAAAACCACGGGATGCTCCTCCCCATTGATTTCCTGAGAGAGTACAGCCCCGAGGCCCACTTCAGAGGCATCGGTCTGTACCACAAACTCTCTCCTGAAGTCGGGCGTCACCAAAACCGGGGACCCACACAGGGCCGACTTCAGAGCAGAGAAAGCCTTATCCGCCTGCTCATTCCACTGGATCGACACTGACCTGCGTCCCTTTAAAAGGCTTGTCAATGGAGCAGCAATTGTAGCGAAGTTGGGAATAAACCTCATGTAGTATCCCACCATGCCCAGGAATGATTTTACTTGCCGCGTAGTGACAGGTCGGGGCCAATTCTTAATTGCCTCAATTTTGTTTACCTGCGGTTTGACCACCCCCGCCCAATGACATACCCTAGGTATTTGGTCTCTTCTAACCCTACCACACACTTTTTGGGTTAGCAGTTAAGCCAGCTTTCCTAAGGGAGTCCACTACGGCCTGTACCTTCGGTAGGTGACTCTCCCAGTCGGTGCTATGGACAATGATATCATCCAGATACGCTGAGGCGTACCGTCGATATGGACGAAGCACAATATCCATAAGCCTTTGAAACGTGGCGGGGCGCCATGTAGACCAAAGGGTAATACCTTGTACTGATACAACCCCTCCGGTGTGATAAAAGCAGTTTTTCCTGGGCAGCCTCCGTTAAGGGTACCTGCCAGTACCCTTTGGTGAGGTCCAAGACAGAAAAATACCTGGCTTGGCCCAATTTTTCAATGAGCTCATCCACCTCGGCATGGGATATGCGTCAAACTTGGACACCTCATTCAGCTTGCGGAAATCGTTACAGAACCTCAATGTCCCGTCCGGCTTGGGTATTAAGACTATCGGACTGGCCCAATCACTTTTTGACTCCTCGATGACACCTAACTGGAGCATCAGCTGCACTTCCTTCACAATGGCTTGTCGCCGATCCTCGGGTACCCGATACGGCTTTAACCGGACTTTGGCCTGAGGCTCAGTGATAATGTCATGCTGGATTAGAGATGTGCGCCCAGGGAGGTCCGAGAACACATCCGTGTTCCGACTAATGAACTCCTTAACTTCCTGGACCTGTTTGGAGGATAGGCTATCTGAAATTTTTACGGTGGCTGCTGCTTCCCGGACTTCGAGGTGAGGGGCTGGATCCTTCTCACCTAGAAGCCCTGGCCAGGGGCTGTCATCGCTGGACGAGTTCCTATCCTTCCATGGCTTCAGCAAATTCACATGATACACCTGCTCCGGCTTCCGCCGCCCTGGCTGGTGCACCTTGTATTTTACTTCCCCCACTTTCTCGAGCACTTCATAGGGCCCCTGCCACCTAGCTAGAAATTTGCTGTCAAGGGTGGGTACCAGAACTAAAACTCGGTCTCCGGGATTAAAGTCTCGTACCCGAGCCTGACGATTATAGACTCTACTTTGGGCCTGTTGTGCTGCCTCCATATGCTCCCGGACCAGCGGTAACACCCTCTCCATACGTTCCTGCATCTGGGTAACATATTCAATTACGCTTTTGTGGGGACGGGCTGTTGTTCCCACGCTTCCTTAGCGATGTCCAACAGGCCCCGTGGGCGTCTGCCATAAAGCAGTTCGAAGGGCGAGAACCCAGTAGAGGCCTGGGGCACTTCTCGCACTGCAAACATGAGATAGGGCAGAAGCAGATCCCAGTCCTTCCCATCTCGGGACACCACCCTTTTTAGCATATTTTTTAAAGTTTGGTTAAATCTTTCCACAAGGCCGTCCGTTTGCAGATGGTAAACGGACGTCCGCAATTGCTTTATATGCAACAGTTTACACAATTCCCTCATAATCTTAGACATAAAAGGGGTCCCTTGGTCCGTCAGAACCTCCTTAGGTAGGCCCACCCGGGTAAACATCTCCATTAACTCCTTTGCAATGAGCCTAGCCGATGTGTGTCGAAGAGCACCGCCTCTGGATATCGAGTAGCATAGTCCAGAATCACCAGGATATGTTGGTGACCCCTAGCAGACTTCGGTACGGGTCCGACCAGATCCATGGCAATACGCTCAAATGGGACCTCAATTATTGGGAGAGGGACCAGGGGACTTCTGTAATGCGGCTGGGGGCTATTTACCTGACAGGTCGGACAGGACTTACAGAACTCCTCTACTTCCTTAAACAAACCGGGCCAGTAAAATCGCTGTAGTACGCGGTCCTGCGTTTTCTGCCACCCCATGTGTCCCCCAAGAACATGTTGGTGGGCAAGCTCCATAACAAGCTTGCGATATGCGGTGGGCACCACCAACTGTTCAACTGGCTCACCTCGGATTTGGTTCACCCGATACAACATATCCTGAAGAATAATAAATCGTGGAAACATTAATTCAGCCCCAGGTTTCTGGGGTTTACCGTCAATCATTACAACACTTTCCCAGGCCCTGGTTAGGGTTTGGTCCCGGTGTTGTGCGGTCCCAAAATTTTCCCCGGAGACATTGAGGTCTGCCAACTCAGGTTCCGGTGGCAAGTCCTCCGTGTCTCCCACCATTACACTCAGTGGGGTTGTCTCCCCCTCTACCGCTGGAGCAGTGGTCACCCCTACCGCTGGCCCTTCAGATTCGGGCTCCCAGGGTTCTGGCCTTCCAGTGGTATCAGGCCACTCTACTAGGGTTACCCCTGTCTCGGGCCCATCAGACACTTTTATAGCCGGCCACAGCGCCGGGAAACCTGGGAAGTCCCTCCCAAGTATCAGTTCATGTGGGAGTTTGGTAGCGACAGCCACCTCGTGGGTCCACTTACCAGCCGCTGTGGACAAAGTCACTAATGCAGTGGGGTAGTCTTTTAAGTCTCCGTGAATGCATAGGACCCCGACTTTACGGCCGGTATACTCCGCAGGCCGTACTAGGGCAGCTCTTACCAGGGAGACTAAACTCCCGGAGTCCAGCAGGGCCATCGCCAGAGAATCTCCCACCTCTACCTGACACAGGTGGTTATTGTCCTGCCCCTCACGGGTGCCAGTTGCACACAGCTTCCGGGCATACAGGGAGTGGCGATACCCGTAGTTCACATCCATCGGCTCACCCTGATGCCGACAGTCGGCCCTGATGTGGCCTGGCTCCTGACACCTCCAGCATACCACGGGAGGCGGATCCGCAGGGGATACATTCCGTGCAGGTCTCTCTGTCGCCGGTCGTCGGAACTGGGGTGGAGGCCTCCGGGGTTTGACTGGCCCCTTCCCAGCAAGACCCCCCTGCAGGTTTCTGGTGGCCTCGTAACGCTCCACCAGGTCGACCATCTCCAGGGCACTTACCGGAGACGCCTGGCCGACCCAGTGCTGGAGGGGATAAGGCAGGGCCCTCCAAAAGATGTCCGCCAACAGTCGATCCAGCATGGCAGTGGGACTTAGTAGATCAGGCTGCAGCCACTTTTGCAGCCTGTGCAGCAGATCGTAGTACTGCGGCCTAGCAGGTTCAGTCGTTTTAAAGTCCCACTGGTGGACTCTTTGAGGGCGGACCAGCACGTTCACCCCCAGTCTGGCTAGGATCTCTCCTTTCACGGTGTCATAATCGGCCGCTTGGTCTTCCGACAAGTCGAAAAACACCTGCTGGGGTCCGGAAGCCAGGAACGGAGCGACCACCTCAGCCCACTGGTCACGGGGCAGCTTCTCCCTCACGGCCACTTTTTCGAAGACTGCCAGGTAGGTCTCGGCATCATCCTCGGGGGTCATCTTGGGAATTGCTGCACGGACCGCTTTCCGGGCATCATGGGCACGGTGAGAGGCTCCAGTCGCTTGCAAAGCCATTACATGTTGCAACAGCAGCTGGTTTGTCTCCTGCTGCTGCTTGTTGGCCTCCCGCTGCTGTAAATTGGCCTCCACGAGAGCCTTTACAACTGCCTCCATCTTATCAGAGTTCACGTGTTGAAACTTTGCCGGCTTGACATATGACATTCACTTTGGGAAAAAACTTCGGCGTTTACGCCAGCCTCACTGCGCATGCCCGCATCCGACACCAAATGTGGGGAGTCGCTCTGGTAGATAGCAGTGCGGGTGCAGTACAGAGGCAAAACAAGAAGTCCAGAAAGTGCAATAAACAGTGTTTTATTCACACTTGCACAAAATAAACGATAAACAGTCTCTTGGTGTTAATTCACACTCAGCAAACACAAAAAGCAAAACCAAAGAGTCCAAAACCAGGTTCAATCACCTGTGAGATGGTTAGGTGCGCGTTCGCACCTGGCGGTCGGCCCAGCCGCAGGGTAATCCACCTTCAGGCTTCCAGGACGACTGCACGACTCCTTGCTGAGCTCATCCTTCCAGCCCAGAGAGCAACACAACACTAGCAGCAGCTCCAGGACAATCACAGCCACACCTGCTGATGTGGCTGCCTTTAAAAAGCCCGGCAAAGTCCGGCCTGGACCGTGGGGAGTAGGCACCCACCCAACTCTTTGCCTACTCCCAGTAAGAGCCGGCCCGGATTGGCTTTGCAGCCAAACTAACTATCAATGTCAAGCAGCACTAGCTGCTGCTGACACATAAAACCCGGCTCTCACCTCACCGAGGCCAGGAACCTCGGTGACACGTATCTTCCGTCCATGACGGCACCTTGCGCCCTCTTACACCTTACAGTAGATTTTTTCTAGAGAGATTTGAGGAACAGCTGCTGCCTGCTATATAGAAGATCTGGGGTTCTAATCCCAGCCAAGATCTGTGAAATAGTTTATTTAGTAAAATTTATGGCAGAAAATTAAACTTTTACTTTAAAGCCTTTTTCTTTTATGGTAAAAGTTGCATGTTTCTGCAAAGTTATTGTTACTAAAAAAACATAATGAAGCAAAAACCATTACAATCAGTGTGTTTCTGTGACATATTTACTATTAAATATCACAAAACAGTATTTAGTATTCCTGTAATCATAATAAGCTGTACAATAGTGAACATATTATTCATTGTGATCGGTAAATGGCGCAATTTTTTCCGTTTATTTTAGTAATATGCTATTTATTTAATATGCCTGTGAAGAAACATTTTTGGTTTTTTATTTACCCCTTTTTTTTTTATACATGTATAAAACATTACAATTATAAGGCAATATATGTATTTCCCATTATTCCCTTACAATACCCACCTCCCTTACCCAAGGACTGCCCCACTGGAGAGAAAACAAAAATAATTTTTTTTTAAAGATGATAATAATAATAATAAAGTAGTTAGTTAGGATCCCAATCAGACCAGACATTGTTCGTATAAAAATTTTGCATATGCTTTAACTTTATATGTAAAATGTCTCCACTTTGATATACAACTACTGCAAAAACTATGTTTTTAAGCATAGAAAACCATTCCAACCAATAAGCCAGGTATATGGTGTAATGGTAAATATTCTGCCTACCATACAGAAGATCTGGGGTTCAAATCTCAACAAAGACCTGTAAAATTATTTCTTTAGTAAAACTCTATATGCTGAGAGACTGCTCTTCCCCCACCCCATCACACACAGCACAGCTTCATTAGTATTCGCTGCGCTGAAATGAATACTGATGTGGCTGGCTCTTGGCCCCTGACTTCACTACCTCCATTACTGCCCTGATAAATAAGATTGGAATAATGCAACATGAAATTTAGCTAAAATGTAGCTGTTTTTCTTCTAGAGTAAGGAACTGTCTGCAAATAGCATTGTCTCAAGTTGTTCATATAACTTTATACAACTATCACAGAGACTTAAAAAATTTAAATATGTCATATGTTCCTTGTGTTCCTATTGCTGTTATTTGTCTGTTATTGTCAAGGAGTCTCTAATAGAATTTGGATGGAGTTTTTGAATGGCAGGAACTGCTGGCAGCGCTTTTCTTGCAAGTAAAAAAAAAATAAAAAAAAATAAGGCATCTGATGTGCCTTATTATAAGTCAATGGTGTCTGAAAAACCATCATACGGTAGCTATCATGTTAGAAAAAGAAGATGCAACAGTAGCATGAACATTGACATCAGCAAGCATGTGCCCAATATGGGAAATTATCATTTAGTACATGGAAGCTTTGAATAAACACATTTTATACGTATAAAACATTAAACAGATTGTCCAAAAGTTTAGGTAATTAAGTTAGCTGCAGACAATGTTCTAAAACCAATCATTACTCACTTGTTATATTCCCTGCAGCACGAGCACCAGTGCTGTACTGGTCCTGTCGGTTTGTGCTTAACTTTCCTCGACCATTGATTTATTGTATATGCATGTAACCAATGCAGCCACTCACTGGCCTCAGTAGTCACATGTACGTACCTTTTAGCATCACCGCAGTGGCCAGTGATTGGCTGCATTGGTCACATGCCAGTACGGCATGTCATCGCTGCGGTATAGTACACATAAACTAATGGGGACCACTGGAGTTGCCGAGGATTTCACACTGAGTAAGGTTTGTTTTTTTAATTTGATAGTATTTCCTGTAGCTAGTTTAATTTGGACAACCCCTTTAACACTGCTTATCACAATAGTATAGTGGGAATTGTGACATATATTGGACTCTTTAGGCTATTCTAGATGAGAAGGATGGTGATTGTTTCATGAACAGGCACATTTGCCTGGAGCTCTTCCTTAATGCTAATCCTTCCACCAGCTAATTTGGGGATTTTCAACATTAGTGGCTGCCAGATCTTATTGAGTTTTGGTGGATATCTGAGGCTGTTGGATAATTGACTTTATGTTTATTCTCACAAATCACCTTTATGCCCTTTTTTTCCCCAGAGTGTTAGTGCAATCATAGATTTTGTGTCAGGTAATGAGCCATAGCTTTATAGCAGTAAGTGCCGCCCATATGATTCAGTAATGTAGATTTAAGGAGGTTTTTGTGTAAATAAAGCTTAACCATTGTACCATGGGTGCTGAAGCGAGTGAAATTTGCTTAATTTGCTGTCAGATAATTCAACACTTGTTTTCAGGACAGAAATGCACCAAAATATAGAATTACACAAGAGCAGAAGTAGGGGCAGAGAAAAGCCAATGTGTTATCATATTATCTGTTTAGCATGTTTTGGGCTTTCTTGCTGAATATTTCTTCCATTGCCAGTGAAATAATCTAGAACAGTGGTGGCGAACCTATGGGCACCCGGACCCTGGAAAAAGTCTATGGTGTACCAATATGCCTTAGACTTCTCCTGCCATTCATCAGCGCAGGGCGCACTATGAACAGCACAGGCAGCGCAGTGAATGTAGGCAGGCTATTATAGCTAAGTGATAAAGTACATGGAAGATATACTCTACTGGTATTTAGGTTAAATTGTCGTCTTGGAACTTTGCGATAAATAAGTGGGTTTTGGGTTGCAGTTTGGGCACTCACAAGTCCCATTAATGATGGATTAAAATGATTTCACTGTAGTCTTGGCTTTGCATAAAAACCGAGAACTGTCCATTGTCCACAAACATACAAGTATTTAGCTGCCAAAGTTGATGTGCTGTCTTTAATTTTGTCTTCTAATTTGAAATCATCGGGTCTCTAGAAATCATTAAACCCTGGGATTTCTGTACCTTTTAAGCAGTGTGGTGTTCCACTGGAATGAGTAGAACTGGAAAGGACAATGGACGTGCTGTCAACCTAGCTCTGTAGCTCAGCCCAAGCTCAATAGAGCACTGCAGCCCCTTAATTCTGCTTAAATTGACAAAAATCTGCAAGAAATTTGTGGCAGAATTCACTAGTTAAATGGGGCTTTTTCAAAGATTTTGGAGAGGATTTTAACCAATGTACAAATATGCAGCATAAATTGACTTGCTGTGGATTAAAAAGCCATACAGCGTGTGTATTTCATCTGCTTTAAGAGGGGTTGTCCACTGTCTGGCTACCGTTGACCAATGTGCAGGTAAGAGACTGTATGGCACTTACTAATGTGGCCTTTGTTGATGTTCTGTGCTATTCGCTACATTGCATAAGCCATGTCCACTTATGGGCGAATCTTGTGTGCTTTCCTCATAGAGGCCCTGTCCATAAGGGTACTTTCACACTTGCGTTATTCTTTTCCGGCATAGAGTTCCGTCAAAAGGGCTCTATGCCAGAAAAGAACTGATCAGGCATATCCCCATGCAATCTGAATGGATAGAAATCCGTTCAGTTTGCATCAGTATGCCTTCCGTTCAGTCACTGTCAGGCGTTTTCGGCGGACATAATACCGCAGCATGCTGCAGTATTATGTCCGTCCAAAATGCCTGATCAGTCGCCGGAATGCCGGATCTGGTATTAATGCCCATTGACTTGCATTAGTGCCGGATCTGACATTGTGAAACAACTGAAGGACGGATCCGTCCTGCGCAGACCGGGAGGACTGTGAAAAAGACTGTAAGATGGTTCCATCCATATGCATGACAAGCGGAGAGACGGATCCGTTCTTGCAATGTATATGTAGACACATCCGCACCCGACGACGGAACTGCCTGCCGGATCACACGAACGCAAGTGTGAAAGTAGCCCAAGATGGCTTCTGATGGAAGGTCATGTGACCAGACACATCACTCAGTCTTCTCCATTCTAACACACTGCACCTGCATTAAACTCCCAGCAGTGCAAGTGCAGATGACAGGTGCAGTGTATTTGAATGGAGAAGATCACCTCACATGGAGGTGATCTTTCTGGTCACATGACCCTCCATCAGCAGCCATTTTATGGACTGGACCTCTGTATGGGCAGCACAAAATACTTGGCCAACAAGGGGCCGTACTTTATGAAATCTAGAAAATGATGCAGAATGTCAGCAAAGACTATACTAGTAACTGCCACATCTTACAAACGCATTAGGCCTAATTCACACAGCCGCAGTGTGTTTTGCGGAAACACGGATCCGCAAAACACGGACGGCTGCAATGTGCATTCCGCATTTTGCGGACCGCACATTGCTGGCACTATATAGAGAATGCCTTTTCTTGTCCGCAATTGTGGACAAGAATAGGACATGTTCTATTTTTTTTACGGAAACACGGATGCGGAAATGCAGATGCGGACATCACATAGTGTGCTATCCACATCCATTCCTGCCCCTTTGAAATGAATGTGTCTGCAACCCTTCCGCAAAATTGCAGATGGGATGCGGATCCATTTTGCGGACGTGTGAATTAGGCCTTAGTCAACAGTAACCAGAAAGTGGGCAACGCCTTTAAATCTCATCTTTGCTGCTGCTACAATTTCATGGTGGATAATGCCCTAAGAGCTTAAGTGACATTGTTGTTTTCTTTATTCTTCTTAAAGAACAAATGCATTACCCTTCATCCAAAAAGGAATATATCTTCATAAATGTGGACGAAGAAGAGGAAAACCATTTGAGATTAAAGATTTTTTCCCCGTAAGTTTACTTTTTATCGTTAAGCCTAAAGCATTTTATTCCAGAAAGATGATCATTGCAGTTTTCGATGTGTTGTGTCCTGTCAATGTGCAGCACCTGCTCCGGCCATCTTAGAAGCATGTGCTCGGGAAATGTCAGACTCTTTTCACTGGATAGAAAGCCATTTCATTGATCTGGACACATACGATGGCTAGATGTTTTATGAGGACAGTAATTGTACTAATTTGTCTGGATGCCATGAACTCTCTTTCAGCACTGTCATTACTTCTTTGCCCTCTGTTCATTATATGAAACATAAATAATTGTGTGTGTCAGGGAGAAGACAAATTAATTATGGGTCATAATGTCTTCACAGACAGTGAATAAATTAGAGAAATCTTACGGTTTTACAGCGACTGTACAATAAAAAACATTTTGTGTAGACGAATTTATAGAATTTATAGAGTATATTTTTGTCAGTAAGTGATCAAATACCAATCTCTGTGTCATGACACCATCATTTTTATCATGCCCTTTGGATGCTTAAATACAATTGATTGATATAGTGTACATATATAGCAGTGTCTGCGGTCCCAGAAAAAGTACATTGATTGTTTCTTGAAGAATCTCATGTTCATTATGACGTTTTTCAATATCTTTGCTAACTGAATTTTTTGCTATCTGGATTCTTTAAGAGCCACTTTAAACATTTGTGGTGATCGCATTAGGTTATACTCTAAAATATACAGTATCTATTATAGACATGGCTTCTTTTATGTGCAGGAGCAATGTATGGCAGCCAGGGGCTTACCAAAACTTGGAATGTGGTCCCATCCATCCATGACCACTTTCAACAACCTGTTCAGAAATGCTTATTATTAGTCTCCCGGTTAAGGCACATATTGCCATAGTACAGGGATAATGCACATAGTGGTATAAAAATGGTGGAATAAAGTGCAGAGTGAAGTCATAGTATTGGGCTAAAGCACATACTGATGTCACATTATTGGCATAATACACACAGTGATGTCACAGTACAGGTATAATATAGACAGTGTCACAGTACAGGAATAATCTTCTCGGTGATGCTGCAACACTGGAATTATACAAACAGTGATGTCACATGCAAGAGTATTGCACATATGATGTCACAGTACAGGAATAATGTAGTAATTTCACAGTACAAGAAAAATGCAAAACATAATGCAGCACAGGAGGTATAATGCAAACAGAAGTAACATTAAGGCTCCATACTGAAACTTAGAATGGGGTGGTATCACATTTTCCATGGCACCTTTTATTACTATCTGCGCCTTATATCTGAGTGGAGATGGGCCCCTCTTATTTGTTAGCCCCATAGAAGCTGCTATGCCTGCTAGCCTGGTAGTTATGCCCATGCTGTAGGGAATGCATCATTTTTGTACCATGCTTATATTTTTTCAATTGAGTTAGCAGAAGAGCTGTCATGATCTTTGTCAGACGTCTGCTCACTCCATTCCCACAATCTAAAATAACTATACAAAAGAAAAATTATATTACTGGCTCTCAAGCGCTCCTGCCCTAAATGCACAAATCAGTTAAAATACATTTATTAGGCACATAGGAAAGACAAAGATAAAAAAGGAGGACATGTAGGCTAGGAAGAGGGTTGTAAGGAGTGACCACTTCTCTCGATCAACACTCTGCAAATGTACGTACTGATAAGTAACTCAAAGTGGAATGAATATATTTGCACCAGCTGCGTAACAGGAAAAATATGCAAGAGTAGTCAAGTCCAGGTCCTGACCCAGTTCCAATATACAACCGCAGTAACTTGTGTAGTTACAGGGTGTAGTTGATGGCCTTCATTGGTATTCACAGTTGTGTTGACTCAGCACTAGATATGTTCTGGCCAATAGAGACACGTCAATACTGGCGCTGCTCACCCACTCTGGATCTTCTGGTCTGTGGCTCACATGTTTTTGCAAATGGGTAGTAATGAATAAACCTCCATAGTGTGAAATTTTGGACTTTAACACTACAGTATTCCAGCAACATGACGCACCAAAACAGTGTCAATATCCAAGGCGATGATCTAATTTGTGGCTGGACATGAACAAGGCTAATAATTTATAATTTTTTGTTTTCCATAAAATATGAAAGAGACAAAAAAAATTACAGCGAAGAATAATACAAATGACAATGTGCACAAAGACAAGTCTCATAGAACCATATCCGATCCATGTAAACCGTTTGAGATATTTGTGTGTTGATGTCGTACAGTCTTTTTTTTTTTAAGTTACACTTTCTGTGAATGTCTCTGTAGCTTTAACGTAAAAACAGCAGAAAACTAATACGCAAACATAACCACATTTAGCTAAATATATATCACAAACAAAATGTTCTTGACTACATGTCCTTTCGTTAGGTAAGACGTAACTCAAGGGATTGCTGAACTAGACCTTGAATCAAGAATCCTGCCACAGCGTGTCTTAACATGGATTACTTATTCAGCCATTTTTATGTTTTTGTTTATTTTCGTTTCATCTGGAATTGGCTTTGAAAGTTCCACTAATTTTCAATCTGAGTTGTATATGCAGACGGTCTCCTGCAGTATTTTCCTATTTATAGTCTCAACACTTGCTCAATTATACTGTCACATGCTATTACTGGAAAATGGACAGACAAAGGGTGGTTAAGGAGAAAACAATTGAGGAACTTAAATGACAAAACAATGGAAGAAGATTGATGGGTTTCCATGCAGAAGCCATATTAGCTATTGACTAAGCATGAAGGTTATATATTTAAATTTGCCCTCTTTTGGAAGCTGTCATCATAATGTGAAGATAAGTATATTGCTTGACAAGAGAGATAGTCACGTCTAATCAAATCCAAAATTGCAGTTCTATCTTACCCCTGGAAAACGATTTTGATATATAACTAGAGGATAGGTATTCATGCGGTATATAAATACAGCTTACTATTGGCATAGGCTGATAATAGTCATGCCATGACAACATTTTACAGTATATCTTTTAATTAATAATGAAGAAAAGATACTTGTGTGATAACTGGTGGAATGAATAGCTGTTGCTTATAATCTTTAATTTGATCTTTGCAGGGAGCAGATCTTACTTTCCTGACAGCAGAACATCAAAGTCTTTCAGAAAGCTTAAGGCAAAACCCAGTACTTACCATTCGAATCACAGCTATTGATGAGGAAGCCTTGAAGTCCTTAAGGTACAGGGATGCAGAATTCTGCACTAGCTTGGGTTTCTTTTGTGTGTATGTTTTTCCTTCACTTTTTCTATTAGTGTATACAGTGCTTTATAATGGTTACTGTTTATTTATGAGTGGTCAAGCAGACTTATGATTCTCCGAAGCATTGACTGTGAATTTATAGGTTGTCAATCCTGTCTATGGGGCAGGTCAACAACTTCCCTAGCCCATGCTTTGATGAATTGTGACCATCCTCAGAGCAAAACTGTACAGTACACTTATTGGAAAGGTGTTCCTCAAGTTTATCATTTCTTGACCAATTATTAGATTCATTATAACTGTGATTGGCATTTGTTATTACATATGCATTTTTAAGTGCTGACATAGTGGGGTAGATTTACTAATAGTGGTAGACTTTACACTGTCTAATAATATGAATCACAGTCTTAATTTTAGACAAATTTACTATTCTGGAGCAAAGACCTTTATAAATTTAGAGTATCATAAATCCTACGCCAAATTGATGCTAGAATTCCATCCGTGCACCATAAACTTATACGTCCGTATGTGCAACAAAAATGTGTATATGTAACCAGAAAATGTGTCTGTGCAGCAAGAAAAAGTAAGCTAAGTTTACCTATAAGTTGGTATGGTTTCACTTAAAAAATATGCCAAATTTTTGGTGCATGGGAGTGCATTTGGGCCACACACCTTTCCTGCAAAGCCAGATCCCTTTAGCACAAAGCTACGCCTCCTTGTTGCACAAGCTTTGAATGCTTAGGGCATTCTATAGTTTGACTACTCTATCTGTAAAGAACATACTCCTATATCTTGTTTCTCCTGGACCTCTGAATTCTATAAAAGTGTAGTATTAAAAATAAAGGCCCAAAACATAAAAGTATAAAAAAGTGAAAAAAAAAAAGAAACAACCCAACAATATTCATCATCTAATTCGTTTTGTTTCAGCCCTAGCACTTATCAGACATTTCTTACCTCTCTTTTGTTCCCCTATGGCTTCTCTGCTAGTTTCCAAATCAGGTAGGCCATTACTACCGTGGTCCTATTGAAAAGAGGAGCAAACACTAGTTTGTCAGGTGATCACTTTCACGCAGCTTCAAAAAGTCTTGATTGTTAGATGCGCAACAAACACCAAACAACTAGTGACCAACTGGTCATCCACTGTGTAATCAGAGTAACACCCCTATAAACACATACTACACAGTTGCGTAATAATCAAATGTACCTTTATTAAACAATAAAAAATCATCATGAACGTGATCCACATACACATACAAAAAGTTGGTAGGCATAAGCAAAGTGGAGGAAAGTACCTCCCTAAAAGGACATACAGAGGTCTGATAAGTACATATAACCAAGAGTAGAGAGTTACAGGGTATACCAGCAATTAATTGTAGTAATAAATAGGGTTGACTAAACAACGCTAAAGTGCATAAGTGCTAATGAGTGTAAGAAACTCTATCAGTAGGCTACCCACTCTCAACCCAGAATATCACAGATAAAACATACAGACCAGTGTGATCACCTGACGACCGTTTCGCCTAATTGGCTTCCTCAAGGGCATATTGTTAGATGCTCATTACTCTGTATAAACAGGAATGCGTTGCCAACAAACATTGAAACTGTCTGGGGACGACCAAACGTAGTAATGATCAGTCACCACCACAAATGCAGCAAATGGGTAGGCAATGATCAGGAATTAACTTTCTCCTTCCCAATCATGTAAAAAATTGTGATATGAACTGTGTGAATAAATCCTTACCATTACTAATATAATTTACTATTAACCGAACTTAATCAGTGAGTTAGAACTACACTCCTCATATACACTCATTAAAAAATAAACGCACCAGGAAAGAGTTGTTGGAATCGAGTGAAACTTTCAAATGTGTGAAAGTAATGATGATATATATACTGTAAGTGAGTACAGTATTTGTCTGAAAGGATGTTTATTGGGAAAAACTGTACAATTAAAAGAGGCTCTAGTACCATGTTGGGCCGCCTCTAACCTCGATGCAAGATGAGGTACATGTGGGCATGGAGACATACATGTTCTGTATGGTATCCTGGCCGCACATCTGCCCACAAATGTTGCAGCTGGGCCTGTAGATCCTTCACACTCCTAGGTTGCTAAAGCTGGCGGTCCCATAAATGCCCGAATGGTGATAAATCTGGTGACTGGGTAGGCCAAAGTAGTGTTGCAATCTGATGTGGACATTCCTGGGAAACACTTGCTTTGTGTGGGCAGGCATTATCTTGCTGTAAAAATGGCATTTGTAAGCCCTGCCATGAGGCAACACATGTGGCCACAGGATGTCCTGCACATATCTCTCAGCTGTCATGTCTCTCAAATCACTACTAGGCATGACCGACTGTTGTATGTGATGGCTTCCCTGATCATCACACTAGCAATTGGAGCAATGTGTCGCTCCACAGCAAAAGCAGGATAGAAGCCCTCGTCATGTGGCCTCCATACTCGGACCGGATCATGGTCGGACCCAAAACACAACCTGAATTAATCGCGAAACCACTGCAAGCAAAGACGACAATGGCTGCTTGTCAATGGCAGGAAGCATAAGAGGCACCATGGCAGCAAATTTCCTTCTGTTAAGCACCTGGAAATGGTCTAGGCAGAGACAAAATGTGTAATGAAGATGACACCTTTGTCTGATTGGTGGACAATAAAACTGTGGGAGCTGCTCGTGCTTGTCGGCAGATCATATTGTCCTCTCTACTGGTCGTTTGTATGGGCTGTATGCTCTCGTGTAACCATTGCTCCCAACATCTTGTAACAGCTAGGTCAGAACGGCCTAGATGGTAGTCAGTTCGTTCGAATGATCATCCTGCTTCTCTCAGTCCAGTGATTTGACACCTCAGTCCAATGATGTCTAAGGCCTCTTGCACACGAACGTTTATTTTATCAGTTTACGGGCTGTTTTTTGCATTCCGTATACGGTCCGTATATGGAACCATTCATTTCAATGGGTCTGCAAAAAAACGGATGGTACTCCATATGCCTTCCGTTTCCTTTTTCCGTTCTATTCTAAGATAGCACATGTCCTATCATTGTCCGCATAATGGACAAGGATAGTACTGCTTTACCAGGGGCCAGCTGTTCCGTTCCGCAAAAAAACAGAATGCACATGGAGGTCATCTGTATTTTTTGCAGACCGCAAAATACTGAAAAAGCCATACGGTTGTGTGCAATAGGCCTAAGAGTGTGTCATAGAGGCATGCCTAGCAGTCATCGATCTCTCACCAAGAGCCTTTTTATAGGGCAGCAGGGGAAGCACTTTTACATCCCCTTATGCCAAGACACTGCATGCCCAGTTTTGCAGCAACCCAGCATCTTCTATCATTTTTGTCAGTGAGTATACATTGAATGCAGAAATCACATGGGCCTGTAATGGTATTTCCTGCATTTACTTTAAAGTTCTGTTTCCATTTATAGAAACTGGCAAATAATACTGGCTCATTGTTTTCAGTGCACCTGCATAATTAATCTAATTACATCTCCAATTACTAGAGCTTAGAAGACTGCATGGCTAGGCAAGGCTATAAACAGGCTTCGCCACTAAATTATAATGCACAGCACTGTCAGTGCTGACAGCCTAATACCTAAATACTCAGAAAATCAATATTAACTGTAATGTACTATAGATCAGGGATGCTCAACTTGTGTCCCTCCAGCTGTTGTAAAACTACAACTCCCATCATGCCCTACTGTAAGCTGATAGCTGTAGGCTGTCTGGGCATGCTGGGAGTTGTAGTTTTGCAACAGCTGGAGGGCCGCAGGTTGGGCATCCCTACTTTAGATGGATTCATTTTTTATCTTTGCTTTAAATAATGGTTTATACCTTTAATATATAAAAGAAAAGCCATGGTATAGATTTTGGTAATGCAGAATAATACAAAATGTCATTTATTACTTTATTTTATTTATGCAAAAAGTGATGAGAAATGGTCGAGTGATGAGGTTTTACTATTTATAGACATCAGTATTTGTATTGGTATGTGAAATCTTTGGAGACTTTGTGATCATTCCCATAAAACAAAAACTTAAAAGGGTTTCCCGGGATTTTTTTTACTGATGACCTATCCTCAGGCCATGTGACCAATGAATGTGTCATCACTCATCCTAGGAAGAGCAGAGGTGAGCTGCTGCCTTCTCAAACAGCTGATCGACGGGGTCCTGGGTGTCGGACCCCCACTCATCAGATACTGATGAACTATTCAGAGGATAGGTCATAGTAAGAAAATCTCAGAAAACCCCTTCAAGTCAGAAACCAAAGCTAGAACCTACCCAGATATTTAGGCCTCATGGACATGGAAAAGCTGTATGCACCAAGGCTGTGTGATGGCCTAGGAAGTGCCTATGGCTACAGCATTGTATTACAGACATATTCTTTCCTAGAAGCAATGTCTCCATAATTTGGCTTCTGATAGAATATAGCTAGATTTTTTTTGGTATGGATAAAAAAATAACTGTCTATTGGAGGCATACATAGTCTTGTATGGATGCCGGATTACATAGCAATACAGGTTAGTAGAAAAGTATAAAGACACCAAAATAAATTGAAAACGGTGGATGGGAACGCCATCCTTTGTGTGGCATGTTGCTAAGGGGAAGTGGCAAATTTGTGAGGGGTAGTGTTCAACACGGTGGCCATTTTAAAAGCCGCCATCTTGACTTGGATCACCACGCTCTCCTGTGACAGCCTCCAGGTGCTACGATGTGCGCTTTTGCTGAAGGACGTCAGGACCCCCATTGTTGTTGCTTCGTCTGTGGAAGTTGTGTTATGTCCACTTCATTTGCTGAAATTTAGTAAGCAATTTGCCAACTGTGCCATAGTGGATGGATAGTCTGTTAGGGTGCCAAGCGTTGAAATGCGCGGCAGTGAGTCAGGTACTGCACTTCTCGGAGATCAGCACAGTCTCTGTCCTCTCCTCACATGTTAATCTTGCCATATCTGTCTCCATCTGATACTTATCTCATATGCTATGCACCCCTTTCCATTTTAAAATACCAACTTTGTTTTCAAAATGGCTTCCATATTGGACACAGTCACTCACAGATTTGCCTACTTCTCTTAGCAATATACCACAAACAGGATGGCATTCCCAACCACTATTTTCCATTAAGTATGTCTCCATGCTTTGGGACCACACGGTACAACTGAGATGTTGTACGGAGCTAAAGAACGGTTGTATGCATGAACCCGAATACTTTGTTTAGTGCCTTGCAGCATTTGGTTTCTCTGTATGAATTTGGCAATATCTTCATCGAGTGTATTTGAGTTAGTTCCCAGCTTTCATGGGCTTCCTCCAGTTACCCCAACTTCCTCCTGCGTTTCACTTTCTATGAAATTATCCCTAGTGAATGCAGTAAAATGGTGTAATTGCGTCAGGACCCGATGCTGGTGATTATGTTATTGCTGTATCAGCAACACATAAATTGATATACAGATATGTCAACTCTTACTTGAAGTTGGTAAAGGATTCCAGTTTATCAAGATACATACTAGCAAAACCCTTGACAGACTGCAATTCACACTGCAACCACTGAGTGACCACACATATATAGGATAGACGTCTTGTGACAAAGTACCTTGAAATCATGTTAAAAAGATGGTAATCTTGGCCACAAATATCAGGATATGGTGAGTCAAGAGCAAAAGTGAGGAAGAACACATCTGTAAATTACTCACTGAGATTTCTTTTAATGCATATGACTTTAGCACATTTATTGTCTTTCCTTTGAGACACAGAATGGAACACTTCATGGAGATTTGTATTTTAGGGATATTTGTGAGGGAAACAAATGGGACCTAGGCGTTCACTGGAATGATGAAGAGAACATTCTTTTGGCAGTGCAAGGTGGGTAGTAATTAATTTCTCCCTGACCTCCACTAATTATTGAAGTTAGTCTGTATTCCGGTCATCTGCCACATTATCATATCATTGGTATTTCTGTGTTCTCTTTGTGCAGTCTTGTGGTTTTAATTGATATACAGTTTAAGACTATCTTTAACACCCATGAGTTATTTTCCTTTTTTGTAGATGTTATGAAGGAGAAACTGAAGAAGAGAGGTGTTAGAACTTTAACAGGATTAGGGAAATACTTAAGACAACTTGACAAAAGTGGATCTGGATGTTTAGGAGAAGCAGAATTCAAGCAGGCTCTTCAGATGTACCACTTGGATATATCTGAGAAGGTATGTCTGATTTTCCTTGCTACTGTGCTAATGATGTACCAAACTGTGTAGACATGTACACTAGATATGTAATATTAGGAGCTTTACGTGGTAATACGCTTAGCATTCATCAGTGATTTACCTAACATAGCAGTGATACAAGTGCCCATCACATTCCTAATGGCATCCTTTTCATCTGTATTTTTTCAGTTTTATCAAAGTTAACCCCTTCAGGACCTTGCAGTTTTCAGTTTTTGTGTTTTCATTTTTTACTCTCTGCCTTTCTGAAACCATGTTTTTAATTTTTCCAGTCACATAGACATATAAAGGCTTTGTTTTTTGTTGTACTTTCTAATGGCAATTTAATATTGCCTACAATGTATAATTACTTTAACTTTTTACTATTACTTTTTTTTATAGTTATATCTATGAGTTATGTGAGGGCTCATTTTTTGCACACAGTCTGTAGATTTTACTAATACCATTTTTATTAATTTTTTTGAGAGGTCAATGTAATGTCCAGGCTTCAGCAGTGCGATCCTTAGCCTCAGCATGGCTGCACCAGGAGAGATGCACTGCTGAGCCCCACCTCCTGATGACGTGACAGCAGCTAGCATGTGCTGGGGGAGATTAGCAGTGGGCTGTTTGCTCAGCTGCTCTATTACTGTGTGCTAGTGTTTCTAACTAATGAAGCGCAGAGTCTTGGACCTATTAGGTTCTGATCCAGGGTCTTCCATTTAATGGCCAGACTGATAGCACATGCTATGTTCTCTCCGTCCAGACTGTGGAGAAGGAGGGATGGACGGAGGGTGTCCCTCCCTCCGATGATGGGGCTGCCGCTGAGCCCTATGAAAAGAGCGGGCTCTGAAGCTGCCCACACTACTGCCACCAATGAATAGACGGCTAATTAAAGCAGGAGGAGGGACGGGGGAGGGAATAAACTGCTGCGCCGTCTGAGCTAGTGAGCTTGGCGAAGAGCAGCAGCAGCAACCTCCTCCTCCTAAGTGTCCTGTCCTCAGCCCCGGAGTCAGTGTGCATTAGTGCACTGATCAGCCAGCATAACAGGTACCCCACCCCCACACAGTGCAAGAGTATCCCGCCTCAAAAAAGAGGCAGGCAAAAAACATATGTATCAGGCAGCCAGTAAGATTGGGGTTAATGTGACTTATTAACTCCAATCTTGCCACTGATGGGGGTCATTTATTTTTAATGTCAGGCTGGGCACATGCTTTTGGACTGGACCCCATGTGCCTCACATTAATAGTAAGTGACCCCCCAAAGTACCATCTCACGTAATTTGTTTGAAACCCCCGCTGTTGACAGATAAAGCAACAACTCAAATTGAGATGATTACTTACTGACTTACTGATGATTCTTACTGACACACATACTTTCACACTAGCATTTTTGCTAGATCCGGCAGTGTTCAGCAAAAACGCTTCCGTTACTGATAATACAACCATCTGGATCCATTTGAACGGATCCGGTTGTATAATCTTTAACATATTTTTAACATAGCAAGGATGGATAGATATGAACTCTATTAAAAGTCAATGGGGGACGGATCCGTTTTCTATTGTGGCAGATTGTGCCAGAGAAAACGTCCCCATTGACTTGCATTGTGGTTCATGACGGATCCGTCTTGCTCCGCATACCAGGACGGAAAGAAAACCGTTTCCTCTCCGGTCTGGGAAACCCACTGAACCGAATGGAATGTATTTTAGAGCATTCTGTTCTGTTCTGTTCAGTTTTGTCCCTATTGACAATGAATGGGCACAAAACTGAAGCATTTTTTTCCGGTATGGAGCCCCTATGACGGAACTCAATACTTTAACGCTAGTATAAAAGTAGCCTTAAAGAATTGCCTCGAGTAGCAACGACTGAATACAAGCCAGATTTGAAACACATTGTGAAAAACAAAGATTGCCAGAAGTCTTACTAACGTTGTCTTCATTACATGTAGGAAAGGTGGTTTAAATACACTTTTAAATGTTTGAAAACTCAATTGCAGTAATACTGTAGTGTGCACACATATTTGTGTAAATGTAAAGCTTGTGGCTCCTGGCAGTCATAAGTTTTTTTATTCTGGCTCTTTGTGTCTGTAAGGTTGGCTATCCCTGCTCTAGGTGTTGTTAGTAAAGTTCTGTGTAAAATATAACATCAGACAGAGATCTGCTTCAACATAGAAACTGACCGACATGATGGTGAGGTGCTGCTGCAGGTAGTAGTCATACTGTATATACTGTATATTTTCTGCTCTCTAGTACACTAATATATACGTGTTAGATACCTGGACAGTTAACTAAAAGCCATGTCACATGATACTTGCGAGGGTCACTTGACAGCTCACATGACTGAAACCATGTTTAGTCCTATCACCTCTCCTGTCGGATGCATTTTACAGGACTATAACGGGCCATACCTTTTTTTTTTTTTTAGGGAGAGGCTTCTATATGTATATAATAAAAGGTCTGTGAGCAAAAGTTAAATAGTTGTATGTTATAAAATAGTTTAACCTGCTATTCTCAAAATGAACAATTGTAATCATTAAATCCAGAGTACTCTTTTCGAATTCTTAAAAATGTGTTTATTTTAAAGCAGACAGCCCCATTAAGTATTTTTTATATATTTTACTTGTATTGTTAGCCACCTCACTTCTCAATTAACAAAGACTTTATTGTGTAACTGACTCTTTTTGTAGTGGCCATTAGTTAGATATGATACTGATCTTTCAGGATGTAGTAGGAAATATAATATATTTGTATCTGAAATACACACCAATCGATACAAAATACCCTGAACATGATTTCAGTTGTTATACAAAAAAACTAAACAGTAAAGTCATCTGTGCCTGGTAACAACAACAATAACAGTAGGGAATCATTTATTTTTTGTGCAATGTATCTATATAACACGGTTTCTTCAATATCAGTGAAATAATGCTTCTGATAAAATAAACTTTAGCGCACAGTGATTCCACAATCATGTATGAGCTTAAAATATAGCTGTAAAGGGTTGTACTGGCTATTTAATTCGTAAAGATTTTGGGAAATCTAAAATGAGCCAAATACTAAGAGGGTTTTCCAAGCTAATCAAAAACAAGGCTAAAGCCGGGAATTGTTCTGAATTAATGAAGCTATAAACACGTATTTAATCTCCATATGTTGTCAGCGCTGCTAGTCCAGTCTTCACCTAATGTACTGTAGCCAATCAAGGACCTCAGTGGTCTCATGCTGTATTGGTGACTTGGGATATATAGGCAAGTCATTGCTGTAGCCAAGCATGGCAGAGATAACTGGAGTAGCAGCACTAGAAGTGATGGAAGATTGAACTAGTGAGTATTTATATATATGTTTTAAATTCTAGCACAATTACTGGCTTTGGTCTCATTTTAAAAAAAATAGGGCCACTCCTTTAAGGCTATATTTCTGTTCATTTAGGTTATACACAGAACAGGTCCATAACCACCTATAGAACTGTTATGGTAGTCTGTATGGAGCCACTATGTCAATCAACGAATTTGACTTAGGGCTAAACCTAAGGATGTTATTCTGGTGGTTACCTGGTTTTCAACCTTTGACTCCTATACAGGGATCTGGACATTGCTGCAGGGAACAGGCCGCTTCCTCTTGGAGTAGTTTTCATTTGGTTGACTGCTAATTAATGGGGGTGAAGAGACACCAGTGACTAGCACTAAAGGGAAAGGCAAAACTTGTACTCCGTAACAGGCCAGGGTCAAGGCAGGCAGAGTATGTACAAATCCATAAAACCACACATGGAATTTCGGCAGCCGGGCCCACTGCTTGAGTGCAAATGAGGGCCAGTGAGTCCGGACTGTTGTAACAGACGCAGTGATGGCAACAGGAATTAGTGAGGTGGTGCTCATGACTGCCCGGAATTCGGTCAGTGGCGTGCATGGGCTGCCAACATAAAAGTACCCCCGTACACCTTACGCTGTCTGTTCTTTGGTCCAGACTGTGCCAGAAACTTTTTCAGAAGCATTAACGTTCTCAGCAAGCTCCCAAGTTCTCTCTTCAGGCCCAAAGCCCTTCTAGTCTACCAGGCAGAAAATCTTGTCTCTCTTCATATCATACTCCTGACTTCAAACACATCCTCTGCATCGGTAGGAACATACAGAGGATTTGGTGTAGTAGTTCAGCATAAGAGGAAGACACAAGGAATCAGAATGCGGAGAGATGAAGACAATTGGAATCTTTAACAGACTAGGTTAATTTGGCTGAGGACTTTGAATTCCCCTAGGAACCAAAGGTTAGTTTCATAACATAGAACTTTCAGGCGGATATGTACTGGTGACAACCAGACTCTGTCTCCAAATGAGAATTATGGATGGGCTGTTCGTTTCTTGTCTGAAGAATTTTTTTATGGGTGTATAAATCTGAGTCAGGGAAGCCTTGGTCTGCAGCCAGATCTGGCAAAAATACTTGGCAGCGGCATCTACAGCTGGCACATCAGTGGATAGCTGCAGACAAGGGTGCTGTTTATAAACAAAGAATAACAATTTGTCTGCAGTCTTGGAGTGGTGGTTGTGACAGAACTCAGCCCAAAGTAGCAGGAAACCCAGTCATCTTGCTTAGAGGAGACAAAGATACAAAAATCGTTCTTCAGAATCTGGTTGATTCTATCTACCTGCCCATTATACTAAGGGTGTTAGGCAGAGGAGAAGTCCAGGTTAACGTCCAACAACCTACATAGTGATCTCCAGAACCTCAAGATGAATTGTACTCTCCTATCTGAAACAATATGTTGAGGAAGACCTTGAAAAAGAAAAATGTGCTGGATAAACAAACTGGTCAATTAAACAGCAGAAGGCAGTCCAGGCAAGGGAATGAAACATGCTATTTTTGAGAAACGTTCCACAACCATCCAAATTACTATTCACCCAGAGGAGGTAGGAAGATCAGTAATGAAGTCTATACTGATGTGTTGCCATGAAGTATCAGGTATTGGTAAAGGAAAAAGTAGTCCATGTGGCCTCCACCTAGGCAATAAAATCCTGGACATCTTGTCAGAGAGTAGGCCACCAATAGTTCCTGTAGAGGAGCTTAATGGTCTAAGGAACGCCTGTATGACTACTTTATGAGCCATTTTAGACTTACATCCTCAGGTGATAATATGCTTTTATCTGTCCCTAGGAACATATGTTTTCCCTGGAGGGAAGTCCTTAAAGGAGTTATCCAAATTTTTTTTTTACTGATGACCTATCCTCTGGATAAGTCATCAGTATCTGATTGGTTGGTGTTTGAGAAGGCAGCGTTGTTCCTGTTACCGCCGCAACCTTCTCTCTGCTTTTCATAAGCCAAGTAACGACACGTTCATCTTTCAAGTGGCCTGGGACCAGCTCGGCCCCATTCAAGTGAATCGGGCTGAGCTGCAATACCTAGCACAGCCACTATACAATGTAAGACGCTGTGCTTGGTAAGCTGCTAGAAGGCATCAGCGATCGCAGGAACACAGCTGCCTTCTCAAAGCAGCTGATGGGTTGGGGTCCTGGGTGTCAGAATCCCACCAATCAGATACTGATGACCTATCCAGAGGATAGGTTATCAGTAAAATAAAAATCTATTTTAAGCTGTACTAGAGCAACAGAAATGATGCGGCTTGGGTCATGTGCTAAGGCAACCCAGGTCAACTACAGTGACCATTGAGCTTGACGTGGGTTGAGCCTCTGGGTAGACTATATGTAGGTTAGATTTTTGTGGTCAGTGTAGATTTGTACTGGATGACTCGCCCGCTCCTGAAGGTAATGCCTCTCCTTTAGTGCCATCTATAAGTGCTCCCTGTTACAAATGGAGTAGTTGCATTCTGCTGGGGAGAAGGGTTTAGAAAAGAAGTCACAGGTAACCATTTTATTGGAGGAACTTTTCTGAGAGAGAACATTTTTAGCTCCCATCTGCAGTAAGAACTTTTTCGAGTCAGTGGGATGCACAATTAAGGCGGAGGAGAAGGCTAGCTTGAGGGTCTGGAATGCTGATTTTATTTCTCTAAGGTCCATAGGACATGACCAGTTCAGAACAAAAGAGTTTTTCTGGGTCTGTCGGTATACCATGGTTGGAGATGATATACAGTATCCCAAGAAAGGAAGGGAAGTCTTCTAATATTGACAGGTTAGTTGATCAAAAGGTCTCTGTGCTCCCAGAAATATTATAAACATGAGATAGGAGTTGCTCCTAGTACCTGCGTTGATTTTCCAGCTCTATGAATACCTCAGGCAGGGCCATCTGATGTGGATTAGAGGCCTCCATGGCCTTAGTAAACTGTTACAGCAGTCAGTGTGGAACCCCTGTGCCAACAAATGGATTAATCATGGCTAAACCAAAGGGCTTTATCTTGGTGGTTCCCTAGTATTCACCATTTTACCCCTATACAGGAATCTGGACTTCACTGCAGGGCCACTACCTCTTGGTGTAGACTCCGTATTGTTGGCTTCTGACCCATTGGGGCCAATAGACACTGGTGCGTAGCAGTGAAATGACAGACATAGTTCCATAGTAACTGGATGGAGTCAAGGCATGCAGAGTATGTGTAAATCCATGAAGCAGTCCAAAGATTAGGGTAGGCATTGAAGGATTAATACGGAAATCAGGGACAAGTCGGGTCAGTGAGTGGAGAATCAGTGGCACACAGATCAGTACACAGATAGACAAAAGGAACAGCGCACCTTTGCAGTAGTTAGCACACTAGATTAGCCTATTCCTCAGGCACATTCCCACAGGGGAAGGTGCCTTAAGTACCCCAAGGTTGCCAGCCATTGGCTTGTGAAGATTAGGGATTCGTGCAAGTTGACCCATTAAGAGTTGGGGAGCACTCATGCACCCTACAGACAGACTGGAGAGGCATAGCTGACGAGTGCAGGCCACAGCACTACGGATTCTGGTAGCCAGGTTCACTGGAGGGGAGAGGAAGGCCAGTGGGCCAGTGTTGTATGTTGGGGCTTTATGTTCAGTGCATACACCAGGAGATTTCCCCAGAATATGCGCTAAACTTGGCTTTATAACATGACAAATGGGACATGTATTAGTATTTTTTAGAAATGGGACATTGATTAGATCACATTCTTAGTTACAGTAGCAGGCAAAATTTTGGACACCCTTAACGTTTCTTGAATTTTGTTAAGGAACCCAATTTCTTAGGATACAAAATGGATGCAATGTATGGAATGCAAAAGTTTGGGTACCCCTTGTCAAAATTACTGTTACTGTGAACAGTTAAGAAAGTTGAAGATGAAATGATCTCCAAAAGGCATAAAGTTAAAAAGACACATCCCCTTTGTATCTTAAGCAACAATCATTATTTCATAATCATCTTTTACGTTTTCAAAATAACAAAAAAGGAAAAGGGCCCAAAGCAAAGCCCCCTCTTTGGCAAGTATCATGGCTTGTAAACGCTTTTTGTAGCCAGCCAGGGAGGGATTTTCCTCCATTCTTCCTTGCAAAAGTCTTCCAGTTCTGTGAAATTCCTGGGCTGTCTTGCATGCACTGCTCTTTTGAGGTCTATCCACAGATTTTCAATGATGTTCAGATAAGACGACTGTGAGGGCCACGGTAAAACCTTCAGCTTGTGCCTTTTGAGGTAGTCAGTTGTGGATTTTGAGGTGTGCTTAGGATCATTTGTAGAAGCAATCCTCTTTTCAACTTCAGTTTTTTTTGTAGTTAGTGTTTTGTTTGCTTCCAGAATCTGCTGGAATTTAATTTAATCCATTCTTCCCTCTACCTGTGAAATGTTTACCGTGCAAAACATTCACAAAGACAGGAGCACTAAGCCTACCATGTAAAATGCTTCTGAAGTAAATGTAAGAGTCTGCAGGACTTCTCCATTGTGCACTAATTCTATGGAGCTACCCTGGACAATTTAACTTCTTCCTAATATTCCTAGTTTTAAATGGCTTCTCAAGAATTTACTAATTGATCAGCAATCTCTAAGATAGATAATCAGTATCAGATAAGCAGGGGTCCACCGATCAACTGTTTGGGAGTAGTTCTGGAAATAGGTATTAGAACTACACAACTCCATTCATTGTATAGTGGAGTGAGCGGGTTAAGCAGCTCCGTTCACTACACAGTGAATTGAGCTGTGTAATTCTGGTGCCATGCTATTTCCTATTAACTGATTGACGAGGGTGGGGGCTGTTATCACAAGAGGCTTTTCTCCTAAACAAAATTAGTACCACGTACTTAGATGTATCACTACTCCTGCTCTATTTAGACTGTAAGCTCTTATAAGCTCTTATGGACAAAGGACTCTCTCTCTCTCAACTCTTGTTCATGTGTTATAATTACTTGATTAAACACTTTTTCCTTTTTCTGATTACTTGTAAATATACTTGTTTGCTACTTACTTTCTGGATCGTGATGGGGGGGTTACAAAAATTATTATTATTTTTAGTTGTAGTAGTATATAATGTGTTTTTAAATTCAATATCCAAATCAAATGTTTTATATTTCCTCAGATCTTTGAATCCTTCTGGCTGATCGTGGATGAAAATAATAAAGGAAGAGTAGATTGCGGAACCTTTGTTCGGGCTCTTATTGGGGAAATGAATGAGCACAGAAAATCATTTGTTCGAAAGGTTATTTTGTTTTTAAATTTACACTTTGTGCTTTTCATTTTCCAGAGTTTATTGTAAGTGGACAATCACACTTTATTGTCTCTAGGATACTATGCTTCTGAGAACAGTAGAGTGCTGTAGTGTACTTTTTGTAAATATACATTACTAGTCTTGTGTTTTATATAATGTTCCTCATTATCAAATAATAAATCATTTGAGGCTGTTAGTGAAGCAAGACATATTTTAATCTAAACTGTTCATACAGTAAATTAAAGTTATTATTACCGTTAAAGGCTATGAACACCTTCAGGGGAAATTTTTATTATGTTTGCATACTCATTTTGGGCTAAAAATCTTTTTTTTAATAAATTTTTAATATAGACCAACTGAAAAAAATGATCTTTATCTCAAAATGAGTAAAATGAAAATATAATGAAAATTGGTCCTCAAGTTGTTCATAGTCTTAAGAATTCCCTGTTTTGATATTTATATCTCGATTTTAAAGGGTTATGCTAATGTTATGTGATGGCATTTTGCTAGGATACTCCATTATTTTAAGATTGATGTGGCCCAGACATCTGGGACCCCTAATGATCCTGATAATAAAGGGGGCACAACTGGTTTTCAAGTTTTCCCTTGGCGCTCTCTGTTACCTATCGGTTCAGGCTTTGTTGCTGTCACTGCTCAGCAAGTAGCCAGGGCACAACTATTGAGGGAAAAAAGTGAACGGGGCACAATGCTAAATCAGCAGTATGTCCTCTTGGTTCACCTCCATCGATCAAGTGTCCAGTAGGATCCAATTCTTTTTTTTAATCAAATGAACAGAATGGGTTAAAAAATAATAAATAAGCATTACTACTTCATTGATCTTCTTTTGCTCCAGTTCCAATGCTCACTGGGTACCTGCTTGTTTCCATTTGCTGGTCCCAACTTCACACACAGGAAATTGTGTTAGATGCTTGCTCATCCAGTGATTGACTGAGCAGGCATCTACAGGCATTTCATGAGCATCACGCTGGGACCAGGAAGTGGCAGCAACTGGAATGGCAGCAGCTGCGGATTGGTGAGGTAAGTAGTGCTTGTTTTTTCTTTTGTTAATCCAGTCTCTTATATAAAAAATGTATCCTGACAGGCAACCCCTTTAACACCTAACAGTTTTACCCGAATCCAGCTCGGGCAGTGGGAAAAGTACTTAACTATGCTCGGGCAGAAAGTGGAAGGGTGGGCTGCTTTAGATGCTGCTTTCTCATGAATGGTAGCAGCTAGAAACATGCAACTGGTCTTGTTTGAAATTCATTCCAGGCTTTCATGACAGCTAAAGTCTAAGCAGCAGAGGAGAAATCACTGTTAGAAATCGAGTTGGGAATAATCTCGGGTAAAATCTGCTTTCACTTTCAGCTGCATTCACCGAATTCTATCAGTGATATCTTCCCCTGTACTGAACCTATGGCTGTCATTCAGGTATTGTCTGAAAGCTTGGAATGTCATATCTCTAGCTGGTACCAAACCAGAGATATGAGCAGCTAAAGCAGTCGCACCCCCCCCCCCCTTCAGTCTGGAGGAATATGAGGGAGCAGTTGCAGAGCTGGCAGGCTGCAGGAGGAGAGAAAAAACTGCAAAAATATATAGAAATGTGACATCATCATCATTGTAGTGACCCAGATAATAAAATTATATTAATTTTACCACACAGTGAGTGCTGTAAAAAGAAAATCCAAAATAATGTAAAAATTGCTGTTTTTTTATCTTTCACCCTAAAAGTAAAATAGGTGGTTCCTAAAAATCTACAACTAATAAAAATAAAACATTTAGAATTTTTTTTTTAAGTTATGACTGCTAGAACACAAAGGGGGGAAATATTATTGGTCCTTAAGGCTAAAATGAATGATGTCAGTAAGGGGTTAACATTGCAATAGTGTCCCCTGAGTTGTGCGCCAACAAGATTTACTGCAGACACACATTAAAAATCTACAATAAAAAAAGTGACATTTTTGGGAGGGTTTTCCCAATTTTAACTTGACGGTTAAGAGGTTAAGTAATAACACATCCTAGCAATATGCCCTTATTATATAAGATAGAAATACCCCCTTAAACTGAAATTTGTGTAGCGTTTTATGTTTGCTTCACAATATATAATTGTAACGGACAGTGGGGGTGGACCCACTGTGCCAACTAACCAATTTGGATTTGGGCTATCCCTAAGGGCGATATCCTGGCATTCCTATGGTTTTTACCTTTTAACTCCTATACAGGGATATGGTTTTTTCTGCAGGGGAGTCACCAAGTTGATATCTCTTGGGATAGTCCCGAAGTAGTTGGCAGCTCACTAACTAGGACTAAAGACACCAGTGCAAAGCACCAAGGGATCAGACAATATTTGTAATGGGCTGAGGTAGGACAGGCAGAGTTTGTATACGAAAGAGTAGTCACTGGTCAGGGCAGGCAGCAATGGATTAATCCAAAAAACAGGCTAAGGTCAAGACAGTCAGCGGGGATCAGAGCTAGTAACACAGTCAGATGTATGGTACATGGGCAGACAGTCAGAAAAAGAACACCTTTACTGGTAACCATAGAACTAGTAAACCTAAACCTGAGTAACCCACTCCTAGGAGAAGATGCCTTAAAGGGGTTGTACGGGCTTTTAATAATGATGACCTATCCTCAAGATAGGTCATCAATATCAGATCGGTGGAGGTCCGACACCTGGCACCCCCACCGATCAGCTGTATGAGGGGACGGCGCGCGCAGTGTACATGTGCCGTCTCCCATCTCCCTTTCTGTTCACCCCTGCTTTGCAATAGACAGCAGCAGTGAACAGGAAGAGAGATCGGAGACGGCACATGCTCCTCATACAGCAGATTGCTGGGTGTTGGACCCCGCCAATCTGATATTGATGACCTATCCTGAGGATAGGTAATAGGAAGGGAAAGACTAAGGGTTCATGTGTGTTGGCACTTTAAGAGCCAGGGAGTGCACGGATACCCTAAGGCAGAAGACCTAAGAGGAAAGAGTAGGCTGCAGTCTGAAACAGAGCAGCAGGAGATCAACGGCCACATGGAATGCCGATAGCTGGACCCACTGCGGATGGCAAAGGAGAGTATGCAGGTCCAGACCATCGGTAAAGCAGTTTGTAGAGTGGGTTAAGTGACGCAGTGCCTGTGCCCGATTAGAGGAGCAGGTCACCCGTAGGCACATGCTGCCACCTTATCAGTGATGTTTACAGTTTGTTTATATTATACAATAAATTGTCTTCTTCTTTTCTTAGGCTTTTATGAAATTGGATAACAATAAAACTGGTTTGGTATCTATGGTAGACATTAGAAAGTTTTACTGTGCCAGAAAACATCCACAAGTTTTGTCAGGTGAGTTTACCTCTAAAATTGAGGGCAACAGTGCTTTTTTATTTGGCCATTCTGAATGGCAGAAAATTACATGTGCACTGTAGTCTTACTACTTAAAGGGGTTCTGTCATGAAACATATTCTCCGTGACAGAACCCCAGCACCTGGATCTGAATACTTTTGTAATTGCATGTAATTAAAAATTCAGTATAGCCAATGAGGTATTCAAAAAAATGTATCTGTATAGCGCCACCTGAATAGTTGCTATGGGCAGTGTTCCTTTACACCATTTTTCATAAATCTCCCCCAAAGTACTGTATTTAGGTCAAGAAACAATGAAAAAAGACAATGTAGAAGAGAGAGAGAATTACTTTTTTTTATTGGATTCATGACTTAATGTGTCGCTGAACTTTGAAAAAACCTTTGATATGTCATCGCAACTCGACATATTAAAGGTTTTGATTGGTGGAAGTCTGATTGCTGAGACTCCCCAATCACTAGAACAACTATATAGAAGAACAGAGGATTGAAGCAATAGAGTCTGAGACTCAAAAGTGTATGTGTCTGTCTCGATTCTGTCTCCTGCAACGAGGAAAAAGAGCGCGCTATGTGAGCTCCTCTCTCTTCTTGCTCTAGTGATAGATGGGGGTCATAACACTCAGGCTCAAAACCTGTGACATGTCAAAAGTTTTTTGAAAGTTTAGTGACACTTCAATGTTACTGAACAGGGTAGCCCTGTTGAAAACAGAAAAAACATGTTGTCAAGTGTTAAGTGCAGAAAAACTGGTCGAAAGAGGCTTATTTCCATGAAACAAAGTTTGTATATTCATCTTGTCACAGGTGACAGTCATGAAATCTGGAAGCTCAAGTATTCCCACTCATTAGTAAAAATAGCTTTTTACATTGCTTTGAAACCGTTTCAGTCTGATTCATACATGTGAATAATTAATGATAAATTACCTCCAAATTCTGTGTTGTAAAAACAAAATCTAGCATTATAATAGACATATGGTGTTACTTCTTTATTGTGCCTTCAAGAAACCTCTGTGAATGCTCATTTACAAGCATGTCAATCCATATACCAATGTGTTTTAGCTCCAAGTCCCTGGGGTACCGCAGAGGCCAAGTTTATAACATCTCCCTGCATGTGTCCAATTTGCATAAACTCGTTACTAATTGCATTTAATTGGAAGTGATTTGCATATGCTTTGGATGCCTGTAAGCCTATTTATGGCCCATGAGACCTGGAGTAAAGGAACATTGCCATTTGTATTATGCAACAGCATGTTCATTTGTACAATTGTATGCTTGTAAAGGAAAGTCCCAGTTTTCTTTTTTTCCTCTTTTTAGGTTCTTCATCAGAGGAGGAAATAAAATCTGCATTCTTGGAAACATTGGAGAATGCTTGCAGTAATCCCCAGGAAGTATCCTACAGTGAATTTGAAGATTATTATGAAGGACTAAGTATTGGAATCATGTCTGATGAAGACTTTGTTAATATTTTAAGAAATTCTTGGGGCATATAGGGTACTGTGCCTAGTACAAGTGACCTTCAGTATGATGTATCCAGCTTTAAAGGAAAGAATGTACTTCTAATCTATTTACAAGTAGATTTACTCTACCACTGGGTGACATTTTCAGTGCTTAATCAATTAAATGTAGCAAATTGGACTTCTGGTTTTATGAGTTCTTGAATCTGTTATTTCACATGTAATTATTCCTTTAATTCATTTTGTACAAAAGTATTTAAATTAATTATACATTTTAGATATAGAACAATAACTTTTAGGCCTTTTTATACACACGGTTTTTGCACATGTAAAAGCAAAATCAGATGTGGATTAGAGATGAGCGAATTTCCTAAAATTTGTTTCAGTCCGAATCACCCATGGAATTCGATTCTGATGCTAATTGATTTGTTGCAAATAGAAAATGTTGTAAATACCTGGAAGCTATCTGTCTTTCTCTCCCTCTCCTTTTGGAGGGCAAAAATGCTGTGACTAGCTGTTAATCTAAAGGGAATGTTTTTACGTTAAACTTATTTTAGTTTATCTATATTTTAAAAAAATCTAAAATCCTGCAGTTTTCACACTGTCCACTAAGCCTTATAATAGATGCCACTTTTTGCTCTGTACAGAATACTTTTCATCATTATCATCACAGGCAGGATTACAATGAGATATAACACAATTATCTATATATACTGTAGATAACATAGGATCCACCATTCACAATAGGTGATTGTCAAAGCTTATCTACTCCCTATGAACAGGTCACAGAGCATGCCTAGAAAACTCTCTCGTAGAAGTCAATGAGTCCCCCCCACACCGACCATTGTGTCTAAGGCCCATGGTGGCTGCTGTAAAGCATATCTCTAAGGCTGGGAACACACCTAGGCGTTTCTGAATCGCGCGTATGACGCGCGTTTTACGCGCGTTTTTGGATGCGCGTTTTTGGATGCGCGTTTTTGTAACTAAGAAACGCGCGTCATACGCGCGATTCAGTGATTCTCCCCTATGGCATTATTGTCCATAGGCGCGTTAAAACGCCCCAAAGAAGCTCATGTACTTGTTTGGGCGTGGGGCGTTTTCCAGCGCGTTCAAACGCGCTGTAAAACGCCCAAATGTGAACCATGCCCATAGGGAAGCATGGCTTTTCACATGTTGTGCGTTTTACAGCGCGTTTGAACACGCTGTAAAACGCTTAGGTGTGTACCTAGGGTAAATCCTGTTAAGAACAGCTCAGGTAAGATGACAGCCCCCATAATCATGTTCAGGGTGTAGAAAAAAAAAAAGCAATCAGAAAATAAAAACAGATTGGGAAAACAGGGCTACTATCTGATTTTAACAGGCAGAACAATAGGTAAGAGTGTGATCCTGTACACTTTAACCTCTTAAGGACACAGGACGTACATGTACGTCCTGTGTCCGGTCTTTAAAGATGGCGCCCGCTCCTGCTCCATGCGGGCGCCTTAGCCGCGGGTGTCTGCATGGTTCCTGTAGCAGACACCTGCGGCTAATGTCCGCGACCGGCAGCGATGCCGATCGCGAACATTTAACCCCTCAGATGCCGTGGTCAATCCTGACCACGGCATCTGAGTGCGCACAAAAGTTTTACTTTCGGTTTGCGCTCCGGCTCCCCCGTGTGGCGATCGGAGGAGTCGGAGCATACCTGTAGTAGCCTGGGTCTCTATGAATGAAACCCAGGCTGCTCTGTATTTCCTATGGAGCCTTGCCTGTAATAGGCTTCATAGGAAATATGCGATTTTTTTCATATACTCCAATGCTATTGCATTGGAATGTATGAAAATCGCAATCAGCTGATTGTAAGTTATAGTTCCCTATGGGAACTATATAAAAGTGTAAAAAAAATAAACAAATAAATAAAAAAAAAACATAAAAGTTCAAATCAGCCCCCCTTTTCTAAAATAAAAATGTAAAAACTAAAAAAATTTAAAAAATACACATCATGGGTGTCGCAATGTGCGAAAACGCCCATAGTATGAAAATATAAAAAAATATTCCCCCATACGTCAAACAGCAAAACGGGAAAAAAGCGTCCAAATGGCGGATTCGCTTCATTTTCCACAAAAAAATACATAAAAGGTGATCAAAAAGTCGTTCACACCCCAAAATGGTATCAATAAAAAGATAATATTATGACGCATAAAATGAGCCCCCATACAGCTCTGTACATATAATTACAAAAAAGTTATAGGGGTCAAAACATGGTGACAAAAAAGTAAAACTGATCAACTGATCAAAACGCAAGAAAACCTATACATATAGGGTATCGCCGGATTTGTACTGACCTGTAGAGTAAAATTAACCGGTCAGTTTTATCGCACATCGAACGTCAGAATTTAAAAAGCCGCAAAACTGTGGTGGAATTGCTTTTTTTTTACAATTTCACCCTATTTGGAATTTTTTCCCCGCTTCCCACTACATCATATGCAATATTAAATAGTGGCATTGGAAAGTACAACTTGTCCCGCAAAAAACAAGCTCATATGGCTATGTGAACCGAAAAATAAAAAAGCTATGGCTATGGTAAGGCAGGGAGCGCAAAACGAAAACTCAAAAAGTAAAAAACCTCCGGTCCTTAAAGGGTTAAAGTACAGTAGAAGAGAAGGGTAAAAACATTGAATGACTAGTCAATATCTTGAAAAATTGATACAGAAAGTATGTTAGAAAAATGGTATTACTTTTTATTATTCAAAATGCTTGAAGGACTCCCCTGCATAACGGACACTAGACGGATCCGTTATGCAGCCCATAGACTTTTATTATAACGGAATGCCTCCAAAGGCATTCCGTTATTCATTCCATCATAGAATTTAATTATGGGCCGTGTAACGGAATCTATAACGAAATTCACCTTTTACCAACAAACGAAGTGTGAACGAATTTCAAAATACGAAATTCGCTCATCTCTAATTATAATGATGGTGTGTTGAATTACACATGTACTGGACAGTATAGTTTACTGGATAACCAGGCTGCGGTTGCTACTGCCTTATTAAATGTTACTGCCGTTATTTGTATTTTTTCACAGTTTATTGATACATTTTATAGTTTCTTTCCTGTTTTTGTTACAAATTCCATGTTAATTAATTATAACATTCTATACAATTATTTTGTTAATTATTAATAAAATTATTTTAATTGAACCCACTGTGTCATGCTGTTTATTTAGACTTACCATGGTTATGTGTAGTGTATGGTTGAAAATCAACATAGTACACCAGCAAAAGAATAAAACTGCCTTGTGCTCTACCAGTGATTCAAATTCAGGTTTGTGGCTGTAGCAGTATAAACGGTGAACCCTCCAATCTGAAGAGGCGGTTACTCACTGTTCCATTTGATCTTCCATTTCATCTCCCTGTTTCAATCCAATAAATAAAGATGTGGGGGGTCATTTACTAAAGACATGCGCTTTCTTAGTAAAAACCCCGTCAGAGGGTGTAGGATAAAGGTAAAAATTTGCACATTTTGTTGCAAACTAACACAACTAAATTTCCCGATTTTTCTCCACCAAAAAACTGGTGTAAAGCGATAATAAATGACCCCCACAGTGCAGACCGGCATTCAACTTTAAAAACAGTTATGGTTGAGGATTAATATACTCACAAATAAGTGTTCATCATAGACATATGCGATAACGTTAAAATCCCTTAATAATCCACCTGATAAATAGTGCTGTCTGATAAGACCAAGAGGGGTATAAACCTTTAACGTTACCTGATATGTCTCTAGTATACACCTGTTTGTGACTATAATAAAACACAACCGTTACTGGTGAAGGCAGGTCTGTAGCATGGGGGATTATTATTATTAATTATTAAAGCGCCATTCATTCCATGGCGCTGTACATATGAAAAGGGGTATACATACATAATACAGACAATTGCAATAAGCAAGAACAAGACGAGTTACAGACTGGTATAGAAGGAGAGAGGGCCCTGCCCGTGAGGGCTTACAATCTATATGTTATGGGAGAAGGTCACAATAGGAGAGGGTGAAGCTAGTCATGGCGGTATAGAGGCAGCAGGGTCACCGGTTGTAGGTTTGTCTGAAGAGATGGGTTTTCAGGTTTCTTTTGAAGGATTCCACTGTTATATTGGGGTAGAGAGTTCCAGGGTATGGTGGATGCACGGGAGAAATCTAGGAGGCGATTGTGGGAAGAGGAGAGAAGGGGATAGTCTATATTTAGCCAGATTTCACTCTTCTTCCAAATTATAATACTGGTGTAGAAGATGATAAATGTGGCAGGTCCACCAGCCCCCTCCCTTGCCACAGTCCCTTATTCAGGAAAGTGGTGAGGCCAGAGGAGAAATGAAACTTGCGCAAAACTTTTTGTGTGCTATTGAAAAAGTCACAAAAGTGCATTTTGCAACTTTTTAACACCATACAAGTGGAGTATTTTAATGATCACTATGGCCCAATGTCTTTATTTACTTGGACTGAAACAGGGAGATGAAATGGGAGATCAGATGTAAAAGAGGATAACAGCCACTTCATCTTGGAGATATTACCTTTATGCCTCTGGAGCCACACACCAGAATATGGATTTTTTTCAGTTTGCAAGTGCCTGATTACCAATAGAGCACAAAGCAGCTTTAATTTTTTCATCTTGTGGAGAAATATATGGATATATGGTAGTTTGTGGTACACATCAAGTTACACCTGTTATGAGCAGGCATAGATCTTCTGTGAAATTGACACCATTTTAAGACATCCAATTTCCAGTTAAATAGGACAATTTGTGAACCGCTAGGTTAGCTGATGATGTTCTATTGTTAGAGAAATTGTAGAATATTTCAAGGTCCAGAGATTCTTGTGTATTTAGCTGATATATGGCACGATATGTACTGCACTCACTAATCTGGGGAAACCATGACCTTGGTGTCTAAGTCTTTTTTACTTGGATTTAGGTCTGGTGGTTACTGTTTCGCCTTGTGGAGGCTGCTTGTTTGCGTAGGGAGTCTTATAGGCCAGGCAGTGCTCCCTGAGAAAAGGTTATGTAAATTGCTCTCATCCAGGAGGAAGACAACTACCTCTTAAGTGCCACCTATTAATAGCTACACTATAACGTATTTATGTGTCCGTATCCATTCCGTAACTTTTCAGAATGGATGAGGACACATTCATTTCAATAAGCTTGCAAAGGATGCGGACAGCACACGTGTGCTGTCCACATCCTTACTTCTGTTCCATGGTCCGGAAAAAAACTTAGAGCATGTCCTATTCTTATCTGCAATCGCGGACAAGAATAGGCATTTCTATCATAGGGCCGGCAGTGTGCTATCATACGGTCATATGAATGAGCCCTAAATCAATGTTTGTCCTTTAGATTTTACAAAAGCTAAAGGCCAAATAAGGCATGGCTATGGAACGCAATCTCTGAATCTCGCTTGGAGGAAACAACATCAAAAAAGACTGTGAATCAAGCTTTCCCTTAGTACAAATGTTGCTATAATGGTTTCTTATTTTAGACTGTAAGCAAGATGAAACCATGTAGGTTTTCAGTTTCAGACAGATTATCATTTTGTAATGTGCTGCTATTATTTTTGTAATCTAACAGATCAGTGAAATGGGAGGGTTTATATACTTGAAAGAGGTCTGTGAGATTGCACTATTGTATGAACTGAGAAGCAACGGTCTATGAATATAGTTTCTTTTACGACACAATGGCATTAGTATCCTTTCTATTTGACACTGTGTGGGCCTTATTTATTTTAGGATGAGTAACTTAAACTTGTGGGTCCCGATACAAAGTCTATAAAGGCCACTCACCTACCGGTGTGGAAGAGGGCCCCCTGGGGTTCAGGTTTTCTTTCTATAGGGCGAGGGCGTAATTGATAAAAGCACAATTAGTGCCATCTGTGTAATAAACTTACCTGTCTGCGATGTCTATCTCCATCCACCGTCGATGCTTCATACATCACAGTGACTTTGCTCTGGTTCTCTGATTATCCGGCATTGACCCTGGCATATCTAATTCCTCTTACACCTATTTGCCACTAGTCAGTGGCTGCTCTGCAGACACAAGCCTCCTTACCAGGGGAATACCTGAATACCTGCCGTCCTTTAAATGAAAGGTGTCATCAGAAAATGACCTATTGTTCAAATCATGTTTTTATGTTTAACATATTTTTAAAGAATGTTTGATGGTGTGATTTTTAGGGTACTTTCACACTTGCGGCAGAGGATTCCGGCAGGCAGTTCCGTCGCCGGAACTGCCCGCCGGATCCGTCTAACCGCATGACAACTGAAAGCATTTGTAGACGGATCCGTCTTGTATTATTTTTTCATTTTTAAGGGTCTGCGCATGCACATACCGACGGACGGATCCGTCCTTCAGGTATTTCTTAATGCCACATCCGGCACTAATACATTCCTATGGAAATTATTGCCGGCATGTGTTCCGGCATTTTGGACAGAGATAAGACCGCAGCATGCTGCGGTATTTCCTCTGTCCAAAATGACTGACAGTGACTGAACTGATGACATCCTGATGCATCCTGAACGTATTTCTATCCATTCAGAATGCATTGGGATAGAACTGATCAGTTCTTTTCCGATATTAAGCCCCGATGACGGAACTCAATGCCGGAAAAGTTTGCCGCAAGTGTGAAAGTAGCCTTAATTTTCCATGTTAATATCTATATTTAAACAAAAAACATAAAATCCTGCAGTTTTCGCACTTTCCACTAATAGACTCCACTTTGTCTGTACAGATCTCTTTACTGCAGTTACCTGCTGATATAGAGGTGATATCATTGCAAGCAGGATTAGAATGACAGATAAGACAGGATTTACCATTCACAATAAGCGATTGTCAGAGCTTATCTCTTCTTTCCTTGTACAATGACCTCTGCACAGGTCACAGAGCATGCCTAGAAAACTCTCCCATAGAAGTCAGTGAGGTCCCCTCCTGTCTATTGTGTCTATGGTTCATGTGGCTGCCATAAAGCAATTTTCTTAATGCTTTCTAAATGTTGTTAAGAACAGCTCAGGCAAGATGGCCGCCCCCATAAAAATGTTCAGAAAGTAGAATTAAAAGAATCTGCAATCAAAAAATAAAAGCAGATTAGAAAAAAAGGATGTGTGGTTTTAACTGACAGATAACCAGAATGGTCAGAGAAAAGTCTGATTGTGGAAGTGCTTAACAGATAATTCCTTACAGTACCATTACAGACTTTTGGTATACCAGTCTGTATCTATATATGTAGATTACACTTTTGTGTGGGGACACTATCTATATAGATTATTGAATGTTCAATTGTTACTGTTTAGGTATCTTAAAGTGGTTTTCTGGGTCAATTTTTATGACTTTTCACTTATAGATGTGCCCTGCATCAATCAGCTGCACTGTTCCTCTGTTTTCACTACTTGTCACATTACCACTCACATCCACAATTCATTGGTAGTAAGTAGTAATGTCAACCTGTCCCCTATGTCCCTGAGCTAAATACGTCACCAATTGTCAGCATTAGAGATAAGCGAATCGAAGCTGATGAAGTGGAATTCGATCTAAATTTCGGGAATTATTCCATTTGCACCGAATCCGAATTTCCTCGCGATTCGTGGAAATGAATCACATTTGTCCTTAAAATGGCTGCTGCACGTGTGATGACATGGAGAAAGGAACTCTGGGAAGGCGGGATCACCTATAACGCCATGCAGGGTCCCCCTGCTGTTATCTAAGTATACCCCCCCCCCAGTCTCACTAGAGCTCAGTGACAGGCCAGCGTTAGGATGTTCTGTGTGGGCGGTGTAAACATAGCCCCGCCCCCAGCCTTTGCCTGCACTTGCTCTAGGCTGAAATGCCCAAATATCTGACTGGGTGACTGGGCCTTCTGCTGCATCTGACCCACAGGCTCTGACCTAAGCTGCCAGACTGCTGGAGCACCCAGGATCTTCCTATTAAAGCACCTTGTAAGTCCATCTAGTACGAAGCATGCAGCAGTGTCTGTGGAGGAGAGGGTGCAGGGCTGCTGGGGTTACACTCTCATTGTAGCAGCCCTGCACTGCCCTTAAGTACTGATGGTCACTGACCTGTGAGTTCCCACTGTCAGCTCTGTGTTTTCCCTGTGCCCCCTGTGCCTCTGTATAAGCTCCTTGTGTCCTGTGGGCTCCCTGTGACTGCAGGGCACAACAAAACGACATGCTTGTGTGGTGCTTGTGACGTGGCCGTGCTGTGTTCAATTTCCACATGGCTGTCTGGGCCATAGAGGGCACTAGTTAAACTAATAAAGACAACATTGTTTAGGTGGACTGCATTGTTAATGAGGGGGGCGTTGGAGTATAGATTGAGAACCTGAGTCCAAATTAGCAGTGTCTTTTTTTTTTTTTTTTTTTCAGTACTTGGGAGGAGCTGACCAGGACTGCTAATAAAGGAATCTGTAAAGCTATGTCACACATTGTGGCCGTATCACAGCCATATACCCCTTAACAGTGTCCTCCACAGATCCCCCATAACAGTGTTTCATCCACAGATCCCCCATAACAGTGTGTCATCCACAGATCCCCCATAACGGTGTGTCATCCACAGGTTCCCCATAACAGTGTGACATCCACAGGTCCCCCATAACAGTGTGTCATCCACAGGTCCCCCCATAACAGTGTGTCACCCACAGATCCCCCATAACAGTGTGTCATCCACAGATCCCCCATAACAGTGTGTCATCCACAAATGTGTCACTCACACATTCCCCATAGCAGTGTGACATCCACAAATCCAGTGTGTCATCCACACGTTGCCCATAACAGTGTCCTCCATGGACCCCCCATAACAGTGTGTCATCCTCAAATCCTCCATAACAGTGTCATCCATAGGTCCCTCATTACAGTGTGTCATCCACAGGTCCCCCATAACAGTGTCCTCCACAGATCCCCCATAACATTGTGACATCCACAAGTCCTCCTAACAGTGTGTCACCCACACGTTGTGCAGCATGATCTCCATTCACTGCTATAGAATTTCTAAAAATAGCAGAGCCAGTGATCAGCTATTATCAGAACACTCGTAGCATAATGGAGGATGACCGTGCATTTTTTGGCATTAGCAATACTGAGGGATTATTGACCAAATGCTGACCGAGGGAAGGCGTATGCTCCACAGACAGGATCTGTTTTTTGTGGGTTATTGTTCTGACAGATCAGAGGAAGGGCAAAATAATCAGTGATGTCAACACAAACTTACTGCTGACACCCTCTCCACTCTGTCGGGGGCTCTACTTGTATAAGCATTTAATAGAACAGGTTCTATAGACATCTATGTGGAATCAGCTACTGACGGTGTAAAAGGAGTGCACTTCTTCTTTACACTAACATCGACCTGTAAAACTGAATTCATACTTGAGGTATTTTGACAGTTTTGGCCCCGTGTCTGCCCAAATAAGTGAAGTATGCAGTGATTCTAATAGTGACTCCTGTCACCTGCATGTCATACTGACAGTATTATTTGACTACCCCAGCACACTCCCTATGCATGTTACTGCAAGGTACAGTGTTCTACACCACTATAAAGGCTCTCTGCAGCCAGGAAATAGGCGTTTTTTAACACGATTCGCCGCAAATAAATTTGTATCGAAGCAAATCTTTTCAGAAAATTTGGCGAACCGGCCGAATCGAATTTTTGAGAAATTCGCTCATCTCTAGTCAGCATGGGATCTAAATACATGCCCCTACTGCATGTTCTCTTTGCCTCTCAGCTTCAGTGGAGGTTGGGCTTCTCTGTGTGGATGAAAAGAGAGATAGGGGTTTTGTCCTCCTTCATCAGCCCGAAGCTGGGGAATAGAGTTTAATACTCACGTGGCCAATGGTTAAAAGAGCAGTGGAGCGCACAATGCAACTTCCATCTATAAGTGAGTAGTTCAGAGTCGTTGTTTAAATCCATGGAACCTATGGGGGTAATTTATTATACTGAAATATGCTTATTAGGCGTATCTCAAACCCAGCCTATCTGCAACTTCTTCCCTTCACAGAAGCTGGCTTACATTTAGAAGCGGCGCTGGATGCACCAAAGCCATGGAGAGGCATTTACCTCTTCATAACTTCAGCGGATCCTCTGCCAGCTATGGGGCTTTATTAACACCTGCATCTAAAATGCCGGTCTTAATAAATGTGCCCCTATATTTACCTGGAAAACCTCTTGAAAGCTTTCATAATGGCTAAAGCTATTGCTAAAGAAAAGTAGATAACACTGGAGAGATACTTTAGAAGATAGAGAGGTCATTTAATGTTTGCTAGTGCCGCTTCCTCTGTTGGGCTAGTAATGTGTACAGATGAAACACATGGGTTCTACATAGCTTAGTAATTCCCATGTGTTGTACTATGTTAATTTTCTTTGGACATATGGAACCTGCTCTTATAAATTGGAATCTCACACTGGGAAGCAGCTTTCTGTAAACTGTAATTCATCCAGGCTGCCTTCGTAGATATTATAATAGCTCATCATACTTGGTGGATTTGAGAAAATACCATCATGTTCATTTCATTAAATGCTATTCTGGCAGATTTGGCATTTTTAAAAGGTCTGCTGTTTTTCTAGGAACAGTACCCCGTCTGTCCATTAGTTTTGTCTAGAGATGAGCGAATCAAATCAGACGAAGTTGAATTGGATCCGAATTTCAGGAAAAATTTCCTCATGCTTCGTGGTAACGAATCGCAATTTTTCCTAAAATGGTGGACACACGTGTAAGGACTGAGGAAATGAGGCAGGGAAGGCGAGATTACCAAGATTGATATGCATGCATACAGCCAATCAGCAGACAGCGAGCCCTGCATTGTCACAGCCCTATAGATACAGCAGCCATTTTAGATTCTGCCATTTTCCAGCGTTCTGAGTGCAGGGACAGACGTGAGAAGGCGCTAGGGACAGTAATTGGAAAAAGATAATTGTGAAAAAAAAAAACACTGAACAAAAGAATTATAAGTGCAGGGAAAGGATAGGGATGAATCTTTTCACAGCATCTTAGTGCAGGGAGAGACGTCAGAAAGCACTAGGGAGAGGTGCTAGAAAAGCGATTTGCAAGTGCAGGGAAAGGATAGGGAGGAACCATTTCACAGTATCTTAGTTCAGGGAGAGACACCAGAAGGCACTAGGGAAAGTGCTAGAAAAGTGATTTACAAGTGCAGGGAAAGATAATTTGGGTATCAAAATAGCCATTATACAGCTCCGTCATTCCAGCTATTTTTTCTTGGGGTGCAAGTTCTATGTTGAAAAGCCTTTAGTGGCTTATATCTGTGGAAAAAGAAAAATATATACGCAATTCACTTCTGCAGTTATATGTGGTGAAAGCATTTAGTGGCGTATATCAGTACTAAAAGAAAAATATATACGCAGTTCACTGTTGCCGTTATTTGCAGTAAAAGCGTTTAGTGGCCTATTACAGTACAAAAACAAAAATATATACGCAGTTTACTTCTGCAGCTATATGTGGTGAAAGCATTTAGTGACATATTTCTGTACTACAATAAAAATATATACGCAGTTCACTTCTGCAGTTATTTGGGGTTAAAAGCATTTAGTGACGTATTTCTGTACTACAAGAAAAATATATACGCAGTTCACTGTTGCCGTTATTTGTGGTAAAAACGTTTAGTGGCCTATTTCATTACAAAATGAAAAATATATACGCAGTTAACTTCTGCAGCTATATGTGGTGAAAGCGTTTAGTGACGTATTTCTCTACTACAAGAAAAATATATACGCAATTCACTTCTGCAGTTATTTGGGGTTAAACGTGCTTAGTGAGGTATTTCTGTACTACAAGAAAAATATATACGCAGTTCACTGTTGCCGTTATTGGCGGTAAAAGCGTTTAGTGGCCTACTTCATTACAAAAAAAAACTATATATGTACACAGTTCACTTCTGCAGCTATATGTGCTGAGAGCATTTAGTGACGTATTTCTGTACTACAAGAAAAATATATGTGCAGTTCACTGTTGCTGTTATTTGCAGTAAAAGCGTTAAGTGTCCTACTTAATTACAAAAAGAAAAATATATACGCAGTTCACATCTGCAGCAATATGTGCTGACAGTGTTTAGTGACGTATTTCTGTACTACAAGAAAAGTATATACGCAGTTCACTATTGCCGTTATTTGCGGTAAAAGGGTTTAGTGGCCTACTTCATTACAAAAAGAAAAATATATACGCAGTTAACTTTTGCAGTTATTTGGGGTTAAAAGTGTTTAGTGGCCTACTTCATTACAAAAAGAAAAATACATCCGCAGTTCACTTCTGCAGCTATATGTGGTGAAAGCGTTTAGTGACGTATTTCTGTACTACAAGAAAAATATATACTCAGTTCACTTCTGCGGTTGTTTTGGGTTAAAAGCGTTAGTGAGGTATTTCTGTACTACAAGAAAAATATATACGCAGTTCACTGTTGCCGTTATTTGCGGTAAAAGCGTTTAGTGACCTACTTCATTACAAAAAGAAAAATATATACGCAGTTCACTTCTGCAGCTTTGTGTGCTGAGAGCGTTTAGTGACGTATTTCTGTACTACAAGGAAAATATATACGCAGTTTACTGTTGCATTTATTTGTGGTGAGAGTTTGGTGGCCTATTTCAGTACAAAACGAAAAATATATACGCATTTCACTTCTGCAGTTATATGTTTTGAAAGAGTTCAGTGTCCTATTTCAGTACAAAAAGAAAAAATATATACCATATTTTTCGCCCTATAAGACGCACCTAGGTTTCTGAGGAGGAAAATAAGAAAAACATTTTAACCAAAAGGTGTGCTTTTGGTGGATTTTGAACTAATGGTGGTCTGTGGTTGACACTATTATGGGGGATCTGTTGAAGACACTGTTATGGGGGAATCTGTGGATGGCACTATTTTGGGGGATCTGTGGATGACACTGTTATGGGGGATCTGTGGGTGACACTGTTATGGGGGATCTGTGGGTGACACTGTTATGGGGGATCTGTGGGTGACACTGTTATGGGGGATCTATGGGTGACACTGTTAAGGGGATCTCTGGATGGCTGTGTTATGGGGGTCTCTGGATGGCTCTGTTATGGGGGTCTCTAGATGGCTCTGTTATGGGGATCTGTGGATGACACTGTTATGGGGGAGATCTGTGGATAACACATATATAGCATTTTATGCTATGTGTCATCCACAGATCCCCCCTATAACAGTGTCCCTGTAGTGTGAATGACCCCCAATACAGTGGGTGGGGGTCGCATCTGGTTTTATAATGACAGCGGGGACTTTGCAGTGACTGTATTCTACTACACGGGCCCCGCTCACTGTATATAGAGAGCGGGGCCCATGTAGTAGAATACATTTACTGCACGGGCCCCACTGTCATTATAAAAGCAGATTCCGGCCCCAACCCCTCCTCCCTCTCAGCTGTTACACTCGCCGCGCGGCATCACGGCGCGGAGTATCATTGTAAATTTGGCAAAATGCAGCATTTGCCCCATAAGACACACTGCTATTTTTCCCCCACTTTTGTTATACGTAGCAAAACCTTTAGTGACGTATTTTAGTCAAAAAACTAATTTTATTCAGCGTTCAGCGTTGCAGTTATATGTGGTAAAATCTTTATTGACGTATTGTGGTCGAAAAACAAATTTTATTCAGCGTTCAGCGCTGTAGTTATATGCGGTAAAATCTCCATGATGTCTCCATGATAAATCTGCAGCGTGGGGGCCCTGCGTGGCTTCTACACAATTTCAATATAATCCTTCAGCGGGGCGAATAGATGCCGAATGACCGGGACGCTCCGTGACCTTCCCAGTAGCTGCTGTCGGGAGCAGCGGTTCATTTCTGAGACATCCGTATAGTGCTGGGGGAATCCAAAGACGTCTCCGTGCTCAATTATATTTGTAAAATCTTTTGTGACTTATTTCGGTGGAGAAACAAATTGTATTCAGTGTTCAGCGCTGCAGTTATATGTGGTAAAATCTTTATTGAAGTATTTTGGTGGAAAAACTAATTTTATTCAGCCTTCAGCGCTGTAGTAATATGTGGTAAAATCTTTTGTAACGTATATCGGTGGAAAAACTAACTTTATTCAGCGTTCAGCACTGCAGTAATATGTGGTAAAATCTTTATTGAAGTATTTTGGTTGAAAAACTAAATTTATTCTGCAGTCAATGCTGCGGGTATATGTGGCAAAATCTTTAGTGATGAACTAAAGACTCTTTCGGGCTCAAAGCTATCTTGACGCTCATTGTCTGCTCATTGTCTGTAGCTACTAGAGGCCTGTTCATGCCAGGCAATTTCCCCCAGAAGTATCTTGGTCGATCGTCACTCTCTCATTGTGCCGTTCTGTGGCTTCCTCATGCTGCTGCCACCTCTAGACTCTGTCATTGTGCCACTGTGTGGCCTCCTCCTGATGCTGCCACCTCCACAATCTGTCATTGTGCCAATCTGTGGCTTCCTAATGCTGTTGCCACCTCTATACTCTGTCATTGTGCCACTCTGTGGCCTACTCATGCTGCTGCCACCTCCACACTCTGTCATTGTGCCATTCTGTGGCTTCCTCTTGCTGCTGCCAACTACAGACTCTGTCATTGTGCCACTCTGTGGCCTCCTCCTGATGCTGCTGCCACCTCCATACTCTGTCATTGTGCCACTCTGTGACTTCCTCATGCTGCTGCCAACTCCAGACTCTGTAATTGTGCATTATGTGGCTACCTCCTGATGCTGCTGCTGCCACCTCCAGACTCTGTCATTGTGCCACTCTGTGGCCTACTCATGCTGCTGCCACCTCCAGACTCTGTCATTGTGCCACTCTGTAGCCTACTCATGCTGCAGCCATCTCCACACTCTGTCATTGTGCCATTCTGGGGCTTCCACATGCTGCTGCCACCTCCAAACTCTGCCGTTGTGTCACTCTGTGGGCTACTCATGCTGTAGCCACCTCCACACTCTGTCATTGTGCCACTCGGTGGCCTTATCCTAATGCTGTAGCTGCAACCACCTCCAGACTCTTTCATTGTTTCACTCGGTGGCCTCATCATACTGCTTCCACCTCCAGACCTGTCATTGGGGTACTCTGTGATCTCCTCATGCTGTTCCCACCCTCCCCACTTCATGACTGGTCCACTATTTTGGATTTCGGCCTGGCTGACACCATCATTTATTTGACACTTCTTCTGATCTGTCAGAAGGAAGAAAAAATGAGACGCACAACGGATCCTGTCTGTGTAACAGCTTTACGGCCTGTATGGTTCCATCAGAATTAGCTTATGATTTGGTAGCCAAAAGCAGGAGTGGGTAGAAAACACAGAAGACATGCAAATATTCCATTCACGTGTCATCTCTGTTTTAGATCCACTCCTGTTTTTTTTTGGCATTAGCAATACTGATAGATTATTGAGCAAATGCTGACCGAGTGAAGGCGTATGCTCCACAGACAGGATCTGTTTTTTCTGGGTTATTATTCTGACGGATCAGAGAATGGGGAAAATTAATCAGAGATGTCGACACAAACTTACTGCTGACACCCTCTCCACTCTGTCAGGGAGGCTGTACTTGTATAAGAGTTTAATAGAACAGGTTCTGTAGACATCTATGTGGAATCAGCTGACGCAGGGGTAAAAAGAGTGCACATCTTCTTGACGCTAACATCTACCTGTAAGGTCAGTTTTGGCCCCGTGACTGGCCAAATAAGTTAAGTATGCAGTGATTCTAAGGCCCCTTTCACACGGGCGAGTTTTCCGCGCGGGTGCAATGCGTGATGTGAACGCATTGCACCCGCACTGAATCCGGACCCATTCACTTCTATGGGGCTGTGCACATGACAGTTGATTTTCACGCATCACTTTTGCGATGCGTGAAAATCGCAGCATGCTCTATCTTCTGCGTTTTTAACGGAACACAGGCCCCATAGAAGTGAATGGGGCTGCGGGAAAATCGCAAGCATCCGCAAGCGCGCGGATGCTTTGCGATAGCTCCCGCATGGTTGCTATGCAACCATCGGGATGTGTAATCGTTCTGTATTATTTCACATTATAACATAGTTATAATGTAAAATATACTTGGCCATCTTTCCTAATGCGTAATCGGTGCAGAATGGGTTAAAATAATAAACTAATACTAACTCACCTGCTCCATTTGATCGCGGTCGGCATCCTCCCGTTAGCTTGCTAGTAGAAAGTGACCTGTGATGATGTCACAGCATCACATGGCCCAATCACCTGCTCCATCACTATGGTGATGGAGCAGGTGATTGGTCCATGTGACCATGTGACATCATCACAGGTCCTTTTCCTACTAGCAAGCTAACGGAGAGGATGCCGGGCTTCACGATCAAATGGAACAGGTAAGTTATTATTAGTTTATTATTTTTAACCCATTCTGCACCGGTTTAAACATTAGAAGATGGCTAAGGGTATTATTTTACATTATAACTATGTTATAATGTGAAATAATACCAGCGGGATACTTTCTGACTCCAAACATGCACTTCTGTGAAGAAGTGCAGGTTCGGGTCTGGGTACCAAAAGTGCCGATTTTTCTCCCGCGCGTGCAAAACGCATGACAGCGCTTTGCACTCGCAGGGAAAAATCGCGGCGATTCCCGCAACGCACCCGCACTGTTTGACGGAGTGCACCCGCAACGCCCGTGTGAAAGAGGCCTAAGAGCAACCTCTGTCATCTGCATGTCATACTGACTCACAGTATTATTTCACTACCACAGCAGACTTCCTATGCGTGTTACTGCAAGGCACAGTGTTCTACACCCCTATAAAGGCTCTCTGCTGCCCCGGTACAGCCATTTTTAACACGATACACCGTAAATAAATTCGAATTGAAGCAAATTTTCCCAAAAAATTTGGCAAAATTCTTTAAACTCTAGTTTTGTCTGTTATTGCAGCTCAGCTTCATTCACGTAAGTGCAGGCCCAGACACAGCCTATGATTTTTTTCTAGTCCTTGTCCAGGACTAAAGGCAAATTACCATCATTTTTTCTCACATCTTAACATTTCTGGATATAATTTTGTGAAGTCACTCCATATATTCTATTTCCTGTCCTGGCTCTTTATCCTCCTCCTTTGTTTGGAATTTTAGCACGGCAAACAGCCTCAGTTGACTTTCTTAGTCAGACCAGTCACTCTGACCAGAGAGAGCCCCTTTGTACTAACTCAGATCATCACACATTATACTGATAAGTGCAATGCTCTTTTTTTGGGCATTTTTACCTAGAAAAGAGATAATCCAGGCATTTGCTTTTCTTCAATATTGAGTTATTTTTCTAAAAAGACCGTAAACGCAACCCTTCCTTATATACCATTACAAGCCAGGGTATCAACCGAACCTTCTACTTCTAGGCCTATCAAGAGAACAACAGATCTATTATACTGTCATCCCAAATTCAAAATCTACTATTATACTAGCAGATAACATCTTTCCCTCACAGCAGCATTAAACCGGAGTTTTATCTACTGCTGAAATGAAAAAGCCCAAAAAAATTAAAATAAATAAAAGATTTCTATGAATATTCAGTTAAAAATACCCTGATTTCTGATGGAAGTGTCCTTTAAATAAATTATGCTTTACCTGTATTTTGCCATGCTAGAATTTTTTTCTGATAGATGAAGATAACAAAGATGGGAGTGTGGTTTTCTATGAGTTTTCCATTTATCTTGCCTAGAGGAGACAGCAGCTAATGTGGACAATCTTATACTGACACCTCCCATTAAATATAAGTAAACCTCTGGCATTTACTCAATTCTGTTGAATTTGCCAATAAAGTGTTGTTCACAATGTCACAAATCCACACCCAAAGTTTAAGTAGAATTTAGTGTGTTGTGAAAAATAATTTGATATATATTTTGGGGTTGTGCTTATTTTGTCTCATTGCAAACATTTAGTAAAAGCCTGTTCCCACCTCAGGCATTCTTGTGCTATTGGAATTTGTGCTTTATAATTTATGCATAAACCACGTCCCTTGTAGTCAGTACTTTTCTCATTACATGTGGCCTTTTGTGCACTTGGATATAAAACATGTTTTTGGGAAGAATTTAAATAATGCAATGCACTGAATAATTCTGCCGAGGTTATTTAATGTGGTTTCCCCAACTGCTAAGCAAATGTATTCTTGTTAGATGGCTGTATTTTTATGAGCTCAATAAGATCACTTTCCCTTGTATCATGGTAAAGATTGGGCCGTCCATTACACAACACATTATAGTTTAAAGAGCGCTTGTCACTTTTCTGTGTTTTTTTTAAATGTAAAAATTATTTTTTCTAAAAACAAAAAACATCTGCCCAAGGTATCAGCTTCTGCCAACCCAAATACTTGAAAACCAGTGCCCTCCTCATTCAATCCATAGTGTTCTTCTTATTTATAATATACAGTATATTTCCATTCACCTTCATTCTCTCCACATATATGCAGCTATCAATGCAGGGCCAACTAGCCTCCCTAGCCATTTTTAGCATGGGTCACCACCTCCTGGATCTCTTACATTGTTTTCAGCTTCATCACTCACTCCTGTTTTGTATATAATACTTGACACAAGAAACTAAGGTGAGAGTGAAACCAAAGAAATTGATCACTTTCTATGAGTTGATTATGAATCTTTATAAAGTTACAGACATAGCAAGTGTCAAGTGGCGCACTACTATCTTTGAGTAGTATAAATGTATTAGAATAGCATACTATGCAAATAGTGCAGCATGCCTTGCACAATACTTATAACAGTTGTCTGCCATTTGTTAAGCTGGCGCTTGCAACATCTGTTTGCAATCATATTTCTCATGGTTAAACAGTTCCCACAACTGATGGGAAATGTATGATGAGGTTATCGCATGCGCCAAGCCACTGTTGAAAGCTGCACACTCCAACTGAAGCCCAGCATCTTTACAAATCTGTGCAAATGTCCACGGTACTGTAGTAAGCAGTAAACCCCCCTACCACAAGTAAAAATGTTTTTACCATTTGAAATAAAGTTCATATTTATGCAAAAACTTGTATAGATACGATTGACAGTTATCCATGGTTTCTGTGGTTCTGTTGGTTTGATATGTTTTTTTTTAATAGATAACTGAAAAAGCAATGGTTAAATCAACTGTTACTGTATTTCCTCAAACTAAAAATCCATATACAGTACATTAAATGGTAAAACTAAAATTATGTCACACAAGAGTGACAAGAAATCCCCCTGAGGTGCACCTACTGACAGATAACACCCAATCTGACTGTTCTGTTCTGTTTCAGTATCTTGCATTGTGTATTGGTATGCTCCTCTCTTCTCCTCCCCCCTCTGTTTCAGCTTCTAGTTGGTTCAGTCTAGCCACTTCCTGTTTTCCCTGTCATGCATTGCTGTTTGTGTGTGCTCTAATTCTGAGGAGAATCTGAGGAGAATCTTAGTAGTATCTCATCTTCTTGTCAAGGAGAATATTGTTGGCATACTTCTTTTACCATCTGGATTCCCTGCATATCTTGTAATGCAATCTCCGGATTAAAAACTACTTGATTAACTCCTGGGTGTCTGATGCGTAAACTGTAAGTGGAGAATGTCTGATTCAACAAGTCACCTCACAGATGCGTGATTGTATAAGGCTGACATTTCGAAACGCCACAGTAAAAGAATTGTCTTAGTACTCTCCTTCTCCCACTAAGAAAAGAATATTCTCCTCCTCCAAGTAATAGCCATCATCATTTGTCTCCTGTTATTCTAAAGTGGAGGGTAATATCTTATACTGCAGTACTGCATTCACTAGGATCGCAGAAGCTTCTAGCAATTTCAGTTTCATACAGGCTAGGAACTGTATTCAGACTGTTTTCCGAGGTCAATATCGTCTGCCTGCTGTAAGCTATTAAAAGACTTAACCACCACTAGAGGTCGCTGTTGTGTTACAGATGGAAATGCAGGACACAGCTAGAAGGATTTCTAAGCCCTCATTAAAAATAAAAGAGGCTCTTCTAACTGACAAAATGGAGGTATGCAATAATTTAACTATTTTGTGGGAAAAGACTGAACAATGTATGGATGCAGCACATGGATCAGGCTATAACGAAGATCAATTAAAGGCCATGTGTTCAAAATTGAATAAAAGCTATGATAGTTATAAGAGACTGTCTGAAAATTATTCTTCCCTGTTATCAAGTCTCAACACAGAGGAATTCATCCTAGAATTAAAGACCCACACTGCACTTAATGATGAAAGATATAGCAGATTTATGGCAGTCAAGTCAATGCTAGAGGACAAGATATCACAACAATATGAAACTGCGTCCCGCCATTTGAACCTTTCAAGGCACTCCAAGGCTTCATCCCGTTACTTGAAATCTATTGCTCAGTCCTCATCGCTAAGGTCTCGCTCACAGCACTCTTCGCTGAGTACCTCATTGTTGTTGGCACGCGCAAAAGCGGAAGCAGCGAAGGTACAAGCTCACTGCATTAGAAAGGAAGCAGCCATTAAGGCACAAGTCGCAGAGACACAAGCCCAATCTCAAGCTAATCAAGCAGCTATACAGGCTCAGGCGCAAGCTATACAAGCCCAATCTCAAGCTAAAAAAACAGCTATACAGGCTCAGGCGCAAGCTATACAAGCCCAATATCAAGCTAATCAAGCAGCTATAGAGGCTCAGGCGCAAGCGACCAAAGCCAAGGGCGAAGCTGAGTTGGAGGTCCTTCAGAAGGAAAGGGAAGAAGCAGCAGCCATGGCTGAACTCAGAGTTCTTGAAGAAGCCGCTGAAGAAGAAGAAGCTTATCATCCTATGTCCAAGATATCCAATGACTCAGAAGGCCGTACCCTGCAATTCTTCCTAGACCAAAGCAAAGTCAATGCATTTGTACCAGAAGATTTGGGCTCTGCACGCCAGTCGGCTGAACTCATGCGAATAGAAAAAGAGGCAGCTGATAACTATACAGTTGACCCCAGTCCAGTGGACATTTCTCTCTCTTTCAAACCTATGGCACCTTATACAGTATTTCAGGCGCCATTAGAGACCAAGCCACTTCAAGCTCATTAAATCACATTCAAACCTCCTGAGACTAGTTACATAGCAACCAAGACGCTGGCGCCAACATTACCAGATGTGAAGCCTTCATTTACGCTCAACCCAGCTGCCACTCCATTTCATCTTCCAACCCGCAAACATAGGGTATCAGATGGTGCCAACAACACCAGTGAGGGAGGAGTTCCCATCACCATGATGCAGGAAATAAATAACGCATCAGAAATCGCTAAGTACCTCACTCTCAGGGACCTCATCAGTACTAGCCTTACGAACTTTGATGATCGCTCAGAGAACTATAGAAATTGGAAGGCCACCTTCAAGACAACAGTTCAAACCCTTGCTGTACCGCCTGTGCAAGAACTTGATTTACTAATTAGATGGCTAGATCCATGGTCGTCAAACTGTGTTAAGAGACTCAAAACCGTTCATATCTACGAACCAGTCAGAGGCCTTCGTCTCGCATGGGAAAGATTAGAGCAGACATACAGCGGCTCGGAAATAGTTGAACGTGCCTTATTTAAACGACTATACGACTTTCCTGGATTATCCAATACAGACCGCCAAGGGTTCTAGGAATTAAGCGACCTTCTTCTTGAGTTTGAAATCGTCAAGGGAGACCCACAGCTACCAGGTCTCAGCTTTCTTCATACCTCCCATGGTGTGGGCCTGATCGTGGAAAAATTACCCCTCAATATTCAAGACCAATGGGCAACAACAGGTTCAAAATACAAAGAGAAACATCGTGTTCCCTTTACACCATTTTCATTCTTCTGTAAGTTCATCAAGGACTTAGCTAGAGCTAAAAACGATCCGAGCTTCAACACCTTTGGAACCAAGATCTTTGGCTCTACTAAACAGAGACACGAGACTTTCAGTCCCAGACAGAGGAACCCTAAAGGTCTAATTTCAGTAAAAAAAGGCAGGGGTTGTGCCCACTACTAACAATGGAAATGAAAGCCCCAAGGAACCCGATCATCATTGCCCTATCCATGATAAACCACATCCTTTAAGTAAATGCCGTGTCTTCATAGCAAAGCCCTTTGAGGAACGTAAGGCGTTCTTAAGGAGTCATAATATCTGCTTCAGATGCTGTGCATCCACTGAGCACTTTGCCAGAGACTGTAAGGTTCCAGTCAAGTGTTCTGAATGTAATAGTGATCTACATATGTCCGCTGTTCACCCGGGACCAATCAGGCGGAACCTAGAACCAGTTAACTGGCACAAGCCCCATTCCGATCAAGGTGGGGAGAGTCATGGCGGGGAGAGTGCCGACCGACCAACCACAACCGTCACGCCCAGATGCACAAAGGTATGTGGAGAAGGACTTGTGTACGGGAAGTCTTGTTCTAAGATTTGCCTCGTGGATGTGTTTCCTACTGCACAACCAGAGAAGACCATAAGAATGTATGCTATTCTAGATGACCAAAGTAATCATTCCCTAGCTAGCCCTAAGTTCTTTGATCTGTTCAGGATAGAGGGAGAGACTACACCCTTAGGAACATGCTCTGGTCTTGTGACAACCTCAGGAAGAAAAGCTAATGGTTTCACCTTGAAGCCCATCAAGGGAGAAAAGAAACTCTCTCTTCCAACCCTTATTGAGTGTGACAAATTGCTGGACACAAGGGATGAGATTCCCAGACCTGAAGCCGCTCATCTCAGGAACATAGCCAGAGAGATTCCTCCCCTTGATAACGATGCCGAGATCTTACTCTTGCTAGGTAGAGACATTCTTGAGGCTCATAAGGTCCTTGAACTTCGCAATGGCCCTTTCAACCCTCCATATGCCCAGAAACTTACAGTGGGTTGGATCATCGTGGGGGATGTATGTCTGGACAGAACCCGCAGACCCTGCCAAGTACACTCCTTCAGAACTGACGTATTAATAGGGGGGGCGAACTTCTTACTTCAGACAGTGTCCTAACCACTACTATGTGCAAGATATGCCTTGCCCAAATATTCTAAAAACATCTGAAAGCAGCTTAAATCCCAAGGAGTCAGCTGCAGAAGAATGTTCCTGGACAGAAGGGCAGCTTGTAGAAAGGCCTTCAGGATTTCAATTGGACCCCTCTTCATGCCCTTCCCAGCTTTGCAGTCCTCACACAGTTTATCATAATGAATCCTATATCATCACTGACAACAAGCCTTCTGATTCATGTAGTTCTGATGAGATACAGCAGAACCGTGAGCCTTCCAGTCTACTGTTTGACAATGAGTTTAATTCTGTAAAAGAAGTATCTTCTGAATGTTCTATAAAGGAGGTTCCTTCAACAGAGGAAGAGTTAATTTCAGATACTTTGCAAGAACCTTCAGTTCCATCTGCAGTGATTGATTGCACTTAAGAGGATCACAGTTCTTCCCAGTCTTCAACGGATGAGCACCTTCATATTGCTCAGCCTTTTCTGAAAACCACAGGGAAAAGTTCACCCCCAATGTCCATGACAAATACTGCATGTCAACAACCCAAGTCCGTATGTACAAAGACAGATCCCATTTCAGAAGTGAAAAGCAGACATGAGCATTTGCATTCACAATTCATAGACAGAAAGCAATCTACATGTAAATCAACCTCCCAAAATAAGCGCTCTCGCTCTAAATCGGTGACACATTCTAAATCTTTGGTAAGATCAAGGAGAACCAAGTCTCGCTCAGCTTCTAATGAAAGCAACAGACAACCTCCTGTAGTAAAAAAGAAGAAATCCACATCTGGGGTGCATAAAAGATCACTCAAGAATAAACCAAAAAATATAGGAAACATTCCTGTGCCATCTGGCGTTTTCAAAGAGCACAACCTTTATAAGTTTCGGTGGAAGCAGGTAAAACATCTCACCAGTCAGTTCTGGGAAAAGTGGAGAAGAAAGTACCTCTGCCTCTTGCAAGAATGCAGAAGGTGGCAAGAACCAAGGCCTGATTTAAAGGAAGGAGATTTTGTTCTGTTAAGAGACAAACAAGTTAATCGTCTCGACTGGCCTACTGGACTTATTACTAAAGTCGTTTCCAGTTCGGATGGAAAGAACTTCCATTTAGACATTCCTTCTACCAGAGATGCTCATCATCTTCTAGGACTGTTTCCAGTACCAGCCCTATGGTCTGAACTGAAGATATATCCTTTTTTGGTTTGAATAAATGTTCATTGCATGTTTCCTTTTCAGGTTTATGGACATTATTAATCTGCCTATTCATCAGGTTTATGGACATTATTCATTGTTATTTATACAATTCCATTGTATGCATATACATAGTGGTATCTACCGATACCAGACGGGGAGTGTTCTGTTTCAGTATCTTGCATTGTGTATTGGTATGCTCCTCTCTTCTCCTCCCCCCTCTGTTTCAGCTTCTAGTTGGTTCAGTCTAGCCACTTTCTGTTTTCCCTGTCATGCATTGCTGTTTGTGTGTGCTCTAATTCTGAGGAGAATCTGAGCAGAATCTTAGTAGTATCGCATCTTTTTGTCAAGGAGAATATTGTTGGCATACTTCTTTTACCATCTGGATTCCCTGCATATCTTGTAATGCAATCTCCGGATTAAAAACGACTTGATTAACTCCTGGGTGTCTGATGCGTAAACTGTAAGTGGAGAACGTCTGATTCAACAAGTCACCTCACAGATCCGTGATTGTATAAGGCTGACATTTCGAAACGCCACACTGACAGAAGACTTAGTAATTAAAATTGAAGATAGTGGGGCACTCTCAAAAGTATTGAGTAAGGCAGAATTTATTTATAAAATTGAGTTAAACAGAAGGTTGACAATATCTGATACGGTGAATATATCAGCAATAACAATATAAAAATTGCTCAATCAAGATATCAGTATATAACCTCAAAAAATTCCCAATTGCTGGATGGGGTACCAATCATCCAAATCCAGTGGTCAAAATGATGCAAAATGTCTGAAGATGTGCCAATGCGAAAAAGTAAAAACTTATATTGCGTACCAATGCGAAAAATTACAGTTCAACGTTCTCTAAAAAGATGTTTCAATTTAATAAAATATGCGCAGATATCTTCTAAAATTCAAGTAAAATATGCCAGGTATTTTTCAGCCTTTATCAGGCTAAAGCGCGATCATGCGCTGATAGTATTCCAATGCTATAAATGTTCGCTTGTCAGTATTCCAATGCTGGGGGATAATACCATACGCGTTTCGGGGTTTAAGGAAATGACCCACTGATGAAGGGGTCATTTCCTTAAACGCCGAAACGCATATCCAAACAACACAGCGGGACGCCGCTGTCTCAGATTAGTGAGCGGGACGCCGCTCCGAATACTATCAGCGCATGATCGCGCTTTAGACTGAAAAATGCTGAAAAATAGCTGGCATATTTTACTTGAATTTTAGAAGATATCTGCGCATATTTTATCACATTAAAACATCCTTTTAGAGAACGTTGAACTGTAATTTTTTGCATTGGTACGCAATATAACTTTTTACTTTTTCGCATTGGCACATCCTCAGACATTGTGCATCCTTATGACCACTGGATCTGGATGATTAGTACCCCATCCAGCAATTGGGAATTTTTTGAGGTTATATACTGATGATATCTTGATTGACCAATTTTTATATTGTTATTGCTGCTATATTCACCGTATCAGATATTGTCAACCTTCTATTTAACTCAATTTTATAAATACATTCTGCTGTTCTCAATACTTTTGAGAGTGCCTCACTATCTTCAATTTTAATTACAGTGCATTAAATGCAATTCCCCTTGAGAAAAAAACAAGTTATATTGCTATGTCAGTGTTTAGCCATTTCAAGACTGTGCCATTTATCTCTGTCCTAAGCAGATGCATTTTAAGTTTTTTTTCCCAGTACATCTGTCTTTGAAAGCCATACATTTTTTTGCTGCTCAGTTAAATTGTTTTTGCATCTTTTTTCGGTGATATGTGGGGCTTTATTTTTGTCATTTTCATTTTACTTATTTATTTTTATACCCAGGAAAAGTAAAAAACAAACAAACAAACAACAAATTCTGTTTTTACATAGTGTTATGGGTTATGGTCATTGGGGATTGGGCTAGAGGCTGCAGTGTGGCATGTAGTAACATTCTTTTATTATTTTTTATTTGTTCATTTATTTGTTTTTCAGTGTACACTTTATGCCTTGAATACCCCCACTCCCCCAGGTCATAAAAATCACTACTTTTTTTTTAAGGGCCAGTTATCGGGAGAATACAGCCCCCATAGAGGTTTTATAAGGTTGTACTCAACGCAGAACTGATATGCTGATATGGGCCTCCTAACCACTGGGACTGGAGGACAACGCAGCATTGCCACTTCCTGATCTGTATACACAGCGCTCATTGAGCACTCTTTATACAGCAGGGGTGAAGGTAAAAAAACAATCCCTGCCCTCTCTATGCGGATCCCTGCTGTCCCTAGCAGCAGGCTCCCTGCTCTCGCAGCTGCATGAATTGGCATGCAGCTGTGATCTCTGCAAGAAATGTCTGTGCAGAGAATAAGTGCCAACCACCTAGATGTATATAATCAAAAGGCAGTTGGCAAGGAGTTATGTTTTTTTTTTAATATGGAGAAGTTAAAAAAAGAAATAAAAAATATTCTACCTTAACACTTTCAGGACCGGGCCATTTTCAATTTTTTTGTTTCTAATTCCCTGCCTTCCCGGAGCCGTATCTTTTTTATTTTTACATTTACATAGCCGTATGAGGGCTTGTTTTTTGCAAGATAAGTGGTACTTTCTAATGACATAATTTACTATTGCCTAAGATGTAGTGGAAATTTAAAAAAAAAATAATAATTCTACCATGGTTTTATGGGTTTTGTTTTTACGGTGTTCCCTATGCACTAAAACTGACCTATTGCATTCATTTTCTGAGTCAGTTCGATTACAACAATACCACACTTACATGGTTTTTCTTCTGTTTTAATACTGAAAAAAGTAAAAAGAATACATTTTTTTCTTGTCATCACCATATTCTGACCCCCATAATATTTTTATAGTTATGTTTAGGGAGCTGTATTTGTTGCAAGGGAATTTGTTGATCACTTTCTATGCAGTTTTCTGGGGGGGGAGGTGAATAAAAAAAATTTGCCGTTTTAATTTTTTTTCCATTATGGCATTCACCGTATGGGATAAATAGATTTATATTTTAATAGTTCAGGTGTTTTGGGACACGGCAGTGCCTAAGATGTTTTTTTTTATTGTTAATTTTTTATTTACTTCTGGGCAAGTCAAGTGGTTTGAATTTTATTTTATTTTTAAAAACTTTTTTAAAACTTTTTTTAAACACTATAATAATAGACGCAAGCATAACATATGGACTAAGTCCTCACTCTTGATAAAATCTGAGACACTTGGTCAATACATTTTGATCAAAATACATCTAAGCCCACCTACCAGGCGACAAGGTGGTCTCAGTTCAGGCGGGTTCCGATGCTAACCTATTCATGCTGTGGCGCATTTTTCAAGAGCACAGTCCCCGCACATATGGTGTGCTGCCCCTTGTTACCTCCGTGTGCATCAGCAACCAGTGGGAGGAGAGACACACACACCTATATGTACCACCTTAATCAAGGTCACCTATTAGATAGGTGGGGCAAAAGTGCACTTAAATATCACTCCCAGTATAGGAGCGTATTCACACATGAAGGTGCCACTCCTTCAAGATCAAACAAATCACAGAAAAACCTATATAAAAACCATCCTGCACGATATGGTATTAAATGCACGGATGTATATGGCTACATTTACAAAATCACAGAAAATAATGCACTATTATAATAGATGCAAGCATAACATATGGACTAAGCCCTCACTCTTGATAAAATCTGAGACACCTGGTCAATGCATGCTTGCATCTATGGAAGCGTGGAGGAAGAGGGAGGGTCAGTCCTGTGAAAGGACAATGACACTGTGTATCTAGACAGTATATACTCCATGCTGATCCGGTCCAGATTTTCTCTATAACAACTAAAAATGGCAGCAGAGACTTTATAAGGCCGATTGTTACTCGGGGGTCCTCACCACTGATGAAGGGACAGTTGCTAAGTCCCGAAACGTGTATGGTACGGAGGAACCCCTGGAGAGGACAAAGAAATTGAAAATTTTTTTGGAGCGCTCCACATACCAGCCGTACAGCAGGATCTGACACTTTGACCCTGGGACGCGGCAGAGGAGGAGAATTCACCCGTACGGCAGCGGATACACAGCAACACTGAACAGAGGACATCCCAGTGCACATCACCCGCAGTGAGAGACTCCTGGGTAAGATCCCTCTCATCGCTCCTGGCACGTGGGACGCCGCGGCCGGAACGAGAGGTTGATCACCTGCCACTAAAAGGTAAACCTTATCGGGCTGAGCGTGCATGAAAGGGACTATGTATATCAGTGTATGTACGGGCAGCTAGTACAATACTCCTCATTACCGCAATCAGGAACTGTTCAAAGTGTGTACAGGCAGCCACAGTGAGATTATTTCATTGCTACGATTACTCCATTATTTGCAAGAGTCATTAGATTTTTTCTTCTGGACCGCGCATTAAGTACTTTTGTGGAAATTTCAACAACAGTGATGGCTATCTACAGACTGGACGGGATTTATGTATAGCCATTAACAGAACAGGTTCAGGCAACTCGTGGTCCCCCGGCACATCTGACAACGGACAATATAAAGGGGAACTGAGCAGTACATAAGCTTACGGAGAATTCTCAAATAATGCCCCAAATAATGATTCACTGTTCCATCGCTATGTGATGAAATTATTTCACAGTGAACCCTAATTTATATTTTACTGCGCAGTGTTAGTTTCATTTGCTATATTTTATTCCATTTTATTTTTACTTGCAATATTGTAATGCAGATTGGGCCATTGTGATATCTAGATAAGAAAAATTGTTTTTATGAGATTTTAACAATTAAATAAACATCTTTTTGTAGGCACATATTTTTCTACCCTTGATCTATTCTTGTCTCATCTGGATCCAGTGTGAGTGCCAATCACTTCTTTCTTATTCACTCCCCTATCACTGCCCCTAACACCGAGCTAGTTACATAGACACTCCCCTATCACTGCCCCTAACACCCAGCTAGTTTATAGCTCTTCCCACCAGCTAGTTACATAGACGCTCCACTATCACTGCCCCTAACACCCAGCTAGTTTATAGCTTCTCCCACCCAGCTAGTTACATAGACACTGCCCCATCACTGCCCCTAACTCCCAGCTAGTTTATAGCTCCTCCCACCAGCTAGTTACATAGACACTCCACTATCACTGCCCCTAACACCCAGCTAGTTTATAGCTCCTCCCACCCAGCTAGTTACATAGACAATCCCCCATCACTGCCCCTAATACCCAGCTAGTTACATAGACACTCCCCTATCACTGCCCCTAACACCCAGCTAGTTTATAGTTCCTCCGACCAGCTAGTTACATAGACACATCCCCTATAACTGCCCCTAACACCCAGCTAGTTTATAGCAACTACCACCCAGCTAGTTACATAGACACTCCCCCATCACTGCCCCTAATACCCAGTTAGTTACATAGACACTTCCCTATCACTACCCCTAACATCCAGCTAGTTACATAGACGCTCCTCTATCACTGCCCCTAACCCTGCCCAGCTGGGTTACAGCTCCTCCCACCAGCTAGTTACATAGACACTCCCCTATCACTGCCCCTAACACCCAGCTAGTTTATAGCTCCTCCCACCAGCAAGTTACATAGACACATCCCCTATAACTGCCCCTAACACCCAGCTAGTTTATAGCAACTCCCACCCAGCTAGTTACATAGACACTCCCCTATCACTGCCCCTAACACCCAGATAGTTTATAGCTCCTCCCACCAGCTAGTTACATAGACACTCCCCTATCACTGCCCCTAACACCCAGCTAGTTTATGGCTCCTCCAACCAGCTAGTTACATAGACACTCCCCTATCACTGCCCCTAACACCCAGCTAGTTTATAGCTCCTCCCACCATCTAGTTATATAGCACTCCCCTATCACTGCCCCTAACACCCAGCTAGTTTTTAGCTCCTCCCACCCAGCTAGTGACATAGACACTCCCCTATCACTGCCCCTAACACCCAGATAGTTTATAGCTCCTCCCACCAGCTAGTTACATACACACTCCCCTATCACTGCCCCTAACACCCAGCTAGTTTATAGCAACTCCCACCCAGCTAGTTACATAGACACTCCCCTATCACTGCCCCTAACACCCAGCTAGTTTTTAGCTCCTCCCACCCGGCTAGTGACATAGACACTCCTCTATCACTGCCCCTCACCCATGGACATAACATCACAGGAAATAAGAAAGATCTTCAGGGACATGGTCATGGGACCTCAGCCTAGAGGTGAAGATAGGAGCAATAAAGGTAAAAGAAATACATTACAAAAATATAGCTAATTTTATAAATTATTATTTTAAAGGATGTCAATGCAAACTGGAAAACCCTTTAAAAAAATAACGGACTGCAATATTAAGGGGTTCATCTGGTAAAATATTCAGTCAACTTCATTTTGTATTACAGTATTTTATTTAATTAAATTTATGTTTTCTAGCTTACAAATATGTATCTTAGTTAACCAGAGCAGGTACATTAAATAGTTAAAATGTGTCATTTTGGTTTCCATAGTATATACAGGGATTACAACGGTTTATTTCCAGTATCCTTTCTTTGATTGAGACTAACTGCTAAGAACCCTTGTTTCCAGCAAATCCAGGTACTACCACATGCATATTTCATACTCTGACTATCACTCGACTGTTCATTTCTCCTTGTAGCATTATTTAATGGGTAGAACCTTAAGAAACTACAAATTTGGCCAAAATATCTAATTATTCTGTTGCAACCTTCAGTTTAGTTGATCGAGCAAAATACTTATTAATGAACACCACAACATTCCATTCAGTGTTTCAAAATTTGTTCCTTCGCCTGGAAAATATTTGTTTCTCTATATCCAAACAGGATAAATAACCCATGCATTTTATCTGTAAAATACCAAGCCCGGTCTTGGCAGCCCACCCAGATGCAGGAAATACTGTCTCTCTTGTATTGCTTTGGACAACATCATGATTATTTCGTTGTGACTCACTGGCTTCTTGACAGTTGGACTATGTTTTTCAATGGCAAGCCAAATACATGACTCACTCTTTCATCATCTGTTGCCCCATTTACTAGCAGAGGGGTTTTCTATGCATCGTTAACCATCCTGGAAGCATGCTGACTTGTGAAGTATATATATATATATATATATATATATATATATACACAGATATAGATTCAATGTATGTGCTGCTGACGTTGAACAACAGCTCCGTTTATGTTGTAAATTCATAAAGCCTATCAGGAAGTTACATGCTATTAACTATTGCAGAGAGATATTCAATGTATCATATTTCAGTGGAAAAGAACTGAATGTGTTAATTAACTCAACAGGATTGGATGTTAGTCTTTAGTCTGTTTTTGTCAATGTGTGACAGGGTATAATGGAGAAAAATAATAACAGAGTTTCCAAAAATTCTTATAAATAGAATTTTTTTTTTAGGGTCAACATTTTGATGGCCTATCCAAAGGATAGACCATAAATGTTAGTTTGCTGTGGGTCTGATGCTCTTCCCCAATGCTGGTCAAACTGTTTGAAGGGTCAGCCTGCACTTGTGCAGGCATGCAGCCTTTTCAATGTTTTTACCTTTTTGGTCTACCTGCACGCTATTTACTTTATAGTGCCAGTGCAGGGTATTGCAGCTTTATCTCCTTCCTTGAATGGGATGAAGATGCAATACTGTGTATCACTGCTACTATATGTTCAGTGTGCAGATAGACAGACCAAGGTAAAAACATTAAGAAGCTGTTCAACAAGAAACTGTACAACGTTGGTGCCGAGAGTCAGGCCCACAGTGATTTGATATTGATGGCCTATCCTGAGATTAGGCCAAAATTAATCTCAGAAAAAAACTTTTAAGTGGCAGAATATCAGTTTCTAAGATACATTTGTTCAATGATGTAAGCCAAGCAGTTTATGATTCAGGAGTCAAACAAATTGAATGTTCAAGAAATCTGACTTCATGCACACAGCAAAAGCAATAGGATTTGACCCCGATTTTGCATATTTCAAAGTCACCTGGTATACAGTATATTTATGTTGTAATAGGAGATGTAGAAATATTTGTGTGTAATTAATTTATTTTGTATTAATTAACATAACAGTTAAAATGGCAACACTGCGGTAATATAACTGAATCTGGAAAACAGCAATCCCTCTTCCAGGACCCCCCTTTTTTTTTTACCAGAACAGCAAGCCACTACACAGTGCAGTATCTGATCTTGACATGTATTATTACATGGCTTCCTACAATGCATATGTGAGGACAGTCGAAACTGTCCTCACAGAAGACATCAGATTGCTAGGGGTTTTGGGAGCAAGACATAGGGCAATCAGCTGACTGCCAGGGCAGCGTCCTTTAAAATGCAGCAAAATTACTTGAATCTGCCACCTAGTATTACAGGAATCTATATTTATCCAGCATGTAACAACATTACTATTATGCAAGTGTTAAAAAGTGCCTAAAAGTACTTCTTAACCCATCCGGACAACCTCTACTGAAACTGAAGCCAAACACGACACCGATCATAAACACATTATACAACAACTCTCTGTGAAAAATACATTCCTTTTAAGGTGCCTATATATTATGAGGTCCCACCGTTGGATCTGATAGCCGTTCACCACTAATTGATGGGCCACACCTATACTTGGCCTGTGCACGTACATGCAATTTTAAACAAATAACATATACAGTTGTGGTCCGGTGATTAGCTGTGATTCTTAAGGGGATCCTGCTGCCAGACTACATCGTTTATGGGCATCCTAAATGCCCCTGTAGACGGACCAATGATATGGGTAATTACAGTACTGGGAAGGAGAATTCACAGGAATGCTCATTCCTGATATTTGCCCTGTGTAAAAGTGGCGTCAATCACCTGATGCCCATTTATAGGGTAAAGTATCCCTGATCTGAACACCTAAATCATTGTTTCTGGGCAGCAGATTGTGCAGTGCAAACAGCGTTCTGCTTCCCTGAAACAATCAATCTGTATGGTAATGAATGACCACAGTAGTGATAACTCATCCCAATACAGTGGAGGTATGTAACTGCCGCTCTCACCTCGTTTAACAAGCAGGCAATTATCGGGAATGAATCGCTCCTGACAATTGCCTAATGTGTTCACCCATGTAAAGGGGCTTTTACTGAATGGTGAGGGCTTTATCAATCTAACATTTAGGCCATGATTTATCATACCTTCACTCCAGAATTCTGGCATCAAAAAGTCCCAAAATAGGGCATTTGCGACTTTTCACACTCATTTGCGCATAATTTTGCGACTTTTTTACATGTGTACACCACTCATTCCAGTTTTGTAAAAATGGGCGTGGTTAGCCATGTTAATAAGTTTCACTCCAGATTTATCATTGGGACTTTTTAAAAAAGTCGCAAAAAAGTCCCAATTTCACTCCAGTGAAGACCATGCTTATCGTATGCGACTTTTTGATAGAGCATGCGACTTTTTTATAAATATGTGTGACTTTTGTAAAGCCGCTTACTGAAGGATGAACTGCTGCCATCAAACCACATTTATCACAGTATTAAAGGACCATTAATAAATCTGACTAGCCAGAAGTGACTTTGGACTTATGTGAAATTGGAGTAAGATGGAAGTGTAATGATAAATCTGGCCCTTAGAATCCTATAATTTATCCTGTGATCTATGATATATGTTGTTTGTGGGAAAACATTATTAATTATAATGTAATTATAAGTGTGTATAAGCCTTAAAATAATTAGCCATTATGCCCCCAGGATGTGGTAAACAACATTTATAGCAGATACGCTCATATCTGCGTAATGAGTTGCTATTACTGTCTTTGAAATGAATGCAAAAAATGATATTCAATTATTCCTCTGTAAATAAAATTAAAAATAGCTTGACTGATTTATATAAAAAATACATTATGGCTGTGCATAAAAATGAATATGATATGAATCATACATTATGTAACTGCGAAAGCTGTTACTGATATAGCTGCAGCAAGTGGCTACATAGAGCATGTATTCTGAATTTTTTTTGTCTGTCAGAAATAAGAACTGCTGTGTCCTGGTTAGTCTACCAGAGTCCAGTCAGAATTCTAGGATCCATCCAGAATTAATAGTTTACATAAAGAGGAGAATCCATAATAAAAATGATGACAGATGAATTTAGCATTTGTGCGCTCCTCATCTAATTTCTTATAGGAAGTATTTGAGATGTTAGTTCCTTGGCGTGGTGCTCGGGCTTAGACATGTCCTCCACAGCAGGACATGTTGACTAATCTCTCAATTTTAACATCAGTTTTAGGGCTTAGTAAGGGTACTTTCACACTTGCTATTCAGCCTGCCGGATCCGTCCTGCTGCAAGTGGCCATGCACTGCCGTGCTGCCGCTCCGTCTCCATTTACGTACTGCATGTCCGACTTTTCGTCCGGCGATCTCCGGCCGTGCTGTGCCGTATAATGTACCATTATAGTCAATGGGGACGGAGCGGCAGCACGTCCTGCCGCAAGTGTGAAAGTACCCTAAGACCGCAGTGTGCACCTGTCTTGTCATTTGTTATTGCTATATTGTTATATTATTTATCACATCCACACTATTGCCATTTTGTGTAGGATGTCTATTGTGGTACTTGTGGTCCGCTCCGGGCATCCTCCACCGTATGCATTTTTGCTGGGATCGCCATTAGCAACGGGCCACAAGTGCAGGATCTGCTCCCCTGTATATATATGCACAACTGCATTTTTGGGTTGAGCACATCCTGCTTCATGTCTCCTTTCAGTTGTTTTGTATATATAATTTTTTGGGGGTGTATAAACTCCCATGTAAATATAGTCTGTTTTCCATCCACAGGCTACATTTAGGTGCACCTGTGAGGCCTGGGCCATATCAGCCAGTCTTGGGTGGGGCTCACAGCCTTCTCCCTCCTCCCATTGCAGGCATGGTAACATGCTGGAGGTAACTGAGGAATTTGCTGCGAGTCAACCTATACATTCCTGTAATTGAGCCCACTGGCCCCTGGTATTGCCCATACGGCACAGGTAGGTGAGTATTAGGTCCTGAGCTACTTGAGAAACCTTGGCGTGGTGCTCGGGCTTAGACATGTCCTCCACAGCAGGACATGTTGACTAATCTCTCAATTTTAACATCTGTTTGAGGGCTTAGTAAGACCGCAGTGTACACCTGTCTTGTCATTTGTTATTGCTATATTGTTATATTATTTATCAAATCCATGTGTATTTAATCAAGATAAACACCTGCGCTCCCGTATACACACTTACATTGGATCCAGCATCTGTCAGCTGGTCCATTGACCGCTGCTGGTTGCCTACCCGGCCTGCTGTCCCGGCCGGTGTAATGAAATTATAGTCAAGAAAAGCCCTTCACTAGTCCGTGTACGGCTATGGCGCCCGTGCTGGTAAGTGTATAGGTTGGATCTCGGGCTGCTATTGTAGCAAGCTGGGTCTGTATATGAAAATTTGCAGTTAGTCTTAATATGAGCACAATTTCTACCTTCAGTTCATGTGTGTACTGTTCACATAGTTACATGGGGTTGCAAAAGTCCACTTATTACCTAAAATCCTGGATGGAGTCTGTCCTGGATGAAGTTCTGTCCCTTTGGTTAGCTGGCAGTAGTAGGCCGTTGCTCTACCTACTAGCGTGGCGGTGCACCCGGCCGGCAGCGCGTGCACACGCGAGGGAGCAGAGTTGTTGCTTGGAAACCCAGAAGCTAGTGACGTCACAGCTATACGGAAGCCTGGAAGGGACTTGATTCCTCCAACGCGTTTCCAAGCCAAAGCGGGCTCCTTCGTCAGGGAGTATGGTTCCTTCCTTCATTCCTGCTATTAATAGCGTCATGTTTCTATAGCAACAAAGTGGATCTATACTAGGACTACTAAATGGATTTTAAGAACAAAGGGAAATTTATATATCGCAAGGAGATAATCGGTGTGTCATAGACCGTTAGTGTTTTTTCTGGGCTCATTCCTCAAATCAATCATAATTCCACACCGATATTTAGAAAGCAAATAGCTCTATTTCATGATTCAAACCATTAGGTACTAGGCTATTTAATTTAAAGATCTACTTGCTTTCATATCTGGACGTCTGTTTGATATATTCCCCACCCCTTTTGTTTTTTAGGACTTTTTCTAGACCCCCAAAGAGGGATCCTTCAAACCTACTCGCATGGTGTGCCTGGTAGTGTCGTGACAGGGGATGTCCTTCAAATTTTTTCTGTATATTATTTATGTGTTCCTGTATCCTGATTTTTAGTGCGCGTTTAGTGCGGCCCACATAAATCTTATTACAGGGGCACATAATAAAATATATTACCCCTTTTGTGTGACAAGTAATGAAACGCTTTATTTCATATTTTAGAGGGGCAGTGCAGTGGATAAAGCTGTTAGTATCTGTTGGCTTGTGGAAAGTTCTGGTATTGATTTCTCCATTGTCTATAAGGACAGTAAGGTCCAGAAAGTTTATTTGTGTCTTACTGTAATTAGGCGTAAAATTTAGGTAAAACTAATTTTCATTAATATTGTCTAAAAGAATTTTTTTAGTGACAGCTCATTGCCATTCCAAATAAATAAAACATCATCTATAAAACGCTTCCAGAGGACCAGGTTCGCACCCGCCCTGCCGAGGGTCTGTAGGACGGACTCCTCCCACATCCCCATATAGAGATTGGCGAAACTCGGTGCTAACCTGGTCCCCATCGCGGTACCCCATGTTTGAAAGAAAAAATCATTATCATATTTAAAATAATTATCGGTTAAAATGAAGGTAATACAGTCACCTATAAAGGAAATCTATTCCTCTATTAGTTATCCCCCTTTTTGTAAAAAGTATTATGTAGCTATTCTCCCTTTTTCATTTTCTATTACCGTATATAGAGATGTAACATCCAACGTGCCCAGGATGTAGTTATCTTGCCATTGGATTTCTTTAAGCAGGTTTAGGACATGAGTGGTGTCCTTTAAATAAGGGGGCAGACTCTGTACATATTACTGCAAAAAGTGTCCACATATTTTGAAAGGTTGGATGTTAGGCCATCAATGCCCGATATGATGGGCCTGCCTGGGGGATTAGTTCTATCTTTGTGGATCTTAGGCAAAAGGACAGAACTCCATCCAGGATTTTAGGTAATAAGTGGACTTTTGCAACCCCATATAACTATGTGAACAGTACACACATGAACTGAAGGTAGAAATCGTGCTCATATTAAGACTACCTGCAAATTTTCATATACAGACCCAGCTTGCTACAATAGCAGCCCAAGATCCAACCTATACACTTACCAGCGCGGGCGCCATAGCCGTACACTGACCAGTGAAGGGCTTTTCTTGACTATAATTTATCACATCCACAGAATTGCCACCTTGTGTGGGATGTCTATTGTGGTACTTGTGGTCTGCTGTGGGCATCCTCCACCATATTCATTTTTGCTGGGGATCGCCATTAGCAACGGGCCACAAGTGCAGGATCTGCTCCCCTGTATATATATGCACAACTGCATTTTTGGGTTTAGCACATCCTGCTTCATGCCACCTTTCAGTTGTTTTGTATAGTTCCTGGATGATGCCACATCTCTGGAAAAATTGAAGCGTTGGGAACTTCGGAATATTTGAAGCAAACATAGTTAAAAGGGTTGCCCATTCCTTTGCTGTTACTTTTCTCCGAACAGGCCATCAATATCTGATCTGTGTCGGTTCAACACCCTTCACCCATGCTGACCAGCAGAATTTTTTTTTACTGGATGGTGGCATGCAAGTGGCATGCAAACGTTTTGGCACCCTTGGTCAAAATTACTGTTACTATGAACAGTGAAGCACAGTTACAGATGAAAAAATGATCTCCAAATGGCATAAAGTTAAAGATAAAACACACTTTTCAACATTTAGGAGTGAAAAAAGGAAATACTTGCAAAAGTATTTAAACCCAAGGTGATTTGAGTGCTTGGATAACTTTGACTTAAATAACTTGTTAGGGCTAAGGCTTGTTCGCAATCATTGTTAGATAAGGCCAGGTGATGCAAATTGTAAAGATTTATAAATGTATAACCTTAAACAGCAGCCATGGGTTCTTCTAAGCAGCTGCCTAACACTCTGAAAATGAAAATGGTTTAGGCCCAGAAAGCAGGAGAAGGCTAAAAGAACATAGCAAAGTGTTTTCCATTTGCCACTTCCCGACATATGATGTAATAGTACCTCATGGCAGCAAGTGACTTGCCGCATTTTGACATACTATTACGTCATGGTGATCAAGCGAGCACAGGAGCTGTGCGTGCCCGATCACTGCAGGAGCCTGGCAGTCCCTGATAGACGGGCCCCTGCAGTATCTGCCGGTATCACTGTAAAAGTCGATGCAAGTGAATTAAAAGCACTGACCGCGGCATACCAGCAGTTTGCAGTGAGTGAGGGAGACCATCGGGTCCCCGCACTGCTGTGGTCGGGACCCGATGGGTGACAAGGCAGCCCGATGCCATGCACAGGCTACCCAATGCCTTGCACAGCATCGAAACCTGCCTTCTAAGGGGGCCGAGTAGATTTAGCCCCAGGCTGGGTCTCCTAGGCAACCTGTTAGTGTATTACTCAGTGTAGTACTCTAAGGCCTCTTGCACACGACCGTATGTATTATGCTGTGTTTTGCAGTCCGTTTTTCACAGATCCGTTGTTTTGTTTTTTGTTTCCATTGTGCTTCCGTTTCCTTTCCATAGTTACACAAAAAATTTCCGTATGGTTTCCGTATGTGATCTGTTTTTTGCAGATCGCAATCCAAAATTTGGAATCATTAGTGTAATGTTTGTAAACAGTAAACACATGGGCAAAGTGAGCATGGATCCTCAAAAAACGGATGACATACGGATGTGTTCTGTATGCATTCCGTATTTTTTTCAGACCCATTGACTTGAATAGAGCGACGGAACGTTATTTGCCGGCAATAATTGGACAAGTTCTATCTGTTAGCGGAACAGATATACGAAAGTATGGAAACGGAATGCATACAGAGTACATTGAAATTAACGGTTCCGCATACGGACCACAAACGGAACCAGCAAAAAGGGAATGGAGACGGAAAAAAAAACGTTCATGTGCAAGAGGCCTAACAGGCAATGCATTACAATAAAGATGTACTGTCATGCATTGCAGAGGGGATTAGACCCTCAAAAGTTAAAGTCCCAGAGTGGGACAGAAATAAAGTTGAAAAGTTGAAAAAAAAAGCAAAAATAAGTGTTATTAATAAAAAAAAATAAGTGTTATTAATAAAAAAAATAAAGTTTCAAGTAAAAAAAGAAAAATACTCACATATTAGTAAAAGGAAAAAGCACACATATTAGGTATCACCGTGTCCGTAACAACCGGCTCTATAAATATACCACATGATCCACCCCATCCGGTAAACACTATTAAAAAAAATGAGACCCTACCTAAGACAGTCAAAAAATAACTATGACTCTCAGAGAATGGAGACATTAAAATATGATTTTTTTTGCTTCAAAACTGCATATCTCACGACCTAATCCCTCAGGTGAACACCGTAAAAATAAATAAATAAATAAAAACAGTGCCAAAAAAGCAATTTTTTGTCACCTAACATCACATAAAGTGCAACACCAAGCGATCAAAAAGGCATATGCCCCACAAAATAGTACCAATCAAATAGTCATTCCGCAAAAAATGAGACCCTACCTAAGACAATTGGTCAAAAAATAAAAAAGCTAAGGCTCTCAGGCTTTTGAGACACTAAAACATCATTTTTTTGGTTTCAAAAATGCTATTATTGTGTAAAACTTAAATAAATAAGAAAAAGTATACATATTAAGTATTGCCACGTCTGCAACAATCTGCTCTATAAATATGTCACATGACCTAACCCCTCAGGTGAACACTGTAAAAATAAATAATTAAAAACTATGCCAAAACAACCAATTTTTTGGTCACCTTGCCCCATAAAGTGTAATAATGAATAAACAAAAAATCATATGTACACAATAAAATGGTACCAATAAAAAGGTCAACTCTTCCTGCTAAAAACGAGCCCCTGCACAAGACGATCAGCAAAAAAATAAAAAAAATAAGGCGTTCAGAAAATAGATACACAAAAACATAATTTTTTTAATGTAAAACTGAAACAAACAAACAAAGAAAGTAGACATATTTGGTATTATTGTGTCCATAACAACCCACTCTATAAAATTAGCTTATGACCTACCCTGTCAGATGAATGTTGTAAAAAGTAAAAAATAAAAATGGTGCCAAAACAGCCTTTTTTTGGTTACCTTGCCTCACAAAAAATGTAATATAGAGCAATTAAAAATCATATGTACCCAAAATAGTACCAATAAAACTGGCACCTCATCCCCTAGTTTACAAAATGGGATCACTTTTTGGGAGTTTCTACTGTAAGGGTGTATCAGTGGAGCTTCAAATGGGACATGATATCTAAAAACCAGTCCAGCAAAATCTGCCTTTCAAAAACCATATGGCTCTCCTTTTCTTTTGCGCCCTGCCCTGTGCCCTTACATCAGTTTACGACCACATGTGGGGTGTTTCTGTAAACCGAAGAATCAGTGTAATAAATTATGATTTTGTTTGGCTGTTAACCCTTGATTTGTTAAAGAAAAAAATGGATTAAAATGGAAAATCTGCCAAAAAAGAGAAATCTATTAATGTTATCTCCATTTTCCTTTAATTCTTGTGGAACACCTAAAGGGTTAACAAAGTTTGTAAAATCAGTTTTGAGTAACTCGAGGGGTGTAGTTTCTACAATGGGTTCGTTTATGGGGGGTTTCCACTATGTAAGCCCCACAAAGTGACTTCAGACCTGAACTGGTACTTAAAAAGTGGGTTTTGGAAATTATCTTAAAAATTTTAAAAATTGCTTCAAAAATTCTAAGCCTTCTAACGTCCGAAAAAAATAAAATCACATTTGCTAAATTATGCCAACAGAAAGTAGACATATGAGGAATGTTAAGTAGTAAATATTTTATGAGGTGTGACTATCTGTTTTAAAATCAGAGAAATTGAAATTTTGAATGATGTACAATGTGTCACGAGCAAACAGTCTCAGAATGTCTTGGATAAATAAAAGTGTTCCATAGCTATTACCACATAAAGTGACAAGTGGCAGATTTGCAAAAAATGGCCTGAGAAAAAGGGCAAAAACTTGCCAGGGTTATAAGGGAATTTAAATGCAATTAAGAAATGGCAGTTAATAGGAACAGTGGAGGTCAAGATATGGTCTAGAGCAGGCATGCTCAACCTGCGGCCCTCCAGCTGTTGCAAAACTACAACTCCCATCATTCCCAGACAGCTTACAGCTATCAGCCTACATAAGGGCATGGTGGGAGTTGTAGTTTTACAACAGCTCGAGGGCCGCAGGTTGAGCATCCCTGGTCTAGAGAACCAAGAAAACTTTCAGAGAATATGCAGAATATGGAGTTGTGTTACATTGTTATTCTGTTCAGCGACACCTGCACAAATATGACCTTCATGGAAGAGTGATCAGAAGAAAACCTCTCCTGTGTCCTCACCATAAAATTCTGCGTCAGAAGTTTGGTAAACAAGCTGGATGCATTTTGGAAACAAGTCCTGTGGACAAGTGAGGTTAAAATAGAACTGTTTGGCCACAATGAGCAAATGTATGATTGGAGAAAAAAGGGCACAGAATGAAAAAAAAAAAAACATTAAGCAAGGAGGAGGGAAAAATAGGTTCAATAAAATTCCAGCAGATTCTGGAAGCAAACATACCAACAACTGTAAAAAAGCTGAAGTTGAAAAGAGCATAGCTTCTACAAATAATTAATGATCCTAACCCCTTTGCGTCCTCTGCCGTACATTTACAGCAGAAGTTGAGTCTTTACATATGGTGCCCACTCGCGCATGCAGCGGGCGCCAAAGCCGCCAGGTTTCTGTGGTTTTAAACAGCAGAGACCCGTGGCATATGTATACGATCAGCCATAAGGCTGATCACATGCATTTCACCCTTCAGATGCAGTGGTCAAACGTGACCACCACATCTGAGCAGTATAGAAGTGGGAGCCGCATGTTCCCGCTTCCGTAACAGCGTTCCCCGGATGAGATCTGGGAACCTGTTATGTTGTTCTCATAGCCCAAAGCCTTAAGCAGTCTTTGGCAGCTATTAGTGGACTATACCAATACAGGCCAGGACTGTATTGTTTTATTGAAAATAAAGTGTTCAATAATGGCTATATAGCCATTAATGAACACAATGGGCAATCTAATGATTGCTAGTTATAGTCATCCAGGATGACTTAAAAAAGTAAAAAAAAAAATCTGTTCAAATCACCCCCTTTTCACCAATATCAAAATACTTAACCATTAAAAAAATAAACATCAAGGGCATCACCAATTGCGAAAACACTTGTAATATTAAAATATAACAACATTAATCCCATACAGCGAATGGCGTAATGAAAATAAAAATAAAAACAGCCAATTCACCATTTTTGGTCACTCCCAAAAATGTTTTCATAAAAAGTGATCAAAAAGTCACACACACTTTAATATGGTATCACTGAAAAGTACAGATTGCATTGTATAAAATGAGCCCTCACACAGGTCCGTGCACATAACTGCAAAAAAGTTATACGGGTCAGAATATGGTGATAAAACAAAAATAATTTTTTCAAGGTTTTCAACTTTTCTTTCAGTAATAAAATACTAGAAAATCTATATACAGTAAGTGTGGCATTGTTGTAATCATACTGACCTGGAGATTGAAGGTACTGGGTCAATTTTATCACATAGTGAGCGCCATAAAAAAAAAACTGTAGTGGAATTGTGTTTTTTCCACTTCCATTCTATTTGGAATTTTTCCCCACTTCCCACTACATTGTATGCAACCATAAATGGTGCCATTAGAATGTACAACTTGTCCTGCAAACAATAAGCCCTAATAAGGCTATGTGAACGGAAAAATAAAAAGTTATGATTCTGGGAAGGCAAGGAGTGAAAAACAAAAATGCAAAAACAGAAAACTGTCCTTTCCCCTAAGGCCCCATTCACACGTCCGCAAATGGGTCTGCATTCGTTCCGCAATTCTGCAGAACAGGTGCGGACCCATTCATTTTCAATAGGGCCGGACATGAAGCGGAGAGCTCACTATGTGCTCTCCGCTTCCGCATTTGCGGAGCGTGGCCCGGAACTTTTGGGCTTCGGCCCCAAGCTTCTGGTCTGCGGCACCGCAAAAGATAGAACATGTTCTATTCTTGTCTGCAGCTTGTGGACAAGAATAGGAATTTCTATGGGGGTGCCGGCCGGGTGTGTTGCTGATCCGCAACACACCACGGACGTGTGAATGGACCCTAAGGGTTAAACACACCTCAAAATCCACAATAGACTACCTCAAAAGGTGCAAGCTGAAGGTTTAACCATGGCTCTCAGAGTCCCCTGATCTGAACATCATTGAAAATTTGTGGATAGACCTCAAAAGAGCAGTGCGTGCAAGACGGCCCAGGAATCTCACAGAACTGGAAGACTTTTGCAAGGAAGGACGAGTAAAAATCACTCAAACAAGAACTGAAAGACTCTTGGCTGGCTACAAAAAGCATCTACAAGCTATGATACTTGCAAAAGGGGGTGCTACTAGGTACTAACCATGCAGGGTGCTGAACATTTTGCTTTGGGCCTTTTTCTTTTTTTGTTATTTTGAAAATGCAAAAGATAAAAATAAAAAATTGTTTTTGCTTAAAATACAAGGGAATGTGTCATTTTTAACTCGGTGCCTTTCAGAGATCATTTCATCTTCAACTTGCTTAGCTGTTCACAGTAACAATAAATTTGACCAAGGGTGCCCAAACTTTTGCATACAACTGCACATTGTATCCATTTTGTATCCTAAGAGATTAAATATCTTAAAATTCAAGAACAGGCAAGGGTGGACACATCTGTGTGTCAAATCCTCCTCAATAAAAACCTGCATACGCCACTTAATATAACAGAGATCAGCAACCTTTGGCACTCCAGGTGTGGTGAAACTACGACTCCCAGCATGCACACTTGCTTGGCTGTTCTCAGAATTCCCATAGAAGTGAATGGAGCATGCTGGTAGTTGTAGTTTCTCAACAGCTGGAGTGCTGGAGGTTGCTGACCCCTGGAAAATAACATCATGTTTTAATTTTCTATTTTCTGCTTTCTTATCTTTTTATATCACTAATATGCGCTTCTTATGATGTGGTTGCTTATGAGTGTTGTGCTTTATACCTTCTCTGTGTCTTAAAATAATAGCAGGCTTTAAAATATTTATACTCCTTTACTAGTACAAGACATTTTATGAATATTTATTCTTATGGAAAGAAAAACAAATCTGTTGGAAAGTTGGCTGGATTCTGGTTCTATTCTTTTGAGCTAAAAGTAGAGAACATGGGGACCTTGTGGCATAAAAATGGATTTATTTATATATAATTTTACAGGACTACCCTTCCCTGGAGATATAAAATGCCTTTCCTTAGGGCTTCAGGGTAAGGGAACACAATGGGTAAGTTGGTAATTGCCTCCTAACTGCCCGAAATATTTTTCTTGTTGGTTTTAGAATTATGTGATCAGAATCCACTGGCATCCCCAAACAAGCATTAAAATATACATTGACTTCTGTGAGATGAAAAGCAGTGACATTTTTCTTGCTTGATATAATTATTCCATACTTTGAGTTTGACAATTGAGAAACAGTGTTTTGACACTTTGATTGGATTTCTTTGAATTCCTGGTGCTAAATATAGCTGATAGTTCTAGGAGTTATGTCATAGAAATTGCTCTCACGCTGGATAATTTTATTTTGACATCGAAGTAATATTCTTTAGAGGTCATTTAATTATACTCCTAATTAATAAAAATATGCTTAGAAATGATAATCATGGAGGAATTTACATGGTCTGACGATCTATGTAGATAACCTGTTGCTTTGCGACCTAGTCCTTTAAAGAGGTTGTCCAGGATTTTGCTATTGGTGGCCTATCCTCATGATAGGCCATCAATATTTAATCAGCAAGGTTCTGACAAGCTGAATCCCTGCCGATCAGCTGATTTGAGGTAACTCCAGCTCCAGAACTTGGCCCCCTGAACTACATAGCTCTGCCCACTATGTAGTGAATGAAGCTAGTTACTGTAACACTACTTACAGCAAAGTAACCAGCGCTATCTACTACACGATGGACAGAGAGTTGTAGTTCTGGCACCAATTTCTGGCGCTGGAACTACCCAGAATTACCTGATTGGTGGGGTGTTGAACCCCGACCATTTAGATATTAATGGCCTATTCTGAGAATAGGCTATCTGTAGTAAAATCCTGAAAAATCCCTTTAAATTTAGATATATAGCATAATTGTAGAAATAAAGTAAAACTAATATTAGTAAATAGGCATTTAAAATTTTAGTGTTTTACTATGAATTCTAAGATACAGGAAAAGATAGGCTTAACAAGTCTTTAGTTAATAAAAAAGGTTTACTAATCAGTGATATATATTGTGAGGCAGTGACAGGCCTCATAACTGTTATGGGAGATATATGGCAGGAGTTTCCATCTCTTCCCCATCAATCATCAGGCCTGAAGCAGGACCAGGTGCCACAATCACCTGGGGATAAAGGAATCCTCAAAGTGAGGGGGGGGGGGGGGTTTGAAACAGAGGCCTGCTGAGGCTCTGTGTGTGTGGTCTCACCTGGGCTAGGCTGAGGGGCCACGAGGCTGGGTGATAGCCTGGAGTTTGGGGGAACAAGCGATGCCTGCTAGGAAAGGGCGTCGCACGGCCAGAGTCAGATGGACTGCTAAGCCTAAATTCCCCAGACATATTGACCTTGCTACAGCCTGGGGGCTGGTATACAATTGACTGAGGTAGCTGGACCTGATACTATGTCTGAACAGTCCTTAATAGGTGAGTCAGGGAATATGTTATGTATTAGGTAGTGCCTAGCCGGGCAGGTGTTCATTTATGTCATTTTGTTTGTGAAGACTGCCAAATAAATGCACTGTTTGGACATTAAATCTGTTGTCTAGAAGGAAGTTTGTGATGGCAAAAAGAGCAGGTAATGCTGAATGCTCCTGAATTGCTGTGTGGAGTTTATAGGACTAGAAACCCAATTTACAGTGACTGACTGTTGAAAAGAAATATAAATTTTATATTTTTTTGTGGTCTTTGTTTAAGTCGACTTGGTTGCAGAAATGTCTGATCTCATGTATCTCATAACCGAATATGTCAAAGGGTGTATGCATATAAAAGGGAAAGAAAGCCTGGCCAAAGAGGTGGCTTAAGCCCCAAGTTAAATGGTGTGCTTTGTTGTGGAGCGGGAGATTTTGAAGGCGCAATTGCAGTGGGCCCGCGAGGCAAAGTCTTCAATGCTGAGTGGACACTTTGCAAAAGTCCAAGGTGTTGGTGGTGTGCCTGGAGTTCCAGAGGAAAACCTGATGTGTACCGTTGCCAAGGGCAACCAACGGGAGCAACCCGAGGTGAAGAGCGGTTCGGCTCTCAGGAGTTCCTATGTTCCCTGACAATGTGTATAGAGTCCACTACCTGGTGAAAGGTGGTCCGGTGTGGTGGAAAACAAGAGCCACAGAGGAAGTAATGAAGCAGCTGGTGCAGGAAACTAATCGCTTGATGAGGAAGCCGAGTGCTGTACTTGGGAGCGCTGGACCCATGACGACTATGCGTTCCAATTATTACTTGTATAGCAGACGGAGGTTGGGCATATTGCTAACCAGTGCCCTAACACCTCAGAAGCCCTGAATGGTAATGTGAGCCAGCAGCAGTTGATATCTGCTGAGCCAGTCGGTATAAAGACACCAGTACTAGAGACTGCTAAACAAATGTGTGACCTTATGGTGAAGGGCAGTCCAGTCCAGGCAGTGTTGGAAGTAGAGAGCCTGGTGGGAGACTGGTTCATGCCAGCCTGGAAGCTGGTAACTATGTGCGGGACATTTGTGGGGATAGTGTGAAATATCCAGGGGCTCTCACTGGGTGTGAGACTCCAGTGAACACGGAAACTTATGAACTTAGTGATGCTAAAGTGCTCGTTCATGAGGTGATGTGGGGCCGTGGTTTCCATAAGGCATGGGTACTGTGGGGAAAGGAAAACACTTCTGCAGCTAGTGATGAAACTTCTGCAGAACCTGTACCGACCCCTTTAAGTGATATGACTAGATTTGAGCGAACCCGAATTGTATAATTCAGGTTTGTACCGAACTTTACGGTTTTCCGCTCCCGGACCCGAACATTTCCGAACATTTCCGTAAAAGTTCGGGTTCGTTGTTCGCCGATTTCTTCCCACTTTTTGAAAGGCTGTAGGGCAGCCAATCAACAAGCATTTCACTACTTTGCCCTAAAAAGCCATCACAGCTATGCCTATTATTGGCATGGCTGTGATTGGCTAAGTTCAGCATGTGACCCAGCCTCTATATCCGCTGGAGTCACGTAGCGCTGCTCTTAGTGTAGGAACAGGTTGCTGCTGCTGCTGCTGTGAGGGGGAGATTAGGGAAGAAATCTGTTAAACTTGGTGGTGTTAAATCTTCAAACTACAGCAATTATTGAGGGTGCTATGCTACATATTTGTACCCGGTGTATGCATATAAAGTGAGCCCAGTTATACTGCAAAATAATTTTCAATCCATCTGTTACTGAGATGGTGGTCGGCAGCTATTTTAGCTATTTTAGCAACTACAGTGTCCTTGGAACTGCAAGTGACCTGCGTGTGTGCCAGCCTGCCAGGAGGAAAAATTCCTTTTTTCTGGCAGTTCAAGTTCCCCTACATTACCTATTTTATAATTCAGAGGTGACATAGTGCATTTCTGTAGTTGGGGGACTAAACCCGTACTGTCGGACCACAGAGCACTTTTGCATACTCCGCTGAAAAACCTATTTTAACCACCTCCCGACCGCCTAACGCAGGGATGCGTCCTGCAGGTGGCCGGGATGTTCCTCCTTGACGCATCGGCGCGTCATCTCGTGACGGCAGGAACTTTAACTACAGCCTGCCAGCGCTGATCATGCGCTGGCAGGCTGTAGATGTTAAAAAAAGCGGCATCTGAATCGCATATCAGATGCTGTTTTGTAAACAGCGTCTGATATGCCCGCTGCCTGCTCCTCTGGTGGTCCCTTTTGCTTGGGACCCCCAGAGGACACTGTAAGTGCACCAATCACCACACACCACACACCAACACCCCCCATCACTGATTACCCCCTGATCACCCCATGTCACCCCCCTGATCACCCCCTGTCACCCCCCCTGTCACTAATCACCCCCCTGTAAGGCTCATTCAGACGTCTGTAAGTGTTGTCGGATCCACAAAACACGGACACCAGCAATGTGCTTTCCGCATTTTGCGGATCCGCACATTGCCAGAACTATATAGAAAATGCCTTTTCTTGTCCGCAATTGCGGACAAGAATAGGACATGCTCTATCTTTTGCGGAGCTGCGGCCTGATGTTTCGGTGCCGAAACCCGGAAGTTCGCGGCCTCAGCTCCGCAAATGCTGATGCGGAGAGCACATAGTGTGCTCTCCGCATCACCGCCGGCCCCATTCACACTGAACGGGTCCACTTCTATTCCGCAGAATTGCGGAATAGATGCGGACATTTTTGCAGACATGTGAATGGGGCCTTACTTCGCAAGCACTCCTATGTCCTTTCCCGTCTTTTTTTTTTTTCTTTGCACATTTTTTTGGCAGAGATTTTTTCATCCACATTGATTGATGCGAATGAAGAAATCTGTGCCATTCATTTATTTTTTTAGCCCAGAGGCTGAACGGAAAAAAAAAAATCTCATTTCCCGTCTGCTCAATATAAGGAGAATAGCAGAAACTCCTAATGATGGCCATACATGTAATGATTGCGGAGACCCTCAAATGCCAGGGCAGTATAAATACCCCACAAGTGACCCCATTTTGGAAAGAAGACACCCAAAGGTATTCTGTGAGGGGCATCGCAAGTTCATAGAAGATTTTTTTTGTTGGCACAAGTTAGCGGAAATATTATTTTTTTTTTTTTTCTTACAAAGTCTCATATTCCACTAACTTGTGACAAAAAATTAAATTTTACATGAACTCCCCATACCCCTCACGGAATACCTTGGGGTGTCTTTTTTCTAAAATGGGGTCACATGTGGGGTATTTATACTGCCCTGGCATTTTAGGGGCCCCTAATGCGTGAGAAGTAGTTTGGAATCCAAATGTGTAAAAATGCCCTGTGAAATCCTAAAGGTACTCATTGGAATTTGGGCCCCTTTGCGCATCTTGGCTGCAAAAAAGTGTCACTCATGTGGTATCGCTGTACTCAGGAGAAGTAGGGCAATGTGTTTTGGGGTGTATTTTTACATAAACCCATGCTGGGTGTGAGAAATATCTCTGTAAATGACAACTTTTTAAATTTTTGTATACAAAGTTGACAATTTACAGAGATATTTCTCTCACCCAGCATGGGTATATGTAAAAATACACCCCAAAACACAGTCGCCAACAACAATGTGTTTTTTTTTTTTTTTTATAATTTGGGGTAGATCCAAAAACATTGGGAAATATAAAAAAGAAAACAAAGATTAAAGGGGTATTTCCATCTTGCCTTTTCACTCTTCCCAGCAGTAGATGTCCTGGTAACTTCCTGGTTTGGCTCAGGCAGTTGAGTGAAGGCTGGCCACGCCTCCTCATGACTTACCCTGAGAGCTCAGTCCTTGGTGCTCGTTCATGTGGATGAGTCATCAGTCTGGCAGCCTGCAGAGTATGTAAAGCCCATCCCCCTGCTGGGGAATCACTCAGTGACCAATGCTAGTGAACTAATGGAGTAACTTGTGGCTGTCCTGCATTCTAATACACTTTTACACATAAAACCTGTGTTACATCCACAGACTCCCCCACTCCCCTAAGTGCCATCCACAAACTTCCCCCCTCCCCTAAGTGCCACCCACAGACTCTCCCCCTCCCCTAAGTGCCATCCACAGACTCCCCCCTCCCCTAAGTGCCATCCACAGACTCCCCCACTAAGTGCCATCCACAGACTCCCCCCCTCCCCTAAGTGCCATCCACAGACTCCTCCACTAAGTGCCATCCACAGACTCCCCCCCTCCCCTAAGTGCCATTCACAGACCCCCCTCCCTCTCCTAAGTGCCATTCACAGACTCCCCTCCCCTAAGTGCCATCCACAGACTCCCCACCTCCCTAAGTGCCATCCACAGACTCCTCCACTAAGTGCCATCCACAGACTCCCCCTCCCTAAATGCCATCCACAGACTCCCCCTCCCTAAGTGCCATCCACAGACTCCCCTACTAAGTGCCATCCACAGACCCCCTCCCCTAAGTGCCATCCACAGACTCCCTCCCTCCCTAAGTGCCATCCACAGACTCCCCCACTAAGGGCCATCCACAGACTCCCCCCCCTCCCCTAAGTGCCATCCACAGACTCTCCCACTAAGTGCCATCCACAGACTCCCCCCCCCCTAAGTGCCATCCACAGACTCCCCCACTAAGGGCCATCCATCTACCTCCCCCTCCCCTAAGTGCCATCCACAGACTCCCCCCTCCCCTAAGTGCCATCCACAGAGTCCCCCACTAAGTGCCATCCACTTGGTGGTCCCGACTCTGGAGCGCACGGCGTCCCTGGTTGCTATGACGCCGTGTACTCCCTCCTGCCGCCTGAATACAGTGATACACTCTTATAGATCATAGGAGTGTATTACTGTATTCCGGCAGCAGGAGGGAGCTCATGGCGTCATAGCAACTGGGAACGCAACCGGCACCATATGTGATGGCACTTGGGGGGGTGGAGTCTGTGGATGGCACTTAGTGGGGGGGCATCTGTGGATGGCACTTAGGAGGAGGGATATTGGTGGATGACACTTAGTGGCGGGGATCTGTGGACTCCTTCTGGGCACCAGAGCGCACCACGTCCTCGGTTGCTATGACACCGTCAGCGCTCCCTCCTGCTGCCGAATACAGTAATACACTGCTATGATCTATAAGAGTGTATCACTGTATTCCGCGGCAGGAGGGAGCGCGATGTCGTCATAGCAACCGAGGACGCTGTGCGCTCCGGAGTCGGGGAGACTCTGTGGATGGCAGATAGATAGATTCTCTGCCGCGTCTGCTACAGAGCTTCTGAGGTGCGGGCAGGGACCCAGCTGTGTTGGCGACTTCTTCTTCCTCCTGCTCCTCTGCTATAGCCTTGTGCTTCCACTGAGCCCCGGGTGTCAGGTTTGAGTGCCATCAGCAGCGCGTCCAACAGCGTTGGCTTCTTCCGATTACGCTTCAGTGACGGAATTAAGGACGGCACGTTGTCCTTGTAAATGGGATCCATTTATCCAATGGTCTTTTAACTTGCTCCAATATCTGTAACCCGATTTGGGCTATAGTATGTTTGCACTGGTCAAAGTGGAACGGGATGGGTAACATTAGGTTTTTAGTTCTAATTGTAGATTTATGTTTCCCAATGCGATCCCTAATTGTTTGTGTCGTCTCTCCAATGTACAACAACCTACAAGGACATTTTATCAAATAGACCACATTAGTGGATTCACAATTGAAAAAGCCCTCTATGGGAAATGGCCGTCCATTATGTGGATGATGGAAAGTGGAACCTTTAATTATATGGAAGCTTCCTTGTTGTCTTACATTTATACCATTTTCTATGTCTAAACTAGCTGGTCCATACCCTTCACCGCCCACGCCACACCCACAAATTTAGACATGGCTTGAGTGGGGAAGAGGTTGCAGATTCTGCTGCAACATGACATGTGATAAAATCTGCGCCAGATATGCGCTACAAAAGTGGCGTATATGTGTTCGTAAATTACTCCCATAGTTGTTACTTCTAGTTCTAAAACTATAAGGGTCCATTCACACATCTGTAGTGTATTGTGGATCCACAAATTGCATATCCGCAATACACCGGGCCAGCACCCCTATAGAAATGCCTTTTCTTGTCCGCTATTGTGGACAAGAATAACACATGTTCTATTTTTTCCGGAGCCGCGGACTGGTAATGCGATTGCGGACAGCACAATGTGTGCTGTCCGCATCCTTTCCGTCCCCATTGAGAATGAATAGGTCTGCACCCGTTCCACAGAATTGCATAACGGATGCGTATCCATTCTACAGACGTGTGAATGGACCCTAACTGTTTCAAAACCGCGTCTAATGTACTAGAGTACTACTACACTAGAGTCATAAAGGTTTAACCAGTTCCTTTTTTGAACATTTTACACATATGCCTTTTCTTGATCTTTTCTAAACATCTGGGTGCTTTCTTTCTAGTGCCATACTTTTCTTATCTTGGCACCACACTCGTTACAGAGTTATCAGAACCCTATCAGTTAGTGGTCAAATGAGCTCTGATATCAAATCTACAGACTCCACTACTCAAGTTCTTGCAGACTGTCACCATCAATTTCTTGCAAACCAAACCAACTGTCTACATCACACTCATAGCTTGTAGCGGATCAATGCAGCAGTCTGGCTTCTTGCAGACTATCAATAATAATTTCTTGTAAACCAAACCAACTGGGTACAGCCCCACTCATGGCTGCAGCACGCATCACATACAAATTAAAGTAAGTAACAATCACTTAGCCTGCAAGAATGTGGGAGCTGCGTCGTGCGATTCCCAAAATATGGCTGAGGTGATTCCCCATGGTAATAAATAGTGTTGCGAATTTTAATCGCGAATATCGCAACTTCGAGAATTCGCGAATATTTCGAATATAGTGATATATATTCGTATTTTCGAATATTCTACATTTTTCTCATCAGTAGCCTCCCTTTTTGCTTGTGGCCCAATGAGAAGGCTGCAAAGTCTTTGTCTGAGCTTAGCAACATCCCTGCCAACCAAAAGGAAAGTTGCCTACCCCTTTACTATATAAGAACCTCCCCACAGCCATTTTCTACAATTTATTACAGTTCTGAGAGAGACAGTAGTGTTATTGCTGTGCTCTGTCATATCCATTTGTCACATTACATAGTTAGTTAGTTAGTTAGTTAGTTAATATATATAATACAGATAGTTAGTGGGAGATAGTCAGTGTAGGTTAGATAGTGATATAGTGTAGTTAGGTTCTGCTTTCCATACATACATACATACATAGTGCTGTGATGTCACAAGTTCACAACAATACTTAGTGCACCAATCACTAATATGTAGTCAGACCTGTTAAAATGTAAAGTTGCACGTATTGCGCCAAAATATTTGCATCATTATTGCTGATTTGCACAATCACGAATATATTGAAGCACTCTTTCTGCATATAAGGCTATTGTTATGTTCTGCCGTGCCAACCATTTTCCCTAGTCTCAGGAAACTTCGAGCAGTTTGAAAAATGTAGCAATAGTGACCCACGCCTGTATTGCATGTGCATTACGCGCACATTACATTGCCGATTTTCGCAATCTAGAAAATAATAGCAAATTTGTGAATATATGATGAATATTCCACCAAATATTTGCAAAATATCACGAATTCGAATATTGCCCCTGCCGCTCATCACTAGTAATAAAGAGAGAGATAGTCATAAGACATCTTACCCAATCAATGCCATCAATGTAGCTGAAACTCTACTACATGCATAGAATTTTCTAGCTAAATGACTCTTCCTGGCTCCTCCTAAAAAGGTCTACAGTGTGCAGTAGGCATGTGCAGTGACCTTAGCCCTTAGCAACGCAGCCTAGTCACAATTACCAGTCCTGGTAACTGTGGAACAATAGTGTGTCAGCGAGTGTGGACCCATTGTGCCAACTAACTGCTTTGGCTTTGGTCTAAACCCTAAGGCCTCTTTCACACGGGCGTCACGGGTGAGGGCCGGATGCGTTCAGGGTGCATTGCGGCAAACCTGCGTGAGTAGGGACGCAATTTCAGTCAGTTTTGTCTGCGATTGCATTCCATTGAGAAAAAACTGAATGTGTTACCCAGACCCAAGCCCGGACTTCTTCACTGAAGATAGGGTTGGGTTAGGTGTTCTGTTGATTGTATTATTTTCCCTTCTAACATGGTTATAAGGGAAAATAATAGCATTCTTACTACACAAAAAATAAAAAAGATAAACTCACCTCATCCACTTGATCGCGCATCCGGTCTCATCTTCTTTCTTCTTCCAGCAGGACCTGCAAAAGGACCTGCGCTGACGTCATCACGCTCACCACGTGGTGAGCATGGTAACGTAAGCACAGGTCCTGCTGAAAGAAGAAAGAAGACGATACCGGCTGCACGATCAAGTGGATGAGGTGAGTTTATTTTTTGTTATTTTTTAACCCCTCAATGGACATTTTAGTTACCAATCTATAGTAAGAATGCAATTATTTTCCTTTATGACCATGTTAGAAGGATAAATAATAAAGTGAATTTACCAGGGTTGCTCATCACTATTTAGCATCCTCATCTCCTAGCAACCATGCGTGAAAATTGCACCGCATGTGCACTTGCTAGTGGATGCGATGCGATTTTCATGCAGCCCCATTCATTTCTATGGGGCCTGCGTTGTGTGAAAAACGCCGAATATAGAACATGCTGTGATTTTCATGCAACGCACAATGTGTGATGTGTAAAAAATATTGCTCATGACATGAATGGATCAGGATTTAGTGCGGGTGCAATGCGTTCACGTCTGCGTGGAATACTCACCCGTGTGAAAGGGGCCTAAGGGTGTTATTCTGGTGCTCCCCTGGCAGAGTTTATTATATCTGCATAGTAGCTTCTCTCTAAAGAAAAAACAAATGGCATAGCTGTTTTATTCCTGTAAAATGCATCCATATGACAGCTGAATAGGACTAAACATGGCATCAGCGATGTGACCCTCACATGTGTCATGTAACCCTTGACATTTAGTTAATTGACCAGGTATGTATTACGTGAATAGCAATGTATTGAGGAACAGAACATACCGTATTTTTCGCCCTATAAGACGCACCTGCCCATAAGACGCACCTAGGTTTTTGAGGAGGAAAATAAGAAAAAAAATATTTTGAAACAAAAGGTGTTCTTTTGGTGGGTTTTGAACTACTGGTGGTCTGTGGATGACACTGTTATGGGGGATCTGTGGATGACACTGTTATGGAGGGGATCTGTGGATGATACTATTATGGGGGATCTGTGAATGGGGAGGGGATCTGTGGATGACACTGTTATGGGGAGCGGGATCCGTGGATGGCACTGTTATGGGAAGGAGGATCTGTGGATGACACTGCTATGGGGGGATCTGTGGATGAAACATGTCATCCACAGGTCCGCTGTGTCATCCACATCCCCCCCATAACAGTGTACCCCAATACACCGGGCCCCGCCGCTCAAAACAGTCTTCATATCTAAACTGTAATCCTTAACCTCTTGGTAACTTTAGTTAAAGTAGAGCTATTCCATGTACTACTACTTACTATCAAGCTCCCGTCACTCACTCATGTCACGCGCCTGCTCCGCCTGCTTGATTAATAAAGTGAATACTGCTGTGAGCAGCGGGACCCAGTGTAAGAGTACAGTGACTGCAACGGGCCCCACTGCGATTCCAACAGTAGTTGCTGGCCTCCAGCCCTCCTCCCTCCCCGCTGATACTTCGCAGTCTGCGTTGTGCAGCATCGCAGCCCACGATGTATCAGTGTTAGCGATGTAAACATGGCAGCATTCGCCCTATAAGACGTACTGCCATTTTCCCCCCACTTTTGGGGGGAAAAAAGTACGTCATATGGGTCGAAAAATACGGTATACAGTGGCATGCAAAATTGTGGGCCATCCTGGCAAAATTACTGTTACTGTGAACAGTTAAGGGTGAGTTCACACTTTAGTTATTTGATCAGTTATTTCCATCAGTTATTGAGAGCCAAAACCAGGTGCAGGTCAAAAACACAGAACAGGTGCAGATCTTTCCCTTATGCCTGATTTCTGAGTTAGCTTCATTACTGGTTTTGGCTCACAATAACTGATGGAAATAACTGATCAAATAACTGAAGTGTGAACTCACCCTAAGTAAGTTGAAGATGAAATGATCTCCAAAAGGCGTAAAGTAAATGATAAACACACTTATCAACATGTTAAGAAAAATCTGTGTATTATTTTGGGTTTGTACAATTTTAGAGTGAAAAGAAAAAGAGTACTTTTCAAAAGTATCTGAATCCAAGGAGATTTGATAGCCCAGATAACTTTGACCGAGGTCTCAGATCCTAAATATCCTGTCAGGGTTAAGGCTTCACAATCATCATAACTAAAGATGAGCAAATTTTTCAAACATTTGATTCAGCCAGCTTGCTGAATTTTTCTGAAAAATTTGCCTCGATCCGAATTTATTTGTGGCGAATCGTGTTAAAAAAACTTCTATTTCTGTGCTGCAGAGAGCCTTTATAGGGGTGTGGAACACTGTGCCTTGCAGTAACACACATAGGGAGTCTGCTGTGGTAGTGAAATAATAGTGTGATTCAGAATGACATGCAGATGACAGGGATCGCTCTTAGAATCACTGCACACTTCTCTTATTTGGGCAGTCACGGGGCCAAAACTGACAAAATAACTCAAGTATCAGCTCAGCCTTACAGGTCAATGTTAGCGTCAAGAAGAAGCACAGTCCTTTTACAATCAGCTGATTCCACAAGGATGTCTACAGAACATGTTCTATTAAACGCTTATACAAGTAGATCCCCCCTGAGAGAGTGGAGACAGTGTCAGCAGTAAGTTTGTGTTGACATCACTGATTATCCATCAGTATTGCTAATACCAAAAAAATAACCGGAGTGGATCCAAAACAGAGATGACACGTGAATGAAATATTTGCATGTCTTCTGTGATTCGTACCCACTCCTGCTTTTGGCTACCAAATCATAGGACAATTCTGATGGGACTATACTGGCCTTACAGCTGCTACACAGATAGGATCCGCTGTGTGTCTCATTTTTCCCTGCTTCTGACAGATCAGAAGAAAGGTAAAAAAAATGATAATCTCAGCCAGGCCAAAAGCCAAAATAGTGGACCAGTCATGAAGTGGTGAGCGTGGGAACAGCATGAGAAGTCCACAGAGTGGACCTATGACTAGTGATGAGCGGGAGGTGCCATATTTGATTTTGCGATATTTCGCGAATATTCGATTGAATATTTGTCGAAATCGAATATTCGTCATTATTCTATATATTGAGAATGTTACGCGAATTTATATTCGCATCGTGAATTAAACTTACAGCTGAGTTTCTAATGGTTGTAACTTGTATTGCCAGAATTGACGAAGATAACGAATATCACGAATATAGCACTATATTCTCAATCTTTGTTATATTCTAGCAATACAACCATTAGGAATTCAGATCTAAGTTGAATTCGCAATGCGATAAATATAACCTGCATTAATCGCATTGCGAATCCAACTTCCTAATGGTTGTATTGCTAGAATATAACGAAGATTGAGAATATAGCATTATATTCTCAATCTTCATTATATTGTAGCAATACAACCAATGGGAACTCAGATCTAAGTTATAATTGCAATGCGATTAATACAGGTTATATTAATCGCATTGCAATTACAACTTAGATCTGAGTTCCTAATGGTTGTATTGCTAGAATATAACGAAGATGACGAATATTACGAATTCATGAATATAGCACTATATTCTCAATCGTAGTTATATTCTAGCAACAACCATTAGGAACCCAGCTCTAAGTTTCATTTGCGAAGCGAACATATACTCGCATTGCGAATTGATCTTAGAGCTAAGTTCCTAATAGTTGTATTGCTAGAATATAACGAAGATGACGAATATCATGAATTCACGAATATAGCACTATATTCTCTATCTTCGTTATATTCTAGAAACAACCATTAGCAACTTAGCTCTAAGTTTCATTCGTGAAGCGAACATATACTCGTATTGCGAATTGATCTTAGAGCTAAGTTCCTAATGGTTGTATTGCTAGAATATAACGAAGATGACGAATATCACAAATTCACGAATATAGCACTATATTCTCAATTTTCGTTATATTCTAGCAATACAGCCATTAGGAACTCAGCTCTAAGTTGATTTCGCAATGCGAGTATATGTTCGCATTGCGAATTCAACTAAAAGCTAGGTTCCTAATGGTTGTATTGTTAGAATATAACGAATATCGCAATGCGAATAATTCAGGTTATATTAATCGCATTGCTATTACAATTTAGTCAAATTTGTGAGATCGTGATTCTCACATCCGACAGTACATTTTAGCATGGAGGCATTCCTATTGGGATGGGGACGCTCCATGCACACAGGAAGTCGGCAGAAGCGGCAACAGGCATTAACTGGAGCAGGCAGGTAAGAACAGCTTTTGGGAGGTGGGAAGACAACCAGAGAGCAACAAAGATTAACAAAAAAAAAAAAAAAAATATTCGAAATTGCGAATATATAGTGCTATATTCGCAATATTTGCGAATTATCGAAGTTGCGATATTCGTGATAAAAATTAGCTATTCGAATATTACCTATGACATAGTGGTGAGGTGGAAGCAGCATGAGGAGACCACAAAGTGGCCCAATGACAGGGTCTGGAGGTGGAAGCAGTATAGGAGACCACAGAGAGGCATAATGACAGAGTCTGAAGGTGGCGGGATCAGCATCAGGAGGAGGCCACAGAGTGGCACAATGACAGAGTGTGGAGGGGCAGCAGCATGAGGAAGCCAAAGAATGGCACAATGACAGGGTCTGGAGGTGGCAGCAGAATCAGGATGCTACAGAGTGGCACAATGACCGAGTCTGGAGGTGGCAGCAGCATCAGGAGGAGGCCAAAGAATGGCACAATGACCAAGTGTGGAGGTGGCAGCAGCATGAGTAGGCCACAGAGTTGCACATTGACAGAGTCTGGAGGTGGCAACAGAATCAGGAGGCCACAGAGTGGCACAATGACCGAGTCTGGAGGTGGCAGCAGCATTAGGATACCACAGAGTGGCAAGGTGACATATTGTGGAGATGGTAGCAGCATCTGGAGACCACAAAATGACAAGTTGACATAGTGTGGAGATGGCAGCAGCAGCATCAGGATACCAGAGAGTGGCAAGGTGACATAGTGTAGAGATGGCAGCAGCATCTGGAGACCACAAAATGGCAAGGTGACATTGTGTGGAGATGGCAGCAGCTGCAGCATCAGGATACCACAGAGGAGCAAGGTGACATAGTGTGGGGGTGGCAGCAGCAGCATCAGGATACCACAAAGTGACCCGGTGACAGAGTGGGGCGGTGGGTGGCAATGCCAGTACCTGCTGATGAAGGTGGGTGACAGTAGAAGCACTTGGCATAAGATGTGTGGCATCAGGCGGGTGGCAGCATCAGAGAAGTAGCTGAGGCAGGTAGCCAGAAGAAACCGATCTCTTTTTTTAAGGATTGGGTGAGGAGGCATGAATGATCTAATCAGATGCATCAGGAATTGGTGGGTGGAAATCCTGGCTAATCCACGCCTGATTCATCTTGACAAAGGTCAGTCTCTCCACATTTGGGTGGACAGGCGAGTTCTCCTTGGGGTCACTATGGACCCCACTGCACTAAACAACCACTCTTATGCCACACTACTGGCCGGGCAGGACAGCTTTTCCAGGGCAAACTCGGCCAGTTACGGCCACAGATCTAGTTTGGCTGCCCAGAAGTCCAGCCGATCTTTAATGTGGGGTGGAAGGGTACTGTCCAAGTATGCCACCTCGTGGTCATTCAAGTCCTGCTCCAGGTCTACCTGCTGCCGGTGAGTAGTTTCTTCACTATGCGGGTGAAGAAAGCTACTCAACAGTGACTGTAGACTCGGGCTGCTGCTGATGGAGCTGGTACTGCTCCTGCCACCCCACCCCTCCCCAGCAGCCATGGCAGTGGAACGTGAGCGCATAGGCCCCCCTCCGTCAGACTTGCCAGATGATGGACAATAGCGCAGATAGGCAGCGGCCAACTGACTACATAGGATGTCTCTGTAGTAGTTCAGTTTGTCCCCCCTCTCAGTGGGTGTAAAAAAGGCCCCCATTCTGGACCGGTGACAATTCGGCTGTCACTACGCAAGCAAGTGAGCATGCAGCGGGCCATTTGTGCAAGTGACTCGGAGGGATTCCCTGCCTGCATCTCCACTGCATACTGCCACAGTGTGTCTGGGTCCTCTGTCTCGTCTTCCTCATCGCCCTGTAGCTCCTCAGGCTGCTCCTGCTCCTCCTCTCCTGTCAGCTGAGTAGAAAAAAAAAAAACATTTCGCTACACATTGCCTGTGTTCCAATGTCCACCTCCCCTTCCTCCTCCTCTTCCAGTTCAGCCCCCACAGGGCTCATGTGGCCATGAGATCTAGGTGCCAAATCTCTAGTCCCTTGACCAGCCATCGTTACCACCATCTGTTCCAGGACATGAAGCTGTGGAATGACATTGTTCATACCATAGTCCTGGCAACTGACAAATAACGTGGTGTCCTCAAAGGGCCTGAGCAAACTGCAGGTGTTACGCATGAGCTGTCAGGGGCTGACATCGAAGTTACAGAGGGGAGTACTCCTATCCACTTGCATCATCAAAATATCGTTGATGGCCTTTCTCTGTTCGTATATTCGGTCCAACATATGGAGGGTGGAATTTCAACGGGTGGAAACGTCGCATATAAGCCTATGTTGAGGAATGCCATTCTGCCGCTGCAACTAAAGGAAGTTGTGCTTTGCAGTGTATGAGTGGCTACAAAGTGAATGCAAAGTTTCCTGGACATTTTTAGGATGTCTTGCAGATGGGTGGAAGACTTTAGGAACCGCTTGACAACCAGATTTGACATGTGTGCCATGCAGGGCGCATGGCTCAGCCTTCCTTGATGCAGCGCCGACACAATGTTCTTCCCGTTGTTGGTTACCATGGTTCCGATTTTCAGTTGTCGATTTCTTGATGAATCACATGGAGCAGTCCCTCCCCTGTGTGACTCCATTCGCCCAGGGAAACGAGGTGCAGAACAGCGTGACACCGCCGTGCCCCGCACATGTGGTATGCTGGAGGGGTACTTGTTCCTGCAATGGAGGCTGAGGACATGGTGGAGAATGAGGAGGCAGAAGCAGACATTGTCGCTGGACCAATGGCGTGAGAACGTGGAGGCAGAAGCGGCGTGACCTGGCCAAGTTGCTGGTGTGGTTCTGCAGGAACCACATTAACCCAGTGGGACCTAAAGCACATGTACTGTCCCTGACCGTAGTTACAGCTCCAAACATCGGCGCTGCCGTGCATTTTGGCAGACATCTGAAGCAACTACGCGATCAAGTGGATAAGGTGAGTAAATTTTTTAATTTTTAACCCCTTAATCCACATTTTACAAAGCATTCTGTATTAAGAATTCTATTATTTTCCCTTATAACCATGTTATAAGGGAAAATAATAAAGATCAGGTTCCTTCTCTTAGCAACCTTGTGGGAAAATCGCACTGTATCCGCACTTGCTTGCGGATGCTTACGAATTTCCCGCAGCCCCATTCACTTCTATGGGGCCTGCGTTGCGTCAAAAATGCACAATATAGAGCATGCTGCGATTTTCACGCAACGCAGAAGTGATGCGTGAAAATCACCGCTCATGTGCATAGCCCCATAGAAATGAATGGGTCCGGATTCAGTGCGGGTGCAATGCGTTCACCTCACGCATTGCACCCGCGCGGAAATCACGCCAGTTGAGGGGCATCTGACCTCTTGAACATTCACATATCATGAGAATGGGGGTCTTGTGTCCTTTGCAAACTGCCACTCAACATTTTGGACTGCTAGGGATAGCTGAATTACTCAGCTATCTCTGACAATCCCATTGAGATGAATGAAGAAGCAGCAACGCACATATGTGACTGTCACTCCATTCATTCTCTTAATTGGTGGGACTCCCATAGCTGTCTTAGGTGTGAACTTTGTGTAGTTAGGATTACACCTGTTAATGACATTTATGTTCAAGGGAAACCACTATAAAGTACAGGTTTCTAGGTTTCTCAAGTGAATTCTCAAATGAATGCTGCAGGATGGAGTTACTGTCTCCTAAAAAAAATGCTTCTAGAGTAGAATACAGCTTTTTGGAGACACCATATAGTGCCACATAAAGGGTGCATAATATATGACATAGGGACTGTGTGTGTTGCTGTATAGGGTCAGCTTTGTGAACTACTTTACAAGACTATAGACCTGTATAGATTGCAATAACATTATTTTGCACTAAGCCAGAATAGCTTTCAGATGGTTTCTTCACTGTAGGGGAACCACCAGGCCGCTACCTCCTAGAGTAGTCTCTGTGTAATTGACAGCTGACCAATGGGGGTCAGAGACACTGGTGAGGCGAAACCATATCCAGGGACAGACCGTAGCCAGGTCTGGTGGCGTGTGTGCAATAGACAGAATCAGTCCACGGCCAGGGCAAGCAGAACAAGATCAGAATAGAGGTCAGGTACAGGTCAGGATAGGCAGTGAAGGGTCAGAGTACAGTCAGTAGAAGAGCAAACAACAGGACACAGCACATCTAGCAGGAACTTAGCAAGCTAAAGAACCTAATTGCTCAGGCACCCTACCATAGGTTCCCCAGTATTGCCAGCCATTGGTTCTTAAGATTAGGGTGTGCATGCACTTGTCTTTTAAGAGCCCGAGGGCAGTACTGGAGGGATCCTGTCGGCAAGCAGGCTGCAGCCTGCATGGAGTGCCACAACAAACCTGGCAGGCCTCTGGGTGAGGTGAGAGGAGCAGTGGCAGCTTGCAGCCTCTGCTATAACAGCACTACCAGTCTCCACCAGATCTTGCAGATACGTCATTGCTTTGTACTCCATGGTCACACACAGGGAAACAAGGTGTACCCCAGGGTATGCACAGTGAATTGAGGGCAATGTGTACTCTGCCCTGCTTTATCACTGCACAGCACATCGGTTTGAAGACAGGACTGTGTGAATCTTCAGAACAGCAGTACTGAACGCATAACTTAGAGTAATTAGCATTTTGTATGTTTATTTTTTTATAATTTTATGCAGCAATGGAGAGGTTTCTAAAATGGGGCCATTTATAGTTGGTTTGTATTATGTAAACCCCACAGTGACTTCATAACTGAACTGGTCCATAAAAAAGTGGGTTTTGAAAATGTTCTAAAAAATTTCAAGATTTGCTTCTAAACTTCTAAGGCCTCTTTCACACAAGCGAGTTTACCACCAAGGGCAATGCATGACATAAACGCATATTACCCGCAATGAATCCTGACCCATTCATTTCAATGGGTCTGTGCACACGAGCATTTTTTTTCATGCACAAGTTCTGCGTGGCATGAAAAACGCAGCATGTTCTATATTCTGCATTTTTCAAGCATCCCTGTCTCCATAGAAGTGAATGAGGCTTCAGTGAAAAACACATTGCACACGTGCGGAAAAAACTGAAGAACTGAACGCCATCGCAGACAAAACTGACTGCAGTTGCTTGCAAAATGGTGCGAGTTTTACTGAATGCACCCTGAACGCATCCGGAGCCAAATCTGTCACGCTCGTGTGAAAGAGGCCTAAGCCTTTTTTAGCCTAAACAATAAAATGGCATTCACAAAATGACCCAAACATAAAGTAGACATATGGGAAATGTAAATAACTATTATATGAGGTATCACTTTCTGTTTTAAATGCAGAGAAATTGAAATTTGGAAAGTTGCAAATTTTTCAAATTTTTGGGTAAATTTGGGATTTTGTTAAATATAAAAATGAAAAATATTGACTGAAATTTACGGCTATCATGAAGTACAATGTGTCATGAGAAAACATTCTCAGAATGGCTTGGATAAGTAAAAGCGTTCCAAAGTTATTACCACAAAAAGTGACAAGTCAAATTTCCAAAAAACGGCCTGCTCCTTAAGGTAAAATATGGCTTAAGTGTTAAGGCTCCCACAGAAATACATAGATAAACTAGCTTCCTGTCCACACATAAAATGCTGTGTTATTTGGAGAGTCAGAGTGTTGGTCACATGATGTAGCTGAGGATTAGAAGGGAGGTTGTAACTCACGAGTAGAGTTTCTGATAAGAAGATTACCTCTACTACAGTTTATATCATCTACCTTTCTAACAGGTCAGGGAATAAATATTTTTGTTGGAGTGCTTCTTTAATATTGTAAGATTTATTGGAGGAGCCTTGTGTTTATCTGCTTTATTCTACTGTATTTATGTTGCCATTTATTTACTGCAGGGGCTAAAGGAGGTAAGAAGAGAAGGAGAAGGAGAAGGAGTAGGCCTACCTGTTGTTGACTAGTGTGGGGTCAAGTGGAGTTTTGTCAGTACAGGATAGGTCTGGGGAATCTGGAGTATTAAGGACGATGCATTCCTTTAATAACATTAGAAGATGTAACTTTAGGGCATTTTTGCTGTTATTTTGGTGTTGAGTTGTCTTCGCTGGTGATGGAGAAATTGGTAGAAGCTGAGTTTGGGCCACTGAATGGCAATTTGGTGCTCAATACCAGCCCTGGTCATATTATGTTGGTGATATGTGATGTTCATCACTATTTTTATTACTATTATTATTAAATACTGTTGAAAGAAAATTTCGTTGATATGGGTTGAGGTGCTTTTGGGCAGTGTGTAACTCTTTGCAGTCTAATGTTGACCCTTAGAAATATTTGTAAGCACTTACTGCCAGCATAACATGTCTGTCAGTGTAATTTTCTTTCTGCACAGTCTTTGCATCTAGCAGCACTATTCTTTTCCAGATAAAAGACAGCAATATTAGTATTATTATGCGGCTTTCAACCAACAGATGTTCTGAGTCAGCGCCGCTGTGACGATATCTGCGGCCACTTGATGAACATTGTAGTTTTTTTACCCGAACAATGACAATTAGCTACTTTCATAAAATCTGAAATGTGTACGCAGCTGGCCTATTCATTTTTCGTGGCAGATATATATAATTGTGGGTCACAAGTAAACCAGAATAGCACCGAATTAATCAGCACATTTAAATCCCCTTTCAAACATGATTTCTGCAGCAGAAGATTTCATGGTGATTCTCTTCCCATTAGTATGCCGCCTTTCGCTGTTATTGGGATTTAGGAGTTTGAGCCTCCATGTGTTTTGTCGATATTTCTGGGAGGCATGATTGCTGAGTCACAGAGAATGATTAGCCTTTGAAGAATGAAACTTGACCTTTTTCATCTTGAAAAGAAGGTGAATTTTGATAGCTTTATAATAACATATTCCACTTTTACTATATGCTTTGTGGTATTCAACAGATACCAGAAATCAAACATCTACCTTTACTTACCAGTATCTTGTCATACTGACTACTGTAGATTATACTTCTATTTCCGTTTTTATCATAAAGCTTTACAGCAGTTACTGGATTCATATGGCACATCATATAAGAAATAGCGTATTGTACAATCAGACTCGGACTGCCCAGCCGGGGAGCAGATGAATCCCCCATTGCGTTCCTGGGACCTAACTATATAGTTTTCTCAGAATACTTCATCATTATCAGACCGATGGGGTCCTACAACTTGTAGGAAACAGGCCGAACTGGATGGACAAATGTCTTTTTTCGGTCTTATATACTATGTTACTATGTTACACCCCACAACCACATCTGTTTTGGTCAGTTGCTTGAAACTATACAATTGGCAAAGCCAGTGGCAAATTATTCTATCAGCTGGAGTGTGGCTGTGCTAGGGTACTGCAGATCTGTTCCGATTCAAGTGACTGGGACCTCAGCAGCAGTACACTGGCACCGGAAACTACACAGTGGGCAGAGCCTTCCATCCACTGTACAGTATGTGGGCCTGGTGGCTTCCTGAAACAGCTGAGGCCATCAATATCATGTGGAACATATGGCTTTATTAGTGTAGGAACAGTGTGGATGTACTATTAAATACGCACATGGCTATTATTGTATACTAGAATGGTAACTGGGGGGCTCTGCAGTTTATCCCATTAAGCAGGGGTCCCCAACCTTTTCCACACCAGGGACCGGTTTCATGCAAGATATTTTTCCGTGGGGCACAGAGATTAATCACTTACATAATAAAACACAGTAAAGTACATATTACAGAATACATGGCCATCATAGCCAATAATAACACTTTATAAAGGCCAAATAATACCGTTACACCATGACTCAGTCATTCATAATCCCGTCCTTGCCCCTAGTAGTGCCCCCAGTAGGCCACTAGTGGCCTATTTACATATTATGCCCCCCAGTAGTGGCCTCTTTACTTATAATGCCCCCATGTAGTTGCCTCTTTACATATAATGCCCCACAGTAGTGACCTCTTTACATAAACTGTCCTACAGTAGTGGCCTCTTCATGTGTCCCTTAGCAGTGTCCATAAACCCCCAAAAAAGAACAAAATACCAACCTTGCTCCTGCTTTCTGCCCATGTCATTCTTCCACCCTGCTGCTACTTCCATCCTGGCTGCCTGCATTACGACACAAGCGCAATCTGCGCCAGGTTTCTGGTGGGGTGATGATGTTGTCACGCCACCTGCGACCCGGCACAGGAGGTAGCGATGATGTTGCTGCAACCTCCTGCACGTAAGCACTGCTTCATAGGCCTCAGGCCTAACGGCCTTCAGCCTAAGAGGCTTAATGGCAGGGCACTGTTTTTTGCTCCATTGACACAGTCTGTCTGATTGTTGGAGCTATACACAGTGGTCCCACAAGTTACAAAGTCCTCAACATACAATTGGCATTCTTTTGCCATAATAACATGAAACTGGCCTCAACCTACAATAATCCAGCCAATAAACGTGGCCATTTATCTAGTAAAACACCTGTATTGGTTGTCTAGTAGCTCCTCTTTATAGCACAGTTTGGTATTACATGTTCTGTATTGTTTACTGTCTAAGCAAAGATAAGCTGCTGCTTTTGATACTGAGTGAGAGCAGCTCCATTTTATTTTTCCTGTTTACTGTGTGCTATGCAGGACGCAAGAAGCTCACCCTGTCCTCTACATAAAAAGTTATTTACAGCTTCCAGCATCTATTCCTGACTGGTATATTGTCAACGCCGGCCCTGGGAGAGATCTTAGAAGTTCAGATAGATGGAAGGCTCAGGAGCCTATCTGACAAATCTCTCTTGTTTTCATTGTTGCTGACAGGTTTCTACCCCTTCGCAGATGCTGCGCATTATCAAGTTAGGAGGCTCTATTTATGTTCTGCCTCTCACTTGTTACCCTGCGGCTGATATTTAATCTGCGGAGTGGTCTGCTTTTTTGGTGGTTCTCCTGATCCAGTTGCTTCTCAAGCTGTCCTTTTTCCTCTTTTCCTGGTGTGTTTGTTTTGACTAGGCCTCAGAGAGACACTAGCTCCTTCAGCATGGAAGGAGCTGGTTGTCTCTTTTCCTGTTCCCTAAACTGAGGGTTTGATGCAGTGTTTCAGCAGTCTTAGGTTCCTGCACATGTCCATATCTACCATTGAGATTTGCACATGCTGTCAGCAGTTAGGGAGAGTATCAGAGATTGCTAGGTGGTGACCTCCCTGTTCCCTAGGATTGGGGCCTAGTCTGCTGTTGATTTGCTGTGGTTCCCTTTAGTTGTCTTTCCTCCCACATACTACCCAAGACATATATATAAAGACTTGCTTTCTCTGTCATAGTTATCTGCTTATTTTAATTAAATGTTCCTTTTCCCTTGGGATGACATTATGGGACTTTGGAACCTATTTCCCACAGAATTATGGATTCAAGTGACAATATTTTGAAATTACAATGGATGTCTCAGAACTAATTAATATTGTAACTTGAGGGACCACTTGTATCTCGAGATTAGTTACATTTTGCAAGATCATGCCATGCCTCTGCATCGCTCTGATGCTGTCATCTAGGATTGGACAGCGTGAGAGTGATGGTGTGGACACCCTCCATGGAACAGAGAGCTGGTCTGTGTCAATTACATCTAGAGGATCCACTTTCTGCCTGGCCCTGTCAATCAAAGTGCATAAGCCGCGGCAGCTGTAGAGAGAGCTGAGCCTTTAGATGTAACAGCAACGCCCCCGTTGCTCCTAGAGGCTCATTTGCATATATTCAAACTTCATTTTTCTTACCAATGTTACCAATGAACATGGGATCAACACAGATGCCAAGCGCACATGCAACAGGTCAGCCAGATTCATAGCTACAAATCTGCTCACAGATGCCCTTTAAAGAATATTATGATGTTCATTGCATTTTTCTAATGGGCAGGAATCCAAAGCATCAATCGTTGCTAATGACAATATATTGAAATTAAGTCAGCTTGTAAAAAGAGCTGCAAATGTCATTCACAAATATGTTTAAAATTGTTTATTGTGGTTACTGCGCTTAAGATAGATATAGATAAATAATAGAGATAACATGACTAGATAGGTAGATAAATAGATGTAAGATAGACAGATAATAGCAGTTTGGTAGATAGTAGAGAGGTAGATAGATATTTGAGATTTGGTAGACTGCTTCCTTTTAACCTCTAATTTTATCCTCCTTGGTGCTTAAACATTTTCCTCCTGCAATATAATGTTTTGGTGTAGTCAGATCTACATAGATATGAGATAGATAGATAGATAGATAGATAGATAAATAGCTCATCACCTATTGAGTTTTTCAACCTCTAATCCTGGAGTAATTTAGCCCTATGTGGGCTCTGCACATCAATGCAAAGAAAACCAACCTCATGGTATTCCAGAAGAGAAGCCTGAAACCAGATGAGCATCCTTCCTTTCTGCTTAACAAATGTCTACTTACAGAAACCAACAGGACCACCTACCTGATGCTAGAAATCAGGGAGCTTTAAACATGCCCCAGAGATACTTAAAGACAAGGCATGCAAAACCTTTGGCTTAAAATCTTTGATAGCATCATTGCTCCAATCATCCTGCTTGACATCAAAGTCTGGGATCCAGATACATACCGCGACTGGTCAAAGTGTGATTCTGGCCCAATATAAATATTTCCTCTAGAATTCTGAAAGCACCTTCTCCAAGTCCATCAGAGTACCTCAAACAATGCCGGACAGATACCCACTACACCTTTCTGTCCTCAAAAGGATGCTATCATTCATGGCACATCTTCATAGCAGCAGTCAAAGATTCTACCATCACAAAGTCTTGCTATGCTAAGAAGCTCCAGGAAAACAAAGTGCTCTGGAACAATCAACCCAAACCCAGCCTGACCAAATCACCATCTAGTGCAGCCTGACAAAAGGTGAAATCCAGAAGATGATACACAAGGGCAAAGAGGAGTACATCAATGTCTGGAGGAACGATATAAGAACATCACAGAAACTGAAAATATACCAGTGCATACACAGAGATTACAAACTTGTCCCAAATCTAGAAAAACTACCAAACCCCAGAGAGCAACAGATTTTGAGCCACTATAGATTGAGCGTCTACAGTCTGCTCTTTAAATCTGGGCGACAGAAGTACAAGCCCAGACTATGCAACTAGGAGGCCATGGAGGATGAGGCACACCTCTTACTACGGTGCCCTAAATGCTCTCAGGGACACTTATTTCAGGAGACAGATCTCTTCCCAGACTGAAAATCAATGGAGTAGGAAGATAAACTATCCATACTGCTGGGGAAAGAGGAAAACACAGCACAATATGTCAGTGCCTGCCATAGACTGAGGGGAGTGTGATATGCCATGGAGTTCTATACCTCCACCATAGATGTGTCACCCCAGTCTCAACCCAATTATTTCCAACTTGTTAGGGCAATAATAATATGTACTTAGTCCTGCTTATTAAATTTGACGTTAATAGAGATAGATGAATAAATAATAGAGATAGATAGATAGATAGATAGATAGATAGATAGAAGATTCAGTTCATTACCTATTAAGTCCTTCAACCTCTAATCTTATCCTTCTTGGTGTTAAAACTTTTTTATCCGTTTAATGCAATAGAACATTTTAGGTATAGTGAGATCTACATAGATAGATAGATAGATACAGTAGATACAGAGACAGACGGACGGACATATAGGAAATTGCTTTTTTGTTGCTTTTCAGCACACTTAGCGTACGGACATCATATTGGCGCAAAACCACGACCCGGAAAATAGGTTCGACAATATTTATTCTTTCAAAGACAACGCGTTTCAAGGCTCTGCCCCTTTATCAAGTCTACAAGATTAATATATAAAAATAATAATAATAGTAATGATGTGTAAAAAAAGTAAGATAATAATAATAGTGGTAGTATGTAAAAAATATATATATTATTATTTATATATATCACTTACATATATATAAAAGAATATACACAAGTTGGTATATGATGAAATATGTTGTATATAATGATATATAATTAATTTATAAATAGTTGGGTTAGCGTTAAAAGCGATAAATAACGTTACATTGTTGAGTTAATGTTGAAAGGCAGTAAATATAATAAGTTAATACAAGTATATTAGTATATTAATACAAAAAAATTAATACAAAATACTAAAAGAATTATTTAGATAAATTAAAAGCTACAGTTGAATTAATAAAAATACATCAAATGTGGAATAAAATATAATATATAAAACAAAATGTAATTAGATATATAAATATGAATATTTGATTACCTGTGTTCTTCAGAATCGACGAACGAGAGGGAATAAAGTCAGAAGGATATATTCCCTATAGATTGCCACTGTAAATAATAGTGTGAAGATCGTGAAAAATCCTGATATATACCTATGGTTTATTGTTTTGTAAATAAATGTATGTATATTGTGAGACTCTTTAGTTATTTAATATCTATAGCCCTATTGGCTCAACAGAAAGATTCCATTTCTAGATTTAATGAATTTTATATACTTTTCTAACTAGTTTTAGGTTATCTATGTGTAGAAGCCGATACTTGTTTGTCTGTAAAGTTGAATATAAATGTGATTATAATATGATAATGATACTGGTGTCAAGTGATCTAAATGGCCTATTATTGTAGCAGTTATGAAGTGGTATGATGTTTTATTGTGATAGTTATGATATGACCTATAGTGGAGTAGTTACCTGCTGAGGGTTTCCAGAAGGATGCGACTCGCAGCGGCGCTAGGGGCCTAAGCACGTGTAGCGTGCTGGCCGTGAAGAGCGCGCGCTGCTGCAGTCCCGGCTTAACTCTGTGTGAGGGGCGGGCCGGTGACGTAGAGGGGGGTGTGACCGGGGTGTGTCCGTAGCGGCTGTGCCGCTATGGAAGTGATCTGCTCGTACTAGCTGTAGTTAGTTGGGTGATGTAAATGGTTTGTCTGGGATTTAGATCGGGTGATTTAACTAATGGATTGGATGGATGAAAAGGGTGAACTACCTATTGTACTAAATCAGATGAATTACCTGGTGGGTAGGTGGATGAAAGAGATGAATTGCCTAATGATGGGTTGGATGGATAGAAGAGATGAATAGCCTAATAAATTGGAAACAAAATTAGAAATAAAATAAATGGTGAAGTGTGATAAGTGATAAACCTAATGTGTTATGAGGTCGGGTGAATTAAATAAATAAACGAACTGAGAAAAAAAAAAAAAAAAAAAGTGATTGGTAGTATATTAGATGAACTGGATGAGCTTAACGGGAGAGGAACAATTATGTTATTGGTATGATGAAGAGTGGAGGATGTACTTAATGTTTAGTTAGTAGAGGTCTTCAGAACTATCAGTGGAGTTGGTAAATGTCATTTTTGAGGCCTAAAATTGTTGTTTTCTTTAAAAACAGTTGCTTTCAAGTGATTCATTGAATCCTTCAGGTTCCAGCGTGCGCAATTTAAAAATCCAGTACATTTCTCTCTTTTGGAGTGTACGAAATCTGTCAGAACAGTCTGCATCAACCTGTTCGATCGGTGTAATTTTGAGTTGAGCTGGATCTTTATCATGTCTTACCAAAAAATGTCGAGATACACTGTGTTTCACGTATCCTTTTCTTATATTTGATCGATGTTTGTTTTTTTTAAATTGTGCCTCGTCGTTTGTAATTTACCTCCTCGAGTGCGAATGTGGAACACAATATGTTGGCCGAACAATCCAAACGCTACGGGAAAGGTTAAACAAACATCGATCAAATATAAGAAAAGGATACGTGAAACACAGTGTATCTCGACATTTTTTGGTAAGACATGATAAAGATCCAGCTCAACTCAAAATTACACCGATCGAACAGGTTGATGCAGACTGTTCTGACAGATTTCGTACACTCCAAAAGAGAGAAATGTACTGGATTTTTAAATTGCGCACGCTGGAACCTGAAGGATTCAATGAATCACTTGAAAGCAACTGTTTTTAAAGAAAACAACAATTTTAGGCCTCAAAAATGACATTTACCAACTCCACTGATAGTTCTGAAGACCTCTACTAACTAAACATTAAGTACATCCTCCACTCTTCATCATACCAATAACATAATTGTTCCTCTCCCGTTAAGCTCATCCAGTTCATCTAATATACTACCAATCACTTTTTTTTTTTTTTTTCTCAGTTTGTTTATTTATTTAATTCACCCGACCTCATAACACATTAGGTTTATCACTTATCACACTTCACCATTTATTTTATTTCTAATTTTGTTTCCAATTTATTAGGCTATTCATCTCTTCTATCCATCCAACCCATCATTAGGCAATTCATCTCTCATCCACCTACCCACCAGGTAATTCATCTGATTTAGTACAATAGGTAGTTCACCCTTTTCATCCATCCAATCCATTAGTTAAATCACCCGATCTAAATCCCAGACAAACCATTTACATCACCCAACTAACTACAGCTAGTACGAGCAGATCACTTCCATAGCGGCACAGCCGCTACGGACACACCCCGGTCACACCCCTCTACGTCACCGGCCCGGCCCCTCACACAGAGTTAAGCCGGGACTGCAGCAGCGCGCTCTTCACGGCCAGCACGCTACACGTGCTTAGGCCCCTAGCGCCGCTGCGAGTCGCATCCTTCTGGAAACCCTCAGCAGGTAACTACTCCACTATAGGTCATATCATAACTATCACAATAAAACATCATACCACTTCATAACTGCTACAATAATAGGCCATTTAGATCACTTGACACCAGTATCATTATCATATTATAATCACATTTATATTCAACTTTACAGACAAACAAGTATCGGCTTCTACACATAGATAACCTAAAACTAGTTAGAAAAGTATATAAAATTCATTAAATCTAGAAATGGAATCTTTCTGTTGAGCCAATAGGGCTATAGATATTAAATAACTAAAGAGTCTCACAATATACATACATTTATTTACAAAACAATAAACCATAGGTATATATCAGGATTTTTCACGATCTTCACACTATTACTTACAGTGGCAATCTATAGGGAATATATCCTTCTGACTTTATTCCCTCTCGTTCGTCGATTCTGAAGAACACAGGTAATCAAATATTCATATTTATATATCTAATTACATTTTGTTTTATATATTATATTTTATTCCACATTTGATGTATTTTTATTAATTCAACTGTAGCTTTTAATTTATCTAAATAATTCTTTTAGTATTTTTGTATTAATTTTTTTGTATTAATATACTAATATACTTGTATTAACTTATTATATTTACTGCCTTTCAACATTAACTCAACAATGTAACGTTATTTATCGCTTTTAACGCTAACCCAACTATTTATAAATTAATTATATATCATTATATACAACATATTTCATCATATACCAACTTGTGTATATTCTTTTATATATATGTAAGTGATATATATAAATAATAATATATATATTTTTACATACTACCACTATTATTATTATCTTACTTTTTTTACACATCATTACTATTATTATTATTTTTATATATTAATCTTGTAGACTTGATAAAGGGGCAGAGCCCGAAACGCGTTGTCTTTGAAAGAATAAATATTGTCGAACCTATTTTCCGGGTCGTGGTTTTGCGCCAATATGATGTCCGTACGCTAAGTGTGCTGAAAAGCAACAAAAAAGCAATTTCCTATATATCGTTTACTATCCAAGAGGGTGAACTAGCCAGTCACCTAAAAGGGACCTTCGGACACACTAGGCTGCATCCCCTCCCACTATTCCAGCCATTCTCAGCAAACCACCACCACCAAGGCATCTATTTATATGCCCACAGGTGAGCGCAACCACCTAGGCCACGAAAAAGGCCCCTCTCTTTTAATACATTTTTACCCTATGAGCGCTTTTCTTGTCGTTTTTTGGCTTCAGACGGACGGACAGACAGACAGACAGATGTGAGATTTTACATGATTGTTGCATCCCACCACTACAGTCTGTAAACAAGCAGCGGCAATCGGCGGTGCAATGTATGGTGGTTAAGAAAGAGGTAAGTATACCATTATTTTTGTACACCAATTGGAGGTATGTTCAAGATTTTAATAATCTCCGTCAACCCCTCTAATCACCAGGTCAGGGACAAGTGCCCACCTGCTTTTTTCAATCAGGTGTATGCTATCACTATAAAACCACCAGTGTAACCAATAATACCGATACCGATTGATTGTAACTGTCAAGTCAATCAGGGTACAAAATTGAATACAAGTGTATTGCTTTTAGAGATGAACACATTTCTAGAAAATGTGTTATGGGTCAGATTCTATCAAATCAGCTGTCAAATTCAATTTAATCTAATAAGTTCTTTTCGAACTGAAAGCGCCACGATTGACCTGAAAAGTTGTGTAAGACACTGAGGTCTTCTAGGACTGTACCCACCCCATTTCAAGTTCTCTAAAGACAGCATTAGTAATGTAAAAGTGACAGCAACATATAAACGGACGGTAGATGGTGTTAACAAACAGCCTGTTTTATTATGCGCTGCGCCTGTCCGATATTTATGCTTTTAAAATAAAAAAAAGTTAAAAAAAATGATCCCTATTTAGGGGAAGATATCTACATCTGTTTATACACGTACAGTGGCATTGTCTGTGATATCTGAATCATCAGGCAGTGGGACACTATCAGAAACAGTATTTACTTACATTTAAATTAATTTTTTTAAATTTGCATTTGGGCACAGACTGAAGTATAACAACGCTATATAACTGCTTGATGCAGAAAAATTATTTTTTATTATTTTATTTTTTATTTATTGTATAATGCCACCAATTTTTGGCAGCACTATACACTATTAGGTGAAATGCAAAATGAATGATGTGACATCACTTACATTTGTATTAGCACCAGGATTAATATATTATTGTAGAAGATTTGTGACGGTGATGATGTGATAAAGACTGAGTTGATTCATATTAATAAGCAATTAATAAGAAATTGAATTGTATAACATTAGCTGCAGCAGTACTCACAGCAATGGCTGCCAGCCTGCCACACACCAACGCTGACTGAGTGGGTCTGATTCCTGTCTCTCTCCAAAATCTATCGCTCTATCATCTAAAGGGGTTATCCCATGATTAATATAAAAAATGAAAATAATCATATACTACATGACAATCTCTTTCTAAAAGAGCTAGACCCGCCCTTTACCTCACATGGGTCCAGAGATCTCCCCATTCATTGCTCTGCTAGGTTTATATCAAGCTGACAGCTCAAGGGAAGTGTCTTTTCTGCTGCAGCTAAGGAGCTGTGTCTCAGCTCTCCCTATCACAGCTCAGGAGGCGTGTCCATGATCTCCCTATCAAAGCTCAGGAGGCGTGTCCATGCTCTCCCTATCACAGCTCAGGAGGCGTGTCTCAGCTCTCCCTATTAAAGCTCAGGAGGTGTTTCCATGCTCTCCCTATCACAGCTCAGGAGGCAGGTAAAGAATGAAACTGAGCATGTGCGGCCATCTAAGTGAGCAGGACAAAGAAATAAGAAAAAAAAAAACATCAGGTGGCGCTATACAGGTACATTTTATTGAATAACTAAATGTACTAAATGTTTAATTACATGCAACTTCAAAAGTGTTCTGATCCAGGTCCTGGTTTGAAAACTGTAGAATACGTTTCGTGGGACAACCCCTTTAACTATAAATCTATTTTTTTTCCCATCTCACTGGGAGACACACCCACTGACACTAAACTATCTGTATACCTTGTTTTACTCATGGTCACACGTCCTATATCCAGACAATACACAAGCATTTCCTGGTTTGGATGTTATATAGAGTCTATGACTCATCTACTGAGTCATCACTGACATCTATAGTCCCTCATGATTGACGAAGGCTGCCTGCAAGGCATTATAAGTAAGTCTGTCAGGTCATCCCACAAGATCATGCAATCCTTCTTTATCTTCTCTGCCTTGTGTTTTGTAAAATGGAAGTTGCTATTTTGAGCGATTTATGTGGTATGAATCCCAAAAGCATCAGATTCACTGAGAACCAAACTTTTGGGGAAATTTGTAATGTTTGATTTATGTAGAACTAGCAAAAGGACCCGGCTTCGCATGGGTATATTTCATCTATTTAATTTAATGCTGTGTGTTGTTAAAAGATATCGACAGTATCCACTATAACAGTGACCTCCACAGTGCTCGTCCCCTTAACAGTGACCTCCACAGCGGCCTGCCCCCTTAACAGTAACTTTCACAGCACCCTCCCCTTTAACAGTGACCTCCACTGGCGCGTTGGCGCGTCATCTCGCGTGAGGCGAGATTTGCTGTGAACACAGCAGCGCACAGCTCGGCAGTCATACTACAGCCTGCCAGCGATGATCAATCGCTGGCAGGCTGTAGATGTAAAATAAAAAGCATCAAACATGTATATCAGACGCTGTTTTGTTAACAGCGTCTGATATATCTGCTAACTGGTCCTCTGGTGGTCACATTTGCTGGGATCGACCACCAGAGGACCAGGTAGCTATGTAAAGTAGCACCAAGCACCACACTACACCCCCTGTCACTTATTAACCCCTTGACAACTTTGTATAAATTTTTTTAAAAAGTTGTCATTTACAGAGATATTTCGCACACACAGTATGGGTATATGTAAAAATACACCCCAAAACTCATTGCCCTACTTCTTCTGAGTAAGGCGATACCACAGGAGTGACACTTTTTTGCAGCAAAGATGCGCAAAGGGGCCCAAATTCCAACGAGTACCTTTAGGTTTTACAGGTATGCTCACAATTTAGCCCCGCCCAAAATGCCTGAACAGTAAACACACCCCACAAATGACTGAGGCATAGTGAGTCCGTGAGAGATTTTTTTTTTTTTTGCCAGAAGTTAGCAGAAATGGAAACTTTCTTATTATTTTTTTTTTCCTCAGAAAGTGTCATTTTCCGCTAACTTGCAAAAAAAAATTAAATGATACATGAACTCACCATGCCCCTCCGCGAATACTTTGGGGTGTCTTCTTTCTAAAATGGTGTGATTTGGGGGGTATTTATACTATCCTGGCATTCTAGCACCTGAAGAAACATGACAGGTGCTCAGAAAGTCAGAACTGCTTCAAAATGCTGAAATTCACTTTTTTGCACCATAGTTTGTAAACGCTATAACTTTTACCCAAACCAATAAATATACACTTATTGGATTTTTTTTATCAAAGAAATGTAGAACAATAAATTTAGAGAAAAATATATATAGAAATGTAGTTTTTTGTAAAAATTTTACAACAGAAAGTAAAAAATTTAATTTTTTTGCAAAAATGTCGTTAAATTTTTATTAATAGCAAAAAAAAGTAGAAATGTCAGCAACAATGAAATACCACCAAATGAAAGCTCTATTAGTGAGAAGAAAAGGCGGTAAAATTCATTTGGGTGGTAAGTTGCATGACGGAGCAATAAACGGTGAAAGTAGCGTAGTGCAGAATTGTAAAAAGTGGCCTGGTCATTAAGGGTGTTTAAGCTAGGGCTAAAGTGGTTGACAGTGACCTCCACAGCATCCTACCCCCTTAACAGTGACCCCCGACAGCAGCCAGCCCTTTTTAACAGTGACCTTCACAGCATGCCGCTCCCTTAACAGTGACCTCCACAGTGCCTGCCCCTTTAACAGTGACCTCCACAGCATCCTACCCCCTTAACAGTGACCCCCCACAGCAGCCAGCCCGTTTAACAGTGACCTTCACAGCATGCCGTCCCCTTAACAGTGACCTCCACAGCAGTCCCCCCCTTAACAGTGACCTCCACAGCAACCCACCCCTTTATTAGTGACCTCCACAGTACCCCATCTTTTTAACAGTGATTTCCACAAAACCCTGTCCCTTTAACAGTGGCCTCTACAGTAACTTGCCCCTTAACACTGACCTTCATAGCGGAACGTCCCCTTAACTGTGACCTCCATAGCAGCATGCCCCTAGGGTGGCCAGAGTTCTGGTTTTAGTCCGGATAGTCTGTCTTTAAGACCCCCTGTCCTTAGCCCGGCAAAGGGATATCCTTTTGAACAGCTCAATCTCTGACAGCAGCACTGTGCTGTCTGAGCGTGAGCTGCAGGGAGAAAGTCACCCTCCCTCCCACCCCTCCACCAGAGAGAAGTTGATTTCTACCTTCATATTTTCAATCTCCGTCAGCTGCAAACTGGAAGGGGGCGTGGCCTAACCAGGTCAGAGGGTGGCTTGGCAAGGCCTTGGGGCAAGGTTTTTAAGTCCGTCTTTTGAGGGTGGCCTGAATGGCCACCCTACCTGACCCTTTAACTATGACCTCCACATCACTCCGCTCCCTTAATAGTTTCATCCACAGTACCCTGCCCCTTTAAAGCTGACCTACAGCAGTGAATAAAAATGGCTGGGTTGTTATGGAAACTCGGTGTAAAACTGTGTCTATGTGGAGACTAAGGGCTTGCAAGCTTCTATTGGCTGATAAAGGTCATGTGACCAGGCTTCTATTGGCTAATGCATTTTTTGGGGAATATCTCAGGAACTGTATGTGCTAGAGAGCTGAGACCTGGTCTAAAACCTTCCCGGACACCAGATGTACTGTATCTGTGCCAAATTTCGTGATTGTAAATGCAATGGTGCGGATTCCTTTAGCAGACATACACACATACACACACATACACTCAGCTTTATATATTAGATCAATGTCAACAAACTGAAAAAAGAGCAGCCGCACATTTTGGGCCACCCTCCATTCACCGGTATGGCAGTTCAAAAAGTAGGTGAGTAGGCTGTGCGCCAGAATGTGATATCAACACCAGCTATGAACTGGTTTAGAATTCAGCTATTATTTAAGCTACCAAGTTTCTTGTGTAAATTACAGTAAATTTGGTGGGCCACTTCAGTTAGGACCCACAAACTTGTTTTGCAATTTTCCAAAAGTGCACAAGGTCTCAAATTATGGCGAAATATGACATGCAAGTTGCAGCGTGGGATCACAGATTGCTGAGGTCCATAGTGCAGAAAAGTCACCAATGCTCTCTTGACCCAGTAACTTCTGAATTCCAAATCTTCTCTGCCATTAATATTAGCACAAAAACTGTGTATTTGTGCTTAATGGCATGGGTTCCCATGGCTAAGCAGCAGCATGCAAGCCGTATATCACAAAGGACAATGCTAAGCATTAGATAAAGTGGTGTAAGCAGACCACCATTGAACGCTGGAGGTATGCAAATGTGTTCTGTGGAGTGAGTGATGAATCATGCCAAGAGAATGATGCCTGTCAGACTGCTTTGTGCCAAGTTGCCAATGTAAAGCTTGGAGGAGAAGGGATAACGCTATGGGGTTGTTATTCAGGGCTTGTTCTGGGCCCCTTAGTTCCAGTAAAAGAAAATCTTAATGCTTCCACATACCAAGATATTTTGGGCAATTGTATGCTTCCAACTTTGTGGGAAACAGTTTAGGAAAGGCCCTTTTCTGTTCCAGTATGACTGTGCCCCAGTGTATAAAACAATGTTTATGAAATGGTTAAGTGAGTTACTTGGAAGAACTTGACTGAACTGCACAGCTGGGAAAGGAGGTGGTTCTGTGATCATCTTCGTGTCCCTCTGTTGTTCTAGTTGACCCCAGTGAAAGGGATAACATGTACATTTTCTCATGTTATCAGAAATTTTATGCAGTCACTTGAATAGATTTGGATTGGGGCTACTCCCAGGACTTCACCTTTTAACCCCTGCACAGGGATCTGGACTCTACTGCAGTGAAACTAACAGGCCACTACCTCATGGAGTAGTTTCTGTTCGAGTGATAGCTGACCCACAGAGGTAAAGAGACACTGATGCGAAGCACCAAGTCATCAGGCCAAAGCCGTAGTCAGGAACAGGCTAAAGTCAGGGCACAAATAATTCGTGCAATCTGATAAACAGTCCAAGGTCAGGGTGGGCAGATCAAGGTCAGTATGGAGATTAGGCAGGGGTCAGGTCAGGCAGCAACTGGACAAATCCAGATGTCAGGCAGAAGTCAGTACACAGAACAGGCAAACAACTAATGGCACTCATTTGCAGGAAACTTGTGTAGTAGAACCTATTGCCCAGGCACCTTCCCACAGGTAGGGCTGACGAAAATTGTATCAAAGCTGACAACCCTTTTAAAATCCAAACTAAGAAAAAAGAACAGATAAAACCTGACATATTACCATTCTTTTTCTTGCTCCAGTCCAAAATTTCAATGCTCAAACAATAAAATAGCAAGTGTTGTGTACTTCTCTTCTGGCATATATGATGATGGTGATTGCTCATACAGTATATCCATGGTCCAAATTCTACATACATACATACTGTGCATACATCAGCTCCTAATTATATCGTGATTATTCTCCTTTCCCATATCACCATATTAGGCAGATTTACCTTTGAAGAGCCATCACTGTAGTGGTAATAGGTTGAGTCAAAAATTATCCATACTCTGCCTGTAGAATTTATTTTTCCTCATAAAATATTGAGGAAAAATAAATTATTCCTTATTATTTCCTCATAAAAAAAAATGTTTTAGGCTAAGCTGCGAGCCACAAATGCACCACTATCTTCACCTCTTCATTAGACATGAATCTTTGTCCTCATAGGGCTTCTTTTCACATATTCCACTGTCAGTCATCTACCCAACAGATCAGTTCACATGCACAGTCAATGTTGTCATCAGTTGTGGACATTGACAGGTGTTCAGCTCCTTCTTCATGGCTGACACTTGTGTGACCGTCCTTGAACTTGTCTATCCATTTATACGTATTTCTTCACGACAAAACACTTTCTCCATCCTGTGCACAAAGTCTTTGATAAATATCAGCTCCCCACATACCCTCAGACCAGAAAAAAAGGAATCACTGCATGCCTCCCTTCATTTGTGCAACTCAGAAGTGGAGCAGCCATTGTTTCTTGCGCCGCGGTCACAAATAAACTGATGTAACAAATTGGCACAGCAGTGACTGGGAGAAAATCTTGATAAATTATGTATTTGTCTTTTCTGATTAAAATAAATTATACAGCCAGAGTGTGGATAATTTTTGACTCACCCTTGTATATTAAACACATCTATTTATACAGTGATGAATCCTCCATGCTGCAGCCTAGCTGGGTAGATATGCCTTCCAGAGTCAGAGGAAAGCTGGGTAACAAGCCTTGTGCCGCTGTAATGGAGATCTGCTTGTCACGAGTTGGAGGTCCGGTGAAAGACCTCCGCGTCGTCAAGCAATAAACATACGGAAATCAGGTACAGACACACAAGAGTTTATTGCACAAACAAAAGCCAAGGAAGGAAGGACAGGCAAAACATGAGCTCTATGTACCGTCAGCACAGTGGGAGAAAACCCCCACTGCGCCATTGTCTAGTAATACTCCAGAGGGGCGTGACTAAGCAACTCCTGGTATTCACTAGGGCCCCAGATGGTAGAGTTAGGCTTTGCAGCAGGAAGTTGCCAAGGTCCACTCCAGTGCGCGAACTAGACTGTGACAACATGAACGAACGGACAACAGGTACCAGAAGGTATCGACAGTATATAGGCAAACATAACATAGACAGACAAATACAAACAAGGAATCTAAACATAAATCAGGCAGTGAACAAGGCATAACAGGAGAGGCAAAGCATAACAAAATACTACATACATAGCTCATGACAACCAGCAACATGAGAGCTGCTGCACGGACGATGTCCGCTGCACCAGCAGAACGGGGGCTGCTCCGAGGGCATTGCCATGAGTGGAGAACATCAGAAACACATACATTGCTCATGGCAACCAGCAACATGAGAGCTGCTGCACGGGCCAAGCCCGCTGCACCAGCAGCACGAGAGCTGCTCCGAGGGCATTGCCATGAGGTAGCAACTGTGACACTGCTCCATAGCAAGGCAGAGTTGTGTTTCAGAAATCTGGGAAAGCTCGGTAATTTGTACTATGAAGGAGTATGTTCACAAGTAGCATTTCTATGACAGATTTTAACTACGGTACATATATCAGGAAAAATCATTTTGTACAAATTTTACACATAAAGGCTGATCATTATATAGCTGCAGTTATATACATTGTCGTAAAATCCCAAACATAACCTGGATTCATCACTAAAGATGATGCGAAATACATAAGCTGAAAGGCTGAAAAAATACATCTATCCATTCAGTTCAGCTTGTTGTCCTGCAAAGGGTAGGTGAGAGGACACTGGGAAGAGGGCAGCCCATGTTCATGTACCTGTTTATATACATTCACCTTGATTGTTATTTTACTCATTGTGTGGTCACATGTGTTCCTGCTTGCATGTGATACTGTCTGGCATAGGTATTGTATATTACTATTTCTAATCTATATCTGACACTGTGTCTTACAATGTACTTGCACTTAACCCTGGTTGGTCTTATTATCGTTTATGATCATTGTTTGACACTGTGTCTTATAACTTACTATTATTAACCCTTGCTGTACTTTGCATCTGCACTTTATTTACACCTTGCCTGCAGCAACACGTGACCACATTATGTAAACCTTCGATTTCATGTATGAATTGATACTTTTTACATGTCATGTACTAGCCCCCCTTCCCACATGTCTCTCGCCTGATCATTCCCCCTGTTCCATATGAGACTCCCTATGTATGTTTTTAATGAGATTTTCAATAAAGTTCAATCTTTGATAAATAATTAGTGTTTGACTCTATTTTTGTGCATATATATTATATATGGGTAAACACATGTTCTTTATAGGTTGTTGTTAATAACATATATGTGACCCCTATTGATCCAGATTATTGGTTTCTTTTGTTGTCCTGCAAAGCTGATCCAGATAAAGGCAAACACCCCATGAGGTAGAAGCCAATTTTCTTATTTTAATTAGGAAGGTGACGGTGGCTGGCTGTCAAAGGCAGGACATGTAATAGGCATTGTGACACCAAATTTCTATCTTCTAATGTCCTGGAAATGCTTTGGGCAGAGACAGGGAGCTGCTTGTGATTGTCGGTGGATCAAATAATCCTCTGTACTTGTGGTCTGTCTGGACTGTCCAGAGCCATGTGTGCATGCCCTAGTGTAACCACTGCTCCCAACACCTCATCAGCTAGGTCAGAATGGCCAACAGATAGTGGGCAATTTGTTGAATCACCATCCTGATTCTGTCAGACCAAGGATGATCCACCTCTCAAAGTCTGTCAACTGGGTAAAATGTCTTCATGTGCATTGTAGATGCATGTCTAGCAGTAAACAATTCATTTCCTAGAGGTATAGTACCCAAAAGTAGCCTCTGAGAGCCTTTTTTATGGCAGTGGGAAGCACTTTTACCCCCTCTAGTGGCAAGACCGAGTGTATAATCAGACCACACCTGTAATCATTTACATATCTGCCCAAAGTCTACACATGCTCCCAATGCCTGGGCCCTTCATATAGGTTAAACTTACCCTGCTCCCCGGCACACCCATCGCTTCTGATCCCTGCACGGCCACCGTTGTGACTGGGAAGAGGGGGGGGGGGCAGCCAATTGCAGGCCGTAATGGGGACGAGCCTCCCTAGCATCGTGAGTGATGCTAGAGAGGCTCGTCCCTGACACGGCCTGCTATTGGCTGCCCCCCAACCCCCCTCACCCGGGAGGGAGATGCAGTGGTGACCTTGCGAGGATCATGAGCGACTCGGGTGCCGGGGACTGGGGTAAGTATAATCTATATGAGGGGCCTGGTCATTGGGGGGCATGTGTTAGACCTTGGATAACCCCTTTAAGACATAACTGCATGCTGTGTTTTGCAGCAGTCCAGTATTTCTATCTGGGTGCATTATTATTATTATTATTTTGTTTGTCAATGAGTGTAGTATAGAGCTGGCCATACACTACCAAAGGTTGTGGACCAAATACTCTTTCAGCTGAGCATGCTCAGCTCACCTTGGCTCCTGTGCTTAATGGGAAGGGGGAGAAAACCACTACCAGAGATGCGGTATCTCTCCTGAGAACATAAGTATTGGGCATGTTCAAGTTCAGACCACCACATACATCAGATGGCTGGCTGTTCCTCTAATGGCAGGGTTTGGCTGACATTAATGTGTATGGCCAGCTTTGTCATCCAAGTGAACTCAACATATCATGAATTGAAAGAGAAGTCATACAAAACCCTCTCTGTACCTGCAGAGACTGACTTTTCTGAACTTGAATTGGCACTGCCTGTAACTGTGATGCCATCAAGGCTCTGGTGTTGGATACAAATATAAACTGCTCTAAATTTCCTGCCATGAATCTGGAAGATGTGCACACCAGGCCTCTCTGTGAACATAGCTACATGAACAAACCCTAGGTTGCTAGGTGTCTTGAAGATGTGGAGCTGCTGGGAAGCTTGGCAGGGATTTCACCTGTAACTAGGTGACGCTTTCCGCCTGTCTCTCACCAGATAAAACTCTCTTGCAGCTGAAGCAGAGCTCCTCTATGAGAGAAGGTGATGACAGACCCTCTGCTCCCCTCTAAAACACAACAGATGAGTCTTTGAGGAGGGGGCGAGGGATCTTCCCGCTGAAGGGTGTGTGCAGGCTGCGCTGGTGCTGAAGGGACAGCTCCTCTCCTCCAGCTGTCTTCTAGATCAGGAGAGGGCTGACGAGGAGGCATCATCAGCATCTCCTCCTCCTGGAGCCACCACACGATCTTCTTCACTCTTCAGCAGGGATAGAGGCAGGCATCACAGAAAAACCTACAGGAGGTCCTCTGATTCTTTGTTCGTGCTCCTCTGTTTAATGGCTACCGCCTGTTGTGCTTGTGACAAGCCTCCAGCAGCTGATGTAGAAGAAAGGGGCTCTGAGACATGGACTGAGGTGGACATGTACCAATAACAACCCTTTGGAGTTGGAGCAGGAAAAGCCATTCATAAAACAGACAAGTAGTTTGCACTTCAAGATCGATCCTCGCCTTTGATCCTTACAGGGGAGATGAAGAGAGGCTGGCACCTACTACTGGCACTTTATTGGCTCTGTGTGTGAGGTATGGAGAAGCTTTGTCTTTGTGCTGGCAGAGTCATGTTCCATGCATGTAGTCATATTAGGCATCTAGATGGTTGCTAACAATCTGTGGGAGGACCATAGGGAGCTATGTTTACTAGGATGCCAATGGGATCTTGAACCAGAATGGGTAGTAAAAGGGGTGAGCTGTGCACCAGGGGAAGGTGACTGATCAGCACCTACTATGTGACCTGAGCTGGGAGGCGGGGTGCCTGGAGACAGGTAGGAAGGAGCAGGAGAACTTCTTACTGACTGGAGGTCAACAAGTTTAAAGGTGCTCTGTTGCCTCTGTCAGGAGGGCCACTATGGGTACATCACAGTGTGGAAGGAGATGGGGAGGCTGTGCCTTCGTTTAACCCTTTGTGTGTCCTGTTCTACTACCACAGGGCACAGGCTCCTTTCTCCTTGCCACCGATGCGCGTCATGTGGCATCCAGAGATATGGGCAAGATCGATGAGAACGAGAGGATAATCCTCAACGTGGGGGGCACCAGGCACGAAACCTATCGGAGTACTCTAAAGACCGTGCCCGGGACCCGACTGGCATTACTGGCATGCGAATCTACAAGCGACCATGAGCTGGACCAGCAGCCGGTCCCAGGGACCTTCCAGGGCACCTGTCGTGGCAATGAGTTCTTCTTTGATCGCCACCCTGGGGTCTTCGCTTATGTTCTCAACTATTATCGCACTGGCAAGCTGCACTGCCCGGCGGATGTGTGCGGACCCCTCTTTGAGGAGGAGCTGGCATTTTGGGGCATTGATGAAACGGACGTGGAGCCCTGTTGCTGGATGACTTATCGCCAGCACCGAGATGCGGAGGAAGCGCTAGATATATTCGAGACCCCCGACCTGATTACTGGAGAACCACCGCCTATAGATGAGGATGAGGAGGACTTGGGCAAGAGGCTTGGGATAGAGGACGTTGTGGGTCCTGATGGGAAGACTGGACGCTGGAGAAGGCTGCGGCCCCGCATGTGGGCTTTATTTGAAGATCCTTATTCTTCCAGAGCCGCCAGGGTAAGTGCTGCCAGGGCAGTAGATGCCAATCCCAACTGTAGGTGATCCTGGGCATCACACAGGTGTTGCTGGTACTGGGCAGCCCCACAACTCTCTGACTTCTTCTACTCCACCACAAAACACATACACACCACCACCACCACCCTACACCCTGTTATGACTGTGACTATGACATGACCTTTAATTAAAGGGCCATTAGACCTACAGCTCATGTACCCTGTAATTACTAATATCAGTCACCACCAACATTTCTGCACATGTTCTGGAGATGTGTGGAGCTGTGGTCAGGATTTTTCTGGACATCTGGTCAGTAATCTCATTGAAGCATATCAGGGTCAAACATTTTTGTCCTATTTGGCGGTGTGGTATATGGGATATATGGGGTGACTTGTACAGTTTAGTTCTGTGAAGTGGTGAGAATGGAAAGTGAAAACTCAAAAGACTGGAACATAACAAGTTACCATAGGCCCCTACAGCAAAACTTGTAAGGAGGGCCCGCTCCACCATCACCACCTTCATTTCAGAACAGGAAAACATAAGTATTTCGTTCTCCCTAATGTACATCAGTACTCTAATAAAAGAACACTTCAATATCAGAGTATGGGAATAATGCACACAGTGATGTCACAGCACAGGGATAACATACAATTTCATACCACTGGAAAGAAATAATGAACACTCTAATAGAGTGCAGGGATAATGCACACAGTGATGTCACAGCACAGGGATAACATACAATTTCATACCACTGGACAGAAATAATGAACACTCTAATAGAGTACAGGGATAATGCACACAGTGATGTCACTGCACAGGGATAGCATACAATTTCATACCACTGGACAGAAATAATGAACACTCTAATAGAGTGCAGGGATATTGCACACAGTGATGTCACAGCACAGGGATAACATAAAATTTCATACCACTGTACAGAAATAATGAACACTCTAATAGAGTACAGGGATAATGCACACAGTGATGTCACAACACAGGGATAACATACAATTTCATACCACTGTACAGAAATAATGAACACTCTAATATCAGAGTACAAGGATAATGCACACAGTGATGTCACAGCACAGGGATAACATACAATTTCATACCACTGTACAGTAATAATAAACATTCTAATATCAGAGTACAGAGATAATGCACACAGTGATGTCACAGCACAGGGATAACATACAATTTCATACTACTGTACAGTAATAATAAACATTCTAATATCAGAGTACAGAGATAATGCACACAGTGATGTCACAGCACAGGGATAACATACAATTTCATACCACTGTACAGTAATAATAAACATTCTAATATCAGAGTACAGAGATAATGCACACAGTGATGTCACAGTACAGGGATAACATACAATTTCATACTACTGTACAGTAATAATAAACATTCTAATATCAGAGTACAGAGATAATGCACACAGTGATGTCACAGCACAGGGATAACATACAATTTCATACCACTGTACAGTAATAATAAACATTCTAATATCAGAGTACAGAGATAATGCACACAGTGATGTCACAGTACAGGGATAACATACAATTTCATACTACTGTACAAAAATAATGAACACTCTAATAGAGTGCAGGGATAATGCACACAGTGATGTCACAGCACAGGGATAACATACAATTTCATACCACTGTACAGAAATAATGAACACTCTAATAGAGTGCAGGGATAACGCACACAGTGATGTCACAGTACAGGGATAACATACAATTGTATACCACTATACAGTAATAATGTAACACCTTCAGAGTACAAGGGTAATGTTAAAAGTGAAGTGACAGAACAAGTATAATGCTCACAGTGATGTCAGTCCAGGGACAATAAATATCAATATCACAATGAAGAGATAAACACAATGATGCCACAGCACAAAGATAATGTGATGTCACAATACCAGCATAACACAATGCTGTCAGAGAAATCATGGCGTTGTATTGTAAAACTTAGAATGGGACTAAATTCAATTTTCCATGCCCAGTCCTTCACCCATAGCCATGACTAATTTAATTTAATTTAAAGGGGTTTTCCGACTGTTTCTAACTGATGACCTATCATCAGTATCTGGTAGTCCGACACCTGTGACCCCTAAAGATCAGCTATTTGAGAAGGCGTTCTCACAGCTTACCTAGGACAGTGATGTCAGATTCATCGGTCAGTACATGGCTTAGAAAAATCTCAGTCCCAGTCAAGTGATTCGAGCTGAGCTGCGATACCAAGCACAGCCATTATACAATGTACGGCACTGTGCTTGGTAAACAACTGATCTGTGGTCTCAGGTGTCGGACCCCACCGATCGGATACTGATGACCTTTCTTAAGGATCGGTCCTCAGTTAAAAACCTTTTAAGTGTAAGTGGACATTGGTCCCTTAATTATTGGGTCCGAAAGGAGCTGCTATGCCTTCTGGTAGATAAGCCCAAGCCTAAATGTCCCTTTACAAGGGCCAATTTTGCAGGCGATTGTATTGAAGGAAGCTTTTCTTCCTGGAAGGAAGCGATTGCTCGTCAGTGAAGGAGACCGCTCATTGACAGGCAGCGATCTCCTCCTCATTACGGGGAGGAGTGATCTCTAATGCCATCGCTCATTCCCATACAGATTCGTTGTTTGCTTTCCAATTACCTGACGAATGAGCATTTAGCTAGTTCATCGAGTAATTGGCGGCACCTTTACACCACCAGATAATCGCTAACAAGCGTTCCTAGGATTCTCGACCCATGTAAAGGACCCTTAAAGCAGTTTTTTTAATAACAGTAAGTAAGAAGTATGTCCTCAAGGATCTAGACTGAATGCATCAAAGTAGTAGTAGGCATGTAGGTTAGTGATTTGTTATTATATAAAACATCTGTGAGCTATAAAATACAGTATTAATGTATTTCAAAATTTATTTAAGTGTATGTTCTTCTGTAGAAGTCCATTTTCTCAGCAATTTTCCTCATCCATTTAAAATGTGAGTTTCTACTTAGCAGCCTACTGCAGGCAATCTGCAATAGATGTCAACAAGTTCTGTTAAAGGCCTTTTATACAGGGCAAGCAAATGTTCCTTTGAAGGTTTTCTCCCATTGGTTCTGCATGTAAACATCCTGCTGATCAGCTGACAAATGAGCAAACAGGGGATGTCCTGCTAACAAATAAGAAGCAAATGGGGATGAATGATCGTATAAGTGATCATTCGTGTTTCTACACTTAAACATGTTATGACTGTTTTGTTTAAAAGGGGCTTAAACAATCGACAAATCTGTCCCTGTAAAGTGACCCTAACTAATAGTTTGTAGTCTGTTGATTAAAGTCTGTTGGATTCAAGAATTGTAAGTAATTCATTGGTAGTTGAGAGTTAAAGGGGTTGTGCAAGAATAGGGGTGTGTTTGGCAGCTCAACCCCCCACACTTTACCAGACTTGTAAAGGGAAGATCTCAATGTAAGCATCATGTTTCACATCACCTCAACCAATCACTGGCCGCGGTGGTGACCGGCTTCCCTTACATCATGACAAATGGTTACATGATGCAAGGGGATCCGGTCTCCACCACGGTCAGTGATTGGCCCTGGCAATGTCAAACTGGATGCTTACATGGAATAAGCCCAGCCAAGCATCGCTTTCCTGGAGGAGAAGGAGCTAGAGTGGGGGAGTAAGTAAGTGGTCTTCCCTAGATAGGTCTGGTAAAGTGTTGGGGGTGTTTAATACTCCCACCTCCATTCTTGCACAACGCCTTTAAAGTTCCTTGCCCTTTTAGCTGATAAACTGTATATGTAACCAATTTAGAATGCATCATTTGGCTAGATCCTATAGAGAAGGGTGGCTTTTCACAGGAGCTGTTCAGGAGGCTATCAGCTAAGTCATTGGTTAATTGGTGTGCACCTATGTGTATATGCAATGCTGCAAGCCTCTGACAGGAGGAGCAGTACATGCTTAGATAAGTGAGTGACCTTGAAGCTAATCTGCTTTACCGTGATGCATAGCGAATGAAATTACATACACATGTACAAAAAAAAGAAACGTGAGTACATAGAGTATTGAACAGACATTCAATCGTTCAGAATTATTTTCTGAAAATAAACCTGTGCCTATACGAAGGCATGCAGAGACCAGTTCTTGAAAAGCTAGGATAAAGCCAATCTCCTACTCAATGGATATTTGAATGGAGCATTCAGCAAGGCTCAGCTAAGGACCTGGAAAACATGATTAGCGGTTCTGGATGTATATGAGCGAGTAATCAGCATTATAATACGGGTATGCTGGAGAGTATCCAGCTGTGGTTCTTTGTACTGGTCTTTTCCTGTTGGTGGTATAATAGCTGGTTTCAATTTTATTTTATGTATGTATTATAGTTGCTCTTCTACCCCAACAGCAAGGTGATTCCCTGCCAATCCAAGACTTGTTAATCCTGTACGTCTTAAAATTATATAGTAGCAAAATATCCACAGCATTTGCATGCTGACTATACCAAAAGCCTTGAGGGAAGCACAGCCTTCACTTCTGTTCTGAGCCTTCTGGTGTTCTTGGTTTTGCTTATTTTGTCTTTAAGGTGTCTCTTTTCGGTACCGTATGGGCATATGAGATTTGCATATGGTGAGAAGTGTGCCTAATTATCCTTATTCCTTTAATGCATTTACCTAATTATTTTACAATTCTTAAAGTGGTATGTAAAGTCACCTGCTTAGTTGTGAACACTACTTGTAGGGCAGTGCTGTGGCCTGATAGATGCCGGACCGACCGGATGTGATGCTGCTGTGATTAGTGCTCTGGCGGGGCCCGGCATGAAGTACAGTGTCAGTGCCGGGCCCAGTTACATGTGAAAGAAGACTAGGGGAAAATTACTGGGGACACTATAGGGAGATTACTGGGGGCAGTGGGGGACATTGCTGAGGGCAGTGGGGGACATTACTGGGGCAGTTGAAGGACATTACTGGGGGAAGTGGGGGACTTTACTGGGGCAGTAAAAGGACATTATTGGGGGCAGTGGAAGGACATTACTGGGGTAAATATGGGGACATTACTGTGGGCACTATATGGACATTACTGGGGGTAGTGGGGGATATTATTATTACCAGAGACCAGGGGTGTAACGATCCTAGTCGCAGAGGGTGCGACTGCAACTGAATATGGGGGGATGGGGGCTGATCCAAAGTTCCCCATAGAACTCTAGTTACATCACTGATAGGACCCCTGTTATCTTTATCAGTGGGAGTCCTGGAGGTCAGACACGCGTCAATCTAAAGATACAACCACACTGCGCCATCGTGAGTCATTCAGGGCACGGCCAGATGCATTTGGGCTACAGCTGCCTTTTATTTAACTAACAAAAACCACACTGTATAGCCGGTCTGCATTGTTAATGACCCCTACAAAAACCGTATGGCCATTAGTAATGCAGACATTAAATAAAAATATTTTTTGTCTGTATAGTTTTTTCCTGCTACATCACTACAGATACATGTGAGTTCAAAAAGGGATTGTCCACTTTTACAATACTTTTTTGTTAGAAATGTCCACTAAAAATAAAGCTAATATAAGTTTAAAATAATCATTCACAGGCATAACACTTGCAGATCGACTGATTCACAGGTGACTTCTCCAATGATTTGAATAGTTCACTATCCTTTTCTTCTCCATTTGCTCCAGACGATGATGATTTCCAGATGATTTCTTCTGAAGACTGTAGAGTTTACTGTGCAGACATCTTTGGCCAGGGATATGTAGCCCCCCTCTCCTATAGAAGAAGACACTATTATTAATAAATGGCACATAGTAGATGGGGCCAGTTACTGACTTTACATTAGAGCCCTGGAGATTAAGGTTATACTTCTGACTTTGACTCATTGCTTCTGTAGTCTATCCCCACCCTCAGTAGCAAAATAACTCTCTATCCAGTTGCCCCTTTAACACTGCCAGCTTGTAACTTCCACCAAAACTGTGCCTGCTGCCCCATGTGCCCACAATATTATAATGATAATGTTGCCTAATGCCCCATATACTGTAGTGCCAATATAAAAGTGCGAAAAGATGCAGATACAGAACTAGAAAATAAAAGATCCCAAAGACTATAGGCAATAAATCCCAGACCAGGCACCAATATAGATTTAAACTCAGGTCATTACTCCAAATTAATGGGTTTGTTCAGCCATGTATTTTTTTTTAAACTAATTAGAAATGTATAAAATAATAAAAGTAGTGATATCTTACTGATCCCTGCCACCTGCTTCCCAATCTATGGCCACAGCTGTCACATATCAAAGTCAAGAGAGACTTGGAAGTACAGAGACCAGAGAGGAGAGAGGCGGGAGAAACAGAAAGGTATCAATATTTTTACTGTTTTATAACATTCTAAAGAAAAACACATTTTACATGGCTCCACAGCCCTTTCTTAATACAGACCCCAGATGAGAACCCAAAAAGAATACAGACCCCCAAACCCCAAAATAAATACAGACCTCCAGACAGACTCCAAAATATATACAGACCTCCAGACAGACCCAAAATTAATACAGGCTCCCAGACCCCAGAATTAATAAACACTCCAAGACCAGACCAAAAAATTAATACAGAGCCCAAGACTAAACTCCAAAATGGATACAGACCTCCAGACCTCAAAATTAATACAGACCTCCTGTACTAACGATATTCCACAATGGGAGCAAAGTTAATTTTAAGAAAGCTATTTTTTTACTAAAATAAATTTGCTTCTCTCCCCCTGGTGGGTAGCAAGATGGTGCCCCAGGCTGGCACCTACCTTTGCCTAACCGTCATCCTGGCCCTGGCACTTAGCCTTAGCTAAACAGAAGGAGATAAGTTTTGAAAATATGGATCAGTATCTCTCATATCTATCTATCTATCTATCTATCTATCTTCTATCTATCTAGAGAAGAAACTTAAAAAATGGTATGAGCAGCACAGAAGTAAAATAAGTGCGGTGTGCCAGCTGCTGAAGAGGCGATCCACCAACCAAAAAGACAAAAAGAAGAAATCCCACGACACTCCAAAAATAAATAAATTAAAAGGAATATTCTTTAATCACCAGACAGCGACATTTCAGTCCTCTTATGCCGCGTTCACATCAGCGTTCGGCCTTTCAGTTCTCCTGCTCCATTCTCAGAGCAGGAAAACGGAAAGGACGGAACAGATGCCAAACGGAGCCAAATGGAGCAAACAGACCCCATAGACTATAATGTGGTCCTTTGTGTCCGCTCCGAAGATGATTTTTTAGCGGAGACAAAAGTCCTTTGTGCAGGTAGGTGCCAGCCTGGGGCACCATGTTGCTACCCACCAGGGGGAGAGGTTAACATAGCCTTACTTGGACTTTTCTCAAGCAGTGGCAACATACAATAGTGCAGTGTGCAAGTATATAAACATTGTAATTGAGCATTAAACATAATTAGTGAATAAATCATAATTCTGATACATAAATAAAAGTAGATTGTGATCTTTCACCAAATTTCATTGTAATCATTATAGTGAATCCATGTGTGAAGAGAATAATTCATAATAATTCATTTATATCCATGTCTTCTACATAATTTAGTGATAATCAACATATCCCACAGTTTATACATGATCAGTGATAATTAAAATATCTCACAGTTGTGTGAACACAGTTGTAAGTTAAAAACAAAACAGATAAGGAAACCACATACCAGCATGGACCCGCTGCATGTGTCTTCAGCATCATGGACTATGTTCTGCGCATGCTCTCAGGTTACCAGTGTTTCCCCGTGGAGCGCATTACCCAGCGGTCCAGCGATACTCGCATGTGACAGCACGCTGGGTCATGTGATCCCGCCCCACATGGAACGCACTCTGAACCGCAAGCATTACCCTAGTGATGCAGTCACATGACTATATATAACAGAGACTATGTATATCTTGCCATTGAAACAATACACAGAAAATCCATGTATATTACCAATATAATGGGGGAATAGGATGAGATGTTAGATAAACAGATAATAATGGGATGGATATTTCACATATCACGCTGCATCTTCCACTGCACACGAGACATATTGGATGGCTGATGCAGCTGCTCGGTATCCGCATCACGGACATCAAACACAGCCGCAGCAAACCACAGACTTCTATCCCTTATGTAAAAAAAAATATGAGTTCCACCGTTATAGACGGGATAGTAAGTAAACCAGACCCATGACACAATTCTGTTACATGAAGCAGGGCAACTAGGGGGCCACACATCGAACCAACGTTGGATAACCCGCAAGCAGTCATCATATGTGGCTCCCTTACCCGATCGTATAGGGGAATAGAGAAATTCTATTCATGTTCGTAATACATAAAGATCATCTCATGCATAACTCCCCAATTTTGAAAAAAAAATCCCAAAATTATAGTAACTAAAATAGAAAGAGAACAAAGTAACTCTGAGAGATAATTTTCTATCAAAAGTAATCATATAATAATGCTAATCGGCAGAGGAAGGGTCGATATTGGTTTCACATATAAGGTATTCAATATCCATTCTTTTCTGCAAGAGAAAAAAAGTGTAAGTTTTCATATTTTTTTACAAAAAAAAAAATCTGCAAAAATAGCACCAAAGGGGGTAGAAGAGAAAGTTCGGACAAGAATAATCACTCATTAGGGGAGTTATTAAGAAAAAAAATCCAAGGTTTGAAATCCACATTTAATCCATTAGGTGTTAATGTATTCAATTGAGAGATCTATTAGATTTCATGTTTTTTTAAGAAGAGACTTCTATTGCCTCCCTACAGGAATATGATCGATTAACACACATTTCAAGTCCTCTTCTTTGTGCCCAAGTTCAGAGAAGTGTTTAGAAACTGGCAAGTCCACTCGTTTTTTTCTTATAGTGTATCTATGTTGATTTAGATGGGTCTTAAAATCTAAAGAAGTTTCACCCACATATAGTAGATTGCACGGACACTATAAGTTATACTCTACAAATGTGGAGTCACAAGTTAAGTAATGATTCATTTGATATTTTTTTGCTGTACTGGGGTGAATGATTACACTTCCCTTTTGCATCTAGCGACAATTTATACAAGTAAAACATGGGAAACAACCCATTTTTTGATGTCTCAAGAAGCTTTGGCCTAGTATTTTTTGTGGGCCTATATCTGCATGAACAAATTTATCTTTGCCATTTTGGCTTCTCTGGATATTGTCAGTTTATATACATCTATCAGACACACTTTTGGTATAGAAATTGTCAGCAGGGCACTGTCACAATCTAAATTTTCTGCTGGTTGTCAGGAATTCATCCTTAGCCTTTTACATATTGTGTTGACTTGCAATTATTTTCTTTTTGGCGATCAATTTTCTTGGAGGATGTGTGCATCTATGTGTCGCACCACTTCGGACATGTTGTGAGGTGGTGGCGATACATAGATGACGTCTTTCTCTATTTGAAATGGTACGGAGGATCAGCTTCTTTGCTTTTTCATTTTTGAATACTATTGATCACATCATTGAGGACATCAAATTCACATTGGACTACTCAATTGAGGAGATTCACTTTTTGGATATGAAAATTACATCAATAAATAATAGGATACTCACAGATGTTTATGTCAAACCTACAGACAGAAACACTGTTTTGAGATATGATAGTGCCCATCCTATGGCAATGGTTAAATCATTGCGTATTGTGAATGTGTTATGATGAACAATTAGATTTGACATTGAAAAACAGGGGTTTCCCTAACTTAGTGTTGAGTACACATTTAACTACAATCCAAGATAAAAATAGGTTGGAATTACTTAAAACAAAACAAAAATGAAAACACTTAAAAAGAATCCCCGTTGTGACAACATACACTGAGAGCAGCTCTATTATAAGGGAAATAGTTTATAAACATTGGCCAATTATAAAAATTGGATAATATGATTTTAAGGAATTTAAATCCCTTCCCCTTATGTCATATAGGAGACCCAAAAATTTGAGAGATCAACTTGTTCATGCAGATATAGGCCCACAAAAAATACTAGATCTTGCGACGGCAAAAAATAGGTTATTTCCCATTTTTAGGGTCCATTCACACGCGGGTCGCAAAACACGGACACCGGCAATGTGCGTTCTGCATTTCACCGACCACACATCGCCAGCACTATAATAGAAAATGACATGTTCTATTTTTTCGGGAACGGAATTGCGAATCTGTAAGTGCGGCTCCGGAAACACAGATGCGGACAGCACATAGTGTGCTGTCCGCATCTGTTCCAGCCCCATTGAAAATGAATGGGTCCGCACTCGTTCCGCAAAATTGTTAATGGTTGCAGACGTGTAAATGGACCCTTATATTGTATAAATTGTCGCTAGATGCAAAAGGGAAGTGTATTCATTCACCCCAGTACAACAAAAAAATATAAAATGAATCATTACTTAACTTGTGACTCCACATTTGTAGAGTATAACTTATAGTGTCCGTGCAATCTACTATATGTGGGTGAAACTTCTTTAGATTTTAAGACCCATCTAAATCAACATAGATACACTATATGAAAAAACTAATAGACTTGCCGGTTTCTAAACACTTCTCTGAACTTGGGCACAAAAAGGGGACTTGAACTGTATGTTGATCGATCATATTCCTGTAGGGAGGCAATAGAAGTCTCTTCTTAAAAAAATGTGAAATCCAATGGATCTGTCAATTGAATACCTTAAGACCTAATGGACTAAATGTGGATTTCAAACATTGGATTTTTTCTTAAGAACTCCCCTAATGAGTGATCACTGATTATTCTTGTCCAAACTTGCTCTTTTACCCCCTTTGGTGCTATTTTTGCAGATTTTTATTTTTTTTTGTAAAAAAATGAAAACTTACACTTTTTTTCTCTCTTGCAGAAAAGAATCGATATGGAATACCCTATATGTGAAACCAGTATCGACCCTTCCTCTGCCGATTAGCATTATTATATGATTACTTTTGATAGAAAATTATCTCTCGGAGTTACTATGTTTTTGTTCTATTGTAGTTACTATCGTTTTTATCGATTTTTTTGTCCAAATTGGGGTGTTATGCATGAGATGTTTGATCTTTATGTAGTACGAACAGGAATAGAATTTCTCTGTTCCCCTAGACGATTGGGTAAGGGAGCCACATATGATGATCGCATGCCGGTTTTCCGACATTGGTTCGATGTGTGGCCCCCTAGTGGCCCTGCTTCATGTAACAGAATTGTGTCATGGGTCTGGGTTACTTACTTTATGTGTTTTTTTTTTTACATAAGGGATAGGAGTCTGTGGTTTGCTGCGGCTATGTTTGATGTCCGTGATGCGGATACCGAGCAGCTGTATCGGCCCTCCAACATGTCTAGTGTGCAGTGGAAGATGCAGCGTGATATGTGAAATATCCATCCCATTATTATCTGTTTATCTAACATCTCATCCTATTCCCTCATTATATTAGTAATAAACCTGGATTTTCTGTGTATTGTTTCAATGGCAAGATATACATAGTCTCTGTTATATATAGTCATGTGCATCACTAGGGTTCTGAGTGCGTTCCATGTGGGGCGGTATCACGTGACGCAGCGCGCAGTCACATGCGAGTATTGCTGGACCGCTGGGTAATGCGCTCCACAGGAAAACACTGGTAACCTGAGAGCATGCGCAGTACATAGTACATGACGCTGAAGACACGTGCAGCGGGTCCATGCTGGTATGTGGTTTCCTTATCTGTTTTGTTTTTAGCTTACAACTGTGTTCACACAACTGTGAGATATTTTAATTATCACTGATCATGTATAAACTGTGGGATATGTTGATTATCACTAAATTATGTAGAAGACATGGATATAAATGAATTATTATGAATTATTCTCTTCACACATGGATTCACTATAATGATTACAATGAAATTTGGTGAAAGATCACAATCTACTTTTATTTATGTATCAGAATTATGATTTATTCACTAATTATGTTTAATGCTCAATTACTATGGAGATGTTTATATACTTGCACATTGCACCATTGTATGTTGTCACTGCTCGAGAAAAGTCCAAGTAAGAGGACTGAAATGTCGCTGTCTGGGGATTAAAGAACATTCTTTTTAATTTACTTATTTTGGGAGTGCCGTGGAATTTTTCCTTTTTATCTATCTATCTATCTATCTATCTATCTATCTATTTTTTTATCTAGAAAAACAGCTTTGCTTGTATAATGAATAAAATAGGCAGGAAAACAGAAAAAGGTTAGGTGCCAGGAAGTTCCCAGCCTTATTATTATCCCCTGAGCAATGTTGTATCATGAAAAAGAGCGTTAATAAAAGTAACAAGTGACAGTTGATAATTATCTTCTATCAGCATTATGTGCTTCTACCGTCTACCATTCACAAAAGGCATGAGAGTTGCTTGTGGAAATTGATAATTATACCTGAAGGGTAAGTGTTATTTGGCCGGCAGCAACTCTTTCATGATTTTCTTTTTACAACACGCTATAAAATGTAATGAAACAATCACCTCATTGGAGCACGCTAAGGGCTGTATTACACCAACAGATTATCTGACCAATTTCTGTCCAATCAGACCAATAGTTGGTGTGTATAACAAAAGATCTGTGTGTGTAAACGGCCATCTGACCAATGACTGGTCAGAAAATATGTCAAATAATCTGTTGGTGTTAATACAGCCCTAAAGGTGAATTTAGATGCAATAATAATCGTCCAGATTATCGGGAATTACCGTTCCAACGAACGGTCGTTCCAGATCATCAGGCCATCCAAATGTGCTGCCGGTCAGCCAATGAACAAGTGAAATGCTTGTTGATCGGGTGATCCTGTCACTCATGCAGGCACCACGATCATGACCACAATACCCTGTCCTCATACATTGAAGGAGATCACTGTATGTAAATGCGCAGTCTCCTTCACTGAACCCTTTCTTCCCGACAATCGGCCGCCCACCTTAAGAAATGTTTTTTTCAAGCATCAGAATTTTTGAATATTGGCTTATAGCTATTTTATAATGTTTTTTGTACACTATGAATTATGAATGAAAGGTACACACTACTCTACTGGATATATCTGGGTCTATAGAGGTAAAAACTGCATTCCATTCTGTTGTGAGATAGAAATAACACAAGAATGCATTGAAATAAAAAAAATTAAATATTTGAAAAGTTAAATGAAATGACTGAAGTAAGACATGTTCTATAATTTGCAGAATAGCCACATGGATCGGCAAAAATTTTGGATGTGTGCATGGACCATTGAAATGAATGTGTCATTGTGCTAGCCACAAAAAATGCAAATAGCACGTGGATGAAAAACACAGTTGTGTGCATGAGGCCTTAAACGACTGGAAGGCAGCGTCTATAGCTGGAGGAATGCAGGTTCAATGTCCAGCAATAAAAGGGGCTCCTTATATTTAAAGCTTTGAAGCTGTAGCATCATCCTCAGAAACTCATTTTATCAGATACAGTTGCAGTCTTCAACGGAAGGCTAGATGTGTTCTTGAAATAAAATAACATAACTGCTTACGTAAAAGTATAAAGATAGATGTTGGTCCATTCTGATGTCACCTGTCACTTGAGGTAGTCTTTTGGATAAAAACACGTATGTTGATTTTTTTTCTTTCCTCTCCTGCCTTTATTCCAACCCACAATTCCTTTACTTGAATCAACTTGATAGACCTGGGGGCATAGATATAGGCAAGGCACAGGTTGCCTGAGCAGGTCAAGTAGATGGGCTCCATGGACAGACATTTTTTTCACCCCTACTGTATGTGAACATTGTAATCTGTCCGTGTGTGTGTGTGCATGAGATGAATCTGCTGTGAAGTTTGGGGTTTTAGGCAAGACAGGATTTGGAAAAAGTATACCTTTTAGTTTTCTTGAAATATACATATAATAACATAGTAACATAGTTTAGTATGAAAAAAGACATCTCTCCATCCAGTTCGGCCTGTTATCCTGCAAGGTGATTCCTAGGAAGGCCAAAGAAACTCCTGTGAGGTAGAAGACAATCCTCCTCACTTTATGGGGGGAAAAAATTACGTCCGGACTCCATTCAGGCAGTCAGAATAACTCCCTGAATCAATGATCCTTCTCCGGAAAAGTAATATATCACAGAATTAGCCCTGAAAAATGAGTTCTCCAGGAAAGTGGCTCATGGTGCTGCTCTGTTTACTTACGTAGCTCTGTGCGTCTATTCAGCTCTCAGGATGAGCATAATGCATAGTGAATGGCGATGAATGAATGCTGCTTTTCCTGAGAGGTGTATGTATGGATGTGGTTACAAATACATGACAGCTGAATTTACAAGTATTCAAAAAAAACAAAGGAAGTAGATCAAAGAGTATACGGTCGATAGAGCTGCCTGATCAGTCATGTATATATGCCCTTACACTCACTATTCTATGTAAGCAGTCAAGGGCGTATAAAGGTCTGGCCGTCGGGCTTCCTCCACCTGCAGACTTCCCCAATCTTGTCCCTTGCATTCCAGACTCACCCTGCATAAAGACATGGGAGATAAAAAGGTACCTGCAACAATATAAACACGTTAATATGTGACAGAAGACACAATTGAACAGCATTTCATAAGATTTGGAGTTCTATTCTGCTTGCACAGAGTCAATTGCCTTATCCATCTGCACTTCTAAATAGCAGAAATCCAGTGGTTGAGTGTGCATGGCAGAAAGCTGCACTTTTCTCCCGGTTGAATCAGCAAAAGGGAAAGACATGACCTGACAGTGACAAGGGACACATAACAGTGTCTTCAATCACAATAGATTGTTGCTAGATGCAGCTTTCAAATTTTTGCCAGGGGACGCCACCATGCAGGAGTCGTGGATTTAGTGCCATAAGGTTGGATCCTGGCCATAAGGTTTTGTGCCATAGATGGCCTTTCACTAAGCTTACTTTAGAAAAGTTTTTGTTAAGCTCACAGGACTAAATTAATCTACTTCTTGGCACTACTAATGCCTCCTGTATGGAACTGTAACATGACCATCTGAACAGGTGCCTTCCCCATGCAGCAAATGTTAAAAGGGTTTTATGGGATGTAATTCCCCATTGCGTTCAGTCTTGTTCTGCTGTTTCTGAGATCTGAAAGAACATCACGCGACCCCTTTACAGGATTTTTCAGCTCCCTGTGACATTACCTTCAAGCTCTCCTGCTCTTTTGTGTACTTCTGACATCAGTCTTGGGGTGGTGGTCAATTCACTGTTGAGCTGTTTATGTAGCTCCCATTCTTTTCTATGGGAACTCACATAAACAGCGTAGCACAGTCTGCACGGCTCTCTCTGTAACTCCATCCACTCCTGGCTGGCCCTTCTTCAGGATTAAAGGCTGAGATAGTTATAACCCTATACATTGGATTTTACAAAAGATGAAAGGAAAAATTAGACTGAAGAGGATACAAGTAATGTTTAGGTCAGGGTAGGTGTAAAAGCTGAGAAAGATAAAAGCAGAGAGCAGTAAGAAGCGGTGAACTTATATTAGCTTTCCAGGACAGTGTGCTTGTCACCACAATATCCAGTAGTCCTGAATTTGTCAAATTAAGTACAAATCTATAAAGTTATTTGAAGTGAAGTTACAGTAACACTTGCATGGTTAAAAAAAGGGGTCTTCTGGGAGTAGAAAATTGAGGACCTATCCTCAGGATGTCAGATTAGTATCTAATTGGCGGGGGTAAGACTCCTGGCACCCCCACCTACCAACTGTTTGAAGCGGCAGCAGCTTTTTCCTAGGGCAGTGATGTCATGTACCTTGGTCACATTACTTATGTGCAGCTTAGTCCCATCGCTGGCTATCGGAGCCCCACTGATCAGACATTGATGATGTATCCTTAGGATAGGTCACCACAATATTCTTCTTCTAATCAATATTCAACTCCCTAGCCCCTTAATTCTTAATGTATCTTATTTTCCAAGCCCTGACTAATATAATACATGCTATCAGACAAACAAAAGTCATTGACTGCTTCATATTTAGATTTTCTATAAGTCATTCTTTTACTTACAGGACTAATGCTTTCTTGTCTTGAATGATTGCGTCACTTGAAGTACTTACAGGCTTTATTACTGAAATAGCTAAATGATTGCCTGGGACTGCCTTCGCTACTTTGTGGTCAATCAATAATAGGAAATAGCAGCTACACATGGGAATCACAATGCTGAATGGTTTAAAAGTCACACCAGTAGAAAGTATAACTTTTCTTTGCCAAGGAAAAATAAATAACTGCCTATATTACCTACGCTCTATAAATAGCTTCACCGACGTATTCATTTATAGCAGTGTACATTATAGGGATGTAAAAGATTTACATTTATGAAATGTAGTCAATTTCAAGGAATTCTCCTTACTACAGTGGTATATTTAAAAGACATCCATGTGACCCTTAAAAGGGTTATCCCATGATTAATATAAAAAATGAAAATCAGACGTCATATAGTATATACTAATTTCATTCTAACAAAGCTAGAACCAGTCATGTACCTCATATGGACCTAGAGATCTCCACATCCATCATTCATTGTTTAAAGAGTTATATTCTCTTGCTGCAGCTTTCTCTCTCTCTCGATAACTGCTAGGCCTGGGCTAAATTGTGACTTCGTTTTTGTAGCGCGACTGATTGATTTTAACTATTGAATGTCATCTGAATGCATGCATTTGGACTGCAGCTGTAGTTAAATAGTTGAAGCCAATCAGTCGCGCTACAAAAAGAGTAGCCTAAACCTTACCCATTCAAGCAGAAGATACAGCTTGTGACAGTTGAAGGATGGAACTGAGCATGTGCAACCACCACCTCTGCGAGGTGGACAGAGAAACAAGGAAAAGGGCAAACATTAGGCGGCGCTATAAAGGTACATTTTATTGAATAACTTAGTGGTTATACTAAATTTTTAATTACATCCAATTACAAAAGTATTCAGATCCAGATGCTGGTTTGAAAATGTAGGATTTTTTTTTGTGGGACAACCTCTTTAATCTCTGTTCCAACACTGATGAAATCTATCTTGAGACCTACCTGGAAACCTGTAACTGTATTTTATTTTACTAGACCACAGTAAAGGTCTTAATAAAGACCATACACATCACACAGAATGTGCCTGCTAACTTAAGTGGTATCAAATGACAATCCTAAGTATAAGGGGGCCTTCCTGCTCTCTCCTCATGGCAGATGTCTGGCTAAGGAAAGACTAACTCAATTAGAGCAATACTCACAATGCTCTTCTATGGAAATCTTTATCTAGGTCTATCAAGAGGAGAATAGAGCTATCATACTGTTCTCCATATTCTACAACTACTGTTATACCAGGATATAACTGACAGTGGATTTCCTATCTGTATAGGCGTTTTATCTCTCTGTGCTGACTACAACAAAAGGACAATACTTTGTATTTAATTTTTAATGACATGGTACTGCTGAAATGAAAAAGAACCTAAAAAAGTTTTCTTTGAATATGGATGAACAACACCATTCTGATGGATGTGTCCCTTTAAAATTGTGATGTCAATGTTTTACTCAAGTGTGAGATACTTTTTATCTTAACCATTTAAAAAGAAAGTTACAGGGTTTTTCACTTTTCTTTCATTGTATGAAATATATGCACTTCCCCAGTATATTTATGTTAGTATTAGTTACTAATACTATGTTGCAGATCTTTGCTCCATTTCAGTCATTTTTTGTTTGCATCCAGATCCAGACCATATACTGACCATGTCTATAGTTTGCCATTCACATTATATAGCTGTTGGCTGAACAGCTATCTCTCCGAACTCCCCACACACATGCTTGGCTGTGCATGTACGTGATCTGAATGGGGAAAGAGGAAAAAGCCAGTGCCAGAACCCTCTAAGTGACTGATACCTCAACCAACAGTAGTTGGGAGGCCAGCTTAAAGGGCTTCTGTCACCCCCCAAAAGTCATTTTTCTTTTTTGTGCTTACTAAAATCCTTATAGGGCGATTATTCTATATTTACTGTTTTTACCTTTTTTTGTCAGCTATTTTCTCTAAAAAAAGCACTATTTAAATATGTAAATTACCTTGCTACCAGCAAGTAGGGCAGTTACTTGCTGGTAGCCGCCGCATCCTCCTTTCCAAAAAACGCCCCCTCCTCCTGTTGAGTGACAGGGCCAGCGAGCGCTCTCCTTCTCTGGCTGGCCCTGTCTCAGTTCCAAATCGCGTGCCTGCGCCGTCCCAGTCTTCAGTTCACTGAGAGGAGGACGCTGCTCGGCCGCTCCTTCCTCAGTGCGCCTGCACCGATGGCGTCACATCTACACCCGGAAGAGAAGTCGCCGTCGACTTCTCTTCTGGGTGTAGATGTGATGTCATCGCGCAGGCGCACTGAAGAGAGCGGCCGGCAGCGTCCTCTCCAATGCGCCTGCGCCGACTGATGACCGGGAGGCGCAGGCGCAGATTTGAGAGCGGAGACAGAGCCAGCCAGAGGAGGAGTGCTCGCTGGCCTGTCACCAACAGGAGGAGGGCGTTTGAAAGGAGGATGCGGCGGCTACCAGCAAGTAACCGCCCTACTTGCTGGTAGCAAGGTAATTTACATATTTAAAAAGTGCGTTTTTTAGCGAAAATAACTGACAGAAAAAGGTAAAAACAGTATATATAGAATAATCGCCCTATAAGGATTTTAGTAAGCACAAAAAAGAAAAATGACTTTTGGGGGGTGACAGAAGCCCTTTAAAAAGTTGCTGTCACCTCTCCCGACATGTCTGTTTTAGTACCTGCTTGAATTCCCCATGAAGCATCTATTCTTGACATGCACATGCCTTGAAATAATTTAGTGCACCAGATGGAGAGGATCTTTTGGTGCACATTTTAAATGTGTTGGGCTGCAGAGGTCTGGCCTGCAGTCTGCCCCCTCCTGCATGCTCCCAACCATGTCCTGCCCTTGGAAAAGTGGCAGATGTGGTCCAAAACAAGTCTTGTGGCAAGATTTGAAACTTTTCTACAGGGCAGATATTTTTTACTAGATATTAGATGGCTTAATTTTTACCAGAATCATGCTCCCAAATTATTTCACAACTAATGTGATGTCCCACACCCCTTGCCTCAGAAAAAAAAAAGCTGTCTGTGACACTTAATAAATGTGGTGTAAGACCTCTGTCCCACAATTTAGGCGCATTCGCACCCTTTGTGCCAGAATTATACTGTATACAGTATCACTAGTGTGAAAATCCATTTGACCTCTGTTGCCATTGAGATTAAGGCTCGGAAAAGGTTAAAAAGAACTGGCTTGAATTTTGATGAGTGCTCCTACTTTCCCTAGAGCTCTTTTACTTGTGATTTGAGTTTTTTGTCCCTTGGTAGTCACATTAAGAAAAACATGAGTGACCTTTCCTTTTAATGTCAGTAAACTGTACACAGTAAATGTAAAGGCAATGCACAGAAATTAGCATTTTAACACGTTGTCGCCCCCAGAACATTTAGAGGAGTGGGATGGGTAATTGCATTATCCGTGATGGGTGAATTTTAAGTAAATCCAGTTCATCCTTAGGACCTGAGAGTCATTAATCCGAGCAGCTAGCACTTTCCTGCATCATTCCATGTATGTGTACTCAAGTAATGCATATTTCATTATAGTGTAGCTTCAAATGAAGGCACTTAGCTGCAGATAACACTTTAATTGTGTTAGCTTTATTTCTCAATTCGGTTAGGATTGTGGTCTTCAATCTGCGAGCTTTAAAATGACTGGAAAACGGTAAAACTCGGTCTAGTGGTTTCTCTACCTAATTTTTTTTTACAATTGATTTCATTATTGCTGTTAAATGATGAAGACTGTGCGTCCTATTTCTTTTTATCTTGTCTATGGTGTACCCTGAGCTCTATAAATAGAGATTTATAGAAATTGAAATATAAGTTGTCATGGCAACCTGTTGTGGAGTAGAAAAGAAGAGCTTACAGGCAAAGGAAGTAGCCAAGCCAAATGATACTACAGATCTCCATTTCTATGATAACTGTCCAGCGACCACTATGATTCACAGTAGTGACAGGAGGGATGTTTGTCATCATTTTAATGGACTGTTTGTTTTGCTACTCATTTTTTGAGGTTTTGTGTATATGTGGCATATTTGGGTGATGATTTCCAGTGTGGCCATGGCTGACTCTTATGAATCAAATAAGAAGCAGTCGTTGGCTGAAGCTGCATCCTGTTTTTGATTCAAAATCAATGGTTGCATGACTTGGATGAAATGATTTTCCTCACCCCATATATGCCTCTTTTGGAAAAATATCTAAAAAAATACACAGGCACATACAACTCACCCAATTCAATGAATGCCTATGTATTACAGCTGTGGCCCCAACTTAAGGACTCATGCACATGGCTGTGTCCGTATTTCAGTCCTCAAATAACGGATTCACAAAATGCCTTCTAACTGCATTCTACATTTTTCTCACTCCTATCAATAGAAAGGGCTGTTCTGGTCAGCAATAAATACCAAAAGAGGACTTGTTCTATCACTGGTGGAACAGCCACACGCATGTGCAATAATAACGGATGTGTTCATGACTTCATAAAAATGAAAGAGTCAGTGTGCTATCCGCAAAAAATGCGGATAGCAAATGGATGGAAAATACGGTTGTATGCCAACTACAGAGGCTGACACAGCTGGTAATAATCAAGAAGGATCCATTAATTCCTAATAATTGCCTGCCAGTCATCAGAAGAGGTGAGAGGTGAGAGTTGCATTTACATGCTGCAATCACTTCTGCTGTTTGGAGATGAGTGATCCTGAGTGTAATCACTCGTCCCCCTAGAGCAGTGATGGGCAAAGTGCGGCTCTCCAGCTGTTGCAGAACTACAACTCCCAGCATGCAAAGCCTGTCTATAGCTATCAGCCTACTGCAGGGCATGGTGGGAGTTGTAGTTTAGCAACAGCTGGAGAGCCGCACGTTGCCCATCACTGCCCTAGAGAATCATTGTTTCTGGGCAGCAGCTCTCTGTTTAGACAGCAATATCTGCTACCCAGAAATGATGATTTAGGTGACCGCAGATCAGAGATGAAAGCATGTTTGCTTCTTCATCGTGAGATTACCACTTATTGGAACAAGCGTTCCTAGAAATGCTCCATCCAGATATTTGCCCCAATCATTGGCTTGTGTAAAGGGGATTTTATTCACACAGTCACTGTTTTGGTCAATGTTTGATCAGTGATTTATATTAGTGATGGTGAGACAAAATCAAATGCGGGTCAGAAACACATAAAAAGTTCAGCTCTTTCCATTATACCCTTTTTCTGTTTGTGCTGCACTATTGGTTTTGGGTCACAGTCCCTGATAGAAATCACTGGCTAAGCACTGACATGGAAATGAGGCCTAGCTGTCTAAGAGCTATGTTTTTTTTTTATTTTGCACCATATTAAACCATAGCTCTAACAGCTTAATTGTGTGTATTTTTATCAATTAACACAATGCAAAGGGAATGAACAGATGATCAAATTAATATTTGGTGTGACCCCCAATTTGGCTGGGAGGTTGTTCCAAACATGTTGGAGAACTAACCACAGATCTTCTGCTCAAATCCTTCTGTCTCTTCATGTAATCCCAGACAGACTAGATGATGTTGAGATCTGTGCTTTGTGGGAGCCATAGCATCACTTTCAGGACTCCTTGTTTTTATTTATACTAAAGATAGTTCCTCAATGACACTGGCTGTATATTTGGGGTTGTTGTCTTGCTGCAGAATACATTTGGACCCAATCAAATTCCTCCTTGATGGTATTGCACGCTGGATGGATATCTACCTGCATTTCTCAGCATCTATAGTTCTGTATTGTATATACACAAATATATGTTTATTGTAATTTATTTTACACCATAACATTTTTTTGTAATTACTAAATATATAATAGTTTTAGTTTAAATTTTTTTTTACAATGTACTGGTTAGAGATGAGAGAATTATTGCAAAGTTCGATTCGGCTGATTCACCGAATTAAAAAAAAAAATTTGCGATAGTGCCGCCCACCCGTCATTGTACCCTTCAGATGCCGCATTCATTCATGATTGCGGCATCTGAGTGTAAAAACAGTGTAAAATAAACGGAAAAAAATAAATGATTCAAACTTACCACCTCCATTTGCTAACATCAGGCCAGCCGTTGCCATCGTGCTTGAAGATCTGGCGCGAAATCTCGCGTGGCGTGAGATGACGTAATGACGCCAGCCGGCGTGGGGACATTATACGTCACCATGCACGCGATTTCGGCCGAGATATTTAATCAAGATGGCGGCTGGCTCGCCGCAAGCAAATGAAGCTGGTAAGTTTGAATTTTTTAGTTTTTTACACTATTTCTGGTTAAATCGATTCGCTACCACGGAGCACGAGAAAATTCCACTTTGTAGGATTTGATTCGATCATCTCTAGTACTGGTATATACATATAGCTGTATATGTAGAGGTCAGTACGTGGGCTTAACTGGTAAGGTTTTTGCCTCCCATATGGCAGGTCTTGAGTTCAAGACCCAACTGAGATGATATGGAAAACAAAAGTCGGTTGTGAGAAGTCCTATACACAGGATAGGGATAACCTAGATCGGTAAGGGTCCTACCACTGGGACCCCCACTGAAAACAAGAACAGGGACCCTGTACCCCTTAGGCCCCCAAAATGAATGGATTGGCAGGGTGGGCATGCACACTTCTGCTCCATTCATCTCCATGGGATTTCTGGAAATAGCTGAGTGATGTACTTAGCTATCTCTGGAACTCCTGCAGAGATGAATTGAGTAGCAGTGAATATGTCCAACCTGCCATTCCATTCATTTTCTGGTGTATGGGGTCCCCGTTATTGTAATTGGTGAGGGTCCCAGCAGTAGAAACCCCAGTGATTTAATAATTATCCCCTATCCACAGGAAATTTCTCACAACCAAAATACATATCCCTTTAAATATACAGGGGTGTCCTCAAGTGCTATCAGAATACTGAATGTTCACCCCCCTTCATGTCAGAGGACTCCATAAAGAAAAGCAGAGACTCCTGAGGAGAGCATCTGAAAAGAGGAGGGACTAAGCTGTGACTCCATAGAGCAGAGCAAGGACTTCTTACAGTGTCGGAAAGGGGGCAGTGTCATTGAGTTTGGCCACCCACCCCGGTGATCCCCATAGCTACTACATGTTCTGCTCCATTGACTGTATGCCACTTTGTATAAGGGCTTGTTTTTTTCCTGGAAAAGTTTTATTTTTAATGGCACTATTATTTTACCATATTAATTCCCTAGCAATATGAGTCTGCTCAGTGGCTTTACCTCCAAGATGTTGGCTGTATTTTACAATACTGATGCCATTGGCACAGTTCATACGTCAAGCTCCATCTGCTAGATATACTATTAGTGGTAAGGTTTAAGTAAGACATACATGCTTCTATCATTTCCTGCTCCATATATATATAAACTGTATAGAGATTCTCCCATGCATATATCAGAGCAGAAAAGCACTGGGTGGGGCGATCCCAACATCTAAAGACCCCAGAGTGACTCATCCTGAGGGAACTGTATTAGCCTGAGAGGTTGTACAAACTGGAAAACGACTGTAAATGCTAAACCTAATTGTGTACTTCTCAGGCTTAGAACTATAAAATACCATGACCTGAATTTTTCAATTATGTTTGGTATATTTTGTTTCATTTCAGAAAACAGTTTTTGTTTTTACCCTACCATATCCACAGTGAGGTGCCCAAATACACTTAGGCAATTCGCCAGAATCAATATCTTCTAAATTGCCTAATAGGGAAAAAGGTTATTTTCTCAACAGAATAAGCTGTTTTATGTTTATGCTATTACTGTAATATATCTGATGGCATGTTTCTCAAAGCCACTTGATTTAAAGGAGTTGTCTCAATCCATGTCTGTATGCTACATTGGCACATATGGACTTCATAGAGGGGGTCCCGTGCTTGAGACCCTGGCTGTTAGGCTGAAAGGATAGCTGTTCATGTTCTGGTGGAACCCACTGATCTTTATATTACATGGACGGCCATTTTTCTGAATTTCTGCCATGTAATACTATATTTCACATAGTCACACCACTAAGGGGTTAAAAGCACTTAAAGCGTATTCCCATCTAGGAATTTACGGCATATCCACAAGATATGACATAAACAAGTCATCAGGTCCACCTCTGGGTTCCATACCTATCTGTAGATGCCTCACCCCTCATTCACTGACTCTGTCCCATCTGGATGTGGCAGTTAGAGAAGGTCAGGGCAATGGAAAAAGCTGAGCAGAAAATAGCATATAGCACATCTTCCTTGGCTGTTTGTCCTGACTACCGTGGTTGTTGCATCAAAATGGGGCAGGGTCAGTGGAGGTGTGGGGGACTATTCTAGACATAGAAGGATGTGAATCCTAAAGGTGGATATCACATTTATAAGTCATTTACAGCATATCTTGCTCATATACCATAAATGTCTGAGATGAGAATACCTGTTTAAGTCATCGGAGTTATGCACCAGCTATATTTACTTCAAGCATAGACACATGAGCTTTCCCAATTTTATTGTGACTGTTCAAGTAAAACATTTTACATGAACTTTACCTGTTGTAAAATAACATCTAACAATATATATTCAAATACACCGTTAATATAACATACATAACAAGCAAACTATGTAGCTCTCATCTAGTTATTTTATCTAAATATATCTCTAGTGTCTCTCCTTATTCATCTATTTGTGTGCTTCCCCATCTGCTTCACTTTCAGCCTGCAAATACAGTAACTGTGGAAACTGAGTTTTACGTAAAATAATGACAAACCCCATCTTTATGGCCTCATATAACAGAGAAACCATATGTAACATGACAAACAGGTGGCGGTTAAAGTTCTGATATAAGTACTGTATGAGCGCAGCTAACAACTATCATATAGCGGCCTATTGTTTGCTGTCTTGTACTTTATGCAAATTAATTTGGCAGATTGAAAACAGCTTTAACGTTTGCTTAAAGGGGTTGTCTCACTTCAGTAAGTGACATTTACCATGTAGAGAAAGCTAATACAAGGCACTTACTAATGTATTGTGATTGTCCATATTGCCTCCTTTGCTGTCTGGATTCATTTTTCCATCACATTATTTTGGCCTTGTAAACAGTGGAAGTTACATGCAACTTATAAAGGGTTTGACGTCAGTGGAAGCAGGATGTTCAGAAAAGGAGCATCACGTGACTGGGTTCCCAATCAGCTGATCATGCAACTTTGGGACGTAAAATATATTGAAGGAGAGTTATGTTAAATTAAGATGGGTGTCCCAAGAAACTGCCATGACAGCTACAATTGACAAATTTTATGCAGTTGAAAATTCGGACGCTTGTATGCTTACAGCTACTTGTATGTCTGTAAGCTTTGACTATGACTCACACACTCATCCATCTTCTTTCCCTTTGTATTGTATCTGTGTGAATGCAGCTTATCATTCACCCTCCGGATGTTAATATGATTGTTCCATTCGCTGATAGTAAAAATAAATAATATCCCTGGATAAATTTAATATAATGTTCCCATCAATACCAGTTTTGCGTTCTGACATTATTTTGCCACTACATCTTCTCCTTGTAGACAAATTCCAATGAAATTCAACATTGATTTAACTTGTTAAAATGTATATTCTCTATTTTTCCCCTCATCAGCGCTAACTGATTTTTCATATTAGAAATAATAAAGTGTATATTGTCAGCGGCTTCATTTAGAGGAAACATTCACTTTACGGTATCAGTTACAAGCCCAATTCTGGGGGTACAAATGCCATTTTATATTGTGCAGTCACATAGTCCCTTGTTTGCATTCAGCATCATTTTTTTTTCTAAGCAGCTGTGAACTCATGCAAATGAGCAAAATATAATGTGTTTATGTCAGTGAATCTGTCAAACTGTCAGCGAATAAGGGTAAACTGTTATTTAATTCTGACAGAATCAACTATTACCCACCAGAGTCGTGCTTTTTTGTCTGTCTCACTGCCCAATAATGAGGGTGCTTACACAACATCTTCTGCGCACACTGTTTAATCCAAGCAGTCATTTTCAACCAGCATGTGATGAGTCATTATTAGATTGTTAGTTTACATCAACCCCTAACTTAACACAAGTGACAGATTTTTGAAGAATTAGTAAGAGGGAATTCACCATAACTAATCTAGCCATTATGTTCTCCTATATGCTTCATAGACATTATTAAGTGGATCATTACTGCAGCGCAGACTGGAAGGAAGCAAGATACAAACATGCATGATGTATCACATTATTTGGTTAATAAATAAATAAATAAAAATATAAATAAAAAAAAATGCATATATTCGCATTTTTATTTTTTTTAACCAGAGCATGTGATACATGGCAATCCTTCATCTTACTACGCATATTCATCTTACTGTGCTTGAAGATGGACTGGTGGTTTTTCTTTTTATTTGGTGTGATTTTTATAGATGTAGTAGTGTCCAGCTTAACATTTGGCATAATATTTTTTGTGATAACCCAATAAGTTTGAGAATGTTTCATTAGTTCCCTGTGCTCAACCTATCTTTCGTACATAAGACAGTCCCAGCTTTAGGCCTGATGGACACGACCTTATTAGTTTTGCATTCTCACTATATTCAATCCACAAGGTAACAACACCTTCACCTGACAGGAATACTCAGTTGTACTATAAAACCTTTAACAATTCACTTTTTTTTTATTAAACATGATAAAAAATACTAATTATCATTTCATAAAACAGTAGGGATTCAAACATATAACGCCAAACATATAACGTCAGTTAGTTACTGACAGGTATGTTATATGGGGTTAGAGTGACATATCCTGGGCAGTTCAATACCACCTCTAAGCCAACCCCTAAATCATTACAAGTCTTCCCTTACTATCCAATGAAAGATGAAAATGTAATATCATAAAGTTGAGCTACACTTGGACCTTCCTATCTGTGACATACCTTAGATTTGAATATAAAATGGCGACTTCCCCTCAACGCGGCTTCTTCAGGAGGATTCAGGAGGCTTAGGGGAATGCAGGGATAATATTTTAAAGCGAAATTAGCCTATCAGATGCTAAAAACTACTGAATGTGACTACCCCTTCATTAAGGCCATATTATCATTATCGGCGTATGGCCAATCCCTGCCTGCCACATATATGCCACTGCCGCTCTTCCCCTGAAGCCGACGCCAGGAAGGGTAACCTTCCACACCTAGGTGACGTAGGTTGACGTTGCCAGCGTCTAATCTCCTTGGAGACTGACAAAAGCGCTGTTGATGCGGGACTCACCATGCGCACATAGCCAGTTTCAATATCTAGTGAGTGGACTTCTTAAACAGAGCCAATTGTCTAAATTACATGTCATAACATCAAACCATTACTAAGAAAACTACAAGCATAATTTAATATATATCTATAGAAAGAGCTTATTACCTATAAAGTGCTTTTATTAATAAAGTGGTAAATGTGCCATGTTGAATTCATGTACATAATTCTTAATAAATAGTTATTTGTGCAATTATTCATAAATATTTCACATTTGCATAATAAAAATGATATCATATATAATACCATATATAATATTGGTATTATATAATTTTTATGATCTTTTCTTCACCCCCTATATTCAATTTTTTTTAAATAATTAAAGTTAAATTAAAGTTTCAAGTAAAGAAAAAAATGCCCTTTCACCATAAAATTGTGTATAAATAAATAAATAAATAAATAAATAAAAAACAGATGTATTAGGCATCACAATGCTACCCACTAAGTGAATGCTGTAAAAATAAACAAATAAAAATTGTACCAAAAATGCATATTACAAAAATTTTTATACCAAGCGATCGAAAAGACATATGTACCCCAAAAAACAAGCCCCTACCTAAGACCTAAAAAATTTAAATGGAGATGCTAAAACATGATTTTTTTTTCAAATGCTTATATTATTTTTTTTAATGCTTTTATTGTGTAAAACTGAAATAAATAAAAAAATTCAAAAGTAGACATATTAGGCATTGCTGCATCCGAAACAACCTGCTGTATAAAAATATCACATGATCTACCCCCTAATGTGAATTCCTTAAAAAAATAAAAAAACTGTGCCAAAACAACCAAATTTGTTATCACTTTGCCACATTAAGTGTAATATTTAGTGATCAAAAAAATCATATGTACCCAAAAATGGTACGTCAACTCTTCCAGCAAAAAATGAGCCCCTACACAAGATGATCATCAGAAAAATAAAAAATATATAGCTTTCAGAATATGGTGACACAAAAAAAATGCTTTTATTGTGAAAAACTGAAATAAAAGTAAAAAAAAAAATAGACAAATAGACATCTGTAATGACCCGCTCCATAAAAATATTACATGATCTACCCCCTCAGGTGAACGTTGTTAAAAAAATTAATAAATAAAAACTGTGCCAAAATAGCAATTTTTTGTTCACTTTGCTCCCAAAAGGTGCAATATTGAATGATCAAAAATTAAATGTATCCAAATACTGTAGCTTTCAGGAAATTAAGACATGAAAACATTTTTTTTGTTTTCAATAAATGCTTCATTATGTAAAACTGAAACAAAAGAATAAAAATACACATATTTGGTTGTTGTGTCCATATCAATCTGCTCTATAAAAACAACACACATCCTGTTAGCAGACCTCCATTTTGTGGTTACCTTGCCTCACAATAAGGCCCCATTGATACGAGCGAGTATTCCGCATGGGTGCAATGCGTGATAAGAATGCATTGCGCCCACACGTAATCCAGACCCATTCATTTCAATGGGGCTGTGTACATGAGCGTTGGCTTTCATGCATCACTTGTGCGTTGCATGAAAATCGAAGCATGTTCTATATTCCGCGAATTTCATGCAACGCTGGCCCCATAGAAGTGAATGGGGCTGTGTGAAAATTGCAACTTATCCGCAAGCAAGTGCGGATGCGATGCGTTTTTCACAGATAGTTGCTAAGAGATGTTTGTAAACATTCAGTTTTTTATCATGCGCATGCAAAACGCATTAAATTGCATTGTACCCGCGCAATAAAAACTGAACAACTGATCACGATCGCAAACAAAACTGAATGTACTTGCTTGTGAAATCGCGCAGTTTTCACTGAACGCATCCGCAACGCATCAGGACCTAATCCGCTCACGCTCGTCTGCAAGGGGCCTAAGTTTAATATTAAGCGATAAAAAAATCATATGTACCCAAAATAGCACAAAAAAAACTGTCACCTCATCCGTAATTTCCAAAATGGGGTCACTTGTTGGGAGTTTCTACTATATAGAGGTCTTCAAATGTGACATGGTGTCTAAAAACCAGTCCAGTAAAATCTGCCCTCCAAAAACCATGTGACGCTCCTTTCCTTTTGCAGAATCAGTGTAATAAATATTGAATTTTGTCTGGCTTTGGTTAACACTTGATGTGTTACAGGAAAAAATGCAAAATCTGCAAAGAATTTTAATTTCACCTCCATTTCCTTTAATTCTTTTGGAACACCTAAAGGGTTAACAAAGTTTTTAAAGTCAGTTTTGAACAATTTGGGGGGAGTAGGTTCTAAAATGGGGTCATATATGGGTGATATGTAAGCCCCACAAAGTGATTCATAACTGAATTAGTACTTAAAAAAGTGGGTTTGGAAATTTTCTTTTATATTTTCTAAAATTCAAAGCCTTCTAACATCCTAAAATAAAATTACCTTTACAACATAAACTTTTTAAACATTAAGTAGACATCTGAGAATATTACATAATAACTATTTTTTGAGGTATAACTATCCATCTTAAAAGCAAAGAAATTCAAATTTAGAAAATAGTAAATTTTTCAACATTTTCCGTAAATTTGGATTTCTTTTTTTAGAAATAAAGGTTAAAACATATTGACTCAAATTTAACACTAACATGAAGTACAATATGTCAAGAGAAAACATTCTCAGAATCGCTTGCATAAGTAAAAATGTTCCAGAGTTCTTACCATATAAAGTGAAACATGTCAGATTTGCAAGATGTGGCCTCGTCCTTATGGTGAAAACTGGTTTGGTTTTGAAGGGGTTGATAAGCTGAGCCCCACCAGCTAATGACAGGAAGCAGAAACATAGCATGAGTAACAATAATTAAAGATATGACTAATATCCCCATCTGAGATCTCACACTGTGCTAGATAGCAAAAAAGCATTGTCAGATTTATGAAACTGTTTAAAAACAGAATTTTTGCGACCCATGGCAACCAATCATAGCATAACTTTTGTTTTCCAAGAGCAGGACACAAAATGAAAGCTGTGCTGTAATTGGTTGTAATGGGCAACAGAGGCTGCCTCTTGTTTGGGTGGTTTCATAAACCTATATGTGGATATAGCCTTATTCTAAGCAAAGTGGGTTGAGACAGCACCATCAGAGGTCATTAGACCAAAAGTCCTTTTAGTGGCGGGGCAGCGCGATGTCAGTTCCGACCCAGGAACCCCCAGCGTATTCAGATTTGGAAGAAGATCGCAGCACTCCAACGTCTCGTGGTAAAAAACTTCTTTATTCCACCTTAGAAAAGCAACGTTTCGACTTACTTGAAGTCTTTATCAAGCTTGATAAAGACTTCAAGTAAGTTGAAACGTTGCTTTTCTAAGGTGTAATAAAGAAGTTTTTTTTACCACGAGACGTTGGAGTGCTGTGATCTTCTTCAAAATCTGTATAGCCTTATTCTATACATATGTTTTATTACAGATAGCCGTGAGTCTTTGAAGGGGTTTTCATGTTATTACATTAAACATTTACAAGCTACATGTGTCTAAAAATAAATCCCTGGTGTTCCCGTGTGAAGGTGACTTTTGATGCCAGTGAAACCAAGCTCAGTGAGACCTGGTAGATGAGTATGGTGCTGTCTGTATGATCTTTCACTATTTTGAAGCATATCCAGATTTAATACTGTTATTGCATTATCTTGGAATACCCCTTTAACATGTTTATGAGTGTGTTGTGGAATAGTCTATAAATATGTTGCAACTGTAGGAAATTCTGTATGACAGCTGTATCTATTCTGTCAGAGAGGGCTGCCATACATATGTTCATACAAATGTTGGCATGCTCCTTCTGTATTCTTGTTGGTGCTGAAGATATCTGAGGAAAAAAAATCTGTTGATAAATATGGCATACTTTTTCTTGTATCCAATACTTAATATGTAAAGGGTACCTCCAATGCTGCTGGCTGATTGCAGAAAAATAAGCTTTGTGATACTGTTGCCAAGTCAACCGCTCAATATTAAAAAATATCACCTATCCTGCTGGATTTTTTTTGTTAAGGATTCCGATTTCTCATGAAACAAATTCAATACAATATCACAACATGCTAGCAAAACCCTTGGCACACTGCAATTCCCCAAACAACCACTGGGTGGCCACATGTGTTGGATAAACATCTTGTGACAAAATACTGCTAAATAATATTGTTTTAAAAAGCTGATCATCTTGTGCCACTCATATGGGATGTGGTAAATGAGTTTTCCGGAAGTCTAATATTGATGTCCTATCATCGGTCTCTTGACCTAGATGAAGCTCAGTCCCATTCAAGGGAATAGGCCTTGGCTGCAATTCAAAGCACAGCCGCTATACAATGAATGGCAATTTGACTGGTATGCGCTTTGTTGAGCGTTACAGTAACTGGATGTCGGAAGCCCACTAATCAGATATTGATGACTTCTCCTGAGGACAGATCATCAATATTTTCCTCCTGAAAAACTCATTTAAAAGAGCTGTGTTTTAGAAAGAAACAAGACAACACTGAGGAATCACCTTCCATAAAGGGATCATTACAGATCTTGTGCTGCTGCTATGGCTCCCCCAGCTGGGGGTCTGTTTAAGCCAATGACTGCTAAAGTAAATGATTTGCTACAGTATTCATGTGTTGTTGACATGAAGTCACTGCTGTTCAGATCCTGGTTGGCAGAACCTGAGCAGTGGCACAGCATTTGCCAGGTACGTAACAATCACCTCTTTATGGCAGGGAGATTTGATACCCTGTGTAGCACAGAGACTGCTTTATGTAAGGATTGTGAGGCAGTGACAGGCCTCATATATGAAGAAAGGTATGTGTCTCCTAGAATGGTGTAGGAAACCGATTAGAGGAGATGCATATCGTGGTTTGCTGTGGTTCACTTGAGACTTGCTACCAAGGTGCCCGGCCTTGGTGGAGTCAAAGCCAGTATCTAGTGTGTCCATTAGGATAGATAGTGGGCATTGTTGGTACCTAGTATAGCTGGTATCAGCCAATCCGGGACTGGTTTTCATCGAGAATAAGCAAAGAGCTGGATGGGTGCTTATTCCCTTATTCCCAACATCCACTCTGGGTTTTACACGTGGCCCATGTCCACGGTTCTGATTTAAAAGTCAGCAGCAAGGAGCAGGGTGTGTCTAGCACAATCAGGTGTAATTTGAATACAGGTCTGCAGCAGAACCACAGCTACCATTAATCTGCACTACTGAGTATTCTGGAAATGATTACATTTCCCAACATATAATGTAGAATACTGTTGGAAAAGATTATATACTTTCTGTATTGTCAAAGTGTTGAACCTTTTTCCTCTGTCCTCTATCTGATATCTAAACCCCTTGTTACACACAGTTACATTTTCACTATCTATGTAATAACTAACCAACAGGTAACCCATCAATATTGTTTTCACAGTTGCCTTTTATTATGAATCATCCTCATGCAGCTGCTCTTCCAGAACTAGCTGATGATTCTGAGAACAGATCAATAAATATTCTAATTTACTGTAAAATACTGACGACTTCCATGTAAAAAGACAATCAGGAAACAGGAAATACAATAAAGTTTTACTTAAAATGCCATAAACAGACCTAAATAAAATGAGTTGTAAAATTACAATCACAGCAGAGACGGTAAAGAGGATGTACATATGTTATTGAGCACAGCATGTGATGCCAGTTTTACATTATGGGGATCACAACAGTATAAAGATGGGATGGATCTCAATGTATCTTATACAGAGCTACAGGTTTTATACTTTCCTTTACCTTTAGTGCTAAAAGATAACATTTTAGCAGTCTGCAGCCACTGTCAAAGGAGGCTTAACAAAGGTGATGTTATATAACTCTTATTAAACTTAAACAGAATCTGTCACCACAATCTTTTTTGGCTTGGACATTTGCTTAAAGTCCTTTTTGAGTAGCTCCAGTGGCACCAAAGCATTGGGCTCCTAAAATTCATGAGCTACAGTTTCCCCACCCTCCTGTGTATAGGAAGAAATCTGCCATTTAGTGGCAGGGCAGAGGTCTGGGAACTCTTCAATAAAAAAAACTCCCAAGTTCATGCTTTATATTGAACAGCTCTCAGATTCTTCTAGAACTTCTCAATAGTGATACCTAGAAAAATACTAGGCCAAAAAGATAAGTGGCATTTCAATCTGGGTCTGTGTTATCTGTCTAAGATGGCAACAGACTCCCTTTAAACATAAAACCATTTTCAAGTTCCTAAGTTTCCCCTCGTCGGGACACTCGACAGGCCAACTTTTATAAACTCTAGGATAGGCTTCATGATCTTAAAAGACATTATGCCACCCCCTCATTGGCATATACAGTGCATTTGGAAAGGCTTCAAACCCTTTCACTTTTTCACATTTTCTTGTATTGCAGCCTTGAGCTAAAATAAAAAAATAAGTTCAAATTTCCCCCCATTATTCTGTACTTAATACCCCATAATGACAAAATGAAAACAGAATATTAAACAACTTTGGTAATTAAAAAAGAAAAAACTAAAATCTTGTATTGACATAAGTATTCAGGCACTTTGCTCAATACCTAGTTAAAGACCCTTTGGCAGTGATTACAGCCTCCAGTCTTCTTGGGTATGATGCCACAAGGTTTGCACAGCTGGATTTGGGGATCTTGTGCCATTCTTCTCTGCAGATCCTCTCAAGCTCTGTCAGGTTGGAAGGGGACTATTGGTGGACAGTCATTTTCAGGTCTCTACAGAGACATTCGAGTTGGGACTCTGACTGGGTCTCAACAACATTAACAGAGTTGTCCCCAAGCCACTACTGTGTTTTCTTAGCTGTGTGCTTAAGGTCTTGTTGGAAGGTGAACCTTTGACACAGTCTGAGATCAGGTTTTTATTAAGAATATATCCTCATAACCTCACCTCTTACCAGTCCTCTTGTCTCAGTGGCTGGAAAACACTTCCTAAGCAGGATACCGCCAACACCATGCTTTACTGTTGGGATGGTATTGAGCAGTGCCTAGTTTCCTCCAAACACAACACTTAAAATTGAGGCCAATATCCTGGAGTGGGATGGGGTGTTTTTTGGGGTGGGATTACATTTCTTTTACATTTTTAAAATGTATTTTATTGTCATTATGCTTCTGATTAATTGTATTGTGAATCTATTAATAAAAATATATATATAAAAAAATTGAGGCCAAAAAGTTCAAACTTGATTTTAGCAGACCAGAGAATCTTTTTTTTCACAGTGTGAGAGTTTTTTACATGCTTTTTTTCTGTTTGCAAAGTTTCATGTTGCTTTTACTAAGGAGAGTGATGGTTGACCTTTTAAATGTTTCTCCTATTTGCACACAGGATCTTTGAAGCTCCATCAAAGTGACCATTGACTTCTTGGTCACCTCTCTTACCAAGTCCCTTTTTCCTGATTACTTAGTTTGGTAGGCAGCCAGCTCTAGAAACTGTCATGGTTGTTCCAAGTTTCTTCCATTTAAGAATTATGGAGGCCACTGTGCTCTTGGGAACTTTTCGTGCAGTAGAAATGATTTTGTACCCATCTGAAGATCTCTGCCTCCACACAATCCTGTCTCTGGGCTCTACAGGCACTTATTTCCTCCTTATGGCTTGGTTTTTGCTTTGATATGCATTGTCAGCTGTGAGACCTTATATAGTTATTCAGCTTTCCAAATCAAGCCCAATCAATTGCATTTGCCACAGGTGGACTCCAGTCAAGGTGTAGAAATATCTCAAAGATGATCAAGAGCAATGAAAAGCCCCCAGAACTAAGTTTTAAATGTCATAGTAAAGGGTTTGAATACTCATGTCCAGGCAAAATTTTCAAACATTTCTAAAATTCTGTTTTTACTTTCTCATTATGGGGTATTGAGTGCAGATTGATGGGGGAAAAAAAGGATCTGAAGACTTTCTGAATACACTTCAGCTGTGTTCAGGGAGGCAGGGAATTTAGGGCTCTGTAACAAAAATGGTACACTGAACACCTATTTAGCAATAATATGAAATTGATCAGTGCAAAATTTGGGATCTACAATTTGGATGGTTATAATTGACAGCTCTTTGCATTTTAATGTTTTGTTTTAATGTGTTTTGTTTTTGTAAAACATTTAATACAAATAGTGTAGTTGTCAGGACTCGAACCCGTGGCCAGTCATGTCCCAGACGGTAGCTCTACCCACTAGGCTACCGTCTCTCCTTGGACTATTCTCTAGCTAACTTCTAACTTCTACTACCTCTCTTGTCCTTGCCTTGTCCTGCTGATTATCCCAATCTCTTGCACCTGCTACTTCCCTATAAAACCCAGCCCTTGAACCCAGTCCTTTGCTGGTTATTGTGCCTCCAAGCCTGTAGCAAGCTTCCTCTCTGCTCCTCCACGACTACTGCTGTTTACCGTTGTTGCCAACCCGGACCGTTTGACCTCGCCGAACTGCCGCCTGCATTGACCCTTTGCCTTCCACCGACCACGCCTCTGTCTACTCCTGCTGTTACCTCGCTGCCATCTCTACTGCCGACCCGGACTGATCGACCACGCTACCTGCTTCCTGCTTCTGTGGGTCTTTGCCACTGGACTCCAACCACCAGCCAGCTGTCCTCTGACTCAGGTGAGCCAAGGACCGTTACAGAATAACCAGCCCTACCATGGAGTCCGCAATGGCCACTCTGCGCAAGCAGGTCTCCGAACTTCAGGAGTTTGGCACCACTGCCCAAGAGGAAATTACTCAACTTAAAGGTGCAATCCAGAGCCAACAGAGGAAATTATCGACTTGCAGCGTCAACTACTGGACGTGCGCGGCGCGGTCACCGACACCCGTATGCCTCTCCCGTCAAAGTTTAACGGCGATCGGAACCAATTTCGGGGTTCCTCAACCAGTGCCGTATTTACTTTCAGATGCAGCCGGGCTCTTTTACCTCAGACAGAAAGAAGATCCTGTTCATCATCAACCTTCTAACTGATGAGGCCCTGGCATGGGCATCCCCATATGTGGAATCCCACAGTCTCGTATTGAATAACTTAGACAACTTCACCACAGCCATGAGCCAAGTGTTCGACTGACCCTAACCGCTGCGCGACGGCCGAGGCTAGGCTGCACAGTCTACGGCAGGAAGACGCTCTGTAGCCGAGTATTCCTCAGAGTTCCGCCGCTGGGTCACGGACACCACCTGGAACCCAGCTGCCCAGAAGAGTCAATTTCGCCGTGGACTCTCCGAACCTATAAAGGATGAGCTCGCCAGGGTAGACGCCCCAGACGATCTGGATGATTTCGTCCAACTATGCATCCGGATTGACCGGAGACTGGCAGAAAGAAGGAGAGAAAGACTCTGGTCCCTAGATAACAGGCCCGTGTACCCTTTCACTCCAACGACTCAGCCGGCTCACCAATCCTCCACCGAGCCCATGCAGGTCGACGCACTGCGCAAGACTCTATCGGCTGCTGAAAAGGAGAGACGACTATCCGCAGGCCTTTGTCTTTACTGTGGCGAGCCAGGGCACTTCGCTATTAGGTGCCCCAATAAGACTCGCCGAACCATCGCTGTAACAGAATTACAGGGAGTTACAAAGGCCACAACCTCACCCTTGGCCTCTGAAACCATAGACACTACAGGTACCGGGTCCCACTTCATTGTATCCATCCTTATCACCATTGGGGAACGACAGCTTCCCTGCTCTGCAATGCTTGACTCGGGGCCGGCGGAAATTTCATGGACTTGACCTTCGCCCATGAGAACAACATACCACTGGTAACCAGGGCAGCCCCTTCGATCTGGAAACCGTCGATGGGACCCCGCTCTCTTCTGGGCCGGTTACGCACCAGACCGCTGACCTTCAACTCTTCATCAAACCCGATCATCAGGAGACCATTCACTTCTCCTGATCGCCTCCCCAAAGTTCCCGGTGATCCTGGGCATTCCATGGTTGGCCACCCACAACCCCTCGGTGGATTGGGAAACCCGCTGCTTACGGTTTCCGTCTGAGTTTTGTTCGCTCAATTGCTCCCACAAACCTGTCCTTCCATCCGAAGACACGACTATCTCTGAAGTATCCGTCAGGAATCTACTACCCCCTCAATACCGTGAGTTCCAAGATGTCTGCGACAAGAAAACGCAGACAAGCTGCCGCCACACCGACCCTACGACTGCCCAATAGAACTGTTGCCCGGGGCCGAAATACCCTTTGGCAGTATCTATTCCCTCTCAGAGCCTGAACTCAAGGCTCTGAAAGAATACCTGGACGAGGACCTAAAGAAAGGGTTCATCCGGCCCTCTACCTCCCCAGCAGGAGCCCCCTTTTTCTTTGTGGAGAAAAAAGACTCATCCTTGCGTCCCTGCATTGACTACAGGAAGCTAAACGACATAACCGTTAAGAACCGGTACCCGCTCCCGCTGATTTCTGAACTCCTCGAGAGACTCCGGGTAGCGAAAATCTTCACCAAACTTGACCTTCGAGGGGCCTACAACCTTGTCGAATCCGCCCTGGGGACGAATGGAAGACCGCCTTCCGGACACGTTATGGTCACTTCGAGTACCTGGTCATGCCTTTCGGACTTTGTAATGCTCCCGCCACCTTCCAGCACTTCATTAATGATGTCCTCAGGGACATGCTGGATCTGTTTGTAGTCGTTTACCTGGACGACATCTTGATCTTCTCAGAAGACCTCGAACAGCACCGCGAACATGTCCGCAGGGTATTGCAGAGACTCCGCCAGAACTCTCTTTATATCAAACTCGAGAAATGTGAGTTTGAGCGAACCACCACTCAGTTCCTCGGGTACATCATCTCCCCAGAGGGCCTAAGTATGGACCCAGGGAAGGTCCAAGCCGTGTTGGACTGGCCCATTCCAAGAAACGTGAAGGAGGTACAAAGATTTATTGGCTTCGCCAACTTCTATCGGAAGTTTATCCGGGACTTCTCCAAGGTCATCGCACCGATCACCCAACTCACCAAAAGGCAGTCCCCTTCTCCTGGACACCCGAGGCCCAGGAGGCCTTCACGCAGTTGAAACTCCTCTTCACTTCTGCTCCAATCCTAGTCCACCCGAACCCCGAGTTGCCTTTTACTATCGAAGTGGATGCATCTGACTCCGCGGTAGGGGCAGTTCTGTCATAACGGACAGGGGAGAAGATGCTACTACACCCGTGCGCATATTTCTCTCGCCAAATGTCCCCCTCCGAGAAGAACTACGACATCGGGAACAAAGAACTACTGGCGATCAAGGAAGCCTTCTCCAGTGGAGACACCTGCTGGAGGGAGCTGCCAACCCTATAATCGTACTAACCGACCACAAAAACCTCGAGTTCATCCGCAGCGCTAAGAGACTCACAGCCAGACAGGCCAGATGGAGCCTATTCTTTTCCCGCTTCAACTTTCTCATCACATATCGTCCCGGATCAAAAAACGGCAAGGCTGACGCCCTCTCCAGAATGTTTTCGGAGCCCTCACAGAGTAATAAGGGCCAAGACAACATCCTATCCGAGAAAAAGTGTTGTGGGGGCCACCTACTCTAAAGAACTCCTGGTCACAATCAAAGAAGGATACGAAAATGACCCCTTCCTCACCCACCCCACAAGGAATGTCAGCCTCACGTTTAAAAATGGTCATTGGTTTCATCAGGACCTACAACTTTATGTACCAGAAATCGCACGACTCGAAGTGCTCAAACTTAACCATGACTCCAAGCTGGCCGGCCATCTGGGCACAAGAAAGACCCAGGAGCTTCTCTCACGCTCCTTCTGGTGGCCAACATACAAGGAGGACACCAAGAAGTACATCTCCTCGTGCACGGTCTGTGCCCGCAATAAGACTCCTCGTTCCTCTCCCGTGGGTCTGTTACAACCCCTCCCAATTCCCTCCCGCCCCTGGGGCTCGATCTCCATGGACTTTGTGGTAGACCTTCCTCCTTCAAAAGGGATGAACACCATCCTGGTCGTGGTCGACCGCCTCACCAAAATGGCCCATTTCATCCCCTACAAGGGCCTACCCACGGCCAAACAGACGGCTGATCTTGTCCTCAAAGAGGTCTTCAGGCTGCATGGGATTCCGGACGACGTGGTCTCAGACCGAGGTGTACAATTTACCTCAAAGTTCTGGAAGGACTTCTGCCTGGCGCTCGGGGTTAAAGTGAACCTTTCCTCCGCTTTCCACCCTCAGTCAAATGGGCAGACGGAGAGAACTAACCAGACCTTAGAGCAGTACCTACGCTGTTTCAGCTCCCACCTGCAGGATGACTGGCTTGACCATCTCCCCACAGCCGAGTTCGCCTACAACAATGCTGAGCACAGCTCAACCAAGCAAAGCCCTTTCTTTGCTAACACAGGCTCGCACCCCGTGTTCATTCCCCACCTGCCCGTTGCCTCCACCCTCCCAGCAGTGGCCGAGCGCCTAACAACCCTACAGGAGGCACAAAAGGACATAATAGACAACCTCCAGCTCGCCCAGAGGCGCTTTAAACAGGGAGCAGACAGGCGCCGCAAACCCACCCGGGCTTCCATGTAGGAGACAAGGTATGGCTGTCCACCAGGAACCTCAGACTGAAGGTCCCCTCCAAAAAGTTAGCCCCAAAATACATGGGTCCGTTCCAGGTCACCGCACAAATCAATGAGGTCACGTTCGGCTTGACCTTCCGGTTCCATTAGGGTGCACCCTGTCTTCCATTGCTCCCTCCTCCAAGCCATACGTGGAGAATACCTTCACTGGCCGCCACTCGCCCCCTCCACCACCCGTGAGGGTACAAGGTGAGGAAGAGTTCGTTGTCGAGAAGATCCTCGACTCCAGGATCCACCGAGGAAAATTGCAATATCTAATTGGGTGGGAGGGCTACCCTCCCGAGGATAACTCCTGGGAGCCTGAAGAAAATGTTCATGCCCCCAGACTTGTCAGGGAGTTCCACCTGAGTCACCCAGATAAGCCTTCCCCTGCGGTGCCCGGAGGTCACCTTGGAAGGGGGGGAGTACTGTCAGGACTCAAACCCGTGGCCAGTCATGTCCCAAACGGTAGCTCTACCCACTAGGCTACCGTCTCTCCTTGGACTATTCTCTAGCTAACTTCTAACTTCTACTACCTCTCTTGTCCTTGCCTTGTCCTGCTGATTATCCCAATCTCTTGCACCTGCTACTTCCCTATAAAACCCAGCCCTTGAACCCAGTCCTTTGCTGGTTGTTGTGCCTCCAAGCCTGTAGCAAGCTTCCTCTCTGCTCCTCCACGACTACTGCTGTTTACCGTTGTTGCCGACCCGGACCGTTTGACCTCGCCGATCTGCCGCCTGCATTGACCCTTTGCCTTCCACCGACCACGCCTCTGTCTACTCCTGCTGTTACCTCGCTGCCATCTCTACTGCCGACCCGGACTGATCGACCACGCTACCTGCTTCCTGCTTCTGTGGGTCTTTGCCACTGGACTCCAACCACCAGCCGGCTGTCCTCTGACTCAGGTGAGCCAAGGACCGTTACAGTAGTACTGATTCTACAAAAAATTCAGCCATAAAATTATTTCTTGTGTTTTCTAATTAAGTTGTCTATTTTTCTTACACTACGTTTAGTTGATACTGTTGTAAAGTGACTGAAAACAATCTGTTAAATGCAAACTAAAGACCAAAATCCAGTGTATAATAAAACCAAACTCCAATCTAAGAATAAATAGCAGGCTGCATTTACTGCTAATCCTAAACGTCCTACAGAAATAGTAGCTGCATGTTGACTGATATTGAAATATTTAAATAGCAAATTAGTGAAGTTTAACGCACCCTAGAATAACATATATCTAGTACAGTATGTATCCCCAGGCATTTCCCTTGAATAACTCCCTATTTGTATACTGTATAATGCTAATCTGATGAGACAAGTTCAATTACAATTTGATTTCAGCACATTTGAATCTACATTCACGATTTGCTTTGTTATTCTTAGCAATTGAGTTTGCCTCCCTAGACTGCCATGGTGAAAGCTCTTACTGTATTTTAAGCTTCACCCATAATGAGCATAGTGATCATTTACTATAAAGAGACAGTGGAACATGTGTAAGATGACTATTCATTATCTTCTCTCGTCCTTTCTCATATTAGATAATTCTCCAGGATGATGGTAGACTGTGACTTAGACATCTGTCCTTACAATGACTTTTAAAAACAGCAGTTTTATCAAGTAACAAAATTCAGAGTAAATGAACAAAATAGAAATCTAAATCTTTACATCAAATCAATATTTGGTGTGACCACCATTTACCTTCAAAACAATGTCAGTTCTTTGAGGTACACTTGCATAGTGTTTTTGAAGAAACTCAGCAGGGAGGTTTTTCCAAAAATCTTGGAGAACTAACCACAGACGTAGGCTTGCTCAAATCCTTCTATCTCTTCATGTAATCCAAGACAGACTAAATGGTTTTGAGATCTGGGCTCTGTGGAGCCATATCATCACATCCAAGACTCCTTGTTCCCATTAATGCTAAAGATAGTTATAATTAACATTGGCTGTATGTTTGGGGGTCATTGTCCTTGTGCAGAACAATTTGAAGGTAATCAGATATCTCCCTAATGGTACTGCGTGATGGATAAGTACCTAACTGCATTTTTCCACATTGAGGTACCAATTAATCCTGACCAAACTCCAACTCTATTTGCTGAAATGCAGCTCCAAGCTTGCAAGGAACCTCCACCGTACACCACTGCAGACACTCATTTCTATTTGAGTCATCAGTCCAGAGAACCTGCTGCCACTTTTCTGTACCCCAGTTCCTATGTTTTTGTGCATAGTTGAGTAGCTTGCCCTTGCTCCCACATTAAAGGTTATGTATAACTTGGCTGCAATTATTCAATGAAAACTACTTCTGGGCAGGCTTCTCTGAACAGTAGATGGGTGTACCTGGGCCCCAATATTTTCTGCCAGTTATAAGCTGATGGAACTGCTGGACATCTTCCAATTTTGAAGGAAAGTAAGCATGACATTTCTTTCATCTGCTGCACAGTGTTCTTGGCTGACTACTGCATCTACGGTGCTCAGCATGGTCAGGATTAATGGTGTTTTAAATACAGAGAAATACAGATAGATACCTGTCTATCATTTAGTACCATTAGGGAGGTATCTGATTGGCTCCAAATTTATTCTACAGCAGGACAACAATCCTAACTATATAGCTAATATTATTGAGAACTATCTTCCGCGTAAAGATAAACAAGGACTCCTGGAAGTGAGCATAGAGCCCTGTTCTCAACATCCTTGTCTGTCTAATATTAAATTAAGATACAGAAGGAATTGAGCAAGCATTCATCCAAGGAGGTCAGTGGTTACTTTTGCAAGATGTTTAGAACAACCTCTCTGTTGAGATCCTTCAAAAACTGTGTGTAAGTGTACCCAGAAGAACTGATGCTGTATTGATGGCAAAGGGTGGTTACAGTAAATATAGATTTGATGTAGATTTATCTTTTGTTCCGTCACTTTGCATTTTTCCACACCTGCCTAAAACTTTTGCACACAACTCTGTGTGTGTGTATGTATATATATATATATATATATATATATATATATTCTCATGCAGTTCCAGGAAATCTGTACATTTTCACCCTTGTAAGGTAACGTACCCTCTTCTCATCTGCTAGATGCTGATGCTTATGTTTCTATGGCAACAGACTAGCTCTTGGTTTTCTGCATTCAAAGAATAACATCCCTGCTCTGTCTTATTGATTTAAAAAGTCATTGTACCATAGCTGTGACATCAAACCAAATAGGGGATCTGTCCTCTCCTATCAATACATGATTGCAGATCCTCTTCTTCAGGCTTGCATGTCAATAACAAACAAGTCTAGGATGAGAAGATATTACAACCTGTGATCAGCAGAACAATTCACGACAATCAACAGGTTTACATTGTCTGCGAAAGCTCAACAGCATTAGAAGACAGAACACAGGATGACTTTTCCAGATGACTTTATATGTTAGAATACAGTATGGACATACTGTACATATTTTATTTAGATAGACATACCTGATTATCCCTTGATTTTTTTTGTCCCACCATGCTGTCTCATTTACTAATAAATAATCTCTTTCAAAAAATATTTTTCCTATGCAACAATGTCAATTTGTAGCTGGTTTACTGTAGAAAGCACAATTAAAATCGCAAGTACCTGAATTGAGAGTCTCCTCTCTCTCTCTTCCCTGTTTCTCCTGGAAAGAATCACCAAAAATTAAAATTCTTTCCAAACTTTTTGGAAAAGTCATCAGATCCCAAATTTTAGATTTAATTCTCTCATCGCTAATTTTGGCCATGTGTTTTGAGCCCCTAAACACTCGCACCAAAAATGTTACTCCAGTAATGGATAACAGTAGTGTTTACAGAGCAGATACTAACTTAAATCATTGATCCCCTTGATCTGGGGACAAACAGAAAACCTCTTTCTGTGACTGCCATGCTCCATTGTTAGAGCAGAGGATTGCCCGATAGTTACATTAGCCTAGAGTCATGTTCTGTATGCTAACAAGGTGTAAACGTTAAGAGATTAAATCGTCAGCCATCCTTCACATGATAAAGTGCTCATCCTGTGTTTTCAGCCCCATAAAACTGTGTTACATTCAGAGCTGTGAAGGTTACCGATATCTACACTGTAAGGACAGTCATGTGGTTTCTCTGCTACAAGTAGCTAAAAATAAAATGACATCCAACCTGCTTAGCACCCAACATCGTGAACTGAAAACAGCAAATGCATGTGTTTCTTCCTCATGATAAATCTTGGCTGGGAACTGAGGTGTTTTACCATCTATGTTTAGAAAACGGAATTACTTAAAGACAGAATCTATATTTCTTAGCAATGAACCCTATCTGAACTTATAATACAGCTAAAAATTCGTCTGTTAGACTTGGTAGCCTGAGATCAGCTCATTTTATATTTTTATTATTATGTTATATGATGTTTTATCTTTTTCTTTATATTTTAATTTTTTTTATAGAAAAGGGGTTCACACACTAGGAAATTAAATTATTACTGCCCAGTGACAATTTTTCTATCTCTTGTGTTAGTTTGGAAAAAGACACACCCCAGTTGCTACTATTTATCCTTGAAAGGTTGTAGCCCTACTCTTACCATATTTGTAAGTCGTAAGGGCTGATGCTCTCATCTTGTACACTGTAGGGAACCTATCATAATGCTCTTAAAAAGGATGTGTTCCTTCTAGATGTTCATTATTGTTGCATATGTGTCACACTGAATGGTTATTATATGTAAAATTAGGGAAAGGGAAGGGAGTCTTAGTAAACATACACTCACCTAAAGAATTATTAGGAACACCTGTTCTATTTCTCACTAATACAATTATCTAGTCAACCAATCACATGGAAGTTGCTTCAATGCATTTAGGGGTGTGGTCCTGGTCAAGACAATTTCCTGAACTCCAAACTGAATGTCAGAATGGGAAAGAAAGGTGATTTAAGCAATTTTGAGCGTGGCATGGTTGTTGGTGCCAGACGGGCCGGTCTGAGTATTTCACAATCTGCTCAGTTACTGGGATTTTAACGCACAACCATTTCTAGGGTTTACAAAGAATGGTGTGAAAAGGGAAAAACATCCAGTATGCGGCAGTCCTGTGGGCGAAAATGCCTTGTGGATGCTAGAGGTCAGAGGAGAATGGGCCAACTGATTCAAGCTGATAGAAGAGCAACGTTGACTGAAATAACCACTCGTTACAACCAAGGTATGCAGCAAAACATTTGTGAAGTCACAACATGCACAATTTTGAGGCGGGTGGGCTACAACAGCAGAAGACCCCACCGGGTACCACTCATCTCCACTACAAATAGGAAAAAGAGGCTACAATTTGCACGAGCTCACCGAAATTGAACTGCTGAAGACTGGAAAAATGTTGCCTGGTCTGATGAGTCTCGATTTCTGTTGAGACATTCAAACGGTAGAGTCCGATTTTGGCGTAAACAGAATGAGAACATGTATCCATCATGCCTTGTTACCACTGTGCAGACTGGTGGTGGTGGTGTAATGGTGTGGGGGATGTTTTCTGGGCACACTTTAGGCCCCTTAGTGCCGATTAGGCATCGTTTAAATGCTACGGGCTACCTGAGCATTGTTTCTGACCATGTCCATCCCTTCATGACCACCATGTACCCATCCTCTGATGGCTACTTCCAGCAGGATAATGCACCATGTCACAAAGCTCAAATCATTTCAAATTGGTTTCTTGAACATGACAATGAGTTCACTGTACTAAAATGGCCCCCAAAGTCACCAGATCTCATCCCAATAGAGCATCTTTGGGATGTGGTGGAACGGGAGCTTCGTGCCCTGGATGTGCATCCCTCAAATCTCCAACAACTGCAAGATGCTATCCTATCAATATGGGCTAACATTTCTAAAGAATGCTATCAGCACCTTGTTGAATCAATGCCACGTAGAATTAAGGCAGTTCTGAAGGCAAAAGGGGGTCCAACACCGTATTAGTATGGTGTTCCTAATAATTCTTTAGGTGAGTGTATATTCTAATCCTATCTTATAGAGAGGGTAAATTTAGAAAGACTGTTTTAAAATTAGCCAAATTTAATATAGTAGTTTAAACTGGATAATAAATCTGGTGCATCTTTAGGGTACGGCCACAAGGTCTGGTTTCTGCATGAAATTTGAAGCCCATACTAGGTGTCTGTTAAAAAAAAAGAATTTGTACCTGTCCTTTAAACTTGTTACACTGGAGTCCTCTGTCAGCCTCTCTACTCACCATGTGTCTGTCCTGTTAGTATGTGTGAAGAGAAGCCAAGGGTGGATTGGCCATAGATGCTACAGGGAAACTTTACAGTGGGCTGATGCCCAAGGGACCTCCTGAGCCCTACTCATGGCCATCAGCCAGTTAAGGAATGATCTGAAGCTCCCGGAATTAATAAACTTGACTGGGGAAGTCCAGTACTTTCAGCTAGGTCCACAAATATTGGGACAACAACCAAATTCTAACATTTTTGGCTCTATACACCACCACAATGGATTTGAAATTAAACAAACAAGATGTGCTTTAACTGCAGACTGTCAGCTTTAATTTAAGGAAATTTACATCCAAATTAGGTGAACGGTAAAGGAATTACAACAGTTTGCAATCCTTTTGCAGTCAATTACAGCCTGAAGCCTGGAATGCATAGACATCCCCAGACGCTGGGTTTCGTCCCTGGTGATGCTCTGCCAGGCCTCTACTGCAACTGTCTTCAGTTACTGCTTGTTCTTGGGGCATTTTCCCTTCAGTTCTGTCTTCATGCATGCCCAATTGGATTCAGGTCAGGTGATTGACTTGGCCGTTGCATAACATTCCACTTCTTTCCCTTAAAAAACTCTTTGTTGCTTTTGCAGTATGCTTTGGGTCATTGTCCATCTGCACTGTGAAGCGCCGTCCAATGAGTTCTCAAGCATTTGGCTGAATATGAGCAGATAATATTGCCCGAAACACTTCAGAATTCATCCTGCTGCTTTTATCAGCAGTCACATCATCAATAAATATAAGAGAACCAGTTCCATTGGAAGCCATACATGCCCACGCCATGACACTACCACCATGCTTCACTGATGAGGTGGTATGCTTAGGATCATGAGCAATTCCTTTCCTTTTCCATACTCTTCTCTTCCCATCACTCTAGTACAAGTTGATCTTGGTCTCATCTGTCCATAGAATAATGTTCCAGATCCAGAACTGTGTAGGCTTTTTTAGATGTCTTTTGTCAAACTCTAATCTGGCCTTCCTGTTTTTGAGGCTCACCAATGGTTTACATCTTGTGGTGAACCCTCTGTATTCACTCTGGTGAAGTCTTCTCTTGAATATTGACTTTGACACACATACACCTACCTCCTGGAGAGTGTTCTTGATTTGGCCAACTATTGTGAAGGGTGTTTTCTTCACCAGGGAAATAATTCTTCGGTCATCCACCACATTTCCATGGTCGTACGGGTCTTTTGGTGTTGCTGAGCTCACCGGTGCATTCCTTCTTTTTAAGAATGTTTCACACAGTTGTTTTGGCCACGCCTACTGTTTTTGCTATCTCTCTGATGGGTTTGTTTTGTTTTATCAGCCTAATGATGGCTTGCTTCACTGATAGTGATAGCTCTTTGGATCTCATCTTGAGAGTTGACAGCAACGGATTCCAAATGCAAATAGCACACTTGAAATGAACTCTAGACCTTTTATCTGCTCATTGTAATTGAAATAATGAGGGAATAACACACATCTGGCCATGAAACAGCTGAAAAGCCAGTTGTCCCGTTACTTTTGGTCCCCTAACAAGTGGGAGGCACATATGCAAACTGTTGTAATTCCTACACCGTTCACCTGATTTGGATCTAAATACCCTCAAATTAAAGCTGACAGTCTGCAGTTAAAGCACATCTTCTTCGTTTCATTTCAAATCTTTTGTGGTGATATATAGAGCCAAAAATATTAGAATTGTGTCAGTGTCCCAATATTTATGAACCTGGTTGTATGTACATAGGCTGCAGGTGCACTACTGAATTCAGCTTTATTGCCATCCTAGGACATCTGGAATAGGAGAAAAAAACATGGCAGCTGGCACTTGCCACCACAGAAAAGTAACTTGTGGTGGAAATATTTTTGAAACACTGTGGTATTTGGTTCTTTTGGGGCAGTATTTTGTGCAGCAATATGGTATTGCTGGGCCTATCTACTTGTGTTGGCTCTGCATTCTGTCAATTTGGTTCCGCCTACAACATGGGGCCACTTTTAATTTTTTCCAGGGCCACTTAAAGTTTCCAGTCCGCCCCTGAGAGGAGCTTAGTTCATTGTGTCACTACTCTTTGCGCACTGCAGAGGTTACACACTTTTCTCCTTGCTGTGTACTGCTGTTCAGCTGCTGACTTATGAACTCATTAACTTCCTTTTTTGCTCTCTGAACTACAGGTCCAATCTTCTAGACTTTGCTGAAAGAGCTATGAACTGACTCATTCTCCTTGCCCTGACCTCAGCCTAAATCTAGACTATGCGTATTACATGGTCCCCTGGTGCCTCGCATTGGTGTCTCAGATCCTGTGGGTCAGTAGCCGACCACTCCTGATGGTTGGTACAGTGGATTCCCATGCATAACAATAACATTAACAATACTTTCTCCTATTTTTATTTTGGCTTCCAAAAGTGCAGCAGAAACCTGACCTTGTGATTGTATCTGTCAAGTTTACATTATACCACCGCTTAGCTTATGGCAAAAATGTGTCCACAGGTACCAAGATCTGGCCACATACATAAAAAAACTGGCCACATACCCTGAACATTTGTCCGCATGTGGCAAAATTCTGTCCACATACTCCTGAAATAATTCCACTAGAAACTTTAGACTAACTTAAATGGGAACTGAGCCACAGTACATTAGCATGGCCACTATAAAGTGGAATTTTCTGCTTCTAGCTCAGTCCAATGAGTTATTCCAGTGCTAAAAACAGCTGATCAGTGGGAGTGTCAGACACCCACTGATCTGCTCTTGATGAAGATATGGCATAGCACAGCCACTTGGCTCTTTTCACCTGTCTACTGCGTATACAGTAATGGATATTTTGATCATGAATAACCCTTTTATCTAATTTTTACTTTGCCATTCAGATAAGGATTTTCCTTGTGTTTCAGTTCATTGTCTTTAAAGGTTTTTCTTAGATTTTATAACTGATGACCTATCCTCTGGATAAGTCATCAGTATCTAATCGGTGGGGGTCCGACACCCTTGGGATTCCCGCTGATCAGCTGTTTGAGAAGGAACCGGTGCTCCTCTAAGCGCTTCTGCTTTCTCCATGCTCATCGTACATTGTACAGTGGCTGTGCTTAGTATTGTGCTCAGCCCCATTCACTTCAATGGAGCTGAGCTGCACCTAGGCCATGTGACCGATGAACGTGTCATCACTTGGCCTTTGGAAAAGCTATGAGAAGGCTGCAGTGCTCACAGGAGTGCCGGTGCCTTCTCAAACAGCTGATCGGCAGGGTGCCCGGGTGTTAGGCCCCCATGATCGTATACTGATGACCTATCCTGAGTATACAGTTGGTGATCAGTTATAAAGTCTTGGAAAACCCCTTTAAGACCCCCATGTACATTACATTATAATCTATTGTATGTTGCACCTGCCATATTCAGTGGAACTGGCCAACAGTCTAATGTATATGGTGAACATCTGACTGCCCCCTAACAGATAATGTCAGGGGAGAGAAAGGTGGAACACATTCAATTTCAATGCCTGATCGTTTTGTTCTCTTGGAAGATAAGACTTCACCAGAATTGTCTGAAAGCATCGTATTCCTCTCTCCACTTTGAAAACACATACACGCTCAGCTGATCTTACTGATAGAAGACTGAACATTCTCCTTAAGTTTTCTTTGAGACCTTGTTAACATGGTGTATTTTGTCAATGGCTTCCCATGTGCATTACATGCAGATTCTGCATGGAAACCACCTTGGATTCTTGCAGTGCCATTCATGTCTTTTTCTGACTTGGGTGTCTAATTGTGGATAAGCCTTATTGAATTGTATTACATTGGCAGCCCATGTCTGCTTCTGCTCCACTACTTCTGTTAGGAATATTATTCATTGAACTACTACTTCTCCCATTTTTGCCGTCACCACCTCTTCCCTCATCTCCCTGCTCTGTGCAGTGCTTGGCTGCTCCTAATTGTTAATTAGCTTCTGCTGTAAATGCTGGACGGCCCTCTCAATCCTTGCTTGAGTTTATATTCCTAGTTTACTAGATTAGCCAGTGAAGGTTGCTATTCTGATTATCTTCCTATTAATTGACTCTGATAATGTGCTGCCTGCCCTGACCTTAGCCTGTCTACTATACTGATCCTTTGCTGTCTGCCATGACCTTAGATTAGTTTCATGGAATTGCATGAACTTTGCCTGCAACCTTGGCCTGTTTACTAACTACAAGTATTTCCCAACCTCTTGGTGCTTTGAAATGGTGTCTCTGACCCATGTGGGTCAGCTGCCAACTTCACCAGGGCTATTCCAAGAGGTAGTGGCCTGGTGGGTCCCATGTAACAAAGGTCAGATCCCTGTATAGGGGTGAAAGGGTTGAAATCAGGAATAACACCACCTAGGACTAGCCAAAAGTCAAACCGCTTAGTTGGTACAGTGGGTCCATACCCCTGCCCGTTATAAATTGGGCTAAAGCCACAGGTGAGTCACTGCCTGAGAAAACACTCAAAACTATAAACTTTTTTGATACAAATAAAATTGGACTAAAATTGTTCTCTATGTCCAACACCAGGGTATACAGGTATATACAGCCTATCACCCTGGATACAGGATACTCAGGGATTAAGTCAAGAGAGTTGAGAGTTTTCACCCCTCCTCCCCAGTAGATGAAGGGTATGGTGGAAAAGGTGTTGGAAGTCGCATGTGGATCCATCACATTCAAAATGCAAAAGCATTGCAGAAACTCAAGGGACAGCCTTAAATCCTAATAGAATGTCATAGAGCTTGTTTGAAATATTTTTGCTAGAGATGATTTATTGCAAAGATCAACTCTTAAAGGGATTTTCTGGTTTACATCAACATTCTTTAAAAATCATTTAAAGATAGCTGTAATTTTATTTTATTGCTCCAATGTTTTGTTCTAGGCTGTGGTCAAATGATCATGTCCATGCAGCTCTTTAATTCCTGTGATGTTATGTCCATGCTTGTGTCAAAGCAGCAACAGGCCAGTAATGGGGGAGTGTGTATGTAACTAGCTTGTGGGAGGAGCTATAAACTAGCTGGGCATCATTAGGGGAGGTGCTGGTAGAGAAAGAAGTGCATTATGGGTTTGGTTGGATACAGCAATGATGGAAACAAACTAGACCATGAGCAAAAGCCCAAATAAAAAAAACATGGGAAAATATACAGGAGGTAAGCAATTACTTAAACAAGCAATAAGCAATTACATTAAAAAGCATAGTAATCCTGGAAACCCCCTTTAAGGATACAACACAACCATGTGTTATTTGTTAATCAATTTGAATAAATGCAGTGTGATGCCACATGTTCCTGCAAGGGCTGATGAACAGTGATGTGTGGCCACTTACAGGTTAACCAGCGAAAACGTTTATCACAAGTGATACTGAAGGTAGCTCTTGTAATAAACAGATTGTCTGTGATGAGTCAACCTATTATGGAGATAAAAGCTAAATGTGAGCTCTACGTTACTGAACATACATGTGAAATTGTGGTAAAAATAGGTCTGTGAGACTGTAGAAAACATATCAGGTGAAATTATGTGGGAAAAGGTCATCTTAATACACCTAGACATACTGTCAGCACTAATATTGGTTTATAGTAGAGATAAATTTAGAATGAGGACAGTTTGTCAACTCATCTGTATAGTTACAATATTATTCTCTATATGTAGTTGGTGAAATAATATTTATTGTGCAAAAGGTGCCTTTGATACATTACAATAGAGAACCACTGATGGATATCTTTGTCAGTTTATCCTTCGATGTCCTTCAATGGCAGAAAAACTTTTAATGATTTAGGCATTGTATTTCAGAGGTGATAGAACAGGGGCAAGCATGAAGGTCGGGACTTCTCATTCATCAGTCATCCTCGTGGCATATGTATAATACACATTTAGTAGTAGAGCTGACTTTATCAGAAGAAGTAGATTTGAGTCTTAGATACCATACCATACACGATTTGTGGTCTGGGTAAACCTACTCAGTTATATTAACAAATGTTGTCTTAGTTCTTTCCTAGATCTGGTATAACTGTATGAGCTGTTAATGGCAATTTTAGCATCATATCTCTCTGGATATAAAAGAGACTGTAGAAACTATGGTCATGAATGACCAGGTGAATGGACTTTACAGCACATGATAATATCTCATATGAGATGCACTGAATCCATAGATTATATCCTACTATATATGGCAGCAATTACACTTGATTTGTATACAGTATATGTTGGAAATAAAAAGTCTACACACCCCTGTTAAAATGTCAGGTTTCTGTGCTGTAAAAAAATTAGACAAAGATAATTCATTTCAGAACTTTTTCCACCTTTATTGTGACCTATAAACTGTACCACTCAATTGAAAAACAAACTGAAATCTTTTAGGTGGAGGGAAGAAAACAAAAAAAGAATGTGGTTGCATTATAGAATTAAGCAATCACAATCAAAATCATATTAAATAGGAGTCAGCATACACCTGCCATCATTTGCAGTGCCTCTGATTAACCCCAAATAAAGTTCAGCTGTTGGTCTTTCCTGAAATTTTCTTAGTCGCATCCCACAGCAAAAGCCATGATCCACAGAGAGCTTCCAAAGCATCAGAGGGATCTCATTGTTAAAAGGTATCAGTCAGCAGAAGGGTACAAAGGAATTTCCAATGCATTAGATATACCATGGAACACAGTGAAGACAGTCATCATCAAGTGGAAAAAAATACGGCACAACAGTGACATTACCAAGAACTGGACGTCCCTACAAAATTGATGAAAAGACGAGAAGAAAACCGGTCTGGGAGGCTACCAAGAGGCCTACAGCAACATTAAAGGAGCTGCAGAAATATCTGGCAAGTACTCGCTGTGTGGTACATGTGACAACAATCTCCTGTATTCTTCATATGTCAGGGCTATGGGGTAGAGTGGCAAGACTAAAGCCTTTTCTTACGAAGAAAAACATCCAAGCCAGGCTACATTTGACCAAAACACATGTTAAGTCTCCCAAAAGCATGTGGGAAAAGGTGTTCTGGTCTGATAAAACCAAGGCTGAACTTGTTGGCCATAATTCAAAAAGATATGTTTGGCGCAAAAACAACACTGGACATCACCAAAAGAACACCATACCCACAGTAAAGCATGGTGGTGGCAGCATCATTCTTTGGGGCTGTTTTTCTTCAGCTGGAACTGGTGCCATAGTTAAGATAAAGGGAATTATGAACAGTTCCAAATACCAGTCAATATTGACACAAAACCTTCAGGCTTCTGCTAGAAAGCTGAACATGAAGAGGAACTTCATCTTTCAGCATGACAAAAACCCAAAGCATACATCCAAATCAACAAAGGAATGGCTTCACCAGAAGAAGATTGAAAATCTGTGGGGTGATCTGAAGAGGGCTGTGCACAGGAGATGCCCTCGTAATCTGACAGATTTGGAGTGTTTTTGCAAAGAAGAATGGGCAAATATTGCCAAGTCAAAATGTGCCTTGCTGATAGACTCATACCCAAAAAGACTGAGTGCTGTAATAAAATCAAAAGGTGCTTCAACAAAGTATTAGTTTAAAGGTGTGCACACTTATGCAACCGTATTATTTTATTTTTATATTTTTTCTTCCCTCTACCTAAAAGATTTCAGTTTGTTTTCCCATTGAGTTGTACAGTTTATAGGCGACAATAAAGGTGGAAAACGTTCAGAAATTATTTATCTTTGTCTCATTTTTTTTTTTTTACAGCACAGAAACCTGATATTTTAAAAGGGGTGTGTAGACTTTTTATATCCACTGTATGTAGTTAGACTAAAAGAGCATCTGTCAGCAGATTTGCACCTATGAAACTGGCTGACCTGTTACATGTGCACTTGGCAACTAAAGGCGTCTATGTTTGTTCTATGTACATATGTGCCAGCATTGCCGAGAAAAATAAAGGTTTAATATATAGGGCGTTTCAGTTGGAGAGAAAATAGAGCCCCTAGGAGTGACGGGGGCGTTGTCACTACTCCTAGAGGCTCTGCTTTCTATGCAGCTGTCGCGCCCTCTCCACTTGGATTGACAGGGCCAGGCAGTGAAAACATCAACATGGCTGGTCCTGTCAATCAAAGTGGAAAGGGCCTGGCAGTTGCAGAAAAATCAGCAATACTGCTAGAGTCTCATTTTCATATAGTTAAACATCATTTTTCTCAGTAATGCGGGCACATATGGACATGGGTCCAGCACAGATCCCTTCAGCTGCCAAGTGCACATGTAACAGGTCAGCCAGTTTCATAGGTACAAATCTGCTGACAGATGCCCTCTTAAATTCATCAGCAGGAGATTAGAAATTAAGTTTAGTAATGCCACATTGCTCAATTGTCTTAATATTTTCCCTGCAGTTATCAGTGCTGCCTGCTTAATAATTCATCTTATTTAATTTCCTATTTTGCCAGCTGTTTACTTTATGTCACATTCAGCATTTTTATAAAATATTCAGTGCACTGTACACATCCTGATTAATGAAATGTCCAAATTAAAATAACTGCATTCTCAGGTCATATTCACACGTCAGTGGTCCACATTGAAATTTATACGTGTATTCAGACATCTGTATTTTTTCCAAAGACTGTTGGTCTGCACAAAGATGGCAGAGGCATGTGTTTTATAGACAAAACATGTCAATTTTATTCAATTGGTTTGTCAAAGTCATGAACAGCACATGGATGCCATATGTGTGTGATCCATTTTTCACCAATCGATAGAAAAATAATGAAAATTTTGTAAAAAAAAAGGTACCGTTTTTCACAGATGCAAAAAAAGGATAAACTACAGTAAGAAAAAAATGAGAAAAGCAAAACACTACCGATGTGTAAATAAGCACTAATAGAGCATGCTTCTGTGTAGGACAATAAAAGTAGAAATGTACAGGTGTAGCCGAGCTAAACTTGACTCTGATAACGCATGGCACAGTGTCTTGTTATCTTGTGACAAAAGCCATTGAAATCCATTGAAAAGTTAGTTATCTTTTTCTTGCATTTCTTTACTTAACGCTTTAACTGTAAGTCACACCAATATTAATGAAAGTCAATTGACTGTTTGACAAAAATAAAAATGAAAAATTAAGTTCCACTTTCTACTGATTAACTATAATGGGGACCAGCTGCAACCTAGCAAATATACTAAGAATCGGCCAGACGAAAATCACTTAAAAGGGTATTCTGGTTATTAGACTGGTAGAAGTCCTACTGCTGGGACCTCTGCGATCACGAGAACAGGGGTCCTGTACCTTGTTGAGCCCCCACCCTAAAAAAAAAAAAAGAACAGAGCAGCTGTTCAGGCATGCGCTCAATCGCTCCATTAATTTCTTTGTTCCGGTGATAGCTAAGTACAGTGCTATAAGAATCATAACTCAGGAACGAAGACTCAGATCAACAACAGAAAAGCAGCATTTAAATCAGGTGAACCAAAGCTATGTGTATATGCAAACAGCTGGGTAGGAAGGTCATTGATGACACATTCCCTTTAAGAGACCACTCATCAGTTGGTTGATGATTCCTTCCTAAGCAATGCTGGAAATGTCATCTTGACCGTTCACTGTGGTGGACAATGGCATAAAAGAAACCTGGACTTTCTGGCTGAATTGAAAGCTAAATTGTACAAGTAATGTTGTGGTGCATAGTTGTGGATGCCTGGCCAAGTGCATATAACACACCTTCACAAAGAAATCTATGGGTAGCTACAGCAGTGGCAGTGTTGTGTGGGCACATCCTATATATAAAACTTATATTATAATCCCTAGGTAGACACATATAGACACATAGGGGAAGATTTATGAAAACTGATGTTTATGTGCCCTTAGCAACCAACCAGATTTCACCTTTCATTTTTCTCGGAAAATGAAAAGTAGAATCTGATTGGTTGCTATAACCAATTAAGCCAGTTTTCCTTTCCACCAGGACACAAGGGTGTGGAGTGGGCGGTTCTAGTATGTCTAATACATTTATCTTCTTTAACTGCAGTTTTCTTGCATAAAAGAATACTGAAATCTATGCCAGATGGATGGCGTAGATTTCAATTTAGGCGCACTTACTGCCAGAGATGTACGGTACCTAGTTTATGATGACGTGTGCTACTCGTCATAGATTAGGGATGTCTACCGGCAGTTCAAGGGAGATCATAGACCAGCGTAAAATGCTGGTCTTTGATAAATTTCTCCCTAAATTATTTTACTATTTTGTAAAGCGGAAATAATGTTCCCATCAGCAATGGAAAACCTTTCTGTCACCAGAATTAACCCTATTACACTAGCTAACATTAGCGATGTGCTAATGTCGGCTGAACCTAACTAGCCTATTCCTACTTTTATCTATGCCCCCGTTACTCCAGAAATATAACTTTTATAATATGCTAATTAGCCTCTAGGTGCAGGGGGGCATTGCCCCTGCTCCTAGAGGCTCTGTTCTCCCACCTCTGCCCATGCCCTGCTACACTAGATTGACAGGGCCAGGCAGTGTTGGTCTCCTACTGCTGGCCCTGTCTGCCATGTAAATCTCTAAAGACACGAGGCCTATTACTGCCAAATTCCTAACTGGGACAGGCTTAATAGGAATGTAGAGATTCTCTCATTGGCTGGGGTAAATAAAATGGTAAATCATTGCAGTCTATGGGAGATACAATCAGACAATTGTATATTAAAGCCCTCTAGGGGGACAAAAAAATAAGCGTAAAAGTTTTTTTTTCTAAAATAAAATTTCCCCCCAAATATACAAGATCAAATCACCACCTTTTCCCATATTAAAAATAAACGATAAAATAAAAAATAAAGTTCATAGACATTGCTGCATCCCGAAATGCCCGAACTATTAAAATATAAACATATTTATCCCATACAGTGAACAGCGTAAAGGAGAAAATATCAAAATTCACAGTTTTATGGTCTCTTCACCAGTGTGCCTCCAGCTGTTGCAAAACTACAACTCCCAGCATGCCCAGACAGCCTTTGGCTGTGCAGGCATGCTGGGAGTTGTAGTTTTGCAACAGCTGGAGGCACACTGGTTGGGAAACACTGAACTATAGAACTCATTATAATTCTTAGTTTTAGCTGATTTTAATTATTTGGGTTAAGGAAATGGATTGTAGTCTTGTGTATGTGCTTGTAGTGAAATAGCCATCATGGGAAATCAGTATGTAACTCACATTGTTTAAGATGTTTTCATCTGCAGTTAAGAGAAGAAAATACATATGGACATAACAGATGCAAATATGACGTAGTAGAAAACTGATGCGGCCTGAAGTAATCATCTTTAGCAGTTTTGACAAAGCAGAACCAGAATGACACATGGAATAAAAATTATGGATAAATAAATCTAACGACGTAAATGAATGAATCACATGTGACACAAAATCAAAGAGACTGAAACATCGCTTCTTGAGATTTTGAGTTAGCCTTGGTATAAATGTGGAATAAGGATAACAAAATGACTGGAATGTAATATATATGTGTGTATATATATATATATATATATATATATATATATAGAGTGATTCCCTCAAGATACAATGGCCTCAGGATACAATATTTTCAACATACAATGGACTGTTCTGACCCATCGTAAGTTGAAACCAGACTCAACATACAATGTCTCAGACTGTGATCCAACCAATCAAGGCCACTTCTCTGGTAAAGTAGCTGGAGGATTAGTTGTTAGTTTGCTATTCCTGACTATTATATGTAAGGACTTGTTTTGACTGTCTTAGTTATCAGCTTATTTTTCCTAAATCTTCATTTTCTCTTATTCTCTTATCTTGGATGACATGTTGGGGCTTTGAAATCAGTTACTCAACTTACAATGGTTTCAACATACAATGGTCGTCCTGGAGCCAATTAATATTGCATCTTGAGGGACCACTTTGTGTATATATATATATATATATATATATATATATATATATATATAGTAATAATGTAGATGTAAACACTTTTGCCATAGAACTTTCAAATGTAAACCAATTTTGTACTTAAAGCGAACCTGTCACCTGCTTTTTACCTCTTAAGCTGTTAACTGTACCTTATAGATCATTGTAACCTTGTTTCCAAACAGGTGTTCTTCGTTTTTCTGGGGTTTATATTCCTGAAAAAATCACTTTATAATCTCCTGCTCTGCTGAGTCTGAAGTCACCAGACAAGTCAAGGAGGCAGACCCTCCTTGACTGCTGGATGCGACTCCCCCGCCCTAACCCCGCCTCTCATCCCTATGATTGACACTAGGTCTTCTGCCCGGGACCGCGCTGGTCTCGGCGGCGCATGTGCCGTCTGCCTTCATAGCAGCGCGATCCGAGCCTCGCGCTGAGTGATCTGCATTTCACCAGCGGCCCGGCTAGAGAGGAGAGAAGTGCGCAAGCGCGATCTAGCAAGGGGATCGCGCTTCACTCAGCCGAGGCTCGGGATCGCGCTGCTATGAAGGCAGACGGCGCATGCGCCACCGAGACCAGCGTGGTCCCGGGCAGAAGACCTAGTGTCAATCATAGGGATGAGAGGCGGGGTTAGGGCGGGGGAGTCGCATCCAGCAGTCAAGGAGGGTCTGCCTCCTTGACTTGTCTGGTGACTTCAGACGCAGCAGAGCAGGAGATTATAAAGTGATTTTTTCAGGAATATAAACCCCAGAAAAACGAAGAACACCTGTTTGGAAACAAGGTTACAATGATCTATAAGGTACAGTTAACAGCTTAAGAGGTAAAAAGCAGGTGACAGGTTCGCTTTAATGTTTACATACAATTTCTGACTAAAAGGCTTTGAAATGCAAGTCATATAATGATAGCATAGAATCTTTAAATATCACATGTCAACTTGATCAACCCAAGTAAACCAGACATACTGTACTGCCTGTTAGGGTTGATCATGCTAAATTAAACAACCACTCTCTTGCAGCAATGTGTAGTTTTTGAGAAATAAATCCTCTATTTTTTGTGTTAATGAGGTTAATGTCTAGCCGCTTGGAGCACAGCAATGGTCCTTCTCTTGCAACAATTCTATTTGTAGGTTTTTGATAAATTCATACTTTTATTTTTATGCCAATGAGGTGCTTGGAGCACTGAGTGGTGTGCATAGCTCCTTGAGCACCACTACACCTCAGCCATTTACCCTCTGCCATTCTTCCCCACTGAATGACAGGGCCAGGCACCCTCAGTGATCCATTACCTGGTCCTGAAATTTTGTGCATGCACCGACGTGCGTGCAATCCGAGCATGCGCAGTTTGGATCTCAGAATGGGACAGCCATATGAAATCCACTGCGCATGCACTGATTTTACTATTTCTGTTCCACATGCAAGATATCATGGTCAGGCACTGGAATAGTGGGGATTTTTGCCTTATCAATCAGTGAAGGAGAAGGGGAAGCAGTGCTCCGAGGTGTTGGGCCCATCCCTGGGTAATGCAAGCACCTCATAAGTATAAAAATAAATGTATGAATTTCACAAAAACTACATATGGGATTGCTGCATGAAAGGGGCTGTAGAATGACCAACCCAACTAGGCTGATTTACTAGGTTTGATCATGTTGACAAAAGCTCTCTAAAGAGTTGTAACGCTAAATTAATATCATTTAGGGTATCTATGGCATATGAATATCATAGATGTCCCTCATTTTTTGATTCAGAATTCATCCAGTTGTATTCATTTCAACTGCCCCCCTCCCCCCTTTTATGTTCCATAGGGATATGTACTGACCCATACCAGATGTTCTGCTTCTTTTATAATATGATGCCATCTATATAATGGGAGAATACTCTTTACTCTTATTCTTTAGGTGGTACTCCCAATGCCAAATTTTTAGTACCAAAATAAGATAATTCAGGTAGTAGTTTTTGGGCCTTTCCTGATGGGACTGAAGTGTGGTATTGGCAATAATTTATGGCTCACATGGCCTCTAGGAAAATAAATACATACATTTTAATCTAGGTTGTGCAGTAGAAGATTGCAATTACACTTCACCCTCTAAACAGGGCTGCTATCCAGATTTTAGCTTTTTCTGAAGTTATCCCAAAACACAGACAGCCAAAATTTTTATGGACAAGGTGTAAAACCATAATGAATGATGGCTGGCAACTAGTGTTGAGCAAGTCAAGCTTCAGATCCTAGATCCGAAGTCGATTTTCTCAAAACTTCGTTTTTAATGCTGTACAGAGATATAATACAGCCCTCATCTCCGCTGATGATCGGACAGTAATCGGAAGCACAGTGGAGGTGATTGCTGTATATAATACAGCCCTCATCTCTGCTGATGATCGGACAGTGATCGGGGGCACAGCAGAGGTGATTGCTGCATATAATACAACATTAATCTCCGCTGATGATTGGACAGTAATCGGAAGCACAGCTGAGGTGATTGCTGCATATAATACAGCCCTCATCTCTAGGGATGAGCAGACAGTAATTGGGAGCTCAGTGGAGGTGATTGCTGCATATAATAAAGCCCTCATCTCCGCTGATGATCGGACAGTAATTGGGAGCACAGCGGAGGTGCATGGCCACTTGCTTAAAGTAAAAAAGAATTCTGCTGTATAGGACTTCTTACTACTACTAGGTATTTATATACAGCAGAAGTTATATACTGTGTATATATATATATATATATATATATATATATATATATATATATATATATTTTTTTTTTTAAGTGGCTATACAGCTATATAGTGTAGTGGTTAAAAATTCTTGCCTGTGATGTGGAAGCTGTTAGTTTGAATCCCAGCAGAAGTTACATTTAAATACACTGGGATGACCCCAAGTACTGACTACTAAGTATTCGTATACAGCCATAGCTGGACTGACTACTAAGTATTCATATACAGCCATATGGACATAGCTATATATGGAGTCAGAGCAGGGACTCCTAAGCCGAACTAGAGGCTCGACACCCTCCCCTCTGGTTAAATGCTCGGGTTCTTCCATTGACTTCCATTGTGCTCGGATGCTCTGTAGAGCACCTGAGCATTGCGAAATGTTCGTCCCGAGCACCAGAGCACACAAGAACTTTGGTGCTTGATCAAAACTATAATACAGCCCTCATCTCCGCTGATGATCGGACAGTAATCGGGAGCACAGCACAGGTGATTGCTATATATAATACAGCCCTCATCTCCGCTGATGATCAGACAATAATCGGGAGCACAACAGAGGTGATTGCTGCATGTAATACAGCCCTCATCTTTGCTGATGATCAGACAGTAATCGGAATCTCATTGGTCCGTGTAAAATGACCCTAAAAGGATCCTTTTGGTTAAATATGGTTACAGAAAGCTTTTCAAGAACATATTTCAGCTATCAGGAAAAATGTAACGTAAAATGTTCTTTGGGACTTGAAAGTGATTTTAGGTACTGATTAAGCATTAGTGTTAGTGAAAAAGTTATATAGACATCTGTGCTTTATATAGAATAAGGTACTGCTGGAGCTCTCACAGCTCTAAGAGAGAGATTTCCACAGTGTGATATTTTGTAGGACAGACCTATTTTTTTCATGGGGATAGCAAGGAAACAGTAGAAGAAAAAGAAAGAGCCTTCTGATGCTACATTTAACGAGTATGACCTACTCTGACCAACTTTTCATCAAAACCAAGAGGAATGATTGCAAATAATGTTCTTATTGCTTGTTATCTGTGCAACTAGTATCTTGCAAATCCAATAAATTATCTATCTATCTATCTATCTATCTATCTAATCTATCTGTCTATATAATCTATCTAAAAAAAAATAAAAAATAAAAAATGGAGACAGCACGTCCAAAGCAGTGGGATTTCTTTGAGATACATCATTTCGGCCGAAACGTTGTGTCTGGAATAAATCCCAATGCTTTGGACGTGCTATCTCCATTTTTTATTTTTCAATTTTTTTTACTTATTTGTACGCTGTTTTTTGGGGGGCTTTTCACCACCCCCTGGTGATGAGCACCCACCATATCTATGCTAAGGAGTGCTGTTCATTCCTTTATTTTCACTATCTAATCTATGTCTCCTATTTGTCCTGCCTTTCTGTCTCTCTTCGTTATTTGAAAAGAACAGTGTCTGTTTTTTTGCTTTTTCCATTTTTTATTCAATTTCCAACTTAAATAGTTTTCTTAAAATTTTGTCCCCTATTTGTCATGATTGTTTTCATATAGGGGATATACAGTTTCCGAATACTTGAAGCTGGACTAGACGTAGTGGTGTGGGCATTAGTGATGAGCGGCAGGTGCCATATTCGATTTCGACGAAATTCGCGAATATTCGAATGAATATTCGTTTCGTATTCGTCGAAATCGAATATTCGTCATTTTTTCTAGTTATCGCGATTAAAATGCGATTTAAATAATCGCATATTGCGATTTGTACTTAAGGCTACTTTCCTATTGGTTTCATATCTAGAATTAGCGAGGATGACGAATATGACGAATGTATTCGTCATATTCCTCAAAACGAAGATAACGAAGTATTCTACATCTTCGTTTTAGCTACCTATTCGTCAACCTCGCTAATTCTAGCAATCAAATAGGAAGGTTGACTATAGAGACAGCTGTGTTAAATTCGCTATGCGATTTTTTTTTAATACAATAATTATATTACTTGATATGATAATATTATTATAAGTATTCTATTTATTAAAAAAAAAAAAATCGCATAGCGAATTTAACACAGCTGTCTGGTAAGTCAACCTTCCTATTTGATTGCTAGAATTAGCGAATAGCGAAGTTGACGATGACGAGGCGAATAGGTAGCTAAAACGAAGATGTAGAATACTCGTTATCTTCGTTTTGAGGAATATGACGAATACATTCGTCATATTCGCTATTCGCTAATTCTACCAAGCCAACCATAACTTCTGTGCTCATGGAGCGTCCCCATCACCATGGGAACGTCTCCATATACTAAAATGTACTGTCGGATTTGAGGAATTACGTTGAAATCGCAATGCGATTAATTCAAGTTATATTAATCGCATTGCGATTTCAACTTAGAGCTGGGTTTATAATGGGTCAGCTTGCTAGAATTAACGAAGTTAACGAATATGGAATATAGCAGCAGTGCTAAGTTGAAATCGCAATGCGATTAATTTAACTTAAAGTATTCGCATTGCGATTTCAACTTAGCACTGCTAGTGCATAGCTATATATTCCATATTCGTTAATTCTAGCCTATGTAAGATAGCAGTGCTAAGTTGTAATCGCAATGCGATTAATATAACTTGAATTAATCGCATTGCGATTTCAACGTAATTCCTCAAATCCGACAGTACATTTTAGTATATAGAGATTTTCCCATGGAAGGGGACGCTCCATGAGCACGGAAGTCGGCAGAAGCGGCAACGGGCACTGACTGGAGCAGCCAGGAAGCCAGGAATCCTCATGACAGGTAAGAACTACTTTTGGGAAGTGGGAAAGAAAAAAATATAACTAAAAAAAAAAAAAAAAAAACGAATATTCGAAATAGCGAATTTATAGCGCTATATTCGAAATATTCGCGAATTAGCGAAGTGCCGATATTCGCTAAAAAAATTCGCTTTTCGAATATTCGCGCTCAACACTAGTGGGCATGCAGTCTCTGATTTTTATTTTATTTTTTCACACATTGGGCCCCCATATGATTATGCAAGGCATTTAAGAGGCATTTTAACATGAAATTATTTTTTTTAATTGCTTATTTCCCTTTTACTTGGGGATGACAATCTCTGGGACCTCACTGCAGAGGAAGGACCCAGCCATGCCTAAAATTACCCAGTACCTTACTGGAGCAATGCTCCTGGGACTTTCATGGTGGAGATTAATACATTGCTGCTGCCTTCTGTATGGAGATTCTAGCTGTCACTGACACCCAGCTCCCCGATATTGCAGATGCAGACTCTGCAGAAACATTCAGAAACATCCATGCACAGATATCTAGGGGATGTTTTAAGTAATCCATCGGTGTACACATAGTTAATGGAGCTTACAATTTAATTTCCCATGTTTCGCCCACATAATAGGGCTTATGTCATATAAAGCTAATGTCATGTTCTAGTGAGGGTCCAACTGACCCCTAGAACATCTCACAACGAAGAATACACATATATACAAGCAAGCATACACAGACAAATAACAGTGAGTTGGAAACTGGATCAGCAGGTAAGGAACCAGTGGCAAGAAATACCACTGGACCAAGTGCACCAGTTTTACTTGGGGCTAAACCCAGAGAGCAAAAACCCAGTGAGCCCCTTTCTTCACAGAGCCCCAGATGGTAGGGAAGAACTTAGCCAAAGCTCACTGGTTGCACCTCCAGGATGGTCCCCGTGCACTTGGCCACTTGCCTGCAGAGTCTGCTGTAGAAGGCACCAGCAGTCGACACAAACAACAACTGGAACCCAGGCATATGTACTGGAACCCGAACACCGCACAGGACACAGTACACAGTACAGAATACACACTGGAACCAGCACGCAAAAAGACCTTGATGTCAGGAAACCCAGGTAAGGTGCAAAGCTCAAGCACCGAACAAGGGCTGGAGAACAACTAACTCCCTGGCAAACAGCAACAAGATTAAATAGCACCTAGAGACCACACCCAGACTAAGACCTTAACTTCACAAGAACCAGACAGGGAAAAGAGCAAGCATTCAAGGAGCAGTGCACACACAGGCTACCAAAACTATACATTGCCCCTTGCAACCATCATACACAACAATAACCGCAGCCAATATGCCAGAGCACAAAAGTGAGCAACATGGAACCTATGTCACAGTAAACCACTCTGAGACCGTGACAGCTAATTAACCTACATTATCAATTTTGGGTGAAACTGGAATACTTGGAGGGGACCTGCATCACTTGGAGAGAGTCAAATATGTAACATAGTAACATAATAAGGCTGAAAAAAGACATCTGTTCATCCAGCTCAGCCTGTTATCCTGCAAGTTGATCCAGACGAAGGCAAAAAAAAAAAACCCTAAGAGGTAGAAGCCAATTTTCCTCACTATAGGGGGAAAAAATTTCTTCCCGACTCCAATCAGACAATCAGAATAACTCCCTGGATTAACAATTCCTCTAGTAACTATAACCTGTAATATTATTACACTCCAGACATACATCCAGTCCCCTCTTGAACTCTTTTAGTGAATTCAGAATCACCACCTCCTCAGGCAGAGAGTTCCATACCGTAAAGAATCCTCTTCTATGTCTGTGTACAAACCTTCTTTCCTCCAGACTCAGAGGATGTCCCCTCGTCACAGTCACAGTCCCGGGGATAAATAGATGATGGGAGAGATCTCTGTACTGACTCCTGATATATTTATACATAGTTATTAGATCTCCCCTCAGTCGTCTTTTTTCTAAAGTGAAAAACTCTAATTGTGATAATCTTTCAGGGTACTGTTGTCCACCCATTCCAGTTATTAATTTTGTTGCCCTCCTATGAACCCTCTCTAGCTCTGCTATGTCTGCCTTGTTCACAGGAGCCCAGAACTGTACACAGTACTCCATGTCTGGTCTGAATAGTGATTTGTAAAGTGGTAGGACTATGTTCTCATCACGGGCATCTATGCCCCTTTTGATGCAACCTATTATCTTATTGGCTTTGGCAGCAGCTGCCTGACACTGGTTTCTGCAGCTTAGTTTGCCGTCCACTAAAATTCCTAAGTCCTTTTTCATGTCAGTGTTACCCAGTGTTTTACCATTTAGTATGTACGGATGACTTGTATTTTTCCTTCCCATGTGCATAACCTTACAATTGTCAGTTTTCAACCTCATCTGCCACTTCTCTGCACAAGCTTCCAATCTATCCAGATATATCTGTAGCAGTATACTGTCCTCTTCCGTGTTATTAACTTTATACAGTTTAGTGTTATCTGTAAACATTGATATTTTACTGTGCAGGCCTCCTACAAGATCATTAATACATATATTAAAGAGAATAGGGCCCTGTGGTACCCCACTAGTGACCCAATCTGAATGTGTACCGTTAATAACCACCATTTGTTTTCTATCACTGAGCCAGTTACTTACCTTACCACATACAGACATTTTCTCCCAATCCAAGCATTCTTATTTTATATACTAACCTTTTATGTGCTACAGTGTCAAATGCTTTGGAGAAGTCCAGATATATGACATCCATTGATTTTCTGCAGTCAAGTATAGAAATTAATTGCTCATAGAAACCGATTAAATTAGTTTGACATGACCGATTCCTCATGAAGCCATGCTGATATGGCATTATTTGCTTATTTTCATTGAGGTACTTAAAGATAGCATATCTTAGAAAACGTTCAAACAGTTTACCCACGGCAGATGTTAAACTTACCAGCCTATAGTTTCCGAGGTCTGTTTTTGGACCTTATTTGAATATTGTCTATGTGCCAATCCTGTGGAACACTCCCTGCCTATATAGAGTCCTTAAATATCAGAAATAAGGATTTGGCTATGATATTACTTAATTCTCTTAGGATATGGGTGTATATGCCATCTGGTGCCGGCGATTTTCATCTTTTTAAGATACAGCTCCACTTCTTCCTGGGTTAGACAGGGCACTTTTAATGGGGAGTTTACTTTTAAATTATGCATTCTAAATATGTGTACAGGACTCCAGTGCTAACCGTTGTCTTCTCCTGTAATATTGCTGTTATTCTAATAAATCAGATTTTTTTTAATTGCTGTTCTTTTAAGATTAAGTATTATGTGATAGGTTTCAGTTAATTGTTGAACATTCACTTGTAGGCTGTAGGCTACTTAATACCTGTTCAGACCTTGTTCACACACCATAGGTAGTCTAGTGGTAGGACCCCATGTCATGCTGAGATACCGTGTAGTGGTGCCTAAAGGGGCTCCGATATGTTCCTGATTGGAAATATTGGCGAATCTCTCAGCTTTTTAACACCAGAGTGAGGGATTAGCCAGTGTTGTCAGTTGCTTATCCATGTGGTGCATCTTTTTTCTGTGAGTTATGTGTTTATATATTTTCATCCGCACATGTTTTATTTTGTGTAGGATGTTTGTGTGGTGCTTGTGGTTCGCGCCGGCATCCTCCATTGTATGCAATTTTTGCTGGGGATAGCCGTTTGCTGCGAACCACATGCGGAGGAACTGCCCCCAGTTAGAAACACGCCACAGTGTTTGGGGTCTGGAGCAGTCCCACCCATTTAGGCCACGTTTATTTTTGTGATTCTTGTTTTATATGTATTGAATGTGCCATTGCATATGGCTTGTAAACATTCTGTTGCACCTGGAAGCTGGTGTCACATGGTCTGTTGTAGGTGTAGCTTGCGGCCTCATGTGTTCCCCATTGCATTGTTGGTCCTGCAGTGCAGGTGAGTGGGATGGGGCTGTAGGCTACTTAATACCTGTTCAGACCTTGTTCACACACCATAGGTAGTCTAGTGGTAGGACCCCATGTCATGCTGAGATACCGTGTAGTGGTGCCTAAAGGGGCTCCGATATGTTCCTGATTGGAAATATTGGCGAATCTCTCAGCTTTTTAACACCAGAGTGAGGGATTAGCCAGTGTTGTCAGTTGCTTATCCATGTGGTGCATCTTTTTTCTGTGAGTTATGTGTTTATATATTTTCATCCGCACATGTTTTATTTTGTGTAGGATGTTTGTGTGGTGCTTGTGGTTCGCGCCGGCATCCTCCATTGTATGCAATTTTTGCTGGGGATAGCCGTTTGCTGCGAACCACATGCGGAGGAACTGCCCCCCCAGTTAGAAACACGCCACAGTGTTTGGGGTCTGGAGCAGTCCCACCCATTTAGGCCACGTTTATTTTTGTGATTCTCGAACATTCACTTTAAACCAAAACTTGGTTACCAATACAAATATATAGTAAAATTGTGCTTCTTTGCCACTCCATGTAAGATGTATGACATACTATAGTGCTGTTTCAGGAGTAGAAAGACGATATAGGTATCAAGCTTATATTATTCATAGAAAAAAGTACAAGCCAAGCACAAGGACAAATAACTTGGGGCTGTTTTTCACTCACAGAAGCTATATACCTTGCAATTATTGAACCCTACATGTACCCTTCTGCTCACCAGAACATTTCAAAGGAAATATAACAGTGAGAGCTTAATGGTAAATTAAATTCCTGAAAAGGTCAGGGTAAAAGCTTTTATAAAGCCAAGTTGGCTTCTATGGAGAGATGTGTTCATTTTTATTTTTTATTATGGATGGGGTATAACATTTCTGGAGAAGACTTCATAGCTGGCTATGTGCATCAAGCCTTGATATTCTGCTTAACTAGACCATAGACCAGTATGCATCGTTTTACAGTAAGATACTGGGGGAGATTTAATACAGTTACATGAGTTACACATTTTGTGGTGTAGCCTTCTAGTGTGTGTTCTTAAATGCTTAATTGGGGCCTATTTCAAATTTACTGCATATATAGAGTGGATCTCACATGCATGGCTTTCTCCATTCCCTTCTATTAAAATCTAGGGGAGTAGAAAAGCACAGAAAATGTGCAGAGCTTCAAGGAGGTACTCACCAGAAGCTTAGTAGACATGTCAGTGGAATCCCTGATGCTGTGCACTGCTTCTACAGGGGTGATGCTCGCTGGTGCTTGTAATGCAGTACCTCATAGTAAAGAAGAACAAAAGTAGCTTAAAGTGGTGCTGCAAGGAGAGGAGGCCATGGGTATATAAGAAGAGTAAGAAAACCTCCGTGGGGCATGGGCACGAGCAGCAATGTGCATAAATAAAGTATATTACAAAAAGTTTTACTATGGCATAAGGAACATCTTAATAAAATTTTATTTAAAAGTTTAGTTACTGCTTAAGAATTCATCTAAGCCTTCTTTAAAAGTGCCCACTGTTCCTGTAGTTTACAGCAGGACGGTTAACTGTTCCACAGATTTACAGTTCTTACAGTAAAGAAGCCTTGAAGTCTCTGGAGACTGAAATGTTTCTTCTTCACTGTGCCAAGTATAACCAATTTGATGTTGGAACAAACCCTACGGTTATTCTGGTATCTCCCTGGTAATCACCCTTTAAACTTTGTACAGGGATCTGGACTTTGCTGTGGGTTTGGGTTATTGACCATAACAGACCCCTACCTCCTAGGATGGTCTCAGTGTACTTGGTAACTAACCTACTGAGGTCAGAGACACTGGTGACAACACCAGGGATACAAGCGTGGCACAAAACTACAGGAATTTGAAAAGACGAAATTCGTCAATGGACTTTTTGAACCCAGACGTGCATAGCAAATATTGGATGGCAGTGGACAACACATCTCAGTGGAGTGAAAAAACTTACACTGTCGCTACAGTACACAGTACAGACACAAAGGTACAGAAATCAGGACTAAAGCTGGCACGCACAGACAGATAAGCTCCATACAGAGAGTAACAGAGCAAATGCTATCCATGACAAGGTCAAGCAGAGTGCATAGAAAGAAAGACATGATTGCAGAACCAAGGAGGAAATTTCACTCAAAAGACACCCTCCAAACTAATACAGAACTCAGGACTATATAGCAGACTAAACAAACTTATTAGTCAAACAGATGCAGACACACACACAGGCAAGGGAAAGATGAACCCTTGCATTACAGAACTGAGGAGGAGTGCAAGCACATTAGTACAATTCACACCACAAGTATCCTGGACCAGGATACACAGAGCAGTGACAACATAATCTGCCATTGAACACAACAGCACAAACCCAAACCCACAAGCAACCACTGTACTGTACAGTGTATTACTATTATTTCTACAAAATGACTTTGTATCCTTTCCTATGATTACAGTGAAGTTTAACTAGAAATGGGCAAGCTGAATTTTTTTTTCTGAAGAAAACCAGAATTAATGTAATGATCTACAGACTCTGATCTACTCAGTTCATTACACAAGATATAGTAAAAGAAGAAATACATTCTGTCTTCCCATGTCTTAATTTATCTTTATCATTGCTGAATGAACCTCTGTCCATGTATTAATTCTGATCAAAGATGCTTAATAAAAGCAGAGAAAAGTCTACAAGTACTTCTGGAATTGTGTTTTAATTATTTTAAATGTTCAAAGGAAGATAGGCCATTATTCTAATCAAATATAAAAAAAAATTGTACTTGCACTTGGGAATATATATCGTGTATTGCTAATTACTGCTATTCTAAAAGCCAACAAGATATATGAGTATATAAAGTCATTAGGCTGTAGGGTAGGAAAGTTTCTTTATAAAGGTCTCTCAGCTAAACCACAAGCTAGAAAAAAGTATTGAGCTTTATTAAATCACCTCTTATATCTTTAATGTAAGAGCAAATAGAAAAAGTTATAGGACAGAGGTCCTGATTTTTCATCTTGAGAGCTCATCCAATATAAGCAGTGGTTTAATGGCTTTAAAGAACAACATTAAAATGTCAACAGAATCTACAAATACAGCCTTACAATGAACTGTAACAAATACATAAATAATTAATAACTTACTATTGGTTCTTAGTTTGAAGTAACCAATACGGATCCTAGTAACAGATGCCACTGATACTCTGCCATCTTTTGTAACAAGTGCCAGTGACCTTGTGTGTCAAAGCACACCTCGACCAACACATAGCTAGACATGTTAGCTTTCTTTCAAGAGAAAGCTGTCCCTGTACCCACCTAGTGGCGGTAGCTACACTGTAGTGGCCTGTTACAGATTAGATGACACTTATATAGTAGATACAAAATTGTAATGGAAATTATCACTCAACATAATGTATGTCATATATTAAAATTATTATATTTTATTCCTCATGATATTTGAATCATAGATGGTAGAATTGATTCACCATGGCCGGCAGGTCTCTGTGGCGGGTCTAATGACTGTGACTTGCAACAATGATCATTCATGATTACTAAAGCCTTTAGATGCCATGATCAAGTCTGATCATGGCATCTAAAGCCTTAAAAACCCGGAAGTCAATGAGGATGCCAATAATTGGTTTTAATACGCTGGGTCTCTCTGAAGAGACCCAGGGTATTGAAACTGCAATTTTTATTTTGGCCAGCAGATGACAGGCCAACATAAGAAAGGAGCAATTCTGCTCTCATCATGGAGCTACAATACCATAAAAAAGTAAAAAAAGAAACTGCTAAGAAATATATAAAAAAATATAAAAATTTAAATCGCCCCCTTTCCATAGAATAAAAAATTTAATACATAAATAAAAAATATATAAACATCATGAAAATGCCCGTACTATTAAACTTTAAAAATAATTCTCCAATACGGTAAATGGTGTAACGGAAAAAAGGGTCAAAATGGCAGATCCGCTATTTTTTCATTGCTTCTCTTACCCAAAAAATGCACTAAAATTATGGGGATCAGAATATGTTGATGTAAAAAAAAATTTCCAAAGTTTTCTAACTATTTAGAGATAAAGAAAACTATACATATGTCGTATCATTGTAATCATACTGACCCAGAAAATGAAGGACATAGGTCAGTTTTGCAACAAAGGGAACACCATAGGAACAAAACCCCTAAAATGGTGGAGGAATTGCGTTTTTTCTAATTCCAACCCATTTGGAATTTTTTTCCTGCTTCACACTACATGGTATACCTTATTAAATGATGACATTAGAAAGTACAACTTGTCTCACAAAAAATAAGCCCTCATATGGATATGTGAATAAAAAAATTAAAAAGTTATGGCTCAAGGAAGATAGGGAAGAAAAATGAAGAGACAACAATGAAAGAAACCTCTGGTATCGAGACAAGTGACTTATAACGTGTTTCAGTTTGTTTGATCTAGTTAACGGGGCTACTTTAGACCTCAGTGGTCACTTTTCTTCATTAGAGGTTTGTTGCATAGCACAGAACATACTATGTATATTTTTGATGGTGCAGATTATCATAAATGACAGAAAATTGCAGAGTTCTGCCTTGTTTAGAAGAACAGCTGAGTAACACTCCTCATCTGGGAATATGCAAATTCTTGTACCGCCTTTTAAACATTTTCCTACAGTCAATCTAAACTGCATGAATAAAATATGCTCTGCTGCGTTAGAAACAACAAGTGCATTTGAGTTTTTCAGTTGAGGTGGTTGAAGCAGATAATACTTTTTCAGCATCACATCAGCTGCCTTTTTTCCATATACAATTTTAGAAAGATAATTTCTTAATGAAAACTATCCTTGTCTGACAGTGTTTTTGCTTTGCATACAGGAATAGTTTCTGGAAGGTAAATTACGTTGTGAATTCCAGGAAAGTATAGTTCTTCAATGGAGCAAGCATAATTTAAGAACATCTAGTACTTTGTGTACATCTCTAGGAGCTAAATATACCATGGGGTTAAGAATGTGCAATGCATATCTAGTGACATGATTCCGTATTTATAAAAATTGATCCTTATCACCAATAAAATATACATTTTGCAAAGAAGATATAAACATGTTGTGGCCTAGTAAGGATTTAGCCTAACATTCAACCAAGTAGCGATCATGATGACCAGTTTTCAGGTGTTAAAAAAGTTGCACATTTTTTGTATAAGCCTAATTTGCACAGGAATATGTCACTTTTTGCAATTTGCTGCCATTCTGACCGCTATAAAAACTAAACAGGGCTTAGAGGAAGGAGGAGAAAGCACCATTGGTCTGGCAAATTTTCTATAATTTATGCCAGAAACTGGGATAAATTATAGCACATATCTATTTGATTTTCTGGTGCATGGATTGTGAAAAGATGCAACAATTTATTTAAGAAGCATGCAACTCTTAATAAATTTGATGCATCGCACTTCAGTGCACATCAGGTTTATGCTTCTCTGTGAAACACCAATCCAAGTAAATCCAAGTAAATCTTGTAGGGGGTGTTTGAATGATCTTGACATAAAGTCTAACTCTTCTCTCCTCTAGTGTAAAGGCCCTTTTACATAGGTCAATGCCCAGACAAATATTGGGAACAAACTGTTCACCCCCAATAATTGCTTGATCTTGAGAGCTGCATTTACATGGAGAAATTACTTCAACTATATAGGAAGGAAAGATCACTACTGCTTTTCCCCCATACATATTGATTTTTTGCTGGCAGCATATCCCTGTTTACAGAGGTTGATGTGCTCCTGGTAAATGATTTTATGTGCCGTATGGAAGATCATCTGATGAACGAACATTTGCTTGTTCATTGGGTGGTCAGCAGCACATTCACGCTGGGTTGTTATTGTGAACGAGTGTTCGTATGAACACATGCTCGACAATGGGCAAGATATTGGTCCAAGTAAAAAAGCCTTAATCTGAAGATAAGGAGAAGGAATGTCAGATGGAAAACACAATTTAGGTTTGTTGTACAGGTCTTTGGCTTTTTCTTACTGGCAAAAAAAAATAATCAAGTGGAGATGGACAGTAGACTTTTTGGTAGGATACAAGAAGGACTATAGGTCTAATATAAAAGTACAAAAACAAAATCAGCAGATTTTTTTTACTAAATGATCAACTGAATCCTAAAGGGAATCTATTATCAATATATTACCTATATAACTAATACTTAGGCCCTGTTGTGCATTCAAACATTGTTTAAAGCATACCTTTAGTATCTTTATGTGCATTTCTGGTATCAAGGAAATAAAATTCTTACGATATGCAAGTTAGTTACAAAGTGCTCAGCAGGGCGTTTCAAATCTTTCAAAGAGCCCAAGCCTACCTCTTCTCCCACTTCCGGTATGTCCCCAATGCACTTCTATCTCCATGCAATGACACTGATACCCTTCCACTTTGCCTGTGATGTCACCTCTCTGCTGTGTCCATATCCTGTAGATATTGCAGGAATCAGCTATTTGGATTTTGGAGGGTGTCCAATACAAGCGGGTCATAATAAGTTTCTGATATTAGTACTTACTTTACATTTTTAAATATAATTTTAATTGTAAAGACACTATTGAATGTAGCATGTTTCCACCAGCTGGAAATACTTGCCTTCATTTATATTGCAAATAACGATTGTAATAGTACACTACGTTTTTGAGAAATTCAAAACTTCTGAAATGGGGACCTCCCATAATGGTGCCCCTCAGGAAGCCGATGGGCCATCGTCAAATGCTGTGCTTTTGCTGTCCTTTTAGCATGTATTAATTATGAAATACATTTCAGTTATACAGATCCCCACAAATATACTCCACATTTTTAATTATTTCCATTATCTGCTGGTCTCTGTGCTCTGGATGCTGAGGCGAGAGAGCAGTGGTCTTTAAACCTCAGGAGAGGTATATAAGCTTTATAACAGCATTGTGCCTGTCCAGCACAACTCACTCTGGCAAGGATTGTCTGTCTATCGGTGTGTGAAGTGTATAATAATACACCCATAAAGCGTCCTTGTTTTAGCTACATAACATATAACAAGATATGGCTGTTGTCGGTCATTGTGTTGATTCATTCATATCTGTTCAAATAACTTTGTTAATATTGTACTCTATGTGCTGGAGTAGTTCCTTCAGAGCCCAGAGTAGATGACTAAGTATAGGATATTCTAGAATAGGAGGTATGGTTGAGGTTATAAAAAAGAGACACCACAACTTGGTTAGATCAAGGTAGTTTGTGTGTGTAACGGTCCAGCATTTAGCCCAAACTGGGGGTACAGATGATATAGACCACCGTAGCAGTGATGGCACTGGAACAGATGAGACATATTGCAGCAGATAAGAGCTGCAATCCTAGAATGTGGCCAGAATACGATCAGCCCAGTTACTTGCCCCAAAAGAGAGGGGTAGAAGGAATCAATATCAAGCTGGTGAAACTGTTTTGTACAAGTTTTGTGCCACTGCATGTCAGAAGAAAAAAAGTTAAGATTGTGTTCTTCTGCCTGTCAAATTAAAACTATTTATCCTTAACTGCCAGTAAACATAAGTTAGAGCTTCCTCTCCTGTTTTCTTGGACTTATTTATTTGTGGTGTAAGTATATAACTTCACAGCCGGGGAAGTAGGAAAGCTAGGTGCACCCCATTTCAACACTGGGGAGCAGGAATCATGGTGAACACATCTACCATCCCGATTCTCCCCAGCTATTACACTGGCTATGATACACAGCACCACCAACACTAATGAAGGAACCTACAATTGGGTGACTTTATTCTGATTGAAGTATTCAAAGTTCTAGAAAAGTATAATGAGTATTAGCCTAGTTTTACACTAGCATTCGGAGATCAGGCTGTCAATCTGGCATTGTCAGAAACTGAATGCCATCCGGACCCATTAACTGTAAGGGGCAACAACAAAGATCCGTCCGCAATCCAGAAAATATTCCTTTCTCATGTTGATATACATGGATTAACAATAATAAACATAATTATGTAACAGAAAATTGGTTTACAACTTTTTATATGTTCCTTGAAGTATGAACTGTTGGTTTGCTTTATGTACTGGTTAAAGCATTGTTGATACATGTTAGCTGAGGAAGAATTGTTCTATTATGCCAGAATCTCATGTCTGTATTCTGGACAAATTATTATCTCTGTTTTTCTTGGATTTGTCACAGATAAACCATGAGTTTAATTGATCCAAAACGCAAACCATCATAGGGACAAACGGGGCCTGTTCACACACAAAACTTAAATAGGTGAACATAACAAAATGGCCACTTTAGTATACAATAACACATTGCTGCTACTTATTTTTAAAGAGGCAATACATTCCTCAAACCATACATGAATTAGTGCTGATTCCTAATCTCAGTAATACATGGACATTAAGGCCAATTTGATATGAATCCAAACATGTTTTATAGCAGTGATGGTGAACCTTTTAGAGACCAAGTGCCCAAACTGCAACCCAAAACCCACTTATTTATCGCAAAGTGCCAACATGGCAATTTAACCTGAATACTACAGTCCAATATAGTACATATTCCATTTACTTTTAGCTATAATAGCCTACTTGCATTCAGTGCGCTGCCTGTGCTGTTCATAGCGTGCCCTGTCCTGATGAATGGCAGGAAAAGTCTAAGGCATATTGGTACACCATAGATTTTTTCCAGGGTGCAGGTGCCCAAAGAGAGGGCTCTGAGTGCCGCCTCTTGCACTCGTGCCATAGGGTCCCCACCACTGTTTTATAGTATGCAGGAATGCTGAAGTAAATAAAAAACCATGAAGAGCACATCACAAACACAATAGAGCTGCAAGGCAATAGTGCCAACCACAGCTAAAGTGTCATGCATTTAAATTTACCCAGTTATTTCAGCCTGTTCTTCTAGGATAGTGTGAATCTAAAAATATTATGGAAAATTACATCTTTACATATGCATTTCTATGCATTGGTTTATGAAGCCCATAGTATTGCGATATTGGAAATACCATGAAAATGCCACCATAGCAATAAAATACGAGACAGTTCTGCTTTTACTTCCTAGCATGTGGAAGGTGACATTACTATTGCATTCATCTTTTTTCACATCTTGTCTACAGATTTTCAAGGTTGGATGAAGCTGCTACAGTGAATGATGTTTTCACTTTCACTGGTCAATGTGCCATGAAACCAAACTTAAAGACTGTTCCTCAACTTGACAAACAGCTCAGTTAATAACAGAGGATGCCCTTCTGGCATCAACACATGACATTTTTTCTCCATAGTCAACACAGAAAGAGGAAACCTTTCATTTAGTAGGAGACCTTTATATATAAATTCAACACATCCATATATTAATTGCATAGCAGGTGCCACCACTGCATTTTCTTTACTACTTCAGTATGACATAGGAATAATAAAGTGCAGAGTTATGTTCAATTCCATAAAAAACAATTAAGAAAAATGTCAAGAAAGCTAAAATGTTTTTTTTTATGTCAGTTAATACATATATAGGTTTCTTATATTTATAACCAGTGCAACCTGTATCCCATTGTACACTGGATATCTGCTATGGACATATTTCAGATCTACTACAGTCCCGTATGTCTAAATGGTCGCAACAACTTTACTTCTTGGAAGTAAATAGAAATGATATGTTGGAAGTACAGAATCCTTATCACTGTAATCTACCAAAATACCTATACTAGCAGAACTGCCCTGCTTTTCTGTTGGATACAATTTAATGTACAGTACAAATTACTATTTTATAATTGTGCTTAAAGGACTTGTTTCAACATGATTCCCTCAATTCATTATCTCCTTTGAAACACATGGATCTGCAGGGAAGGTCCCTCTGCAGACAGGAAAAGATTTGCTCCCAGTCTGATGGACTTAGCCTATCCATGCAAGCAGCTACAACATTACCACACAAAGGGCAAACCTCATTTGTCATAGTGTCATAGTGAATACAGTGGCATGCTAATATTTGGGCACTGCTTATCAAAATGACTGTTACTGTGAACAGTTAAGCAAGTCGAAGATGAAATGATCTCCAAAAGGCATAAAGTTAAAGATGACACATCCCTTTTGTATTTTAAGCAAAAATATTTTTTTTATTTTTATCTTGTACATTTTCAAAATAACAAAAGTTATTTTGAAAATGAGAAGGAATTCTTTGGAATCCTAGCCTTTCCCTTCACTCTTCCTGGCAATAAGCTTGATTTATTTCTGACTGTCCCTGATTGATTTTTCACTGTCTCTGACTCCCTAAGATCGTTTTCCTGGCAGTCACACCCAACCACCTTTTCTCACAACCCACCACAGAATAACTTTCTCCTCGTTCTGCTAGGGCACCTCCCTGCCTACTGTAGCACTGATTGACTCATCAAGGCTGTTTTTCAGCCTGCAAGACAATCAGGGCAAGCGTTCCCCCCCCCCCATTTCCTCTGAGAGCCAGGGCAAGCAGGTGGCAGTCAGGAATCTGCTGGTGAAAGATGGCCAGAGACAGTACTGGTGTCCATATACCAGGCCTACCAGTATTACCCCTTCATACACCACCTGCTCATCTGGTAAGGGTGACCAGGCGGTATATGAAGGGGTAATACTGGTGGTAGGCCTGGTATAGTTGAGATGAGCAGAGATGGCATCCTCTGGGCAGTACTGTCTCTGGTCATCCTTCACCAGCACCCTGGCTGCCACCTGCGTAGCCTGGCTCTCATGGCACTTCACTGCCTGCTGCTTAGGGTACTTTCACACTTGCGTTATTCTTTTCCGGCAAAGAGTTCCGTCAAAAGGGCTCTATGCCGGAAAAGAACTGATCAGGCATATCCCCATGCAATCTGAAGGGATAGAAATCCGTTCAGTTTGCATCAGTATGCCTTCCGTTCACTCACTGTCAGGCGTTTTGGCCGGACATAATACCGCAGCATGCTGCGGTATTATGTCCGTCCAAAATGCCTGATCAGTCGCCGGAATGCCGGATCCGGCACTAATTCCCATTGACTTGCATTAGTGCCGGATCCGGCATTCTGAAACAACTGAAGGACGGATCCGACCTTCCGGTCTGCGCATGCGCAGACCGGGAAAACTGTGAAAAGACTGCAAGACAGATCCGTCCATCCGCATGACAAGCGGAGGGACGGATCAGTTCTTGCAATGCATTTGTAGACGGATCCGCACCCAGATCCGACTACAAATGCTGTCAGTTGTCACGCTGAACAGCGGATCCGGCAGGCAGCTCCGATGACGGAACTGCCTGCCGGATCACACTAACGCTAGTGTGAAAGTAGCCTTAGCTATCAGTGAGTGACAGTCAGTGTCAAAGGCTACGCAGGTGGCAGTCAGGGTGCTGGTAAAGGATGACCAGAGACAGTACTGCTCAGAGGATGCCATCTCTGCTATCCATATACCAGGCCTACCACCAGTATTACCCCTTCATATACCGCCTAGTCACCCTGACCAGGCGGCATATGAAGGGGTAATACTGGTAGGCCTGGTATATGGACAGCAGAGATCTGTATTATTAGTATATAATAGCCCCTCTGTATTATTATAATATATAATGGCCCCTCTGTATTATTATAATATATAATGGCCCCTCTGTATTATTAGTATATATAATGGCCCCTCTGTATTATTATAATATATAATGGCCCCTCTGTATTATTATAATATATAATGGCCCTTCTGTATTATTATATAATGGCCCCTCTGTATTATTAGTATATATAATGGCCCCTCTGTATTATTAGTATATATACTGGCCCCTCTGTATTATTAGTATATATACTGGCCCCTCTGTATTATTAGTATATATACTGGCCCCTCTGTATTATTAGTATATAATAGCCCCTCTGTATTATTATAATATATAATGGCCCCTCTGTATTATTATATAATGGCCCCTCTGTATTATTAGGATATATACTGGCCCCTCTGTATTATTAGTATATATACTGGCCCCTCTGTATTATTAGTATATATAATGGCCCCTCTGTATTATTAGTAATATATAATGGCCCCTCTGTATTATTATAATATATAATGGCCCCTCTGTATTATTATATAACTGGCCCCTCTGTATTATTAGTATATATACTGGCCCCTCTGTATTATTAGTATATATACTGGCCCCTCTGTATTATTAGTATATAATAGCCCCTCTGTATTATTATAATATATAATGGCCCCTCTGTATTATTATATAATGGCCCCTCTGTATTATTAGGATATATACTGGCCCCCTCTGTATTATTAGGATATATTGGCCCCTCTGTATTATTAGGATATATACTGGCCCCCTCTGTATTATTAGGATATATTGGCCCCTCTGTATTATTAGGATATATAATGGCCCCCTCTGTATTATTAGCATATATAATTGCCCCTGTGTATAATAATAGAAGAGGATGATAGTAAAGTGAGGAATTTAAAAATGTTTTCTGTGAAACTCTGCAGAGACGAGACGTGGCTGATAAAAGGTGTCATGACGTTCTAATTTCCGAATGAAGACGATGGCCCACCCTGCCAAATCCTGGCCCCAGACTTCAGGTCACACTGTGCGTGTTCTGAATTTTGGGGGTGCACACCCATCCCCTACATTATCTGTACTCAGAGAGCTATCACTGTATTATCTGTAGTGTTACATAGGACTGCAAGTGACATCCACTATGTTATCTGTAAAAAGGGGCGTGCCCACAGGTTGGGGGGGCGCAATACATGGCTTGCCCCGGGTGCTGGCAACCCACGCTACGCCACTGGCTGCACCTCTACTTAACGAGTAGCTGACTGTCGGGAAGTAATGCATCCTTCCTGACAATCAGCTGCTCCTCAGAATGTGTTTGCTCAAAAACAACAGCAGAATTGTAAATGTAGCTCCGCACTGTAATACAATTAGTAACTCATGATCAGTACAAGATAAGTGATGTAATATAGTTACATAGTTAAGCAGCTTTTAATTACTGTGGGTTATATCTATGTGTAGAGTGTGAAAAGGTGTTCCATTAAGTTAAATAGATATATTGGGAGTTATATATTGATGACCTATTTTAAGGATAAACCATCAATACCAGATGGGTGGAGTCTGACTGCCAGCAGTCCCACCTATCAGCTGATTTAAAGAAGCCATGGTGCTAGTATGTGCACTGCAGCCTTTTCGTGGTATACCAAACTTAGGCTAGTTTAACACTAGAGCTAGGGATCTGACAGGATCCAGATCAGCTTGCCGGATCCCTAGCGCTAGTGTGAAACTAGCCTACTTCACTCGAATGGGACTGAGTTGCACAAAGGCCATGTGACCGAAGGATGTGATGTCATAGGCTGAGAAAAAGGCTGCAGCACTCACCCAAGCATCACACATCCTTCCAACAGCTCATCGATGGGGGTGTCAGAAATTGGACACCCATCGATTATCTATTGAGGAGCTATCAAATATTTACCGGTAACTGACAGAAAACGGGCTTAGTCTTGAAAAGTATGTACAGGTACAGTAGTAAGTTGTTGCTATCTACTGGGTTATAAATTTATTTTTGCATCATTGTACTCTGTTTCTTTACTCTATGGAGACAAGTTTCTAGTTACTACATATGAGAGACTTGGATGGGCTGATATTATTAGCCTTCGCTATATGGCATCCTGTAATGTGGCTATTGCTGCCGGTTATTGATTATATGCTACGATTGATGCTACAATGAAATTTGAGTCCCAGTCTGCTGATCTTGTCAACTTCTAATCTAGGAAGTGTGAACAGATGTTCCTCTGGGTCACTTTCATAGAAATAGCTCAGCTTTTAGAAATCTTTTGAAGAGCATCTCTGTTGAAACACATTACAACAGAAAACTAACCTCATAGGGTATGCATACAATATATCTTCAGTAAGAAAGACTATTCACCAGAAAGATAAAGTAGTACATTTACTTGTAAGGGTCCATACACAAATTAATTTTACCTATAAAAAACCTCCAGAATAAGGCTAGTTTTATATCTGTGGCTGCCTCCCTGGTAGGCTGTTCTGGCATAGAACAGCCTGGCGAGCAATCCAGATCCGGCATTGCCGGATACAGCTGCCTACCCACCAGACCCAATTGACTATAATTTGCTCCGGCAGAGATCCGGCTGCTACCCGGCACGCATCTTTGTCCGGCAGATTCCTGGCATTCTGTGCCGAAACAGCCTGCCAGAGAGGACAGCTGCAGGTGTGAAACTATCCTAAGTGCTTACATTTTTAATTTGAAAACTGTTTTTTTTTGTTTTTTTTTTCCTGGCATTTTTTGCATGGTGTGTCTTACCACTAACATTTTCTTTATGGAATTTTCCCCTATAGAGAAGACAATGTCAAAACACCTGGAAAAAGGCCAAGAGCTACAGCAGGCTGCATCTTTGAAACAAAAGCAGAAAGACAAAAATTAACACCCAATGAACAAAAACATAGCATCAAAAAATACTTATATCTCTTGAGTTTCATTTTTACCAGAGACTTCAGCTAACATGTGGAGCTGGCATGCTGCCAAAAACACAGGTGCAAGAAATGCATAAATGCTGAAAAATGCCACCAAAATAGCTGCATGTGAAACCAGACTAATGCAAATTCATTCTTAAATAACACATACTGTACAATAAGTGAAGGTACTGTGGTTAAAAATCTCCAGCTACTGTGGGTCTATTATATAGAATGTAAGTGCTTTTGCTAAAACCAACCCACAAATAACAGCATTCTAATCATAAAAACTATTAAAAAATTAAGTAGCAGTATATAAAAAATATAAGGTTTGGTTAAGCTGCATGTACTGTACATGGTAGAGCCATAGGAACTCTGCCTCCATATGGTGCTTCATTTGCAGCCGTATTACAGAGATATTCAGCCCTAGAATCAACTAATAAGGGATAACAGCACCATAATATAGTATCAAATGGAGCATGCCATGAAATGGCTTTTTATATGATATCAGAGGCCAGTGTCGGATTGCGTTGCCTCGGGCGCAGCAGTAAAATTCATTATAAAGCTAGATGCAAATACCGCTCACACAGCAGCAGCGAGACCCTCAAGATGATTTTGGGGGTCCCTGCATTTACTTCAAGAATGCTGATCCATAGGGAAAGAGGATACTGGCTGGCCTTCCTTTGTGCCTAGAAGTCATCTCAGCCGCCTGATGCACCTATAGTAATAAACAGGAAAGTTTGCAAGATAATCTATCCCGTTTGTATGTGAACACAGGCTGATTGAGGTGGTCCTTATCTATATGTGGTACAGTCACCATACTGTGCCATGTGCTACTTGTGCAGAGGGTTGGGGACTAGGAAACCACCTTGCTCAGGGCAGGTTCATCTGTTCCCTTGAGGGCCAGTCCAAGCCTCTTCAATGCTATGACTTGTATGGAGCTTTATCACCAATGTGCATGAGGCGTATAGCTAATGCTGTAGATAGGAATGGGAATATGTGTGGATTTGTCATTGCAACAACTACTCAGAGCAGAAATCAGATTTCAGTTGTTTTACAACACTAGGCATGAACACTAGGGATGAACCCATTGCTCTGTATGATTCAGACTATATAATTTACATTGAGTGCAGGATTTTTAAAAACAAAGGAAAGACCATATTTAAACTTTTGAAGGAATTTTTAACTGCAGAACAAGACACCCCATTCATAAGTACAGAGCCTTGGAAGCGTGGAAGTGCGGTGAAATGTCATCCTTGTATAGACATTAACCCTTGGGCTATTCATCACTTACCTTTACCTACATTGAGTGTTAGTGGATTTTTCAAAGGCTTCTTTGTATGTGTCCTAACTGTGACCTTAATATGTCACACTCAATTGGGGACATCCTTAAAAGCATCATCAGTAAGGGATTCTTCTTCCGAATACACACATTCAGGGTGACACATTAAGGTCATAAGCAGGGCTCATTTTTACATAAACAGAAATTAGGTGGCCAATA